>OY856414.1:549525803-550788303 GCA_963693085.1 Alisma plantago-aquatica | reverse complement strand
AAAGAGATGGTAAAATTCCCCAAGGGGAAACAATAGGATAAGACCGATAAAACAAAAGAAAACTATCTCCAATTGGAGCTACGAGGAAGATTAAGGTTTTAAGCATTTTATCAGTTTTAGGGGTTTTCATGCAATAGAAACAGAGAGATAATACTAAAGCTAAAGCAAGGTACGAAGGAGAAAACTTCGGTAAAACAAGTGGCTGTAGAAACATCATGTACCCCTCCTCTCAAAGCGGGTACCTCTAACCAAGCATCAACACCCCTCTCGAGGTTGCTGGACTTAAATTAGAGTGGAAAGGTTACTAAAGCAACTCTGATTCTGGGCACTCTCGTACTCCAGAATCAGACCAAACACTAGAGCCACAACACCTCTCTCGAGGCTGTTGCAACGGGAAAACACGATTCGGTAGCTAATCGAAACGTGATCCAAGCGTACAAGCTAGAGTTCAGATGTTAAACATAGCAATCATCCAACAAAGGTACCAAACATAAAGCACCAGATAATTAAACTCTTCTATTCCCATAAACATATAAGGGTCTGATTACATTGCATAAGTAAAGAAGTAAATGACGGAAATAATAAAGATAAATGTCGCCTTCTTGATTTAGAAGGACGACAGACTATAGCAGACCCTCCAGCCTGATACCGGGCAGGAGCCTAGCCCGATACAACCGTGTCGGGTGGCACACCCTCTCGGGCGACACGCTCATGACGGGCGGATTGTATCGTGTGAGGTGCCTTTCCCGATACGATAATGTCAGGCGGCACCCTCTCGGGCGACACGCCGTGACTGGTGATGCGTATCGAGGTTCGGTATCATGCCGGGCTAGAGTGATGCTTCTAGTATCAGTCACTTGTATCAGGTATCCTTGTTGGCCGATATCGGCCTGCAGTGGTGCCCGGGACGACCCTAAGTGAACCATTCCCTCCCTCTCGAGATGGGGAAGTGCTCACCTAGAATCGCCCGACACAACCTCTGAGGCATGATACACTAGCTCTTACAGCTTTTCTGAGTTGGCTTGCGTAGAGTTCCGACCTATCTTTTCGGCTTCCTGTAGCTGCTATTTATAGGCAGCGGTTGGGGAAGTTATGGTGCTTAGGGCGCAATGTGTCCTTCATAAGCTCTTGTTATCGCGGAGTCGGTGGACGGCTGATATCAGTATCGCCCGACACAATGAGGTCGGCTGTCGGTCATCGTGACGAGTGGCGCCTGCCGGTGGGTGGCCTGTATCACGCGACAAGCTTCAGTTGTCGTGGTGAGCCCGGCTCCCTGTCGGGTAAAAAGGCGTATCGTCCGTTAGTTCCTTCTTGCGCGACATTCTCATGTCGCACGTCGGTATATTATGCTACCCTGTCAGGAAATGAGCATATCGGCCGGCTGGTGGGAAGGCCGATGCAGGTGGAGCATGTTTGTGGGCCGGGATCGGCCTTATCTGCTGATAAATGAGTCAAAAATGGAGGAAAACTCTATAAAAGATGGAAATATTGAGTTAAGAGCGTAGTGTGGCCTGTTATTGCAAAAGTACATATAAAAAGAGAGGAAAATAGTTTAAAAGGGTAGTTTTGGTAACAAAATAAGGGTTAAAAACATCACAAAATTTGGTGTTATCAACTCCCCCAAACTTAGCATTTTGATTATCCTCAATCAATATTTAAACTTTATTTTGTGATGCTTCTTTTTGACTGGTATAGTTTTCAGGCCAAGGGGTTGAGCGAGCATTGCGATGTCTTACTGAGAATACGGCTCGACCACAAACAACAAACTTTATTTCTCCTGCCTTATTTAAGCAAAAAATTTCTCTACAGCTTCGGCGAGACTTGGGTGCATGATTCCAAAGTTAGCTTTCACACCAAACAACTTTTTGGGGCAGAAAGTTGTGTGTTGGGTAGGTTAAGGCTTTTTGAGTTTTTCTTATTTCCCATCAGTCCATCCAGGTACAGGTCCGTTAGCGGGAAAGTGGTCCCTGCAGTCCAAGTCAGTTGGCTTTAGAGCAGTGATTTCACATCCTACTTACCACTGCCCCGGATCTACCATGCCTAAAGATGGGTACTTTTGGAAAACAAGTGTGTATATATTTCTTTTGTTTTTCTTTTCTCTTTTCTTTTATTTGACACAACTCTCATGCTTTTATTCACTCTCATAAGGCTACTTTCTCTTTTTGGGATTTTTGTTGGGTAAGTGGAAAAACAAGAGGGATTTTTGCTGTTTGGGCAGCTTTTTCCGTCTGCATACACGTCTCTTAGCTGTAGCGAGATTATTTTTTTTCGAAATTTTGGCATGGAAAGTTGTAGTCTTTTGTTGTTTGAGGCTGCATTATCAAAAAGACATAACAAAACTTGCATCACCTTGGGCACATAGAAAACAAACTGGCAAGAAGTCGTATCAGGTTTTTACTATGCAATGTCTTTGTATATATGTATGGAGATAAGATAAACAAAATTTTTCAAAATTTTTGTATGAACACACATATATATATATGTGTACACATGTTATAGAGAAGAAGAACAAAAGAATAAAGAATTTGAGTCAGAAAATTTTCAAAATTTTTATACCTCCCTCACTGGTACATGGTATCCCCCGAACTTACTCCACACTCTATCCCAGAGTTTTGAGGTAGATAAGGTGAGGTAATGTTACTCCAGTGAGGTTAGCTGGTGAGCGCGCCTGTGCCAGATAGAAGCTCCCACACATATTCTCCTTGTTTGCTGTGATAGTTGATGTGGTGGAGCTGGTCAGGCATCTCTTCATTTGCTATCTATTCCGGGACGAAGATGCCACAGTCGTTGGATAGAGGAATTTGCTGTGGACTGCGGTGGCAGAACTAAAGTTCGTGCCACTTGCTTGCTGCCGTGTCCAGGAATGGTTGTATCAGTGATGACACCTCGTCGTAGCATTTTCTAACTAAGCGCTCGAGGGATGCCAACGCTGCTGATGTACACGACACTGGATGATCTTTGTTGTTGTCCGAGTTGTTGTAGAAGATTCCTACTCATTGTCGACTGTACATCGTCAGGAGCGTCCAATGGTAAAAATGCAGGATGGGTAGGAAGATTGTGTGTGGGACCCCACTCTCCAACTCTGCCAGAAATGCTTACTTTGCTCCTATTTCATCAACGAGGCAAATGTCGTTGAACAACATAGGATGAGCTATGTATGCGTGTTCGAACCTTGGCTGTATTGTTTGGATGTAAGCAGCCGCCATAGATACAACCAAGCATCCTTCTTCATTTACCATGTCCCTTAAGTCATCAACCGGGACTATGACATTGCCTGCCTCATAGATGACATCCGCCAGGGTAGAATCAGCCAACTTCAGAAGTATTTCGTTGACCTACTCCTGCGTGAGTGTAGCGCACAGGAAGCGGTCGAAATTGTTGATCAACCCTTCTGCAGTTTCAGGCAAAGCAGGGTCTTCAAATCTGTGCACTTTCCGCAGGATCTCTAACTGCTTGCCTGCCCCGTAGGTGTCAGTTGCCATCTCAACTTCTTTCTATGGGGAGCTGCTGGGTTGTGAAGATTCATCTTCTTGATTGCTGTCCAGCAACCCCTATGGTACCCCTGCGTCTCGGAAATAGCACCCGTCTTTGATCAGCAGCAAGGCGTATATGCTCCTGAGGTGGTAGAAGTTTTGGCCCAGAAGATGCCTCATGTATCCAAATATGTTGAGTAGCTCCATGGCGCGCAAGACGATGAAGGCGCTGTTTCCGCTTCCCTCTTTTGCTTGGATGGGGAAGTCTCGAACAAAAAAGAAGTTCCAGATGCTGTTGTGACGTTTGGTTCCTTGCTTGATAGCTCATAGAAGAGGCAGCGGTAGAAGCCTCAGATTTTTGTCCTCTGAGCGACTGAAAACAAGCCCAGAGCGTGGCACCTCATTGTTACTGCAGCTCAGCAGCTGGACGTCGTGGTTCCTGAGGTCTGCTATGTAGAGGAACCATACGTTGCGGTGCTTGTACGGGGCCAACATGAGGTTTGGGTTATGCATTTTTATGTGCTACAGCATGTTGGCCACTGCAATGGAATCTGGTTCTCCCCACATCAGCCTTCTTGCCAAGGTCGGGGTGGCATTGTATACTGTCTTCCGACCTGTCCTGGTGCTGATATTCTCTATGATTGCACTTTCAAGGACCCTGAACAACCTTTTGCCGACGACAGCTGGCGAGCGGAATATGCTTCGGAGTGCTCCCCGTCATACGAAGAAGTATCCGTCGCACCAGACGACGTCTTCTTCATCTGCCTGCGACCTTAGGACCTTGTTCAGCAATTTCTGGTCTCTGATAGGTAGCCGATGGCCCTTCTGTCGAAGTCGGCCATCTCGAAGGAAGGTATCTCTGATGGCGCAACGAACTTGTCTGCCATCGAGCGTATTCCTCTGGGGAGGTGTCTTTCGTTGGCGGCGTAAACGTCCCCTTTTCTCCCTCTGATTCATCTGAAAAGTCCTCCCTAATGCTGATGTCTTCGTTATCATCTTCAATTTCGTCCAGGGGGACTGAGGGATCTGCTTCTTCCAGGCCTAGGGAGCTCTCCTGTCCTACTGGAGCTCCGTAGGTCGACCTTGGTGGCATCCCCTCTTCGGGCGTTGTGGATGGCCCGCTGGAGGAGGAGGAGGATGATGGTCTTGAAGAGGCTGCCGACGAGGAAGGTGGGGAGCCAGAGCCAGGGGCGACAAAGACCTTCTCGGCTGCCTTTGGCACGGACGGTCATCTCCCCTATTCAGCCTCTCCTCAATTTCATCGAGGCGTTGGAAGGGCTTGCTGAAGTGTCACATTTAGAGTCTTGAGTTGGCCGAGAAGGCTAACTAGAGTCAGCAGCTCCCGTTCTTGGCTATTCAGCCTTTGCTGAAAAAATGAAAACTTGTGGGTTAGGGAATTAAATGTAGCTGAGTGGCTATCGGTTACCTCCCGCAAGTAGTCAAGTTCGTGCCCCAACATCTTCCCGAGCGACAGAGGGGTTCTTGCGGTTCTCCCTCTCATCCTCATGATACTTTGCTTGCGTGACGGTCTACCCGATGAGGTAGAGCTTATCTCGATTGTTTGCGAGGTAGATGCCGCCGGGCGAGGTGTCAGCACTCTTGTGGTCATTACCGCTTCGTCTTCTCGTCGCGGTGGAGATGGTCGTGGTGTGGGCGGATGCTGCTCCACCTCTACACTGTTGGCGATCTCTTCAACAGCTGCTACAGGGGACACCGGTGGCGGTGTCAGCGTCAGCTGTGCATCTTCGAGCTCCATCGCTAGGATCTCGGCGAACACCTCATTACTGGCGTCCGGCTGAGGTTCTTCCTCTGCCTCTATAGGCACTATAGAAATTTTGGGGGCTGCGACTGTCTCTTCTGCGGCAGCTTGCATAGTTGTTGTCTCGGTGACCGCAACGATCACCGGTTCTTCTTCATCCACCACAGTCGTTGTTGTGGTTGTGGCTGGTATAGTAGGAGCGATGACAACTCTATCAACTACTGTCGTCGGTGGCTTTGGAATTGTGGCTGGCTCGGTGCGGATCGTTGAAGCTTTTTCCTGCCTTGGGTCGAGAGGATTTTGATTCTCCTCTCGCGGCCACCCTTTCCTAAATTCTGGTGGTGGTGGCGTAAGCTGGGTCTACTGCCACAACTTCTACTTCCGCTGCAGTGAAGACCGGCTTTTCTGCGTCGTAGGTGGCGCAGCGAGGGAGCGGGAGGAAGGTGTTTGTTCTTGCAAACTTGTAGAAATAGCACCTTCCCTCCTTCTTTATAATGCTGGTCCTCGTGAGGTATTTGAGATCGATCAGCTCGTCACCCCTCGTCCTCAAAAGACTGCATGCTTCCTTTGGATACCCAAGCCCAACCGTGATCATGTTGACGATGCCACCCATACAATATTCCTTGGTGACATCCTTTATTGGGTGCAGCCTGTTCAGCAAAAACCGTCCGAGGTTGATCACTCTTCCCTCCATCATGTGCCACATGACATGGAGTTCTTCGATGTAAATATTGCTAGACTCGTTCTTGTTGAACAGCAAGCACGCCACCAGTTTGTGCACTATTCTCCAAAAACATGAGTGCACTTCCTGCCATCTTACTTCCCGGCTTAAACGATGACTCGTCGGTCAGCCTATTCCAGAGCTCCACAGGGTTGAACCCGTCCCTTTTGGTGATTTGTTCACCGTTATTCATCAGATTCTTCTCCTCCTCGTTGGAAGAGAAGATCTCATTTGGCAGCTTCTCAGAGATGGCGTGCTCCGAGTTGTACATCCGTGCTTATAGTCTATCTGCTCCACCATATTCTTCTTTTTCCGTAGCAGTATTCTTCACTCAGTGGAGAGACAACATGAACTCCCTCGTGAGTTCGGTGTAGGAGGCAGATCGGCTGAGGCAGATTTTCCTCAGTCCTGCCGCGGTGAGAACGCCCTCCAGTCTTTCAAAGATACCCAGCTGAATGAAAGAAGACTGGTGGCAGAACCTACTCGGCCTGTAGAGCTTGGTCGCCCAGGAGCTGTCATAATTGTTGACGATAACGGAGGAGAAAGGACGGTCAATGGCCATTGATTGAAAAAATACTACACTCCAGCAGATAAAATGCCGAGACAGACCATTGAAATCAGAGACGCCACAACGTCAGCATAACAACATCAAAGCTTCATCGAGCCAACGACGTAAAACTCAGGCGCTACTTGGGAGGCAACCTAAGATTTGAGCATCTTCTTTTATCTTCCTTTCTTTTAATTACCTTAGGTTTATCTTCTGAAAATATAAAAAAAATTCATATAACCAAAATAAACAAAAAATATAAAAATCCGTTCGACCTTAACCCTCCTAAACAGTCTTGAAACCGTTTGGAGCCAAACGGTCTGGAAACCATTTGGAGCCAGACGGTTCTGAAACCGTTTGGAGTCCAAACGGTCGCTAAACCGTTTGACCTAGGGTTTTTGTAAGGTCAACCCCCGTTTCCTATAAATATAAACCCTCCCCTCCTTCTTCTCTCTTTTCGACTCTCGAGCTTTCTCAAACCCTTGCGCAAGCGCTATTCCATCGCCTCTGTCTTCCTGCTCCCGCGTGGCTCAGGTTCCCTCCACCTCCGTCGAACCAGTTCCCGTGTTTCTTCACAGCGACCTCACCATAGTGCCACCGCTCTCTGCTTCACCATCGTCATCTCCGCCAACAGCAACAAGGTTGGCACACCACCATCACCGATGCCGGCTGTGCCGCCGCGAATCCCTGTTCTATCAAACCGCCACCATAATCTTTACCTCTTCCACCGTCTACGACACCGCCGTGATCCCCTTTTACATTGCCACCATCGTCTTTATCGCCGCTGTCCTTGTTTTCACCGCTGGCTCCGCCTCTCTTTTGCCGACCGCTGCCCGACGTTTCACCTTCCAAACGGTCTTCAAACTGTTTGGAACCAAACAGTCCTGAAACCGTTTGGGACCAAACGGTCTTCAAACCGTTTGGGAAGCCAAACGGTCTTCAAACCGTTTGGAATCAAAAGGTCCTAAAACCGTTTGGAACCAAACAGTCCTCAAACCGTTTGGGACCAAACGGTCTACAAACCGTTTGGCCTTCCACAATTGCTTAAGTTTTGTTAAAATATAAAACCAGATAAACACAAATAAAATCCAGTTTTTTCTCTAAGCATGTTGTTCTTACTCATGATTTTCCATTTTTCAAAAATGGCATCACCGGCTAAGGAAGCCACAGGAACTAAAGACGCTCCATTTTGGACAAAGGAGCAATTGATGGAAGACCGGGCCAAACTCCAAAAGATCATAGATAACTACAACAAGACTAGACAGGCCCCACCAAAGGTCAAAATCATAGACATCCTGTGAGAAATTAATCGCCTCAAAAAATGCCTAGCTGAGGAGCCTGAAGAAGAAATAGAAATCTCCTCTAGTGATGAAGGCTCTGAATACGAGCCAAACCCCGAGGAAAAATCCCCACCTGAAACATCCAAGGGGAAACAAAAGGTCTAGGAAACCGCGACCGGACAATCCTCAAAGAAACGAGCAAGAAAACAAGTCTGGCCTGTCACTGCAAGGGAGCAAACCCTGGCAGGAAACATTCCACCAACCACCACCTCCGCTGCCGCTCCCATAATCATCACCGTTCCTTCTTTCCCTCCCATCACCACTACACCAGCACCACCAGAAAACCTCTACATACACACTGTTCCCTCCACCGATAAAATCCTAAAACCTACAAAGTACGTCTGCTCCAGCGTACTGCTTAAGATGGGGATCCACGACTGAATTTTCACCATGCTCGACAAAGCCAATCCTGCAAGGTTGTGTTTAGTACCTGAGATCTCCTACACTGAACCTACAACTGAATTCTTCACTTTTCTTAACAAAGAACATGTCAACATTATGGATAGATCACGGGATGGAGGTGACCGTAGGCTAGTCACCAAACTCTTCGGCAGCAAGGTTGTCATAACAGAAAATATGCTGAATGAAATCTTTATAGACAACCAGGAGCAGCTCAAGAAAGCCAAAGCTGTGGGAACAAAGAATACTAGTTTCAATAGACATACCTTTTGGAAATCCCTGACAGGGCTCCCCACCTACGATGCAAAGACATGCAAGGACTCAAACATTCAATCTGGATTAGTGCGCACTTTACATAAAATTCTCGTAGGTGCACTCTTCCCCAGGATAGAAGGAGGGAATGTCATAATTTCGGATCTCTTTGTTCTCTGGTCAATTCTACATGGGATGCTAGTCAACATTGGACGTCACATAATCCAAAAACTATCCGCTTCTGCCCTGGGGAAGGAAATTTGCATGGGGGGTCATGTCACATCCATCATAAAATACCTCAAGATGGATAGACCTCTACCGAGATGCACACAGATAAAGGGAGACATCCTAACAAACGAACAAACTTTGAAAAACTCCTACATCATTAAAGAGAAGGATGCAAAGTTATTCTACATTTTCTGCCATACAATCAAATCCTCTAGAACCCTGCTACCGCTCCCAGAGCTCGCATATTACGACAAGGAAAATCTCCTCTTCACTAACGAGGAGCTTACAAAACTCATAGCTACGGTCAAAGCACTAGCGAAAAAAGTAAAGGCGGGGCAGACATAACTTAGCATCAACGCCCCGACAACTAGGATAACAAAAATTCCTGTGAAACGACCCTCCACAAGACTTTCGTAGAAACAACAGCTGTCGGGGACACCAACTTCCAAACCACATCCAGAAGAAAACCCCAAAGATCAAATCACCACCTCATCTCTAGACTCTTTCATGATGAGTCCAAATGCTGAGCTAACCACCACCACCTCACCACCCTCCACCTTTCCAACATCCACCACTCTTCCATTTTCCCCCACAACTACACTACCACCCACATCCTCCTCTTCACCCTTTTTCCCTTTGGGCATTCCCTTCTCCACTCCTACGCCCGACTTTACCACCTTCCCCTCCACCTCCACGGTCTCTCTCCCAACACTATCACTCCCTCCACTTTCACCAGAGATACCCTCACCTTTCCCATCCACCACCACCCCGACACCGTTGGTAGCCCATCCATAGTCACCACGCAGTTCACGGAACCATCACAAGTGTCTCATCCGCAAGACACTACAACCCTCCCACACAGACCCCAGCCACCCCACCCTTCCGCTTCTGGGGTCCCCTTTTCCAATATCGGTGAGGAATTCGGTCGTCAATTTGACGCCATCCGAAACCTCCTCACCGATCCTTCTAACATTATGCATTACATTTTTTCTTGTGTGCAGGGATTATCTAAACAGGTTGCCATGATCGACGAACAGAACTGTTCCTTGCCAAACATCCTCTAAGGTTTTCAGCAATGACAAGATGAAGTGGCTAGGCAAGTTGATCACATCAACAACCACTACAACAACTTGCCCGAGCTGGTCCTTGGAGCAAAACGCCAGCAAGAAGCGATGGCCAAGCAAGTCGATGAGATCTCTACGTAGACTCAACCTCTATTTGAGACTCTCCGCGAGCTCAAGCAGCAACAAACAGCTCTTAGCACGTGCTTGGACAACATCAACAACACCCTCACGCACCTCAACAATCGCCAAGAGGAGTCAACAAACAAAGAAATCCAACAACTATGAGCTACAGTAACAGATCTTACAACACGACTCCTCTCCGCCGAGGGCCGATACAACGATCTCAAAGAAACACACGACGCACTGCTCGAAACACACGAACATGTGTAAGTGGCATTCGACGAGTTACAAACCATCCATCGGCAGTGCAAAAAGACAGCAAACAAAAAGCTAGCAGCCAAAGCAGCAGCTGACAAAGACGGCGATAATGAAAACGAAGATGACTCCGACTCCTCTGCCGATTCTAACAACGAAACCACCTCCTCAGATGACAAATCTGATGATGGAGAGGGCCCAGGCCACGAAGCAGAACCCTCTCAGAGAGGATATGACAAAGGCCACCAAGAAGGTGGACATCATCCCAAGTCCCCCACCCACAACGAAAATGTAAACATATCATATGGGGACCAATTCCTTGATTACTCTGCTTTGGGAACCATAGGGGAGTCTGCTAAAGATGCGGCTTTTGCTGAGTTCCACCAATGTATATTAGGAACCAGCGCAAGCCCACCAGCAACAACCACTCAACCTTTTTCCGCACTTGACAAATCATTGCCTTTCCCCCAAGACCAGGAAGAGTCAGAATGAGTGCGTTTAGATACAGATGAAGAACTCGATTCTTCTTCCGACTCAGATGACGATCTGCAAGGCTATGTAGCAGTTTTGGAACAAACTTCTTCACCCCCTCCACAGGAGCTCCCCCCGCCACCACCTCTACCGCATAAGATGCACGACTTTGATATGGGAGCCATCTTTACACTAGATGCTCAAGACATCTTTATCCTGAACACTATTATCGACGATGCCAAAGAGGGGGGAGACATCATCTACCACAACACAAAGACTAAGTGCAAGTTGACACAAGAAGATTTCCGCAACATCCTGCGACCACGGTCCACGATGCCAATGGAAATCTTCCGTGTCCTACTTGCCAACTGTATAGAAGTTTATAGAAGCTCTAAGAGGCAGCAACTAGTTTTTAATGCCTCACCTGCTCTGTCTATAGGCTTGTTATACAAAGATATATGATCAAAGTCAATAGAGCGGCTGCGTACTGGTTTAGCACGACGGGCACGTTATCTTACCATGCCTTTTCAAGTTTCAGATCACTGGTTATTTATGATTGTAGACACCGAGGCTCGAGACGCCAAGGTATATAATATTTGCGACACTGAGCTACCTGCCGGTACAATAAATTTTGTTGGAGAAGAAGCAAGAGAAGCAAGATGTATACCCTTCCGGCTTCTTAAGTTAATTTGGGCTACACGCCCGTCCCTCCGTCAAGACTGGAGCCAACCCTGGATCCAAATAATTAACCCACAAGTCCAAGTTGCTGAGGGATCTGGGGACTGCACTTTTTGCACCATCCCTCACATTCAAGCACTAAACCAAGAAATCCCCTTCACTGATCTACTCGCCGAAGATTTTCACTCCCTGCGATGGCGTTACGCCATGGAGCTCATTTGTGATAGAAGGTTCTTCAAGGACCCGACAATGGCACCAGATGACATCCCCCGTTACCTTTTTTCAGCAATCCAACGTCTGCATAGGCGACCTTTCAGACAAACTTTGAAAGAATTCGAGAGAACCAAGCAGCCAGCCATAGCACCCGAGCCAAGAAAAGGAGACATAGATCTTTTATCAGGGGCAACCATTAGGAGATCTCCATCGCAAATGGTGTCCCTATCTGCCATAGAACCAACTTTCCCAGACTTCGACCTCAGTGCTTGCAACAGTCTCTCCGACATTGAACTATGTCTCATCATGTCGAGGCTTTCCGCCGAGAAGGATGAACTCGTATTCATGTCCGGTGGCATTCTAATCATGACAGACACGCTTCGAGAGACTATACAGTTCAAAGGCTCTCTCTCCGTAAGCTTAATGGCCGCTTATCAATTTCTCCTCGGCCAAAATCACCCTACAACATATATGGAATCCCCGTACATGAAGGATGATCTTTTAAAGCTAAAGAACTTCAGAACAACTGAAGCGCTAATCTCCTTCCTACAACACACAACACCGAAGTTTATCATGCTACCCTTCCTTTATCATGAGCATTGGATGCTACTGGCAACAAACCTACCCGAAGGAACAACTACCATCTATAACAGTTTCGACAGCCAGTTCAGTCCCCGACAGAAGAATTATGTAGTGACACCAAAGACGCCCACGGAGGTAGTGGCGAAGGAATGCGCAGACAAATTAATCGCTTTATTAAGTCAACACACAAGAGCTTACGGCAAAGAACATTTTCATCGCCCTTCCTTCAACCACAAATGTCCCCAACAAATTCGGGAATCAAATGACTGCGGCTTCCACGTCCTCTACTGGATGTACACCATCATGGTCCTTCAAAGACTAGTAGAGGATATGACTGACGTGGATTACCACGCCTTAAGCGGAAAGTTTGCAGCTAATCTACTCAGAACACCAGGGGCAAACTCGGGATTAACATAGCCTGACGCCCTTGTCCTTGTACTTCTCAACCTATCACTTTGACACTCTGAGGACAGAGTGAGTGATAAGTTGGGGGGGTACATTAGACAAGGGCGAGGTATCATTTCGATATCCCTCTTTTTCCATCTTTTCCTTCATTTTTGTACAAATTTTCTTAGTTTCCTTTACACATTTAGCTTCCATTTTAAATAATTCATCCGACAATAAATCTTTGGAATAAAGTCACCCTCAGTTAATTTTAGAATCATGTTAGTCCTCAAAAGTAAATAGCACTTAGACATATAATGGCGACTTAATAATGTCTCCCCACCATTGATTTTCATGCTTTTGTTTCACTTCTAATTCTGACTCTCCACAGGTCAATATCAAGGCAATAAGCCAAGCTCTCAAGGATGAGAGGGGCATCAGGCGACTTCCAATTCAAGAAGTCTTACAAGTGGACCACAAAAAGAAACCAAATAAGTGCATGTTGAAAAACTCTAAGAATAACTTTCCTCTCTTCAAATAAAAGAGGCTTGGCCACCCAAAACAATTTCCTGAAAAACCCCAAATCCTAAGCCTGCGAGTCTACGAATAAAAGCCAGAGAGTTGAATAAAATTATGAGACTTGTGCCATAAATAAGGATCTATATAAAGAACTGATGAAGGTCTCACCCGGCCGGTACATTCAGCTGCCCTCACGAAGGCAGATGTGTCATGCCCGGTAGTGAAACCCTAAGGTATCTAAATATATGAAAGGCTTATAAAGGATTCACCCGCCCGGTACATTCAGTTGCCCTCACAAAGGTAGATGTGTCGTGCCCGATAGTGAGATTCTAAAAGCATAGACAACCCCTCCCCCACTTGAAGGGGGAGTTACACTTCAAGCCTTTAGCCAACCCTCATACCCACTCTAGCTTCCAGTAGGTTCTTCAGAGAGGTATAAAGTTGATTAGAGTCAACAATGTGCACAAAATAAAAAGTGGTCCCGATGCAAGTTATGAGATACGGAAGGAACCTGAGACCCAAGCAACTCTCAAAACCTGAAACAGTCAAGGCAAGCAATAAGACCCGATATGACCTTGGGAGAACTCAGGTTGAGAATTGAAGCAAGAGTATGGAAATCTTAACTAAATAAAATTGCCTCACCATTACATGCCCCAACTCTATCTAACTTGAGGACAAGCTAAACTCTAAGTTCCGGGGGGGTGATAACCTCCAATTTTGGGATGTTATCTTATTCTTTTCTTCAGTTTTCCACACTCTTTCTCAATTAAAATTAGACATAATCCCTAAATATCCCCTCTTATTGCAAATATACTATTAGACTAACTTTTCCCCTTTTTACTTGCAGAAAAAGACACGAAAAAATCATAAAAGACTCAACCGGTCCCAAGACCGCATGGACTCACACGATCCCAAGACCACATGAAGCCAATCGGTCCCGAGACCGCATGGAGTCACACGGTCCCAAGACCGCATGAAGCCAATCGGTCCCGAGACCGCATGGAGTCACACGGCCCCTAGACCGCATGAAGACAATCGGTCCCGAGACCGCATGGAGTCACACAGTCCCAAGACCGCATGAAGCCAATCGGTCCCGAGACCGCATGGAGTCACACAATCCCAAGACTGCATGAAGCCAAACGGTCTCGAGGTCCAAACGGTCTTGAGGTCCAAACGGTCTTGAGGTCCAAATGGTCTTCAAAACCGTTTGGATCCAAAACTGACCAAACCGTTTGGACTTCACTAAAGGCCTAAAAATAAGACCCCAAGGGTCCTCCAAAAGACATCAAGTTTTCAGACGTTCAGAGGCTGCCTCTATCACTCCAGAGAAAATCCAACTTCCATCCTCCGCCCAGGGGCTGTCGGTTTGAGATCCACACTCCATCTTGAAGTTGCTTTCTCTCTCTCCGCCAAAGAAGGTGGGAAGAGGGGACCTCGTCATCAAGCAACCTGTGAAGCTAGAAGATCGTCTCTCTCTCTCTCCAAGGAATTGACTTTCCTCTCTCCTTTGTGAGGATGACGCTCTCTCTCTCTTCTTGCCTCCTTCTTTGTCCTAGCTATGAGCGAGTAGTCTCTCTCACTGGGGTGCGGGGAGTAGCCCCGCTACTCATGTTTGCATCTCATGTAATGTAATCCATAGTTTGCAATATAGAGATACTATCTTTTCAGTTCAACATAAAACATTTAATGAATGCTTGTTGCATGATCACCAACTTGTGTTATCTTTTATCTTTTAGTATGAATTGTCTACATTTGTACTACTAGATTCGAAACTCATTTGAATGTTGGTTCTTGGTGCATGTATCCATCACACATCTGTTTCGGTACTAGGAGTGTACTTCAAGAAGTGGAGTAAACTCACTTCCATCGTTGTACTTTCATACTATGAAATGGAATCAGTTGACGTATGAAAGTACAACCTTGATGAGTCGAGGAACACACTTTGCGAAGGGAATGATGTAAAGTAGTTGACCATTCGTTCGGGGATGGCTGACTTTGCAACATTCCCACACTTCTCGTAGTTAGTTCTCCAAAAGGAAACTAAGTCTACAAAGATACTAACTGACTAAACTCTTGTTGCAGGTTATGTTTTACTTTGCATGTCTTGATCCATGTGTAGTTGCGGTGAAAACCGATCACATCCTAGTGACTTTTTATCATTGTTTAACATCCTTAAATTTACTTGCTTGCTTTACTTTACATGTTCTTAGTTTAAAACAACCAAACCAACCTTTCGATCTAAGTGCCTACTATTAAGAGATTAAGTGAAGTTCTAACGTTTTTCATCTTGTTGCTCACAACAAGACAGTTGTCCCGTGGATTCAACCCTTAACTATACTACGATAAGACTTCCACGTATCTCAGCATACGTGGGTGGAGTTCTCAATCTAGTATAAGCAAGGCTAAACTTAAAGACTTATCATCTTTAGGATTTTTAGTGGTGCACGCAATTCCACATAAGTGGAAGCTCCATCATGGCGTCAGTAAGACAGTGCTCGGGCGACCTAAAAACTCGATGCTATCGAGATAAGTCGATATTACTGACGTTGTCATGGGTCCCGACTACCCTAGGAACTCAGTACTACCGACTAACAAGTCAATACTACTGGGTCTGCCCTATTTGGCAAATATGAAGATAGCAATCTAATCCAACGCCTGGCATTATTTCGTACCGTAAGTGACTCCTATGACCTAAGGGGAGTTTGTCTATACCAAGGGAGGCATCCCTTTTGCATTGCATGACACCGGAGAGAGAGGGGAGAAGAGAAAGGAACTGAAGGCTTTACCCAAGATGATCCGAGCACCTCTAAAAGGAGAATCGGCAGCAGAAAGACAAGTGATTACACACATGATGTAGGATCATCTGGATCAGCTACTCTCTAGGGGTTACTTAGTTTTCCTTATGTTTCCCACATTTTTCTCTTTCTCTACCATGTATTCGTCAATGAAAACCATGCGGGGATAAACCCCTTGATTCCTTAGGACCCAGGAGTAGCCTGAATATGCATTGTAATTGATTTTCATGCATTGATATCATCTTTGTCCCTATTTTCTGGATATAAATCTATGAAGTTGCTTTGTTCTGTTTATGCCTGATCAACATAGATAGATTGTTAGACTCTTAATCATTTTGGGAGAGATGTTAAGGGTTGGAAATCATAGATTTACCCATTGATTGAACCCCTTGGGAAAGGCAGGAAATAAACGGGAGGAGAGAGTTTAATCATAAAGCACCTAACCAATCAACCAATTGCTATGGAAATGGGGTTGGCATTAGAATAGGTAGTGAACTATGCTGTGAGAGTGGGTAGTTTTAACTACATGCTCTTTATCCAGGGATAGGGATAACAAATATTGGTGTGTGGAATAAATTGCAATATCAAACCAGGTTTTGTAAACATGACTCATGTAAGGATCACACATGACAATACCACTTTCTCACATTTAGAAGTTCTCACTAATTATCTCTTAAAGCAATACATAACATGTTATAAGGATAATGATTTCTATTTACTAGCACATGAGAAAAATCAGGGAAAATCTTTTCACATTAAAACTTTCAAGAATAATTAATATTTAAGTCATACAAAAGCTTACATTTAATTTCCTAAGGTCTTATAAATGGTCATATGATGTATGAACTATTATGAGTAGTTAGAGTATAAACAACATAAAATATTTATTGATGAACTCTCAAGCACTTCATGAGATACTCAATTTCTTCATATTATATTATATACTATTGATTCAACTAAACCTTTGTAGAATTGACACATGGCATTAATATCATGGAATATACCTCAACTAATCAACCTTAGGGCATCAACATCATTCATTGACCTCATGTATAAATAACCCATAACCAAATACTTGTACCATTGTATTACAGCTAATCATCATCCCTAATAGTATCCACTTCATATTATTTTATTTTAACTAGAGAACATGAGGTGCACTTAGTCTAATCATATGATGGCCATCAAGCTGGATTTTTTAAAGGTGTATGACCATGTAGATTGGGTATTCATCAATTAAATCGATCACTAAAGTCATCTGGCTAGAGAATATCATCCAATATGTCATGGATTCAATCTTCAGAGCAAGAAATAATATCATTTGGGAAGGTCAAAATCTTGAAGCTTTCAAATCCAACCATGGTTTTAGACAAGAAAACCTATTTTGTTCTTTGACTTGAATGGTTTGTACAAGATATTGTACATGAGGTGGGGAGCGACAACTGGAAACCAATTAACCTTTTAAGAGGTGGGTCAAAAACCTCATATGTGTGTTTTACATACGATACTATACTATTTGTTATTGCTCGTTGAATTAGGTGAAAACGATCGTCAACTGACTTTAAGAGTTTGGTGTTGTCTGATAAGAGGTTTCCATAGATAAATTTTAGTTCTTTTCTAAAGGAGTTAACACACAACTAAGGAGAGTGATCGGCCTAAATCACGCGTTCAAAAGTGGAGGCAGATTTGAGGTAGTCGAGCTTTTACATTTATAAACCTGAATCCTTCTAGGCCCCCGCAACTTTGCTTACGGGGTCGAAGTAGACATACGGGGTCGAACACAGGGACAAGGGGCTGGTGTTGAGAATCCAGAATCGACACGCTACACTCCAGAAGGTATAAAGCAATATAAATTTCCAAAAGGGAACAACAAGGTGTCACAAAATAAAACAAAGAAACTATCTCCAACTGGATCTACTAGAGAGATTTAAAATTTTAGTCATTTAGCAGTTTTTAGGGATTTTTCATGCAACAGAAATAGAAAGATAAAGACTAGAGCTGAATCAAGGTATGAAGGATAAGACTATAGCAAAACAAGCGGCAGCGGTAACATCCTGCACCCCTCCTCTCAGAGCGGGTACCTCTAACCTCTGCATCAACACCCCTCTCGAGGTTGTTGGGCTTTAGTTAGAGTGGAATGTTACCGAAACAACTCCGTTCCAGGCACTCTCGTACTCCAGAATCAGACCAAACACTAGAGCCACAATACAACTCTCGAAGTTGTTGCAACGGGAAAACACGATTCGGTAGCTAAGCGAAACGCGATCCAAACATGCAAGCTAGAGTTCAGATATCAAACATAGCAGTCATCCAACATTGTGAACCAACCATATAGCAACAAGTAATTAAACTTTTCTATTTCCATAAATATTAAGGTCTTAATACATTGCACATAATAAAGAATAAAATAACAGAATTAAAAGATAAGCATCACCTCCTTAATGTAGAAGGGCGACAGGGTGCTATAGCTCTCCAGCCCGATATCGATCAAGGGCCTAGCCCGATACAGAGGTGTCGGGCGGCACACCCTCTCGGGCGTCACACACCGACTGTCGACTGTATCGCTCAAGGGCCCTGACCGATACGCTCAAGTCGGGCGGCACGCACCGACGGTCAAAGCGTATCGGGTTCGATATCGTGCCGGGCTAAGAGCTACGCATTCTGCTGTCGGGCTCTTGTGTCGCTCATCTACGTCGGCCGATATTGTCCTGCAGTGTCGCCTGGGATGGTTCTAAGTGAACTATCCCCTCCCTCTCGGGATGAGGAAAAGCTCACCTAGTGTTGCCCGAGACAAGCACTGGGGCACGATATTTGTGCTCTCACAGTTTCCTCGGAAGATAGCTCAAGCTCCCAACTGTCTGAATCGGTCCCTTCATCTTCCTGTAGCTGCTATTTATCGTCAGCTGGCTGGGAGGAGATATGGTGCTCGAAGCGCCACATGGCCCCCTTATGCGCCGGTCGATGGACGACCGATATCAGTATCGCACAGCTCCGAGGTGTCGGCTATCGGTCACGTGACGGGCGGCGCGCCTGCCGGTGGGTGGTTGTGTCGCCCGACAAGCTGGGTTGTCGAGGCGAGCCGGGCTCCCTGTCGGGTAGGATGCGTGCCGTCCGCTAGCTTCTTCTTGCGCGACATCATCTTTGTCATGCGTCATTATGTCGCTCAACCCCTGTCGGGCAGGGGTTGTATCGGGCGTCAGGAAGGCTGAAAGGACTTGGACTTATTCATGGGCCGGGACGGCCTTATTGCACCAAAATGAGGAAAAACTCTGCAAAAGATGGGAAAATTAGACTAAGAGCATTGCTTGGCCAATTATTGCGAAAATGCTAATAAAGTAGAGGAAAATATCAGAAAAGGGCAGTTTTGATAACAAAATAAAGGGCAAAAACGTCACAAAAACTGGTGTTATCAACTCCCCCAAACTTAGCATTTTGATTGTCCTCAATCAATATTTAAACTATTTTTAGCGATGCTTCTTCTGCTCGGGAAAGCTTCTTGTTCAAAAGGTGAAACAAGAATCGTAATGCCTTAAAGATAATGCTGCCTTAATATGAACAAAAGACTTAGTTTTCCTGCCTTATTGCTTAAGTAAGGTTCTTCTGTACAGCTTCAGTGAGACTTTGTTGTATGATTCCGAAGTTAGCTTACACACCAAACAGCTTTATTTTTGGGGCAGAAAGTTGTGTATCGGGAAGGCTAAGGCTTCTTAGGGTTTTTCTCGTTTCCCATCAGTCCATCCAGGTAAGGGTCCGTTAACGGGCAAGTGGTCCCTGCAGTCCAAGCCAGTTGGCTTTAGAGAAGTGATTTCACATCCTACGTACCACTGCCCCGGATCTACCATGCCTAAAGATGGGTACTTTTGGAAAACAAGTGGGTATATATATCTTTTTTTTTCTTTTATTTTATTAGGCACAACTCTCATGCTTTTATTCACACTCATAAGGCTTCTCCCTCTTTTTGGGATTTTTGTTGGGTGAGGGAAAACAAAAGAGATTTCTGCTGTTTGGGCATCTTTTTCCTTCTCCATACTCGTCTCTTAGCTGTTTGTGAGATTATTATATTTTTGAAGATTTTTGACATGGCAAAACATATTCTTTTGTTCGTTTGAAGCAACATTATCAAAAAGATATAACAAAAACTTGCATCTCATTAAGCACATAGAAAACTAACTTTGCAAGAAGTCACAACAGATTTTTATTACATAGTGACTTTATACATATGCATGGGAAGAAACACGAAATTTTTCAAAATTTTTATATGAGCATGGATATATACACATGATATATGAGAAGCACAAAATAAATGACACAAGAATTTTTATACCTCCTTCACTGGTACATGGGTACCCCCCCCCCCAAACTTACTCTGCACTCTGTCCCAGAGTGCAAAGAAGACAAGGTGAGGTCATGTTAGCCCAGTGAAGGTTACCTAGTGGGTTCGCTTGTGCCATCGAGAAGCTGCAATATGCTTCTTTGCTGCAGCCTTGTTCTCATTTGGAAACAGCTTCAACAAGTGCGGGCACTTGTGGCTGCTTCCTCTTTATTGAGTAGTTGGAACTGAGATGCCCAGGTTCCATCCGGAGATCACCGGCAAGGTACTCGTGCTGTTTCTGTAGGATGTTTTAATCACCACAGAAGACAGACTATGATAAAGAAATGACCCTCCTCTTCAGCTACCAAATCAAGAAAAATCTTCCCGCATTCTATCTGCGGTAGTCGACGGCTCGCTGCCTTGGGATTTCTACATTTCTGCCCGACAGTTGTTGCTTCATCTGTGGTCGTCATTCTTCCTGTTATCAAGTTTATTGACAATTTATATGTTAGATAGGAAAAGTAAAAGGAACTTGATAAACTTATTATAATCTCCGGGTATCGTCCGTCAAAATAGAACTCGAGTCGATACAAAACTGGGTGACACGAGGAGTGCCGTGCGACACAACCCACTGTCCGATAGGGTATATCAGGCGATAAGGCCGCTAAAAGCAACAGCCCGATAGGATTGTACAAAGAAAATGTGTCGCCCGATATGGTGTATCGGGCAAGCACTATCGGCCGTTACTTCGTGCATAGCTGCGTCGGGCGATATAAAAATCAGCAAGGCTCATGAACCCGATAAGCATCGTGTGATGAGAAAACTCGTACCGGGCGACAAGACTATCGGTCAATAAGTAAAGCATGTCGGTCAATAAGCATGTCGGTCGATAAGCATGTCAGGCTATACCTTTGCTCATAGGAGCCATCGCCCGACACAGAGGTCAAGGCAGGCCTGGCCGATACGAGAGCAAAACAGCTTACGGTAAAGAACGGGTGGCTAAAATAGAGTAAGAGTGATAGCCCGACACGGTAAATCCACCTTACTATATATAGCAAACTCGGCTGGGGGTAAATCGGGCAGTTCTGGGCGCGCGCGTCGTCCGTTTAAGACATGTCGTTCCCGAGACGACGGTCCCATCTGCCAAATTAAGGGCATTTACTCCCCATGCACAAAACGACTGTCGCTTGGGGATGCCGACCGTCGCGGCACTTGCGGCGCCCAAGGAACTCCGGTCCGATACAAGCGTGGTAGCGCGCCAGCTGAGTTGCCGCCCGACACGTCGTGAAAATGTGTCAGAAACTTACAACAAAGATGGAAAGAGCATTTGACGGATAAAACATCATCGGTGAGGGCAGAGCCCTCCCGTCCTCAGACAGAATTACTCCTCAAAGCTCGCAAAATTCAGCGATGACCCATAAACAGAAGAGTCGGCACGCTCGACACGTGCTCTGACTCGGGCCTTATTACAATCCATAAAGTTTGTTTTTTTTCTTTTTATAAGAAAAATGCAACCTATTCTATGAAAGAAAGAAGAACTCGGGCTGCCTCCCGAGGAGCGCTGGGGTTTGTGTCGCTAGCTCGACCAGTGTAAGATCGTCTTGGTCAACCCTCAACTGTACCCACATCTTGCAGACTGATCTCTGCTCTCCTGACAAACGCTTCATCTTCATAGAACCTTTTCACCCTGTGCCCATTCACCTGAAAGGCCTTGGTCATATCGTCTTTGTCATAGAGCTCCATCATCCCTGATGGATATATCCTTGACACTGTGAACGGTCCAGACCACCTTGTTTGCAACTTCCCAGGGAAAAGACGAATAGAGGACTTGAATAACAAGACCTTATCCCCTTCGCTTACATCTTTTCTCCTGAGATGGGCATCATGCCACAAATTTGTCCTCTGTTTATAGATTTTTGCATTTTCGTAGGCATTCATTCCCAGCTCTTCGAGCTCTTGAAGCTGCAAAAACCTCTTTTCTCCCGCTTTGTCGAGGTCCATATTTAGGAACTTGATTGCCTAAAGGGCCTTGTGTTCCAATTCTAACGGCAGGTGGCAGGATTTTCTGTAGATGAGACGGTAGGGGGTGGTTCCAATGGGTGTTTTGTAAGCGGTACGGTAGGCCCAAAGTGCATTGTCAAGTTTCATAGACCAATCTTTCCTTGTTCGGCTGACAGTTTTCTCCAAGATTTGCTTGATTTGTCTGTTGGAAACCTCTACCTGCCCTGACGTCTGGGGGTGGTAGGGTGTAGCGATCTTGTGCTTCACTCCGTACTTGTGCAGGAGTGCTTCAAACTGTCTTTCTCTGAAGTGCGATCCTCCGTCGCTTATAACTGTGCGCGGGACTCCGAAATGAGGGAAGATGGTCTTCTCGAAAAGCTTGATAACCGACTTGGCATCGCAGGTTTGGGTGGATACCACTTCCACCCACTTCGATACATAATCCACAGCCACGAGTATGTACGGATACCCCCGGGATGGGGGAAACGGTCCCATGTAGTTGATTCCCCATACATCAAATATTTCTACTTCGATCCAGCTAGCCATAGGCATTTTGTTCCTGCGACCTATGTTCCCCGTAAACTGGCACTCTTTGCAAACCTTCACAAACTGTGCAGCGTCTTTAAATAAGGAGGGCTAGTAGAAATTTGACTGTAGCACCTTTGCAGCTGTTCTTTCGCTGCCAGGTGACCACCATAGGGGGAGGCATGGCATTGCTTCAAGATGTCCGCGGTTTCTTCCTCTGGGATGCACCTTCTGTACAAGTTGTCGATGCATATTTTGAACAGGAGAGGATCATCCCAGTAGTAGTTTTTAACATCCGCGAAAAGTTTCTTTTTCTGATTGTACGTGATGTCAGGAGGCAGTTCTCTGCAAGCAAGATAATTGCAGATGTCCGCAAACCAGGGCAAGCTTTCTTCTTGGGATTCGGCCAACATAAGAGCTTCGTTGGCATAGTCGTCGTTGATTGGAGGCCCCTTCTCTTTCTCAATCACGATCCTTGATAGGTGGTCTGCGACCACATTCTCTGTGCCCTTCTTGTCGATAATTTCTTGGTCGAATTCTTGGGAGTAGTAAGGCCCACCTCAACAGTCTGGGCTTTGCATCTTTCTTTTGCATCAAGTATTTTATAGCCCCGTGATCTGTGTATACCTTGACCTTGGCTCCAACGAGATACGACCTGAACTTATCAAACGTGAAGACGATCACTATCATCTCTTTCTCAGTTGCGATGTAGTTTACCTGAGCTTCGTCCAGCGTGCGACTCGCATAGCAGATCACATGGTGCTTCTTATCTTTCTTTTGCCCCATGACTGCCCCAACCACATAGTCGCTAGCGTCGCACATCAGCTCAAAAGGTAAACCCCATTCTGGTGCTTGAAGGATAGGTGGTGATGTTAAAGTGTTTTTCAGGGCCTGAAAAGCACTGAGACAATCGTTAGAGAAAACAAATTCAACATCTTTTACCAGAAGATTGGACAGTGGTTTGGAGATCTTTGAAAAGTCCTTGATGAATCTTCGGTAATATCCCGCGTGCCCGAGGAAACTTCGCACCGCCGTCACGGATCTTGGTGGAGGAAGCTTGGATATTTCTTCAACCTTGCTTGCATCCACCTCGATCCCACGCTTCGAGATCTTATGCCCGAGAATGATGCCCTCCCGCACCATGAAATGGCACTTCTCCCAGTTCAGAACTAGGCTATTCTCCTCGCACCTTTGAAGGACCGATGACATATTCTTCTGACAGCTATCAAAGTCCTTCCCATATACTGAAAAGTCATCCATGAAAACTTCTATGATGTCTTCCAGAAAATCTGAGAACATCGATATCATGCATCTTTGAAAGGTAGCGGGGGCGTTGCAGAGTCTGAAGGGCATCCTTCGGAAGGCATAAGTGCTGTAAAGGCAGGTGAATGTTGTTTTCTCTTGATCGTCGGGAAAGATGGGTACCTGGTAAAAACCTGAAAAGCCATCAAGAAAACAAAAGAAATTGTGATGCACTAACCTTTCAAGAACTTGGTCAATAAAAGGTAGTGGAAAATGATCCTTCTTTGTAGCCTGATTTAGCTTTTGGTAATCAATGCACATTCGCCATCCGGTGACGGTCCTAACCGCCATCTAGTCACCCTTCTCACCCTTAACCACCATCATCCCGCCCTTTTTGGGCACTACATGGATCGGGCTTACCCAATTGCTATCGTTGATTGGGTAAATGATCCCCGCATCCCTAAGATTTATTACCTCTTTCTTGACGACCTCCTTGAGCATCTGGTTCAGTTTCCTCTGGGGTTGGGCCAGAGGCTTGTCCGTTTCATCCAAGTTGATGCGATGCATGCACAAGGTGGGGCTAAGGCCTTTGATATCATCTACTGAGTATCCTATAGCCCTCCTGTGGAGTCTTAATTCTTCAAGGAGTCGGTCTAGCTGGTCGCTTGAAAGATCGGCGTTCACGATGACGGGGTTTCTGTGCTCTTCATCTAGAAAACTCGTACTTCAGGCCCTCTGGTAATGCTTTTAACTCTGGTTTTGGTCTGGGTGTCTTCTCCTGAGGCTCCTCCTCGAGAGAGACATACATCGCAGACTCCACCGCCATATCTTCTTCTTGCAAAACTTCCCCAGAAAGGTTGAAAAGGTCGAAATGCTTTGTGACCTCAGGATCATCGAGGTCAGAATCTTGATAGTTTATAGCCCTCAAGAGGGGGTCTACTGTCCGGATGTCTTCCTCTATCTCCTCACAGAATTTATTGTAGCTATCTACGAACCGATCTGATTCAGAGAGGGGAGGGCTCCTCATGATTTCTTTCAGCTTGAAGTCCATATGGTCGTTTCCGACCCTTAAAGTGATCATCCACTCGGAAACATCAATCAGCGCTCTCCCTGTTGCCAAGAAAGGGCGCCCAAAGATGATCGGGCATCGGGGGTCTTCAGCTGTATCTATGACGACTATATCACAAGGGATGAAGAAATTGCCAACCCTTATCAGCACATCTTCGACAATGCCAACATGTCTCTTAAAGGTGTGGTCAACCAGTTGAATCCGCATGTTGGTTCCAACCATGTCGGTCAAGCCCACCCTTTGTGTGAAACTTAGAGGCATGAGGCTAATGCTTGCCCCCAAGTCCGCTAGACCCTTGCGCTCGACGTTGTCCCCGATGGCGAATGGGATCGTGAAAGCTCCAGGATCCCTTCTCTTATTCGGCATGTCAGGCTTCAAGAAGGCGGAGGAGGCGGAAGCTAGCTGCACTGTCTCTATGCTTCCTCCCCTTCTCTTCTTCGTGATGAGGTCCTTGAGGAACTTGGCGTACGTAGGCATCTCCTCCAATGGGTCAAGGAAGGGCACTTCGAGATGTAGCTTCCTGATCGACTCCATGAACTTCTCATGACGCTTCTTCAGATTCGCCTTTATCATCTTGTACGGGAACGGAATCCTAGGAGCATAGGCATTCCTTCCGCCAGGTAGCTCCTCAGGGAACCCTTGTGCAGACTCCCGAACGTCTGCCTATCTTTCTTCTCCTTCTGTTGGGTTTGCACCCTCAAGCCTTAGCTCGGGCTCAGGCCTGGCTTCATCAGGGTGCTCCAGCATCCTTCCAGACCTCAGAACCACCATTACGACAGTTTCAGGGTGTGGTAGTGCTTTTATTATAGGATTCTCCATCAGAGTAGTCATCTGGGTGAGTCGCTGATCTACCTCACGCTGGCGCATCTGTAATCTGGCCATCTGGCATTGCATTGAATTCAGAGCCCCAGGGCTAGGGAGCGTGTTCTGCACCAGTCGGTTGATGATGGCATCCTGTCTCTTTATATAGGCAGAAAGCTGACCAACCAGGTTAGGCTGGCTTGCCCTCTCGCCTCGGCCCTGGCATTCATCTATAGAAAGAGACTGCTCGCAATGAGACATGATGTCAAAGCTCCATGGAACAAGTCATTGTTCTTCAGAGTTCCTGAAATGGCACAAAAAATCGAAATCAGTAAATAGAATTACTTATTTTAAGGCAAAGGACAACGATAAGAAAAGAAAGAAAAAGAAAAAGAGTGCTGTCAAGCTCATTTCTAAGCTTGAGGCACTGGAGTGTAGTTAGTGGATTCGGGTCCGTCTACAGTACCGCTTTTGCCTTGTTCCCGGCAACGGTGCCAAAAAGTTGACCGGCCTAAATTGCGCGTCCAAAAGTGGAGGCGGATTTGAGGTAGTCGAGCTTTTACATTTATAAACCCGAATCCTTCTAGACCCCCGCAACTTTGCTTACAGGGTCAAAGTAGACATACGGGGTCGAACACAGGGACAAGGGGGTAGTGTTGAGAATCCAGAATCGACACGCTACACTCCGGCAGGTATAAAGAGATATAAATTCCCAAAAGGGAACAACAGGTGTCACAAAATAAAACTAAGAAACTATCTCCAACTGGAGCTACTAGTGAGATTTAAGATTTTAGTCATTTAGTAGTTTTTAGGGATTTTTCATGCAACAGAAACAGAAAGACAAAGACTAGAGCTGAAGCAAGGTACGAAGGATAAGACTACAGCAAAACAAGCGGCAGCGGTAACATCCTGCACCCCTCCTCTCAGAGCGGGTACCTCTAACCTCTGCATCAACACCCCTCTCGAGGTGCTGGGCTTTAGTTAGAGTGGAATGTTACTGAAACAACTTCGTTCTAGGCACTCTCGTACTCCAGAATCAGACCAAACACTAGAGCCACAACACAACTCTCGAAGTTGTTATGACGGGAAAACACGATTCGGTAGCTAAGCAAAATGCGATCCAAACATGAAAGCTAGAGTTCAGATATCAAACATAGCAGTCATCCAACATTGTGCATCAAGCATATAGCAACAAGTAATTAAACTTTTCTATTTCCATAAACATTAAGGTCTTAATACATTGCACATAATAAAGAATTAAATAATAGAATTAAAAGATAAGCGTGGCACCCACGCCAATCTTCACCATGTCTCTCCTTGATGTAGAAGGACGACATGGTGCTATAGCTCTCTAGCCCGATATCGGTCAGGGGCCTATCCCGATACAGAGGTGTCGGGCGGCACACATCGACTGTCGATTGTATCGCTCAAGGGCCCTGGCCAATACGCTCATGTCAGGAGGCACACCCTCTCGAGCGGCACGCACCGACGGTCGAAGCGTATCGGGTTCGATATCGTGTCGGGCTAAGAGCTACGCATTCTGCTGTCAGGCTCTTGTTTCGCTCATGTATGTCGGCCGATATCGGCCCGCAGTGTCGCCCAGGACAGTTCTAAGTGAACTATCCCCTCCCTCTCAGGATGAGGAAAAGCTCACCTAGTGTCGCCCGAGACAAGCACTGGGGCACGATACTTGTACTCTCGCAGTTTCCTCAGAAGATAGCTCAAGCTCCCAACTATCTGAATCTGTCCCTTCGTCTTCCTGTAGCTGCTATTTATAGTCAGCTGGCTAGGAGGACATATGGTGCTTGAAGCGCCACATGTCCCCCTTATGCGCCGGTCGATGGAAGACCAATATTGGTATCACATGGCTCTGAGGTGTCGGCTATCGGTCACGTGACGGGCGGTGCGCCTGCCGGTGGGTGGCTGTGTCGCCCGACAAGCTGGGTTGTCGAGGCGAGCCGGGCTCCCTGTTGGGTAGGAGGCGTGTCGTCCGCCAGCTTCTTCTTGCACGGCATCATCTTTGTCGTGCGTCATTGTGTCGCCCAACCCCTGTCGGGTAGGGGTTGTATCGGGCGTCAGGAAGGCTGAAAGGACTTGGACTTATTCATGGGCCGGGACGGCCTTTTTGCACCAAAACGAGGAAAAACTCTGCAAAAGATGGGAAAATTAGACTAAGAGCATTGCTTGGCCAATTATTGCGAAAATGCTAATAAAGTAGAGGAAAATAGCACAAAAGGGCAGTTTTGATAACAAAATAAAGGGCAAAAACGTCACAAAAACTGGTGTTATCAGAGAGATATCTATGTAATTGGAGGTTTTAAGATGATTGAGGGCCTAGAAAAAATACCTAGGATCCCAATTTTGCATGGTAAAAGGGATTAATAGTAGTTATGCAAGCATCTTCATCATTATAGAGTAGTGCAATAATACATGGTTTGTGTGCACCCTTTCCATGGAAAGAGAACTTGTCTTACAAAAGGCACATTGGTTGCTATCCCCACTTATGTTTTGCAATCATCTAGCCTCTCCATGAACCTCTACAATCAAATGGATGGGTGGTTAGAAGGTTTGTATGGGGTGGTGATGCCCTAGACTTCTACCTCTGGTGGCACGAGATACCATCATTGAAGACAAACAATATGGGGGCCTTGTTGTAAAGTTCGATGTACCACTAGAATTGATCTCTCCTAGAGAAATGTGTGTGGGGAGTGCAACAAGACATATATGTAATGTGGTGTAAAATACTTCAAATGAGGTACAAAACCTTTTCCAATCAAAGGAGAAGGAATGCCACCCCTTCTGAAGAGCTATACATGAGAATAGAGCTCTAGTCAAGAACAATAGCATCAAGTTGGTGGGCAAGGGAAGAACATAGACTTGGAATGATCCATGGGTCCCTAGAGAAGACAAGATGGTTAATTGCACCGTGAAGGCAACACTTGGTGGGATTACTAATTCACAAGTTGCCAGTTTGACTAACCTTAATGGCCAATGGAATCATAAGTTCTTGGAAGAGTATTTACCTAATGACATTATCATGAAGAATATGAAGCTCAAGGCCCCATTCACAGAGCAAGGAAGGGACTTATGTGCTTGGAACATTAGAGGTGATGGGAAGTTCTCTACTCAAGCTACTTGTAGTCCTGTGAGAGAACAAGATTGCATCAGAAGGGTAGAAACCTTGGAAGAAGATTTAGAGTTTGTATTTACCAAATAAGATAAAGTTGTTTGCATGATTGATGTAACATGAGGCCACTCTGACTGACAAACAAAGAGTTAGATCTCATATCATCGATGATGCTTCCTAACATAGATGTGGTCTGGATGAGGAGACCTTGACTCATGCTTTGTGTGACTATCCTAAGGCTAAGTGCCTTGGGATAGAGTGAATGTAGCAATTTGGGTTCTCAATTTCTTCATGGGCAACCATCAACATGAGATGAACACTTGCCTCGGTATTGTCATGAAGCTGAGAATATAAAAAAATAGCTACTTAGGAAGTCTGGCACAATTAGAACCTTTATGTCTTTGAGTGTGTTAATCAGAATGCAACTTTCAAAATTTGTTGCATATAGAAGAGATTAGCCGATATGAGATAGCTTGAACCAACAATGAACATTGAGGAGTTCTCTCACCCCCTTGACTGTCTGTGGACAAGCCCATTGATGCATATGCTTTTAGTCATTTTTATAGGCTTATTTTCCTTCATTTTATGTGTTGATTTTTCATTTATTTGATTAATTATGCATGAAATGCAATCAATGGCATGTTCTATCTAAATGCATCAAATTAGATGATTTTTACTATTTAAGATGGTTTACTATTCATCCCGGGTACTTATCCACGTTCTTGTGCATTTTCGGGTATAATCGAGCTTCACAAACTCGATACTACTGACACCCAAAGTCAATGATACTGACTTCTCATCAGTACTGGACCAAAAGACTGGCCCAGACTCAATACTACCAACACTCAAAGTTGGTAGTACTAAAACCTCATCAGTAAAGCACAAGAATGAATCATGGAAGCTCGGTACTACCAAGTCCATAAACTTGGTACTACCAAGATGACATTAGTGAAGCAGTGCTCAAGCGACCTAAAGACTTAGTGCTATCGAGACAAGTCGGTAGTACCAACATTGTGATGAATCGTGGATACCCTAGAAACTTAGTACTACTGACATTACAGTTGGCACTATCGAGTCCTCCCAATCAAGCAATCTAAAGATAGCACTCAAATCCAACGACTGGCATTATTTCACACCTTAAGTGATTCCTATGACTTGAGGGGAGTTTGGTCAGACCTAAGGAGGCAACCATTTTCCATTGCACGACATTGGAGAGAGAGGAGAGAAGAGAAACGAACTGAAGGCTTCACCCAGGACAATCAGAGCACCTTTGAAAAGTGAATCTACAGCCTAACGACAATAGATTGCTCGTACAACGTAGGGGATCATCCGGATTGGCCATTCTCCAAGGGTTACTTAGTTTTTCTAATGTTTCCCTCATTTTTCTCTTTCTCTACCATGTATTCGTTAATGAAAACCATGTGGGGATAAATTCCTTGATTCCTTAGGATCCAGGAGTATCTCGGATATGCATTGTAATTGATTTCCATGCATTAATATCATCTTTGTCCCTATTTTCTGGATATAAATCTATGAGATTGTCTTGTCCTATTTATGTTTGATCACTATAGGTAGATTATCGGACCCTTAATCATTTGGGGAGAGAGGTTAAGGGTTGGAAAAGCATAGATTTACCCATTTATTGTATCCCTTGGGAAAGGTGGGGAATAAATAGGAGGAGAAACCCAGAGATTAATCGTAAAGCACCTAACTAATCAACCAATTACTATGGAAATAGGATTGCCATTAGAATAGCTAGTGAACTACACTGTGGGAGTGGGTAGTTCTAGCTATAAGCTCTTTAACCAGGGATAGGGGTGATAGATATTAGTGTGTGGAGTAAATTGCAATGTTATCTATGGTGAAACCATTGTCCTAAGGAATTCCCTTAATTCTTTTTTTTGGGAAATCCCACAAATGTTGGTTACGTAGCCAAAAGATCTAAAACTACGGGTACATTGATATCAAAAATAGAAGAAAAACTATCTAATTCCTCAAGAAAAATTCCCTTGAGGGTCGGGGGGGCATTCTTTCAAAGAAGAGAGGTCATCTGGTTGTTTGAGGCACTGTTTGGCTAGAATGTTTCCTCTCTCTTGCATGATCTTCTTTCATTATGGTTTCATGTCCCATTTTTTAGGGTTTTTGGTGATCGATTTTTGTGTGAAGTTATCTCCATGAAGAAGATGGATTTTCCTTATGGTTATCTTCTATTTTATCTGTGAAATACTTGTGTTTTGATCTTGCTTAATCCCTATTTTTATGATGGTCTTTTACCTTGAGGTGGCTTGGCCTTATTGGTCTATTCACCATGTTTCTTCTTGGGTCGAGACTCTTTGTACTTGGTGTTTTGGTCAAGATGTTGATGTTGTTTTTGGTCGAGACATGTGCCCTAGTTTCGGTCAAGACACATGCCTTGGTCGTGACCTTGCTTTAGTTTCGGTCGAGACAACCTTGTTTTTGAGGTTGAGACAACCTTTGTTTTGGGTCGAGATATGTACTTTCAAGGATGGTCAAAACCCTAATCCATGAGGGGTCGAGACATGTTGTTGTTGCGACTGATACACATGGTTTTTGTAGTCGAGACACCTTGGATGAAGGTGGTCGAGACACTTGATTCATGGGTGGTGGAGACACCTATGTGATGAGTGGTCGAGTCACATACTTAATCATATAACCAATACATGTTTTGAGTAAGCAAGAAGCAAACCATGTATAGTGTTGTTTGGAGGATTTGTTTATGAACCCTAATCATGCTCCTTAACCCTAATGTCTTACAAGAAATTTGGAGTTGGTATACCTAGGGTTTGCTTGTTGAATATAACAATAGAACTCTAATCGACTTTACATGTAACCCTAACCCTAAAGTTAGGAAATATGATATGCTTGCTTGTCTCACTTGGAGTGGTTATGATAATGTGATGTTTTCTCTCTCTTGTTTATGAATCACTTACCTTGTAGGTAAAATGAATGCCATGGCTTGAGTATGTTTTGGTGATGATTATATGACATTTGGTGATGGCTATAAGCCTTGATGAGCTTATAATGATGTGATGGACCCTATGACTTGGTGAAGACTTGATGCCTATTGTTAGGTGATATCCTCTAGTGATATGATTGCAGGATTGATGTCACACAATGATGTAATATTGGTGACATCCCTATGAATGATAGTGCTACGAGTATCATGTGGTGATGATGTGACTAGTTCACACCTTATACGTTTTATGTCTTCTGGATTTGCACCTTTTCCCTTATCTTTGTAGAATTTGTTTTGACTTTGTATGTTGTAACTTGATTGATGCTAAAGGACACCCAATTGGCTTAATTCATAAAGTGAAACTCTAATCATGTAGGTGCCATGAGCCATAGATCCATTCTAGTGTCAGTCTTAGTGATGGATGGTGAAATGAGTCATTCCTATGGGAATCTCAGAGTACATATTTTTGAATATGTGGGGGTTTGAGTCGAGTATCTCCTTGAATCCACAATTACATGTTGTGTGAGACAACCATGAGTGAGATTCTCTCCTTATTACATGGATGGCCATGAGTGAGCCAATCCTTCTTTTTAGAACAACCATGCTTGAGCGTGTTCCTCTAGTGTCATTACCTGTACCAAGGTTGGCTAGGTGTTATTATATGTGGCAACACATCCCACTATCACACAGACAACGAGGTGTTACATGAAAATGAGCGGAAAACACCATAACCACAGATTACCAAAAACACGGGTTAATTAAAACCGATTGCGGAAAGCAGGTAAACTGAGAGAACTATTGCATTTAAGTCCACATCCTGTAAGGAAACAAGTTATATAAATAATTACAAGCCTTGATACGTGTCCACAGCTTCGAGGAACATCTGTCTAACCATCACATGAGTTCATCACTTGTTTATATATACATAAAGGCCCACATCCGGCCAGCAGCAGGATATATAAGACATCAACAAATATACATTGTGAAACAACGTTAAAACGCTCCCAAGGACCTGAGAGTACAGGGATGACTCTAAGACTCTACTACAAAACAACAACATATCCATCGCTTGCCTTCTACTGCTCGTCTTGCTGCTCGGCCGCAACTCCGCGACCACCACCACGCCTATCTCGACCACCTAAAAAGGTTATAAACCAACGGGGTGAGACACACAGTCCCAACGAGAAACATAACTCCCCAACGAAACTACAAAACTTAGAAAGATAAAGCAACAACAACATATAACTGATAAGAAGCATAATGAGAGCAGTTTATAAAGTAAAGCTGTTCATACAATCAGGCTTACCAAGATGTACATAAGGCATATACCCAAGTATTTCCTTATGGAACATGATTAAAAAGATAAGATTTATGAGGTCTTACCACATATCATGAGGAACATATAAGCAACTGCAAGATATAACAAGATTAACTACACAAGCAAGGCCTCAACCAATGTTTCATATTTTGCCTTAAGCAGTAAATACTAAACAGCTGGATTATGTATTATTATGCCCTGAGGAAGTGAGCCGTACCGCTCAAATCCAACCTTCAGTTGCAAAACCCAAGCTGGTGCCATACAAGGTCAATAGAAGAGTCGGACTCCATGACCTCCCACCTCATGGTCAGTGCACGAGTACAACACAAGCAGGACCACAGTCTCTTGCTTAAGTGGCCTCAGCCACAGGGTCAGGCTACCCTATGCCTAGCCCGCCTTGGTACAGGTCTCGCCGCTAGTAAAACTGAGCCACAGGCCTGTTCACCATGCTCTAAGACATTAACACATTCATGCTCCTATATCACCCATCCTGAGCCATGGGCCTGTTCATGATGCTCTTCACATACTAAGCTACGGGCCTGAATCCACACTCTGGAGTCTACAACCGAAGTTGCACTCTTACCTCCTCACTTTAGGCTAGGAGAAACCTCGCATATTCAACAATATGCGCTCCGGGTTAACCCGCAGGAGAATCCATTTCACCATCACCAGCTCCTGACGATGATGGATCTATGGTCAGGGCATACTACATGATATGTTCCACTATGATTAGTTAGTATATTTTAAGTGGATTGCAAGATTTAACCAAGTAGTATAACATGCAGACTATAACAAGAATAAACAACATGAAACTCAATATTATGCTTTTATTGTAATCAACATCATCCTGATCCATCACAAGGATCCAACATTACATGTCACCACTTGGCCTCTTTCCAATCATCTAGATCCATCTCAAGGATCATCACATTGCCATGGGATCTCAATCCCTTATCACATCTTGCCACTGCCTCTCAAGGCTTATATCATCATCATGGGACAGAAATCCCCGATACTTTAGCCAAAACACATCATACATGTTATCTCATTATCAAAGGTAACCATTAAAATAGTGTTACTTACACATATATACCTCATAGCCCTTTACCTGGCTATGCATCACCTGCATGGTTAGTATAATCATCATGGATTAACAACAAGATCGTATCGTTGATCATAGATATAGGTCATGTCATTAAGCAAGCATATTACATGCTTATCATTTCTTATCATTACACAGATGATTCAAGATGATCATAAACATGGATACTATCAAGGTGTGATACATAGATGTGAACTTACTATAGCAATTACCATCAAGCATCTCAAGGATCACTACCATAATAAAATGTAGTTATAGGAACAAGATCCACCGTATAGAAGGAACATAACCCTCATTAACAGTACCCACTGCCCTCACCAAAGGTGTGTCGGGTAGGGCACCCTCACTAGAAGCGTTCACTTCCTTACCAAAGGTGGTATCGGGCAGGGTACTGCCCCCTATCGCCCAACTCTAAACGCATAACATAAGACAGACCAACACATGTCGGATAAACTCTTGGGTGTTGGGCATCCAAGGCATGACGGGCAACACCATATCGTGCATCTAGGCTCAAGGGAATGTCGGGCAACGTAGCGTCGTGCAACACAAGGTATCAGGTGCAACGCGGTGTCGTACACTACTAGTAACGGGCATCCGGGCATGCAGCTCAGCCAAAGGAGCAAGTCTGGCGACGACGCGTCATGCAACGGTGCGTCATGTATCGTGCGCCCAAGCATATTTGGAAACCCCATGTATCGGGCACTAAGATGTCGTGCAACGTCCGTCAGGTGTTGTGCTGTCAGCTGACACACACAGGGCTAAGGCTAAAGGGTGACGCCCACCACAGACTAACTAGCAACGCTCCATCACATCCAGGCATAATGATACCAAACCATCACCTAGGTTAAGTGTATCAGGCATGTTACTCATCCAAGTGTGATGCCCGACACACACCAAGCAGGGGCCAAGGGTGACGCCTGACATAGCCACAAGATGTGCCGTCCAAAGCTCAAGGTCAAGAGGGACATCATGCAACACCTCCCCCAAGATCATAACGGTCAAGGTGCAACTCCACAAGTTCGTAATCAAGCTCAAGGGCACCAAAACCATAATGGATCAAGAAGATGGCTCACCTCTCAACAACTAAGAGAGAGGGGTCATGCAAATCTCTTGTCACCAATTGGGCAACACATGGAACAACCCTAGCAAGGTTCACAACCACCACAAAGCTCACCTTTCAAGTCCATGGTGAGAGGAGGGTGTTGCTTAAGCAACTAGACCACAAGATCACCTCTCAACTTAAACAAGAGAGGGGTATTGCCCATGCTTCTAGAACTCAAGCTCACTCTAGACCAAGGAGAGAAAGGAGTATTGCTCACCAAAAACCCTAGAACATAGGTTCGGCCAACAAGGTGCAACTAAGGCAAGAAACTAAACTAACAACATACATAGTCGATCATAAGCAACATATAAACAAGAACATAGAAGATGGTAATGTAGTTAGGGTTAGGAGTTATGTAATCCGCCTTATGTAAGCTCCAAGCTCCAAGCATCACCACAAGAAGGAGAGCAAGACACTCTAGGGTTCAGCCACCACTAGAGGAAGAAGGAGACTCCAAGAAGGATCGACCACCAAGCTTGCAAGAGAAGAGAGAGTGTCGTACACCAATGAGAGGAAGACTAAGGAACTAAAGGGATCCTTAGAAAGGGAAAGGAAATGCATATATAGAAGGGGATGGAGGAGAAACCAAGGTAGAGTAAAGCAAGGTGTCGCTCACCTAGGGACACTTGTCCATGGGCAAATCCACTACTCTAACATGCCCTAAACACATGTCCAAAGCCATTGCCACATGCAAGCATCAAGCACCAAGTGTACACTAGTGGTGACACAAACAAGGTCAAAGAAGGTCAAAGAGGTCCATGGGTGACACACCCACACAACATGGTCGACACACCCCCACCATGGCCGACACAACCCTGGTCGACACACCACCAGGGCGACACACACCCTGGGTGACACACCAGGCCGACACAAGCATGCCCTTTCCTGACACAAGGTCCAAAGAAGAAAAAGGCAAGGCACCACAATGCCCAACAAGCTCAACCAAGCCCAAAAGAACTCAAACATCTAGCCCAACCCTTCCTATCAACACTAGAGGGAGCAAGGAGAGGGAGGAACACCTCACAAGGTGACAAACTTGCCCACAAACCCTAAACTTGGGTTAATTGCAAGTAGCACCTCCAACTCTCAACAAAGAACCAACAAACCCTAATCACCACAGAAGGTGATTAGCAAGCAACAAAGCATCAGGGTTAAGCAAAGCAAATAGGGTAAACCATAAACGGAGGTCGGGGTCCTTACAAGCTAACCCCCTACAAACCAATTTTATCCCCGAAATCTGAAAAGAAAAGTGAGGGATACTTCCTCCTCATCTCTTCCTCAAGCTCCCATATGGCTTCCTCAATGCCACGATGATGCCAAAGAACCTTCACAAGAACCATGTCCTTCCTCTTAAGCTTCTTAAATCTCCTATCAAGGATCATCACAGGACCTTCCTCGTAGGTCAAATCTTCATCAAGCTCAACTTCGTTTGGCTGTATCACTGTCCCTGTATCTGGATGACTTTTCTTCAACATACTGACGTGGAATACTGGATGTATCCTGTGCAACTCTGGCGGCATCTCTAACTCGTAAGCTACCTTGCCAACACGTGCTATGACCGGGTATGGCCCCATATACTTGGGTGCTAACTTACCCTTCCGGCCAAACCTCAGCACACCATTCCACGACGAGACTTTAAGATACACTTTGTCTCCTACCTGGAACTCCAAAGGTCATCGACGATTGTCTGCATAAGACTTCTGCCTGTCCTGTGCCACTTTCAATTGTTGTTGTATCACCTTGATCTTTCCTGTCGTTTTTTGTACTAATTCAGGACCCAAAAGCTGATATTCACCAGACTCATACCAACACAAAGGGGATCTGCACTTCCTGCCATATAAGGCCTCATAAGGAGCCATGTCAATGCTCCGCTGATGACTGTTGTTGTAGGCAAACTCTATCAAACTGAGATGTACATCCCAACTGCATAGGAACTACAAAACACAAGCTCGAAGGAGATCCTCCAGAATCTGAATAGTCCTCTCAGACTGTCCATCTGTCTGCGGGTGGAAAGCGGCACTGAACCTCAACTGTGTTCCCAACGCCCTGTGCAACTGTTCCCAGAAATGACTCATGAACTGAGGGCCTCTGTCAGAAACTATCGTCGCTGGCACACCGTGCAAACACACTATCTCATCCACATAGACTCTAGCGAGCTTCTCGGCTGTATATGTTGTCTTCACCGGTATGAAATGGGCAGACTTCGTCAATCTGTCCACTATAACCCAAATGGAATCATGATTCTTAGTTGTCCTGGGTAGACCAACTATGAAATCCATGGTTATACGATCCCATTTCCACTGCGGTATCGGCAGGGGCTGCACCGTACCTGCCGGCTTCTGATGTTCAGCCTTGACTTGCTGACAAACTACACACCTAGCCACGAACTTAGCTACATCTTTCTTCAAGCCGGGCCACCAATACAAGTCCTTCAGACTATGATACATCTTGGTGACACCTGGATGCATAGCATACATCGACGTGTGTGCTTCTTCGAGCACTAACTTCCTCAGATCATCAACATCGGGAACCATCATCCTGTCACGATAGCAGACTAGTCCATCCTCAGACTCATGGAACCCATCATGCTTTTCGCTACCAAACTCTCATCTGATCAACTGTACTGTATCATCTGTCTACTGTGCATCTTTGATCTGTTGTCTCAGCTTAGGATTGACTTGCATCTATGCTAAAAGTCCAGCTAACAAGGAAACTTCCATCTGCACGTTCATCTGTTGCAAGGAAACAAACATATCCTGTCTATGGCATACAAGAGAACTCAACTGTGCCTTCTTTGAAGAAAAAGAAGAAGACTTTTGGCTAAGCGCATCAGCTACCACATTCACCTTACCAGGATGATACTCGATGGTGCAGTCATAATCGTTGGTTAGCTCCATCCATCGGTGCTGTCGCATGTTCAACTCATGCTGCAAAAAGATGTACTTCATATTCTTATGATCCGTAAAGATCTGACACACTTCCCCATAAAGATAGTGTCTCTAAATCTTTAATGCATGAACCACTGCTGCCAACTCCAAATCACAAGTCAGATAATTCTCCTCGTGTTTCTTAAGCTATCACGAAGCAAAAGAAACTACATGATCTTCCTGCATCAGCACACAACCTAAACCTTTCTTGGAAGCATCACAAAAAACAACATAGCCCTTCCCAGGCTCTGGCAGCACTAGTACTGGAGCACTAGTCAGCTTTTCCTTCAAACTTTGGAAAGCTTTCTGGAAACGATCATCCCAGACAAAAGGTACATCCTTTCTGGTCAACTTCATCATCGGCAACGCAATCGCACTGAAGTCCTTGATAAACCTCCGGTAGTAACCTGCTAAACCCAGAAAACTACAGACTTCTGTCGGCGTCTTCGGCTGTTCCCATTCTGTAACAGACTCCACCTTCTTCGGATCTACCTTGGCTCCTTCTGTAGATATCACATGACCCAAGAAAGTTACCTCTTCTAACCAGAACTCGCACTTACTGAACTTGGCATACAACTGGTGTTGGCGAAGAAGAGTCAATGCTCGTCAAAGATGTCGCTCATGCTCTTGCCTGTCCCGACTATAGATCAAGATGTCATCTATAAAGACTACAACAAACTGATCTAGGAATGGACGAAACACTCTGTTCATCAGATCCATGAAAGCAGCAGGTGCATTGGTTAGCCCAAACGGCATAACCACAAACTCGAAGTGACCATACCTCGTCCTAAAAGCTGACTTTGGTATGTCATCTGCCTTAATCCTCAACTGATGATATCCGAACTGTAGATCGATCTTTGAAAACACGGTAGCACCACGCAACTGATCAAACAGATCATCTATCCTCGGCAACATGTACTTGTTCTTGATCATGACCTTGTTCAACTATCGGTAATCTATATACAACCGCATCAAATCGTCCTTCTTCTTGACGAACAACACTGGAGTACCCCAAGGCAACGTACTCAGTCAGATGAAACCTTTCTCCAACAACTCTTGCAACTGCTTCTTAAGCTCTGCCATCTCTACTGGTGCCATCCTATATGGTGCTTGCGTAACAAGTTGCGTTCCTGGAACCAGATTGATCTCGAAATCAATCTCTTGGGGTGGAGGACCAAGAAACTCTTCGGGAAACACATCCGCAAACTCTCAGACAACCGGCACCTCCTCAAGGCTAGGACCTTTTGCCTTGGTATCCACAACGGTATCCACAACGTGAGCTAAAACCACCTCACATCCTTTTCATAGCAACTTATCTGCCACCATGGCAGATACTAGACACGTCGGAAGAATCTTCCTATCTCCTTGGAAGATCCACCTCACTCCATCATCCTCAAACACAACTTGCTTGAAACCACAGTCCAAAACAACCTTATACTTCTCTAAGGTATCCATCCCAAGGGTAACATTGAAACCATGCATATCAAGTGGTATAAGATCTAGTTGTATGTTGTGTCCCGAAAAAGATAAGACACAAGATGGACACTCTTCTCGAAGCATTGAGGAACCATCAAGAGGGGTTTCTAACAACAAGCTATCCTTCTTACAACGAACAAGTAAATGACAGTTCTCAAGCATACTATAGGCAATAAAAGAGTGTGTAGCACCCAAGTCAACCAGAACAGATATACAGCAAGAAGAAGACATATCAGAATGAAATAACTCCATCTGACCTGTCACCACTCGTGGGTTGACTATCGCCTCCGGCTGACTTATAACATACAATCGAGTCATTGCTTTCTATCCATGTCTTCTACTTCCTTGAGAAGACGATCCTGCTTGCAATGCTTGACCGCGTCCTCGCCCTCTGCTACCACTGGGCTGCTGTCTATCTGACCCTTGATGATTCTGCCTCGGCTGCTGCGTCACTTCAACATCTCTGTTTGGGCAATTGGACCTCCAATGCCCGATCTGTCCACACCGACGACATGCCCTATCATCAAATCGTGGCCTAGATGCACCCTGTCATTTCCACAGAAGCTGTACTATGTTCCTTTGATGGTGAAGAAACATAACCCCTTCCCTTACTTGGAGACCACTGTGACGGTGCACTGGAACCTCTCATCACTGACGGTGCTGCAAACCTTGGCTTCTTGAAGCCACCAAATGTGACAATGCGAGTTTTTCCTATTTTCTATTAATTAATTTTTTTTCACCTTTATATTGATCATTCATAATCTCATTTTACCCCTTGCTCAATATAGATACCCAATATCAAATTCTTTTGTATTCTATGAATTTCATGCACTTTTGGGCACCTTAATTAGCTTAATACACCTCTTTGATCAAATACTTGAGTTTGACTAGTTAACTTTCTCTTTTTGTCTCAAACTTATGGAAATTATTCTACACTTCATGTTGAAGATATGGTCCAAATTTGAGATCATTTGGACCTTCCTATTATTTTATACAATTTTTATAAGATTTTAGCCTTTTCCTAGTTTTCTTTGCCTTTTTTCCACATTTTGTTTCCTTTTTCCTTGCTGGGCCCGACCCATCCGTTGCTTGGGGTGCCGCTGGGAAAGGCAGATTGACCCAGCAGCCTTGGATCTTAATCCAATGGCGTTGGGGTCATCCCCTACCTTGCGCCTGGTATGGCAAGGTCCACGGTGGACAACCACCCTGGCTCCCAACCCCAACCATGAAAACCCGACCGGTTGCGCCCAATAACTTGATCAATTGATCCCGCACTCCCTCTCAAAGCTTCTGCGTGGCTTGGTAGGTGAAATCGCTGCTTAGGGGTCAAGCAAGCAAGCCGACCCATGGGGTGTGCTGCCCCCTCTGGTAACCCTAACCCTAGCTCCCTTAGGCTATAAAAGCTGGGCCATCACCCTCAACGAGGCCCTTAGACCCCAGCCGGCACCTTGCCCCTCCTTATCTCTCCCTCACCTGCGCTTCCCTCCTTTCTCCGGTCTGTGTGCCACTGTGGAGCAAGGCTTGCTCGCGGGTGAGTTCTGGTGTTGGGGCGAGCAGCAGCAACCGCTAGATCGGAGCCCACATTGATCCCAGTCAATGATCAATGGTCACAGATCCCTGCGCAAGCCCCTCTCTTGCTCCTTTTCCATGGGCACATGCCTGGAAACACAGATCCCTTCCGCCGCTGATCTTCTCATGGGACCACGGTGGACCAAAGATCGACGACCCCCACTTTTTGGTAATTCTGCCCTCTCTGCCCAAAATTCCAGAAAATAGCCTAAACTTGCAAAAATGATAGCTTGAGATCCCTAGCACCAAATATATCGAAATTATAGTCCATTTTTATCAGAAAAATTAGCCCAATTTAATAAAAATGTTTTCAGAACGGTTTCATATCTATGTTCTCTATTTTGATGCAAATACCTTTGAATAACCCTCTTGATCATAAAATGAACAACTTTCTTGAATCTATGATCCTAATCTAGTTCATGATCAAACATGCAATCATACTCTGATGTTTAGTCTCAAACCTATTATCATGATCTAGAAACTTGAGTAATGGCTTGGATGTTGATGATGTAATTAGGGTTAACTAATATGATCCTAAAAAGCACCCAAGTGGATCATTCATTCTGGATACATGCTTGATACTTGATTAAACGTTGAAATATTAATATAATGGATGATCTACCATAGGGTTGTGATAGGAATGCAAAACCCTAATCTTGCATACATGGTTCTTGCATAATATGATCTGAACCCTCAAAACTATATCTTGTTTAATCTAGGATCTACTTGAGACATTGACTTGTCACTCTTGGACCTTTACTCAATTTAGCATCCAAAAAGGTACGCTATTATACTACTTCTCCTTGGTTGTAATGATGATACTTTTAGGTATCTCTTGAAATATGCTTGGCTAGTTATTTGGATGAAATATTGTTCCCTATGAATAGTCTTCCGTTTTTTCTTCTATATTATATTTTGAGAAACATGAAACCCTAAACACAATACCCATTATGACTGCCCGTATATTGATGTTGATAATGATGTTGGAAAAGTTGATAATGTTGATATTGAATATAAGCAAAACTCCCTTTTTGGAAGGCGGGATTTTGCACTTGGATCTCCTATCTTATATGATGAGAAGGATCTTGGTGACCTCCCCATCACGTTGGGGTAGTAGAGTCACCTAAACTAATATAAGCATGCTTCTTGAATTACAACATAATGGGAAATTCGCAATAAAATTTGTGTTGAATAACATTTTGGTTTTTGGAAAATCGTTTGATAATGTTTTGAAACATAAGTCCTGCCAAGCATACTAGTTTTTCTTATAAACTGCTTTATTTGTTTTTATATAGCATACCGTGCAATTGCATTGACATTGTGTCTTGATTTTCTCGATTTTAGGTAATGCAAGGAACTAGATTCATCTACTCAATTATCCACTGCAGTAAAGACTACTACATCACTTATGGATTCCACATGGGAGCTAATTGTAAAAGGGATGTAGTTGTAGGCTAGTTCTTATCTTTTTCTCTTTCCTGTTGCCTACGGGCCTTATGTACTAAACATTTTTTGGTTCATTTTAATAAAGAAGGATGTTATTTCATTTTTGCATATTATCTGTGTGTGATTTTTGGGCCACTTAGAGACGGGCATTCTCATCCCGCTAACACTGCCCTTTTGGACAGTGGGATTGGGATTAGGGTAAGAATGGATCCGTGACAGTTGGTATCAGAGCCATAACACACTTAATATGCATTAGTGAAATGATGTTCTTAATCTCTGAACCAAGGAAGCCCTAAAATTCACTATGGTGAAAACTGAGGTGTCTAGAAAGAGCACAAAGGGGGTTCTGGCATAATTCCTCCTATCCGTCTTCACGGTGGTTGAGGTTCCTCCTGCTCCACCTGGCCTTAGTTGATCCAGAAATGGATGGAAGGACTTCCTATAACCCTAGAGAGTCTTCTAGCATCTTATCTCTTCTTTAAGGATTACCCAAGCCATCTATTAGAAGGAAGTAGGATGACTCCTCATCTTCTCGTTCTCCTTAAGGTGTCATGACTTGATCTATATACTCTCTCTATTTTCGGTAAATTAAGGATGGGAACAACTAAAATCTGAAAATAAATTGAGAAAACTCGTTGCAATGATCTATCATATTCTTGCTTTGAAGGTTATAAACAAGGAAACTTATATGAGTTGAACTCTTGCAGATGGCCCCAAAAACCAGGAACAACAAGGATGGTGAAGGGACCTCTGGTACTAAAGACAAGGGGAAGAAGCCCCGCATGGATGATGATGAAGATATCGGTTCTGACAATAAGACCAACAATATGGGGGAATGGGAACTAAAACAAAAGGCCATTATGGATGCCCTCCATGACCTAGCTGTCAGTACTGCATCCCTTGTGCCAACCCATAACCCAAAACCCATTACTATCCAGGATTTTATGAAACTCAGCCCTGAAGCCTTCTATGGGGAAGACAAAGATGATGTCCTAGACAAGGCTGATGCTTGGTTAGTGTCCATGGATAACACTTTTAGGGTTTTGAGGTGCTCTGAACAAGACAAGGTTGGTTTTGCCACCTACCAGTTGAAGGGAGCGGCCAAATTGTGGTGGGAGAATTATATCCGGTCACAACAGGTCATCCCTGTCAACTAGGAAGCCTTCAAACCCATTTTCACCAACCATTTCCAACCCACATCTGAGAGAAAGGAGAAACAAAAACAATTCCTCACCCTTACCCAAGGAACTAACACAGTGGCTGAATACAGCTGACAGTTCCGCCTACTGGAGAGGCATGTCACCAACCTCACCGAAGAATAAAAACTTGACCGCTACATTGATGGGCTTTTCCTTACCCTAAAAGATTTTGTATCCTCATCCAAACCCACCAATTTTCAAGATGCCTATGACCATGCCTTGTCCATGGAGAGAACCATGGGGATGGGACACGGGAAACCTTTACCTACCCTTGCCTATCTAGGCCTGACTGAAGTTGTACCTGCAAAACCTGAACCAAAGGGAAAACCCCATATTGGTGGCAATAAGAACAAGAACCGACAGAAGAACCAGAGGAATCCTTCTGCCCAAGTCCAGAACTAGAATTACAACCGTGGTCCTACACAAAACCAGAATCATGGCCAAAATAGGGGTCCAGGCCGGAACACCAATATTCCTCGTTGCCATAACTGTGGTAATTTCCACCCTGGCCAGTGCAAGTATCCGTCCCCGGTCTGCCGTTACTACAAACAGGAGGGTCACTTCAGAGACAGCTGCCCCCACCCTCCTCTAGCATGGGCCAGGCAAGGTGAACATAGACAGGCTCATGTCTTTGCTGTGAATGCAGATGAGGCGAAGGCCAATGAAAACAAACTCATGGAAGGTACCTTTTAAATTCAAGATTATTTCCAGAACTATATATCATGATTATCTTGTACATAGTCCTTACACAAAATATATGTATACGTAGGAATGATGCAAATCTCCGACCATTTTGTTGTTACTCTTTTTGACTCCGGGTCAACAAACACTTTCATGTCTAAGAATCTTGCCTTTATGTTGAATCTTGAAACAAGGGACTTAGGGTACGTACTTGATGTAACTACCCTAAGTGGGAAGATGAAAGTCTCCTACTATATTGTCGAGAAAGTCCCTCTATCTTATGCTGGACGTAGTTTTGAGTCAGATTTCATAATCTTAGACATGGAAGACTTTGACCTTATTTTAGGGATGGATTGGCTCCATAAAAATCATGCTCTAATCGATTGTCGTGCCAAGAAAGTCATTATTTCCAAACCCAATCTCCCTATTCTTGTAATTCCTGGAAGGAAAGATCGAAATCAAAACGTTGTCATTTCTCTGATTAAAGCCCAAAACTTGATAGCTAAAGGGTGCAAAGCATACCTAACAACTGTAACCATAGTCAATCCTGATACGAGTGCCCTAGAAAACATTGATATAGTGTGAGAGTACCCGAGTGTCTTTCCTGAGGAGCTCCCTGGGCTACCACCAGATCGTGATGTCGAGTTTTCTATTGATTCAGCACCTAGTACCACACCTATTTCCCGGGCACTCTATCGGATGGCTCGTGCTGAATTGACTGAGCTAAAAAAGCAGTTGTAGGAATTGCTTGACAAGGGTTTCATCCGCCCTAGTACCTCTCCTTGGGGAGCCCCCATTTTATTTTTCAAGAAAAAGTATGGTTCCCTTTGCATGTGTATTGACTATCATATGATCAATCAAGCTACTGTGAAAAACAAGTATCCACTGCCCAGAATTGATGACCTTTTCGATCAACTCCGTTCTGCCCATGTATTTTCAAAAATTGATCTTCGTTCTGGTTACCACCAACTCAAAGTTAAGGATGAAGACATCCCTAAAACATCCTTTCGTACCCGATACGGGCATTATGAATTCCTTGTCATGCCTTTTGGGTTGACTAATGCTCCTGGTGTGTTTATGAACTTGATGATAGTGTCTTCCAACATTTCCTTGATGAGTTTGTAGTGGTCTTCATTGATGACATATTGATATATTCGACTGATACTGAATCACACCACATTCACCTTCGAAATGTTCTTGACATCCTCCAATCTCAAAAATTCTATGAAAAACTGTCAAAATGTGAATTTTGGATTTCTGAAGTCATGTTCTTGGGCCACATAATTTCTGGTGGGAAAATTTCTGTTGACCCCGCCAAAGGCTCAGCTGTTCTTGAGTGGCAAGCCCCAAAGAATGTTTTGGAGATTCACAGTTTTCTAGGTCTTGCTGGCTATTATCGACGTTTTATCCAGAACTTCAGCAGGATTGCCTTGCCTCTCACTAAGCTCACTAGGAAAGGAGAATAGTTTATCTGGTCAAAGGAGTGTGAGTCCAGTTTTCAAGAGCTAAAGACAAAGCTGACAACTGCACCTGTCTTGACTCTTCCCTCGGGAAATGATGGGTTCGTCATCTTCACTGACGCATCAAGGTTCGGTCTGGGTTGTGTTCTCATGCAAGAGAGAAAGTAGTTTCTTATGCCTCTCGACAATTGAAGCCAAATGAGGTCAACTACCCAACCCATGACCTCGAGCTTGCCACCATCATATCTGCTTTGAAAATATGGTGACACTACTTGTATGGTGCCACCTTCGACATCCTCACCGACCATAAGAGTCTGAAATACATCTTGACACAGAAGGATCACAATCTCAGACAGAGGCGTTGGCTCGAGTACCTTAAAGACTATGACTTCACCATTGCCTACCACCCCGGTAAGGCAAATGTGGTGGCTGATGCACTCAGCAGGAAGCAGGCTAAATGTGCTGCTGTCTTTACTACGGAATGGAAGAACATGGAAGTCATGTCACTTTGGGCCCCAAGGCGTATGGGCAACGCTCTTAGATTGGCCAGTGTCCATGTAAAACTGGGCCTCCTGTCCAAAATCTTGTCCGCCCAAAAGAGTAGCAAGAGCCTTGATGATATAAGTAAGCTATTCGAGAAGCCCGAAACTCATCTGACAGTCGGTACGGATGGTGGAATCCGATACAAACAGCGCATATGGGTCCCAGAAGATTCTGTCATGATAGAAATGGTGTTACGAGAAGCTCACGGGTCAAAATATACTGTGCATCCTGGATCAACAAAAATGTACAAGGATCTTCAAAGGCACTTTTGGTGGAGGAATATGAAGGCCGACATTTCTACTTTCATCTCTAAGTGTCTGACCTGCCAACAGATCAAGGTTGAGCACCAATGTCCAGAAGGTCTTCTACAACCCTACCTATACCCCAGTGGAAATGGGAAAATATCACCATGGATTTCGAGGTGGGACTACCCAGGACCAGGAAAGGGAGTGACGCCATTTGGGTTGTAGTTGATCGTCTGACTAAATCAGCCAATTTTATTCCAATCAAGACAACGACCAAGGTTCCTGAGTTAGCAGAACTTTATGTTCGAGAGATAGTCAGGCTGCATGGAATTCCTGTATCTATAGTATCAGATCGTGATGCAAAGTTCACTTCTCACTTGTGGCGACAAGTACAGGAAGAACTGGGAACTGAACTGAATTTCAACACTACTTATCACCCCCAAACTGACGGACAATCTGAGAGGACAATCCAAGCTCTAGAAGACTTGCTGAGATCATGCGTTCTTGATTGGGGTGGTTCTTGGGACCACTACCTTCCCCTCATTGAGTTTGCCTACAAAAATAGCTACCAATCCAGTATCGGCATGCCTCCCTATGAAGCTCTGTATGGAAGACCGTGTAGATCTCCACTTTACTGGGATGAAGTAGGCAAAAGACGAATTCTGAAGTCTGAGTAACTACAACTCTATTCTGATAATGTCAACATAATCAAGCAAAGGTTAAAAAGGGCACAAGATCGTCAGATATCTTATGCTGATGCACACAGGACTGACACTCAGTTCTTAGTAGGTGATCATGTTTTCCTGAAGATTCGACCAATTCGAGCCATTGCAAAGAACAAAGGAAAACTCAGTCCCAGATATGTGGGTCCTTTTGAAATTCTAGATCGTATTGGGGAATGTGCTTACAGGTTGGCTCTACCTCCACAATATAGCATGATGCACAACGTCTTTCATGTGTCCAACCTAAAGCGATATGTCAAAGACCCTAGCCATGTCCTCAATCATGAACCACTTGAATTAAAGGACACCCTTGTGTACCAAGAAACTCCGGTCAAGATACTTGATACTCGCACCAAGGAACTTAGAAATAAGAAAATCGATATGGTTAAGGTGTTGTGGAAGCACCATGGGAGTGATGATGCTACTTGGGAATTGAAGTCATACATGGAGGAACGTTTTCCTGACCTCTTCAAGGAAGTTTGAATTTTGGGGACAAAATTCCTTATAAGGAGGGGAGGATGTGACAATGTGAGTTTTTCCTCTTTTCTATTAATTAATTTTTTTCCACATTTATAATGATCATTCATAATCTCATTTGACCCCTTGATAAATATAGATACCCAAAATCAAATTCTTTTGTATTCTATGAATTTCATGCACTTTTGGGCACCTTAATTAGCTTAATACACCTCTTTGATAAAATACTTGAGTTTGACTAGTTAACTTTATCTTTTGGTCTCCAAACTTGTACACATTATTCTACACTTCATGTTGAAGATATGGTCCAAATTTGAGATCATTTGGACCTTTCTATGATTTTATCCGATTTTTCTAAGATTTTAGACTTTTCCTAGTTTTCTTTGCCTTTTTCCACCTTTTTCTTCCTTTTTCCTTACTGGGCCCAGCCCATCCTTTTATTGGGGTGCCGTTGGGCAAGGCAGATTGAACCAACAGCCTTGGATCTTAATCCAATGGCGCCGGGGTCATCCCCTACCTTGCGCCTGGTATGGCAAGGTCCACAGTGGACAGCCACCCTCGCTCCCAACCCCAACCATGCAAACCCGACCGGTTGTGCCCAATAACTCGATCAATCGATCTTGCACTCCCTCTCGAAGCTTCCGCGTGGCTTGGTAGGGTTAAATCACTGCTTAGGGGTCAAGCAAGCAAGCCGACCCATGGGGTGCGCCGCCCCCTCTCGTAACGCTAACCCTAGCTCCCTTAGGCTATAAAAGCTGGGCCATCACCCTCAGCGAGGCCCTTAGACCCCGGTCGGCACCTCGCCCCTCCTTATATCTCCCTCACATGTGCTTTCCTCCTTTCTCCGGTCTGTGCACCGCCAAGGAGCAAGGCTTGCTCGCGGGTGAGTTCTGGTGTTGGGGCGAGCATCACCAACCGCTAGATCAGAGCCCACAGTGATCCCAGTCAACGATCAACGGTCACAGATCCCTGCGCAAGCCCCTCTCTTGCTCCTTTTCCGTGGGCACATGCCTGGAAGCATGGATCCTCTCTGCCGCTGATCTTCTCACGGGACCACGGTGGACCAAAGATCGACGACCCCTACTTTTTGGTAATTTTGCCCTCTCTGCCCAAAATTCCAGAAAATAGCCTAAACTTGCAAAAATAATATCTTGAGATCCCTAGCTCCAAATATATCGAAATTATAGTCCATTTTTATCAGAAAAATTAGCCCGATTTAATAAAAATGGTTTCAGGACCTGTTTCATATCTATATTCTCTATTTTTATGCAAATACCTTTGAATAACCCTCTTGATCATAAAATGAACAACTTTCTTGAATCTATGATCCTAATCTAGTTCATGATCAAACATGCAATCGTACTCTGATGTTTAGTCTCAAACCTATTATCATTATCTAGAAACTTGAGTAATGGCTTAGATGTTGATGATGTAATTATGGTTAACTAATATAATTCCTAAAAAGCACCCAAGTGGATCATTCATTTTGGATACATGCTTGATACTTGATTTAACGTTGAAATGTTGATATAATGGATGTACTACCCTAGGGTTGTGATAGGAATGCAAAACCCTAATCTTGCATACATGGTTCTTGCATAATATGATCTGGACCCTCAAATCTATATCTTGTTTAATCTAGTATCTACTTGAGACCTTGACCTGTCACTCTAGGACCTTTACTTGATTTAGCATCCAAAAAGGTACGCTATTATACTACTTCTCCTTGGTTGTAATGATGATAATTTTAGGTATCTCTTGAAATATGGTTGGCTAGTTATTTGGATGAAATATTGTTCCCTATGAGTAGTCTTCCATTTTTCTTCTATATTATATTTTGAGAAACATGAAACCCTAAATCACAATACCCATTATGACTGCCCGTATATTGATGTTGATAATGATGTTGGAAAAGTTGATAATGTTGATATTGAATATAAGCAAAACTCCCTTTTCGAAAGGCAGGATTTTGCACTTGGATCTCCTATCTCATATGATGAGAAGGAGCTTGGTGACCTCCCCATCATGTTGGGGTAGTAGAGTCACCTAAACTAATATAAGCATGCTTCTTGAATTACAACATAATGGGAAATTCGTAATAAAATTTGTGTTGAATAACATTTTGGTTTTCAGAAAATCGTTCGATAATGTTTTGAAACATAAGTCCTGCCAAGCATACTAGTTTTTCTTATAAACTGCTTTATTTGTTTTTATATAGTGTACCGTGCAATTGCATTGACATTGTGTCTTGATTTTCTCGATTTTAGGTAATGCAAGGAACTAGATTCATCTACTCAATTATCCACTACAATAAAGACTGCTACATCACTTATGGACTCTACATGGGAGCTAATTGTAAAAGGGATGTAGTTGTAGGCTAGTTCTTATCTTTTTCTCTTTCTTGTTGCCTATGGGACTTATGTACTAAACATTTTTTGGTTCATTTTAATAAAGAAGGATGTTATTTCATTTTTGCATATTATCTGTGTGTGATTTTCAGGCCATTCAGGGATGGGCGCTCTCATCCCTCTAACACTGCCATTTTGGACAGTGGGATTGGGATTAGGGTAAGAACGGATCCGCGACACCAAACCTCTGTCCTTGGAACTGAGCAGGCCTCTTCTTAGACATAGATTCTCTTTTCTCCCTGACTGACCGTTCGATCCTATGGACGGATTCCACAAACGTAGCAAACCACTCTCTGTTCTCCAACGCAGAAACAGGTGTTGTCAGCTCAGTACTCAAACCCTTCTCAAAGCATCTAATCCGCTCTTTCTCTGTCACTGCCATGTGAGGACAAAACCTCAGAAGATCCATGAACTTGGCCTCATACTCGGTGATGTTCATCATTCCTTGTCGCAGGCTCTCAAACTGACTGATCTTCTCATCCAGATACGTCTTCGGAAAGTATCTGCTGATGAACTCGTGCCGGAAAACCTCCCAACAAATCACCTCACCGGGTCGCTTCTCCTCCTCGATGGTCCACCCGTGACCAGCACTACCTTTCAGAAGGTAGACAACATGCTTTACTTTGTCTTCTTTGGGGATGTCGAGAATCCAGAAAGCCTTCTCAAGACTTGACAGCCACAGATCCGCATCCGCTGGATCAGCCGTTCCAACATAGTCCGAAGCTCCGACTCGGCGAAGCCGCTCAAAGGTCTTCCCAATACCCGATGTTTCACCATGGGGAGCCTTTGCTCTCGGTGGAGGCACTAGCAATCTCTCTACCATGAGATTCATCATAGCCATTATATGTCCCATAAGCTGTTGATAGGCAGGGTGTTCAAGATTGGCTGGGTTAGGTTGGGGGACCTCAGGCACCCGATCTTCATGTGCCTGCCCTATAGCTCCATCAACTGATGCAACATCGTTGTGCTCAACAACATGTTCTTTGTGGTTTCCAGACATCTTGGCTTTTCTTCCGCTAGGGGCAGAAGATGATTGTGAGAAAATCTAGAAAACTCACAAGAACAGACACAACCTAGTCCTAAATCCCTTAGACTCATTGAACCTAGAGCTCTGATACCAAAACTTGTGGCAACACATCCCACTATCACACAGACAACGAGGTGTTACGCGAAAACGAGCGAAAAACACCATAACCATAGATTACCAAAAACACGGGTTAATTAAAACCGATTGTGGAAAGTAGGTAAACTAAGAGAACTATTACATTTAAGTCCACATCCTGCAAGGAAACAAGTTATATAAATAATTACAAGCCTTGATACGTGTCCACAGCTTCAAGGAACAACTGTCTAACCATCACATGAGTTCATCACCTGTTTATATATACATAAAGGCCCACATCCGGCCAGCAGCAGGATATACAAGACATCAACAGCTATACATCGTGAAACAACGTCAAAATGCTCCCAAGGACCTGAGAGTACAGGGATGACTCTAAGACTCTACGATAAAATAGCAGCATATCCATCGCTTGACTTCTATTGCTCGTCTTGCTTCTCGGCCGCAACTCCGCGACCACCACCATGCCTAGCTCGACCACCTAAAAAGGTTATAAACCAGCGGGGTGAGACACACAGTCCCAGCGAGAAACATAACTCCCCGCCGAAACTACAAAACTTAGAAAGATAAAGCAACAACAGCAGATAACTGATAAGAAGCATAACGAGAGCAATTTATAAAGTAAAGTTGTTCATACTATCAGGCTTACCAAGATGTACAGAAGGCATATACCTAAGTATTTCCTTATGGAACATGATTAACAAGATAAGATGTATGAGGTCTTACCACATATCATGAGGAATATATAAGAAACTGCAAGATATAACATGATTAACTACACAAGTAAGGCCTCAACCAATGTTTCATGGTTTGCCTTAAGCAGTAAATACTAAACGACTAGATTACGTATTATTATGCCCTAAGGAAGTGAGCGGTACCGCTCAAATCTAACATTCGGTTGCGAAACCCAAGCCGGTGCCATACAATGTCAATGGAAGAGTCAGATTCCACGACCTCCCACCTCGTGGTCAGTGCATGAGTACAACACAAAAAGGACCACAATCTCTTGCTTAAGTGGCCTCAGCCACAGGGTCAGGCTACCCTCTGCCTATCCCGCCTTGGTACAGGTCTCGGCGTTAGTAAAACTGAGTCACGGGCCTGTTCACTGTGCTCTGAGCCATGAACGCATTCACGCTCCTATATCACCCATCCTGAGCCATGGGCCTATTCACCATGCTCTTCACGTACTGAGCTACGAGCCTGAATCTGCACTCTGGAGTCTACAACCGAAGTTGCACTCTTACCTCCTCACTTTAGGCTAGGAGAAACCTCGCATATTCAACAATATGCACTCAGGATTAACCCGCAGGAGAACCCGTTTCACCATCACTAGCTCGTGATGATGATGGATTTATGGCCAGGGCAAACTACATGATATGTTCCACTGTGATTAGTTAGTATATTTTAAGTGGATTGCAAGATTCAACCAAGTTGTATAACATGCATACTATAACAAGAATAAAAAACATGAAACTCAATATTATGCTTTTCTTGTAATCTACATCATCCTGATCCATCACAAGGATCCAACATTACATGTTACCACTTGGCCTCTTGCCAATCATCTAGATCCATCTCAAGGATCATCACATTGCCATGGGATCTCAATCCCTTATCACATACTTCCACTGCCTCTCAAGGCTTACATCATCATCATGGGATAGCAATCCCTGATACTTTATCCAAAACACATCATACATGTTATCTCATTATCAAAGGTAACCATTAAAACACTTACACATATATACCTCATAGCCCTTTACCTGGCTATGCATCACCTGCATGGTTAGTACAATCATCATGGATTAACAACAAGATCGTATCGTTGATCATAGATATAGGTCATGTCATTAAGCAACCATCTTACATGCTTATCATTTCTTATCATTATACAGATGATTCAAGATTATCATAAACATGGATACTATCAAGGTGTGATACATAGATGTGAACTTACTATAGCAATTACCATCAAGCATCTCAAGGATCACTACCATAATAAAACGTAGTTATAGGAACAAGATCCAGCATATAGAAGGAACATAAACCTCATTAAAATTACCTAATACCCTCACCAAAGGTGTGTCGGGTAGGGCACCCTCACTAGAAGCGTTCACTTCCTTACCAAAGGTGGTATCGGGTAGGGTACTGCCCCCTATCGCCCAACTCTAAACGCATAACAGAAGACAGACCAGTGCATGTCGGCCAAACTCTAGGGTGTTGGGCATCCAAGGCATGACAGACAACACCATATCGTGCAGCTAGTCTCAAGGGCATGTCAGGCAACGCATCGTCGTGCAACACAAGGTATCAGGTGCAACGCGGTGTCGTACACTGCTGGTAACGGGCATCTAGGCGCGCAGCTCATCCAAAGGAGCAAGTCTGGCGACGACGCATCGTGCAACAGTGTGTCATGTATCGTGCGCCCAAGCATATCAGGAAACCCCATGTATCAGGCACTAAGATGTCATGCAACGCCCGTCAGGTGTTGTGCTGTCGGCCGACACAAACAGGGCTAAGGCTTATGGGTGACACCCACCACAGACTAACTAGCAATGCTCCATCACATCCAGGCATAACGATACCAAACCATCACCTAGGTTAAGTGTATCGGGTAGGTTACTCATCCAAGTGTGATGCCCGACACACACCAAGAACGGGCCAAGGGTGATGCCCGACACAGCCACAAGATGTGTCGTCCAAAGCTCAAGGTCAAGAGGGATATCGGGTAGCACCTCCCCCAAGATCATAACGGTCAAGGTGCAACTCCACAAGGTCATCATCAAGCTCAAGGACACCAAAACCCTAATGGATCAAGAAGATGGCTCACCTCTCAACAACTAAGAGAGAGGGGTCTTGCACATCTCTTGTCACCAATCGGGCAACACAAGGAACAACCCTAGCAAGGTTCACAACCACCACAAAGCTCACCTTTCAAGTCCATGGTGAGAGGAGGGTGTTGCTTAAGCAACTAGAACACAAGCTCACCTCTCAACTTAAACGAGATAGGGGTATTGCCCATGCTGCTAGAACTCAAGCTCACTCCTCTAAACCAAGGAGAGAAAGGAGTATTGCTCACCAAAAACCCTAGAACATAGGTTTGGCCAACAAGGTGCAACTAAGGCAAGAAATGAAACTAACAACATACATAGTCGATCATAAGCAACATATAAACAAGAACATAGAAGATGGTAATGTAGTTAGGGTTAGGAGTTATGTAACCCGCCTTAAGCAAGCTCAGAGCTCCTAGCTCCAAGCTCCAAGCACCACCACAAGAAGGAGAGCAAGGCACTCTAGGGTTCGGCTACCACTAGAGGAAGAAGGAGACTCCAAGAAGGATCAGCCACCAAGCTTGCAAGAGAAGAGAGTGTGTCGTGCACCAAGGAGAGGAAGACTAAGGAACTAAAGGGATCCTTAGCAAGGGAAAGGAAACACATATATAGAAGGGGATGGAGGATAAACCAAGGTAGAGCAAAGCAAGGTGTCTCCCACCTAAGGACACTTGTCCATGGGCAAAGCCACCGTGTCCAAAGCCATTGCCACATGCAAGCATCAAGCACCATGTGTCCACTAGTGGTGACACAAACAAGGTCAAAGAAGGTCAAAGAGGTCCATGGGCGACACACCCACACAACATGGCCGACACACCTCCACCATGGCCGAAAAAACCCTGGGCGACATACCACCAGGGCGACACACACCCTGGGCGACACACCAGGCCGACACAAGAATGCCCTTGCCCGACACAAGGTCTAAAGAAGCAAAAGGCAAGGCACCACAAGGCCCAACAAGCTCAACCAAGCCCAAAGGAACTCAAACATCAAGCCCAACCCTTCCTCTCAACACTAGAGGAAGCAAGGAGAGGGAGGAACACCTCACAAGGTGACAAACTTGCCCACAAACCCTAAACTTGGGTTAACTGCAAGTAGCACCTCCAACTCTCAATAAAGTACCAACAAACCCTAATCACCACAGAAGGTGATTAGCAAGCAATAAAGCATCAGGGTTAAGCAAAGCAAACAGGGTAAACCCTAAACGGAGGTCAGGGTCCTTACATTATATGTGTATGGCCATGAGTGAACCAATCCTTCAGCTTGACTATATGTCATTGATGTAGTTGATTGATATGTATTTGTGGTGTTTTCTCTTGTGCTAACCAAGAGGTGTTGGAGAGGTCATGGATTCTGGCTCTTCCATTGACCTTGTATGGCACCAATTTTGACATAGAAGTAGTTGGATGGATTTGGGTGGTATGACTTAAACCCTCAAGGCAATAATAAAAGATGTAATACAATTGTATAGTGTATTTTTCTTAGGGTCAAATGTGAATAACAATGGTTTAACCCTTTGCCTTATCCATGTACTAATATCTTGAATTATGTTGGGGTAAGATAAATCAATTGTTATACATGTTCTTTATATTCTTTTTTAGAATATTGATTGTTATACTACTCAGTATAACTACCTAGTTTTGCTTAATCTACTTTATATGTTGGATACATATCGTTTAGTTGAGTCTGCTCATCATGCTAATACTTTACCTACCTGCTTAGTTATGTGTGTTTTAATAGACATTGGCAGAGAGTTATATCTCTCACTGGGATGTTTGGTATCACCCTGTGGGTTTCCACATCTTTTAGGTGGTCGTGCACGAAGAGGTAGATATCGTGCAGTTGAGGAAGAGTAGTGGCAAGAGCAGTCACTGATAAGGTCGAATGTGCTTCTACTCTTTTGGTGATAGAGTCCCAGTTGTCCTCCATGTACACTCAAGTCTTTGGATTGTTATCAACATGTTTTGTTGTTATGTTATCGATGCAAGGTTTTTGGCTTATGAGCCATGTATGTATTGTTATGGCACATGTACATGTATATATGTAGAATAAATATCTCATGTAACAGGTTTATGACAAGAATGATGAACAGAGATGTAAGCACCTTATGATATAATATGTAATTCATGTGGTAACTTATTGACATACATGTGATAATTTTTTGGCTTATGGTCCTTTTGAGAAATCAATTTTAATTTTCGGTATTTTTTGGTAATCTGCTTGCTTAGTTATAATTCCACATTTGGTTTTGAGTAATCTCATTTATGACGCTTTGGGTGTCACACACACATTATCTTAAAATTTCATTATTTAGGTTGAGTCATTGTCACCATGACTCTAAACCATACATACTTTTTGATTCCACATATTTCTTATATTTCATGAAGTCAAGTTCTTTTCTCATTCTTGAGTTTGTACACAACTCCTTTCATTATTACATGACGTTCTGTATCTTTTATATTTACATCTCATGTATTATGAGTCGTAGACACTTCCTTGAGGTCTCTAGTGGTATAGGTACTATTTGGAGTGATTTCATCCTTATGCATCTAGGGAGTGCCTCTTATTCACCCATTGAATACATGAACTTTATGAAGGTGGCCAATCTCATGAGACAAGGGCCTCAGGTAAACATAGTTGTTACCTCCTAACCATATGGTCTTTTGCATTCAGGGATCAATCAAATTCCAGTCCCATTTGTCCCATGTACCTTTAATCCTCCCTACTTGACCTTAGGATTGACGTAGGTCCCTACCCCAACTCAGGGTCACTTTGAGATGTCATGTCTTCACAACTTTCAAGTACACTATCCTCTCATATAATTCTGTAACTCAAATTCCCCTCATCTATCTTTTGAGTACACATTATGCATTTCATGACCCAGTATTGGGCTCGAGCCATCTTCCCTATTTGGGCTAGGTGCCATGTTGGCCTTCCCTTCCTGGGGCTTGACCTTTATGTGACCTTCTCTATCTAGGACTTGATCATAGAAATCTACACATTGGACTAAGCAGTGGAAGAGCCACTCTTGGGCACTATGAGGCATGTGCCTCACACAAGTTTGACCAATTTAACTATATTATAAAGTATCAACTCATTTAATAGAGAAACTACAATGTCGTGCATGTTGATGATTGGCGAACACACAACATTCCATGAATTCAATGTTAATTCTAATATGCATTTCACTATGCCAAACGATTGGAACATAGAAAGTGTTATAGGTTACAATAAATCCATGGCCTCACTACCATTCATGTGAGCTAAAAAACTAATAGGTTGGAAGTTAAAAATCATACTAGTATATTGAACACCAATAATCAAAGGTATGATGTATTCTGAAAAAGATGTTTTACTAATGGTCTGAGTAGTAGAGGTTTAGTCTTATAACACAACCATGATGTAGATCCTTTACTATGCGATAAAACTCCATTAGAATGTCCCTAAGTATCTTGAAGTCCCTACACACGCTACAACCAACAACGTACTTTACCGGTTGAACTGGCTATTAAGTATGATATATTATATCATGTACTTAAACAAGTAAATCATAATCATGGGTGTTTAGTAATGAAAATTTCAAATTAGTTTATTATGATATCTAAGATGTATAAATATGAAACAAGATATGAAGAAACCATTCATATAGTTTAATCTAATTGATTATTAGTTTTATTGATTCCCTAATTAACTTTCCTAGCACCCATCAACATACAATTAAAAGTGTTGTCAAATAAATCTACCATGGGGTTATCAGTATCACTAATACTCAGCCTGCTTGGTTTATACGAGGTAAAAGATGTAGGAGATCAATGACATGCAACCTATTAAACAACTATTGCTATATATGGGTACTCAGTGGGACACCGACTTAATAACATGAAGAACTATGGCTAATAATTTTATACCCCTAATGCTCCAAGGTCCAAAGAGCCGAACAAATGTTACATAATAATGCATCTCCTAATACTGGAACATATGGCATAAAACTTTTCCATGCAACACCATTCATGTAGATGAAATACCATACCTTTTAGATGACATCTTTTCCACCTCAAAGAATATTCCCAAATGCTAAATATATTTATCAATATCTCTATTACTTCATGTATACCATTTCATATATACCAAGAAATATTTAATAAAGAAATGGTGTTCATATTTGTGCCTCATCCACTCATAACTTCTGGCTTTGCCACTGGGACTAGGGCCACCTTCCCTATCTGGGGATTGGTGCCACATTACTCTTCCCAATCTAGGGCTTGACCACTTCATGACCTTCTCTATCTAGGCTTGGTCATCCACACTATGAACTTAGGCCACCGTCCCTATTTGGGGCTTGGTGTCATATTGGTCTTCCCAATCTGGGGCTTGACCACTTGTGTCCCTCTTAGATGGCATACTTGGATTCAAAGAATCATACTCAATATATGTTCTTTCATATTATATATCCTTAATTCTCCACCCTTTAGGTGACAATTAAGGTTACCTCAGGCTTAAATTGATTTAGTGAACTTAGTTTCTAGGGATGGTCCTAACCTAGGGTGTCCTCTTGGTTCATAGGATGAGGTAAGGATCTCTAGCCACAACTCGACCCTTTAAGTCTAGGGTTTTTCCTCCTCGTAGGTCTTTTCCCACTCTTGGGTTGACCCACCCCAGGTTGGCACACTAGCCCCAAAAGTTGAACTTAGGGTTTCACATTATCATCTTTTTATGCAACCTGAAAAAGCAGTTCTTATTTTAACCTCACCACCCTTATCCTCTTTTCTCAATGGTGTGCCATCTCTAATGTGGAGACTCTTTAAGGGGAACCCTGTCTAAGAATTTTGGTCCCTATAGGGGACACTCATACATAGGATTCCCTTGTAATCCTAATCACCTCATGATCTTTAACTCACCAGAGATCGACACAGTTTGAGCAGGTTACATCCATTAATGCATTATTCATATGTTGCTCACGTTTCTTAATATTTAATCATGTGTTTTCTTTCTAACTTCTTAGCTTAATATCTAGGGTTTTTCCCCTACAATGTGCATCTCATAGCCATCCTATCCTAGCTTGGTCTACTCCTTCATTTCCTGGTTAGGCCACATCATGACCCTCCTATCCTAGCTCGGTCTATTATTTCCTTCCTTTCCTAAGTAGGCCCCATCATGACCATCCTATCCTGACTTGGTCTTGGTGATCATCCTATCCTGGCTTGATCACTTTTTCTTGCATCTACATGTATCTATTGCATCCACTACAGATAGTTGAGCAAGCTATTCTTATACAATGTGATAGTCATCTATTTCTTTAAACTTTTCTCATTAATGCCTTGTTCCACATTCACACATGCATGAAGACTGATTCAATTAACTCATTTATATATTATCCTTTCTCATATACTTATTTGGTTCATTTGGGTATACACTATTCCCATTTCTTATGATTAGTGTTTTAGGGATAGGGTTAGGAATTATAACCTACCTCTTAGGGTTTCCATGTCCCTTGACCGTCTAGAGTTTTGTGACTCAACCCTGGATCCATCTAGGATTTACCCTTGCAACCCATAAAACCTTTTGTATCATTATTATTATTTTGACATTACATGTACATTATTATTTCCACTTTACATGTACATTGTTATTTCCATATATTATTATTTTCACATTATATGTACATCAAATGGGTGGAGGATGCATTAATCCTACTTCTTCTAAAAAATACTAACTTGAGATGAGGAGGGAAATTCCTTTTAGTGTTTATTAAGTAGGAGGATGAGAAGTGGATGAAATCAAGATGAGAAGAAAACCTAAAGGTATCTTACTTCGAGAAAAATCATCCAACTTTGTCCAGACAGGATGCACCGATTCAGGAGTCCTCGTAAGCTGACTAGCAGTACTGAGTAAAAGTTTGCCAGCCCTCAGTTGTGTTCCCTTCTAGACACCATCGTATTTAGAAAATGCCCTATATTACCAAGTATCTAGAGTTAGAAAATAATAAATAACAATAAATAATTTCATTTATTCAAAATAATGCTTACAAATTATACAATGGTATTCCTCATGAAACTAATACCAATTGAGAAGAAGTATATAACTATCTAATCATCATGTAACTTATCTTTAATGCCTTTAGGTAATTTCCATCTGGTTTATCACATATTGACATCTTCATATTTAGTATGTACCTAAAATGCCGACAAACAAAATGCGGGTCAATATAACAAATTATATTGTGTACGTGGAGTGCAACTATAATGTCTGCAACTAAGATAATCACATATAAGCATCAATTATTTCACATAAGAACATGCATATTCATTATATATTCTAACTCTTGTTGGATATATATTATCTTGGGCATAATTTTTATCCCCTCCAGGGCTCGTATTCATCACCTATTGATATATGTCATCTTATGATTTAGAATAGTATCATTTACTTATATGATACTCATATTGGAATTATATTGAACATGAATTTAATAAATAATAAATCGTTCATTTATTGAATCAGTCCTCAGAAATCAATCAGAAAACATCGACAAACTATATTTTGGGTAGTCATTATTGTAACCATCATGTTGATGATGGGCTATGCAAATCATGCAATATATATACTTCAAGCATATTATGCAATCAACAAGAAAATCAAGTAATCCATATTTTAATATGTATGAATGTAAATCTTAAAGTGGCACCATCACACTAAATATATTACATCCTACTCAAGCCCTAATCTAGGGTTTAGGTTTTCTTGTCCTTGAGTTATCATTAGGGTTATGCTTAGAAACCCTAACTCCCATAATTATGATTTTGGTGACTTAAAAGCCCCAACTTATATTAAATGTATCCATAATCATCGAATCTATCATGTTACAACATCACAAACATTTATATCTGATTAGTCACTTTGAGGTTATAGCAAGTTACATCATCAATGTTCAAGATCTTAATTACACATGTTAAGGATCATCCACTCTTGAAAACCTAATTTCTCATCATTATGATCATAACCTTTTTATATTACCCTTACAGTCCACAATATCAGTTAATATCATAAAAGAGAAGTTTTTACCTTATTCAACATGTTAAAACCAAAATCTAGGGTTCTTATACTTTAATCACCTTTTAAAGACATGTTAGCATTATTTTTAAGGATGAAATCAAAATTAGGTCTTCACATATTTTATTTAGGTTCCTCTCCTTTTCCTGATCAACTTCCATATATAACTTTTTTGATTCTGAGTTACCAATCATTTCCTGCATTATTTTTAAGATAAACTCTTTTACTAGCCAATCACTCATAGACACGTCAGCAAAAACCATTTTATTAAAAAATGGCTTGGCGACCTCTTTAAACTGCAGAATGGATCATGTTGCCCTTGTTACTTATGTTTACCTTTTGGGGCATTTTCATCAATTTATTCTATCCAATCCCTAACCTCTCGATGGAGGTGTGCTCATCCCAGACAGAGGCGACATTGGTTGTCTTCTTGACTCTTAGGCTTGTGAAGGACTAGCGAAGACAGGGAAGGCTTCACCTGCCCTTGCTGAACATCGGTGGACCCTAGGGTATAGATGAGGTGGTCAAATCGGGTAGGGAACTGAAGTTCCTTTCTTCCACCTACGTAAGATAACTGGAACTAAAGTGGGGAGAAGGTACTTACCCAGATTCCTCCGAATGCATAGTCTTACACCTTGGATCTATCTGAAGGCTCGTGAATCTTCACACCTTCTCCTCCCCCAGTTCCATCTCTTCCTCTCTAGCATCGGTTGCCATGCTGGCAGAAGATGTGAGACTGGGTGGTAGGGTTTGAGGAGGGCACCTAGTCCTCGCGGTGATAGTGGTGGAGTATTGCAGACCTTCCAGGGACTCCTGTGATATCTCGGGATATTCAAGGTCATGTGTCAGAGTTGAGGCGCAGTGCAATACATGGTTTTGTCGTCCATGATACTCAGGCACAAGGATCGTGCTTCTTAGTTATGTGGAGGTCGGGTCTAGACGTCAGAAAAGATAAGGTGACCTGATTCTAAGGCACCAATATATGAATATGCAACCTTTTATAGGTGAAGGGTGTGGTTCTATGATCCTTGCGAAATGAGGGGGTCTGAATTGAGAAAGGAGAGGACCCACCTCTTAAAAGAAGGAAAGGAATTAATTACTTTCCCCCTATATTCCCTCATATACAATTACTTAGCCTTTTTATTCTATAAATTCTATCATAATGAGAAGGAAGCCTCCACCTTCCCATACATATAGATTTGGCAAGGTCTATCGCAACTAAGGAACTCAATTAATGCCTTTTCTTGCACTTAAAGATATCTCTTTTCCATTAAATTAAAAAAAATCTCTCTTTTCAATAATAATGCCACATGGTATTATGAGAGGCAAGTCATATTTTTCTTTCCAATTGTTTATAATATGACACTTCCTTTTACTTCCATTTTCTTACATAAACGTCTTTTTCTCCAAATTTCTAGAATTCACTTTCTTCTCATTATTGTTTTTAAGTATACGAAAGATAAACTGAAACATTCTTGATTGATGCCTCAAACATGGTGTTGTCAAACGGGATAGATAATTACCCTTTAAATTGTCTAAAACATCATATATTTTATTTTACATTAGAACCTGTCCAACATTTTTCCATTTTTAGTTATGCAAATATTTCAAAAATCCACTATCATGAATTCACGTATAAATTCCTTTCATTTATTTAACTTGTACCACAAACACCCCTGCCAATAAGGTGATTCACATTATTATTCTACTGATGCTATCAGTTTATTAAAACATACTTTATATTTATATCATTCAATTATACCAAAATTGAGGATATAACAAGGTATTCCTTGGCAAGGAAGAAGACTATTGATCATGGACAGGTAAGCCCTTTTTAAGGTTATTGGATCCCTTTTCCTCAAACGGAATGCTAGGTCACCTTGACCTTGAACAAGGAGGTCTTATTTTATAACTCTTATAATGAAATATAAGGAGTGAGACATGGTTGAAAATCCTAGAGGTTGACCTATTTAGGTAGTGGATGCACATCTTTTAGTTTGAAGGTTGGAATCACTATACATATCTTGTATTATCTTGTGCTTGTTCAATCGCTCTCTCCCTTACTATGCTTATTTTAGTTTCACTCGAAGTTCATACTTGCCGTATATCTTAGAAATATGTTGAAGGTGTAATGAATTTTATTTAAGTAGTTTTACCTCTATTTACCCCCTTCTCGACCCCACTATAGATCCAATAGATCTTCATCTTTGAAGTTTGATCCCAGCTTCTTATTTCCTTCATCAGTATGATCATGTTGCCAAAGGTCCATGGCTTCCAATCGGTACTTTCCACACCTTCCACTTTGTACTTTACACACATTTGTTTGAACTCTATGAAGACAAGGCTGTTTTCAATCATCTTGAAAGCAACTTTGTTTGCTTGGTTCTGTAATTTCCTAGCTGTTCTTGCTTGCCTAATTGTTCTTCGCATGGCTTGTAAGTTGAATGATCTATTTGTTAGCATCCTGGTGGTGCGCTAGGTCTTATTTAAAGTGGCACATTCCCACATAAGGAGCAGCGTGCTCCTTGTTAAACAAGGAACAAGAAATCGTGAGGGGTCGTCGCCATATTGCCTGACCTAACTGGGAGACCAGGAGTTGGACTACTTGGACTTCTTTATGTTTTTATAATAGTGAGCACCTTGGTTAAATAGTGAGCACCTTGGCTAAGTGTCACTTTTACCTATTTGTTCGTTTTTTACCTATTTGTTCTTAGAATTCAAACTTTACCGGAAGTTACAAAATAAAATATCCACTTACGAATGCATAATAGGTGAATTGCTCTTACTTGGCATATTCTCGGCATGATCGAAAGTTATTTATGAGTAGACAATGGCCTTTATATTATCAATCTTCATTAAAAAAACATACTAGTTTTGTTTATTAATATATAGTTTCTAGGAGGTGGATGGAAACCACTCTCCTGAAGTGCTCTAGCATGTTTATGTTTCTGATTCGAACTTGCCACTTGCGGTACCAAATCATTAGAAGTAACAAAGTATTTTCTGTTGCATATAATCATAACCTGATATTTATATCAAAAAGTCTCTCTTAAAAAAATTAGTTACATGATTTCATAGTCAAGATTTAATGCAACAAGTCTGGAACAACGTGCCCGAACAACAAATTTAGATCCATAAAAAGCACACTAGTCACGTATAAATTTATTTTAAAAATGCAGTTGATGTCATTTTAGTCGTAAAGCATATATTTGAGTAAATTAGTTATTTATCTGTTGATGCGTATATGAACGTGGCAGCTTAAAATTCCTTATATATTTTAAGGTTTCTGGTCAATTCTCTAACCGCAATCTTAGAAGAGTTTGTAGCTTAAGAAAAAAAAGAGTTGAAAAGACACTCGTATTAAAATAAGTCGTCATTGTCACATTGGGGTGAAACCCTGTACTTATTACATATAACATAAAATTATGATAATAATAGACTACTTGCTAAAATCATATTTAGCTTACATGTATAATATTTTAAACTAAGATATAACATAGTCTATGAAGATTTTAAGGGTCCAAATTTATTGGATAAGAACATCCAGTAATGATAACGAAGTGATATGAGTAGTCTGGTTACAACAAACTCCTAGCACCAAGAAATAGAATCCTGTAAAACAGCAAACACGTATGATGTTTAAATCGGTTGATGAATTTAGCGTCTACTTTGTCTTGCCAATAACTAAATTTAGGCTTAAAATTCAAAATGGCAGTTTTTGCAATTTTTATTTTTCAAATGGCATTGTGTTACGACCCCACCTCCCGATAACCCCCAATTAAGGGAGACCAAGAGGTTGAAGCCGCACCCATTAATCCCGAATCAAAGGTTCGACATATAACCATAAACAATTATTAAATCCTATCAGACTATACTGAAAATGGTAATAAAATTTTCTTTACATACCTTTTGAAAACTGGGATCTCTAACCTTCTATCCACACCGATACTAATCTATATAATCCTCATTTGTACTTTAATCTTCTTTTAGTATCACATGTGCCACTTTACTGTTTGTTCTTTTCATTGTACCTAAAACGCCGACAAACAAAACGTCGGTCAGCCGTAGCTGGTATGTGGGGGAAAACAATAAATATGCAACTATGTTAACAATGTAATCATTCAACTAATCATTTAACAACCAAGATTACATTTTAAATATAACTCCGCGATCCAAGAGTACCCTATCCTCTGTGTTGTCCTCATTAAACCCCTCATGATCCACCTATAAGTGAACCAGTTTCTAGGGTTGAGTCACATGGCACTACTCGTAAGTAGACCACTCCTTAACTCGGGACTTGCTAAAGAGTCTCTAACTCACGGTAACCTAGACCTTACTCTAGGATTACCCCTTTTTTAGCCTTTTCAAAATAACAGAGGTGGACCCGGATCTAGCCAGTTATATATGCACATTTATAGTGATAATCATAGTCACTTTATAGTTGCATGAAATAAATAAACATCCAACAGTTTAGTTGCATTCAATGCGATTAAACATTCGGGAATCCATCGGGAAACTATAGCGGTTATTCATAATCGTAACCACATACCTGATCCCTAGTAACTTGATGTCCATGCATTAACATTCAACACAATTAATCAAGCAATCAACAATATCCTGAAAATAATGTATAACATTCAAGTGTCATTGTTTTATTCAAACATCCACAAGATCAACTTGGATTCCACCTTATAATTTCTAGGCCAACCTTAGGGTTTTATTAGGTTTTTAGCCTTCATTATACGTTTATCACTTTTAATGCTCTTTTAGTTCACAAACCCTAATTTCTGCATCATTGGCACAATTGAATGTCAAATAAGTCTAATATGTTTCTTTTACACTAAAACTATTATCTTTATCCTTTTTGGTCATATCCAAAACATTAAGGCTAATATCATCTTCGGTTTCTTTCAAATTGACAAATCATGTTTCATTATAGTTCAACTCACATATACGAACCTTATTTATCACTATTTCCACTTTTATACACTAGGAAACACTAATTATTCAAATAATTCACATTAAAGATCTTTGGTACTCAATTTATCTTCAAATCACCATATCTCTATTTTATTTTTTGATTTGTACAATTAAACCATTAGAATGACATATTAATCTAAATTAGGGTTTTAAGCTCATTAATGCATAATCATGCACGAAACCCTAATTAAGCCAATTAATATAAAAAGATCATCTTTTTGGATCCTATCCTCATATTTATCAACAACAGGTTAAAATTATCCTTTGAACAATATTAAATCCATCTATATTCAAATCTAAGGGTTTTTCATTAATTAAAACACTAATGATGATAACTTTATGTACTTTTCCAATTTTAAGCATATAAACTCTAAATTAGACTAATCATATGTAAAGTTCTTCCTTTTTGAACATAATTTACCTTTTTACATTTAACAGGTTAACATCAACTCTAATGATCCATTAAACCTATTAAACACTTTATTTATTTCAAAATAGGGTTTCTTATCCTTTAATTCATTAAAGATGATAATTTGCACTACATTTCGAACTATGATCAGATTCAGGCTATAAACTATTTTTAATGGATTCCTTGCATTTTTCTGATCAAAATACATATATAACTTGTCCTAATCGGAGTTACCATTAAAAAGTTACGATTTTAACAAAATCACTTACTTCCGGCCAATGAGGAACTGCCACGTCATCGTTTCCCTACAAAGCGGCTCCTTTCTTTTGGAAACATAACTCAATTACAAAAATGCCCCCGCGTAAGTGAAAAGCTCCTTAGCCCCGCAGAGGGCAGATTTGTCCAATGTCCTTCCGTCGTCTTCAAGCTTGAGACGGCCGCCGCAGCAGCCCTAGCTGCGGCTTGCGGTCCTTCCCCAGCCTCTCCTGGACCCCGAAGACCACAGGGAGATGTCCCTCCACCTCCGGAGCTCCATGGCACTCCACTGAATACCGAAATCGCGCGGCCAAATCCGTCGACCTGCGCGGGCCAAGTCCGCCTATGCGGCCGACAATGCAGCACATCCGGTGCTCGTGCGTCCAGGTTAGCACGGAGAATCGATCGCCAAGTTACCCTGCAGCTACGTGGGTACTTCAAGCCTCCAACCAGATCAAACCAGGACCCTCAAACATCCCAGGAAGAGAGCTATACCCTCAACTAGGGTTTATACGTAAGGAACAAGGAAGAAGGAGAAGGTTGCGTGAGATTCCATCTTTAAACTCGGACTAAGGTTGCTACCCTATATATAGGGTGGAGTTTGAAGCCCTAATGCGTGCCTCATGAGGACTCAAGTCCCAACTTGAAAGGAAATACATTTTTCCTTGGTTGTGAAGCAACCCTCTCTCTCTTTCTTCATTAACTTTTATTTCCTTGATATTCCTTGTTGCATGGATATTTAGGAATTCGAAATTCCTCCTTCTTACTCTCTTTAAACTTGCCTTTTAGTTATTTGTCACAAAATCATGGTTCCTTTTAATAGAAAATACTCCCTTTTATTAATATTACATATTTCCTTAATAATGCAATACATTATCCTCTTATTCTGCCTCTTTAGTATTTTCTCTTTCTTTTCTCTTTATTGGGACTCCTTGGATCCCAATATACTCTATTATTTCGAAATCCTTTTCCAAGGATATTTATTATCCTTCTAGATGCATCTTTATGCCTTATTTCACATTATCTTGTTTATTTCTTATTTAAATATTCCTTTTTGAGGATTTCTTTTTTATTTCTCTTTTATTTTCCTCATTGGCATTCCTTTTAATATTAACAACCACATGGATACAAAATTTCCCCAAGAAATCTCATTTATGCCTCTTTTCATTCATTTTCCACATTATATCATTATTTCCCAGTTTCTTTCTTCATAAAGAAATACTTAATTAACCTTTTTCTTTTCTCATTGCTTTATTTATGCAACTTGTACTCCTTGGAGTCCAAGGAACCCAAGAGGCACGAAATCCTCTTTGGATTTGCCTTCTAGAGGTTTCCACATATTTCTTTTATTAAATATTCAATTATTCAATTACTAATTGAATTTTCTTTGTTATTTCATTGTTATTAGGCCCAATAGCCAATAAATCCCACAACACAAATATCAAGGCTATTGTAAACAAAATCCATGTACTCAAAACAAAATATACCATTCTTTGTTCAATTATCTTTGATATGATAAATTTCATTTCTCACCAATTGAACCCAAAATTTGGGGTTATAACACATTGTGTCTAACTTAATTCTCAAATGACATATTTTTGAGCAAATACATCCACATAGATGATGTATTGTTTCTGGTGGGGCCAATACGTTTATGTAGGAGGCGTATTGCCATTTTTAAGAAACAATGCATCCTCCTGGGATGCTTTGCCCCCTTATTTATAGTTTAATTTTTAAATATGATATCATATATTAATTTTATATCATATTTATCTATTTTATAACTACAATAGTTAAGCAATATAAAAATTTATTAATATTTTAAAAATAATTAAAAATAATAAGACATAATAGTTACTAATACGTATTGTTTAATATTAAAATAATAGCATAAAATTGATTGACAATAATAAAATAAAAACATATCGTTAAATATTATAGCGATATATACAAAATTTATAATACTTCATAAGAACAAAATATTCAGCATCAAAAGAAATAATACAAAAAAGAAATTATATATCATCATCACATCATCATCAACAACAACCAAGCCTCAGTCCCAACTGTGTTGGGGTCGGCTACATGGATCTTTAGTTTCCGTTCAGCTCTATCATGGGCCATATGATATTACATATACAAAATAAAATATATAAACAGCATAATACCAAATAACTGAAATAAAAGACATGATACATGTTATTTAAATTACAACATATAATAAAATGAATTTTTTTTATACAGTTTCCAAACTAATCCAATAGATACAATATTAAAATAAAAATATGTAGTTATAATATAAATCAATATACAAAAATATAAAATTGAAGTAATTGAATCATAATAACACACTTATAAGTTAATTATATAAGGAAAATAATAATACACAGTTCAAACAAAGATAAGATACGTATTACTAATCAAAAATTATATTTCATTATAATATAGAGCTGAATGGAGACAAAGGATCCATGTAACCAACCCCAATATATTTGGAACTGACGCTTGGATGATGATGATGATGATGATGATGATGATAATTTGCATCATGCCTTAATCATATACAATTCAAATTATATTCATATTAAGATACAATTGCGTGTTATTAATGAACAATAATTGTATAAGGAAAATAATAGTAAACAATTGATATACAAAATGATACATATTATTAATTAACAGTTATATTCCATTAATTTTATTTTATCTTAAAGTAAGATTTACTAATATAATTACTCATTCATAATATGTATCAATATTTTGTTTCAATTGTGTATTGTTAATTTCTCTAAATATTTTATTTTATATTTGCATTATTGTGTTTGTATTATTTTTAAATATTATATATTTTGTATATATTGATTAAATTTTAAATAAAAGTTTTCTTTTAATATTGTATCTATTGGCTTGGTTTAGAAACTAAATAAATACAATGTCATTTTATTATATGTTGTAATGTAAATAATATGTGTTATGCTTTTATTTTAATTATTCGTTGTTATTTTCCTTATATATTTTATTCAGCATATGTAATGTCGTGATTGTATTATCTCTTTTATTATTATATATTTTGTTTAATACAAAGTATAATAAAATATTCCAGCTATATCTTTTTGCTTTACTATTGTATCAATCACTATCATATATTATGATATTTCTTTTTAATCGTATTTTATCAATTTTATTAAGAGGTTTGTAATAAAATAATTTACATTGAGATGAAAGATAGATGGACAACAAGCTGCACCACCATTAAACCTATCCTCCAAAGTACAATAACATCTATTGATTTGGAGACCATAATGTTACTATGCATAACTTTTTAGATCCTCTTGAGAAGTTCCACAACATTTGGTACTAAAAAAAAAAGTAATGCGTTCCCCTAGGACGTATTGTTTCTTGAAAATAATAATAAGTCTCCCGCGAAGAAGTATTGGCCCCACATCAATACGGCTTTGATGGAATGTTATTTCCCAAATACATGCTACTTTAAGAATTAAGTTACAAATACAAATTTGTTAATTAAAATAGCAAATTCGGATTCTATGCCCTAAATTTAAGGCCATAGATTCCAATACTCCTGGGTTAAAGCAAGCGCGACTGACGATCCTGCGAGGGCTCATTTGCGCCGCTGTTGGATAGAAGTTGATTGCCGCCGCTGCCGCACTTCTGCACTGCGCAGTACGTAAGAGGACGCTCTCAACATCGGTATTTGCGATCCAGTCAGAGCAGCCACGCAAGAATGGCCAGTGACAGGGTCGTAGCCGGGCCTGCTATTGGGATCGACTTGGGAACGACCTACTCGTGCGTGGCCGTCATGCGTCGCGACAACGTTGAGATCATACCCAACGGGCAAGGTAACCGGACTATGCCGTCGTGCGTCGCCTTCACCAAGTGCGACCGTCTTGTTGGCGACGCCGCTATAAACCAGTGCAATCTGAACCCCAGAAACACCATATTTGGTGAGTCATAATTCAGCCCCATGTTAATTGACCTACAGTCTAATCTCGACCCCATCGAACTGGTTATATCCATTTTTATTATTGACTGATCCATATGCAGGTCTGAAGCGACTGATCGGTAGGAAGTTCAGCGACCCTTGCATCCAGCGTTACATACGATTCTGTCCTTTCAAAGTGATTGCCGGAGCAGAGGACAAGCCCAAGGTATCCGTCGAGTTCAGAGGCGAGGAGAAGCAGTTCTATCCAGAGGAAATATCCGCTATGATCCTTGCTAGCATGCGCGAGGTAGCCGAGTCCTACCTGGGAACCACTGTCAGGAACGCCGTGGTGACTGTTCCGGCGTACTTCAACGACACGCAACGCAGAGCAACCTTGGAAGCTGGTCGAATCGCCGGGCTGAACATCATGCGGATCCTTAACGAGCCCACTGCAGCGGCTATCGCGTACAGGCTCCTTTCGCACGGCGTCGGCGGGGCAGGTTTCCCATCCTCCTCGAGGAACGTGCTGGTGTTTGATCTAGGCGGAGGGACGTTCGACGTGTCACTTCTGCACATAAAAGGGAGCCGGGTGGAGGTGAAGGCCACCGCTGGGGATACTCATCTTGGCGGTGAGGATTTCGACAACAGAATGGTTGAACATTTTATCAAGGAGTTCCAGCGGAGGCATAAGGGTATTATTCGAGCAGAGGACATGATCTGCTCGAACCGAAGAACACTTTGTAGGCTGAGGTCTGCATGCGAGAGGGCCAAGAGGGTGCTCTCTTTTGCCACGGACACAGCCGTGGAGGTAGAATGCTTGCAGCACGGCCTCGATTTACAGTCCCGCATCACCCGCGCAATGTTTGAGGAGCTCAACTCAGATCTCTTCTCCAGATGCATCGACATCGTGGAGCAATGTCTGCGAGATGCAGAGATGAAGAGGGAGCGCGTGCGTGATGTTGTTCTTGTAGGAGGCTCCACGCGCATCCCAAGGATTCAAAGGATGTTGCAAGAGTTCTTTGACGGCAAGGAGCTGTGCAAGTCAATCAACCCCGATGAGGCCGTTGCCTACGGCGCTGCCGTCCAGGCTGCTAAACTGGTCGGGACAGGTGGTAAGAAGGAAAAAGAGCTAGTGCTCGTTGATGTTGCACCATTGTCACTTGGGATAGGGATGGAGTCTCAAGTCATGAGTGTTATCATACCTAGGAATACTCCTATTCCAGTGTGTGCCGCACTCGACTACAACACAGCCTACGATAACCAGACGGAGGTTAAGCTCCCTGTATATGAAGGGCAGAGATGCATGGCCAGAGATAACAAACTGCTTGGTGAGCTCATCCTCAGAGGTATACCATCTGAACCTGCCAATTCCTCAAAAATATGGGTGACTTTTGAGCTCGATGCTGACGGAATGCTCAAAGCAACTGCTGAGCTGAAAAAATACGGCCTCAAGGAACAGATAACCATTACTAATAAAAGTGGGCGGCTGAATGCAGAGGAACTCGACCGAGTTATACGTGACGCGGAGGAGCACAAGTTTCAGGATAAGGAGCGCGAGGCAAAGGCTGCCTCCAAGTGTAACTTGAAGGTTCTTCTCTGCAACCTGAAAATCAGGATCAGAGAGGGCAATGAGGCAGGGCGCTTGTCAGCTGCAGACAAAGCGTGGGTGGAATATGAGATCGATCAAGCGTCCGCTTGGTTGAATAAGAAGACCGACGCAGAGGCTGTCGAGTTTGATATTAAGAAAGAAGTACTGGAGAAAATTTGGGAGGTCGTTTGCACAAGAAATGTCTCATAATTAAGAGCGGCGGATGGCTAACACGGACATGGTTAAAACACTTTATCTTAAGCAAGCATTAAGATTCCACCATACTCACATTTAATAGCAAGGAAGACATTTCATTTCACTCTATTGAGCTATAATGGAATATGTACTAGTGATTTTGAGACTGGACTAGCCCACAATAGCTTGAAAGCGTAATACAACATTCAGGATTTTGATTCCAAGCTGCAGATTATCATACATTGATGTAATACAATACCTCAAAATAGCTAACGACTTCATAAAATATCCAACGGATTTCATTCTACGCAAAGCTAATAAAAAGACAACGGCGTCCGTATGATTTAAATTCGTGCTAAGCTCACAGCTTCATACTTATAGTGAGTTCAATAACAAAAAATTACTATAATTCAGTCGCCAATTTAATTGGCTTCCTGTATAATCTATCTCTACCGGCTATATCGATTTCTATTCGAGACCATACGCATGTGGGATGCGACTGATCGGTAGGAAGTTCAGCGACCCTTGCATTTAGGGTCTGACTGGTTTGTTGTAAATTGTCCGGAAAACACTGGCTAAGTTCCGTTTTCAATTTCATGTGACTAGTTTGTTGAAAGTCCGCAAGTTGAATTTTCCAATTTTTTCTGGACTCCCAGCCATATATATACGCTTCCGTAAAATGAGTTCCGTGAGAAAGCGGCAGGAAAACGACTTCCCACTCCACCCGCGTCTCGCCCGCTCGCTTGTGCGACGACTGGAGGAGGCGGCTCCCCGGAGAAGACCAACCGTTCGATGGTCTTGCCATCCGTCCGTGGCAATATTCTGGTAACAGCCCGACTGACTCTCTCCGTCACCCCCGATACCCTCTCTTCTCCACCACCATCGTCTCTTTCCCGCCACCATCGCCACTCCTCCTTTCTCCTCCATCTTCCCTCCTTTGTCTCCTCCTTCCCCGCCCAGTTCGCCGGCCGCAGCGATGCCGCTTGTGGGTCTATGCGAGTTGGGGAATTGCCCGCAGACAACGGGGTGCGGCGTGCTCCGCGGTGCGGCGAGACCGGATGTCGGGGCCAGGATCAACCTCCTGTCGTTCTACCTCGTCGGGACGTGCGTGGCGGTCGTTCTGGCGTTCTGGTTGCGGGTCGGGTTCGGCGGGCTGTGGTAGGACTGCTGTCGGCGCAAGTCACGTGTGCGGCGCTGGTTTTGGGGGTGATTCTGTGGAGGATCGATTGGGACGCGGAGGCCGTCAGGGCGAGGAAGCTTACCGGCGGTGGTGGAGTGGAGATGACGGCGGGGAGCAGAAGCGGCGGCCCTAAAAGGTGAAGCGGCGGCCCTAAAAGTTGCAGCAGCGTTGGGCGCGTGCTAGGAGGATCGACGTTGTGGAGGGTGAGGACAATGTTGCCTTTCTTGATTCGGCAGTGTGATTTGTCAGATGAGGGGAGTTGAGTTGGGCGCGTGCTAGGAGGATCGGCGTTGTGGTGGTGGATCCTAACCACCATGACCACGACAGCTCCACCAAAGCAAGCTCCTACTCTTCTTCTTCACCACCATGACCACGACTTCCCACTCGACTTGGCTTCACAAATTTGTTGAAAAGAGACACAAGACCACTACTGAAGAAGGAGAACATGATAGAGATCAGCTACAACAGATTTTATGGACGATCGACTCTTATTTTAGTTTTTTCCATTATCATGTTGGACTCTAATTTCTTGGAACTGATTTGTATCTTGAAATATAAATTTACACTATCTATGTTGTTCATGCTATTATTTTGGATTTTACCAATGAACTATTTTCATTTCAATATTGATTTTTATTACACTATATCTTGAAACATAAATTTACACTTTCTATATCTAGATTTTGTGCCTACAGTTACAACAAACCAATCAGATGGAAATTAAGTTTCAGGAAAACTGAAGTTTCAAACCAATCATTTGGAAGTCATTTTCGAGGAACTCAATTTCAGTTCTGGGAAAACGAGTTCCAAGAAAACTGCGTTTACACTGAACCAGTCAGAGTTACACACGGATTTGTCCCTTCACTTCTTGGGACTCTAGAGGACAGGATCTGGAGGAGATATCCGCTGTAGTCATTGGCAACATGCAAGAGATCGTCAAGTTCTATTTGGGAACCACCATTACGAATTCCGTGGTGATTGTTCTAGCCTACTCGGGCGACACACATCACCAGATGACAATGGAAGCCGGCCGCATGTCTGGGCTGGTTTTCAGTCCGCGTTTGGACTCCCGTCGGTGTTTGATCTAGATGGAGAGACGGTTGACGTGTCACTCCAACCCATCAAAGGGAGGCCAAAAAATCGAAATGGCACATTTGCCATATTTAATTACCTAAATGGTACGTTCTTGAACTTATTGCCCAAAATGGCACATTCCTGAGTAATGGGTCCCCTTCTGAGTCGCATTTCCCTCTCAGGGGCAATGCATCCAGGAAGTAGACGCAGTTGTCCCACATGAGAGCAATGCGTCCTGCACTATGACACATTGCCCTCTTATGGGACCAATGTGTCCGCTTGTAGGACGCATTGCTCCAATATGTCCCTGTCTGGGACGCATTGCTGTAATACGTCCCCATACAGGACACAATGCTCCAATGTGTCTCCATGCAGGACACATTGCACCAATACGTCTCCATGCAGGACACATTATATTTTTTAATAATATTTTTACAGTCACTGATATTGTTTCATGGTTATTGATATGTATATTAACATTACTGATTATATTTGTACATTTACAATTCGTTCACTTGTATTTAGATGTCTATAATATATCCAATGATTATAATTTTGTCAATTTCAATAGCTCGTAACATGCATATGGAATATATAAGTGATATTGCAACCAACATCAGTTGGTTCCTAATTCATTATATACTAAGAACTTAGTAAAAAAAATGAGATAGCAATTAAAAACAAGGTTAAAACATGAACCAACATGACAAGAAAATAATACACAACACATAACACAACAATATGATATATCCAAAATGAACCAATATGATATCATTATATGATAATCCACGTACAATAGATGTATTCGCAAAGGCATACATACAGTAACACAGTACAATATATAAAAAACTAAGAGCATCCTCCTCACCCACCTCCCTCTACATCTGGCTCTTCTGTGCCGATGTCATCAGGAGACGCCTGAACTGGAGACAACTGCGTAGAAGGATGCTGGTGAGCATCAGGGTAGAAATGAAAAGGTGGAGGTGGGGTGAGGGGTCTCTGAAAACCAGGATAGGATGTATCAGGTAGGGTGCATCCTGAGAAATCAAACGGAGTAGGTGAATATGTGACATAAGGTGGTGGTCGACTCTCAGGAATAACTGCTGGTGGGAATGGAGTGTATGGAACAGAACACGAACCTACTCCATAGTAGGATGCTGGTTGAGTGGGGGTGATGAATGAAGAATAAGAACCAGCTCCTCCAAAGTATGGGCTTATATGTCCCCATCCCATGAACTGAGAAGTGGGAGTGGCCTCGGGAGCAGTAGGAGTAGGGGTAGGAGTGAGCTCAGGGGTTGTGGTATGAGTGTGTAACATCCCAATTTTTCATAACATATGAGTGGAAGCTATATATTTTTTTCATTTGGGAGTGTCACAAACATGATAATCATTGCAATAAAAGCAAATGAAACACTTTGCATAACTGGAAAACAGATTCATACATAGTTTTGACAAAGAAAAACAAGTCATCTAATATACTCTACTAAGAAGACTAGGCATAATAAAAGATGTATAAACTCTGGATCGTCTCGGTAGATGGCACCCCACTAGGCAAGCTTGAAAATCTCATAGACCTTTACTTGTTCCTTTGATCCTCAATTGCTCCAAAACCTGCGGACATCGCGTCCCCAGTCATGCATTGGGAAAAACAGTCGTCAGAGTAAGTGGCATGAGTATTCTAAAATATACATTGTTAAAGAACTAAAATATTACAAAATATTCTTGAACATCATAAATATGAAATGAACATTTAACTCTGATTAAATCTAGAAACATATTATCTCTCATTTCTTAAACTCTTATTTTCTATTCTACCTTTTCTGGAGACCTATACTCTGGGTCTCATGGCCTACGTCAAAGTGTCTGGATCATAAATATCTTATCTAAATTCCTCTCATCACACTCGTGGATGAGATTACAGACATGCTCTAATCTTAAGTATCTTTTACTTATGATTTTTATGTTTGTGGCCACCATTATACAATAAGTCCTCCTCTGTGACACCGAAGTGTCCTCTATGGTGCAACACACCCTCTGTTGGCACAACGTGCCCTCTGTTGACACCGAAGTGTCCTCTATGGTGCAACACACCCTCTTCTGGCATAACATGCCCTCTGTGACACCTGCAGTGTCTGGCGCAACGCGCCCTCTGAATCGTCCCGGGACTCTCTGGTGAGGACTTATTATATAATATATTATGTAAAGGTTTTGAATTAATTATCTTAATTCTATTATTACTAAACTCTGAATCTGAACTTATCTGAAACTGAGTACTAAACATGTAGTAAGCTTTGAATCTGAAATCTGAATCTGAAATCTAAATCTGAATCTTTACTCTTTCAAATCTGAACTGAATCTATTATGGAATTCAGATATGTATTTCAAATTACAACATAATTGAGATTGGGTCCATAACCCATATCATGTATCTTTATTCAAAATCTGGCTACTCACACAGTGAGTAGTCTAAGTCTAAATCCAAATATCTTATTCTTAAGTTCTAAACTGAATTCATTGCTGAATTTGAACATGTATCTCATTATCTGGGTAAACTTTGTTCTAAAACTCTTATATGGTAAGATTACTTCATTATACCAATTATATCATAAATGAGTCTAATGTCTTTTGAGAAAGGATCTGAACTAAATATGGATATACAAAGTATATGAGAGTTCTCAAGTATCAAATATCAAAAAGAAATGTGATTTCTATAAAATGGACTCCATTCCTATAAAATATCATCAAGTGTAATCTTAATGCAATCATATGAGCTTAAATCTTAAAATCTTAAAACATGGATCATATAGAATCTCATCATGTCACTACATCATTAAATAAAACATAATAATCTTATAATATCATCCTCGGTTCAAGTTACAACATTTTTCGATTCCAATAGTACCTTCATCTTGAAAACTGGACCATGTCCTAATATGTTCAAAACTCATATCCTCACATTGTAACTAGATTTTAGATATTAATCATCCTAAGGAATCCAATTAACTTCCTAGTTATTAGATCCCTAGATCTATAAGAAACCTTGATAACATGTTCCTACTTGAATTCTTAGCACACACAATATATATAAACATACCATATGATAGGATGATTCAATCTCTACCAAAAGAACTCATTATAATAAATCTTGCCTTGAATCTTAATGTCTTCAGATGAACTTATATATAGAATCGTAAGTCTTACAAGAGGAATCCTATAAAATCATACTTTGAACTTAATCATAAATTGATGCATATAATCTTATACCTATTAATCTAAACTCAAATTATGATACACTCCAATCAAGCCCTTCTATTGAAAATAGATCATGTCTAAATACATTCAACTGTAGCTTTATATTTTGCTTCTAGATGTTGCTCATTCGAAGAAATCTAGTCTTAGATATCTACACATGTATGAATTCTTAATGGCATGTTTCTACTTAAAATCTGACTACATTCCTATCCCCCATTATCAATATTGGTTGCATATCTTATCTTGTAGTCTTATTCATCAATATAAATCATTACTGAGAGTTCCTATGGGAACATGATCCTTTAGTTTTCTCATGAACATGGTCCAAGAGTCCCTATCATAAGTATAAATCTTAATAACATATCTCTCCTCGAGATATTAGGCACATGCAAGGATGTATCCATGAATGTATAAAAATCTTAACAACAAATCTTAGAACATTGCGTCACATAAAGTATGAAGTCTTACAAAAATATGCAAGTTTGATAGATATGAATACTCATGGGCATGAACCACTTACCTCTTTAAGGAAGTCCTGACTTCAAGTTTCATAACTTTAATAACCTTGATTTAGATTAATCACGAGTGTCTGTTTGAGATCCAATGGATTAGATTAGTGGGCGCTCCCCTTGCTCCTTTCCCTCTCGGTCGTGGTCCAAAACCTGATTCTCCCGCTCGGAGCCCCGCCAATACGACCATGTCTTGTTGCAGATGCACGCACGCGGAAGGGGATCACAACTTCCCCTGTTCCATGCTCAAAACAGGGTGCCGCCGCACCAGATTTCTTCGGCGAGGTGGAGCTCGCACAGCAGGCTACAGAACCACTAAGAAATTGTTCACACATCTACGATCAGAGTGGGCAACATTGTCATGATTCCAAGAGAAGTAAGGGTTGAAAAACTCTAACGTGTCGACCCTTGGCACCGCCACACCACTTCCCCTTCCTCTCTTCTTCCTCACATCCTTCTCTATGCACAAGAACATAGAGCAGTCACAACATGCTACTCCGGCGAGGACCTACTCCAGACTTGCATGCTCCTCACCCCAGAAGATCCCTCGTATATATATATATATATATATATATATATATATATATATATATATATATATATATATATATATATATATATATATATATATATATATATATATATATATATATATATATATATATATCCTTGATTCCAGTACCCATGGGATCCTTGAATTTTCTGGAGCGTTTTATTGTTGAGAGATGAGGTAGTTGTCGATGTGCCTTCCTCATGGATGTTGGGGCTTCACCGATGGGGCAGATTCCTTCCTTTCGATCTTTTTCTTCCCTTCGTCGGTTCTTGTTAACTTTGTTTTGGAAGGCAAAGTTTATAGCACCCTCGAGGCTCGATGCTCCAGCTTATATAGATTTTTTTTTCCTTCTATGGCCATTTGTTTACGCGACGGCATGGATTACAAAAATCGTATCCCTCTCACAAATAAGGACACCCTCGATATTGTTTCCACACTAAATTTAATGCGTTTGGACTCTATAACATTATCAGATACGTTTTCCATCTTTGATTTTTATCAATACGTTTTTCCCTTCTATTATTCTAATCTCAAAAGGATCGGTCGTTTCCTACCAAATCGTCGACTGCCTACTGGTTTGGTTGGGTAAGTCAAAGATAACATATTCCTTTTATTTAATTCCATCTAAATTCGCACTTTGTATCAGATAATTAAAGTATAACAACATTTGATAATGTGTACGTTACATCTATTCCTTCTCATATAAACGTCTTCCATCTTTCGTTCACTTCCCCACTTTTAGAAAAAGCCAAAATATCATTAACGTGATGAACATATTATAATGCTCCAACCACATAAACTATCACATGGAATAGTCAACCAACTTCAACTTATTAGAAACTTGATCCGTGATACCTCATCACTTTGATAAACATCAAAACGTATCAAGATTATATTGAACATTACCAAACTTCAAAATTGGTCAAATTCCGCATAAGACCCTTTTATACCCCTTTTTTCTTTCGTACAACCACAAACCACCAAAGTGTACTGGAAAACTTATTATTAATCTAACACTAGATCCTACTAAAACCAAATGAACATCATAACATGATTGAAAACTCATCCTCAGGCTTCAACGTTCACTCGGATGAGTTCAAATCTGGTGAAAGATATTATCCTTGGACCCACATGACTTGACCTCAACTTACTAAGATTTCATCAATATGATTATTATTTATTTATTTTGGTCCTAAAAATTTGAGGTGTGACAATACTACCCACCTTTTTTTGAATTTCGTCCTCGAAATTCGGCTAAACTATGGGAGGATACCTACCTTAGGGTCTCACATACCCTACAAACACTATCTTTTGACAATTAACATATTAAGGTACACATGCTCAAAATTTTGCATGAAAAGAGATATGTAATGTATTTTCATAAAATATTTATGTGAGAATTTTCTATTACCTTGGTTTATTTCTCAACTCATACTTAAGGTCTATGAAGCTAAATTGGTCTCTACACTTAGGACATCTGACTCAACCTTGTCATGAATCTCAAACATTAGGTGTAGTTGACTTTCTAATCTTAGGTCTTCCAGGTACCTTCTACATTTCTAGATATGTGGTGATCAAGCACATACCCAGAGATGTGAGATCCTGACATGCTATCCCTCACTAACCCACTAACACACGTGTCCCATACCACATGGGCTAGAAAGAAAGGAGAGATGCATACAAGTCTAGCACTTATGAAATTCCTTTTCAATTCTCAATTAGCTGGCCATAACCACTGAGAATGGAGAAGAAACCTCATTAGTTAGGTTTAGGTTGATACCTTATGTTTAAACTAGGTAGTCATCTATCTCTATTCACTATAAGGTCAGAAAAACTAGTCATCTAGGTCATAATCATCCTTCCTTGGGAATTCATTGCTAAACCCTAATCCATTCTAGGGTGACTATCAGAATCAAGTTTGCCTAGTGTCCATTTACCAAATTTCTCTGATATCATATTGTAACATCCCAATTTTTCATAACATATGAGTGGAAGCTATATTTTTTTTTCATCTGGGAGTGTCACAAACATGATAATCATTGCAATAAAAGCAAATGAAACACTTTGCATAACTGGAAAACGGATTCATACATAGTTTTGACAAAGAAAAACAAGTCATCTAATATACTCTACTAAGAAGACTAGGCATAATAAAAGATGTCTAAACTCTGGATCGTCTCAGTAGATGGCACCCCACTAGGCAAGCTTGAAAATCTCATAGACCTTTACTTGTTCCTTTGATCCTCAGCTGCTCCAAAACCTGCAAACATCGCGTCCCCAGTCATGCATTGGGAAAAACAGTCGTCAGAGTAAGTGGCATGAGTATTCTAAAATATACATTGTTAAAGAACTGAAATATTACAAAATATTCTTGAACATCATAAATATGAAATGAACATTTAACTCTGATTAAATCTAGAAACATATTATCTCTCATTTCTTAAACTCTTATTTTCTATTCTACCTTTTCTGGAGACCTATACTCTGGGTCTCATGGCCTACACCAAAGTGTCTGGATCGTAAATATCTTATCTAAATTCCTCTCATCACACTCGTGGATGAGATTACAAACATGCTCTAATCTTAAGTATCTTTTACTTATGATTTTTATGTTTGTGGCCACCATTATACAATAAGTCCTCCTCTGTGACACCGAAGTGTCCTCTATGGTGCAACACACCCTCTGTTGGCACAACGTTCCCTCTGTTGACACCGAAGTGTCCTCTATGGTGCAACACACCCTCTGCTGGCATAACATGCCCTCTGTGACACCTGCAGTGTTTGGCGCAACGCGCCCTCTGAATCGTCCCGGGACTCTCTGGTGAGGACTTATTATATAATATATTATGTAAAGGTTTTGAATTAATTATCTTAATTCTATTATTACTAAACTCTGAATCTAAACTTATCTGAAACTGAGTACTAAACATGTAGTAAGATTTGAATCTGAAATCTGAATCTGAAATCTAAATCTGAATCTTTACTCTTTCAAATCTGAACTGAATCTATTATGGAATTCAGATATGTATTTCAAATTACAACATAATTGAGATTGGGTCCATAACCCATATCATGTATCTTTATTCAAAATCTGGCTACTCACACAGTGAGTAGTCTAAGTCTAAATCCAAATATATTATTCTTAAGTTCTAAACTAAATTCATTGCTGAATTTGAACATGTATCTCATTATCTGGGTAAACTTTGTTCTAAAACTCTTATATGGTAAGATTACTTCATTATACCAATTATATCATAAATGAGTCTAATGTCTTTTGAGAAAGGATCTGAACTAAATATGGATATACAAAGTATATGAGAGTTCTCAAGTATCAAATATAAAAAAGAAATGTGATTTCTATAAAATGGACTCCATTCCTATAAAATATCATCAAGTGTAATCTTAATGCAATCATATGAGCTTAAATCTTAAAATCTTAAAACATGGATCATATAGAATCTCATCATGTCACTACATCATTAAATAAAACATAATAATCTTATAATATCATCCTCGGTTCAAGTTACAACATTTTTCGATTCCAATAGTACCTTCATCTTGAAAACTGGACCATGTCCTAATATGTTCAAAACTCATATCCTCACATTGTAACTAGATTTTAGATATTAATCATCCTAAGGAATCCAATTAACTTCCTAGTTATTAGATCCCTAGATCTATAAGAAACCTTGATAACATGTTCCTACTTGAATTCTTAGCACACACTATATATATAAACATACCATATGATAGGATGATTCAATCTCTACCAAAAGAACTCATTATAATAAATCTTGCCTTGAATCTTAATGTCTTCAGATGAACTTATATATAGAATCTTAAGTCTTACAAGAGGAATCCTATAAAATCATACTTTGAACTTAATCATAACTTGATGCATATAATCTTATACCTATTAATCTAAACTCAAATTATGATACACTCCAATCAAGCCCTTCTATTGAAAATAGATCATGTCTAAATACATTCAACTGTAGCTTTATATTTTGCTTCTAGATGTTGCTCATTCGAAGAAATCTAGTCTTAGATATCTACACATGTATGAATTCTTAATGGCATGTTTCTACTTAAAATTTGACTACATTCCTATCCCCCATTATCAATATTGGTTGTATATCTTATCTTGTAGTCTTATTCATCAATATAAATCATTACTGAGAGTTCCTATGGGAACATGATCCTTTAGTTTTCTCATGAACACGATCCAAGAGTCCCTATCATAAGTATAAATCTTAATAACATATCTCTCCTCGAGATATTAGGCACATGCAAGGATGTATCCATGAATGTATAAAAATCTTAACAACAAATCTTAGAACATTGCGTCACATAAAGTATGAAGTCTTACAAAAATATGCAAGTTTGATAGACATGAATACTCATGGGCATGAACCACTTACCTCTTTAAGGAAGTCCTGACTTCAAGTTTCATAACTTTAGTAACCTTGATTTAGATTAATCACGAGTGTCTATTTGAGATCCAATGAATTAGATTAGTGGGCGCTCCCCTTGCTCCTTTCCCTCTTGGTCGTGGTCCAAAACTTGATTCTCCCGCTCGGAGCCCCGCCAATACAACTGTGTCTTGTTGCAGATGCACGCACGTGGAAGGGGATCACGACTTCCCCTGTTCCACGCTCAAAATAGGGCGCCGCCGCACTACATTTCTTCGGCGAGGTGGAGCTCGCACATCAGGCTACAGAACCACTAAGAAATTACTCACACATCTACGATCAGAGTGGGCAACATTGTCATGATTCCAAGAGAAGTAAGGGTTGAAAAACTCTAACGCGTCGGCCCTTGGCACCGCCACACCACTTCCCCTTCCTCTCTTCTTCCTCGCATCCTTCCCTATGCACAAGAACACAGAGCAGTCACAACATGCTACTCTGGCGAGGGCCTACTCCAGACTTGCATGCTCCTCACCCCAGAAGATCCCTCGTATATATATATATATAGATTTATATATATATATATATATATATATATATATATATATATATATATATATATATATATATATATATATATATATTTCCTTAATTCCAGTACCCATGGGATCCTTGGATTTTCTGGAGCATTTTATTGTTGAGAGATGAGGTAGTTGTCGATGTGCCTTCCTCATGGACGTTGGGGCTTCACCGATGGGGCAGATTCCTTCCTTTCGATCCTTTTCTTCCCTTCGTCAGTTCCTGTTAACTTTGTTTTGGAAGGCAAAGTTTATAGCACCCTCGAGGCTCCATGCTCCAGCTTATATAGATTTTTTTTTCCTTCTATGGCCATTTGTTTACGCGACTGCATGGATTACAAAAATCGTATCCCTCTCACAAATAAGGACACCCTCGATATTGTTTCCACACTAAATTTAATGCATTTGGACTCTATAACATTATCAGATACGTTTTCCATCTTTGATTTTTATCAATACATTTTTCCCTTCTATTATTCTAATCTCAAAAGGATCGGTCGTTTCCTACCAAATCGTCGACCGCCTACTGGTTTGGTTGGGTAAGTCAAAGATAACATATTCCTTTTATTTAATTCCATCTAAATTCGCACTTTGTATCAGATAATTAAAGTATAACAACATTTGATGATGTGTACGTTACATCTATTCCTTCTCATATAAACGTCTTCCATCTTTCGTTCACTTCCCCACTTTTAGAAAAAGCCAAAATATCATTAACGTGATGAACATATTATAATGCTCCAACCACATAAACTATCACATGGAATAGTCAACCAACTTCAACTTCTTAGAAACTTGATCCGTGATACCTCATCAGCTTGATAAACATCAAAACGTATCAAGATTATATTGAACATTACCAAACTTCAAAATTGGTCAAATTCCGCATAAGACCCTTTTATACCCCTTTTTTTCTTTCGTACAACCAAAAACCACCAAAGTGTACTGGAAAACTTATTATTAATCTAACACTAGATCCTACTAAAACCAAATGAACATCATAACATGATTGAAAACTCATCTTCAGGCTTCAACGTTCACTCGGATGAGTTCAAATCTTGTGAAAGATATTATCCTTGGACCCACATGACTTGACCTCAACTTACTAAGATTTCATCAATATGATTATTATTTATTTATTTCGGTCCTAAAAATTTGAGGTGTGACAGAGTGGGTATGGGATCCCACGGTCGAGCATAGTCGGGAAGACTATCAAAGTAACCCCCCCGGGTGCTATAGATGTCGTCTCTGATCTCTGCAGGGGCGCGCTCTAAAGCCGCTCGGATCGCCACCTGTGTTTGTACCTGTAAAATAAAGTATGTACACATAATAAAGACCAATTACATATATTACAAATAACAAAGATAAATAATAACAGTTTGTAAAAGAAATATTAATCATACTCATAAATTCTTGTTGGCGATAACTTTGCAGGTAGTATGTACTCGGAGGCATAGTTGGAGGGGGCACGATGTACTGGGGATGATACCATGCATAGTGAACCTGAGGACTGAAGACTGTATCTACTGGTAGAGTGGGAACTAAGCTCTCACGTCTGTTGTTCCACAACTACACCTCCCGCCTATAATGAAGTAGCCAATCCTCAGCCGCATGACCCCTCCCATCTATCCGGCTAAGCCATGACAGCTCAAGAGTAGGTTGTACTTGAACAAAGCTGAACTGTCCAAGTACTTTGTCGAGGAAGTGCCACTCAACTATTGTGTAGCACAACAAATGCACTTGTGCCAACCAAACATCACTACCCTCTCTATAAATGACAGGCAATCTCTCTAGAACATCAGCAGTGTAAGGAGTCAAATTTATCTATTATTCATATAGACAACATGTATCATATAAAACTGAGTAAATTACAAATAAATAAAACATATATCATACAACATGTTAGTAGAGGTAAGTATGTTATACCTCTGAGGACAAAATCTGGTCAAATGATGAATCATAAAAAAGGATTGTTCCCCTGATAGTGTCACTCCTTTGGACAAAGGTAGGCCACCTATTAAATTGACAAATTAAATTTAGATAAACAGTACATAATGTTTGGAAAAATATAAAAATTAATTGTGTAGATCTTTACCTATAACCCAAGGGTACATCTTCTGGACACTCCCCCCAGTTCATAGCAATTGTACCTGGGCGTCCAATTCCCAATCTCTCCCAACACCACAGTTGTACTTAACCTGACAGATGGACAGTTCTCCTGGACCGGGTGGTAGCCTTATACAACTCCCTATATAAGTAAGCTAGAGTTGCAACACCCCAAAATAGAGTTCCACAATGTGCAAAATCAGACACAAGAGGGAGGTACCTAACATGCACTCTATCCCCGGTACTATATGGGATAAGGTAACTACCTAAGAAGTATAAGAGATATGCCCTGGTGTACCTTGTCCTCAGTTCTAGTTGTTGCTCTTCATCACCCACGGTCAGATCCATATCCTTGAAGGTCTCACGCAGCCAAATCAAGGAGATATGCCCCTTAGACATCCCATCTGGTGCATCTCCTAAGAAATTCTCACAAAGGTGAGACCAAGAAGAAAATTGTCCCTCATTTACACATGTAGGATAAGAAGCTATAACAGGTGGGCCATCAATCATAAGACCTAGAAGTACTGCAACATCCTGAAGGGTTACAATCATTTCAAATAGGGGAAGTCTAAAAGTATTGCTAGTATTGTCCCACCGGTTAACTAATGCATTGATTATAGAGGGGTCAAGGTGGATAGTGGGTAGCCTATGAACAAGCCCAAAACTAGCCATGGAAATATTATCTAAAACATCCGGGTCAGTAATAGGTCATTGTGCCAACATGATGTAATGTTGGGAGAGTCAGATGGTTGCTTGTCTAGGAGCCATATCTATGAAAAGTGTAAATATTACAATAAATGAAAAGTGCAAATATTGTACAACATATAAGTTTGTCAAGATTCTTCATTAAATAAGATGAAATTAATTCAAATACATGAACTACCAAACAATATTAAAATACTACATGAACTACTAAAAGAGAAATATTACAATAATAGTTACTGCATTTGATTTAATATCTCATCTAGAGGTTCATAAAATGGCCACATTTGATTATGTATCTCTGGATGTGATACAGCTAACTAGTTTTTAACTTGTTCATTGATTGGCATTGCTTTCTATTTCGTGTGATCCCAATACCAACCAAGTAGCTCAAGAAGTTCTTCATACATGTGAAACATTTGCTTTAAAAATTGCCAATGAAATTTTGCTTGTTCTTTTGTCACTACAAATCCTAACTTGTTGTACAACAAATCTGGTACGTCATTCCATTCATTATCCAATAGAGTTTGATGAGCCATTTTCCCCTATAGGCACTTTGTAGCTATTATTTGGGTTAACTCTATGGACTGGTGAAATGTCCATGTCCTTCGATGAGCCATCTATAAAAAAACCCATTATAAATTTATTCTTTTAGTAAATTGAAATTGCAAACATTACATGACTTGAGTAAATTGAAATTGCAAACATTACATGACTTGATTAAACTGAAATTGCAAACATTACATGACTTGAACAAACTAAAATTGCAAATATTACATGCCTTGAGTAAATTGAAACTACAAAAATTACATGACCAGACATCATACTACATTAGGACAAGTGCGTCTATTATGGCCCCTTCTGCCACACTTATGACAGTGATATGTATACTTATTTGGATCAACATCCATAGTTGAAGGCCTTCTCTTTTTCTTTGGTCTTCCAGCTTGCCTTAATTTCCTAGGGGTAATAAGGGATAAATACCTCTACTTTCATCAAGTTGAGGCCAATACCTCTTATCGGGAATACCACGAAATTCAGTTTTGTATGCATTTAGATAAGCCTCATTTGTATAATATGCGCTCACAAGTGCATCAAGATCCTAATTGACAGAGTCTACAGCTACCCAAACATGAGAACATGGATAATGCCATTATTATGGAAAATCACAACTGCATTGACTGCCACCATTTAGACGCACTATTACTTGAAATCTATGTCCATCCATGTCACCAACAAGCCATTCATCATTGTTCACATGGACGTGTATTATCAGTTTTTTTGCATCCTCTCGAACATTATAAAGCTTATCATGAACCCTCAAGGGCCATTTCAGTCCATCTTGTGCATGTTTACTTGCGAGATTACGCCTCTCCAACCACATTGTCACGGAGCGATAGTATGTGGCAACAATTAACACTTGTATTGGCAAACCTCTAACACCTTTTAAGACTCCATTACACCCGTCAACATGATTTCTAGTCAATGACCCATACCTGCAACCTCTATCATATGTGATAGACCAAAATACTGGATTTTGGCATAATAAATACGCCTTCGCTTCTGGTTCAATGGTTTCTATAACAGTCATATGACGATCAAATTCATGTGTATCAGTTCTGGATTCCACCTTCCACAAAAGCTCCCTCAACTCCTGGGATTTGAATTGCTTATGGAAGTTCTCTTGAAGATGTCAAAGACAATAACAATGTTGAGCCCAATCACATTTTGATTCAAGTGTTGGAAAAATCCCACTAATTTGATCAAAAATAATACACAAGTTTGTACGTCCTAGAATGATTGGAATACAAGTTTGTAGAGAAGCAAGGAACCACTCCCGGGAGTCCTTATTTTCTTTCTCGACAACAGCAAAAGCAAGTGGAAATAGACCATTATCAGCATCTATGCCACATGCAATGAGAAGTGTGCCAGAATATTTTCCTGTTAGAAATGTTCCATCAACAGTAAGAACAGGCCTGCAATAGGCCCAACCCCTCACAGCTGGACCAAATGCCCAAAACACCCTCTTGAATCTACGAGTGCCTTCAGTTTGAAGGGTATAATCATCAATATAGTGGGCATATATAATTCTTGGAATATATTGTGTCAGAGAAATCCAGAAAGACAACAAAGTATGATATGATGATTCCCAGTCCCCAAATATTTTACAGACAACCTTCCTCCTCGCTAGATATGCCTTCTTGTAAGATATATGGAGCCTTAGTTCAACATTCGCCTTGTCATGAATTTCTCATGTCGACATATCCAATCGTGATACTAGGATCAGCATTATCATTCGAGCAATATAAGATGTTGTGACTTGGTGATGATCATGATTCATAACAGTTAATTCAGAATTGTGGCATGCTTAACAACGTTTTATCTTCCACATGCCACCTGCTCTTTTGGACTGGCAAGCGGTCAATCTCCAAGGACATCGTTCATCATGGATACAAACAAGTTTAAGATGACAATTATTTGAGCGTAATGTATGGTACTGGACATTCTTTTGTACCGACCATTTTTGGAGCATCTCAACTAGTATAGCTTTGGATGCAAATAAAGCACCCTCATATATAACAGTGCTGGAAGGATTGTAATTGAGACAGAATTCCTGACAAAAATCTTCCACCCAGTCATCATCTTGAAAAGCTTCAAAGTTGGAATCAATGTGTTCATGTTGGAGCCATTGGTTGTCAAATATGGATGGAATAGAACTCAATGCTGTAATAGAGTCAGGGAATGGATGTGTGTGCTCATCATCAATTTCAGTCAATGACTCCTCCTCAAGTGGTTCACTATTATTACCACCTTCCTGATCATTATCATTATCACCTTCGTGATCACTAACATTAACACCTTCATGATCACTATCATTATCTCCCTCCTCAACCTCAACACCAATATTCTCAATAGTAGGATTTTGAGAGAATTCAGGTGGTTTACTCCATTCAGCAGTTAAATGACTTTGAGAGAATTGAGGTGGTTGACTCCATAAATGATTGTGAGGGAATTGAGTTTGAAATTGATTCAATAGACTCATGAAACAAGGTTGTTGGTGGATAGATGTTTTTTCAAGAATCAAATCAATATATGCATCAGATAAAAGTGATAACATGGTTTTGTATGCATCATCATCAACAACTTGTATGAGCATATGATTTTCTCTAGGGAAAAGATATGATATTTTGATAGAGAAGTGGTTGGGATTGATGTCAAGTGTTGTATAGATATATGATTTTAGTTCAGATAGGGTATTGATAAGTGAAATGTTTATGGGTCTAACAGATTGACTAGAATAAGACCCATCAGAGAGAAATTGACCATCATATCGCAGCTTGACAATTCGTGCATTTGAACTAGATGCCATGTTCCTATCATTGTAAAACAGTAATTCATATGTTAGAACATTATATTAACATGAATTAATACTTTATAATAGTGACATCATTTTAAAAAGAGTTGGTAAACCTTATATAGATTGTACAGGCAATCACTAAATGACTCCCCATATAGAGAAAAATCATCAATAAACATCTACCATGTAAGGAGTGGGATCCCAGAGGGGGACCACTCCCTACTAGAAATAAGAAGGCAACATCCCTTGAACCAACACCACATAAAATTTTTCACCAAAGGGATGATGACCAATTCATTCAACATGTATGTATCATAACACAATAGTAGTAGCGAAAAAGAAATATATCCAACTATTACAAAGCTTGATATCTTTTACATCATTACACTGTACATGGGTGAGTTACAAAAGAAACTATAAGGATCTAGTTGAGGATCATCTAAACAGCTCTTTCAAGTCTCCCAAAAGCTCATCAATTAAGGTTGTTGTCCAAGTCCACCTTTCTTATTCTCTCCTTGATCTAAACCTGGGGATGGAAGCATACCCCAAAAAAGGAGAAGAAAAGAAAATATCAGCAAAAGCTGGTATGTACATACTGAATAGGAAAATTGAGCAATATTACAAAATAAAGGGACATCAAATAAAAAAGGCTTCCCATAGAAAAGACAAGGACTACCCAAAAAGGGCATAAACTAAAAGAACAAGAAAAAAAGAGATACTTGCCATAACCAAACAAACAAAATTGTGCCATACTAGCACATACAAAGATAGTAGGGAACACACCCCACAATCATCAACCTGCATGCATGTGAGATAAACATAGCCCTAGAACAATATAATGAGAAAGGCAGCCAAGCCTCACAAACTTGAAACCTGATAGAGATGACATACTGCCACTCCTAATATATATAAGTTGGGCCCAGCCTTACAAACTTGAAACTTGGGTATGGGGAACCACCACCTCCATTCCAATATTAACAAGGGCATACTGCCGCAAAACCAATGCAATTACACTACTCTAGTGCTATTGAATCAAATAGCATTTTTTTATAGAGAGTCAAGTAAAAAGTATAGTTAGATTAAAAAAAAGTTGCCATCTTACTAATGGACAACATAAACATCCACCTCACAAGTGGGCGAAAGACGTCACATGCCATCATATAAAGTTCCAACATGAACAAAGCATAATATAGGAGTCCAAAAGAATATCCATGATCACATGATCAATAACAAATAAGGTAGTTCACATGAATAATGATTTTCAATAGAAAAGACATTGTGTATAGGCTAATGTCCATAGGAACAAGAGAAAGAAGAAATATAGGTTAATTGCTCAATAAGTATAATAGGGGATGCAAACACACCTTACTTAAGAATCTAACACAGAGATGACCTTGGACTCACTAACACTTTTGACAATTACCGGAAGTTCTCTCTCATTTCCCCATGACTGGTTCTTGGACATGTTCTTTATTATCTCATGATAGCTGATGGGTTGTTGTTGAGGAAGAACCCCACTCTTGCAATACCAAGTGTGGTTCTCTCTCCATTGTGCATACTGTAATAGAAGATCTTTGCTTGCCCCAACAAATCAATACCATGATGAGGTACCTTCTGCAACATATTTTTGAATCTCTCCCATGCTTCAGAATAGGATTCGCCGACCTGCTATTTGAAATTATGGATCTTCTTCACCAAGTCATTTGTCTTCTATGGATGAAAGTAACACTAGAAGAAAGCATCGATCATCTGATCCCACGTCTCAATACACTCACCATCGAGATTGTAAAACCACAACTTTGCACTGTCTGCCAGAGATGATGGAAATAGTTTCAGATATATGAAAATCATTGGTATTCTATCTATTTTGACCATATCATAGTTCCTAATAAAGTTATTGATGTGCATCATCGCGTCTTCAGAACTGTGGTCATGAAAAGCTTGGGATTTGACTAAAAAGATCAACCCTGGATCGATCTTGTAGCTACCCACATTGATGTCTTGTCTTTTGATTGGTCCCTTTTGAGCTATTGAGGAAGAGACTTTCATCCTCTCCCATATCGTCAGCTCTTCTGCTCTATCACCCATTTTTGCTGACTCAGGTTCCTTTGGTGTTTTAGGTCCTTCAGACAGAGGTGTATGTGGTGGAGTTCAGTTCAATCTGTCTAAAAATCTTCCAAATTACCTCTTTCTATGAAGGAGTTTGACTTGCCCAAAACCTAGTGAAGACAACTCTCTATAATCGTGGGCTCGAGTATGCACCATACACTAGTACATGAAAGCACTGTTCGGGAAATCGGTCCGCACGGACGCATATACTCCCGCATATACCTATTCAGTCACCCTACCGCACCGCATATTACTAATCAGTCCACTAAGCGGTCATGGGCCGCATATACTCCCGCTTGGCCGATTAAGCAGCCGATTAAACTCCGCTTTTTGAAAATCCCACAACTAGTGTTCATGCATTTCATACATACATGCATATATATATACACATTTCATTATATATATAAATTGAGATATATAGTCATTGAATTATATGTATACAGTGTAAAACATATAAAAAATTTCCACATGCATTTGTACATTTATTCGAATACCTTTTGATATATTAACATGTATAGATACATATACAATATACCTAAATTTACAATCACATATTTGTGCATGTATATATACATTTTAATTTATTCACATTTATATACACTATATATATATTTGTACATTGATTTACCTACATTTTAGTATTTGTACATATATTACAAACACATTCTATATATAGACATATATACATATATAAGCATATCATACATCATACATGCATATTAATATGTTTATAAGTAAATAGATGTATGTGCCTACTCTATATATTTTAATTTATGATCTCGCTATATTATTTTATATATAATTAGTTTAATGAAATAAAAAAATCCAAAACCGCATATACTCCCGCATACCACATATACTCTATGCAGTACCCTCTCCGCCCGTACAACGCATACCGCTTTCCTGAACCATGCATGAAAGTAGAAAAATAATTGTCAGAACACAATAGTGGATCTAGAAATAATAATGATGTTATGATTCAGGTTTAAGTGAATAAAATAGAAGGGTTGGCCTAGAGTGGCCGACCACAACACTCGTAGTGTTGGATGTTGTCATTTCCCCAGCAATGGTGCCAAAAACTTGACATGTGTTTATCGTGCATTATAAGCAAGTGAACGTATCAAAGTAATATAGGACTTTTTGAGGCTTGAGTCGAACATAGGGAAACATTCTCCAAAATACTACCACTAACTATGGTCTAATCAGCTAGGCCAGTGAAAGTTGAACTGGTTTGTTTGAACAGAAAGAAAAGCAGAAATTAAACGAGCTTAAAGGTTAATTTACTCAGAATTAAGGAAATTCCTTAGGATAATGGTTTCACCATAGATAACATTGCAATTTACTCCACACACAAATATCTATCACCCCTATCCCTGGTTAAAGAGCCTGTAGCCAGAACTACCCACTCCCACAGTGTAGTTCACTAGATATTCTAATGGCAATCCTATTTCTATAGTAATTGGTTGATTAGTTAGGTGCTTTACGATTAATATCTGGGTTTCTCCTCTTATTTATTCCCCACCTTTCCCAAGATATGCAATAAATGGGTAAATCTATGCTTTTCCAACCCTTAACCTCTCTCCCAAAATGATTAAGGGTCTGATAATCTACCTATAGTGATCAAGCATAAAAGGACAAGACAATCTCATAGATTTATATCCTGAAAATAGGGACAAAGATGATATTAATGCATGGAAATCAATTACAATGCATATATGAGATACTCCTAGATCCTAAGAAATCAAGGAATTTTGCCCCACATGGTTTTCATTAACGAATACATGGTAGAGAAAGAGAAAAATGAGGGAAACATTAGAAAAACTAAGTAACCCTTAGAGAATGGCCGATCCGGATGATCCCCTACATTGTGCGAGCAATCTGTTGCCTTTAGGCCGCAGATTCACCTTTTAAAGGTGCTCTGATCATCCTGGGTGAAGCCTTCAGTTTGTTGCTCTTCTCTCCTCTCTCTCCAATGTCGTGCAATGGAAAACGGTTGCCTCCTTAGGTATGACCGAACTCCCCTCAAGTCATAGGAATCACTTAAGGTGTGAAATAATGCCAGTCATTGGATTTGAGTGCTATCTTTCGATTGCCTGATTGGGCAGACTCGATAGTGCCAACTGGAATGTCGATAGTACTGAGTTTCTAGGGTATCCGCGATTTATCACAATGTTGGTACTACCGACTTGTCTCAATAGCACTGAGTCTTTAGGTCGCTCGAGCACTGCTTCACTGATGCCATCTTGGTAGTACCAAGTTTATGGACTTGGTAGTACTGAGTTTCCATGATTCATTCTTGTGCTTTAGTGATGAGGTTTTAGTACTACCAACTTTGAGTGTTGGTAGTATTGAGTCTGGGCAAGTCTTTTGGCCCAGTACTGATGTGAAGTCGGTATCACCGACTTTGGGTGTCGGTAGTATCGAGTCTATGAAGTTCGATTATACCTGAAAATGCACAAGAACGTGGATAAGTACTCGGTATGATTAGTAAACCATCTTAAATAGTAAAAATCATCTAATTTGATGCATTTAGATAGAACATGCCATTGATTGCATTTCATGCATAATTAATCAAATAAATGACAAACCAGCACATAAAATCAAGGAAAATAAGCATGTAAAAATGACTAAAAACCTATGCATCAATGGGCTTGTCCACAGACAGTCAAGGGGGTGAGAGAACTCCTCAATGTTCATTGTTGGTTCAAGCTATCTCATATCAGCTAATCTCTTCTATATGCAACAAGTTTTGAAAGTTGCATTCTGATTAACACACTCAAAGACATAAATGTTCTAATTGTGCCATACTTCCTAAGTAGAATTTTTTTTTCTATTCTCAGCTTCATGACAATACCGAGGCAAGTGTTGATCTCATGTTGATGGTTGCCCATGAAGAAATTGAGAACCCTAATTGCTACATTCACTCTATCCCAAGGCACTTAGCCATAGGATAGTCACACAAAGCATGAGTCAAGGTCTCCTCATCTAGACCACATCTGTGTTAGGAAGCATAATAGATGATATGAGATCTAAGTCTTTTTTTGTCGGCCAGAGTGGCCTCATGTTACATCAATCATGCAAACAACTTTATCTTATTTGGTAAATACAAGCTCTAAATCTTCTTCCAAGGTTTCTACCCTTCTGATGCAATACAAGTAGCTTGAGTAGAGAACTTCCCATCACCTCTTATGTTCCAAGCACATAAGTCCCTTCCTTGCTCTGTGAATGGGGCCTTGAGCTTCATATTCTTCATGATAATGTCATTAGGTAAATACTCTTCCAAGAACTTATGATTCCATTGGCCATTAAGGTTAGTCAAACTGGAAACTTGTGAATTAGTAATCCCACCAAGTGTTGCCTTCATGGTGCAATTAACCATCTTGTCTTCTCCAGGGACCCATGGATCATTTCAAGTCTATGTTCTTCCCTTGCCCACCAACTTGATGCTATTGTTCTTGACTAGAGCTCTATTCTCATGTATAGCTCTTCGGAAGGGGTGGCATTCCTTCTCCTTTGATTGGCAACGGTTTTGTACTTCATTTGAAGTATTTTACACCACATTACATGTATGTCTTGTTGCACTCCCCACACACATTTTGCTAGGAGAGATCAATTCTAGTGGTACATCAAACTTTACAACAAGGCCCCCAGATTGTTTGTCATCAATGATGGTATCCCGTGCCACTAGAGGTAGAAGTCTAGGGCATCACCACCCCATACAAACCTTCTAACCACCCATCCATTTGATCGTAGAGGTTCATGGAGAAGCTAGATGATTGCAAAACATAAGTGGGGATAGCAACCAATGTGCCTTTTGTAAGACAAGCTCTCTTTCCATGGAAAGGGTGCGCACAAACCATGTATTATTGCACTACTCTATAATAATGAAGATGCTTGCATAACTACTATTAATCTCTTTTACCATGCAAAATTGGGATCCTAGGTATTTTTCCTAGGCCCTCAATCATCTTAAAACCTCCAATTATGTACATATCACTCCTTAGTTGTGTGTTAACTCCTTTAGAAAAGAACGAAAATTTCTCTATGGAAACCTCTTATCAGACAACACCAAACTCCTAAAGTCAGTTGATGATCGTTTTCACCTAATTCGCCGAGCATTAACAAATAGTATAGTATCGTATGTAAAACACAAATATGATGTTTTTGACCCACCTCTTAAAAGGTTAATTGGTTTCCAGTTGTCGCTCCCCACCTCAAGTACAATATCTTGTACAAACCGTTCAAGTCAAAGAACAAAATAGGTTTCCTTCTCTAAAACCATGGATAGATTTGAAAGCTTCAAGATTTTGACCTTCCCAAATGATATTATTTCTTGCTCTGAAGATTGAATCCATGACATATTGGATGATATTCTCTAGCCATATGACTTTAGTGATCGATTTAATTGATGAATACCCAATCTACACGGTCATACACCTTTAAAAAATCTAGCTTGATGGCCATCATATGATTAGACTAAGTGCACCTCATGTTCTCTGGTTAAAATAAAATAATATGAAGTGGATACTATTAGGGATGATGATTAGCTTTAATACAATGGTACAAGTATTTGGTTAAGGGTTATTTATACATGAGGTCAATGAATGATGATGATGCCCTAAGGTTGATGAGTTGAGGTATATTCCATGATATTAATGCCATGTGTCAATTCTACAAAGGTTTAGTTGAATCAATAGTATATAATATAATATGAAGAAATTGAGTATCTCATGAAGTGCTTGAGAGTTCATCAATAAATTTTTATGTTGTTTATACTCTAACTACTCATAATAGTTCATACATCATATGACCATTTATAATACCTTAGAAAATTAAATGTAAGCTTTTGTATGACTTAATTATTAATTATTCTTGAAAGTTTTAATGTGAAAAGATTTTCCCTGATTTTTCTCATGTGCTAGAAAATAGAAATGATTATCCTTATAACATGTTATGTATTTCTTTAAGAGATAATTAATGAGAACTTATAAATGTGAGAAAGTGGTACTATGATGTGTGATCCTTACATGAGTCATGTTTACAAAACTTGGTTTCATATTGCAATTTATTCCACACACCAATATTTGTTACCCCTATCTCTGGATAAAGAGCATGTAGTTAGAACTACCCACTCCCGCAACGTAGTTCACTACCTATTCTAATGCCAACCCCATTTCCATAGAAATTGGTTGATTGGTTAGGTGCTTTATGATTAAACTCTCTCCTCCCGTTTATTTCCTGCCTTTCCCAAGGGGTGCAATCAATGGGTAAATCTATGATTTCCAACCCTTAACATCTCTCCCAAAATGATTAAGAGTCTAACAATCTATCTATGTTGATCAGGCATAAACAGAACAAAGCAACTTCATAGATTTATATCCAGAAAATAGGGACAAAGATGATATCAATGCATGAAAATCAATTACAATGCATATTCAGGCTACTCCTGGGTCCTAAGGAATCAAGGGGTTTATCTCCACATGTTTTTTTTGGATAAGGTAAAATATCACTAATCAACAAAAAGTCATATAAGGGAGATCACAAAATCCCAAATACTATACAAGATCTACAAGAGATCCCATCTCTGAGCTATATGAGTATTAACCCCCCTCAAGAGGTCTGGTTTGGCCCTAACCTGCCAACTCAGCCTATTTACGATAGTATCAAACCCCAAGAGATTGTCGCAGGCCACTTTCTCATGCAGCATGTTGTTCCTTTCCGTCCACACAAAATGGATGATGCTTGAGAAAATCACACCCACTAAGGGTCTGTCTTTTTTGTTGCTACAAGTCTTCTCGAACATCCAGGTGATAATATCATCCATATTATCCGGAGATGAGCCTCCCCATCCGCATTTCAAAGACATTGTACTCAAAAGGTATTTGGAGTAATTTTATTAAAAAAACAAGTGTTTGTGAGTTTCATCCTCCACAGAGCATAGCAGGCAGTGCTGCTCTACGTGTAGACGTCATTTCGCGAGCCTATCTTTGGTAGGTAGACGCTTCATAATAGCTCTGTAGGAACAGAAGCTCCATTTGGGACATATTCCTTTGTGCCAAAGGAACATATCCCAAACAACTCGAGGGTTGAAGCATCAGCTTATCCAAGGCTTCTAGTTGCCGCATAGTTGCCACCTACTGAGATTGTTGCTGTAATTATCTTTAATTTGCATCCACACTTTCTGTATTTTTCTCCAGCATCTAGAAATCTGTCTTTCATTCCCGCTATGCTCGAGACCGATATACCTCCCGCACGATTTTCATTGACGAATACATGGTAGAGAAAGAAAAAAATGTGGGAAACATTAGGAAAACTAAGTAACCCCTAGAGAGTAGCTGATCCAGATGATCCCCTACATCGTGTGTGTAATCACTTGTCTTTCGGCTGCCGATTCTACTTTCGGAGGTGCTCGGATCATCTCGGGTAAAGCCTTCAGTTCCTTTCTCTTCTCCCCCCTCTCTCTAGTGTCATGCAATGCAAAAGGGTTGCCTCCCTTGGTATAGACAAACTCCCCTTCGGTCATAGGAGTCACTTACAGTACGAAATGATGCCAAGCGTTGGATTAGATTGCTAACTTCAGATTTGCCAAATAGGGCAGACCCAATAGTATTGACTTGTTAGTCGGTAGTACTGAGTTCCTAGGGTAGCCGGGACCCATGACCACGTCAGTAATATCGACTTATCTCGGTAGCATCGAGTTTTTAGGTCGCCCGAGCACTGTCTTACTGAAGCCATCTTGGTAGTACCAAGTTTGTGAACTCGATAGTACTTCCTTTTCACAATTCATCCTTGTTCTTTACTGATGAGGTTTCAGTACTACTGACTTTGAGTGTCAGTAGTATCGAGTCTGTGCGAGTCTTTTCTGGTCCAGTGCTGATGTGAAGTGAGTACCACTGACTTTTGGTGTCGGTAGTATCGATTCTGTAAAGTTCAATTGTACCTGAAAATGCACAAGAACGTGGATAAATGCTTGGGATAAATATTAAATTATCTTAAACAAAAAAAATCATATAATTTGATGCATTTAGATAGAACAGTCTATTAATAGCATTTTATGCATTATCAATCAAATAAATGACAAATCAACACATAAAGTCAAAGAAAATATGCATGTAAAAATGACTAAAATCCCATACATCAAACTCCCCTAAGCTTACATGTTGCTCGTCCTTGAGCAACACTACTCTTGGATCTATTTTATGTAAGTCATTAAAAGGATATAACACATGAACTCTTTTCTTAATCATGTCCATCAGACAATCCCTGAATCGGCCTTCGGTGATCACAGAACCAATAACTGCTCTACAATGACCAAAAATTTCTATAGTATATGTCCACCTTTTGAACAATGAACACTATTAAGAAAGTAGGTAATATCATAATAATTTAGGCATTAGCTTGGTGCACTATGTGATTCCCTAATCTAAATTGCTCTCTCCTACCTACCAACTACTTGGAAGCAGATCTCCTTATAATAATGGATGAGGAGATAAATCATTTAAGTGGCCTACCAATGAGAGAAATTAATTATATGAGATGGATGGGAATTGAAGAATCATAAGTACATCCAGCTTATTTATGCAAAAAGAATGATGGCCTACATGAGTGAAAAGAATGTTATGCATGAGACCTAATGCCTAGTGTCTTTTTCTCTTTCTTTTCCTTTTTGACACATGATGCATGTATGAAGCTATCTCATAAATGAGACTATCAAAAACAAACAAATGTGTCATGTGAATTAATTCATCCCTTCAAGAAGACCCAGGGACATATCCTTAAGAAATATTGAGATAATTTTTTTTCCTAGCCCATAATTTTTCTTATCTTTGGCATGATTGGGTTATGTTCGGTGTTGGTTTTTACACTAATGTGTTTCATCATATAAATGATCTTTTACTCATCTAGCCAATTCCCACAAGTATATGGGAGTAGTTGTAGTCGAGATCGAACACAAGGAGCTTGGTAACCAATTAAACACAAAAATGCTAAGTTTCAACAATCTAAATCTTTTTTTAAGAATGATTTGGTTGGTTGATTAAACTAAAATTTCAGAATTAAACTAAACAGTAAAAGGATTACTAAAAAGGTTTGATTTCACATATGAAACAATCTTGGACTTAGGATTTCACTAGCACATCATAGCATGAAGAATAGAGCATGAATTTTAAACATACTAAGCACTTGATTTAAAGGAGAGTTGTATGTTATCCTTCACCTCTTGGTGCAAATACAATGATCCTAACTCCATACAACACTCTTATGTATGTATTTCATTCTGGATCACAAACCTACTCCTCAACTCCATATCTTCCACTCTTATGGTAAAAGAGTTGCTTCCAAGAGTGTACCTCCTTACTCTCCTACCTATCTTCACAGATCAAGAAAGAAAGCATAAAACATGCATACATAGTGGCCACCCATACATACAAGAAGCAAGAAACTGGTACTCACAAGGTAGAAAAAGAAGCAACTTAGCATTTAGTACAAAATTATCATGTTCCATACATGCTATGACATGGGAGTTACTATCCCATGTCCAAGAAAAAGATCCTACTCATCCATGATAATGTACAACAGAAAAGATGCAAATTTTTTAGAGTTTAACATGGTTTAGAGAAGGAAAATCTAAGACAATCCAAAGATGTAACCGAAGAAAAGTGGAATTCTGGCTTGGGGAAAAAATTCCACTCCTACAACTACTTCAAACCGGACAAGCTTCCCTCCCGAGAAGCTTGGTGGAGAGAAGAAATTCTGCTGCACCTTTGTAGAAGAAAATGGAGAAGAAGAGAAGAAGAATGGAGGTTCTTTGGCAAGAAACCACCTTCTTCCACCCAAAATCACCCTCCTTTTCTCTAGACTTGCTCTTGGACGAAAGACTCTCGAAGTATGACTAGTGATAACTGCTCCATCAATTGGTTTTTCCTTTAAAAATGAGAGACGTCATATTTCAAATTTTTCTGAAACTGACAGAGACATGACGTGTCTTCCTTGGGACATGTTGTGTTCTGGTCTTCAACAGTTGCTCCAAGAGTAAAACACACGGAATGTCTGAATTAAAACATATTGTGTACATTACCAGAAATATAAAATTGACTCTGAATTCCCAAGTACACGCTGAGTCTTTGGTGAACACGCCGTGTACTATTTATCTTCAGCTGGATGCAAGGCCAACTGGAGTCACACACGCCGTGTCTTAATTCAGACATGTCGTGTGTGATGCTATTTCAGCAGAAATAGAACTCTAAATGTCTACAAGGCATGGAGAAGCTCCAATGATGTCGGAGTCGAGTTGGGCTATCTCAAGTTTGATCCTTATTAAACATATCTACAATACACATCAGACAATAATTGAAATAACAAAAATGTGGCAAGAATAATATGAATAGAGGATAAATGAAAACAAAATGAATTGAATTTGTGTATGAAATCATATAAGAAGTTGATGTGGAAAGCACACAACAAATCCCCCTAAGCTTGAACCATTGCTTGTCCTCAAGCAAAAAGAGCACAACCACACAAATGAAGGAATATTCAAGCTCATGCATGGATTAAATGAAATAAAAATATGCAATAAACTCAACAAACCATGTACATCGGGTTTATATTCATAGCCATCACCTTAATCTAAAAATCTAAGAGAGAAAGGTTTAGATCCGCAAGGGTGGTCACAAACTAAGTGAATCAATCAACTAAACAACACTAAACAAAATTTGTATATTCAAGCCAAACAACTAGTGCATGTACATCACAAAAATTTCTGCTATTATGGATACAAATGATGAAATCTTAGCTAACTTTAACAATCTCAGTTGTGCCCTCTTCCCAAAAATATATGACAATGGATTTTTTTTGGGATTTTGGCACTCGGCTGCTAATTTAGGCTTATGCACACATGGAGTGTCGGTTGGGGTGTTATTTTTACCCTCTTTTGATTTCATACCACCTAATCATTGTTTCCAGATCAGACTCACACTAGGCTAGCATGATATGTGGGCTAAAAGCCTTCTTTTATTGTGTAAAGGGAGAAAAGGATAAAAGAGACACAACACAAGAGAGCCAATTAGAATGTTAAGTTAACAAGATTCCATTCATTGTTTTGCAAATTTTTCATTGAAAAATCAATTGTATATGCATTAAGGGTTTGGCAAGAGTATCCCGTATTCTAAATAGTGTTGTAGAGTTGATTTATTTGCTAAAATTTGAGACCGTTACATGTATTTAGCAGCCAAAGATGTGAAAATTCAAAGTTCAAGCTACAATTATAAGCCAAGATCATGTACATGGGGAATTTTATTTTTCATTTGATTCATGCATGCTCTTTACTAATTCTTTCATATGGCTAAATGAAGTACACAAGATGAAATGGTTCAAGCGTACAAGGTAAAGGAGTTCACTTCATCACAATAGCCTCATTTCATATTAAACTTGCCATGAAAAGAAATACATAATATGAAACATGATAAAATAAAAGATTAACATGACTAATAAAAGAAAATGACTAACAAAAGCAAATGAAAGAAGAAACTACATTATGGGCCGGTTGCGCCCCCCCAAGAATGAAATCAACAGTGTTCTCACTACATCAATCAAACTTGTGGAGGAAACAATCATATACCTATCATGGATAAAATAAAAAGATGGGCCACTGCCCCATGGTCTGGCGGAAAGAACTGGCTGAGAAACTCATCATCATGGATGTCCATTTGCATGGGTTGTGGGATGGACTCGGGCTGCTGAGGTGGAAGTGGATGATATGGCTGCGGGATGGAGTAGTGGCCCTATGAAATGTGGAACGAATCCATGTGGTGGACCATGTCGTGCATCACAGTATACTACGTACCTAGCTGATACAGGTGGCCATCAATGTGATCAAAATGCTACTGCACATAACCATATAGATGCCTGACATCAGGCATGGCCCAGGAGTACTCTGTCTGTGTGCTGATGGAGGGAGGTGGTGGAGCAGTAGGGGGTGCCTCAGTATCATCAACAACTCTAGCTTCATCAACTTCTTCTTCAGTATTCAATATGACCTTCTAGTTGTCTTTGTTCTCCAATGTGATATGCTCATGATCTGGAATGTCAATGTATTGATCATCATCAAAGAATTGTTGAAATTTAGTATCACTGTTGGCAACCCTTAAAATCAACCCTACCGAAAGAAGGTATTGAATGTCTACCAGGTTTTACCTGGTGCAGCCTTAAGACCTGTCAGATCAATATCTAACTTCTATGCTATCAAAGTAATCAAACCACCACACATTATGTCGCCAACATCCCTCTTCTTCACTTTCTTAATGTCTAGGAAACATATAAGAATATAGTAAGCAACATTGATCCAATAATCATACATCATTCCCCATAAAAAGAAAAGATCCTTCTTTCCAACAACCCCTTGTGTTTCTTTCTTAGCAAACACTCTAGTACTAAGTAGGAAGTGCATGTATCGATAAATAGGGTTGTGAATAGTGGATGCCCTAGCTTGCTTAGCTTCACGGTGTTCCTCATCTGATATCTCAAACCAGAATTTGTCACTGTGAAAAGTAGGTCGATAACTAATTGCCCCGTCATAGTGGAAATCTAAAATCTCACAGAAACGCCTGAAGGTAAGCCTAAAACTACGACCCAGAAGGTAGAAATGGATAATGCCATAGGGTTCCATATTCTTCTGTGGGTCATGCTCTGTAGTAAGCATCATCAAAAACTCATAAACTAGACGGGAATAAGTATTTGATACCGTGTAGCAAATGTAGCTTAGCCCCAAATCTTGCAGGCGCATGAAGACTTCATCCTTCAAGCCGAGGGTCATGAGAGTCTACTCGCAAGTGAACCACTTACGAAGCACCCTCCTTGCAATAAGAAACGGGTACGTCAAGTATTCCTCAACAGTGACCTAAAATTGAGTTGTAGAGATGTATGTTGGTGCTTGGGAGGAGCTGACACCATGCTTGTGGTTGGAGGTTTGCTTAACAGGTGCCATTGTTTCTGACGACCTGAGACATGGTGTGTGCTGAAAAGGACACAACGTGTGCAAATGTAGAAAGTCTCACGGAATTAGTGAAACACATGACGTGTTCTTTGCTTGACACGTCGTGTGCTTGGAGAAATTCTGTAGTTTGAAGATGGCGACGGTGGCATTTTGGCAGAAGGTGGGGATGGAGATCGAGTGAGGTGGCAGATGCATGGTGTAGTGTAGATGATGAGGAGTAGCTTCGGCTTGAAGAAGATGACTTGGTGGCATCTTGAATGGTGGAGAATGGCGGCACCTAGTGCAGGGCGTCCTTGCTTGAGCCTGAAGAAGAAGACAACGGCGGCAAGGTGGATAGCGGCTAGCTACTACTTGAAGAAGACACCTCTGAAGAACACGGCGGCGACTGCGAGGCTTGCTAAGGCACACGATGGCTAGGGTGAAAGAGTCAATAGTGCTAGGGCACAAGGTGGCTGTGGAGGTCTCACACGACTCGAATGAAGGTGTGAGAAAGAGAGGTGGCTCGGATTTAGGTTAAAAACCCATATTCTAATCAAAAGACACGACGTGTCTTTTAAAACACATGACGTGTCTTTTAAAACACATGACATGTTTCTTGGCAAAACTTCCTTTGTGTGTTACAAGACACATCATGTTCCAAGAAGTACATGGCGTGTCCCAATCCAAAAATTCAAATTGTGCCCTTTTCACTGATAACTACACGACATGCTCAAATAAAGACATGTTGTGTTATCTTCTAGATAACTTATGCTTCCCATTGCTGCTGAAGTACATGTCGTGTCTAAATGAGACACGACGTGTTCTTTTCCAGATCGAGTAATACCTTGAATATGATAGAAAGTGACACGTCATGTTCTTTTCTGACACGTCGTGTACCTGGAGATATGGCTCGGTTGTTGTGTTTCTGGGAGCAGTGACACGTCGTGTCAAATAAAGACACGTCATGTCTTATATAGTTTCTGCAGAAAACAACTTCTTGTAAGCACAGAAATAATGATAGATATGGAAATAGAATTGTCTAAGTTATTAAATTCATCCATGACAAGCTTATTTACAAAACTAAAGAGTGTTCTTGACTCAAATAACTGAATAGAAATCTATCCTAATGTGGGTTCAACTCCCACAAGGTCCTCCATTTTAGAGTCCGGAGTGGGACTCTTCAATCTGTCCATTATGCATCTTAGAGGGAGCAAGAGGCTCCCTTGTCAACTTCATCTCCATAAGTGTATAACTTGCAACGTTGCCCATTAACTTTGAAAACTCCATCTTTGCCTTGAAATTTAACAACTCCATATGGAAATATCTTCATTACAAGAAAAGGACCCGACCACTTGGACTTCCATTTTCTTGGGAATAACTTGAGTCTAGAGTTAAATAACAACACTTTGTCTCCTTCCTTGAAATCTTTACTGTGGATTCTTCTATCATTCTGAACCTTTGTTCTTTCCTTGTAGAGATTTGCATTCTCATATGCATCTAGTCAAAGTTCTTCTAGCTCTTGCAACTGCAATAGACGTTTCTCACCATCCTTCCTCATGTCGAAGTTTAGGAACTTAATAGCCCATAAAGCATGGTGTTCTAGCTCCAGTGGAAGGTGACAAGATTTACCATATATTAGCTTGAATGGAGTTGTGCCTATTATAGTTTTGTAAGATGTCCGATATGCCCATAATGCATCCTCTATCTTCAAGGCCCAATCCTTCCTTGAGCTAGATACAGTCTTTTCTAGAATGCTCTTCAACTGCCAGTTGGAAACTTCTACCTACCCGGAAGATTGAGGATGGTAGGGTGTAGAGACTTTATGAGTGACTCCATACTTAGGTAGAAGGTTATTGAACTACTTCTCAACAAAGTGTGTGCCTCCATCAGAAATTACAACTCTAGGAACTCCAAACCGAGGGAAAATGATTTTTTGGAATAGCTTGATCATAAATTTTGCATCTGGTGCTTAGGTTGGAATGGCCTCAACCCATTTAGAGATGTAATCACAAGCAACTATGATATATTGATAGCCATAAGAAGATGGGAAGGGTCCCATATAATCAACTCCCCACACATCAAATACCTCAATCTCTAAGATAGAGTTAAGAGGCATATCATCACGTCTAGATATTCCTCAAGTCCTTTGGCATTTATCAAAAGCTTTGACGAAAAGGTTTACATCTTTGAACAAGGTTGGCCAATAGAAACCAGCTTGGAGAATCTTTGCTGCAGTCTTCTCTCCTCCAAAGTGACCTCTGTAAGGAGAGGCATGACATTCAGGAATGATTATGGCAATTTGTTCTTCAGCAACACACCTCCAGATGAGTCCATTACTCCCATGTTTGAACAACAAGGGATCATCCCAATAGTAGAACTTTACATCATGGAAAAACTTCTGATATGTCAAGTCAGGAGGCAGCTGCCCTGTAGCAAGAAAATTAGCAATGTCTGCAAACCATGGTGCTTGTGTGGACGATAAGGCATAGAGTTTCTCAATCGACAATTGTTCTTCAATAGGAAATAAATCTCCAACATCTGTAGTCAACCAATATAGATGATCCGCAACATTGTTATCTGTCCCCTTCTTATCCTAGATTTCAAGATCAAACTCTTATTGAAGCAATATCCAGCGGATGAGATGAGGTTTGACATCTTTCTTGTTGAGCAAATACTTTATTGTAGCATGATATGTACATGATTACCTTGGATCCTACCAAGTACTGTCTGAATTTGTCACAAGCGTATACTATAGCAAGCATCTCCTTCTCAGTGGTTGTATAATTGATTTGTGCCTCATCTAAAGTCTTGCTTGCATAGCATATGGCATGATGCTTCTTATCTTTCTATTGTCTAAGAACTGCCCCTACTGCATAGCCACTCACATTACACATCAATTTGAAAGGAGCACTCCAGTTCAGTGGTTGGATGATTGGGGCTGAAACAAGAGCTTCTTTGAGCTTGTTGAAAGCTATATGGCAGTCATCATTGAATATGAATTCAGTATCCTTTGCAAGTAAGGAACATAATGGTTTTGCAATCTTGGAGAAGTGTTTAATGAATCTTCTATAGAAGCATGCATGTCCAAGGAAACTACTAATGTCCTTGACTGAAGAACGAATAGACATCTTCTCAATAGCTTCCACCTTAGCCCTGTCAACTTCAATACCCTTATTAGATACAACATGGCCTAGTACTACACTGGATTGTACCATGAAATGGCACTTCTCCCAATTTAGTACTAGGTTAACCTTTTTGCAACAGGCTAAGACTAGTGACAAATTGTATAACCATTGATCAAAGGAATCTCCGTATATGCTAAAATCATCCATGAATATTTCCATTATGTTTTCAATAAAATCAGAGAAAATAGCCATCATGCATTGCTGAAACGTCACTGGGGCATTAAAAAGACCAAAGGACATGCAAAAGTAAGCATAACTTCCATAGGTGCATGTAAAAGTAGTTTTCCCTTAGTCGTGAGGGTAGATAGGAATATTAAAAAAACCTGGAATACGTGTCAAAGTAGCAAAAGTAGGAATGTTTTGCAAGTCGTTCAAGGATCAAGTCAATAAATGGCAAGGGAAAATGATCTTTGTGAGGTGCTTTATTTAAGCGTCAGTAGTCAATGCACATGCGCCAACCTGTGACTACACATGTTTGTATTAACTCGTCCTTATCTTCCTTAATAACAGTTGCACCCCCTCCTTCTTAGGTACCACATGAATGGCACTAACCCAAGGGCTGTCACTTTAAGGATAAATGATACCAACATCAACTAATTTAAAATTTTCCCTTTTAACCACTTCAAGCATGTTTTGATTTTAATGCCTAGGTGGTTCAATAGTAGGTTTAGCATCATCTTGCATGTTTATTCTATGCATGCCAATGGAGGGATGAATGCCTTTGAAATCATCAATAGAGTAACCAATGACATCTTTATACAAATGCAATTCGGCAACCAGTTTATTTTCTTGTTCATTAGTTAAATCATCATTGATTATGACAGGAGAAGTAGAATCAAAGTCAAGAAATGCATACCTCATCTCTAGTGGAAGCTCTTTGAGTTCTACCTTTTTCCCAACTACATTTTCCTTGGCTTTATCATCAACAAGTGAAGTGTCCTCATTAACAGCTTCTGATTGAGTAATAGAAAGTACACCTGGATTTTCAGATTTGTTGTTTGTACCCTCATCATCATCACAGTAGTTTAGTATCAAATTGGCAACATATTGATCTTCCTCCACAACAGAATCAATAGAGTCTATAAAACAAAGTTTTTCTACTTGTGAAGGTGCATTCATGGCATCATATACAGAAAACTCCATGGCTTCTTGTGATGACCCCAATTTTAGGATTATGATACCCAATATAGTATTTTAAGACGGTGAATTTTAGGTCAATGATTGATGCCGAATTGAGGAATGCATTATCCAATTACTAACTCTTTTCACCCAAAAAGTGTAACTAGGGATGCAACTGATTTTTATCAGACCCAATTGAGTTCAATTATGATTAATGTTCTTTTATTTATCAACTTGGTTACTTTATGGCCAAGAGGTCCATTTAGTAGTTGCAGCAAACTCAAGTGGCCAATTGATCAGCCTCCAGGTGCGTTAGTATCATAACAAGTGTTTGGGACTTATAAGAGGTCAAGATATAATCATTATTTGAATGGGATTCAAGGTTTATGTGCCAAATTATAAGGTTGTTTAATGAATCTATTTGCATGACCAACTAATGAAATTTGTGTCTCAAAAATAGATATGAGTTACTTATGTTGTTGTGAACCTATGCCTAAACTCTTAGAGTGAAACAAAATTTATACAAAGGATACCAAGGCTTCATATTCGACCATGTCTATTATGATTAACTGATTTAGATTTACGTTCACATTGCGTCTATATCACGCTCACATTGCACAACTCTTTGCTGAGCCCAGCCTAAAGTCAGGCAGTGTGGTCTCATCGAGCACACTGCTTTGGGAGGTTGTTAGGATCTGACGGCTCAGACTCCTTCTCCTACCTCCAAGCAAAGCGGGTAGCTCAGGCTGCGATCCAACCAATCACAACAATCTCGCCAGTCTAGAACCTCACATGATTAGGGGAGATCAGTTGGATCCGCCACCCTTGGAGGAATATGTTGACCCCTTAATCGACTTGGGAGACCAAGTACAAATTGAAAATAGCCTTGTCCTCTCCTACTTCTTCATCGTCTTGCAGTAAGTGGTCAAGTTGGAGGTCATAGGTCCAAACTAATTAGACTACTTCTTCCCCTCTCAACCCTCGCTTCACCCCAACCCACAACGAGAGGAGGGATCAAAGGAGTACCAAAAAGGGCGAAGACCACTAAGGAGTAGAGCAGCTCCACCTCAAGGACCCGAGATGGAGAGGAAATTCTGGAGGTTGAAGGAGCCTCCATGGTTAGGCATCATGGAAAGGGTCAAGGGGATTGGATCAGCGACGATCAAAATGAGGAGAGGTTCTTGCACCATGGTACCTTCCTTCTGTGAGCCAAGATGGGCTGGAGAGCCACCACAATGACGCCGAAGCGGCATGGTGAGCAAAGCTCTATTTTGCAGAGCAAACATGGCACTTCATATGCGTGGGGGAGTCGGCCAACTAACCTAAGTCAGATCCCCAGCCCTGTCTGAGAGTCTGCGCTACCCTGAGATCCCTGAGATCCTCCAGTTTTTGTGATCAACATCTGAGCTCCTTGTGCCGAGCTAGGAGAACAAATGCATCTGGGGAGCCAAAACCTCATTCTCGTCGTCCCTCTGATGGCGGCGGCCGGCGTAGGGGACAAATGGGAACTTGAACCACATCTCACCATCAATCACCACCGGAGTAGAGAATCCTTCTTTAACAGACCCATAGGGATACATATCCTCCACAAAGGAAGCTTGGATCTTAATGGAGAGCTCACTAGAACCATCCTGGTCGGCGGAGCTTGCTCCAGATCGGAACACAAATCACACACAAGCATCTTCATGCAAGGGTGAGTAAAGAAAGGGGAGCGGACCAGGCCCGTCTTCTAGTCAGCCAGGCGGACCGGTTCAGATCCCAGACAATCGACTCCAAGCGAGACATGGCGGACCACCCAGGTCAGAGAAAGAGCCGCGCCCCCTGTGGGGTGATGTGGCGATATGTAACTTGCCCAAAAAGGTAAATCTTTTTCCTAAAACTTAGAAAATGCTCAGGTCTTGCAATATTCATTAAAAATAGCTCCCTTGGCCTATAAATCCCCCGAAAATACCTCTAGACTCAGAAAATGATCCCCTATATTACTGAACCCTTAGTTTTGGATTTTGAAGCAGAACTATTGATTCAATTTATAGTGAAATGCTTCTTTTGGGTTCATTTAATTTGTATAATTAGCAAATGATGGATATAAAATACGAGAAAAATATTCTTGGAACCCTAATACCACTTAAAAACCATAAGTGGACTCTAATCTGATATTAATGCCAAAATGTTATGTCTTTCCTTATTAATGAGCAAATTAATGCTTTTAAACTCTTTTTAGTTCTAGAAAATAGACCTATCATCGAAAATTTATGAAATCTGAACCATACCCTTAGAATGACATCTGGATCACTATAAAAATACCAAAGACACATTTTAGATCAGTAACACCTAGATTTGGCCAAACCCTAACTTGGACCTAAAATTACCAAGAATATGATGTACATATATTAATGATGATTAATTGTTTTAATCAGGTGCTGACCAGACTTCTAGATGATCAAGGATAAGTTAGAAATCTCTTAACTCAGGTACGTGGATATAATTATATGACTAGATTTGTTGGATGTTAAATATATGTACTTGCTTGTTTGTACTTGAAATACATTGTTGGATGTAGATCTATATGTATTGTCATTTTCGCCTTGAACAATAAGAACACTTAAGAAAGAAAATGGAATGTAGTTACTGATGGTTCATTAATCTCCCTATTAGAGAGGGAAAGTATTAATGTTGACTAGCACCTCCCTAATGGTACAAGGTACGCGGGGAGATCCCTAATGGTACAAGGTACGCGGGGATAGGGCCCAATAATTTATGTTTGTGCTAAGTCCACCATAGTAATACATGTCCATTGAAATATGGTTAATAACTTGGGTTTACCTGATTTTCCGCAATTAAACAATGTTTCTTTCTCTCTTTCTTCTTTTTCAAGTATTATCAATATGCCAGCATAGTATAGCTTTTAATTCCACGTACCAACTTTTGTTGATGTTTTTGTTTCTCGTGTTTTATAGGTCCAGAGCTAGAATGGGATAAAAGAATAGAATGTGAGCAAGTTGTCCAAGTTACCTATTGTGTTAAGATCATGATTAGCATACATGTTCATAGACTTATGTAAATTTTTCTATTCAATGTGTAAATGTAATATGTAATAGTTCATGTTATAATTAAAAATTCATGTTGAATGTTGAGTATGTTATGGTTGTATGTTCATGTATGCATATTTCACTTCCGCATCACTTTCTGATATGATTGGATGATGTTTTCGGATTCTGACCTCTCATTCCCAATAGGGTTTGGAGAAATAAAAATTTGGGGACGTCATAGTTGGTATCAGAGCATGAACAATAGCTACACCTAACAATTTCTCACCATGAAACATAAAATGTAATTTCACCTTTCACTTAAATCCTAGAAACTTAGTAAGTTGTTCTATAGGAATAAGTTCTGGCTTAGCCTCTAGGTTAGAACCTAGATGTTCGAGAACTAGGTTTAGACAAGTGTGTGAAACCCTTTCCATATAGAGCTCATATGTAATGGGTAGCTACACTAGTCTACACCATGTTCTCACCATTTCACTAGGTTACATGACACCGGTCTATCTACTGTGTGTTGGACACTTGAGTTTGCTGGTTTGGTTTTGTTTCCCAATCGACTCTCACCTCAACAGTTTTCTCTGACGCCTTCTTTCTCGGAGAAAAACTATATAATATTTTATTAGATATATGTAAATATAAAAATGTGTCCCTCACACAGGAGAGTAGTGGGTGTTCATGCAATCTAAGTGAAAGGGAGTGACATCAGTCTAGAAGAGAGAATATATCTATATTAGATGTCTAGAGCCTCATAAGGCTATGTGATAGAGAGATAGACAAAAGAAAGACAAAGGAAATAAGCATATTGAATCTTATCTAACTTTGATCTATGATAGTATAAGTTTCCTTATTAAGATTTGATTTGTATATGAGATGAATCCACTCTTAGAGGATCTATGCTAAGTCGTGATGATGAAAGTACATTCCTTTTTCTTACTTAAGATAAGCTTAGTTAAGATAGAGATGAGTGTGCATGAGCCTAAAGCTCTTATACAAGGAGGATGTCTAGTGGTAGGATGAGATATGTGGTGAACTCTAGAGAGAGTAAGACCCACAGGGAGAAGGTCATAGGACCTAGCCTCCAATATATGAGATATGTGTTAAAAAAATGTCCTACACTAGATTACTCTCGAGTGTTGAGTTGATTCCTTATGCATGATTCAAATCTATATGAGAAAATTGGGTAAAATAAAAGGATGGGTAGATGACCCATATGATAAAGTCAATCCTTTGGCTGAGTTAGGTCCTAGCTAGAGTGACATATTTTGATAATCTCATCATTAGTTGCAAGTGAGGTAATATATGAACTCTAGTTATGAGAGTATGATGCTTTGTGCAAAAGATACTCAAAATACATGTTCTCCCTTCTTCTCTGCTTTCTTAATATATGATGATAGAAACCTCACTTGAGCTATATAGATGATTTATATATGAGGAGTCACTCGTATAAGCTTGACCTATTCTATATTTCCCCCCTATATCATACATGTAGTACCAAAGATTGAAATCATGATAAGTTTGACTTTAAAATATTCTCTTCCCCTTCATATGAAATAAAAAAGATATGATGTTGAGATCATGGGATAAACTTAGTATATTCTCTTTTTCTCTTCACATAATACATGCAAGACATAGAATGTTGAACTCATGAACTTGATATAAAGATATTTTTGGATCATAGGATATGTGATAAAAAATATAGTTCGTAACTTTGATCTTTCTCAATGTATGCTTCTAAGTTGAGTATGAATATCACATCATAGGGTGAAACCCTAATAGTAAAACATGTTACGTAAGCCCTTCTTAAGTAGAAAAAAAAATTCTAATATCAAGGATGAAGATAAATCTCCTCTAATGCTGAAATCATTGTAAGATGTTAATGATGTTATATTTGAATGATCTGAATACCGTGGCATATAAACGAATTCCTCTTGAACTTTAAAAGTATGAACAAAACCCGTATCCTTAGGGGTGATGTAATCCTAAGATATCATAATGTCATGTTATGGTTAAGTGATGCTTCCACATATATATAAGGTGGGGTGGACACACCCAAGAATCTCTAGACCCTAAGCTAACAACTTAGAGTGCATGCAATTATGGTTGTCTTAGAACCTAAGCAATGATGATGTATATGAAGTCGAACTCCGAAATAACCTATGAAGGATGAGATTAGTTGAATTTCAAGGACAAAATTCCATATAAGGTGGGGTGAATGTGATGACCCCAATTTTAGGATTATGATACCCCGTATAGTATTTTAAGACAATGAATTTTAGGTCGATGATTGATGCCGAAATGAGGAATGCATTATCCAATTACTAACTCTTTTCACCCAAAAAGTGTAACTAGGGATGCAACTGATGTTTATCAGACCCAATTGAGTTCAATTATGATTAATGTTCTTTTATTTATCAACTTGGTTACTTTATGGCCAAGAGGTCCATTTAGTAGTTGCAGCAAACTCAAGTGGCCAATTGATCAGCCTCCAGGTGCATTAGTATCATAACAAGTGTTTGGGACTTATAAGAGGTCAAGATTTAATCATTATTTGAATGGGATTCAAGGTTTATGTTCCAAATTATAAGGCTGTTTAATGAATCTATTTGCATGACCAACTAATGAAATTTGTGTCTCAAAAATAGATATGAGTTACTTATGTTGTTGTGAACCTATGCCTAAACTTTTAGAGTGAAACAAATTTTATACAAAGGATACCAAGGCTTCATATTTGACCATGTCTATTATGATTAACTGATTTAGATTTACGTTCACATTGCGTCTATATCACGCTCACATTGGACAACTCTTTTCTGAGCCCAGCCCAAAGTCAGGAAGTGTGGCCTCATCGAGCTCACTGCTTTGGCAGGTTGTTAGGATCTGACGGCTCAGACTCCTCCTACCTTCGAGCAAAGTGGGGAGGCGGGTAGCTCAGGATGCGATCCAACCAATTACAACAATCTCGCCAGTCTAGAACCTCACATGATTAGGGGAGATTAGTTGGATCCGCCACCCTTGGAGGAATATGTTGACCCCTTAATCGACTTGGGAGACCAGGTATAGATTGACAATAGCCTTCTCCTCTCCTACTTCTTCATCGTCTTGTAGCAAGTGGTCAAGTTGGAGGCCATAGGTCCCAACTAATTAGACTACTTCTTCCCCTCTCAACCCTCGTTTCACCCCAAACCACAACTAGAGGAGGGATCAAAGGAGTACCACAAAGGGTGAAGACCACTAAGGAGTAGAGCAACTCCACCTCAAGGACCCGAGATGGAGAGGAAATTCTGGAGGTTGAAGAAGGAGCCGCCATGGTTAGGCAGCATGGAAAGGGTCAAGGGGATTGGATCAATGACGATCAAAATGAGGAGAGGTTCCTGCACCATGGTACCTTCCTTCTGTGAGCCAAGATGGGCTGGAGAGCCACCACGATGACGCCGAAGCGGCATGGTGAGCAAAGATCTGTTTTGCAGAGCAAACATGGCACTTCATATGCGTGGGGGAGTAGGCCAACTAACCTAAGTCAGATCCCCAACCCTGTCCGAGAGTCTGCGCTACCCTGAGATCCCTGAGATCCTCCGGTTTTTGTGATCAACACCTGAGCTCCTTGTGCCGAGCTAGGAGAACAAATGCATCTGGGGAGCCGAAGCCTCATTCTCGTCGTCCCTCTCATGGCGGCGGTCGGCGTAGGGGACAGATGGGAACTTGAACCACATCTCACCATCAATCACCACCGGAGTAGAGAATCCTTCTTCAATGGACCCATAGAGATACTTATACTCCACAAAGGAAGCTTGGATCTTAATGGAGAGCTCACCGGAACCATCCTGGGTGGCAGAGCTTGCTCCAGATCGGAACAAAAATCGCACACATGCATCTTCGTGCAAGGGTGAGTAAAGAAAGGGGAGCGGACCAGGCCCATCTTCTAGTCAGCCAGGCGGACCGGTTCAGATCCCGGACAACCGACACCAAGCCAGACCAGGCGGACCACCCAGGTCAGAGAAAGAGCCGCGCCCCCTGTGGGGTGACGTGGCGATATGTAACTCACCCAAAAAGGTAAATCTTTTTCCTAAAACTCAGAAAATGCTCAGGTCTTGCAATATTCATTAAAAATAGCTCCCTTGGCCTATAAATCCCACAAAAATACCTCTAGACTCAGAAAATGATCCCCTATATTAATGAACCCTTAATTTTGGATTTTGAAGCACAACTATTGGTGATATTCAATTTAGAGTGAAATGCTTCTTTTGGGTTCATTTAATTTGTATAATTAGCAAATGATGGATATAAAATACGAGAAAAATATTCTTGGAACCGTAATACCACTTAGAAACCATAAGTGGTCTCTAATCTGATACTAATGCCAAATTGTTATGTCTTTCCTTATTAATGAGCAAATTAATGCTTTTAAACTCTTTTTAGTTCTAGAAAATAGACCTATCATTGGAAAATTATGAAATCTGAACCAGACCCTTAGAATGACATCTAGATCACTATAAAAATACCAGAGACACATTTTAGATGAGTAACACCTAGATTTTGCCAAACCCTAACTTGGACCTAAAATTACCAAGAATATGATGTACATATATTAATGATGATTAATTGTTTTAATCAGGTGCTGACTAGACTTCTAGATGATCAAGGATAAGTTAGAAATCTCTGAACTCAGGTACATGGATATAATTATATGACTAGATTTGCAGGATGTTAAATATATGTACTTGCTTGTTTGTACTTGAAATACATTGTTGGATGTAGATCTATATGTATTGTCATTTCTACCTTGAACAATAAGAACACTAAAGAAAGAAAATAGAATGTAGTTACTGATGGTTCATTAATCTCCCTATTAGAGAGGGAAAGTATTAATGTTGACTAGCACCTCCCTAATGGTACAAGGTACGCGGGGAGATCCCTAATGGTACAAGGTACGCGGGGATATGGCCCAATAATTTATGTTTTTGCTAAGTCCGCCATAGTAATACATGTCCATTGAAATATGGTTAACAACTTGGGTTTACCTAATTTTCCGCAATTAAATAATGTTTCTTTCTCTCTTTCTTCTTTTTCAAGTATTATCAATATGCCGACATAGTATAGCTTTTAATTCCACGTACCAACTTTTGTTGATGTTTTTGTTTCTCGTATTTTCTAGGTCCAGAGCTAGAATGGGATAAAAGAATAGAATGTGAGCAAGTTGTCCAGGTTACCTATTGTGTTAAGATCCTGATTAGCATACATGTTCATAGACTTATGTAAAATTTTCTATTCAATGTGTAAATGTAATCTACAATAGTTCATGTTATAATTAAAAATTCATGTTGAATGTTGAGTATGTTATGGTTATATGTTCATGTATGCATATTCCGCTTCTGCATCACTTTCTGATATGATTGGATGATATTTTCAGATTCTGACCTCTCATTCCCAATAGGGTTTGGAGAAATCAAAATTTGGGGACGTCACACTTCTTCACCAACCTGGAGTGTAAGTTTGCCTTCTCGGATATCAACAAGGCATCCAATAGTTCTCAAGAATGGTCTCCTAAAAAGAATAGGATTGGAAGGAGCTTCTACCATATATAACACAACAAATCATAAGGAATGTAGAATTTACCAATTTGCACTAACACATCCTCCACAATATTTTTGGGATATTGGATGGAATGATCGGCTAGTTCAATGGCCATCTTTATAGATTTCAGATCTCCAAGATCTAGCTCTTGCCACAAGGTAGACGGAATGAGACTAATGCTAGCTCCAAGGTCTACAAGACCTTTGTCAAATGTGGTGTTGCTAATCTTGCATGGTAGAGTGAAAGCTCCCAAGTCATCTAGCTTCTCAGGTTGTCTGTTTTAAATGATTGAACTTATTCTCTTCGAAAGCATGATAGTTTCAACCTGGTCCACCTTTCTCCTCTCGACGAGGATGTCTTTCAGAAACTTGGCGTATGATGGCATCTCAGCTATAACCTCGGTCAGTGGAAGGTTGACATGGAGTTTAGATATCCATGAATTTCCTAAACTTTGTATCCTCCTTCTTGTTTGTCTTTGCAGAAATGGTGCATTTTCTTTGTAAGAAGGTGACACCTCAGTTGTACCTTTCTTTTGTCACCAATAGGGGTGTCAAACTTCTCTTCATCAATGATCTCAACACTCTTATCCTTGGGTGGAGAAGGTCTTTGGATTTCAGCTCCACATCTCAAGGTGATAGCATTCACCTACTATCTTGGATTCACCTCCAGTTGGCTTGGAAAAGAACCAGATTGTGTGTTCTTTTGCTACACCAAGGCCTGCTGGGCAATTTGGTTCTCTAACATCCTCGTATGAGTGGAAATGCCATCCACTTTTGGAGAGAGTTGGGCAATTGCATCTTTCAAAAGCTTGTCATTGCCCCTGAACTCTTCATTTTGTTAGGCCTGAATGGAAATAAATTTCTCCATAATGACCTCCAAGGAAGAGCTTTGGGGTTGTTGTTGCTGTTGGTAACCCCTATATTGAAACCTGAAAGATTCCCATTGTTTTGCCGGTTGAAGTGTTGTTGCTGCTGCGGTTGCTGTTGTGCTTGTTGAAAGTTCTGAGCATTGCTTGTGTTTCGGTAAGAGAAATTAGGATGATCTATCCATCTCGAATTGTAGGTGTTGGAATAGGGATTGTATTGCTTCACTACTACAGAAATGGCTTATAACGTCACATTTATACGTGAAAGTTGTATATAAGAAACCAATGCCTAAACCATACATTGTCAGTTGAATACACAAACCAACATATATCTGTGAAGAGCGGCCAAACATGGGTATCACTTTTTATTTAGCATCGGTTCTTCAATAAGCAACAAACACCTAAAATTGACCGCCAAATCCAATTTTTATGGCGAAAAAAATTCCTCAAAAATTTAACATAGGGTGTTGGTTTTTAGCTAATCAATAGACGACTAATGGTTTTTCATGAGATAGAAATTGGGCCCATGGTTATCATCGGTTTTCTTGAAATAACCGACACCAATGCATTTTCGCGCGCTGACCCCGCAAAAATTTTCACCCCCTTTGGCATCAGTTTTCTAAAGCACCCGACACCTATAATTAGAAGCGTCAGTTGTTTTTATTAACCGACGCCTATTGTTAACTTAATAGCACCCGCGTGAAGCAGCCTCTTCCCCTTTCTCTCCATTTCATTATCGATAGCTTAGGTCTGGTGATTTGTGATTCCTACCGCCGCTCGTTGTGCTCGCCGCCACCGCTGCAACTGCTCCTTCCGCCTGCCACCGCCGCCTACTGCCACATGCACTGCCACTGCCTGCTGCTACCATTGCAATGCCGCCTACTCCTGCTCCTGCTCCCGCCAGTCCTGCTCCTGCTCCTGCTCCTGCTCCTACTCTTGCTCCCGCCGCTCCTGCCGCCGCCACTGCCGCCGCCTCTGCCACTACCGCTATCTCTGCCATTGCCGGTATATCTACTCATCCGATCCTATACATTTCAGAGTTTAATTATGCCTCTAGTTATAAAATTGTAGTTAATATGTGAATGTAGAGTGGTTAATACATATAGACCCTAGTTTTATTTAATATATTGTGTATATCATTAAATCTGTCTATTTTAATATAATCTAACATTTATAATAATTCAAGTTTATACCATATCGAATAATGTTGCAATGGAATTAGGGTTTGGTACCCTTATTCCTATCCAAACCCAAGACCACCCTAAACCCTAGTTAGGATATAGTCTTGGATGAACCCACATACCAATATAGATGTAATCCCATGATTAGGAGGTTATTAATGTATTTGGTTCTTTAGATTTGATAAAAAAGGATGGGGTTATGCCCTAATATGGTTGTCTATAACTCTAATGAATGTTGTTACGATAAAAAGTAAACCCTAGGAATTGATAGTATAAATGCTTACCCCATCATCCTTTAGTCTTACCTTTGCCCTCGAATGAATACAAATATTAGAGCTTTTTAAAGAGCTGATTGGCAATGCTAATTCAGCTCATAATTCTTAACCTAACCCTAATGCAAGTAAGAGATGATGGTACATAGCCTCTTGTGTGATTATTATAATGATAGAGTATTTTCTCTCTCTATGTTGTTGTAACCCTAAGTTGATGTCACATGAACATCATTTCTTTTAAATAATATTGTATTAAGCTTATGTATCACACATATGATGACGAGCCTAGATGAGGTATGGGGAGATCATGATGTTCTTGCAGGAAACAATGTGAATGGTCTTCTTAATGAATTTTGTTACAAATATTTGTATATTAGGTTAAGGACATGTTTTTGTTGTGACATGTTGAGTTTTTTGCTATGTTATACTGACCACGATTTGTGTTATAAAATAATACATTGATTAATTTAGAAAGAATTGATATGTTGTTATGGCTGTCCACAAATGTTTTTATTAGAAAATTGTGTGTTCTATGGTGTTATATTATGTTGGCCTAGAAACCCGTTCAAGATTTACTCATTAGGAGTAAATCTTGGATAGTCACCGGTTTGGGACTGTTCTTGAACACTTAACGACATTTCCCCGGCCGTTTGTTCTCTAAGTGCATATGTACTTGGAGAACAGTGGGGAAATGCTGCCAAAATTTTCTTGAAAATTCAATACACATTATACACTGACTAGTGAGATTAGGTGTTCAAGAATGGGATAGGTGGTACACAATTATTATATACAAGACCTTAAACCCTAAAGTTTTAACCATAAACCCTAATCGTTTAACCCTAGTCCCTAATCTTGTTCTAATATATACTTGTTTTCTCTTTGATCATAGAATGGATAGATCATGGATGTCCATTCCAAATTGTTGCACCCCAGAGTTTATTTCTGATCTTGATCAATTGATTAGATTTTCCGAGGAACATAGGAAACAACCTGGAGATAGGTTCTACTATCCATGTAGGCATTGCGGTAACAACTTGAAAGTTAGCACTAGTGACGAAATCAAAAGTCATGTCATGTGCAACGGGATTGTACAAGGCTATACAGAATGGCACTAGCATAGAGAGATTTCAAACCTAAAATCAGTGGATTTCGATAGAAGTTCTTGTGTGGAAGAAGAAATTGCCTCCGATGACGTAGATGTAAATGAACCAGTTCCAGTAGACATTTTTGATGCGATGCTGGATAGTTGTGGGGTAGATCACACTGATCCACCTCCCATGTTTAGAAACATTGTGCATGATGTTGAGATACCATTATACACAGGTTGTAAGTTTACGAAGCTTAGTGATGTGTTGAGATTGTATAAGCTGAAATCTAACAATAGATGGAGCAAAAAAAGCTTCACGTCATTGTTGTCTTTGTTGAAAGAAATTCATCCTGAAGGAAACGAGCTGCCAAACTCAACATACCGGTTAAAGAAATTGTTGTGCCCAATGGGAATGGAGGCCAAGAAGATACACGCATGCCTGAATGATTGTGTATTATTTCAAAAGGACTATGTGGATTTGAAAGATTGTCCCAAATGTAGTGTGTCAGGTATAAATTGACGACTTTGGGAAAGTCCAAAACTAGTTCTCCTACCAAGGTGATGTGGTATCTACCTATAATACCACTGTTTCAATGCTTGTTTGTCAATCTGATAGATGCAAAGAATTTGAGGTGGCATGCAGATGTTAAGAAAAATAATGATGGGATCCTACGACATGCGTCTAATTCCCCACAGTGGAAGAAGATTGATTTATTATACCCTGAATTCGGTGAAGAAGTCAGGAATCTAAGACTTGGGCTTTGTACAGATGGGATGAATCTGTATGGGACATTGAGCAGCCAACATAGCACTTGGCCAGTTATGCTTGTTATATACAATCTTCCTCCCTGATTGTGTATGAAAAATAAGTATGTTATGTTGTTGTTGTTGATATCGGGCCCTAAAAAACCTAGAAATGATATTGACGTTTATCTTGAACCTCTGATTGATGACTTGAAGAAAATCAGGGGTGAAGGTGTGATGACCTATGATGCTTCATGAAGAGAGACATTTCGTTTGCACTCTATGTTGTTTTGCATTGTGAATGACTTTTCATCATATGGGAATTTGTCTGGATATAGTGTCAAAGGATCTAAAGCATGTCATATATGTGAAGAGAACACTCATTCAATACAAATGAAACATGGCGGGAAGACTGTATATCTTGTTCATCAAAGGTTTCTTCCAAAATTCCATCCATATCGTAGGTTGCTCAAGGCATTCAATGGACCGAATGAGAAACAGAGTGAACCTAAACCTATACCAGGGGAGAAAGTTTATGAAAGAGTAAAAGACTTTGCCAATGAATTTGGTCAGAGATCACAATGTACGATGGCCACACAGAGTGACAAATCTTTATTCAAGAAGAAGTCAATATTTTGGGATCTTCCTTATTGGAGTTCTTTGACATTCAGGCATTGTATCGATGTCATGCACGTTGAGAAAAATGTCTGTGATAGCGTCATCTGTACTCTATTGAATATATCAGGTAAGAATAAAGATGGGATAAAATCCAGAATGGACCTACGTGAAATGGGAATAAGGATATAATTAACAAAATTAGTTAGTAGCAATCGGAGAACATATTTACCTCCCGCTTGTTATACATTGTCGAGAAAGGAGAAGAAAGATTTTTGTGAATGCTTGGTAAATGTTAAGGTGCCATAGGGTTACTCATCCAACATCCGTACATTGGTATCAATGAAAGATCTGAAGTTGATATGTCTTAAATCTCATGATTGCCACACTTTAATTGGGGCACTTGATGAGCAACAAAAAAATTGAGGAAGTGAGGAGAATCACCATGATGAACAAGTTACTACAACAAAGGGGCAATGGACCTAAACTAGCTGTGGGTTTCGATCATGCAGGAAATCCAGTTGGAGTGAAGCGCAACTCATTTATTTCATATCTTGGAGTTCTTACTGGCAGCCATTGTAGTCCTATTTTTGAATCCTGGTATAAAGTTCCTAAGGGGAAGAAAGACTTAGTATGGAAGGAATTGTGTGAGTTATTATTATTTGCAATTCTATTTTTGTAGATTACTAATTTTTAGGATACTAGTTAATAGCAATTCTATTTTGCAGAGTATATTTGATATGGATGAAAAGTTACATCATAAATGCATGATGGAAAGCTGTGGGAGGGTCCTAAGGAACTATAGGACAAATCTCACCCAAGATTACATACGTGATGCTGAGAAGAGGTTCTTGATTGATTTCCAATTCTAGACATTGATCACTTTTTGACTAACTCTACACTAATAATTTTTGTTTGTATTCTCTTTAAAAAATAAATTTAGGCAGAAGGCAGCCACTAAGCAATGAAACTACCTGGACACCTATAGACTGGGAGGACTTTGTTACCCAAAGAAAAATGGATGAATTCAAGGTATTAAACATCACTCCCAATTTAATTATTATACTTTGTTATGTATTCACCTATTCAAGATTAACCTTTAGTGTTACTAAACAAATCAATGTGCTTACTAACAAGGTTATCAGTGAAGCTCAAAGAGCAAGGTGTGCACTAAATGTGCATGACCACACAATGGGTCCAAGAGGCTATGCAGGCATTAGCCAAAGACTACATGATGAGTCTACTGCTCTGTCTTCTTCTACTCAGGAGTCCTCTACTATTGGTCTCGTACCTCTGCCTCGCCATGCTATGTGGATAGTTGGGAGGCAAAACAAGAAGGGAGATATAACGAAGCCCGCAACTGTTGAGGCGTCTGTAAAAATGGTAAAATTTAACTCTTAGAGAAATCGATCGATATTGATTATTGTTATGTTTACTTACCAATTTTTGTTGATGTCGATTAGCGGGAGCTGCACGAGCAGAGGAAGGAAGGAAAGTTCATCCCTGAGGGCACAAGGGATGAATTAACAGTTGCTCTAGGTAATCTAGAGCATCCTGGATGTGTTAGGGGTGCAGGCGCTGGTGTGGGCATCAAAGCGTTCGTTGGGCCATCACAGCACAAACCAGTCCCAAGAGTGGGACTTTCACAAACTGAGGTAACTTATTCTTTTTTTAGAATGTTATTGCGAAAGAGAATTCAATAATCAGAAGCTAGAGTGTTTTTTCTCCATGTATAGGTAGATTAGTTAACTGAAAGGAGAGTCGAGGAAGCACTTGATAGGAGAGTCGAGGAAACACTTGACAAGAGAGTCAATGAAGCAATTAGCAAGTGGCAGGCGTCTCAGACTGCCACTCAAACAATACCTGTGGCGGGCCACTCTTCTCCTACTGCGGAGGTTGGGAGTAATCCTGTAGACCCACCACCTAGCACATTCGCTGTACGTATTTTTATGACATATATAGTAGCTAGTCTTTTTAAGATGATATGTTTATGTATATATTTATATAACATTCTTTACATAAATTTGTAGGGGTTGAAGCCATGCCGTCTAAAAAGTTAAGAATATATCATTGCAGAGGCACATGCTTACCCAACCCTTCTAGGGGAGATGTTTTATGGGACTCCATTACCAGCTGGTGCGGTTCGTGTAAGCCCGATACATATACTCCCCGATTGGAGGGATCTTCCACTACCATATGCCCACCCAGATTCTGAAATGCTTGGTGAGGCAGAAGCTAGAGTGATAATGTGGCCCAAAGATGATGTCATCTATACTAATATTGTATGGTAAATTTACATTACATTAATTTGTTAGTGTGTATATATGAGTCAATTGATCTGAATTTATATATATAGATAAAAAGGAAGACACCCGCTACATCTTGACCTACACCTCCACCTTCTAAAGTCTTCCAAGGGACCTACACGCCTCGTTAGGTCCTAATTGTAGGGGTATGGCAGTATGGATAGGCGAACATGATTCAAATTGCCCTATAAATGTTACTATTCCACAGGATGTTGTAGGTTAATCATATGATAACAACCTATTTATACAAGTTTTGCATACGTATTAATGCATACGTAATACAAGTTTTGCATATGCATTAATGCATACGTATTAATGCAGGTCAATCATACGATAACAAGCTATGTATTCAAGATATTTTGGAGTTGTTTCGTTATGATTGGCTGAACACATCTATGATAGAGCTGTGGATATGGTGAGATCTTGTTTATACATCCATATACCTTGTTTTATATACGGTGATCTGGTTTCTTATATATTATTGCATACATAATACATGTTTTGCAACCACTTACACATGATATGTACAGATTTTACATTTTCCATTGTGGGATTATTGGTTCCATCTTTGATTAGTCTTGTAGATACATACCCTTCTTCAGTTACTTCATACTGCTGTGCTGCTTTTGAATATTTTGGTAGAAATAAGAAGATGGTGATAATAGCTCCATTAAATGTCGAGTAAGTTTACTTTTCTTATAATTTGGACTTAAGAAAATTACATTTTTATTATGGATTTTGATTTATTAATTTTTAACTTTCTTACCTATAGTGGTAGGCATTGGGAGTTACTAGTTATTGTTCCCAAGATGTTTACCGTCTATTATCTAGATCCTGTGGGGAACAAATTGAATACATTATATGGACACATAATGAAAAGACCATTATTCCCTTGAGGAATATTTCATATTTTTATATTCGTTAACATCTATTATTACATTACTATTTAATTATGCAATTTAATGTGTTACATTAACATGTAGGGCTTTACAAGAGTTCAAAAAAGCTGGAGGAAAGGTCCCCAGGAAAAAGAACCAGCCACTAATTTGGGAGAATGTGAAAGTAATTTCCCGACTCCAATGTATATATTATTTATGTGAACTGTGCTTATTTGTATTTTTGAATATTTTGTATGTTTCAATTTATAGTGTGCTACACAAGACAATGGCTGGGCATGTGCTTACTATGTGATGCAATTTATGGACCTGATCCTCAAATATGTAGTAATGGAAATTGATACAATACATAAGGTGTTATATATAGTCTCAGTAGACAATATGAAATATATCAGTCTTATTATACATTATTAATTATATATATACATCATTCTATTTGCAGGTGTTTATAACTGACTTCAGTATAGGTGGAAAGTTATTAGATGTACATACTCCCTATACGAGGGAGGAATTAGATGTTGTAAGAGAAGAATGGGAAAAAGCCCTAGAAGTAGTGGGAATTTTTAAATAGAATTGGGTATCTGATGACAATGATGACAATGATGAATAAAGAATGATATTTCTAAACTCTGTTCTCATAATTATTTTTGTGTGAATGTGAATGGCTTTTTATGAATTTTCATATGTGTGAATGTGAATGACTTTTTCTGATCAATACATGAATGTCTGAATGTGAAAAGAGATGAAATGAATGGAACTGAATGCGAATGTAAATGAATTTGTAGGTTTCTACATGTATCTGATCAATACATGTGTCTGAATGTGAATGACTTTGCATGTTTGTGGCCTGTTGTTGGCTGATATCAATAGATGTTGTAAACCTGCAGTTCAGAATTGAACTGCTAGTTTTGCATCCTGTTGACCAGCCATACAGCAGGCTTGCAAACTGATAAGAAAAAAAAATCAGAACATAGGCGTCAGTTATTTGTATAAAATTGACAACAAAGACATACAACGTCGATTGTTAGCCAAAAACCAAAGTCTTTTCCCTTGTTGGCGTCGATTATCTGTAAGAACCGACACCTATTGTGGCCAGGTACCACAACCTTGTTCGGAAGCACGACTGTGCTGGCAGGGATATCGTGTTGGTTATTAGCATAAAACCAACGTCTTTATTAGCATAAAACCAACGTATTTATTAGCAAAAAACTGTCGCTTATAGTTCCCTTGCTGGTGCGTTTTCAGTGGCGGGAAGGGTTATGGCGTCGGTGTTTGTTAAATAACTGACGTCTTTGATCATGATATAGTGTCAGTTTTTGTTAAGAACCGATGCTTCTAGTTCCCTTGCTGGCATGTTTTCGGTGGCGGGAAGGGTTATGACGTTGGTTAGAAACTGATGCTGAAGGTGTCGACTTTTAGCGGCACCCACTTGGCTATCGCTTGGAAACGAACACTAAAGGCTCTAAATAACCAATGCCAAAGGCCTTTTCTGTAGTAGTGTTTGTTCCCCTGTATTCCAACGACATTCACTTTCTCTTTGTTGTCTTGATTCACATTAGGAGAAAAACAAGTAGAAGAAGTATGTCCAGAAAATCTGCAAGATTCACAAATTACCTCAGCTACTTGGATCTACATGGTAGTCATCTTCTCAAACTTTTGTGTAAGGACATCAAGCTTGGCTACAATCAAATCAACTGCATCAACACTGTGCTTTCCTCCTTTCTTTTCAGTTGAAGAACTCGGTGTAGAAGATGATCGTGCTTTTCTATCCGACCCCCATTGGTAGTGGTTGAGCACTATATCTTTAATGATATCATAAGCCTCCCTGTAAAACTTATTCATTAAAACTCCATTAGCTGCAACATCCAATGTCATATGAGTATTGTAGAACAGTCCATTGTAAAATGTTTGAAGTAGTAGCCAATTGGCCAATCCATGGTGAGGGCAAAGGCGCTGTAAGTCTTTGAACCTCTCCCATGTGTCATACATAGTCTCTCCATCCAACTGAGAAAAGTTTGTAAGCTGATTTCTCAGTTGAGCTGTCTTGCTTGGAAAAAAATAATTTGCAAGGAAAGCATTGAACAATTGGTCCCAGGTTTTGATGGACTTCTTTGGAAGAGATAAAAGTCATACCATGGCTCTATCTCTCAAAGTGAAAGGGAAAAGTAGTAGCCTTATTCCGTTGGCGGATACACCATTGATTTTGAAAGTGTTCATATACTACAAGAATTCATCTACATGAAGATTTGGATCTTTATTAATGATACCCCCAAAATGGTTTTGCTGGATCATCTGCATCATTGAAGGAGCAATAGAGAAGTTGTTTGCATCCATTGTCGGTAGATCAATGGCTTCACAAATATTTGTGGCAACCGGCATGGCAAAATCCTTCAAAGGACAATCGTCCTCCATGGTTGAATCTTCATATGCGACTTCTTCAAAGGATGAAGAAGATGGTGATGGTGATGATGGAACACCCTCTAGCAGTGGTTGCTCTACTCTTCTTTCTCTTCTTAAGCTTGAAAGAGTGCGCACAATTTTAGGATCTAGAAACGCAGATGGTTGAAGACCCCTTTGCGAGCGACGCATACAACCTGAAAAGAAGCAAGAGATATTACAAACACAACTAAAAGGTATATGAAAATTAAAAAATGGAAGTGGTGATCTAGTCTCAAATACTAATTAGCACTTGTTACTATGATTAGATTAACCGTAGATCCCCGACAATAGTGCCAAATACTTATTGATTGTTACACTAACGAGTTTGAATCATATAAATGATCTTTTACTCAACTAGGCAATTCCCGCAAGTATACAAGAGTAGTTGTAGTCGAGATCGAACACAAGGAGCTTGGTAACCAATTAAATGCAAAAATGCTAAGTTTCAACAATCTAGATCTTTTTTTAATAATGATTTGGTTGATTAAACTAAAATTTTGGAATTAAACTAAACAGTAAATAGATTACTAAAAGGGGTTTGATTTCACATATGAAACAATCTTGGACTTAGGATTTCACTAGCACATCATAGAATGAAGAATAGAGCATGAAATTTAAACATACTAAGAACTTGATTTAAAGGAGAGTTGTATGTTATACTTCACCTCCCGGTGAAAATACAATGATCCTAACTCCATACAACACTCTCGTGTATGTATTTTGTTCTGGATCACAAACCTACTCCTCAACTCCATATCTTCCACTCTCGTGGTAAAAGAGGAGTTGCTAAAAGAGTACCTCCTTACTCTCCTATCTATCTTCTCAGATCATGCAAGAAAGCATAAAACATGCATACATAGTGTCCGGCCATACATGCAATAAGCAAGAAACCAATACTCACAAGGTAGAAAAACAAGCAACTTAGCATTTAGTATGAAATTATCATGTTACATACATGCTATGAGATGGGAGTTACTCTCCCATGTCCAAGAAAAGGAGCCTACTCGTCCATGATAATGTATAGTAGAAAAGATGCATAATCAGAGTTTAACATGGTTTAGAGAAGGAAAAGCTAAGAGAATACAAAGATGTAACCTAAGAAAAGTAGAATTCTAGATTGGGATGAAATTCCACTCCTACAACTACTTCAAACCAGCTAAGCTTCCCTCCCGAGAAGCTCGGTGGAGAGAAGAAGCTCTGTTGCACCTTTGGAGAAGAAAATGGACAAGAAGAGAAGAAGAATGGATGTTCTTTGCCAAGAAACCACATTCTTCCACCCAAAATTGCCCTCCTTTGCTCTAGACCTACTCTTGGACAAAAGACTCTCAAATTATGACCAGTGATAACCACTCCATAAATTGGTTTTGCCTTTAAAAGTGAGAGATGTCGTATTTCAAATTTTTCTGAAACTGACAGAGACATGACCTGTCTTCCTTGGGACACGTCGTGTTCTGGTCTTCGATAGTTGCTCCAAGTGTAAAACACATGACGTGTCTGAATTAAAATAGGTTGTGTACATTACCAAAAATATACAATCGACTCTGAATTCCCAGGTACACGTCGTGTCTTTGGTGAGCACACCGTATACTATTTCTCTTCAGCTGGATTCAAGGATAACTGGAGTCGTGCACGCCATGTCTTAATTCAGACACACCATGTGTGATGTTGCTTCAGTAGAAATAGAACTCTGAATGTCTACAAGGCGTGGAGAAGCTCCAAAGATGTCAGAGTTGAGTTGGGCTATCTCCAATTTGATCCTTTTTAAACATATCTACAATACACATCAGGAGATAAGCAAAATAACAAAAAGGTGGCAAGAATAATATGAATAGAGGCTAAATGAAAATAAAATGAACTTAATTTGTGTGTGAAATCATATCAAAAGTTTATGTGGAAAGCACACAACACTAGGGCTTTCACATCACTCTTTTTTGATGTGGAGGTATGCCCCTGCTTCAATATTCACAAATAGAGACTACAATCCACATGCCCAAAAAAAATTAATGGTACAAAATGTATGTAATCTACATGCAATTTCTATGCAACTAAGATGGTATGCACTAAGGTTGTTCATGCATATGAATGCAACTTTGTTTTTTTTCCAATGCAAATAAGGGTAAGCTAATATACCATGTCACCTATCATGCTATGCAATGAAATCATATCAAATAAGTTGGAGCACTCATTCATCTTGAGGTGGTGAATAAAAAATTAGGTGGAAAGGATGGACGGAATCACATAACTAAGAGATAATGCCATTCATAAGATTATGATATGTCCCTCTTTAATGACCTGTGCACATGGTATTCTTAAGGCTTCTTTCTTAGATTTCCATTTAAGATCTCGTTAAAGGTTTGATAAGCTTAGGCTCAACAACATCTTCATTCACTTTCCCATTTTGATTTAGATGTTCATTCATATCATATATCCTAGATCTGACTTAACCAAACACTTCCTCAAGTGGTGTTGCACCAAGATATCACAAATTAAGCTATAAAGACACAACCATTTCTTTGCATTAACACCTATGAATCAACATATGAAAATCATGCATTACTGCTCTATGGTTACACTAGATAAGTGTGGATCCTAATAATGCATAACCCAAACTACAAATAAAACAACGAAGATAGAAAATGCAAGAAAAACTATAAAAAAAACTAAGATAGAATGTTGTTCCAGCACCCCCCCAAGCTTTAATATGACTATGTCCACATAGTCAATACTCGCACTCAAGAAGTGGAATAGCGGTGTCGTTGCTCAAAATGGAGGTGGATGAGGCATGTTGGGGTCATGAGGGGGAAAAATCCCCTGAAAAGATAGATCCGACAGTTGCATCTGCTGTGGCTACAAGTACCCTCCAAAGTACCCATGGTTCTAATAGTGGTCGAAGAAGGGATGCTGGTACAACTCCATCCACTGCAGGCACATGTGAACATTCCCTTTATTGGCTAAGAGAAGGCATTCATTCTCATAAACCACCTACTGGTTTTGGTACAACCTTCCTTGTATCTCTTACACACCCGCCAGTGTTGCCCGATGCTGCTGCTGTCTAGTCTGGATCTCGTGCAGCATCCCGTACATACCCACCATGTTGTACGGGTCTTTCTCCTCCTAAGAATAGGGCAGGGCAGAAAGTCAAGGCAGCGTAGGTGCAAGCCCATTTGTGTGGGACCGCTCTCTGAGTGATGGGGATCACAACCTCCAATGTCGTATGAGTCGTCATCATCTTGTTGCTCATCATCATTCTGAGCTGCTGCCCTGGGTGTATCTTCTACCTCCCCCTCATCCAATGGCCACCAAAGATGGTCTACTCCATGCAGGTTGAAGATGGGCTCAGGGAGGCTCCGCTACTAAAAATTTCCTCGACGTGTGCAATTTGCATACAACACGTTATGGTGAAAGTTGAGGATGGTCTCCTTGCGGAAGTGTAGGAGGTCCAACTTCTTTTATTTACCATTAGAATGAGGGTAGACAAGTCAAGACGGAAGTGAAATGCAATGGGGGTGATGAGACCCCCAAATACAATCGACACCTTCCTTGTCACATTGTGCCGAACTGTGATCTTGTGGAGAAGGAAGGCTCCAAAGTTGACAGTCTCTCCCTCCAATAGCCTGTAGAGGAAGTAGAGGTCCACCTGTTGAACCTTTATTTGAGCTTGACCAGAACGAGCAAAGATGGTGTTGCTGCAGGGGCGGTGAAGGATTTGAGCAAAGGGGTTCTCAATGTCAGTAATAGAGTTGACATGCCAGCTTATGCAAAAGCCCTCTCGCACCTCAGTCAGCTCTTCCCAATCCAAGTCGAAGTCAAAATCAGAAGGGACCGAGCATTCTGGGACGTGAGCCTAGTTGAAGATGTTATTGAAGGCCCTCGGAGTAATGGAATAGTTATTGTTGAAGAGGCGAAAGTTGACTCTCCCTTTTCGCCATTCTCCTCCTAATTGCTACTCAGGAGTGACAAGAACATCTAGCGATGCCAAGAACTCAAGTACAAGTTTTGGGTAAGTCTACTAGTCACTGAAGAAGGGATTATCTCCCTCCATGATCTGCTTTTGACACACCCATCACATGTTCTTGGTGAATCCCACTTTCTGGATCAATGTGTGATATCCATATCATGTAGGCACCACCGGCCTCATCTGCATCTCTTAATAGACTTTCCTAATCTCTGAGGATGGATGTTGGATGTCTATTGGTCAAGGGACCAACTTGCCTTGCTCCTCTGCCGTAGAAGGGCCTCTCCTTGGTGCCATGATGCTAATGCAAGTAGGAGAATGAGGAAATAGAGGCCCGTGAAGATCATCAACACATTGAAGATCGTCGACGCCCGGTGTAGCTCTGCTCTGAGTTTCAGGAGGAGTGGAGGAAGTGGTGTGAAGAAAATGGATTCATCACCCCTCCTTATATAGTTGAGTCGGCAGAATCGATACTACCAACTTTTGTGTTGGTAGTATCGAGATGCAAGAACAAATACGTTGCTTGGATGTATCGACGATTGACGTTTGATGATGTCCCATGCACAGATTGCTCAGAGTCTGTACTACCAACTTGAGTTGTGGATCAGTGCTACTAACCATGCGATGAAGACTGCATCTACCATTGAATTGAGCATCCATGAATTGCTGACGTCAAGCGTCGGTACTACTGACTGGAATGTCGGTAGTACTGAGTTGGCAATTTTGGCTCGATACTTTTGAATTTTTATCTCGATGTTTTGATTTTGGGAGTGCCAAAAAGTCAGTTGTACCGACTTAGATGTCGATACTACCGAGTGCTTATCAGTTAGTACTTGAAAATCTTTAGAGAATTGGTAGTACCGACTGGGAGAGTCGATAGTACTGAGTCTGTCATTCTTGTGAGGGTGACTTGCTGATGTAATCTTAGTACTATTGACTTGGTGTCTCAGTAGTACCGACTTGGGAAAAAAATCTGCACACTCCGTAAACGAGTCAAGGTACCTTTTTTCAAGAAGTAGGAAAAAAAAGACAACACCAATGCTAAAATGAACATGAATAAAGGGTAATGAATGTTGGGTTACCTCCCAACAAGCACCATTGTTCAACATCCTAGACTAGACATTCCCAAGAGCAATAATCTAATGAATTTCCATAAGTTGTACCTCTTCTATTCTCTGCTCCACTTCCCCACCATATTAGTGCTTCAATCTTTGGACATTAACAAGGAATGACCTAGTCCCATCTAAAATCTTCACAACTCCATGGGGGAAAACCTGCTCAATCATAAATGGTGCACACATTTGGACCTCAATTTGCCTAGATATAACTTTAGTCGGGAATTAAAAAGGAGAACCTTTTGTCCTAAAAGAAACACCCTATTCAAAATGTGCCTATTATGAATCTTCTTCATCCTCTCCTTATAAATGCTAGAAATTTCATAAGAATCCTTCCTAAGCTCATCTAGTTCATTCAACTCTGACAGTCTTTTCCTACCTGCTTCATCCAATCCAAAGTCTAACTTTCTCAATGCCCATTTTGCTTTATGCTCAAGCTCTACTGGTAAATGACAATCACGTAAACCAACCTAAAAGGTGTCGTCCGTATAGGTGATTTATAGGCCATCCTATATGCCCAGAGAGCGTCATTAAGCACGAAACTCCAATTTGTCTGATTTGTCAAAACTGTCCATTCCAAGATCTTTTTCACTTCTCTGTTGGACACCTCCACTTGGCCTTGTGCCTGTGGGTGATAAGGTGAAACACCCCAATCCTTTTTATGCAAATTTTCAAAGTATTTTATCCTTTGCATGCTAATAGTATAATTGTTGAGGACTTAAATGCAAATTTCCCATGTTAGTTTTGCAAATTCATTTTATTATGTACAATTGCTCTATTACCCTTGTTTTATTTAAAGAAAATGTTTTCATATATATCCATGCCCTTTTGTTTAAGAAAATGAGGATAAATTCTCTTATGTCAAATTTTCTCTCTCATATGGTAATTAGTTATTTACATGTTTAATTTCTTGCTTAATGGCCTCCATCTTATTAATGAAAAGAAGTAATATTTGGTGCACGTTTTCATACCTTTTAATTGTTATTTGAGAAATTAATAGCTTTATATACACTAATCATGGTCATAATGGTTTTTGCTATTTTAGGCCTAAAATGTGTACAAGTAGTATATCTAATTATATGGGAATATTCTAGACACTCAAATACACCTATGGTCAAAATTTGGGCTCATTTGACCCATGTTTGAACCCTCTAATCAATTAAAGAATATTTAAGTATAATATGGCCATGATTTGAATTCAATTTCATTGATTGCTTCGATTTTTTCCCTAATGTCCCACATTTATATTGATGTCACATGTTTTTCTTTCTATCACACAATCTGATGGTCTCCTTTTAACCAACCAACGATCCAACGGATCTAGGATCATCACCTACCCCTGACGGTTTCATGTCTTGGGGTCAGCTTGAAAGCTCCGCCTTCCTCGACCTCTCAGTCTCCTTTTACTGGTCCATTTAATGGGAGGTATGTACCATTGAATCTGTCCTCCTCTCCCTAACGGAACGAGCTCTTGCTCACCTCCACCCGTTCCCCTTTGACGAAACGCCCAAAAGGGTTCAATCCTCACCACCCCGAGTTGCAGAGGACACAACCGTGCCACTGCTTCCTATTTTAAGCCCCCGAGAGCATCATCGGTCCTGTATCGCCTCTCCTCCTCACTCAATTTCATCTCCAAAGCCTCGAGTCTCCCCGACCTACACCTCCTCCCTTTCCGACGACCATCGCCTCACCTCGCAAGCCCCTGTCATCTTCTCCGCAATTGACCCCTTGGTAAGCATCGTCGACACGCCGCCTTCACTTATACATCGCCACCCTGCCCTAAAGCTACCCTAGACAGTGTAACCTAGAGCCCCGCCATCGTGCTCACTCGAGCTCGTTGTCACAACGTTCCACTAAGCTCACGACTACAAAAATAGGTATGTCATCTTCGACTTGCTTCAAGGATTGTATTCCTATACTAACTCGCATGATTTATCGTGCTTCCAACAACTTCTCCTCCTCCAGCCTTTTCCCCTATTTCTTTCCTTACGGCAGAGCATTCCTGGAGCTTCTAGACACTGCTAAACTCAAGCTTTGGCTTGTCGAGTTTGCGAGGCAATGAGGATGGCCGTGGTGCTCTGGGTTTTCCCTTTTGGGCACTGCTTCGCGATCTAGATCCCAGGAGTTGAGGATCAACTGCTGCCCTCTGCCATGACGCGAAGGGGAACAATCCAGGTCCTGAAATGACCTTGGTACCCCTTCCAGCCTCGTTCGATGTTTTCAACCGCGAAGGATATTTTAGGGTTTTAAAAAATGCCACATGACTTTTCCTTGATTTTCATTAACATGTTCTTTGGAAATTTGTATTAAATCGCCTGATTATTAGAAAAATATGAAAATATAGGTTTTGCAAAGAATTTTCGATGAAGAATCCAATTTTCTAGTTTTTATAGCATGATTTTGCTATTTTCACATCTCAATTTTTTATATGATCAAAATAGGATTTGATGTTGTATAATGAATGATAAACATGCTATTTTCAGGTGAGTAAGGGAACCCAATCAGTCAAACAAGGTTTGACTTAGGTGTTTTAGATCAAGGTAAGTGGGCCATGCCCTTGGCATAGATAACTTTTGGTTTATTGAATGTTTATGAATATTGTTAAGCACTTTATGTTAAAGTCATGATAAATGCATGTTTTCCTTCAAGTATATGATTATTGAATGCTTGTTTGCTATAATCTAAGTCTAAGTATAGAAACCACATTTATGTTATGAACTATGGTTAAGGAACATGAAACCAAGATTAAGAGGGAAGAGATTCCCATCCATACTTAAGAGGGAGAAATCCCATTATGTTTCATGGGGAGAAATCTCAACTATGTTCAAGAGGGAGAAATCCCATGAAGAACAAGTCTAAGTCATTAAGAAGATATTTATGTCTAAGAAAGATCATGGTTAAGGGAATTTTATTTAGATTTATGTGCACCTTGTTATGGGCTTTCCGGGCATTATGGGCTTTCCAAGCAATTATGGGCTTTCCGAGCATTATGGGCTTTTCGAGCAATTATGGGCTTTCTGAGCATTATGGGCTCCTTATGGGGCATTAAGAGAGGAGCATATACTTCTTATCAAGTTCTTCATGTAAAAGATGCCAAGAAATGATTAATGTTAATGCATGTTCATGTTTATGTCAAATCATCTTATATGTTATTTTTATGTCTTATAACATGCCAGTGTCGCTTACTTACCATGTTTGTTTTTCCTTTGCATGGCTGGGGACGAGATGTCCGCAGACGTTGGAGCTAAAGGGAAGGATACATCTTGAGAAGATTCCAAGGATCAAAGACCTTAGAAGTTATTTCCTGGTGGGACATCCATCTATGAAGATCCTATCTTTTTATATTATCTAGTTCATGTTTAGCATACCTTTAGAATCGCGATGTAGTTATCTTTCCACGAAGAACTATATGTATGAATCTATATTTCTATGAATGACACGTGTTGTTTATTTCTTGATATGAGATCATGCATGTGACAATCCCTCCCTGAAATGTCAAGTACCCCACATTATGGATAATGTTGGGGATTAGGTTGTGCTTCCGCTAGTTACGTAAGAAACCCTAGGGAGGGGTGTTACATATGGAGTACCCACTCGATTTTTCACCCAATATTTGCTGAGTAATGCTCTGAATTGCCTATTGGTGAAATGTGATCCACCATCACTAATGATCAGTCAGGGGACACCAAATATACATAAAATGTTATCCTTCACAAATCTACACACAACTTGAGTGTCATTGGTGCAAGTTGGAGTTGCTTTCATCCACTTAGATACATAGTCAACCACAAGTAAAATGTGAAGGTTAGAATTAGACGACAAACATAGACCCATGAAATCAATGTCCCAAAGATAAAAAACCTCAAACTCTTGAAACACATTCAATGGCATCTCATGTCTTTTAGAAATTGTACCTACATGTTGACATGCATCATAATGACGAACGAAATTATACGCATCTTTAAACAATGTTGGCCAATAAAACCCACTCTCGAAAACTTTAACTGTAGTCCTATAGCTAGCATGATGCCCTCCCGTAGGTAAAGAATGGTAGTGTGACATAATGCTCTCTATCTCACACTCGGGTACTAATGAATGCATATTCATCTTGGTTCAATCATCTCGTTTAGCCCAGTTTTGGTTGCAGTCATGCATTTATCAGTTTTATCTTCTAATATGTTCATTCACTTGGCTTAATTAGAATGATCCCTATTTTTATTGAATTTTTGCACCTTTGTGCAGGTCACTTTGGGCATTTGGGCCTTGTCTCCACGGCCCAATACTCTATTCTGGGCCTTGGTCTGTTCGAGCGTGCTTGGGGTCAGTAGCAGTCAGTGGATCCCCTTCTTCTCCCAGCTTGACCTAATCGCGATTCATAGAGCCTGGTCGCAATCATTTCTAAGCCAGCAGTGCACGGTCTTCTCTTCTATTCCCAACCGCGGGTCCCCCGGACAAACGCCGCGACCTCGACAAATGCCACGACCATGACAAACGTCGCGACCTCGACAAATGCCATGACCTTGACAAATTCTGCGACCACGACAAAAGCCGCGACCTCGACAAATGCCACGACCAAGACAAAAGTCGCGACCTCGACAAACGCTGCGACCTCAACAAATGTTGCGACCAAGACAAACGCCACGACCTCGACAAATGCCGCGACCACGAAAAAAGTCGTGACCCACTGCAGAAATGACAAGGTCGCAATTTTAAGTCGGTGCCCAGCGTGCCTATAAATAGGACACGACTCCAGTTTGTCAAATCATCATCTCCAGATGTCGTTAGGCTACAGGTCTATCCTAGGCCTAAGGAGACGATATCCATAGCCAAGAACCTGCCCCCGTGGTGGTTTTGCGGCCTGTTCACCTAGATCTGGAGTGAAGACTCAGATATGTAAGACACCTAATTTAGATCTAGATTTGGATCTAGATCTGCTGCGTCCGTGCCACCATCTGATCCACGAGGTGCTCCTTCTGTTGTGAGCGAGAACTACGAGAAGAAGAAGAAGGTGGAGAGAGAAAATCCGCCCCATCTACCGTGGTGTTCTTCCCTCTTCTTCCAGATCTGCCCGACGTTGTGTTAAGACCATTTCTCCACCGAGCTGTGATCATCTTCTGCACCATGCTCATGGTGGAAACTTCTCTCTCTCTTATTATTCTAGTTTCTCTCACCATGAGCGAGTAGTTTACTTTTGCTGGGGTGCGGGGACTAGTCCCTCTGCCCATGCTTTCATATCCTTTTATTAATCATCCTATGGCATGCATATAATCTTTCATTTTGTTGTTAATTGTCGATGTGTGCTTGTGGATTGATCATCTACTTGCATTTATCTTGTTCGTTTCCTATGTTGCGAGAACTTCCATGCGTAGGTTTTAAATGTCGATTAACGCGGTTGACTCCTAAACTAGAAATAGAATGGGATTCCTTGAGGTCGTAAGTGTATGATCCATGTGGTGACGAGCCATCTAGCTCACGGTGATGCTTTTGTGTGCCTGACGCCTGTATAGGGGGCCCACAACCTCATTTGGATTTTTGTATCTTCGGAGCTGTAAGTATGTGATCTGGATGGTGACGAGACATCTGATACCTAAGGTGATGCTTACGCGAACCTGACGCCCGTATGGGGGGTTCTGCAGTAGCTCTATTTGAATGGTTATATCTTGCATGGATGTTTGATGTTTGGATGTGATTGCACGAGTAGTGGTGGTGAAACATGGGACCACCCCAGCGATTTCCATCATTAATATTTAATCAACCTTTAACCCTGCTCTTTTACTTTCCTTGCTTATAGTTTAATTAAACTCAAATAAATCAACTTTGTTGTAAATATTAGTCTTGATTCAACTAGATTCGAATAGAGAGAGATTCTTAAAAATGTTGTCCCTTAGGATTCAACTATACTGCGATAAGACCCGTCCGCTTGCGGGTGGCATTATTGCACGTTTGTTTTGGTTAAAAACTTAGGGATTTCAACCCTAAATGAGTTCGTTAGTGCGATAATATAAGCCACATCAAATTCTGGCGCCGTTGCCGGGGACAATGGAATCGTCTAGTTAAATCTAGTCCTTTTGAGACTAATTTTGGTTTTTCTTTTACTTTTGACACTATCAATCCTATATACTTGAATTCGGTTCTACTCCGTCCATCTCATCAGCAAAAGATCTTTTTATCCTAGGTACACACAAAGTCTAGTGTATGCGCCGCTCAGACAGTCCCGGACTCGCTGCTAACTTTGACCCTGAGATAGACAGAACCTTTCGCCATCAGTATAGAGAGAACCAAGCAAGAATGGCTCAAGAGGTGGAAATTGCTAGAAGGGTAGCTAAAGCCCTTAATGCACAAAGAGATAGGCTTATGCAAGAAGCCCGAGCTGTAGTTCAAGAAGAAATCCAAGCAGCTCAAGCAGCAGCTCAACAAGCCGAGCTACAGAAAGACCCGAGGGAGTTCTCAATCCCTAAAGTTGCTGACGTTCACCACCCAGTGCAACCTCTTCCCATCAACGCTCCAAATTTTGAGATAAGAGCACATTGGGTCACTTCGCTTCAAAATAGTCCTTTCTATGGTAAGCAAGGAGAAAATAATCAAGAACATCGTCTAAGATTCATAGACTTATGCGCCATGACAAAGCAAAATGGAGTCACTGATGATGCCATCTGACTCCGTCTCTTCAAATACTCTCTGGCTGGTAGAGCCATGAGTTGGTATAACTCCTTGCAATGCGAACCCATCACCACTTGGGAACAACTTCAAAATGTTTATCTAGAAAAGTTTTATCCACCCTCTCTCACCTATGAAATTAGGGGCCGAATAACACAATTCACCCAGGCCCTTGGAGAATCCCTAGCTGAAGCATGGGAAAGATACAAAGAGCTTCTACGCAAGTGTCCACATCATGGCATTCCAAAGAATCAACTCATTGAAATCTTTTATCGAGAAGTGGACGATGATATCAAGAGGTTTTTGGATTCCTCGTCTGGAGGAAACTTCATGCGTCAGAGTTATGATAGTGCATGGAAGGTTGTCACCCTTGGAGCTGAAAACCAAGCCAACTGGGGAAGACCTGTGGGAAAACGAGTGCTGAAGGTAGCTATGGCCGAAGCAACACCCGAGTACAAGTCTATCGCTGAATCTCTCAAACTCCTAGTTGCAAGGCAAGACCATCTAGAATCATCTCTCGCAGTTTATGAAAGAAGACGTTCGCCCCCTCGACAACAAGAGCAAGTTAAGTCAGCTTCACTCTTCTGTGAAGCATGCAAAGGAACCGATCATTCTACTCTAGCCTGTAACATTCTCTATGATGTTGTTTTGAGCAATACCGGTGCCCAAGGAGATAATGGTCAAATGGAAAATCTGAATGTTGTCAACACCATCCCTGGCCAAGGGTACTATAATCTGAATCAAAATAGGAACCATCCAGGTTTTCAATATGGAAATCCTTCTGGAGTGGAAAACTCACGACAACTTGGTTCAAATACTCAACAACGAGGCCCTCCGGGATTCCACTATAACCAACAACCAAATTTCGGGAATCAAGGGAACTTCAGAGGAAACTACCAGAATAGGAACTACAACAATTATCAGAACATCTCTCAGTTTCAGAGCCCCAACCAAGTCCCCTATCAACAACAACAAGGGTCACAAGCCAGTCCTATCTCCCCTAATGACAAATTGTCAGCTATTGAGAAGATGTTGCAGTCACAACAGACTATGATAGCTAACCAGCAAGCCCACTAGAAGGTTATTGAATCTCAACTAGCTCAACTTGCAGCTAGCATGAAGCCACCTGCTGGAACCTTTACTGAACAACCCGAAAACAATCCTAAACATCCGGAGCAACTAAAAGCTGCACCACCAGGTCCGAGAAAAACTATTCTGACTCCCCTGCTAAGATACCAATAGAGGAAACAAACGATGATAACTTTGCAAATGTCCAAGACTCTGCAACACCTGAGTCTCAACCAAAGGAACAACCAACCGCTGATAAGATAAACGAAGCAAGATTGGAGGAACCATTGACTGCGGAGGCTGTAGACACACCTGAGTCGGATGTGCCAGTATACAAGCCTCGTCCTCCTTTCCCAGCTCGCTTGAAGCAGACAAATCTCGATACTCGATTCAACAAGTTTAAAGAAGCTATGAAGAAGCTTCATGTAGATATACCCTTTCTAGATGTGCTAGTTGAGATACCAGCCTGTACTAAGTACTTAAAGTCTCTCCTCACAAGGAAGTACATAACTAAAGAATATGAGACAGTTAAGCTAGCATCAACTACTTCTGATATCATCCAGAGTAAGATGCCCAAGAAGCAGAAAGACCCGAGATCCTTTGGGATTTCATGTCATATCGGTGACTCCTCATGTAAGAAGGGATTGGCCGATCTCGGTGCTAGCATCTCTATCATGCCACTTATCCTTTGTAAGAGGCTAGGGTTTGCAGAACTTCTCCCAACTGGAATGACCATACAACTTGCAGATAACTCTATGACTCTTCCCTTGGGAATCATTGAATATGTCACTGTCAAGGTTGGAAAAGACTCTTATGTCCCATGTGACTTTGTCATCATGGACATAAAAGAAGACGCCAGATACCCTCTCATCTTTGGCCGTCCGTTCCTCGCCACTGCAAGTGCTTTGATTGATGTTGAAGCAGGGACCTTACTGCTCAGATTAGGGAAAGAAACCCTTGAGTTCAAAGTTTTTGAAAGCATGCAAAGACCGAGCATGCAGGAAGAAGTCTATTTGATTGATTGCATTGAGCAAATGTCTCTCCTCACAAAGCCATATGAACAAGACAATCCTTTAGAAGTGCCTCTAACAAACCCATCTACTGAAATTTTCATCAAAGACCAAGTTAAGGATTGTATCCTTCACCTCGACTCTGTAGAAGAAGATCCTGAAGCTAAGTTTGAGGAACTCGAAGCTGTAAATGTATCTGAAGAGCCATGTGAGAAGCCAGAAGCCCCTGAAATGAAGCCCCTGCCCAAGGGACTTAAATATGTGTTTTTGGATGATCTCAAGGTCTATCCAGTTATTATAAATTCTGATCTAACGACCGAACAAGAAGATAAACTCCTGAAAGAATTAAAGGAAAGAAAGAAAGCTATCGGCTACAAGATGAGCGATCTCACCGGGGTCAGTCAAGCGCTTTGTATGCACAAAATCTCTATGGTGGAAGACCATAATCCGACTGTTGAAAATCAATGGAAGTTGAATCCTAATATGAAGGAAGTAGTCCGCCGTGAAGTTATCAAGTTGCTCACTACCGAAATCATCTATCCGATATCTGACTCACCGTGGGTGAGTCCTATGCATGTCGTTCCAAAGAAGGGTGGCACTACTGTGATACGGAACGAAGAAAATGAACTCATCCCACTCGAACAGTCACCGGGTGGAGGATGTGCATCGATTACAGAAAATTGAACAAAGCCACACGCAAGGATCATTTTCCGATGCCTTTCCTAGATCAAGTCTTAGAGAGATTGTCTCATCAGGAATATTTTTGCTATCTCGATGGTTACTCTGGATTTTATCAAATCCCTATACATCCAGATGACCAAGAGAAAAACTATGTTTACCTGCCCCTTTGGAACATACGCCTTTAGAAGGATGCCATTTGGACTCTGTAATGCGCCTGCAACCTTCCAATGCTGCATGGCGGCCATATTTGCTGGTTTAACCGAAACCATTATGGAAATTTTTATGGATGATTTCTCTGTATATGGGGATTCATATGATTCATGCCTAAGGCACCTCTCCCTTGTCCTCAAACGATGTGAAGAAACACATCTGGTGCTTAATTGGGATAAATGTCATTTTATGGTAAAAGAAGGTATTGTCCTTGGCCATAGAGTCAGTAATCGAGGAATTGAAGTGGACAAGGCCAAGATCGAAGTCATCTCCAAACTATCGATCCCTACCAATGTAAGAGAAGTCTGCGCATTCCTTGGTCATGCGAGCTTCTACAGAAGGTTTATAAAGGATTTCTCTAAGATAACCAAGCCCATGAGAAACTTGTTACTGAAGGACGCTGACTTCTATTTTGATGAAGAATGTATCAAGAGTTTCAACAACCTAAAGCATGCCCTTACAAAAACACCCATAATTCATGCCCCGGATTGGGAAAACCCATTCAAAATTATGTGCGATGTCAGTGATTACGCTGTGGGTGCCGTTCTGGGTCAATGTATAGAGAAGAAACATCATGTCATCTATTATGCATCGAAGACCCTCGACGAGGCTCAGAGGAACTACACAACTATCGAGAAGGAACTCCTAGAAGTCGTATATGCCTTTGATAAGTTTAGATCCTACCTCATCGGTTCAAAGGTGATTGTCTACACCGATCACACCACTATTCGTTATCTTCTAAAAAAGAAAGATGCAAAACCAAGGTTGATAAGATGGATTCTCCTATTGCAAGAACTCGATCTTGAGATTAGAGATAAGAGAGGCACAAAAAATGTTGTAGCAGACTACTTAAGTCGTATCCACACTCTAGAAACTGAGAAGATACCAATTAACGACTCTCTTCCAGATGACCAGCTTATGAAAGTCTCAGAAGCTACTCCTTGGTACTCGGACTATGTGAACTACCTTGCCACTGGTGTCATCCACCCTGAGTGTACTGGAAATGCTTTAAAGAAATTCATGCATGATGTGAAGCAATATCACTGGGATGAACCGTACCTCTTCAAGCTCTGTGCTGATGGTCTCTACAGACGTTGTATCGCTGAGGAAGAAGTCCAACTTATTCTAGAACAATGCCACTCAGGCCCAGTTGGAGGCCATATGAGTTCTAAGAAAACTTCTTTAAAGGTTTTGCAATGTGGTTTCTTTTGTCCAACCATATCCAGAGATGCTTATAACTTTGTGTTGTCATGTGACAAGTGTCAGAGAACGGGAAACATTACGAAAAGAGATGAGATGCCACTTAAGCTATGGCAAGAAGTCGAGATTTTTTGATGTTTGGGGAGTGGACTACATGGGTCCATTCCCATCCTCACATGGATTTTCCAACATCCTAGTTGCGGTTGATTATGTCTCCAAATGGGTAGAGGCAATACCAACGGTTACTAGCGATTCAAAACCCGTCACTAAAATGTTCAAAGATATCATTTTCCCCCGTTTTGGAGTTCCACACACTGTGATCTCCGATGGAGGTTCTCATTTTATGGAAAGAAGCTTTGAAGTGTTGTTGTGAAGATATGGTGTAACACACAAGGTAGCTTCCTCCTACCACCCACAAACAAGTGGGCAGGTTGAGGTTTCGAACTGTCAACTCAAGGCTATCCTGGAAAAGACAATGGGACACAACCGAAGGGATTGGTCAGTGAAAATCAATGACGCCTTATGGGCCTACCGAACTGCGTTCAAAACTCCTCTTGGAACAACACCCTTCAGACTCATCTATGGAAAATCATGTCACCTACCCGTGGAACTAGAACATAAAGCATGGTGGGCAATCAAACAACTGAATTTTGACATGAAGAAAGTAGGCAAAGCCAGGATTCTGCAACTTCAAGAACTAGAAGAACTTCGGATGACATCTTATGAGAATGCACGAATCTACAAGGAACGCACAAAACTTTGGCATGATGGTCATCTGAAGAGGAAAGACATTCAAGTAGGAGACCAAGTTCTGCTGTTCAACTCAAGACTGAAGTTATTCCCAGGAAAACTTCGTTCTCGATGGTCGGGACTATACATTGTCAAAAGCATCTACCCACATGGTGCATTCACCTTATGGAGTGACAAGTCAAGCAATTTTGTGGCAAATGTCCAACATTTGAAGAGATATTTCACCACAGCTGATACTAGCACTGAAGAATTGATGAATTTGTCCAAACCAACATACCTACCAGAAAGCTAAAGAAATCACGTCGAGCCATCGACGTAAAACAAAGGCGCTTGTCGGGAGGCAACTCGATCTTTAACTTAGCTTTTGCTTTAGTTTTGTTTTTAGAAAATTTTGCACCTGGTAGACAATGCATCACAAGATGCAATCTTAAGTTCTGATAGTTTCCATTTTGAGATTTTAGATGGAGGACGTGTTGCCAAAAGGAATGCAACCACATCTGGTGGACCAACCGGCACGAGTGTTCCCCTCCATCTCGGATTTAGAATTTGCTCGGGATGAGCAAATTTCTAATTTTGGGGTGGAGGGTGGGTGGTACGTACTTTACTTTCCACCCTCTCTGATCCGCTTTAGACTTAAGATTTCATCGTTGAAACTTTCTTGCAATTTTGAGCAAATTTTTCAAAATTTTTCAAGATTTTCAAAAGTTTTCATAGCAATTTGTACAGAGACTTGATGAAAGTTTGACACTTTTGTTTCAATCAAAGCCATTACCTAGCCGCATATCCTGTTTTCCCATGCAGTTTTGAATCATTATACCCTCCTTATTCAAAGTGAAACCTCAAGGAGAACAGTTTCTGAAACTAGCCTATGATTAGAATTCACCGTGTGAAGCTTATGAATCCTAACATCATGATCAGTAGATATGGAAAGTATCTGTCAAACTGAGAGGGATCAAACACATTGTGCTTCCTATCTTACTAGTGAAACAATAGCATGGAATCTCCACCGGATCCTCGTCAAGTCATTATTTGAGCAGAGTATGATAAGGAGAACAACCCGGCGCACTGAATTGTACATCAAGTTGCATTCTGATCTGAACTCTCTTCTACACTTCTTCCATCATCTTCTTACCCCTTCTCTCATAAAAAACAAACAAAAATAGCCAATATAGTGCCAAACCCTAAGTTCGGGGTAGCACACACACTCTCTCTCTCTCTCTCTCTCTCTCTTCACGCTTCTTCCATACCCCTCACTATGAAATAGGAGTACCAAGAAAAGATGCCTAAGTGCACACAAAAAGAAATGCAATCTCGAGTCGAATAGAGGAGAGATTCACACAAAAAAATGCAATCAATGAAATTACAAATCATATAATATAAATCTCGAGGTGAATAGAGGAGAGATTTACTTCTTCCTTCCATACCACCCTTCACTCCTGTTTCCACCTAAAGGCATAATGAATGCCTCCATGATCCTAATAACACCAGTGTCAGATCACGTGCATACTTGTTGTTCTGCGGGTATCTCCAAACTCTTACGAAACTCTCTGACATGCTTGATTTTGGAAAAAGTAGAGAAGAAGTGATATTGGGAAGCGAACTCGGGAACGAAGATATGGTAAAATGTGTTCTGTGATCCCAGGATGTTGAGACACTTAGTCATACCAAGCAGAAAAGAAATATTCATGATGTGAAGGTGAGGCAGTCACACGTTTTGAAAGTATTCATTTGGCGACCGTTTCAGATTTCATGTTACTCGACGACGAGCAACATTTAAGTTCGGGGTATTTTGACGAATGCATATTCATCTTGGTTCAATCATCTCGTTTAGCCCAGTTTTGGTTGCAGTCATGCATTTATCGGTTTTATCTTCTAATATGTTCATTCACTTGGCTTAATTAGAATGATCCCTATTTTTATTTAATTTTTGCACCTTTGTGCAGGTCACTTTGGGCATTTGGGCCTTGTCTCCACGGCCCAATACTCTATTCTGGGCCTTGGTCTGTTCGAGCGTGCTTGGGGTCAGTAGCAGTCAGTGGATCCCCTTCTTCTCCCAGCTTGACCTAATCACGATTCATTGAGCCTGGTCGCAATCGTTTCTAAGCCAACAGTCCGCGGTCTTCTCTTCTATTCCCAACTGCGGGTCCCCCAGCCAAACGTCGCGACCTCGATAAATGCCGCGACCTCGACAAATGCTACGACCACGACAAAAGCCGTGACCTTGACAAATGCCACGACCTCGACAAACGTCGTGACCTCGAAAAATGCCGCGACCATGACAAACGCCGCGAACTCGACGAATGCCGCGACCACGACAAAAGCCGTGACCCACTGCAAAAATGACAAGGTCGCAATTTTAAGTCGGTGCCCAGCCTGCCTATAAATAGGACACGACTCCAGTCAGTCAAATCATCATCTTGAGACGCTGTTAGGCTGCATGTCTGTCCTGCGCCGAAGGAGACGATCTCCATAGCCAAGAACCTACCCCCATGGTGGTTTTGCGGCCTGTTCACCCAGATCTAGAGTGAAGACTCAGATCTGCAAGACACCTCATTTAGATCTAGATCTGGATCTAGATCTACTGCGTTCGTGCCACCATCTCATCCACAAGCTGCTCCTTCTGCTGTGAGCGAGGACTATGAGAAAAAGAAGAAGGTGGAGAGAGAAGATCCGCCCCATCTGCCGTGGTGTTCTTCCCTCTTCTTCTATATCTACCCCGGCGTAAGACCATTTCTTCACCGAGCTGCGATCATCTTCTGCACCATGCTCATGGTGGAAACTTCTCTCTCTCTTGTTATTCTAGTTTCTCTCACCATGAGTGAGTAGTTTACTTTCACTGGGGTGCAGGGACTAGCCCCGTTGCCCATGCTTTCATATCCTTTTGTTAAACATCCTATGGCATGTATATAATCTTTCATATCATTGGTAATCGTCGATGTGTGCTTGTGGATTGATCACCTGCTTGCATTTATCTTGTTCGTTTCCTATGTTGAGAGAACTTCCATGCGTAGGTTTTGAATGTCAATTAATGCGGTTGACTCCTAAACTAGAAATAGAATGGGATTCCTTGAGGTTGTAAGTGTATGATCCGTGTGGTGATGAGCCATCTAGCCCACGATGACGCTTCTGTGTGCCTGACGCATGTATAGGGGGCCCACAACCTCATTTGGATTTCTGTATCTTTAGAGCCATAAGTATGTGATCTGGATGGTGACGAGACATGTGATACCTAAGGTGATGCTTATGCCAACCTGACGCCCGTATGGGGGGTTCTGCAGCAGCTCTATTTGAATGGTTATATATTGCCTGGATGTTTGATGTTTGGATGTGATTGCATGAGTAGGTGGTGAAACCCGGGACCGCCCCAGCGATTTCCATCATTAATCTTTAATCAACCTTTAACCCTACTCTTTTACTTTCCTTTCTTATAGTTTAATTAAACTCAAATCAATCAACTTTGTTGTAAATATTAGTCTTGATTCAACTAGATTAGACTAGAGAGAGATTCTTAAAAATGTTGTCCCTTGGGATTCGCGATAAGACCTATCCTCTTGCGGGTGGCATTATTGCACGTTTGTTTTGGTTAAAAACTTAGGGATTTCAACCATAAGCGAGTTTGTTAGTGTGATAATATAAGCCACGCCAGGTACATATTTTCTCAAAAGTCCATCCCTATATTGCTTAAGCAGAATCAGGTCATCCCAGATGTAAAACCTCAATGAATGGAAAAATCTCTTCTTTTCTTGATAGCCCCAATTTGTAGGCAACTTTTGGAAGGCTAAATAATTAACAAAACCTGCAAACCACATATCCTTAGCCTTGATAGCAAAAAGTTTTTCATCTGGAAAATCCTCAACAATGGGAATGTCTACATCTTTTTTATTCACTCTTTCCAACATAGATAGGTGATCCACAACCACATTTTCCACCCCTGCCTTGTCCTTAATTTCTATGTCAAGTTCCTATAACAATAAAATCCACCTAATCAATCTAGGTTTTGCATCTTTCTTTTGTAATAGGTATTTGATGGCATCATGGTTGGTCCAAACAATCACCTTCGCCCCACTAGGTAGTGGCAGAACTTCTCAAATGCAAAAAAAACCACTAAGAGTTCTTTTTCTATGGTTGTATAATTAAGTTGTGCATCATTCAAAGTTTTGGACACATAATATATTACGGTAGGAGCTTTATTTTTGTGTTGACCCAACACATCTCCCACAACATAGTCTGATGTGTCACACATCTACTCAAATGATAGTCTCCAATCAGGAACTTGCACAATAGGTGCAAAACTTAGCTTATGTAAAAGCCCTCTTGTACCTTAGTCAGCTGCTCCCAATCCAAGTCAAAGTCAAAATCAGAAGGGACCGAGCGTTCTGGGACGTGAGCCCAGTTGAAGATGTTGTTGAAGGCCCTCAGAGTAATGCAGTAGTTGTTATTGAAAAGGTAGAAGATGACTCTGCCTTCTCACCATTCTCCTCCTAACTGCTACTCAGGGGTGACAAGAACATCTAGCGATGACAAGAACTCAAGTATGAGTTTTGGGTAAGTCTGCTAGTCGCTGAAGAAGGGATTGTCTCCCTCCATGAGATACTTCTGACACACCCATCGCACTTTCTCGGTGAAGCCTGCTTGCTTGATCAATGTGTGATATCCATATCGCGTAGGCACCACCAGCCCCGTCTGCATCTCTTCATATAATTTCCTCATCTTTGAGGATGGATGTTGGATGTGTGTTGGTCGAGGGACCAACTCGCTTTACTCCCCGACGTAGAAGGGCCTCTCCTAGGTGCCATGATGCTAATGCAAGGAGGAGAATGAGGAAAGAGAGGCTCGTGAAGATCATCGACACAGTGAAGATTGTCGACACCTGGTGTAGCTCTGCTTTGAGTTTTAGGAGGAGTGGAGGAAGTGGTATGAAGAATATGGATTCACCACCCCTCCTTATATAGCTGAGTCGGGCAGGGTCAGTACTGCCAACTTTTGTGTCAGTAGTATCGAGATGCAAGCACAAATCTGTGGCTTGGATGTATCGAAGACTGACGTTTGATGATGTCCCATGAGCGGATCGCTCAGAGTCTATAGTACCAACTTGAGTCACAGATCAGTTCTACCGACCGTGTGATGAAGACTGCATCTGCCATTGAATCCAACATCCATGAATTGCTGACGTCAAGCATCGGTACTACTGACTGGAATGCCTGTAGTACCGAGCTGGCAATTTTGGCTCGGTACTTTTGAATTTTTGTCTCGATGTTCTAATTTTGGGAGTGCCAAAAAGTCGGTTGTACCGACTAAGATGTCGATACTACTGAGTGCTTATCAGTTAGCACTCGAAAATCTTTAGAGAATCAGTAGTATCGGCTGGGAGAGTCGATAGTACCGAGTCTGTCATTCTTGTGCGGGTGACTTGCTAATGTAATCTCAGTACTACCGACTTGGTGTCTCGGTAGTATTGACTTGTGGAAAAAATCTTCACACTCCATAAATGAGTCAAGGTACCTTTTTTCAAGAAGTATGAATAAAAAAAAGACAACTACATTGCTAACATGAACATGAATAAAGGGAAATGAAGTTTGGGTTACCTCCCAACAAGCACCATTGTTTGACGTCCTAGACTAGACATACCAAGAGCAATAATCTAATGAATTTCCATAAATTGTACCTCTTCTATTTGCTGCTCCACTTCCCCACCATATTAGTGCTTCAATCTTTGGACATCAACAAGGAATGACCTAGTCCCATCTAAAATCTTCACAACACCATGGGGAAAAACCCGCTCAATCACAAATGGTTCACTCCATTTGGACCTCAATTTGCCTGGATATAACTTAAGTCGGGAATTAAAAAGGAGAACCTTTTGTCCTGGAAGAAACACCCTATTCAAAATAAGCCTATCATGAATCTTCTTCGTCCTCTCCTTATAAATCCTAGAACTTTCATAAGCATCCATCCTAAGCTCATCTAGTTCATTCAACACTAACAATCTTTTCCTACCTGCTTCATCCAATCCAAAATTTAACTTTCTCAATGCCCATTTCACCTTATGCTCAAGCTCTACTGGTAAATGACAAGCTCATCTCTAAACCAACCTAAAATGTGTTGTCCCTATAGGTAATTTATAGGCCATCCTATATGCCTAGAGAGCATCATTAAGCACAAAACTCCAATGTGTCCTATTAGTCAAAATTGTCCTTTCCAAGATCTTTTTCACTTCTCTATTGGACACCTCCCCTTGGGCTTGTGTCTGTGGGTGATAAGGAGTACCCACTCGATTTTTCACCCCATATATTCTGAGTGATGCTCTGAATTGCCTATTGGTGAAATGCAATCCACCATCACTAATGATTAGTCAGGGGACACCAAATATGTAGAAAATGCTATCCTTCACAAATCTGAACACAACTTGAGCGTCATTGGTGCGGGTTGGAATTTCTTCCACCTACTTAGATACATAGTCAACCATAAGTAAAATGTAAAGGTTATAATTAGACGACACAAATGGACCCATGAAATCAATGCCCCAAAGATCAAAACCTCAACCTCTTGAAACAAATTCAATGGCATCTCATCTCTTTTAGAAATTGTACCTGCATGTTGACATGCATCACAATGACGAACAAAATTGTATGCATCTTTAAACAATGTTGGCCAATAAAACCCACTCTCTAAAACTTTAACTTCTCTAGGTAAAATGCCCCCTACCTAACACTCAGATACATACTTACTCAAATTCCAAATATAATTGTGTCTCCACATGTCCTCAGGGGAAACCAACATGGTGCAAAGTTTTATTATGTGATCCAAATATGTGATCACTCCGTTATAAGATAAGGAAGATCAACATCATTCCCACCTTATGGGTATGTGAGGGATAAAATCTAAAGGATCATTACTTGAAACATATCTGCCTTCAACAAACCCTCATTTATGAGATATCACAAGTTTAGCTAGGATAGTATCTAACTCTTTGGGGTAAGTGCTAAGCCAAATTATGTTGAGATAACTCCACGTTGTAGGAAACACTAGACCAACCTAAAGGATCTAGTTCATATCATCATGTGCTATCATAGAATACCTCAAAAATCTAAAAATCATGTCAACATCCTAAGTTTGTATCCATGCATGCATAGTTTACATAATGCATGTATCATATGCTAGGAAACAACAAAAGCAAAAGGTTTAATGACTTTTACTAGGGTACATAAAATTATGTGAGTTCAAGTCAACATTCTCTTTCTATAGTAGGTGAATTGTCCCCCCCCTTAAGGAGGAAGGTAGACACTACTTCCTACGAGAGGCAACCTTTATGTATAGAAAGCTATGCTAATAAAGAGAGGGTAGGATTTGTAAGAGACTATGGTTTAGGTATGATAACAACCTCTAAAGGATCATATATCTATTAAGGAACAATCTAGGATAACTTGAAATAGTCTAGTTACCGACTGCTTGGGCTCTGATACCATTCTGTAAAGAGTGGGACCCGATAGAGGGCCCACTCAATGGTAAAAATATGAGCCATGAAATAATTAAGCAGCAGAAAATATTACTATTTACAAAGTTATAAAATATGCCCATGTACATAACTTTCTCACCCTAAGTGTGGTACATAAAATGAAAATATTACACCTTATTCACACATATGCCCATATGCAGAGGGTAACAAGGCTATCTCCAGTTGTCCTTATGTCCACCAATTAGCTCACAATCATGCTGAATCTTTGTCATGTTGAACACCTACACCTGGGTGGAGGGAACACCCAAAATAATAGGACAACAAGGTATGAATCAACAAAAGTTGAGTATGTACATTAAAAGATTAACTAGGGCATTTAAAAAGTAAAGTAAGATGTTCCCATAACAAAGGGGCCCATTAAAGTTAGGTAAGTATCAATGAGAAGTAACAAGAGAAAGAATTTCCAAAAGAATGAGGCATTTCAAGTAAATCAATAAACAACGAACTTTGCCACAGTCAATCAATCATCCCAATACAATATTAATTTTCATGCAGATATATTGGACTAAATTAACTAAAGTAGGGCCAAGACACCACTGATTCATTGGCCTATATATAAATTTTGGGTAGAAGTAGCACACCCATAGGAAGAATTAGCACGCCTCTGTATATATAAGGGTAGTAGTAGCACACCCTAAAGGTTACACATAAGCGTCTACAATAGTTAGCTAGTCAAATTATCTACCATGCATGATATAGAGCGACAAAGTACATTATTCATCATCCATACGTGTCATAATACATGCACAATAGCATGTAGGGTCATTGACCCAATTCAACCTGTAGTAATAATTTCAAAAGAATAGGATATGTCAAAGTGGAACAAAAGAGTAAGCATTTCAAGAATTGCCTCATTATGGGAAAATTAGTCATATAAATGCCCAATTAAAAATGGGGAAGAGTACATACCTCAATTCCTCTCTAAGTCAAATAAACGATCAACTAAGTCTGAGCCAAGTTTAATATCACCTACACATAAGACTATACCTTTGGGTTAATATCTCCTCATGTACTATTTACTCAATAAAACACTCCCTATGAAAATTTGATATTTGGTGCGGAGGTCTGTATCCGGACAATCTTTCTGATTTCAAATACACACCCACAATTATTACTCTAATTATCGATTTGTATAATACTGTAATATCAAGTTATGCCTAATAGGTAACATTTGCTAATAGTGATTTCACTCTTTGACTTCCAAATGTCGGTGTCCCAAAGCTGATATTGTGATTGAAAAACTTAAAGCATTCCGCTCCGGCTTCTCATACATTGTAGGAGTAACTCCGAAGAGCATAATCACTCAACCAGACAGGATGTCAGAGCATATGAACGCGTAATTGATAACCACGGGCCAAATCTCTAAACTGAATCAATCGTAGCATAAGAAGGTCAGACCACTGGTATTTCCGTGCGACCTCTTATAAGGCAAAACCTTCTCATTCAACCAATTCAATTAGAACCCCAGATTCGGTTAAATCTATCGATTGGTTGGATTCTGCATAATCATATAAGCCGTTGTGACCTACACCTCAAAGGTAGATTGTCAAGTTGCAGAAATTCCAGAATACGCCCACAACATTGATCCTCCCTGCTTACCCGAGCAACGGCACAACGACACTTGAAGCAGAAATGGAATCGACAGGATAGAGGAGGTGACCACCCAACAAAACCCGATCCTAGCACACCATTGCAGAAACGAAACCAGGGTCCTGGATTACAGCGACGACAACCATTGCAGTACCAGGATCCAAATGTGCATTCATGACTGCATTGTTGATCACTCAATCGTACCAAAGCCCGACATTCATGATGGAACAGAATTAGACTCAAGGTCTTCCGGCGTGAGCAAACACAGTAGGAATAGATAATAAAATATGTGAGCGTTAATTCAAAATGAATCACCCAGACATTCTAATCCATCCCTAAGACCTTGCGAGCAACCATGTATCGTCATCGGTTCCCAGGTCAGTAGCTAGTCCAATGGTCATTGACCGTGATCGACACAGGTGTGAGCAAGATACTATCGAGATTCCAGGATAGTATTTATCTATTGACGCAGGTCAATCGACAATAACAACATTACAAATTTGTCACCCAATCCCTTACGGCTCACAGGGGCATGAATAAGTGGAACCAAGTAGGGTACCACAGTCAGAATTCCAACAGAAATGAGACTAAACAATGGGAAGCAAGAACCTCTCAAGAGGAGAACCAGGAAATGGAAATCAAATCACAGGCAGAAGGAAGCCAAGGTGAACAACTACATTGCGCAATACAAACTAATTTCGCAGACCAGAGTCCCACAGTCCTCCCACCGACGAGGACCTCAGTAGGTGAAATAGAGTCCTTCGTCGACCAGGGAGTCGAGACCAACCTAGAGAAAACTGAATATATGGAACGAAAGCTCAAGGGACCGAGATGGCTCCTTTACCTCGAATTCGGCCGAGAACCAACACGACGACACTCCCCACTCGAAACTCGCCGGAGGAGATTTTGGCGGTGGTTGAGGAAGCGGCAACGTTAAGGAGAAATTGGATATGGGGAGCACTGGAGGAGCGTTCTTACAACTTCAACAGATGAAATCACGATGCCCAGATGTAGAGTTGGGCTAATTCAGATCACCTCGGACAGAGATGGTGGTAGCCAGCAAGAGGGGTTTTGGGCGTTTAGAGAATACGGTGCCTTAGGCCTCATTTTAGAGTTCTCCTAGACCATTTTGTTCCCTCAAGGAATTTCCAGAGCTAACGCAAGCAATGAAGGCTTGGAGTGAAGATGCTCAGAGGAAGGGAACTGGTAACGGCTGCTCCGAGGAGAGGAAAACAAACACGGGGCCTTGTTTCCGTCTTCAACATGTTTTGTTAAATTAAAATCACAATAACCAATGGGACTTTGGCTCAAATAAGCATGACCATTAAAATCTACACATTAATGTCACTTTATATTTCTTTTCATACAATTAAAGGATGAAATCAACCTCCTTTGTCTCCTAATTTTGAGGGTTGTTAATTTACACCAACAATGAACATGTTTCTGATCTCAAAAGTCCATATCAAATACGTCAAATATTAATACTAATAAATGGGTGTCAATTAGCCTAATAAAGGATAATTCATTTTATATTATAAAAAGATGGTTTTGTATAGTTCTCCTCACTAAAACTCTCTCTAGGTTAAAAGGAGACATTTCATCAGATCTATCTTCAAACTTAACATTACTCAACAAAGTTGAAGAGAAATATGATTTAAGATTTTTTTAGGATAAAGGAAAATAGAGGTGATACCTAGATTTAAGGTCATTACATTAGGGCTTGAGCAAGGGGTCAAATTGATTAGATACGAATGAGGAAACCACTTGCGAAGAAATTTCGAGAAACTGATGCCTGAGGAAAGTGAACGACTGTAGAGAAGATTACACATACTGTTCATTGCTGGTCGGATTCCTACTCAAGGTAGGAGACAACTCCAGAGCCGTAGGATAAAAAATTGAACAGTCCTGATCGAGCGTTTGATCAATATAAAAACCAAGGTGCGTGATAGCGTGACAAAATCAAATTAATTTAATAACGTGACATTGCATTTGATTTCCTTTTTCTCTTTCTTCATTTAAGGGTTCAAACATTGTCCAAATTAAGTAAAAATTTTCACAGAGGCCAATTAAGGCATGTAGATTCTGATTATGCAATTAGATTTTCCTTTTAAGAACTTTAATGTGTTAAAATAATCAAATCCTATTTTCTCTTTCCTCATGCATTAATGAATTTAAGAATCTCCAAATTTGATGAAACTTCACCCAATAGAATTTTTTTTAATGTGTTGGACACGAATTTGCCATCAATTTTACATGTTGGAGTTGTTTGTACAATTATTTAATATTTTGAAGGTCCTACACACTTTCTCTCTCCTGATTTCACCTTTTAAGCAAACATTCTCCAAATTGGATGAAAATTCACCCAAAGGCTATATTTATTATGTAGATTAGGAACCTAAGATTATTTTCATTTGTTGGAGTCATTTATTATTTTATTTGGTATTTTGGGGAAAACTTAGATATTTTCTTTCCTAAATGAATTAAATTAATTAATATTATGTGAATAATGTAAAACTTGACTCCCAAGATAATTGGGCAAGGAACATGATTTTTAACTTAGATTTCACTTTTGGAGTTTTCATTAATGAGTTATGACACAATTAATATTTGAGCATATTATCCTCACATTTATCATCATTATTATTTTTATCCATATTATTATGTTTAAAACTTCACCTAAAGATTTTTGTGTGATTATTAAGCTCAAATTATCATCTATTCCCCATGTTAAACTTTTTATATTCCATTATTGGTCTAAATCTAATGTGAGGACATTGGGTTACATTAGGGTGATTTGTTCATGCATTATCTCATTAGGGTTATACTAAACCTTATTTGGTCAAGTCCAAAAGATCAAACTTCTAGGGTAGGGTTGGAGATCTAGTATGTTACAACACACCACCCCGTAAATGTATTTTGTCCTTGAAATCAAAACATCCACATAAAAGAAAACTACTTATTAACCACCCCTTAAAGGATTCATCTTATAAAGTCAAAACTATTCTTTAGGTACAAAGGGTTCCACTAAACTTCCTTACATCCATACATAAAAGCATCATGCAAAAAGGAAACATAACTTGTAAATCCTAACTACATAACTATGGATTACCCTGATCTTATTCATCCTCATTAACTTCATCACCATTCAAAACAAAAACTCTTCCAGCTCGCCTTTCCATAGGTCTTCCTTTATTATTGTTATCATTATTCCAGGGAGGAACTTGAAGTTGTTGTTGTTGTGTTGGTGCTGGTTAATTATGAAGCTTGAGATACTAAGGTCAAATGTGTCCAGGTTCATTGCAATAATGCCATATCACTAGAGTACCATGACAAGGTTTGTCCTAAGAACACTCCCCTGGAGGATGGTAACAATTATTGCACTTAGCATACTTGTCTCTTTTCTATTCATCTCCTGAGGGCTTCCTCTTCTTGTCAAACTCCCTAGGTTGAAACCCTGGGTATGACTCCACAACCAAAGATTTATCAACCATCTACTGAAAGGTCAAAGGTAGTTGTGGGATAAGAGCATGACCCACGTTGTAGTTGAGTCCTTACAGATATAGGTTATCTCTATGTTCTTCACTAAGCCTAAAAGCATATCTCTCAAGCAATAGGAATTTTTGCACATAAGCAGAAACAATCATTGATCCTTGCTTCAAACTATAGAACTCAACTTCCTTTTTCTTCAAGGTAGCAGTGTAGATATACTTCCCATGGAAAAGACTAAAAATTGCTCCCAGGTCGTGATTGAGATATCATGAGTCCTTGCTATCCTGTTCCACCAAACTTGAGTAGGTTCATCCAAAACATATGAAGCAAACCTAACCTTCTGGTGTGGAGGACATGCCATACCATCAAAAGTCCTCTCAATGGCAAGCACCCAATCATCTACTTTGTCGACCATCTCTATTTCACCTTCATCCTTGAAGGAGGGTGGTTGAATCTTCATGAATTCCATAATGGAATACACTTTAAGCTTTTTAGATACAGACATATGTTTCATCTTCCCTACCATGGTGGTTGTTACAACCCCAATTTTCTGGTTCTTTTGGTTGGAAATGCAATTTCTCCTATTAAAGGCATATGAACAAATAATTGTATGATTTGATTGGAAGGCATGGATTTCATTTATAAGAGCCTTGCTTGTTTGTTTCGTGGGCCTTATTGGCTATGGGGCCCAATAACAAGAAAAGATAAAGTAATTCAATTAATGAATGAATAATTAAGGAAAGGAGAAAAGAAAGAGGTAGAAGCCTCTATAAGGATAGGAAGTATCCTCCAAAGGTGGATTTTGTATCTTTGGGATTCCATGGGTTCCAAGGATGTCCAAGTTACAAAGATATTGGAATAGGAAAGAGAAAATACCAAATAAATATGTTTTATTGAAGGAAAACTTGCACATGAAGATAATACCCTTTTTCCTTTGGATTTTGGGACTCAAGCTTGGTACACGAGTAGATAACCCCAATATCAAGTTTCCCTGAAATTTGGTTGAAAAAGGATAAAGAAATAAAGAGTTACAATTTTTAGAAGATTCCTAAAGTGAATGGATAATCATTGAATCATATTAAATGTCACAATGAAAATAGGATATTTGGATATTCGGATTGAACGTGGACCGTGGATGGGGAATCCGATGATCGGGACCAAGTCCTAGTCGTGAGGACGGTGGAACAAGGAAGATGATTTTCGTTTCTAATTTTGGTTGAGTTGGAGAGGTTGTGTCTGGATGGGAATTGTTCCCTTGAATTCAGGCGATCTTTCTGAGTCTGAGCATCCCAGGATTCCATAGCTTTTGTGGGGAAACTAGGGAAACCCCAATCCCCAAGAGTCAAGGACCAACCCTATATATAGGGGGGATGATCCGTGGTACCAGTACACCCACAATTTGTTCTTGTGAGATCGGAGTGCTGAGGCGAACACATCAGTGTTGGTAATTTGGAGTTCCACCTCGACCTATTCCCTCATCAGAGAGAAACACCAGCCAGGGAGGTGTGTGTCGTTGTTCTAGTGGAGGAAGGACAAATACTAGGCAATTGATGGCACCCTCGAGTTCGGGAGGGCCAGACGATGCTCGTGGTCCAGTTGGTTTGCATGCAATGGAAAAAAATCATGATGTCAACTGGTGGGTTGACCACCAGTCTGTGCAAAGAGCAACTAGAGGTTGAAGACAATACCTAGAGAAAAGACCAATTTATACTCCCATTCCTTCAGTCCAGGTAAGGGCTTTTCGGTCTTTCAGTTTATTTTTTTCGCGGATGAGGTGAACGCCTCGCTGTGTTCGGGAGCTGACACAGTGCGAGCCAATTGGTTCACGCCCAACCCCACTTGCCTGACTCAGTAGAGTCGCAAAGGATGCATGGCATGCCCTAATTGGCTAGAAGTAATTTAAATGCTAAAAATCATAGAAATTGATAGGAAGGTAAAATTAAGAATCTATATATATGAAAAATGATAAAAAAATATGAGGAATCTGATAAAAATATTAATAGCACCTGATTTCATTTCTAATTGCAAAATTACCTTAAGATGATCATATAATGCATTAAATCAAGGTTAAAAACCCTAATGATGATTAGAGATCAGATCTAAGATTCTTAATGGGTTAATTTGAGTATTAATAACCTGTTGAGAAATAAAGTGAGATCTGAACCTGATATTAGATAATAATTGGCTTGCTTTAGGGTTTTAAACAAGAAACTATGATAATGCATGTAGAAACCCTAATCTTCGATAAAAAGGGTGATTAACTAGAATAATCTGAAATTCTTTGGAATGATGTTGTTGTGAGTCAAACCTAAGCCTGTTAGGAAGGAATTAACAAGCTAGTTAGAGTTTGAGATTGGATTTACTATTTTAGGGTTTATGGTGTCAATAATGAAGATGGACCCTAATGAAACCCTAAAAGGAAGTAGGAAACCCTAGGAAGTGAGTTCAAATGAATAAATCCTGATAAATTGAATAGTAAATAGATTATAGGTACTTTTCAGGATTCTTGCTTGTGTGTGTGGATTGAACTGCTTGCCTGGACACTTTCTTGCTTGGATTACTATTAGCTTGTTGATTCAACTGAACATGTATGTGGTTATTTTATGAATAATCGCCTTATGATTCACGGCGTTTCATGAAGTTTTTCAATTGATGTGCAACCTAAACTGTTGGATGTTCAATTCTGCATCCTATAAAGTCACTATGTGTATCACATTAAACTATGAATGTACTTCTCGAACCTATATGCCACCTTGATGTATGATGCAAGACCAAACCCTAGAGGGAAGGTCTGAGTTGGTCAAGCCCCAGAGGGAAGACCATTGGGCACCAAGCTCAGAATGGAGAAGGTGGCCTTATGTCCCTTGGAAGGACAAAAACCTAAGAGAGGGTAATCTAGGGTTTAGGGTAAAAGTGGTTGGGAAGTGACATTGAAAACGTAATTTGGACTGTTAATCAATTATTTGATATATTTAGGTTGATATAACCTATTTGTGATATTTTGTTTGTTCGCCTCAAACCAGTATAGAAATATACTAACTGACGTTTTCTTTGTCGGTGTTTTAGGTACTATTATGAAAAAGGACAAATAGTAAATCAAAATATTGTGAAGATACAATTAAGATCTAGTCAAGGAGGATTAGTTAGATAGACTTGTTCTATGGATATAAGTCTAAATTTGAATGTTCAAGGTATGTAGAAAGATTTATTTATTTTTATTCCAGCCTTTCAGTATAGAAATAGTGGAATTTGATAATTAGTTTTGATAAAATGCCAAACCATGGATCCTGAGTTATTGGGATAGCGGCTCTGATCTTTTGGTCTCCCTTGATTGGGGGTTATCGATAGGCGGGTTCATCACATTTGGTATCAGAGCCATGGTTTCTCATTTAATCCTTAGTAATTATTAAATTCTACGAACTCTGTAGAACCAAGTAGAGGATTTTCAGATGATAGAGGTGTCTAGAAAATGATCACAGTCTGGGGGTTGGCAATACTTCCCTTCACCCCACTAGTTGGTCTACGAGGACTCCCAGATGCGGTGTGACTCCCTGGCCAAAGTCTGAAGTCTTGACTCAAGATAAGATACCTTTAGGACTCTCTCATCTATTTTGTCCCTTCTTAACCCTAATTCAATTAAGGTTCTAAGGTTTAGGTTTTTATCTCTCTTCCCCACCCTCTTGAGGTCAAGGTAAGTACAATAAGGATTAAGGAATCCTTCACCAAATCAATGAAAAGCATGTAAACAAGATGTCATGGACATAGGTTTAATAGTTTAAGTATAAACTAAAGATTTGTTACATGCTTAGGTTGCATGGCATGTGTTGGCATGCCCTCAGGAGAGCTCTGAGGTTAGACCTTCTTATCAATAGGTTGAGGAGAGAGTTACTCTTGGAGACATGGGCCTCCAGGAAGAGGTAGATACCTGACACATCCTCTAGGGACAATGGTAACCCTAACCCTACGTGAAGTATGAGGAAGAGATGACATGATGAGTTAGATATCATAGTCGACCATGTATGTGGGTTGACATGCATATTGGTTTTGAGTACCCGTGAGAAGCATGAGCTATGTGAGGTTGGTTGACCTAGTTCCTTTTGGCAACCCAACCTTGGAAGGGTCGTGCCTGTTAGGGTGAAGGATAGCCCCTTCATTGAAGAGGATAGTGGTGACCATATAGAAACCCTTATGGGCATATATGATCATAGAAGAGCATGCACCTATGTAGGAGAGAACGTCAGTGGTGTTGGTAGTAGGTTGAGAGTTAGGTCAGAAGGGTTATGCCTGATAAGTTAAGAGATGAACATGTAGAGCTTTGGATAATCTTGATCGAACATAGGTGTGGATCATACTTTTCACCCATGCAGGTGTATGCATGTATCCTTATGAACTTGATCCACCTTCTTAGAGAGATAACCTCCAGTGGTAAGGTCGGTTGTAGGGTTAGCTCTAGAGAGAGAGAGAAAGACCCGAGAAAGAAGGTTGGAAGCCTAGACTCTGGGACATGAGGAATCATGGGAAGTTGGGTATGTTATGGCCTAGATGGATGACCCTAAGTAGATATATATGGTTTCATCATGCATGATCCTTGGAGACCCGTTGTACCTTGGTTGCCTTTAGAGGAACCAAACCCTAGAAAGAGAAGAGACTTCTTGAGTTGATGTATAAGAGCTATAGGTTCCTACCTTACCTTAAAGGGGTAGAAAGGGGAGTTCTTGGACCCTGAAGAAGTATAGTAACAAGTTATGAGGTCGTACACCAAGTTGGTTGTCCTTTTGTGGGGCTCTGAGGTGTTGTTCATGTGGATGAAGAGTAGGAAGTGCATGCTATGCCTTGTACCTGTTTGGTTCGTGGTTGAAAAGCTGAGCAGGCAGTTAGGCAGTTGAGGTGTAAGGAAGTGATCTTGGGGTTCCTAGACCTAAGAGGGGAAGCAATAGTACCTGGTGCACCTAATGCTCATGAAGATGGTTGAGTTCCTATAGATTTGAGCATGGCACCTCATGTTTAGAGGAAAAAGGAAACCCCTTGGACTAAGGTATACATTTGATGAACCCCGCACACATGTTGGTGACATATGTATGAGATTGGCCAACTTCGAGGAATAAGGAACAAGTAGGACATACCAAGGAACCCAGAGTGGCTTAGTAGGTTGTCTTCTTTCTAGCTATGTGTATAGGATGCATAATAGGGATATGCATACACATGATGATGTAACCTTGAAAGTAAGGACGTTTGCGACCTTTGTTGCTATCAAGAGATAGTTTTCTCCCATCCTGGGGAGGGACCCTTCTGTAAGGTGAGTATCAACTTTTGTTTAGGATTGAGGTAACCTAAAGAGGTCTCTCTTATGAGGGTTTGATAAGCTAAGTGGATAATGCATGGTATGAGCACGAATCTATAGACCCTTGTGTGACAATCTCTAAAGGGAAAGAGGATAGGTTGCCATGGTGGGAACCTGTATGGGGCTAGACCGAGGTAGGTAGGTCGCCATGATACCTATGAAAGGATGTAAGTTTGACCACATATGCCTAGAGAGATGATGGAGTTTTCGGTAGGTATTTGAGTTTGAGATGTACCATGATAGAATCCTAAGTCTATACTAATGTCAGGTGGGGGTAAGATTAATGGGAGTAGGAGTTGTCTATTTCCCTAGTTGCACAAGACCATAGGGTGAGGAGGTAGAAATTATCTTTACCTGAGGACTGTAGGCTAGGAGATTGATCACCTTCATGAGTTCATGGGACTCTAGGGGCAAATGAGGTAGGCACTCCCTAGATGCATAAGGGATAGGGATGACCCCAAAAGTACCGACATCCTATAGACCTTGAGGAGATGACTAAGGATCGTGTGATGACCAAAGAGTATTTGGGAACAACCTTTCCATGGATGTAAACATAGATTGGACATGTTCACGATGTGGGGACATGTGAGGCATGTTTCAAATTAAATTGGAAAGTGTACTGACAATGTGTGATGCACCATCTCTACTCTTGGAATGGGAGGAACTCTGTATTTGGACTACAGCCAAATGCTTATTTCCTCTCATTATGGGTATAAGAGACACGACAAAACACATGCCATACACTAAGAATAAAAATGACGTAAGTTGAAACATTGCCATATCTAAGGATAGAGAAAGTATCATACCTTTTGGAAAATACATGGAATGGATGGTTTAAAAACACAAAGAGAACTAAGGTAGTCATCATGATGACGTTCCTACCGAAAGAAGTATGGAATTTATGAGTTATATAAGTTTGAGTTTGATAACCAAGATGATGAGCTCAGAGTTTTCTTGACTCAGTTAGACCTAAATCTGAGATGAGGATGATGAGTGGAGTAATTGAAGGTTTATGTCTTCACCGGTATGGAAGCTTATGTGGTAACAAATACCCTTCATCGTGGTACAACTTAGGTGTACAACTATCTTGTTTAGCCAGTAGAGAGGTTGTAAGAGGTTGTTTGGTAAATCCTAAGTTTGTTAGAAGATGAGACTGGTATGGCTAACACCCAGATACAACCACACCAGTTAGTCGAGTTAGTGGTTTTTGGGTTAGCCAGCCTAGAGCTTGATGCGATAGAAGGATGGTTGTAAGAACATCAGATACACCTCTCCGAAAAGGAAGATGGTGAAACCCGCTACTAGAGTGTTTTAGGATTCTGAGGAGTCAACCTTGAGGAATCATGACATGCATGAGATCATGAGTATAAGTTCACCATATACAGTGGTACTACTAAGATAGTTTATTTTAGTGCATTGAATACCTCTGATGAAGAAGTATATAGAGTGCATGTGGCTTGTCTCCATGCATGGCAGGAGGTGACACCAGTAACCCGGCGAGTTGCTACGGATACTAAAGAGTCCCCGAGAGGAAATGGGAGTAGATCACCATAGACGTGAGGTGGGTCTTCCCTAGACCAAGAGAGGTCAGGATGCAGTATGGGTTATGGTAGATTACCTTACCAAGTTGACCTAATCTCTTGCCTAAGAGAGAGGGCATTGTCAATGCGATAGATCCGATTGAACTATATATGAGAGAGAGATAGTTCGACTACACCATGATCCAAGTTCAATATCTGGAGCATGACCTCAAGTTCACTTCCATGTGGTGGAAGTAGGTAAATGAAGAACTCGATACCGGTTGGAAGTTTAGCACAACTTATCACCCCTAATTGATAGTTATTATGATCCAGACTAGAGGGTCTGATGAGAGCGTATGTGCTTGTTCAGGGTGATACATGCGGCCAGTTCTTGTCCTATGAGAGTTTGTGATGATAGCCACCATATCCAGTATCGAGATGTAAGAAGCTCTATAAGGGAGCCTCTGTTGGTCACCGTTTCATTAGGATGATGTTGGTGAAAGGACCTTGTGAAGGCCAGAGAGACCAAAGTGTGTGCAGATGAAGTCTCTTTAATCATGCGATGGCTGAGAAAGTCTAGGGGCGACATGAGTCGTGAGCTGATGTGAGGCAAACTGACATGCAGTTCACTGTAGGAGAATATGTGTTATGAAAATCTGACCCCCTCTGAGCTATATATAGCTGAGAAAGATGAGTCCCCGATGCATGGGTGCGTTTGAGATGGATTGGTGGAGATACTTATGTTTAACCTTACCCCTCAAGATAACGTAATGCATGATGTGTTCCATGAGTATGATCTAGAGCACTATGTGATGTACCCAAACCATGTGCTGAGCCATGAACCTATTGAGCTTCTAGGGAGGCTAAAATATCCTGAGTCACCTATGAGGGTACGTGGTATGAAGGTGAGAGAGAACTCAGATGTAAGAATATAAGATGATGAAGGTTCTTTGTAAGAACCATGGAGAGGATGTAGCCACATGGGAGCCGATGATGGACATGAGAAAGTCTTATCGTGTTTGTTTGTTTGTTTAGTGGAATTTTGAGGGCAAAATTCCCATAAGAGGGGAAGGATGTTACAACCCCAATTTTTAGGTTCTTTTGGTTGGAATTGCAATTTATCATATTAAAGACATATGAAAAAATAATTGAGTGATTTTATTGGAAGGTATGGATTTCGTTTATAATAGCCTTGCTTGTTTGTTTTGTGGGCCTTATTGGCTATTAGGCCCAATAACAAGAAAAAGATAAAGTAATTCAAATAATAAATGAATAATTAAGGAAAGGAGAAAAGAAAGAGGTAGAAGCCTCTAGAAGGCTAGGAAGTATCCTCCAAAGGTGGATTTCATATCTTTGGGACTCCTTGGGTTCCAAGCATGTCCAAGTTACAAAGATAATGGAATAGGAAAGAGAAAATACCAAATAAATAGGTTTTATTACAGGAAAACTTGCACGTGAAGATAATGCCCTTTTTCCTTTGGATTTTGGGACTCAAACTTGGTACACGGGTAGATAACCCCAATATGAAGTTTCCACTAAAATTTGGTTGAAAAAAGATAAAGGAATTAAGAGTTACAATTTTTAGAAGATTCCTAAAGTAAATGGATAATCATTGAAACATATTAAATGTCACAACGAAAATAGGATATCTGGTTATTCAAATTAAATGTGGACCATAGATCGGGAATCTGATGATAGGGACCAAGTCCTAGTCTCGAGGGATGGTGGAACAGGGAAGATGATTTTTGTTTGCAATTTTGGTTGAGTTGGAGAGGTTGTGCCTGGATAGGAATTGTTCCCTTGAATTCAGGAGATCTTTCGGAGTCTGATCATCCCAGGATTCCATAGGTTTCATGGTGAAACTAGGGAAACCCCAATCCCCAAGAGTTTAGTACCGACCCTATATATGGGGGGATGATCTGTGGTACCAGCACACCCACAAATTGTTCTCGTGAGATCGAAGCACTGAGGCAAACACATTGGTGTGGGAAATTTGGAGTTCCACCTCGACCTTTTCCCTCATCAGAGAGCAAAAGAAGCCAGCGAGGTGTGTGTTATCATTCTAGTGGAGGAAGGATGAAGAGGAGGCAATTGAGGGCATTCTCGAGTTTGGGAGAGCTAGACAGTGCTCATGGTCTGGTTGGTTTGCACGCAGTGGCTGTGAATCATGAAGTCAACCTGTGGGTTGACCACCAGTCTGTGCAAAGAGCAACTGGAGGTTGAAGACGATACCTAGTGAAACAACCAATTTACCCTCCCATTCCTTCAGTCCAGGTAAGGACTTTTCAGTTTTTCGATTTATTTTCTTCGCAGATGAGGTGAGCGCCTCACTGGGTCCGGGCATTGATGTGGCATGAGCCGATTGGCTCACGCCTGACCCCACTGGCCTGATTCAGTAGCTGCAAGGGATGTGTGGCTTGTCCTGATTGGCCAGAAGTAATTTAAATGCTAAAAATAGTAGAAATTGATAGGAAGGTCGGATGAAAAACTATATATATGAAAAATGATCAGAAAAATATGTGGAATCTGATAAAAATATTAATAGCACCTGATTTCGTTTCTAATTGAAAAAGTACCTTAAGATGATCATATAATGCATTGAACTTAGGTTAAAAATCCTAATGATGATTAGAGATCAGATCTATGATTTTTAATGGGTTAATTTGAGTATTAATAACCTGTTGAGAAATAAAGTGAGATTTGAACCTGATATTAGATAATAATTGGCTTGCTTTAGGGTTTTAAACAAGAATCTATGATAATGCATGTAGAAACCCTAATCTAGGGTAAAAAGGGTGATTAACTGGAATAATCCAAAATTCTTTGGAATAATGTTGTTGTTAGTCAAACCTAAGCCTGTTAGGAAGGAATTAATAAGCTAGTTAGAGTTTGAAATTAGATTTTCTGTTTTAGGGTTTATGGTGTCAATAATGAAGATGGACCCTAATGAAACCCTAAAAGGAAGTAGGAAACCCTAGGAAGTGAGTTCAAATGAATAAATCCTTATAAAATGAATAGTAAATAGATTAGATGTATTTTTTAGGATTCTTGCTTGTGTGTGTGGATTGAACTGATTGCCTGGACACTTTCTTGCTTGGATTACTATTAGCTTGTTGATTCGACTGAACATGTATGTGGTTATTTTATGAATAATCTCCTTATGATTCACGACATTTCACGAAGTTTTTTTATTGATGTGCAACCTAAACTGTTGTATATTCAATTTTGCAATCCAATAAAGTCACTATGTGTATCACATTAAAATATGAATGTACTTCTCAAACCTACATACCACCCTGATGTATGATGCAAGACCAAGCCCCAGAGGGAAGGTCTGAGTTGGTCAAGCCCCAGAAGGAAGACCATTGAGCACCTCAAGAGGTGACCCCAAGCACCAAGCTCAGGATGGAGAAGGTGGCCTTATGTCCCCTACAAGGACAAAACCCAAAGAGAGGGTAGTCCAGGGTTTATGGTAAAAGAGGTTAAGAAGTGACATTGAAAATGTAATTTGGATTGTTATTCAATTATTTGATATATGTAGGTTGTTAGAGCCTATTTGTGATATTTTGTTTGTCCCCACATACCAGTATATAAATATACTGACTGACATTTTGTTTGTCGGTGTTTTAGGTACTATTCTGAAAAAGGACAAACATTAAATCAAAATATTGTGAAGATACAATTAAGATCTGGTCAAGGAGGATTAGTTAGATAGACATGTTCTGTGGATAGAAGTCTAAATCCGAATTTTCAAGGTATGAAAAAAGATTTATTTATTTTTTATTTCATCCTTTCAGTATAGCAATAGTGGAATTTGATAATTATTTTTGATTAAATGTCAAACCATGGATTCTGAGTTATTAGGATAGAGACTCTGACCATTTGGTCTCCCTTGATTGGGGGATGCCGGGAGGTGGGTTTTTTTATAGTGGTAGCAAAAAGTTATCAAAACATGGCCAACTCTTGCTCTGGAGAGATGACTACGCCCATACTAGAAGTGGATGGGGCGTCCTGACAAACTGATGATCCACTTCCAGATAGAGGTGTACCGTGAGTCACTGATCTGGTAAAGGGTGGATCCCTCCTTGGCATCCCAAACCTAGGGTTCTGGGGTGTCTAGTAGCCAGACATGTTGTCAAGAGTCGACTTATCTCCCGCCATGAGGGTTTTTTCCTGCACAAGACAAGGATACTAGATATAAGCAACCTATGGAAAAAGGTAAACAACCTAAGGGAGACAAGTTTGAAATAGTTAGATAACTAACAACTAAAGGCTCTGATACCATTCTATAAGGAGTGGGATCCCAGAGGGGAACCACTCCCTACTAGAAATAAAAAGGAAACATCCCTTGAACCAACACCACATACAAGTTTTAACCAAAGGGATGATGACCAATTCATTCAACATGTATGTATCATAACACAATAAGTAGCAATGAAAAAGAAATATATCCAACTATTACAAAGCTTGACATCTTTTACATCATTACACCGCACATGGGTGAGTTACAAAAGAAACTATAAGGATCTAGTTGAGGATCATCTAACCATCTCTTTCAAGTCTCCCAAAATCTCATCAATTAAGGTTGTTGTACAAGTACACCTTTCTTATCCTCTCCTTGATCTACAACTGGGGATGGAAGCATACCCCACAAAAGGAGAAGAAAATGAAATATCAGCAAAAGCTGGTTTGTGCATACTAAATCGAAAAATTGAGAAATATTACAAAATAAAGGGACATAAAATAAAAAAAGGCTTTCCATAGAAAAGACAAGGACTACCCAAAAAGGGCATAAAAGAAAAGAACAACAACAAAAGAGTTACTTGCCATAACCAAACAAACAAAATTGTGCCATACTAGCACATACAAAGATAGTAGGACACACACCCAACAATCATCAACCTGCATGCATGTGAGATAAACATAGCCCTAGAATAATATAACGACAAAGGCGGCTAAGCCTCACAAACTTAATACCTAATAGAGAAGACATACTGCCACTCCCAATACATATAAGTTGGGCCAAGCCTCACAAACATGAAAACCCTGTAATGGGGCACCATCACCTCCATCCCAATAATAATAAGGGCATACTGCCCAAAAACCAATACAATTGCACTACTCTAGTGCTACTAAATTACATAGCATGTTTAATAGAGAGGCAAGTAAAAAGTATAGTCAGATTAAACAAAAGTTGCCATCATACTAATGGACAACATAAACATCCACCTCACAAATGGGCAAAAGACATCACATGTCATCATACAAAGTTCCAACATGAACAAAGCATAATATAGGAGTCCAAAAGAATATCCATTATCACATGATCAATAACAAATAAAGTAGTTCACATGAACCATGATTTTCAATAGAAAAGACATTGTGTATAGAATAATGTCCATAGGACCAAGAGAAAGAAGAAATATATGTTAATTGCTCAATAAGTATAAAAGGGGATGCAAACATAACTTACTTAAGAATCTAAATAGTCCAAAATCAGATCTAGGTCCAAGCGTAGGCCTCCAAAGAACCTATTGAGCATATATTTAGATTTAGAGTCAATTTTCACATTTATTACTTAGACCCTAAAAAAACCTTTTTCTTAGGTGTGAATTAGGTTATAAAAACCATGCTATATTTTAATTTATATTATTCAAATCCCAAATCATATATTTTTTATATTTTTTGACTTATAGAAGTTTAATTATGAATTTTACAAGTTATTACTTATTTAGATTAATCCATTAAAATTACATATCATTAATCATTGGATTTAGGCAGTAAAACCACCACCACAAGATAGCTCTTATTTTATAAATCGAATGACTATTTATCCATATTCTTCTAATCAGTGAGCGAATTATTATGAATTTTGCAAGATTTGACAAATCATCAAATTCCATGTGGTAAAAAATTTGAGGAAGAGGAAAGAGAGAGAGAGTGGGCCATGCATCTGAGTTGGCCCAATCAGGGCTGACCAACTCAAACGAACACTCAAACACATAAGCAAGCATCATGAACAAAATAAAAGTAGGCAAAGTTACAAAAATGTCCTCAAGGAAAATAAAAACAAAATGAAAGCAAAAGGACAAAGAGGAGAATAAGTATAGGGGATTCATCCCTCGCTCCTTCTTTGCTCACCATGGACTTCCACAGAAGCTTTGAAGGGTGAGGTGATATTGAGCAATGCTCCACTTCACGACCCAAAAGTGGGTCTGGTAAATTTGTGAAGAGCCGACGAGCACATGAAGCATGTACTCAAGACCAAAGGAAGAGAGAGAGCTCAATTAGAAAAATAGAGAAAAAGACCTGAGATACGAATCCATCACAAAATGTAGAAGAAGAACAACTAATACATTAGGAAAGGTCCATGGAGGCAAGACAAGACCATAGACATGACTTCCATGACTGAAGGACTACTAGACGACCAAAAAAGGTGATCGCCGGCAAAGCCTAAGGGTGCGTCTATAGGATCCTGCGAGTGGGAGACCTTTGAAGCAAATAAACAAGGCAGAATAGCAACATGAGGGGTGAGGATGCTTACCACATAGGCAATTATGTCTGAGATGGTGGCCAAGATGGCGGAGAGGTGTTGATAGCTAGAAAACCAATTTGGTGTAGGTCTAGGCGTTCGGGGAAACAAAGAACCAAATTGGAAAAGGAGGAGAGTTGGAGGAGGGTTGATGATTGATCCTGGGCAGCCGTGAGCGGACGAGGCACTATGGATGTACCTCTGTGAAAAATAGTGGAGAGCCACAAATTGGGTGTTTGCTATATATAATGCATTAGAGCTTAAGTAAGGGGTCAAACTAATTAGAAGTGAAAGAGGAAACCAATGGCAAAGAAATTTTGAGAGATCAATGCTTGAGGTGAGAGAACAACTATAGATACCATTGTGTGTACTATTCATAACTGGTCGGACTCCTACTCAAGGTAGGAAATGACCCCAGAGACATTGAATCAAAAATTGAATGGTCGAGATCAAGCATATAATTGTAACAGAAACCAAGGCACGTGACAACATGACAAAATCAAATTAATTTAATAAAGTGACATTGCATTTAATTTTCTTTTTCTCTTTCTTCATTTAATGGTTCAAACATTATCCAAATTAAGTAAAATTTTGCAAAGAGGACAATTTAGGCATGCAAATTCCGATTATGTAAATAGATTTCCCTTTTGAGAACTTTTAATATGTTAAATAAATCAAATTCTATTTTCTCTTTCCTCATGCATTAATGACGTTAAGAATCTCCAAATTTGATGAAACTTTACCACAAGTCATATTTAATGTGTTGGATACGAATTTTCTATCAAATTTACATTTTGTAGTTGTTTGTATAATTATTTAATATTTTGAAGGCCCTACACACTTCCTCTCTCCTGATTTCACTTTTTAAGTAAACTTTCTCCAAATTGGATGAAAATTCACCCAAAGGCTATATTTATTATGTAGATTATGAACCCAAGATTATTTTCCTCTTTTGGAGTCATTTATCATTTTATTTGATATTTGGGGAAAATTATTTTCTTTCCTAAATGAATTAAATTAATTGTTATTATCTGAATAATGTGAAACTTGACTCCCAAGGTAATTGGGACCCAAGGAACACAATTTTTAACTTTGATTCCACTTTTGGGGTTTCCATTTATGAGTTATGACATAGTTAATATTTGAGCATATTGTCCTCACATCTATCATCTATTTATTTTTGTCCATCTAATTATATTCAAAACTTCACCTAAAAATTTTATGTGTGATTATTAAGCTCGAATTATCATGTATTCCCCATGTGACACTTTTTATATTCCATTATTGGTCTAAATCTAATGTGAGGACATTGGATTACATTAGGGTGATTTGTTCATGCATTATCTCATTAGGGTTATACTAAACCTTGTTTGGCTAAGTCCAATAGATCAAACTTCTAGGGTAGGGTTTGAGATCTAGTATTTTACATACCATATCTGAGAAGATGGAAAGCATACAACGTTGGATGGTGGAAGGGCGTTACAATGGCTGAATGGCATCTGTCTATATGCAAATGTGCCATAAAGATAGGTGAAAGTAGATTTCTCCTAATCCTGTGGCTCAATCAAAATATATTATAACTGGAATACCCATCAAGGAAGCAAAAGTGTGAACGACTGGTGAGTTGTTCCAAAATCTGATCAATGAAAGGTAATGGTAAATGATCTTTTAAAGTGACAACATTCAAACGATGGTAATCTATGTACACACACTACCCCGTCACCAACCTAGTTGAAATCAACTCATTAACTGTGTTGGTTGTGACAATAATCCCCCCTTTCTTAGGAACTACTTGAGTTGGGCTGACCCACATAGAATATGAGATTGCATAAATGATACCTATCGACAGGAGTTGTCCCACTTCTTTCTTCACTACCTCAGTCATGATCAGGTTGAGTCACCGATGAGGTTGAACTATTGCTTTATCTCCTTCTTCTAGCCAGATCTTATGTTGGCACAAACTTGGGGAGATTCCTTTTATGTCTGCTATAGACCACCCAAAAGCAACTCAGTGGTTCTTCAACATAGAAAGCAACTGTCCCTCTTGTTCACCGCTCAAGGATGATGATGATCACCGAGAGCTTCTCTTCTGCAGCCAGCAAGACATACTTTAGATGTGGTGGAACGACTTCAATTCCAACTCAGGAGGTCTCAATAAAGATGGAACCAGTTGTGGGGGAGGTTGTCCCAAATCTTCAAAATATCTTATATAATAGTAGGGTACCACCTTCAGCACCAAAACACACTCCTCTAGAGAGCAGATGCATGTGTTGTCATCTACTCTATTCATCAAACATGCTTCCAAGGGTAACTGTGGATATGTTTATATCAGGGAATCAACAGTGACCACCTCTATGGTAGCCAAATCATAGTCTTCTTCTCTATCATCTAGGTAACATATTTCTTCTTTCAATGAGATCATCTTAGTGTTTTCAATTATATCAACTGCGAGAGTATCTTTTTCCACCTTGGTCATCACATGATCCATGTCAAGAAATGTCTTCCCTAGACACAGAGAAATCTTGCCCTCCATGTGCTGTAACATGTTACACTGTGATGTATCCCCTCTTCCTTTCGAGTGTTCATGCATCTTGATTTCAAACCGGTCATCATAAGTGCCCATTGTCAGACGTCCTTTGTCCATTTTCATAATCATGTTAGCAGTGGCTTAGAAAGGCCTACCTAGCAAGAGTTTGTTGCCTTTATCTTCCTACATTTTCATTACCATGACATCTGTAGGATAAACAAATCTATCCACTTTCAATAGGACATCTTCACAAATGCCATATGATCAGACCACGGAGTTGGTAGCCAATTCAATAGTCATAGCCATACTTGTCAAGGTGTCCATTCGATCACGCTGATCCCTTGGGTGACTAGACCGACTAGTCGGCCTCCCAGGCGTAGGTTTTTTTTTCTTTCTTTCATATAATTATTTATATATAGTAACATATATATAGTTATATACTTATATACAACACATTATATGAAAAATAATGTAAACACATATCTAAGGAAGTAATAATCCATATTTGTTAAATACTATCATAAATATAGAAAACAATAATCAATAAGAACTAAATGCCTAATTCATGTTTTGGTAAATAATAACATATATTTGGTAAATAATGTCATAAAACACCTCAATCTTTTTGAATGAGCATTATTCAATGTATTCAATTAGGCAAATATAATCAGATAGAGATAAATTTATAAAATTTAGACTTTTAGCACTTGTTGAATTACTGTAACTAAATTAAAAGTTATTAATTTAACTAGTATAGTGTGAATGAAATTGATGTTCACATCAAATCGTTGCTAAAGAAAAACTCAAAAATTCAAGATAGGGGGTGGGGGAACTAGAATAGCAAAAACTGAAAAAAGAAAAAAACTTATCATTCTTGGCTCTAGCCTAACTAAGCAGTCGCCGAGGCTTGGTTTGGGCTGACTATATGGACTAGTCAGCCGATTAGCCGACTAGTCAGCCTGGGCAGATGCCAAAGTGAGGTCGAAATCTAGGCGACAGGCAAGTCGGACCCCACTCCAGCGACTAGTCGGTGACTAGTCGTCGACTGGTCAGACGACTCAACAAGTATGGTCATAGCAATTTTTCTTATCTCCTTAAGACCTAGCGTCTTGAAGGTTACCAAGGGCATGAGGTTAACATTGGCCCCTGAGTCACATAGAGATTCACCGAACATGGTATTTCATATGAAGCACATGATGTTGAAACAACCAAGATCTTATCTTTTAGGAGGTAGTGTTATGAGAATAAACACACTCACCTGCTCCTTTAACACTACCACATCAGCCTCATGTATCTTCTCTTCTTATTTATGATGTCTTTCAAGAACTTTCCATATGATGGTATCTGCTCAATTGCATCAAAATGAGTGGAATATTGATAGATAACTTTTTAAAGCCCTATAAGAATTTCTAGAACTATCGGTCTTCTTTGGTTTCCTTCAATCTGTTTGGAAAGGGCACTGGAGTCACTGGTGTCCTCTGGTGAGGTGGGACATATGCTTTTGATCTAGTATCCTCCGCCTCATTAGTGTGCTCTTCAGTTGTTTTCTCCTATTCTAAATTATCTAGCTTAGTTGTATCTCCTATCACAGTCAGAGTTGTTGTTCCAATAGCGTCACCTGCATCTGTGTTTGCTAGTGCCTTATTCAACAACATCTTACCACTATGTAGGACTGCCTTGATGTGTTGATTTCCAGAAGGCACGTTAGTATTAGTTGGGAACCCCTATTGGTTTGACTGCTTCAAAGTACCGACATCGACTACTATTTGAGAAATCTGAGTTTCTATACTGCGGATCATTGCCCCTTGGTTTTGGAGTTCTCTTTTAGTTTGACCAATAAGCACTTCATTCTGACTGACTAACTTTCCAAGCATTTCTTCAATACAATCAATGTTCTTTTGTTCTTGTTGATATTGTTCCTAGCCACTGAACTATTGTGGCTTGGTGTTGCACCTGCGATGGGTCTTGTTGGAAATTGTTAGGATCCTTCTATGAAAACTTATGATCCTTCCTCCATGTGTAGTCGTTGCTCCTATATTACTGTTGGTGGCACACAAACTTACACTCTTCATCTTCTTCCTCTGATGGTGGTCCATTGTTAGCACATAAATTTTTAGCAGTTAAGTCCAACCTCTCATTTAATGCATAAATGACCTTGGACTCGCTGACACTTTTGACAGTTTCCAGAAGCTCTCTCTCATCACCCCATGATTGATTTTTGGATATATTCTTCAATATTTCATCACATCAGGCATGTTTGTTGTTGAGGAAGAACCCTGCTCCCACACTGTCAAGTGTAGTTCTTTCTCCCTTGTGCAGACCGTCATAGAAGATCTTTGCCTGACCCAACAGATCAATACCATGATGAGGTACTTTCCGCAACATATTCTAGAATCTCTCCCATGCTTCAGAATAGGATTCATCAGCTTGTTGTCTGAAATTATGAATCTTCTTCACCAAGTCATTGGTCTTCTGTGGGGGAAAGTAACACTTAAAGAAGGCTTCGATCATCTAGTCCCACATTTTGAGACATTAATCATCAAGATTATGAAACCATGACTTTGTGCTGTCTTCCAAAGATGATGGGAAAAGCTTCAGATATATGATAGTCACTGAAACTCTATCTATTTTGATCGTATCACAATTCTCAACAAAGTTACTGATGTTCACCATCGATTCTTTAGAATGTGGCCATGAAAAGATTGGGATTTGACTAAAGAGATCAACCATGGGTCAATCTTGTAGCTACCCACATTGATGGCTTGTCTTTTGATTGGTCATTTTTTAGCTATTGAGGAAGAGGCTATGATCCTCTCCCATATCGTCTGTTCTTCTGCTCCATACCCCATTTCTGTTGACTCTGGTTCTTTTGGTGTTACAGGTCTTACAAGTAGAGGTGTTGGTGGTGGCATTTGGTTAAATCTATCCACATACCTTCCAACTTCCCTCTCTCTATAAAGGAGTTATGCTTGCCCAAAACCTAACAAAGATGGATCTCTGTAATCATGGGCTTGAGTACACACCATACACCAGTACTTGAAAGTGGCAAATTGATTGTCAGAGTGCAATAGTGGAGCTAGAAGAAATAATTATTTTATGATTCAGCTTTAAGTGAAATAGAAAACAAAATGGGTTGGCCTAGAATGGCCAACCACATCACTCGTAGTGTTGGATGTTGTCGTTTCCTCGACAATGGCACAAAAACTTGACACATGTTTATCATGCGTTATACGCAAGTGGACGTATCAAAGTAATGTAGGCCCTTTTGAGGCCCGAGTCGAACACAAGGAAATGTTCTGCAAAAGACTACTACTAACTATGGTCTAATCAGCTAGGCCGGTGAAATTGAATTGGTTTGATTGAACAGAAATGAAAATAGAACAAAACAAGCTCAACACTTAAATTACTCACATTTTAGGTAATTTCTCTGGATTATGGTTTCACCACAGATAACATTGCAATTCATTCCACACACCAATATCTAATACCCCTATCCCTGGATAAAGAGCCTGTAGTCAGAACTACCCACTCCCGCTGTATAGTTCACTACCTATTCTAATGCCAACCCCATTTCCATAGCAATTGGCTGATTAGTTAGGTGTTTTATGATTAAACTCTCGGTTTCTCCTGCCATTTATTCTCCACCTTTCCCAAGGGGTGCAATCAATAGGTAAATCTATGCCTTCTAACCCTTAACCTCTCTCCAAAATGATTAAGAGTCTAATAATATATCTATGTTGATCAGGCATAAATAGAACAAAGCAACATCATAGATTTATATCCAGAAAATAGGAACAAAGATGATATTAATGCATGTAAATAAGTTACAATGCATATTCGGGCTACTCCTGGGTCCTAAGGAATCAAGGGGTTTAGCCCTGCATGGTTTTCATTGAAAAATACATGGTAGAGAAAGACAAAAATGTGGGAAACATTAGAAAAACTAAGTAAAACCTAGATAATAGCTGATCTGGATGATCCCCTACGTCGTGCGTGCAATCAACTATCTTTCGACTATTGACTTGCCTTTCAGAGGTGCTCAGATCATCCCAGGTGAAGCCTTTAGTTCCTTTCTCTTCTTTACTCTCTCTGGAGTCATGCAATGCAAAACGGTTTCCTCCCCTGGTATGCCTGAACTCCCTTAGGTCATGGAGTCACTTTCGGTACAAAATAATGCCAACCATTGGATTAGATTGCTATCTTCAGATTTGCCAAATCGGGCAGACTTGGTAGTACCGAATTGGTAGTCGGTAGTACCGAGTTCCTAGCGTAGCAGCAACCCATGACAATGTCAGTACTATTTACTTATCTTGATAGCACTGAGTCTTTAGGTTGCCTGAGCACTGCCTTATTGACGCCATCTCGGTAGTATCGAGTTTGTGAACTCTGTAGTACCAACTTTTCACGATTCATCCTTGTGCTTCACTGATGAGGTTTTAGTACTACCAACTTTGAGTTTCAGTCATATCGAGTCTGTGCAAGTCTTTTATGTTCTAAACTGATATGAAGTCGGTACCACCGATGCCTGGTGTCAGTAGTATCGACTCTGTAAAGTTCAATTGTACCTATAAATGCACAAGAACATGGATAAATTCTTGGGATAAATATTAAACCATCTTAAATAGTAAAAATCATATAATTTGATGCCTTTAGATAACACAAAATATTAATAGCATTTCATACATTATTAATCAAATAAATGACAAATCAACACATAAAATTAAGGAAAATATGCTTGTGAAAATGACTAAAACCCATGCATCAACCTCCAAGTGAGCATGTTGATGGTTTAAATCCATGATGTCTATCTATAATAATCTGAATAAATCTAGAAATATATGAGATCATGTGTTTATAATATGTGTATCCTACTATTAGATGTTCATATTACTTACTACTTTAGTCTTGGTCTTTATCTTATATTGGATATGAAAAAGTTAGTCATCTCTATTCAAGACTATGCAAGATAAAATTTTGTTTTATTTAATGGTTCCAATATATTAGTAATTGGATTGGACAATAAGTGAAACCCTAATTATGTAGTGTATACCACGTGCACCATAGAATTTCCCCTGTGTGTGGAAGTTAGGTAAGGGAAACATGTATTCCTGTAGCAATTTGGGGATCATCAAAAGGTCCTTAGAGTCATATATAGGTTAATATACATGGGTTATTAAGAGTCTAAATGAGGATTCACTCCTCTCGACAACCTAAAATCATCCATTATATGAGTGTGTTCGAGGCTATAGGTCCTATAATTAATGGTAGCATTACAAATGCGATTGAAATGATATGAATTTGATGTGTTTTTATATATCAGTCCCACCATTGTGATATGATAGGACCTGTGTATCGGGACAATCATAATGTTAATGTAGTCATAATTTGTGAGGACTTGGAAATTCTCTTCTTTTATGTAGAAGTTGTACTTGAAAAAGGATTTTGAAACATAATTTTCTATATAAATGATGTAGTTGTCTATATTTTATATTGAGTCTTTTTGTCTACCAATTAAAGAATTATTCAATTCAATTGATTAAATATTATATATGTTGATCCTCTTTGTTAATAATACTATCTTGGAAAGTTTCTTTCAAGTTTTCAAAACCTTGAGGTTATGATACTCTTTAAATATTACATTGGAATAAGAGTGACTTGAAGGTCAAGAAAAGGATAATAAGACTATCACTTTTCATTGATACATTTTATCAGTATAAATACGAGAGAAAGAAGATCCTCTAATTTGAAGTCATATAGACTTTCATAATGGCCTAATGTATTGTTATATCATATGGGTCATATATGAATGTGTTGGGAAATACAAGAACAAAGTACAACAGTGAAAACAAAAATCTTATCTATTTGTATTCCCATAACAACAAGATTGTGTCAACTACTAGGAAATAGGAAGCATGGTTATAGCAAGTTATACCTGGTACTGGAGCAAATCCAACAAAACTTCACTTCTTTACAACTACTGACAAGTTGCTCTGATGGTCTCACCATGGTGGCTGTGCAACTCTTGATCTTCACCACAAATACTTGTCTACTCAACCTTTGTAGTGACTCTGGTGGTCTCACCATGGACCGTAGGTTGACTTTTCTCTCGGAGCAGTAGCCAAATGACTCATGCATCTACAGTAGCCCACATGGAACAACTAGAACTCCTGTAGTTCACTAAGAATGGATAGGAAGGAGTTGACCCTCCCGTCAATGTACTAGTCACCAACTTGCTCTCCCACAAGGATAACTTTTCAGTTGTTCTCTCCCTTTACCTATCCCTCCCTATCGGGTAGGACTTGTCTGGGATCTCTCAGTTACCACAACCAGAAAGGACAACATTTGTTAGAGGAATTGATTCTCATTTTTCTGTGTTGTGTGATGTGTTCTTGGAAGCCCCCCCCAATACCCCTCAATTTATAGTAGAGGCCACGGTCAGGGTCAGGGTTCCCAGTCTATACAAGATTGTATGGGAGTGGAAGGGACCTGAAGAACTTGAACTTTTGCAACCTATGAGACACCAAACAGTCATCTAGCACACCCAGATGGTCGTCTCGGACTGCCAAATGACCATTTACCAGTTTCCCAATCACACACAAATTTGGCGATTTCGATTTCCAATTAATATCACATATTACATTACTTCCTATCCAAGTATGTGCAATAAAAACTATTTGGGAAACATCCCAAACCTTCATTCAGCCCAACCGAGCCATCTCACTCACCCAGACGACCGTCTAGTGAGTTGAGTGGAGCCAGTCAGTTTAATGGCAGAACTTAGCCAATTCGAACTCTGATTAGCCTGACCATCCAAACTACAGTGTCAACACTTGAGACGTCCATCTGGTTGCCCAAACAATCGTCTCACTTAGTGAGATGGTCGTTTGGCACACCAGTCAGCCATCAGTTGATCTGTTGTCTGAATTGAAACCTAAACATTTTAGTAATCAATCCAATTCTCATTCAAGATCAAACTCCTCTTCTAGATGAGTTCCTATGTGTGTGACCATATAGGTCCCATATCACATTGGCAGTGAATGTCCATAACTAGCTTATGACATCACAAGCAAGGAGCGGTGCCTAGTCTCACATCAATTCTACCCAAGTGAATGGAAATTTGGAGTACAACACCAACCTACAATCTATCTAAGGTGTTGCAGTGATTGTATAATTACTTTGTCTATGATATCCAGAATGAACTCGAGGCATGGACTCATCATCCTATCAACGTTCAATCCATGTTTATTGAACCAAGAGCTTTGAGATAATGTGACCTCAATATCATATATTGATTCACATGTGCATGCACATACGTTTCTTAGTCTCACTTAATATGTGTCCATGATATTATACTCCAGTAGGAGGGACAAATCCTATACCTATTACTCACAATCTATCCCATGTATCAAAGTCATCACCTTTATAGCAACCTATGTTTCAAAATTGCATTTTATGATGTCAAAGTGTACCCAATGACAGGTAACGAGTGCAGTGATTTTAGTTCTAAGAATCACTTAATCACCACCTTTCACTATGAGAGTTTACTGTGACTTACCATATGATGGTTTCCATGTGTCACTCTCAAGGTGGGGTTGTTCGATACATTGTTCCCTAACATGTATCTGTGTGCTTGGTTTTATATTTCCATATCATGACTAATGACATTTATTCATCAACCAAATCACACTTTAATCTTATGTGTAATTGTTGTCTATCAACCTTCCACAATAACAATTGATCAAGGACATAATGAGAATATGTTTATGTACTTTTAACATCCATATGATCTCATCCACGAGGGTAGTAACTTGAATACATACATCATTGAGTAATATGATTCTCTAGACATTCATAATGTTTCCTTAATATCTCATAACGGGATGAAATAGAATGAATTGGAAGCTTGCCTTTATATGTATTAATCAAATCCTTTATATGGTATATGCCATGTCAGTCATCACATGATTTTATCTACGGGCATACCTTACCAACACACTCCCACTTGCACTTAGAGACAATCACATACAAATCATATTATGAGTGAGCCAAACATGGCCAACATGCTTCTACTACGCAAGTGCTTTATCGGACGGGCTAGCAGCAGTTTGCTATTTAGCCACTATATTACATGTTTCTTATCTCTTCGCCTTTGAGATGAAACTTCCGTAATATGGAATATGATATTCCCTTGCTAACACTTAGATCCATTGCTGTCATAGTACTTCTATTGAGTCATCGATGGTTGGAACATCCATAAGTTCATCACACAAATTTCTAGATCCATATAGTATCACTCTGTGTTCACAACACATGTATACTTGGCTTCTATTGTAGAATACAATTAATAGCTTATAAGTTTGGAACCCTTCCAACTAACAACATGTCTTTTTTAAATCAAACATATTTAATTTGAGATCAACTTTGTCATTTCTAGAAGATTGCATCGACATAACTCTTTGCATCCAACTCTTCCTTTTAATGTTGTCCTCATTGTGTATGAATTCATCCTTAAGTACTTCATAAGTATTAATGGATATTTTAGTGACATTCAAATAACCATTATTGGAATTCAATATCATCTTATCATGTCCAAAACATACAAGTTTATGGGATAAGCATGTTAATAGCTTTCATGATAGATCCACTATTGTACAAGCCTTTAGAATCATAGTCACGATATTCCTTGCTTTACAAGAATCGAAACATAAGGTTCATGAGAGTTTAGTATGGATTCTCTCTCACTGAATCCTTAGGTGTTGAACTCTTTCTACATTGTTATTATATGCTCAAACTTCCATTATGAAACATTCAACAACTATCTCATAGGTCTTGATCCTTATCTCATAAGACGTTTCATCAAATCCGTCATTGTTGAAGGATTTTTTCATGCCAGCTCTCAATATTCACAATATTGAGATGTCATTCCTCATAATAAGGGGACTATTCATATATTCTCCAGCTAAATCTTTTGTAATCACAAATTTCATCTTTTATCTTGATTCAAGTCAAACTCTTTGACAATCTTGTCAAAATCAAAAGATCCATCTCCAAGATGCTTGTTTCAATCCTTGATTAAACTTTGTAGTTTATAGACTTCATTTGTAGTCTTGAAGTTATAAAAACCTTTTAGGCTATGTCATATACACATCCTCTAATGTATTTCTTTTAAGGAATCCATTTTTATCTTCATATGCCAAATCTCATAGTCTATTATAACTACAACAACAAGCATGATAGTTGGTTAAGGAATTTCTATCAAGTTCAACAACTTGAACTAATTTGGAAACATATTCAACTAATCTATCCTTTTATGTTGTCCATATAGGTCTATGCCATAAGACCCTATTTCACCTTGTAGGTATTACTCTTATAGGCGGTTGTTATAACCACATTTTCTAAAGCATGTAATGAGATTTGTAAATCTCTTTTTAAAAGATAAATGAAATCCATGATGGATTTGATGAGTTGATTTGAATGAATTTCGTGTATGATAGCCTTGTGTGTTTTCTTAATGGGCCTTATTGGCCATTAAGCCCAATTGAAAGAAAGAGAAAAAGAAATGAAAAAGGAATTCAATGGGAGAATGGGAGATATAAGAAAATGAATAAAGGATGATTAAAAGGCTAAAAGATATTTTCCCAAAAATAGAATTTCGAGTTATAAAGATTGCTTGGGGTTCAAGGAACTCAGGATCATTATATAGCAAGGGAAATAAAGAGTATGAGGAAAAAATGAATAAAATGGTGTTTTCTTGCAACTAAAGAAAAGGGACCGTTTAATTAAGATAATAATTACAATTTTTGTTGGATGGAAGATAAAAGTATGAACTAGCTTTCCTCAAAATTTGAATAAAAATGGAGTTAAGAATTGGGAGTTATGATTTTCCAAGTTATCATTAATTGGGGGTTACCAGGAGGTGGGGTCGTTACAATTGGTATCAGAGCGTAGGTTCCTCAGTTAACCATTAATAACTATTAAATTTTACAAACTCCATAGAACCCAAGGGAGTTATTAGAGGATTATCCGAAAAATGGAGGTGTCTAGAAAAGGAACACGACTGGGGGCTGGCAATATTTTCCTCCGCACCACTAGTCGAAATACGAGGACTCTCGGATCTGTGTGACTGTCTGGCCAAAGTCTTAGGGTATTAGTCAAAATAAGATACCTTTAGGACTTTCTCATCTTATTCAACCTTTCTCATCACAAATTCTGTTAAGGACCTTAAGGATTAGGGTTTTCTCTCTTTTCCTCACCCTCTTGAGGTACGGGTAAGATTGATAGGGTCTAAGGAATCCTCCACAAAATTAATGAGAAGCATGTAAATAAGATGTTATGGACATAAGCTTAATAAAGTAAGTGTAAACTAAAGAATAGATACATGCTTAGGTCATATGACACAAGTTGTCATGACCATAGGAGAGACCTGAGAATAGACCTCCTTGTCAGGAGGATAAGTAAAGTTAGTCATGGAGGCAGAGATCTCCATTATAGGTAGAGACCTGGCACATCCTCTGAGGATGGTGTTAACCCTAACCCTAAGAGAAGGTTAGAGAGAGAGATGGCATGATGAGTTAGACTAGGTGTTTGAATGGACATGCCTTGGATGACATATGAGCCATGAGAGGTTGGATGACCTAGTACCTCTGGCGACCCAACACTAGGAAGAGTCATGCATGTTAGAGTGAAGGATAGCTCCTTCATTGATGAGGTTAGAGAAGAACCTATGGAAACCCCACAAGCTTATATGGGCATAATAGGTACCCAGAATGTATCAGTAGTGCGAGCAATAGGTTGAAACCCTGGCCGGGAGAGTTTGATGGATAGATTATGTAATAAGCATAAGGGGCTATGGATAACCTTGAGTGAACATAAGTTGACCATAGGTTTCATCCAGGTAGGGGCATGCTTTTGAGGTTGATCCTTCATGAAGAGAAGACCTCTAATGGTGAGGTTGGATGTAGGGTTAGCTCTAGAGAGAGCAGGAAACCCAACAAGAAGGTTGGAAGCCTAAAACCCTGAGATATGAGGAACAGTGGATGATAGTGGTGGTCTAATGATCGATCCCTGGAAGTTGATGATATCTTGGTTACCTTTAGAACCAAACCATAGAGAGAGGATGAGTCTGCTTATACCTCTGTACCTATTGTATAGATGAGAAGAAGAGTTCCATAAACCATGTAGAGGTTTAGTAATAGGTTGTAAGGCCTTAAACCTTGTTGTTTGTCTTTGAAGAGGACTCAACTCTGAAAAGTTGCTCGAATAAAAGGACTATGGAAACCTTGGACACGCTTGGTTAAAGGTAGAGCATGCAGTAGTATACCTAAGTGAACCTAGGGTACCTAGGCCTAAGAGGGGAAGTGGTGTACCTAATGCTCATGATGAGAGTTGAGTTTCTACAACTGAGCGCATGGTACCTCATATGTTCATAGGAAAGGGAAACCCCTTAAGTTTAAGGTGTGTTTGACGAACCCCTCACATCTAAGTTGATGACATGGGAAGGTATGATCTTGATCCAGTGTTGAGGAAAAAGAACAAGTAGACCTGCATGGTTAGTTGGTGGTCTGTTTGTGCCTTAATAGTTGCTGGGTTAAGCATGCCCATGTGTAGGTAAACCCTAAGGATGGTTGTGACCTTGTTGTCAAGGGATGAAGTTTCCTCCCATCCTGGGAGAGGGACCCTTTTGTAGGGTTAATACTAGTTTTCTTGGTTTAAGGTAACCTAAGAAGGTCTAATAGGATCTTGAGAAACTAAGCGAAAAGTACATGGTATGAGGACGAACCACTAGACCCATAAATGGCCATCTCTATGTGCATATGGATGTGTTACCATGGAGGTAACTGATATGGGGCTTGACCAAGGTAGCCAGGTTGCCATGATCCCTATGAAAGGATGAAAATCAGCCCATGAATGAAGAGAGAGAGATGATGAAGGCTTGGGTAAGGTTCTAAGTTGGACATGTACTATAATAGAATCCTTAGTCTATCCTAGGGTCAAGTATGGGTAAGACCGATGGAAGTAGGAGTTGCCTAATTCCCTAGTTGCACATAACCATAGGGTCGGGAGGTAACAACTATCATTGTCTGAGGGCCATGTGTTAGGAGATTGATCACCTTCATGAACTCATGGGACCCAAAGGGCAGATGAGTAGGGCACTCTCTTGATGCATGAGGGAAGAGGGGTGACCCAAAAAGTGTCAGCACCCTATAGACCTAGAGGAGATGACCAAGGGATGTGTGTAAACCCCAGTAGGCTCGATACCAGTTCTCCATGGAAGTAACTTTGCTATCGAGATGATTCTAATACAGAGGAATAAATGACACATTTCAACTTAGATTTAAAGGTGTACTGACAAGGTGGGATGAACCATCTCTACTCTTGGAACATGAAGAACTATGTATTTGGACTGCAGCCAAATGCTAATTTCCTCTTGTTATGGGAGTGAGAGATAGGACAGTACGCATGCCATACACCAAAAATAAAAGATGAAGTGGTTTGGAACGTTGCCATGAGATATGGGGACAGAGAAGATAACATGCTCTGGTAAAGTGAATGATACATGGATGGTTTGCAAACGGTAAAGAGAAATAAGGTAGTCATCTTATAAGGATGTTTTTTTTATCATGAGATATGAGTCATACAAGGTTGAGTTTGATCACCAAGAAAGATGAGCTCAAAGTGTTCTCAATGAAGATAAACTTAGAGTTTGAGTTTGAGATGATAAGTAAAATACATGAAAGTGTATGTCTTCAATGTTACCTAATACATAAGAAGGTGAAGTAGTAATGGATGCCCTGGTTGAGATATATCTGCCTAGTTTGGCTAGAAGAGGTGGTTAGACTAACCCTAAGTTTGGAAAAGAAGATATGTTTGGCTGACACTAATGTAACGAGATATGTTGAGCAAGGTAGTGGTTGTTTGGTTAACCTAATCCTTGATTTAATAGAAAGGATGGTGGTAGAACCTCATATGCACTTCTTTGGAAAGGAAGGTGATGAAAACCTGATGAGATTGGTTTCAGGTTTCTGAGAAATCGATTTTGAGAAATCGTGACGTACCAGAAATCATGATTTTAAGATCACCAAACACTGTGATACTACAAAGATAGTAAATGATAATGGCACTTTGGATGCTTAGGACAAAGCTGCATGTGGCATGTGGCCATGCAAGACAGAAGGTGAAGGATGACCACCGGTAACTCAGTGCATTAATATAGAGGATAAAGAGTTCCCGAGAGAGAAAGGGAGTTCATCGCTATGATGTTGTAAGTCTCCCTTGGATCAAGGAAGGTTGAGATGCAATATGGGTTATGGTAGATTACCTTACCTAGATGACATGAGAAAGAAAGAGTACTGTCAAGGGACATATCAGGTTGAACTACATATGAGAGAGATGGTTCAACTACACCATGAGGTTGAGTATAAAAGTTCTTGAGTTTGACCTAAAAGTTCCCTTCCAAAAGGTGGAAGTAGGCCCATGAAGAACTCGACGTTAGTACAGTTTATCACCCCTAACTAATGGTTAATATGATCCAGACTAAAAGGTCTGATGAGAACATATGTGCTCGTTCAGGGTGATAGCTAGAGATAGTTCTTGTCCTATGAAAGATGTTAAGATAACCACCATGGCCAGTATCGGGATTTAAAGAAGCTCTATAAGAGAGGTTGTGTCGGTCACCACTTCAGTAAGGTGATGTTGGTGAAAAGACCACGTGATGGTTAGAAAAGGGCCACAGTGTGTGTAGATGAAGTCACTTTGGTCGTGCAATGGCTGAAAGGAGACTACAGATGACAAGAGTCGTGAGCAGATGCAAAGTAGACTGACATGCAGTTCATTGTGGGAGAATATGTGACATGAAAATCTGACCCCTCTAAGTTATAACTAAGAGAGTTGAGTCCCCGATGCATGTGTTCTTTTGACATGGTTTGGTGGAGAAGGTTAAGTTTGACCTTACCCCTCAGAATAAAGTAATGTGTGACGAGTTCCATGTGTCCAATTTAGAGTACTATGTGAGGTACCCCGACCATGTGCTGAGCAATGAACCTAGTGAGCCCCAAGGGAGGCTAAAATGACCTGAGTCACCTATGCACATTATAGACGCCAGGGTGAAAGAACTCAGAGAAAAGAATATGTGATGATAAAGGTTCTTTGGAAGTGCCATGGGTAGGGTAAAGCCACATAAGGGCCAATGATGGACATGGAAAAGTCTTATTCGGAATTGTTGTTTGCTTGATAGAATTTCGAGGACAAAATTCTTGTAAGAGGGGAAGGATGTTACAACCCTGATTTTGGGTTCTTTTGGTGAGAAATGTAATTTCTCATAATAAATATATTTGAAGAAATAATGATATAATTTTTCTTGAATACATGGGTTTCGTTTACAATAGCCTTGATGATTGTTTTTTGGGATTTATTGGCTATTGGGCCCAATAATAAGGAAATTCAATTAGTAAATGAATAATTGAATTTTTAAGAAAAGAAAATTGTGGAAACCTCTAGAAGGAAAATCCAAAGAGGGATTTCATGCCTCTTGGGTTCCTTGGGTTCCAAGGAGTCCAAAGTTGCAAAGAAAAGGCAATAAGAAAAGAAAATATTAATTAAGTATTTCTTTATTAAGAAAGAAATTGAAAACAATGAAAATAAGAAATGAACAAGAAGATGAGAATTATGTTTATTTCGAAATTTGTTTGTTTGATTGATGAATTTTGAGGGCAAAATTCCTATAAGGAGGGGAGGATGTTACAACCCCATTTTCTAAAGCATGTAATGAGATTTGTAAATCTCTTTTTAAAAGATAAATGAAATCCATAATGGATTTGATGAGTTGATTTGAATGAATTTCGTGTATGATAGCCTTATGTGTTTTCTTAATGGGCCTTATTGGCCATTAAGCCCAATTGAAAGAAAAAGAAAAAGAAATGAAAAAGGAATTCAATGGGATAATGTGCAATATAAGAAAATGAATAAAGGATGATTAAAAGGCTAAAAGATATTTTCCCAAAAATAGAATTTCAAGTTATAAAGGTTCTTTGGAGTTCAAGGAACTCAGGATCATTATATAATAGCAAGGGAAATAAAGAATATGAGGAAAATATGAATAAAAGGGTGTTTTCTTGCAACTAAAGAAAAGGGACCGTTTAATTAAGATAATAATTCCAATTTTTATTGGAAGGAAGATAAAAGTATGAACTAGCTTTCCTCAAAACTTGAATAAAAATGGAGTTAAGAATTGGGAGTTATGGTTTTTCCAAGTTATCATTAATTGGGGGTCACCGGGAGGTGGGGTCGTTGCAGCAGTGCTATCAAGGTCCTACCTAGTTAGCTTACATGGATCCCATAATACTCAAAATAGCTTAGTTGACTAGTTGGCTCAACCAATATGACGAACCCATCTGAATTGTTGGATTCACAATCCTCCAATCCCATATGTGTTCTATTAGAATTTTTATTCTGTATTACATGATGAACTTGATATTCCACAACAACTTGTGATTCTCTTAGTTCTCATCATACCTCTTTGTTGATCTCAAATATTTTGAGTTTCTCTTTTACTCCCACTGATTTTTTGGAACTTAGTTATCCTATCAACAAAACACTTTTGTTATTGGATTGGGATTAATAGTAACATTCAACAAATATAGTTTGTGGATAAAACTCTTCAAGAAACTACTTTCTTTGTGTAGGTTTCAATGCTTTTAGACATATTGGGATGTCCCCAAATCATATCATATATGATGTCTAATAAACCATTCAGACGATACATCATTAGTGTTTATATATTTATGAGGAAAGAAGACTAGATTAATTGATAATTTATATTATGACTCATCATGATATATTTCCTTCATTCTGACACATCATCATGTTCAGATGGATTTGACTCATGATACATTATCATAGCCCTTTCCTGAAGGTTCTTAAGATATTGATGCAAAGTATTTCAATATTTGATCTCATCAAAGTTTCTTAATACTTTTTCAAAGTTATACTTCATTTATTGTCTCCTTGAACACTTCAAGTGATTCTATTTTATTGAGTACATATCATCATATTACAAGTAAATGGAATGAGGTATAAGCAATTATCTATAGCAATCATTCCATAAGGTCTTCATGCATCATATGTATGAGGTCTAGTGGAAAGCTTATCCTCCCACTACTTTTAGTGAAGGATGTTATGTCACATTATGTACAAACAAGAATTACATACTTCCTTAGGTTAATTAACCAAGGGAGTCTAGATTAACATCAATATGTATTCTAGGTATGCATTTCATATATATACATCTAAGGTGACCATTTCTAATGATAATTATTGAGTCATCAATTACAATCCTTTGGTATTTACATTATAAAATGTATCCATAATTCTTTCAAAGAAAAGATCATTGGGAATTGCCACGCGAGATCATATCTTTTAAAGAAAAAACAATAATATCATACTTCATTGATATGTCATCCTTGTCATACAAGATGATGTAAAGTAAATTTTCTTATGGTATAATGATATAGCAATTCAACTAGCTCTATTACATGCCCATTTGGCTAAGATAAATTTAAATGTAGAGTAAAGCTTCCCCAATTCCTGCTCCGCATTGTCCACCTTTGTCCTTCCATGAAGAATTTTACTTCTTATCAGATCACACACATCTATATGTTAGATCTCTATTTGGTATCACATACCAAAAGGAAGAAGTAATAAAATTTACCTCATAACTATTTATACCTAAAGTGGAGGCCGCAATGACTTCCTTCATCTTCTTTAGTTCCTCTAACCTGAGTGGGCAATTTCTTTTCCATTGTCCAGGATGGTGACAATGGTGACAACCACCCCTTACTTTCTTTACTCCTCCCTTCACCTTGAGATCTACAGACATGGGCTTCTGGATAGCTTTAGAATTCTTCTTAGCTTTGCCTTTGCCTTTAGACATCCCCTTTGTCTTGTTGATCATCATCATAGACTTGGACTTGTTGTAAAATCCCTGACCTGGGTTATGTGTTAACCCTAGATGTTTTGCTTAAGTAAGTTAATTAGATGCTTGATTATGTCTTGTAAAAAGTAATTATGTCTCATGAGGAACTTATGTTTCAATTTTAGTCCTTTTTGAATAATGTTTTACTTACTTTGGACTAAAGTGCAAATTACCTAAGTTAAGGGGTTAAATTGCAAATTGTGCATGAAAAAATGTTCCTTTAGTGTTGAAGCATCATAAGAGTGAGAATGATGCAGAGGTATGGCTCCTACAAGCCTGAATAATAAGAAAGAGCTTGTTGATCAATGTTTGTGCATTAAAACCTAGTTTTAGTGTAATGTGCAATTTACCCAAAACCTATGGTTCAATATGCAAAATATCACTTCTAGAGGGTCCCTAATTATTTTTGGCATCATTTAAAGGCAATAAAATTACAGAGGCACCTCATTTGAATCACTTTGGAGGAGAGAGAATCTTGATATTAAAATAATCAAGATTTAAGCATAATTGGAACTTTATTTCAATTTAATGCAAAAATAAATATATTAATTGAAATAAAGTTCCAATTGGAAAAGGTTGAGGGATGATTTTTGCAAAAGGTTGGACGAGCTTGTGCCTTGCAAAGGCACGAAAATATCATAAGTGAGTGGAGAGCCCACTCACATTAAGTTAATGAAAAGTAATATCCACTAAAAATGGGATATTAGTATAATATGATTATGGTGCTTAATTTGCTTTTCTTTTAAATTGAGGATAATGAACGGGAATTAAAAGCAAGGGAAGGTTCCTTCGTGCACAAGGGAAAGAGGGGAGTGTGTGGTATGATTTGGTGAGTTGAAGGATTTTCTTTCAACTTTCTCTCTCCTAGAAATTCCTTTATATATACTCTCTTTTCCACTCAACCAAAGGTCTTTTTTCAGATTTTCTTACTTTCTTGCCTTGGACGAGCTCAAGGGGACTAAGGAGAAACAGGAGGACGAGTTCCAACCTGTAGGTAAGTTTCTTGATCACTTTCAACCATGATTTCATGGTGGAAATCAAAAATAAATGATGGATTTCTTCTTTTCTTCCATCAATCTTCCTTTCTAGCCAATCCTTTTCACTCAAAAGCTTGAAGAACGAACCTTGTGGTTTGAGAAAGCTTCTTCCACCATTTTTGACGTGAAGCTCCAAGATTTGAAGCTCATTTGAAGGCGGGTTATATAACTTGAACCCTTAATCATTGTTATTGAATTCAATTCTTCAATTCATTTGGTTCAATTGTTCTTCTTGAAATTTCTTTGATTAATTGACGAAACTACCATGAGAATGGCAGTAGAATTTGAGGGGTTGAAGCTTGATGATGATTACATCATCTCAAGAACACATCTCAATTAATATCATAGGCAAACAATTTCAAAATTTGAGACCAATCAGTTTCAATGGAATTGGTTAAATGGTTTCAATAAACTGTTAGAAACCAAACGGTTTCAAACTGTTTGGAGAGGTTGACCAACAGTTGACCGTTTGGATAAATATGCTGATGTAATTGGATGTTGATCCAATGGTTTCAATTAATTTGATCTTGAAGGTTCCAAGAATGGAAGATCCTTCAATTACAAAAATTCAATCGGGTTGAAGTGTTGAAATTCTCAATTGATGGATTCGATTTTTGGGTTGACTAACCCAAACGGTCTCAAGACCATTTAGAGGTCACTCAAATGGTATCACGACCGTTTGGAGGTAAACCAAGACCGTTTGGAGGTCTATGGTGGACTATGATTGGATGGTTGAAGATCTAGTGATATCAAATTGAAATACAATCAATAGCTCCATTGATGATTGATTCAATGATGGAAACCCTAATTGAATTTCACAGTTTTCAATGATGGGATGGGTCAAATGGTCTCAAGACCATTTGGAGGTCATCCAAATGACCTCAAGACCGTTTGACGTCAGGTCATACCATGGTTTAATGATGATTCAACAATTTCAATGGAATTAGTTTCACTATGTCAACCATTGATGGTTCCTCGATTTCAAAACCCTAGTTGATGGTTTCTTGATTATAAATCCTAGTTCAATTGGGTTCAAAACCCTAATTGATGGTCCAATTGAAGGGTGATTCAATGGTTCAATTGATGAATGCATCAATGATTCAATTGATAGGCGGTTCATTGTTTGAAACCTTGAATTGATTAAGTGATGGAAGACCTTTTTGGTCCATTCGGTTTTGAGAGGGTTTGGACCAAATGGTCTTAAGACTGTTTGGGTCTAAATTGTCTCAAACCGTTTGGAGACCCAAGTCCATTTAGTTTCAACACATTTCTTTCTTAAATGGTTTCAAGGGCAAATTGCCCAAAGGGTTTCAAACCATTTGAGTTCTGAGAGACTAAGACCGTTTGGGGTCTACGTAATCAAAACCAATTGAGGTTCAGTTGGACAATCCATTTGAATATCTAATGTTATTGAAGGTTCAATTGGTCAATCCAATTGGATACCTTGTGTAATTGAAGGTTCAATTGGTCAATCCAATTGGATACCTCATGTAATTGAAGGTTTAATTGATCAAACCATTTATACACCTAATGTACTTAGGTGTGTGGTACCCTTAGTGGGATTAATCATTGATGCATAATGATGCAATAATTCAATACATCATGCTAACCCTAAATGCATGAATTTGATAAAGAGTAGTACCAATCTAATCAAGAATTGACCTAATTGAGTCAACTTTGAGGTACTCAACTTCTGAGAGAGGATGAAAGAGTAAGTAGTGCTTATATGTAAATACAAGCTTCAATTCCTTCATTATGAGACAAATTTGTAATTAGGGATTGATCCATGATGATGAGATCATGAAACCCTAATTAAGAAGATTAGTGAGTCTTAACCATAAATTAGGGAAATACAGGGTGTAACCCTAATTTTGGGACAATTGAAGATGTAACCCTAATTAAAGATAATGCTAAGTGAAACCCTAATCCAGGGTAATGGAGTAACCCTAATTTGGGTAGAAGGATATGATAAACACTAATTTGATGTGAATAGTGCATCCTAACCCTAAATTGGGTAATGGGATATGAGAAATCCTAATCTAATGTGAATAGTAAACCCTAACCCTAATACAGGGTGAAGGTATGTGAAACCCTAATTCTGGGTTACATTATATGAAACTCTAATTTTTGGCAGTATGATGATTAATCATAACCCTAATTCTAGACAATGGGATGAATATACCTAAATGACATGAAAAAGGAAACCCTAATCTTAATAAGGGATTAGTGGTGTCATATTGCATGGTGCTGATATGTAATTGATATAACTGTTATCATAAGTACTAAAAATGCAGATATCATGAGATGATAAGCATAGCCAGGTATGATCTATGATGTTTTATTATTAAGAATGTTAATGGGCTTTGTGAGCTATGATATGCTTTGTTTCTTAGTAAAACGTAATAAGAGTTGAAATAGACTTGGTAAGCCACATGAGATGCTTGTGTAACAAGTATCATGATCACCTTGGTCAGATAACCTGAAGGTATTAGTTACCGAATAAGTGGTAACCAGTGTTCTATAATGAACTAAGGGTTGAATGCCCATATTCCATAATCATGATGATGAGTTGTTGAAAAATGAGTTTGCATCTGATAAGATGAGGGATTGAGATCCCAATACTTTATTAAAGATCTGAACAATATTTGATGAAAGCATTCCATATTCTTTATAGCAATGGTTATAATAAATTATGTTTGGAAACCTGATTGATGCTAAAACGAATATGGTAATGTACTTAATTAATCAAGTGAAATCTTATCATGTAGAGCCCTGACCACATATCCATCATCGTTAGTAGTTGGTGATGGTGAAATAGGTTTTCCCACGGGATCTCCTGGAGTGCATATTGTTGAGTATGAAGGGGTAATGGGTGCAAATACCTTATGCACTAACGTGGATTGATGGTAGATAAACATTAAATCTCTCAATCTTTCATTATATATGCTGGGATGGATGTATCATGAATCTCCCGATAATGTTAATACTGGAATCGAGGTGAGATAAACATGAAATCTCCCGATTTGCGAAGAGAGTGCAACCGCCGCTGTAACTCTATAGCGAAGTGCCAGTATACCCTAGAAAGCTATATGTAGCAGAGACACGAGATGTCTTGCATATTGAGCCCACACTGACTGGGAGGAGATGAGGTCATGGAATCTGTCTCTTCCATTGATCTTGTGTGGTACCAATTTTGACTTCGCAATAGTCAGTTGGAGTATGAACGGTATACCTTCATCTCCTCAGGGCTTAAGTTTGATTGTAAAATGTAATCAGCCGTGTAGCATATTTGCTTAAGGTTGATATACGAGAATCATTGATTGATGTTAATTTCTTAAAGAGATCCTAGATGGATAGTTTTTATGCATGTTCTTCATAATCCTTATTGAATAAGTATTATGTTGTTTAGTCAAGATATAGTTGAAAAGATTTATTGACCTATACTGTTTAGTATTTAATCTAGCTGCTGTTCAATATATAATTCCTCTTCTCAGTTTTATACTATTGATTATTCTGCAATAATAATGTTTTTGGTGAAGAGTTATATCTCTCGCTGGGACATGGGTCTCACTCCGTTGGTTTCCAACACTTTTTAGGGAGACGCAGACGAGGAGGCAGAAACCCAGTAGTAAGGGAAGAGCAGCAACATCATACGGGACAATAGTGATATCTCAGGTGGAGCCACTGGCTTTGAAGTCTTGTACATATGTATATAGAGTCCTATGTGTCGTCTTTGTACTCTTAGGTCCTCGGAGTCAGTAGTTGGTCTTATAGAAACGATCTGAGATTTTGGCTTAATGCCTTAAAGTTTTTATGTTGCTTGTGTATAGTTCAACAAAGCAACTGTTAATGAAATTTTGAGATGACATGGTACAAGACATGTACATGAGAACCAATATGTAACTAAAGTACTTTAGTCTTTTATGAAAGATTTTTCCCTTGATTGGATCTCTTTGTAAAAGTTTTTAATTTTTAGTGATTTTTCAGTAATCCACTGCTAAATGATCACTTCTGCTTAGTTAATGATGTTTTATTCGAATGGTGTATAACACTTGTCTTTCTTCATCTATCCATCAGTTGTTCTCAACATGCCCAACAACTCTATCAATGAATTGTCAAAGTCGTTCATGTTGTAGTTCATGACAAACTGACTATATGACTTTGGCAGAGACTGCAGAATCACATCAGTGGCCGAATCTTGACCCAAGGGTAATCTCCATCGAGCAAGGTTCTCCACATACCGAATAATCTTGAGCACATGAGGACCTATTGGATCTCCTTCTTCCATGTTACATTTGAACAATGCCTTAAATAAATCATATCTCTCTTGTATTTCCTGATCTTGGAACATGTTCTTGAGATGTGTAATCATCTGAATCACATCCATGTTCTCATGTTGCCTCTACAAATCATATTTCATGGATCATAACATCAGGCTCTTCACATCCACGACATCTTTAGTATGATTCTTGAAAGTATCCTTGTCAGCCTCTGGTGCATTTTGAGGTGGTTCATCTAGTTCAGGCATTTCCAGAACATAGAGCTTGCAATCCTGTCTGAGAACAATTCTCAGTGTCCTAAAGCAGTTGTGGAAGTTGTTCCCATTAATTTGTCCTTCTCAAGGACTGATCACAGAGAAAAGTGATTGTTTTTGTTTCCATTTGATTCTACAAAAGAATTTGCAATTTTATCAAAAACTTATTTTGATTTGATTTGATTTAAAGTTAGGGCGATAATAATTATGTCTTTATTTCATTATTGTTATCATTATTTTGTTCAACTTGGTAACCCTCAAGTATCAATTTAGAAAATTGCTGGTGAACAATTTTCTAATGAGCCAAGATCCATATGTTGTCAAATCATGAGTCAGCCTTTTCCAATCGTCCACAACTTGATTATTGTTACAACCCCAATTTTTGGGTTTATTTGGTGAGAAATGTAATTTCTCATATTAAGGATATTTGAACAAATAACGATATAATTTGGTTTGAATAAATGGATTTTGTTTACAATAGCCTTGATGATTGTGTTGTGGGCTTTATTGGCTATTGGGCCCAAATAACAAGGAAATTCAATTAGTAAATAAACAATTGAACAATTGAGAAAAGAAAAATGTGGAAACCTCTAGAAGGCAAATCCAAAGAGGGATTTCGTGCCTCTTGGATTCCTTGGGTTACAAGGAGTCCAAAGTGCAAAGAAAAGGCAATAAGGAAAGAAATGATTAATTAAGTATTTCTTTATTAAGAAAGAAATAAAAAACAATGGCAAAATGTGGAAAATAAATGAAAAGAGGTATAATTTAGTTATCCTTGGTAAAATTTCGTATCCCAAGGATTACTAATGATAAAAGGAATACCAATGAGGAAAATAAAAGAAAAATAAAGAGAAATCCTCAAAAAGAGATATTTTAATAAGAAATAAACGAGATAATGTGAAATAGTGGATATAGATGCATCTAGAAGGATAATAAGTGTCTTTAAAAAGGATTTTCGAAATATAAGGATTCCTTGGGATCTAATGAGTCCCAATAGAGAAGGGAAGAATGAAGAAAGAGAAAATACAAATAGTCTTAATATGAGGATAATGTAATATTAACGACTTTTAATATGAAAAATACTTTTATATAGATGGCTTATCCAGTGAAAAGGAGTGGGAGTTAATCTCTTCCTTTTAGGCACATCGTATTCCAAAAGAAGCAACAACAGACGCTTCATGACTCCATCGTTCCTCAAATTCAAACCCTAAGAGTTTTAACTCACGCCCTATATAAAGGAAGTTGTGGATGCGCGACCAGGGCATCCTAAACCCTGTCATCATCCCCAAACAGAAGCAGGATGTCCTTGACCCTAGTGCAACCCCTCTCTCTCTCCGTCCGTTTGCAGAAGAGCTTGGTACAAACCTGTACCAACCTGTGGCAGCAAAGGGGCCAAGTGGTGATAGGAAACCACCCCTCCTCAATGATCGTGACTGGGATCACAACGGTGAGTGTGTTTAGGAGTCCATCCTTCATGGGGGAACCTCGGGAAGGAGATGGCCAGTGATGTCCAAGCAGAGCGACCCGACGTTAACAGCTGTCGTCGGAGATAGGCTGCTATGGACGACAAGTCCTGAGAGCATGGATCCCTGAAAACGCGAACGAGATAGTAGGGGCGTCGAGTCTCATCGGACGGAGACATGCGAATCTTAGATGCGGGAGTAGCTAAGGCAAGGAAAGAGACTGCATGGGGAAGAAGGAGAAGATCCTGACATCTCAGTGATGGCAGGTGTCCACGAAATCCTGCAGAACAGGTAGTGGAGATAGAGGCGAGAGGGAAGGACGGCGGTGCGAGTTCCATGGAGGGGTAGATCAGAGCATCGTCGGAGAAGCTGCGGAAGCACAACGCGGACGACGAGAATCTGCGCCTGCAAGCGCAACGTGCCTGCAGCGGATCGCGCGAGAAAGAAGATTCATAGCCAAAATACCAAAGGGCCCCTGTGGCTATGCATCATGAGCAAGGGCAGAGGTGTACTTTCCTCAGAATTCCCAGCCGGATACCAAGGATAATTAGATCAGGTAACCTACTGACGTGTCAGCCAGGGATTGGTGGATATATAGTTAATTTGCCAAATTTTTAATAAAAGACTGGTAACTCAGATTAAGAAGTATTATATATGAATCTTGCTCAGAAAAATACAAGGAATTCAATAAAAATACTAACAAAGCCTATATTTGCTTCTAGTTCGAAAAATATGTAAAGATGCTATCTTTAATGCTTTAATTAATGAAAAACCCTTAGAGTTGATGATAGATGGATTTAATGATGTATCCAGTTCATATGTGATTAGACTATAATGAACTTGGAATTGAGGATAAATGCATATAATGATCTTGTTATGGATTAAAAGGATAAAATAGTAGCTTTAATGAAAAAGAAGCTTAATGAAATTAATTGATGATTAATGTGCCTGTAATATGAAAATAGGGTTACATGTTGTTAAGATAACCTTAATATTGAAGAATAGATGAGATGATTAGGGTTTATGAGTAATGGCATAAAATTAGGGTTTAATATGGTAAAATATGAAGAGAAACCCTAATTGCAAAATGAAACCCTAAAATGGTTAAAGAAACCCTAGAAAGTGAATCCAAGTCAATAAAGAAAATTCTTGATCAAGTGTGTAATAAATAGAGTACATATTCTTTCAGGAATTATGTGATTGTTGAATCGCTTGCTTGGAATGCTTTCTTGGTTGAATTTTCTTAATGCTTGTGAAATCATCAAATCAGGTATGTGGTTACGCTTATGATTATCCCGACTAGTGTTCCGAGGATTTTATCGACGTTTCCCTCATGGCTTGAAATAACTGTTGGATGCTTTTATTTCATGCAACTATAGAGTGACTATGACTATCACTATGAATATACATGTATAACTGGCTAGATTCGGGTCCACCTCTGTGGCTTGTAAAGTCTAAAAAGGGGTAACCTAGAGTAAGGTCTAGGTTATCGTGGATTAGAAATTGGGCTACCAAGTGTAGTGCCATGAGACCCATTAGCCTGCCATGAGTTAAGGAGTGGGCTACTTACGAGTAGTGCCATGTGACTCAACCCTAGAAACTAGTTCACCTATAGGTGGGACCATGAGGGGTTTAATTGGGATCTACCATAAGGAAGGTAGTATCTGTTGGGTTTTAGGGGAGGCAGAGAAGGCAGCGGAAACAAATTTTTTTTCTCCCACAAACCTGGAACAAGGAAACGCGTCAACGTCAATATAATAGGAAAGAATGGTTTGTGGAATCATACCTTGTCCTGAGGCTTTCTCGGTGACAATACCTCGCGCCTTGCGTGGTCTTCACCTCTGGTCTAGGACGGTGTCTGTGCAGCTCTTGGTCGCACCGGGAATGACGACTCCTCCTCTCACCGGGACTGTCGGGATTGACTGTTGTCCTCGTGAGCGGCAGAAACCTCCTGTCTCTAAAGTAGTCCACACGGACCACCTGGAACTCCAATCTCCTTGTCCCATAAGGAATTGGAAGGAGTTGCACCCTCCTGTTGATGTACTAGTCGCCAACAGACTGTCCTACCTCCAGGTGCAACTGTAGTTGTCTTTCCCTTGATGCACCTCCCTTTGCAGGTAGCACTTGCTCGGGCTCTCTCTCGGTTACCAAAACCAGAGAGAACGACAACTTTGCAGAGCAACTGGTTGCACTGAGTTGTACTTTGAGAAGCCCCCAATACCCCTATATATATAGGAGGGTCATGGGATAGGGTTCTCCATCCCGGGCAATGCGGAACTAAAAGCAGGAGTAGAAGGGTTCGAGATTTTCCACAAAACAACCAACTCGCAACCTGAACCGATTGTTTCACAACTGAAACGGTCGTTTGGGGAACTGAACCAGTCAGTTCACAAGTGAACCGGTCGGTTGGGACACCTCAACCGGTCAGTTCACAGGTGAACCAGTCAGTTGGTGGTCCTGGTCGGTTCCCGATTGACTTTCCTTCTTTTGTTTCTAATTGGTATCAAATACCAATCCTTGTTCCAATCAAATTGGGCAAGTGAAACACAAGGAAAATTCTCACCAATCCTACTTTCCCAACTTGCTCGGTTGCACCAGTTGAATCGATCGTTTCAACACTTGAAGCAATCGATTCACCCTGATCTTGAGCCGATCGGTTCAACACTTGAGCCGACCGGTTCACCAAGCTCAGCCAATCGGTTCATCACATGAGCCGATCGGTTTGATGTGCAGATTGTGCAGAATCAGTCAATTACGATTTCAATCAATCAGATACTCCAATCAATATGTCCAACACCTTGAACATTATGATATTGAGCTATCAATTGATTGAGTGCTTAATTGAACTACTAAACTCCTTTATTAATCAATCTAAACATTGTTTGTGGACAAAACTCCTCTTCCAAGTAAATCCTATGTGTGTGACCCTGTAGGTCCATTTCACATTGGCAGTGAAAGTCCATAACACTTATGACTTCACAAGCAAAGAGCGGTGCCTAGTCACACATCAGTGCTACCCAAGTGAAAGTAGAAAGTTGGAGAACCACTTTCAATCCTACAATCCGTGAATGGTGTTACAATGAATGTATAATTCCTTTGTCACTGATATCCTGAATGAACTCGAGGCATGGAACAGTCATCCTGTAAACGTTCATTCACTTTCTTGATCTCAGAGTAGATTGAACGAGATATGTATGACATCAATATCACATACTGATTCACACATGCGTGTGCACGCCTCTCTCAATCCAACTCATCAAGTGGCCTTGGATATCAAACTCCCTCAGGAGGGACAAATCCCATATCTATCACTCACCCCTCAAAAGCCCCATGTGTCAAAGCCACCCAATCATCACCTTTATAACAACCCATGTTTCAGGACTGTGTTTGATGATGTCAAAGTTTGCCCAACGACATTTGTTGAGTGTAGTGATTTCAAGTCAAAGAATCACACTCACCACCATCACTGTGAGTACTGACTGTGACTACCATCTCATGGTTCCATGTGTAGTGATTTCAAGTCAAAGAATCAATCTTAATGTATCCCACCAATCATCCTATGATTGGCTCTCAGGACATACATACCAACAAACTCCCACTTGCACTGTGAGCCAATCACTCTTGAATCATATTCATAGTGATATTCAAACATGTCCCACATGTTACTATGCTCTAGTGCCAACATAGTGAGTAATGGCAACACCTTGCCAAAGTCAGTATAAATTGCATGTTTCTCATCTCTTTGCTGTACGTCACACGTATGAGATGGATTTTCCGTAATATGCGATCAAGTATTCCTTTGCTAACCTTTAGCCACATGGCATGATCAAGGATTCCATATTTGTCATCAATGAGCAGAATATCTATTAGTTCATCTCATGAACTTCCAGATCCATATAGTATCTACTGATGTTCTCTAATACATAGATACTCGACATTTCCTTTTAAATGGTTTTATTGTAACACTTCCAATAACAAACTTTCACTTTTATATATCCTATATATATTTTGTGATTAATTTTCTGTCCTTTCGGAAGTTCGCATCAATGTAACTCTTTACATCAAACTCTTCCTTATTTCCATAGAACTAGTACTTCTCAAGTACTTATCAAGTTCTCATGGTATTCCAGTAACCCTTACTGGAAGTAGACAAACATCCACTCGTCATGTCCCACATACGAGTTATCAGGATGAGCACATCATATTGCCATGTCATACATACAAGATGATGAATGCATTTTGTTCTTGCCATGTCGATACATGCAATATAATGGGATGATTACATACATGATAGATACATATCTATTCTTAGTGTTCACATTCTTCATAAGAATTGGACACTTGTCCTTGGGATACTAACTCTATGTAACATGGACAAGTTTTCTCCCACTGAATCTGTGCATACTGAACCCTTCAGTACATATTGCCAATGTATGCTTTCTCTTTTCAGGTCAAGAGGTTTTCAAGAACTATCTCTATAGATATCCTTTCCTATCACATAGGAAACATCTCTATCTTCCTTAAAGATCATTTCCACTTTTGGATTACCATTCTAGAACATTTACATTTCACATCAACATGTGGAATGTGAACACGCTCCCACTAAATCACAGATCCCTTCTTTATCTTTGACATATCAGTCAAACCCTTTGACTATATCATCAAAGTAAAGATCCAATTCTGAGTTTCTTGTACTCAATCAATCACATTGATTAGTCCATTGTAACTTATAGACTTCATTTGCATTAGTGGATTCCTAAACCTTATAGGTTGTGTCACATACACATCCTTGTTTTATTCCTCATAGGAATGCGGTTTTAGTTTCCTTATGCCAAATGTCTTGGTCATTAAGTTGCAATCAACAAGCATCATCCTTCTCAAAATGTTATCCATGTGTCTTAACACTTAAGACTTATTTGCACTTATGGATTTCCATCCAATGGGTGCTACCATCAAGGTCATACCTTATGGTTCACATGGAAGTCATTTAGGATGTAATGGTCATAAACCATAACTCAAAATTCGGTTCCTCATATTCATCTAGATAGTTGATTCATCACATGAACAACTCATCACATAGATAATTGAGGTGTATCTGTCAAGGATATAAGAACTCACAACTCCTTGTGATTCTCAATGTCCTTTATTAGTGTGGGGTATTCTTTTATTAAGAAGAATTCAGTTATTTGATAATCATTCTCTAACTCCTCAGAGTATGATTCCTTCTTGATTTAGACATCACCATGCCTTAATCATGAGTTCACTATGATACACTATCATAATCACTCATAAGGATCTCAAACATTTGGTCCAAGTATTTCATTCATTGATCTCATCAAGAATTAACACTTTATCAAATTTGTACTTCATCTATGATAATCTTGAACACTTCAAGATATTCATATTGGTATTTCTCTAAACACCATTTGAAGTATTAGCATTTTCTCCAATAGGTACGTAAATACATCACATGTATTATACCTAATAGGACAATCATTCTTCCACTACCATTACTGAAGATTGATTAATCATATCCAAGATATTCATGTCTCTTACTGGTTCTCTAACCAAAAGAGTCTAGATTTATCCATCATATGGACACTAGAAATGAATTCCTCATGATTGATGCTAATTAGATTGTTTGAGTTATCAATAACTTTAGGTATCATTTAATCTTATGCATACCATGTATCACAAGATAAACAAGGCATTGCCACAAAGATCATATCTTTAAGATTGAAACATCAGCTTTATTAATTGCCATCATTGTCATACAATATGCAAAAATAAAGTGTTTCTATCTATTGGCAATATATGAAATAGTAGTTCTCAACTCTATTTCGTGCCCTTTAGGCTGAAATAAACTGAAAGATACTCCTATCTATGGCAGCAACACTTGCTCCAATGATGGGTACTTCTTTCTTGGTCCTTTCACAAAGGCCATCACTTCTTTGTGGATCATGCATATCATATATGACATATCCATATCTTGGTATCACATACCACAGATAAAGAAACGGTTCATTTCATGATACCTTAGGTGGAGATCTCCATCCCCTCCTTCATCTTCTTTTGTTCTTCCAGATAAAGAGGGCAATCCCTCATACACCCTTTCCCCATGTGCCTTGAGGCTGAAGACAGCTTGGATTGCTGGCTAGCATCAAAACACTTCTTTGCTTTGCCCTTATCCTTGCCCTTAATAATTACCTTTCTCTTTGATCACATCAAAGATCATGGTTTGTCTTTCTTCATATTTGCTTCTACTATCCTCAACATGTCCAACAACTCTGTCAATGCTTGTCAAAGTTGTTCATGTTGTAGCTTATCATGAATTGTATGATTCTCGCAACATTTGCAGTATCATACCAATAGCCAACCCTTGGCTCAGAAGGAATCCTTCTTACTCAGGTTTTCCACATACCCAATCACATTGAGTGTGGGAATACCTTACTGGATCTCCTTCTGTCATGACATACTAGGATAGTGTCTTGGAGACATCATATGTCTCATGTCGTCTCTACAACTCATAGTTCAGAGAACATAACATCAAGCACTCCTCATCAATGTCTTCCTCGGTATGCTTCCATAAGCATACTTTCAGCCATTGATGTGGTGGGATTGAGTTTATCTGGTCTTGGTATAACTAGGACTTAGAGCTTTCGCTCTTTGAGAACACTTCTCATCATCCTAACCAGTGGTGGAATTATTCCCATTTAATTTGTTGATCTCAAAGACTGATCGCAAATAAAGAGATTTGTTGATTAACCATTTATTTTAACAAAAGGAAATATATGCAATTTTAGTCCAAAACTCCTTTTGACTTGTTTGATTGATTTGAAAGGTTGACGATAAAAATTAGGCCTTTAATTAATTATCGCTCCCACTATTTTACTTCAAATTGATAGCCCTCACCATCAATTCGGAAGATTGCAGCGTACAACCTTCTAGTGGGCAAGATCCATATTTCATCAAGTCATGAGTCAGCTTCGGATGATCGCCCACAATCTTGACTATTTAGGTAGGCCATCATGCCAATTGCATCATATGAAACTCTTGATGAATGAACATGCACAACACCTTGCCATGAACATTCCTTGCCTCTGGGCTTAGACGCTCTAAGAATCACCAGTTAAGTCTAACCCAAAAGCTGACACGGTAAACATGCACCCTGCTTTGGCAGAACCTACATGTCTACCCTTCACACTTCCACAAGATAGACGGCGCACCACGCTTTGGCATAACCTACGCTTGGTCGATCGAGTTTTTCATGTGTGCCGCTAATGGAAGGCATATAAGACTTAATATTTTAATGAGGGATTTGGTTTTTATATACATATACATATCCAATCACCACAATACATAGTATGTATCATATACATGCTATATCCCACAGAAAACATGCACAAATGATAAAAAGTGATGATTATGGCCATCCTAATGTGATTCCTCGAGCCAAGAGGAATCACGGTCATCTAGGTCTACATCACATGCAACCTGTACAAGATGAACTCTGTGCTTTGCCATCCGAGTAGATCAACTCATCACATGAATGATTTTCCCGTTCTGGCCCGGTCGTCTGGGTGCCATCAGCCGATCGGTTGGCTCCTCGAACTGATCGGTTCGCCTGGTCGTCGTGCATCTCTTCATGGCCACCACCCGCTCGTCTCGCTCCTCGAACCGGTCATCAATCGATCGGTTCACTCCTTGAACCGATCGTCTGGAACGTCAACTGATCGGTTCACGCCTTAGACCGATCGTCTCAGCTGTCGTCAGGATGTCCACCGGTCTTCGACATAACAGGAAATAAAATTCTATCCTATTTTACATTGTATAAAAGGAGAAACCCCGCGTTACATTCGGGGGGAGCAAAGGTAGGAAAGAATCTTGAATTATTTTGAGTTACATCAGGAATAGGAGAAGGAAGATCAGTGCGCAGACCGAGATGCAAGCAACCACATACAACCAAACATAAATAGGGTTTATTGGCCATAACCACGCTATACATCCACCACAAAACTCATGTAAGGGTGACGCGTATCGAGTGCATTAATAATACATATCATATATGTAATTGGGATTTGTGGATTTAGGATTGGACATGCATAAAGCCAATTTTATTCGCATCGTATGCAATAAATAAAGGGGAAAAACCAAAAATCGATCATATCAATATTCCTAAAATATAAAGCAGTTGACGTGGCTCTGATACCACAGTTGGGTTTAGGGGAGGCAGAGAAGGTAGTGGAAACAAAAAAAATTTCTCCCCCAAACCCGGAACAAGGAAATGCGTCAACGTCTATATAATAGGAAAGAATGGTTTGTGGAATCGTACCTTATCCCGAGGCTTGCTCGACGACAATACCTCACGCCTTCCATGGTCTTCACCTCCAGTCTTGGACGGTGTCTGTGCAGCTCCTGGTCGCACCGGGACTGACGACTCCTCCTCTCACTGAGACTATCGGGATTGAGAGTTGTCCTCCTGAGTGGTAGAAACCTCCCGCCTCTGAAGTAGTCCACACAGACCACCTAGAACTCCAATCTCCTTGTCCCAGAAGGAATTGGAAGGATTCACACCCTCCTGTTGACGTACTAGTCGCCAACACACTCTCCTGCCTCCAGTTGCAACTGCAGTTGTCTTTCCCTTGCTGCACCTCCCTTTGCGGGTAGCACTTGCTCGGGCTCTCTCTTGGTTACCAAAACAAGAGAGAACGACAACTTTGCAGAGCAACTGGTTGCACTGAGTTGTACTTTGAGAAGCCCCCAATACCCCTATATATGAGGGTCATGGGACAGGGTTCTCCATCCCGGGCAATGCGGGACTAAAAGCAGGAGTAGAAGGGTTCGAGATTTTCCACAAAACAACCAACTCGCAACCTGAACCGATCGTTTCACAACTGAAACAGTCGGTTGGGGACCTGAACCGGTCAGTTCACAAGTGAACCAGTCGGTTCACAAGTGAACCGGTCCGTTGGTGGTCCTGGTTGGTTCCCGATTGACTTTCCTTCTTTTGTTTCTAATTGGTATTGAATACCAATCCTTGTTCCAATCAAATTGGGCAAGTGAAACGCAAGGAAAATTCTCACCAATCCTACTTTCCCAACTTGCTCGGTTGCACCAGTTGAATCGATCGTTTCAACACTTGAAGCAATCAATTCACCCTGATGTTGAGCCGATCGGTTCAACACTTGAGCTGACCAGTTCATCAATCTCAGCCGATCGGTTCATCACATGAGCCGATCGGTTGGGTGTGCAGATTGTGCAGAATGAGTCAATTGCGATTTCAATCAATCCGATACTACAATCAATATGTCCAACACCTTGAACATTATGATATTGAGCTATCAATTGATTGAGTGTTTAATTGAACTACTAAACTCCTTTATTAATCAATCTAAACATTGTTTGTGGACAAAACTCCTCTTCCAGGTAAATCCAATGTGTGTGACCCTGCAGGTCCATTTCACGTTGGAAGTGAAAGTCCATAACACTTATGACTTCACAAGCAAAGAGCGGTGCCTAGTCACACATCAGTGCTACCCAAGTGAAAGTAGAAAGTCAGAGAACAACTTTCAATCCTACAATCCGTGAATGGTGTTACAGTGAATGTATAATTCCTTTATCACTGATATCCCGAATGAACTCGAGGCATGGAACAGTCATCCTGTCAACGTTCATTCACTTTTTTGATCTCAGAGTAGATTGAATGAGATATGTATGACATCAATATCACATACTGATTCACACATGCATGCGCACGCCTATCTCAATCCTACTCATCAAGTGGCATTGGATATCAAACTCCCTCAGGAGGGACAAATCCCATATCTATCACTCACACCTCAAAAGCCCCATGTGTCAAAGCCACCCAATCATCACCTTTATAACAACCCATGTTTCAAGATTGCGTTTGATGATGTCAAAGTGTGCCCAATGACATGTGTTGAGTTTAGTGATTTCAGGTCAAAGAATCACATTCACCACCATCACTGTGAGTATTTGAAAACTACTAGAGGGGGGGTGAATAGAGTTTTATAGAGATTTTAATAATTAATTAACTCAAACAACCACAATGAAAATATTGGACAAGGAGACACAGGGTTTAGAGTGGTTCCAACCTTAGCAAATACTAAGGAAGTCAGTCCACTACCCGGTTGCTTACCCAACCGGGATTTGAAACGAAATTTATTTTATTACCTCGCAAGGACTTTACATAAAATACAATTTCTTTTCCCAAACCCTTCAAGCAGCCTTCACCTAGAAGTAATCGCCCAACCTTGAAGCAGCCTTCCCTTGAAGTAGGTGCACCAACTCCCGTTGCACCAGCCTTCTGAAGTAGCTTCCCGTGCGATAGCCTTCTTGAAGTAGCTTGAAGTCCCCTTCTCCACCTGAGAAGTCCACCCTCTCCGATCCGCAGCCTCCAACCCTAGGAGTAGCAAGGAGAGTACAAAGGATAAAAAAGGAACAAGAAGGAAAATAGAAATTACAATACCGTTGTAAGCACAAGGCTTGATTTGCCTATATCAAGCGTATAGATCTCCTAACCAATGTGTATGACAATGTGATTGTAGTGGATAGGAGATACTAGCCTATAGGACACGAAATGGGAGCAATAGGAATGAATGTCAAGTGTAGGAATTGCTCTATTGCTCTAAAACAGATTGCAAGTGAGTATTCAAGCTCAAGTATAGCACAAGTATAGCTTAGGTGTATTTTGGTGTCCTAAGGCATGTCCTATTTATAGGAGTGGCCTATGGATACTTAAGGACGTTCTAGACAACTTCTAGGGGCTTCTAAGTGCTTAACTAACCGTTAGATATAAGTTAGGTGCATTAGTAACGGCTAGTTACTTTATTCTGCAGTTGCTGTCAGAGACCATCTCGGTCGACAATTTGTCGACCGAGATACCTACTCAGTCGAAGTTTTGTCGACTGACAGGCTCTCTGGATCATCGTTCATTTGCAACTGCCAACTACTTTGTCAGCTGTGTCTAACGGCTACTTGGGTCATTCTCGGTCGAGAAGTTTGTCGACCGAGAGTGTCTCGGTCGAGGAGTGTGGTCGACCGAGATTGACCCTGTTTTCAATCTTTTAATTAAACCACTAAGTATGTGTATGAGTGTGCATATGTGATCCTATTTGAAGGAGATGACTTATCTAAGTGTGGTGTTTAGCTAGGGAGATCTAACGCTTGATTTACATGAAGTCTAAGTACTTGTACATTATATATTTGTACAAGTTTACAATTGATTTACATTGCATGACATTTACAAGCATTCAAGCGTATGGATTCCCTATAACTTTGTCATCACCTTGTTCCTGCACACTTAAGTAGCTCGTTAGATCAACAAGAATGAAATGTTTGTCATCATCGAAACAAAGGGATTAATCATAATGTCCAATTCATCCAACAATCTCCCCCTTTTTGAAGATGACAAACATTTCCTAAAATATGAAATAAGGAAATATAAAGCATGTGAGTTTCATACCTGAAGATCACCTTTTGTATCCATTCTTGTTTTACAAGTGAGTGCTGGCCATCAAGATGAAACTCATTTATATTTATATTTTTGATTTTATATTCTTTCTCCCCCTTTGTCATTTCAAAAAGATATCCAAGTTGAGTATTTTAATTTTCTTCTCCCCCTTAATTTTATAATATGCTCCCCCTTAAATAGATGTCTATTAGGAACATGGATTTTTTTTTTTAATTTATCCACAATTTGTTTCTCAATCATTTGCAAAGGATGTTAAGCCTTGAAATGATATGAGATTCCCATAAGCTTATGATGAATGTATATTTATTTCTCATTTATCAAGGGATGTTAAGCCCTAAATTAAATGAGAGTCCTGTAATCCTAGAGTACATAAAAAATGTCTCCAACCAAATACAAGGGATGTTAAGCCCTGATTTGTTTAGAGAGTTCCTTTAAGAGCAAGATATATCATTTTGATGAAATTCTTTTTCATACAAATTACTTTTAAGAATCCGAAGATCATAACAAACTCCAAATGATGTTAACAATGTTTTTATAAGCTTCATAATCAAATAATCAAATTTGTTTTTATAAGCTCCCCCTTAATCTTACAATTTAAGCAATTTGAGGCTTTTAAGGTCACAAATGATTTTAAATTTTGATTTTGACTTTTATCAAAAGTATACTAAGATTAAGTTCAATAAATTGATGTCCAAATAAGCATTTTGTCAAAGCTTATTTTAGGTCGCCCTTGACTACGACCATAGTGCCCCTTGGCTAAATTTTGTTTTAACCAAGAGGCAGAAATTGCAGATTTCCAATTAAGCATTCATATCAATTTTGATGCATGTTTATGTGATAAGAACATGAAAAGCACGATAAATATTTCAAATCCGTTAAAGATGCCAATAAAAAGTTTGTTACATGGTGCTCTATGCAGGCATTTCTAAGAGATATATCACCAATGAATGATTTTGCTTACCTATGATAGATCAATAAGAGCATATAATGATAAAAGCAGAAATTTCCTTTAAAACTAAGCATAATTTTAATTTTTGACTTAAATTATTCAGAGAATAAACCAAATTAATCTTAAGTAGACTTTCAAGGATAATTCCCATGATTTATACTTTATTTTACAGTCATTAATCTCAAATAGATAGCAATTTTGATTAATTTCAGCAATTTTACAGCAGTCTGTAAATCAGTGACATGCTCGGTCGACAATTGTTCGACCGAATGTTCACTCGGTCGACAAATGCTCGACCGACCAAGTTTCTGAAAAGTGTTCAGAAATCGATTTCAAGCAAAAAGAAATTATACAAATTAGAGCTCAATTGTGTTGAGATAAGACATTATGATATCAAGAATCAGTTTAGGTCAAATCTCAACTAGTTAATTTTAAGCTACTAGGTTTTAGGAATCCAAGCTAACTCATCATTCCTTTTCTTATATGGGCATGAAAATGAATAGTGTCCAAGACGCATGCAATAATGACAACTAATAGCATCAACTTCATTTCTCTTTCTAGGAATTGAGTTCCTTGGTACAAATATAATCTTGGATGCTTTAGCTCTTTTGGGTTTATTTCTACTTGGATCGTATCCTAATCCTCTTTTTCTATTATAGCTAGAGAAAATTTTCAGAATGTTTTTAAGCATGTCATTTCCTCTTAACTCATTTACATTTCTTTGTAACTTAGCAATATCTTTCTTTGCCTGATCTAAATTGGATACTAGAAAGTTTCTTTCTTTGACAACCTCATCATAATCTAAATGTGAACATAGAATAGGTTGTTTCTGAAGATCATTCACTTGAGTTTGCAAATTTGACTTTTCTAAGGAAAGAAGATTGCAATTAGCTTCTACCGATTTTAACTTAAGAGCATAATCTTCATTTTCCTTTTTGAGATTTTCATTTTCGGATACAAGAGCAAGAAGTTTAGCATTTAAATCTTTATTTGCTTTCTTAAGTTTCTTCTTGCATTCAATATATTTCTGATGAGTATCTTGAAGACTATCAATTATATCTTCTTTTGGTAGATCATAAAGACTTACCTCTTCTTCGTCTTCATTTGTTGTAGCAATGAGGCATTCTACTTCTTCATCATCGCTATCATCACTTGAATCATCCCATGCAGCTCGATATGCTTTTTCTTTCTTTTTGTGAGATGATTTCTTCCCTTTCTTGAGTGTTGGACAATCACTTTTCATATGTCCTTTCTTACCACATTCGAAGCACCTGGAAGAAGAAACACTAGAAGTTTTATTAGTTTTAAAACTTTTATATTGCTTACCATTTACAACGAGAGTTTCTTCTTCACTATCATCTTCACTTGTGTCATGATTGTCTTTAGTTGAAGCTTTGAATGCAATGTCCTTCTTTTTCCCATGTTGACGTTCATGTTCTCTTCTTTCTTCCTCTTCTAGATCTGCCTCATGAGCTTCTAAATTGCCAATGAGTTGCTCCATTTTGAGTCGAGTGAGGTCATTTGCTTCTGCAATGGCTGTCACCTTTGGCTTGTATTTCGGAGGAAGTGATCGAAGAATTTTTGATACCTGATCTTCCTCAGTAACAGGTTTTCCTAGGGCACTTAAACCATTAACAATAGTAGAGAATTTTGAAAACATTTCACTAATAGACTCATTAGGATCCATACGAAAATGTTCAAATTTCGTTTTAAGCATGCTAACTTTGGAATTTCTGACTTGGGTTGTACCCTCATAAGTTATAGATAGTTTATGCCAAATATCATAAGCTGTATCACAATTAGATATTCTATTAAATTCTCCTACTGAAATAGAACAATATAAAATGCTTACAGCTTTTGCATTCATTTGGGCCAGCTTTACCGTGTTTGCATCCCATTCCGCAAAATCATTTTGAGGAAGCACATATGGAGTAGACACAATCCTCCATAGATCCCAGTTGATGCCTTGGAAGTAGAACTGCATCCTTCTCTTCCAATATTGGTAGTTTGTTCCATCGAACGCTGGAGGCCTAGCAACAAGTGTCCCTTCAATGTTGAGGTTGTTGAGCATTCCATCACCCATTTCTTCAAGACCTTGTTAGGGTTCCTTGAAGCCTTGCTCTGATACCAACTGAAAACTACTAGAGGGGGGGTGAATAGAGTTTTATAGAGATTTTAATAATTAATTAACTCAAACAACCACAATGAAAATATTGGACAAGGAGACACAGGGTTTAGAGTGGTTCCAACCTTAGCAAATACTAAGGAAGTCAGTCCACTACCCGGTTGCTTACCCAACCGGGATTTGAAAAGAAATTTATTTTGTTACCTCGCAAGGACTTTACATAAAATACAATTTCTTTTCCCAAACCCTTCAAGCAGCCTTCACCTAGAAGTAATCGCCCAACCTTGAAGCAGCCTTCCCTTGAAGTAGGTGCACCAACTCCCGTTGCACCAGCCTTCTGAAGTAGCTTCCCGTGCGATAGCCTTCTTGAAGTAGCTTGAAGTCCCCTTCTCCACCTGAGAAGTCCACCCTCTCCGATCCGCAGCCTCCAACCCTAGGAGTAGCAAGGAGAGTACAAAGGATAAAAAAGGAACAAGAAGGAAAATAGAAATTACAATACCGTTGTAAGCACAAGGCTTGATTTGCCTATATCAAGCGTATAGATCTCCTAACCAATGTGTATGACAATGTGATTGTAGTGGATAGGAGATACTAGCCTATAGGACACGAAATGGGAGCAATAGGAATGAATGTCAAGTGTAGGAATTGCTCTATTGCTCTAAAACAGATTACAAGTGAGTATTCAAGCTCAAGTATAGCACAAGTATAGCTTAGGTGTATTTTGGTGTCCTAAGGCATGTCCTATTTATAGGAGTGGCCTATGGATACTTAAGGATGTTCTAGACAACTTCTAGGGGCTTCTAAGTGCTTAACTAGCTGTTAGATATAAGTTAGGTGCATTAGTAACAGCTAGTTACTTTATTCTGCAGTTGCTGTCAGAGACCATCTCGGTCGACAATTTGTCGACCGAGATACCTACTCAGTCGAAGTTTTGTCGAACGACAGGCTCTCTGGATCATCGTTCATTTGCAACTGCCAACTACTTTGTCAGCTGTGTCTAACGGCTACTTGGGTCATTCTCGGTCGAGAAGTTTGTCGACCGAGAGTGTCTCGGTCGAGGAGTGTGGTCGACCGAGATTGACCCTGTTTTCAATCTTTTAATTAAACCACTAAGTATGTGTATGAGTGTGCATATGTGATCCTATTTGAAGGAGATGACTTATCTAAGTGTGGTGTTTAGCTAGGGAGATCTAACGCTTGATTTACATGAAGTCTAAGTACTTGTACATTATATATTTGTACAAGTTTACAATTGATTTACATTGCATGACATTTACAAGCATTCAAGCGTATGGATTCCCTATAACTTTGTCATCACCTTGTTCCTGCACACTTAAGTAGCTCGTTAGATCAACAAGAATGAAATGTTTGTCATCATCGAAACAAAGGGATTTATCATAATGTCCAATTTATCCAACAGTATTGACTGTGACTACCATGTCATGGTTCCATGTGTCAAACTCATGGTGGGTCTGTCTGGTACACTTGTTCTCTAACAAGTACCTATGTGTTTGGTTTGATATCTCTATATCATGACTAATGAGATTTTGTCATCAACCAACACCACAATCTAGTCTTGTGTGTCATTGCTATCTATCTACCTTCCACAATGACATCCGACTAGGGACATAACAAGAATGTACAAACTCTTAGCATCCGTATGATCTCATCATTCAGGTCCTTAACCTGAAGGCATACATCATTGAGTACTGTCATTCTCTAGACATTCAATCTGTTCTATCACTATCTGATATGACTGAACCAGAAAGAATTGGAAGCTTGCCTTTGATGTTTATCAAATCAATCTTAATGTATCCCACCAATCATCCTATGATTGGCTCTCAGGGCATACATACCAACAGTATCCAAGTCCACTACATGGATAGCACAGAGGATAGGGTACTCATGGATCACAGAGTTATATTTAAAACGTAATTTTGGTTGTTAAATGATTAATTGAATGATTACGTTGTTATCATAGTTGCATGTTTATTGTTTCCCCCACATACTAGCTTCGGCTGACCGACGTTTTGTTTGTCGGCGTTTTAGGTACAAGCCAAAAGGACAAACAGTAAATCGTCATATTGTGAAATACATGAAGTAAAATACAAGGAGGATTAGTTAGAATAGAATCCATAAGTGGATAGAAGTTTCGAGATCAAAGTTTTCAAAAAGGTATGCAAAAGTTTATTTTCTTACAACTTTTCAGTTTAGTATGTTAAAATTTAATAATTGTTCTTGGTTAATTGTTGAACCTTTGATCCGGAGATTATGGGTGCAGCTTCGACCTCTCGGTCTCCCTTAATTGGGGGTTATCGGGAGGTGGGGTCATAACAATTATTTAGGTAGGCCATCATACCAATTGTATCACATGCAACTCTTTGATAGATGATATGTTCAACACCTTACCATGATCATCTGCATGCCTCTAGGCTTGGGATCTCCAAGTCACAAGTTAAGCCTAACCCAATAGCCAATATGATAGATATGCACCATGCTTTGTGCAAATATACATATCTACCATCACACTTCCACGAGATAGCAGACACACCATGCTTTGTGCAAATATATACTGGGTCAATCAAGATTTTCATGTGTATTTCTATTGGAAAGCATCTAACACTTAATATGTTAGATTGGGGGGGTTATATATATATATATATATATATATATATATATATATATATATATATATATATATACTTATAATGTATCCAATCACCACATATATAGTATGTATCATATACACGCTATATCCCACAATGTAAACATACAATATAAAATAAAAAGAGATGGTTATGATCATATTTACTTGTAATTCATTGGAGCGACAAGGAATTACTACCTCCTAGGTCAATCATCACATCACATGCATGAACCTACTGTTGGTGTAGACATGTGCTTGCCAATTTGGATAGATCAGTTCAACCCTTGAACCGGTCGTCTTGCTTCTTGGTCGGTTAGTTGGTCCTCCAGTCCAACCATTGTTTGGACTTCTTTGGCTGGGCCTCCTGGGACGGTCGTATGGCCTCCTATCCAACCATTGTTTGGACTCCTTCCAAATAGTCGGTTGGATCTTCCAGGTGGTCACCTGGTTCCATCGCTCTATCCTCCTTGGTCCTCCTGATGGTTGGCTCATCTCACAAATTGGTCATCTCAACTGGCGATAATCATCATCATAGTCGTTACAAGAAATGAAACTATCCTATTGCTACTTTATTACATTGAATAAGAGAAACCTCGAGTTACATTCAAGGAGACCAAAGGTAGGAAAGAATTAACTTTACATTGGGAAGAGGGAGGTAGAGGCTTAGTATGTAGACTGATATAAACAAGAACTACCCCATCCAACCACACATAGATAAAGGGTATTGGCCATAACCACGCTACACATCCACCATCAAAATTTCTTTTAGGGAAACACATGTAAATTGCATATATATTATATCATACACACACACACACGCACAAACACACACACACACACACACACACACACATATATATATATATATATATATATATATATATATATATATATATATATATATATATAGAATACACTCGAGTGTATCCGGAGCGGAATACACTCAAGTAGTTTTTCATGATGCAATATTTTTTTTGAAAATCTAAACCGTTGATTTGCTTAAACATCTCGTGAGCAACGCATACGCAAAATTTGAGCACATTTGGATATGTATAGCTCATGTTATGAAGACCGCAAAAATTATGCATTTCAAATTAGTTTCGCACGTCGATTTTGTTGCCCTTGGATGAGTGACTTACACTCATCTAAATGGGGTCAAAATTTGTATGTAGCCTAGTTATAGTATGACGGTGAAGGTCAACGGTTTACATTTTGTAAAAAATAGTCTTGATATGCAAACACACTTGAGTGTATTCATGCGATCCATACACTCGAGTGTATTCTAGCCTGACTATATATATATATATATATATATATATATATATATATATATATATATATATTGTTTTGGATTATGCGGTCTTTGATCGGATACATATATCAAAGCAGTTTAGATATTCACATCGTATGCAATAAATAAATGATATAACCAAAAATCTGATCATATCAATTATCTTAAAACATAGTAAATTGACGTGGCCTTGATACCACCGTTGGGAAATATGGGCACAAAGTATAGAAGTGGAAACAAAAATTTTATCTATCTATATTCCCATAACAACAAGATCAAATAAACTACTAAAAAATAGCAAGGATGGTTTTACCGAGTTACACCTAGTCCTAAAGCAAGTCCGACTACAAAACTCACTTCTTTACAACTGCTGACAAGTTGCTCTTGGACGGTGGTTGTGCAACTCCTAGTATTCACCACGAAGAGCTGTCTACTCAATTTCTGTAGTGACCCTGGTGATCTCACCACAAACTGTAGGTTCACTTTGCTCTCTGAGCAGCAGCCAAAAGGAATCCTACCTCTAGAGTAGTCCAAGTAGACCAATTAGAACTCCTATCATTCACCAAAAATAGACAGGAAGGAGTTGTCCCTCCCATTAGTATACTAGTCACCAACCTCCTCTCCCACAATGTCAACTTCTCAATTGTTCTCTCCCGTTGGCTATCTCTCCTTGTTGGGTAGGACTTTCCTGGGCTCTCTTGGTTACCACAACCAGAGAGGACAACAATTGTCAGAGGAATTGATTCTCAATTATTTCTGTTATGTGTTGTGTTCTTGGAGGCCCCCCTGTACCCCTCTATTTATAGTAGAGGCTAGGGTCTGGGTTCCCAGTCTATACATGATTGTGCGAGAGTGGAACATATCGAGAAGAACTTGAACTTTCACAACCCGCGAGATGCCAAACGGTCATCTGGCACACCTGGACGGTCATCTAGTGTGCGATACACACATCTCACATTGCCAAATGACCGCTTGACAGTTTCCCAACCACACACAAATTTGTCAATTTTGATTTCCAATAATATCACATATTACTTTACTTTTGCTCCAAGTATGTGTAATTGAAACTATTCAGGAAACATGTTGAACCTTTGTTCAACCCAACCGAGCCATTTCACCAAGGCGAGACAACCCTCTGGTGAGTTGATTCGAGTCGGTCGGTTCAAGGGAAGAACTTAGAAAATTCAAACTCTAATTAGCCTAACCATCCAAACAGCTGTGTCAACGCTTGAGATGTCCATCTAGCTGCCCAAATGTCCGTCTCACTTAGTGAGATGGTCATTTGGTACAACAGTCATCCAATCAGTCTATTTGTTTCATGAATTGAATACCTAAACACTTCAGTAATCAATCAAATTGTCATTTAAGATCAAAATCCTCTTCTAGATGAGTTCCTATGCATGTGACCCTATAGGTCCCATATCAAGTTGGCAGTGAATGTCCATAACTAGCTTATGACATCACAAGGAAGGAGGGGTGCCTAGTCGCACATCAGTGCTACCCAAGTGAATGGAACGTTGGAGAACAACTTCAACCTACAACTTGTGTAAGGTGTTGCAGTGATTATATAATTCCTTTATCTTTGATATCTGGAATGAACTCGAGGCATGGACTCATCATCTTGTCAATGTTCATTCCATGTTTCTTGAACCAAGAGCAGAATGTATGAGATAATGTGACATCAATATCTTATATTGATTCATATGTGAATGCACAGGAATTTCTCAGTCTCACTTATCAAGTGGCTAGGATATCATACTCCATTAGGAGGGACAAATCCCATATCTATCACTCACAATCTATCTCCATGTGCAAAGTCATGCAATAATTACCTTTATAACAAACCATGTTTCAGGACTGTGTTTGATGATGTCAAAGTGTACCCAACGACATGTGACAAGTGTAGTGATTTCATGTCTAAGAATCACAATCACCACCTTTCACTATGAGAGATGACTATGACTTACCATATGATGGTTTCCATGTGTCACTCTCAAGGTGGGTCTGTCTGATACAATGTTCCCTAACATGTCTCTGTGTGCTTGGTTTGATATTGATCATGGCTAATGAGAACTAGTCATCAACCAACTCACACTCTGATCTTATGTGTTATATTTGTCTATCAACATTCAACAATAACAACTGATCAGGGACATAATGAGAATATGTATATGTACTCTTAACATCTGCATGATCTCACCCATAAGAGTAGTAACTTGAATACATATGTCATTGAGTAATATGATTATCTAGACATTGATAATGTTTCCTCGTTATCTCATAAATGAATGAAATAGAATGAATTGGAAGATTGCCTTTATATGTGTTAATCAAATCCTTTATATGGTATATGCCATGTCAGTCATCACATGATTTGCTCTATGGGCATACCTTACCAACAAAATGTTCATCCTTTAACGATTTAGTTGGAAAATTAAATATTACCCTAATGGGATAAGTCTTATTGAAATATGAAATTTAGTAATAAGGAGGAAATTATAAAAATTTCAATTCAACCAGAGTTACGATATTCATACTTACAAACTTTTAAATATTTGCATAAAATTGTGTTTATTTTGGTTGGTCAAATGCTTACTATAGCTTGATTGATTATAGATCAATCAACGTGACATGTAATTTGACTAGGACTATAAGGAAGGAAACACCAACCCTTAATGATGCATCACACACCTTGCTATGATGAGATCTAAGATCAACGCTCCATGTGTTGTCTCCTACCTTTAACTAGGATTGGAAAGGGGAGCACAATGACTGCCCCAAACATCTGGTCTCTCTCACTCTCCATTCAACCCCCCTTGTCCCAAAAAGCTTTCTTCTCATAGTTTTGAACTAAATCATGGGTGGCACAAAGGCAACTGGTTCCTTGATCCAACTACTTGTCCTAGTCACCCCTTGCTTATCACCACAAGGAACCCAAGTTCTAAAACCCTAAAACCCACTCCCTACTACTATAAAGACCTACCATCAGGTTTAGGAGAATCTAAGAACCCCATCGACAAGGTCACAACTCATACATGTCCCTCCTCCACTCATTCCCCTTTCTCTATATAGCTGGTCTCTATGAGCCATCGTCTTCCCCACACTTAAGCTTTGTGTAACACCCCTCCCTATGGTTTCATACGTAACCAGTGGAAGCACAACCTAATCCCCAGCATTATCCATAATGTGGGGTACTTGGCATTTCAGGGAGGGTTGTCACATACATGATCTCATATCAAGAAATAAATAACACTTGGCATTATCGAAACATAGATTCATACATAAGTTCTTGGAAAGAAAACTACATCATGATTCTAAAGGTATGCTAAACATAAATAACATATAAAAGATAGGATCTCCATAGATGGACGTCCCACTAGGCACCAACTTCTTAGATTCTTAGAACTCCTTAAGCTGATTCCTTCCCTTTAGCTCCAACTTCTGCGGACATCTCGTCCATAGCCATGCAAAGGAAAAACATTCATGGTAAGCAAACGACATTGGCATATTATAGGACATGAAAATAACACATAAGATGATTTGACATAAGCATGAACATGCATTAACATTAATCATTTCTTAGCATCTTTTACATAAAGAATTTGACCAGAAGTATATGCTCCTCTATTAATGCCCCATAAGGAGCCCATAATGCTTGGAAATCCCATAACAAGTTGCAAATAAATCTAAATCAAATTCAATTAACCATGATCTTTCTTAGACATAATTATCTTCTTAATAACTTAGACTTGATCTTAATGGGATTACTCCCTATTGAACAAAGTTGAGATTTCTCTCCATGAACTATAATGGGAATTTCTTCCCTCTTAAGCATGAATGGGAATTTCTTCACTCTAAATCTTGGTTTCATGAATCTTAATCATAATACATAGCATTAATTATATTTTCTATACATAGACTTAACTTATAGCAATCAACCATTCAACAACCATATACTTGAAGAAAACATGCATTAGTCATGACTTTAACATTAAGTGGTTAACATAAATCATAAACATTCAATAAACCAATTATTATCTATGCCAAGGGCATGGCCCACTTACCTTGAGCTAAATCACCTAAGTCAAACCTGGTTTGACAGATCAGGTTCTCTTAAACACCTGAAAATTAGCATGCATATCCTTCAGCATACATCTTTCAACCCTAATTCGTTCATATATAAGTTGAGATGTGAAAATAGAGAAATCAATCGATAAAAATCATAAAATTGGATTCCTCATCGAAAATCCTTTCCAAAACCTATTTTTGCGGATTTTTCTGTTAAATAGGCGATTTATTACAAATTTACAAAGAACGGACCAATCATAAAATAAAGAAACCTTAGTGTGACATCGTTCAAACTGAATATTAATTAGATGTAAATAAAAGACAAAATACCAGAAAAACCATAGTGCGCGTGACACATGAATTAAACAAGTGAGGGGTGGGGGTAAAATAGTCATTAAGACATAAAATAACTCCCGCGGTCGATGGATCAGCAACGCGCTTGAAATCTCAAAATTGCCCCTTCAGATTAAATCATTCAATCAGAGCAGTGTGGGTTTTAGGGTCATTCATCGACCAGGGATCTCCTGTGCGCACTCATGGCAACGGAAGAACCTAGAGATGGGCCCTTCAATCAAAGATGGTAATTGACAAACATCCAGACAAAAGAGAAGGCTCAAAATGCTTCCTGGTGCTCTGACGAACTCAAAGAGCCCAAGGTCAAGCCTTGCAGTGGCTAGGAGCTCCAGGAACACTCCACCGTAGGAGGAGAACATGGAAAGAAGTCAAATACTGTAAATCATCAAAGCTGAGAAAAAGTCCACTGCTGAGAGTCAAAAAACATTCGCAAAGCTAAGGTGAGTCTCTAGTTAGTATTCATGTTGTCGGAGCGGAACCAGGGCATCAAGATGTAGAACGCCGACGAGGACAGGCAGCGGCTCTACAGGACCCATCAGTTGGGCAGGACCCAGGGAAAACCAAGGAGTCGGGAACAAAGCAAGTGAGCCGAGGATACTCACCGCGGCCGCAATCGGACTGGCGAGGCCGAAGATGCTGGGGCGAGGTCAGGGTTGCCGGAGAGGTACCACGAGTAGCTCGGGGAGCTTTGGGGTCCTGGGAGTTCAAATTGGCAATGGAGGAGGACTGTGTGAAGGTCGTAGATGGATTTCGAGATCTCAAATAGTCACAAGGGGGTCTCTAGTGGTCTCTATAGTCTCCTTGTAGAGAAGGGCGAGAGCGCCATTTTGGGTGTTTTGTCAATAAGCCATTAGGGGAGGGGAGTAAAGGCTCGCTGGGTTCGGGGGAGTGAGGTGAAGGCATTGACGAAGAAATTTCGTGAAACCGTCGTGAGATGAGAGAGAACAAGTTCGATGAAGATTGTGCTGTGAAAACAACTCTGACCCATGAGAAAAATGGAGGTAGTTGACGACCTCTAGGCCGTATGATCGTGGAGTGACAAAATGGCAGTCATAAGATCATGTGAGACAAGTAAATCAACTGATTGACAAGAAATAAAACTAGAATCTTAGGGAAAATCAATGCAATTAATGAAATTGGATTCAAATCTAGGTCAAACTATATTCAAATCTCTCTCAAATTAATTGGAGGGTCAAAAATGGGACAAAAGAGTTCAAATTGGAATCATAGGTGTATTAGACGGTCTAGAACATTCCCATTTAATTAGATTTGATGCTTGTACACATTTTAGGCCTAATATAGCAAAAATCATCATGTACATTTAAATGGCTATGATTAGTGTATATAAAGCTATTAATTTCTCAAATAAGAATTACAAGGTATGAATACGTGCAATAAATATTATTTCTCCTCAACTACAGTGATGGAGGTCATAAAGCAAGCCACTAAACATATAAACCACTAATCACCACAAGGGAGAGAAAAATAAAAGCATTCATTTCCATTTTCTAAACAAAAGTGCATAATTATACAAAGTAACATTTTCTTTAAATAAATCATGGGCAAGAGAGTAATTGAACATAATAAAATGAATTTGCAAAACTAACATGGGAAATTTATATTTAGGTCCTAAAAAATTATCTTATTAGAAAAAGAGCATGTAGTGAATAAAATATTTTGGAAAATTTGCATAGTAAGATTGGGGTGTTACAATACTACCCCCCTAAAAAAAATTTGTCCTCGAAATTTCCTAGGGTTTCTACCCATCTTAAGGATTTCACATAAACTTGTAAATTTTCCATACAAATTTTTATTATAAAAAAAGCATACATAAACAAAGCATTATGATTCAACAAAAAATACTTAAGTATCCTCAACTTGATCATTTTCCTCTTCTCCATCCGACATTTGCATGGTGAAGAGCCTTGGTTTAACCTGGGGTGGAGGATTAGGGTTCTTAGCTTGGTTATGGTTAGGATCCTTCTTTGCAATCTTAGGGCAATTAGTCTTGATATGCCCTTCCTCACCACAATAGCAGCAAACATAAGTTCCAAACCTACAAGGTCCACCATGATTTCTCTTACATGTAGGGCATGGGGTTCTCTCATTCTCAGAGGAAGGCCCAGGGGCTTTTCTCTTGTGGTTGGAGGGTGGAGGGGGTTGATTGTGATGATTGTTTTTGGGTACCTCCATCTTATGATTCCTCCCAGGGTGATTCTCCAATTCTAAGGTTGCATCTAGGGCTGATTGCATGGTCCTATGACCTCTACTAGACAAGGCATAACTTAGGTCGGGTTTAAGCCCTCTAATAAACTTCTTAGCTCTCTTTTGCTTAGTGTACTCAAGACCATACTTTTGGAGCTTACAAAACTTCATGGCATACTCAGTGATGGTCATGTCACCCACTTTCTTAAGGTTAACAAACTCATCCTCTTTCCTTTCTAACATGGCTTTAGATACATAATGGTCGTTAAAGGCTTCTACAAACACAACCCAAGTGAAAGGAGGGTCATCTTCTTCCCTTGAGGCTAAGAGGTTTTCCCACCAAGTACGGCTGCACCCTTGAGCATATGGGTGGCAAATCTAACCCTACTACGTGGGGGACACTCTATGTCTCTAAAGCAATGTTCCATGTTGCTAAGCCACTCCTCAACCTTGGTTACCACATCAACCTCATCTTCACCATGGAAAGCATCGGGTCTAATCTTCAAGAAGTCCATGAGGGAGATCTCATGTACTCTAGGTAGAGCTCTAGGTTGGAGGGCATTGGTTAATACTACTACGAGGGCATCTAGGGTGACTTGTGGAGGGACTTGGTTCATGTCTTCAGTCTTATCACCACTAGAGGATCCTAGTGAGGGCCTTGACTCACCAACCTTATCCTTCTTTTTAGGGGCCATCTGAAAGGGTAAACACAACATGATATTATAACATAATATGAATCTCTATTGTGCCCTTAGTGGCCATCTATTCCTTGCTTTGATACCATTAATGTAACACCCCTCCCTAGGGTTTCATATGTAACCAGCAGACACACAACCTAATCCCCAACATTATCCATAATGTGGGGTACTTGGCATTTCAGGGAGGGTTGTCACATACATGATCTCATACCAAGAAATAAATAACACTTGGCATTATTGAAACATAGATTCATACATAAGTTCTTGGAAAGAAAACTACATCATGATTCTAAAGGTATGCAAAACATAAATAACATGTAAAAGATAGGATCTCCATAGATGGACGTCCCACCAGGAAACAACTTCTTAGATTCTTAGAACTCCTTAAGCTGATTCCTTCCCTTTAGCTCCAACTTCTGCAGACATCTGATCCCCAACCATGCAAAGGAAAAACATTCATGGTAAGTAAGGAACATTGGCATATTATAAGACATGAAAATAACATATAAGATGGTTAGACATAAACATGAACATGCATTAACATTAATCATTTCTTGGCATCTTTTACATAAAGAATTTGACTTGAAGTATATGATCCTCTCTTAATGCCCCATAAGGAGCCCATAATGCTCAGAAAGTCCATAATTGCTCGGAAAGCCCATAATGCTCAGAAAGCCCATAACAAGGTGCATATAAATCTAAATCAAATTCCCTTAACCATGATCTTTCTTAGACTTAATTATCTTCTTAATAACTTAGACTCGATCTTAATGGGATTACTCCCTCTTGAACATAGTTGGGACTTCTCCCCATGAACTATAATGGGGAATTTCTTCCCTCTTAAGCATGAATGGGAATTTCTTCCCTCTTAATCTTGGTTTCATGAATCTTAATCATAATCCATAGCATTAATGATATTAACTATACTTAGACTTAACTTGTAGCAATCAACCATTCGATAACCATATACTTGAAGAAAACATGCATTAGTCATGACTTTAACATTAAGTGCTTAGCATAAATCATAAACATTCAATAAACCAATTATTATTTATGCCAATGGCATGGCCCGCTTACCTGGAGCTAAATCACCTAAGTCAAACATGGTTTGACTGATTGGGTTCTCTTAAACACCTAAAATTAGCATGCATATCCTTCATCATACATCTTTAAACCCTAAGTCATTCATATATAAATTGAGATGTGAAAACAAAGAAATCAATCGATAAAAATCATAAAATCAGATTCCTCACGAAAATCCTTTCTAAAACCTATTTTTGCTGATTTTTCATATAAAAATGCAATTTATTACAAATTTACAAAGAACATACCAATCACAAAATAAAGAAACCTTAGTGTGACATCATTCAAACTGAATATTAATCTGATGTAAATAAAATATCAAATACTGGAAAAACCATAGTGCGTGTGACACATGAATTAAACCAGTCGGGGGGGGGGGGGTAAAATAGTCATTAAGACATAAAATAACTCTCGTGGTCGATGGATCAACAGCGCGCTTGAAATCTCAAAATTGCCCCTCAGATTAAATCATTCAATCAGAGCAGCGTGGGTATTAGGGTCATTCATCGACCAGGGATCTCTTGCTTGCACTCATGGTGAAGGAAGAACCTGGAGATGAGCCCTTCAATCAAAGATGGTAATTTACAAACATCCTGAGAAAAGGGAAGGCTTGAAACGCTTCCTAGTGTTCTGATGAACTCAAAGAGCCCAAGGTCAAGCCTCACGGTGGCTAGGAGCTCCAGGAATGCTCCACCGTAGGAGGAGAATAAGGAAAGAAGTTGAATATTGTAAATCATCAAAGTTGAGCAAAAGTCCAATGATGAGAGTCAAAAACATTCACAAAGCTAAGGCGAGTCTCTAGTAGGTATTCACATTGTCGGAGCGAAACCATGGCATCAAGATGTAGGAACATCGACAAGTACAGTTGGGGGCTCTACAGGACCCATCAGTTGGGAAGGACCGAGGGAAAACCAAGGAGTCGAGAACAAAGCAAGTGAGCCGAGGATACTCACCGTGGCCGCAATCGGACTGGGGAGGCCGGAGATGCTAGGGCAAGGTCAGGGTTTCCGGAGAGGTACCTCGAGTAGGTCGAGGATCTTTGGGGTCCTGGGAGTTCAAATTGGGAGTGGAGGAGGACTGAGTGAAGGTCGTAGATGGATTTCGAGATCTCAAATGGTCACAAGGGAGTCTCTAGTGGTCTCTGTAGTCTCCTTGTAGAGAAGGGTGAGAGCGCCGTTTTGGGCATTTTGTCAATAAGCCATCAGGGAGGTGAGTAAAGGCTCGCTGGGTTCGGGGGAGAGAGGCAAAGGCGTTGGCGAAGAAATTTCGTGAAACCATCATGAGATGAGAGAGAATGAGATCGATGAAGATTGTGCTGTGAAAACGGATCTGACCCATGGGAAAAATGGAGGTAGTTCATAACCTCTAGGCTGTCTAATTGTGGAGTGATTAAATGACAACCATCAAATCGCATGAGACAAGGAAATCAGCCTCATGACAAGAAATAAAACTGGAATCTTAGGGAAAATCAATGCAATTAATGAAATTGGATTCAAATCTAGGTCAAACTATATTCTAATCTCTCTCAAATTAATTGGAGCGTCAAACATGGGACAAAAGAGTTCGAATTCGAATCATAGGTGTATTAGAGGGTCCAGAACATTCCCATTTAATTAGATTTGATTCTTGTACATGTTTTAGGCCTAATATAGCAAAAATCATCATGTACATTTAAATGGCTAGGATTAGTGTATATAAAGCAATGAATTTCTCAAATAAGAATTACAAGGTATGAAAACATGTACTAAATATTATTTATCCTCAACTACAATGATGGAGGTCATAAAGAAAGCCACTAAACATATAAACCACTAATCACCACAAGGGAGAGAAAAATAAAAGCATTTGTTTCCATTTTCTAAACAAAAGTGCATAATTATACAAAGAAACATTTTCTTTAAATAAATCATGGGCATGAGAGTAATTGAACATAATAAAATGAATTTGTAAAACTAACAAGGGAAATTTACTTTTAGGTCCTCAACAATTATCTTATTAGAAAAAGAGCATGCAGAGAATAAAATATTTTGGAAAATTTGCATAGTAAGATTGGGGTGTTACAATACTACCCACCTAAAAAAAATTGTCCTCAAAATTTCCTAGGGTTTCTACCCACCTTAAGGATTTCACATAAACTTGCAAATTTTCCATATAAATTTTTATTATAAAATAAGCATACATAAACAAAGCATTATGATTCAACATAAATTACTTAACTATCCTCACCTTGATCATTTTCCTCTTCCCCATCTGACATTTTCATGGTGAAGAGCCTTGGTTTAACCTTGCGTGGATGATTAGGGTTCTTAGCTTGGTTATGGTTAGGATCCTTCTTTGCAAGCTTAGGGCAATTAGGCTTGATATGCCCTTGCTCACCACAATAGTAGCAAATAGAAGTTCCAAACCTACAAGGACCACCATGATTTCTCTTACATGACGGGCATGGGGTGCTCCCATTCTCAAAAGAAGGCCCAGGGGCTTTTCTCTTGTGGTTGGAGGGTGGACGGGGTTGATGGTGATGATTATTTTGGGGTACCTCCTTGTTAGGATTCCTCCTTGGGCGATTCTCCAATTCTAAGGCTGTATCTAGGGCTCATTTCATGGTCCTATGACCTCTACCAGATAAGGCATAACTTAGGTCGGGTTTCATCCCTCTAATAAACTTCTTAGATCTCTTTTGCTCAGTGTACTCAAGACCATACTTTTGGAGCTTATGAAACTTCATGGCATACTCAGTGATGGTCATGTCACCCATTTTCTTAAGGTTAACAAACTCATCCTCCTTCGTTTCTAACATGGCTTCAGATACATAATGGTCATTAAAGGCTTCAACAAACTCACCCCAAGTGAAAGGATGGTCATCTTCTTCCCTAGAGGCTAAGAGGTTTTCCCACCAAGTACGGGATGCACCTTGAGCATATGGGTGGCAAATCTAACCCTACTACGTGGGGGACACTCTAAGTCTCTAAAGCAATGTTCCATGTTGCTAAGCCACTCCTCAGCCTTGGTTACCACATTAACCTCATCTTCACCATGGAAAGCATCGAGTCTAATCTTCAAGAAATCCATGAGGTAGATCTCATGTACACTAGGTAGAGCTCTAGGTTGGAGGGCATTGGTCAAGGCTACTACTAGGGCATCTAGGGTGACTTGTGGAGGGACTTGGTTCATGTCTTCAGTCTTATCACCGCTAGAGGATCCTAGTGAGGGCCTTGACTCACCAACCTTCTCCTTCTTCTTAGGGGCCATCTGAAAGGGTAAACATAACATGATATTATAACATAATATGAATCTCTATAGTTGCCTTAGTGGCCATCTATTCCTTGCTCTGATACCATTAAGGTAACACCCCTCCCTAGGGTTTCATACATAACCAGCGGAAGCACAACCTAATCCCATGCATTGTCCATAATGTGGGGTACTTGGCATTTTAGGGAGGGTTGTCACATACATGATCTCATATCAAGAAATAAATAACACTTGGCATTATCGTAACATAGATTCATACATAAGTTCTTGGGAAGAAAGTTACATCATGATTCTAAAGGTATGATAAACATAAATTACATGTAAAAGATAGGATCTCCATTGATGGGCGTCCCACCAGGAAACAACTTCTTAGATTCTTAGAACTCCTTAAGCTGATTCCTACCCTTTAGCTCCAACTTCTGCGGACATATCATCCCCAGCCATGCAAAGGAAAATCATTCATGGTAAGTAAGCGGCATTGGCATGTTATAAGACATGAAAATAACATATAAGATGATTTGACATAAACATGAACATGCATTAACATTTATCATTTCTTGGCATCTTTTACATAAAGAATTTGACCAGAAGTATATGCTCCTCTCTTAATGCCCCATAAGGATCCCATAATGCTCAGAAAGCCCATAATTGCTCGGAAAGCCCATAATGCTCAGAAAGCCCATAACAAGGTGCATACAAATCTAAATCAAATTCCCTTAACCATGATCTTTCTAAGATTTAATTATCTTCTTGATAACTTAGACTTGATCTTAATGAGATTACTCCCTCTTGAACATAGTTGGGATTTCTTCCCATGAACTATAATGGGAATTTCTTCCCTCTTAATCTTGGTTTCATCAATCTTAATCGTAATCCATAACATTAATGAGATTTTCTATACTTAGAATTAACTTATAGCAATCAACCATTCAATAACCATATACTTGAAGAAAACATGCATTAGTCATGACTTTAACATTAAGTGCTTAACATAAAACATAAACATTTGATAAACCAATTATTATCTATGCCAAGGGCATCACCAACTTACCTTGAGCTAAATCACCTAAGTCAAACCTGGTTTGACTGATTGGGTTCTCTTAAACACCTGAAATTAGCATGCATATCCTTCATCATACATCTTTAAACCTTAATTCGTTCATATATAAATTGAGATGTGAAAACAGAGAAATCAGTCGATAAAAATCATAAAATCGGATTCCTCATCGAATATCCTTTCCAAAACCTATTTTTGTAGATTTTTCTGATAAACATGCAATTTATTACAAATTTACAAAGAACAGACCAATCATAAAATCAAGAAACCTTAGTGTGACATCGTTCAAACTGAATATTAATCTAATGTAAATAAAAGACAAAATACCGGAAAAACCATAGTGCACGTGACACATGAATTAAACAAGCGGGGGTAAAATAGTCATTAAGACATAAAATAACTCCCGTCGTCGATGGATCAACAACGCGCTTGAAATCTCAAAATTTCCCCTTCAGATTAAATTATTCAACCAGAGCAACGTGGGTATTAGGGTCATTCATTGACCAGGGATCTCCTGCTCGCACTCATGGCGACGGAAGAACCTGGAGATGAGCCCTTCAATCAAAGATGGAATGCTAGTTTGAATCCATTTTCCCAATTGTACTATAATATTCATCCCTTTCTGTATAGCTATGGATTAGTAAAAATATATTGATGTTTGTGACCATGTGTAATTAGGTTCAATAATATAAGTGGATCTAGTCACTTATACCATCATTTGAAATACATTGAAGCATCAAACTTAGGGTTAACTATATGTATGGATACATATGTGATAAAAACTAATTTCTTAAAGATCAAAGAATCTATGCCCCTAAGATGTGGATTTCATGTAGGAATCAAGTATACGTCCATCGTATGAGCAAATCATGACATACCCAAGATTAATGTATGTTTAATTGAATAATGAGGATATGAATAGAGACATTGAAGGTTCAAAAATTGGATTAAGATTTCTAAACCTAAAAGTGAGAATCTTTGGAGCGAAACCCTACTTTACCTAAATCAGAACTCAAAATCCTTATTAAGGAATTTTGGGATTGTCATAACACTTGGTGTTGAATATGGATTTTCAGATGAATGGTTGTTTTCTTGGATTATTTTAATGTAAACATCACCTTCACTTAAAGATAAAGTACATGGGTTAAATTAAGAATAATCACATTAGTTGGCCTTGGTCTTCTTTATAGTTTATTGAACCAACTCAAGACCTAACAAATGATACTCACATGTCTCCTACTAACAAAGAGAAATCTACAATGCCTTCCATACAAAGCCTCATACAATGCCATATCTATGCTCCTTTAATAACTATTTTTGTAAGAGAACTTGATCAAACTGAGGTGAATATACCAACTCCAAAAAAAATGGAGCACACATTCTCTCAACAAATCCTCTCACGTCTGAATGGTTCTCCCAGATTGACCATCTGTTAATGGGCGGAAGGTTGTACCAAACCTTAGTCATGTTCCCAAAGATATATATAGGCACTTCCAAAACCTACTCAGAGACTCAGGACCTCATTCTGACACTATGTAGTTGGTACTCCATGAAAATGAACTATCTCATCCACATACATTTATGCCAACTTTTCTGTAGTATAGGTATTCTTAACCAGTAAAAAGTAAACTGACTTTGTCAATTGAACAACAAACACCTAGATGGAATCATGATCTTCAATCCTACGCATAAGAACAACCACAAATTTCATGGCTACATTATCCCATTTCCAATATGAAATTGACATAGGCTACAATGTTCCTACATGCTTATGATGTTCTAACTTGACATGTTGAAAAACTAGACAATTGGAGATGAACTCTACCAAATCCCTCTTCAATCATGGCCACCAATACTAGTCCTTAATATTACAATAATACATCAAGGAATGTGCTTTATCAAGTATCGTATTCATCAAACCACCAACATTAGTAACCACCATCCTATTGTGATAGCACATAGTCCCATCATCCATTTCATGAGACACATCATGATTTCCACTATCAAACTTTTCTCATACATTTTGCATCATAGTGTCTCATCTCGAAGCATATCTAATCTATTGTATTAATGTTGTCTTAACTTGTAACTGCACTAAAAGATCTTCCAACAAGGAACCCTCCAATTTTACATTCATCTTTCAGAGAGACACCAATATTCCCATCTTTTAGCAAGCCATAAACACCTATACTTTTGCCTATAGATGAATATAACTTTGTGCTAAAAAAATAAGTGACTACATATGCCTTTCCTAGATGATAATCTATCATAAATCCCTAATATTTTATCAACTTCATACATTCCTCTACTTCATTATCAACTCCTACTTCAAAAAGATATACTATAGATTCTCATGATCTTTGAACAATTAACACTTATCCCCATAAAGATAGTGACTCTAGATATTCAAATCCATTACCACATCTGCTAGCTCTAGATCATGAGTCTATTAGTTCTCCTTGTATTTCTTTATATTCTTAAAAGCAAATTAATCAAGTTCTTGTCCTGCATCAACACACATCCCATCCCATTCTTTGAAGCATCATATAAGAAACTGCCCTTTCCTAGACTCTGCAAATACCAACACTAGAGTGGACATCACATTCTCCTGCAATGAGTATGAACTTCACTAACATTTCTCATCTCAAACAAACAACACACATTTCCTAGTTAGCTTATTTCAATACAAATCTTATCACATTGAAGTTATTAATAAATATCCTACAATAACTAGATAAACCTAGGACATTTCAAGCCTCTATATATATCTTGGGCTTCTTCCACTTTGGTATTGAATCGACCTTCTGGAGTCTACATAAACCCCCTTTCTAGAGAGATGACCCTAAAAGACACCTGAGTCATCCAAAATGCCCACATATAAAACTAAGTATACAACCTATGTTGTCTCAACATCTCCAAACTCTTATGAATATGCTACTCATGTTGTTGGTTGTCCCTATAACAAATAAATATATAATCTATGAAAGCCACTCCAAACTGATCAGATATGGCATGAACACTTTGTTCATTAGACCCATAAAGATTTCAATGCATTAGTTAGCCCAAATGACATAACCACAAACACATAGTTATCATACATACTTCTAAATGCAATATTAGGTATGTCATCTATCTTGATACTCAAATGATGATATCATGGCCTTAGGGTTATCTTAGAAAACACTATAGAACCTTCAACTAATCAAACTAATCATCTATCCCTAAAAATATGAACTTCTTATTCATTGTTACCTCGTTCAACTGCCAATAATCTATACATAACCCCATGAAACCATTCTTCTTGTTCAGAAACAACATTGAAGATCCCCTAAGGGAATGTGCTCATCTATATGAAACCCTTCTCCAATAGCTGCTGAAGCTTCTTCTTCAACTCCTCCATCTTAGTTGGTGCCATCCTATAAGGTGCAAGTGTTATAGGTTGCTAGCTAGGAACCACATTGATCTCATAATCAATATCTTAGTGGGTGGAACACTAGGAACTCATCATGTAAACATCCTCAAACTCATGCACCACGAGAACATCTTGGATAATATGACTCTTTGTTGGATCCAGGGTTCTAGAGGGGGGGGGTGAATAGAGCTTCAAAAATTCTCACAAGATAGATTAGACCTTCAAATTATATCAAATTAAAACCGATAGATTAAGTGCGATTTTAAGCCCTAAATAACAAGCATAGAAAGGATGAGAGGAATGGACATCAAGCACTTGACAAGGTCATGTAGAGTGGTTCCAATCTCCAAACTAGGAGACAATCAGTCCTACACCTAGAGAGGTCAGCCTCTAGGACTTTCCAAGTGCTTTTATCTATATATTCACCAATAAGAGTTACAACAAAAGACCATCAAAGGACTTACCCATCCAAACACTAAGAGTCTTCCACCTTACCAAGGACTTACCCATCCAATCACCAAGAGTCTTCCACCTTACCAAGGACTTATCCACTTTGCCAATCCTTCTCCAATGTCTTACCCACTCTAGCACAAGTCTTCCGCCTTCAAGGACTTTTCTTCGCTTCTTGGATCTTCAACCTTTGCCTTCTCCTTCACCTTGAGAAGATCTTCACCTCTTCTTCAACCTTAAAGAAGAATAACAACAACTCATGTGATGACCCCAGATTTTCTAAAACTTAATCTGATGTGTGACGTTCAAATTGAAACCCTGACCTCAGCGAGAATCCCAATTTAGACCTCCCACACTAGGCTAAGAAGAAGAAAATCAGAGGAAGTCAAAAGGAAACAATCAGTAGCACATGTACATGAACAATAATAAAACCATACACACATGTTCACCATTCAACATATAATTTCAACATGAATTGTTACAACATTTGATATTACATATTGAACAACAAACTATACATATACATGTACTACCACTAAACTACAGGATCTTAAGACAACAGGTACACCTGTACATCAGCTCGCCACACAACTCTCAACTATCCTGGATTTTCAAGAGCATAACCACAACCTAAAAAAAAGATTACATGTGGTACACATCAACACAATATTCAAGAATATTGTACTGAGTACGCTTATGTGTCTTTTATATACCTCTCATCATATCTTGGCAATAAGATAAAACTAATACTTGGCAACATTAAACAAATATAAGAAAAAGCATATACTTGCGCAAAGATGTTCATTAACAAAAGAGAACACATATTTTAATCACATTTCCATCATACATCTTGCGTCTTCCACCAAGTGGCTTTGACGTCTTTAGGCCTTACGATCTACCACCAAGTGGTTTGTGATCATTATACAATCATCATATGATCTACCACCGAGTGGTTTGTGATCATTATGCATGCGCTCTACCACCAAGTGGTTTATGAGCTATCTTATGATGGAACATCTATATTATGTTTGTAGGTGTTCATAGCCATAAGTATGGAAATTCAAGCAACATATCATACAAGACAATCATTTCAATCAATACCATATGCCAAGTCTTTACTACCATTTAACACAAGCATAATGTATAATAAGCCAAGCAAGAGGTAATGACGTACCTTCCAAAGAGGCATTCTAATCACATATTCCTGATGTCCTCTATATCTTTGTTAAACCTGATTAAGACAAGATCATACACTATCATCAGGTTCTCATCTTCTTACCTCTCATCTTAACCCTATCTATATCCATTTTAGGGTTTTCTTAACTCATTAGGATATTCTCATCATTACTTGCATTCTTGTCTTAGAATTATCATACTGATGTCTTTTTCCAGATTATGGTTCATTATCTGAACATTAGGTTCCATATCCTTTTTGTGCACATATTAATCTTAGGTTACATCATTAACCTAAATTAGGGTTTTAAACCATGTATTAAGGGTCAACTTCATACAACATGGATTCTGTGTATAAAACTGATTTCATATTTACATATTATCTTCCAGTTATTGAAATAAGGGTGCTCTGTAAATTTCAACATTTATTGATCATAAATGTATTTCTTGCATATTAATTAGGGTTATTGGCCCTAATTAGCCATATAAAGCAAATTACATGATTTTGAGCATCAACATCATGATCATTGACATTATATGGATTATAGACATCAAAAAGGATTTACTGACATTTTATCATAATTTTAAGCCATCATTTGATATTTATTATCCATCAAATGAGCATTAAACATCTTACATGATAGCACTATTATTCGTGCATCAAAAGCCTGATATTATCATTTTACTATGTTCTACTCATTTTTCTGAACATTTCAGTACCTTATTTGCATTTTTCTTATAAACGGACTATTTTATATGATTTATCTAAGAACTGGATGATTTGAGGTAATTTACCTTTTTGTGGCCAATCCGGGTCTAACACGTGGCCACTAGGACTGCAGCTCCTTCACTTGGTTGAGCCAGCAATTCACATTTGGTCTGGGTCCGGTTCAAAGTAGCAGACTCAGTCCTCCTTTCTTTCATTCTTTCTCCTTCTTGCGACGCTTGCATGCGTCATCTACTGGAACAACGGGCACCGTCATGGCCTGCTCATAGCTCTAGACCTACCTCCTCGCTCAACGACCTGGGGTCATCTGCCTTCCCTAGTTGCCAAGTATCCCATCATCTATTCTAAAGAGTGTTGCTGCTAGATTCGAAGGCCGACGAGAGGTCGATCTCCAGACCATCCTCCTCATGAAGCCGCCACCGTACATGTTTTCTAAGTTGGCTGGAGCCGGCCAGTTTCTTAGCTCCAGGACCGGTCTGCATCTTCCCTTTCTCTTCTATCATGACTCAACGCGATACAACTTCTCTCGCGATGTTGTGACGCATCCTTCCCTGTACCGCCTAGCCAATTTACTGGACCATGATAAGGAAGTCCCATCAAAGGCTCCTCCTTCTCCTCCTGCTCCAGGCTCGTGCACGAGGGCTGGGTTCTCATCTGTAGCGTCACTGCCATAGCTTAACGCCTACGACGTTGTTCGTTTGTAGCGTGAGGACTGTAACAGAGCCTCCGCCACCGGGAACTCGGTTGTCTCCTCCTCTCGTGGGGAAACAATAGAGCCAGAGTGCTCAATCTTCTCCTCTCTAGCGTTTGCTTCTAGATCCCAACAACAAGTCTGTCTCCATGGTGGCTCTACCGTAGCCTGCTGCCGGAGTGGACAAGGAAGAGGGAAAGCAGTTCTAAAGCACCTCATCTACGATTGAAGGTTTCTAGAGCATTAGCCAAGTCCAGTGGACCTTGTGTCCCTCCTGTATATGGATGCGGGTTGAGGAGGACCCCTCCCTGAACTCGGGCTTGTCTGCAGTGAGGATGGAGCTCGTCACCTTGGTAGACACCACTAGCACAGGAAGACCAACCTGTCTTTGACTTCTCCACACCTTGAAACAGCGAGAAAGGGAGGATCGTTCTCTCTACTGGAGTGGTGAGGTAGTTTGCCCAATGGGTCAAATCGAAGCTCATGGCACTACGGAGCCAACTGCTCAGTTAGTTCCATTTTGGAACCACAATCACCCACAAAATGGTGATTGCAGCTTCCAATTCCACTCACCCATGATCATGTCTAATTGGTCTAGAAGGCAAAGTTCTGACCATTGGATCCAACTCATCTAACTGTGCCCAGGAGGCCACGATGTGAATCCATGGCTCCTCATTCTGGTGAGCATGTGACACTTCCCAATTAGAACTTAGACAATACTATCAAACTTAGGTATATCAAAACTAATTACGACCATTATTTTACAAGGATCAAACCCACATAACTCTCTCTCTATGGTACTCCAACTGCCACCAAAATTTAACCATAGCTCCATCATCACTCAAGCTACATTCCATTCCATTTTGGTGTCAAAACTCAACTATTTGACTTGTCAAAGAAATACCTCAATGAGCCATAAATTTTGGGATATTAATCATAATATAAATACCAATCACCAACCAACTTTACCAAAGCACATGTAACTTTTAAGATAACTCAACATGCACGAATTCACTTATGTCATTGTACATTTAGGATTCCAAGATTATGCTCCATCACAACTCCATTGTCACTCAGAGTAGCTTGCTTCACCTTTGCTTCATGGAGGAAAGGGGTTGGGAAGATGGAGTAGATGATAGCTTTACAAGCACAAGGAAGTAGCTCTCTTACAATAGGCCTATCTCACTCATAATCACGAAATGAAGTGTAAACTAGAGAGAGAAAGGGGCTCAAGGAGTTACAACACACTCAACCATAGCAAGAACTTAGAATAGTATGAATGAGAAACCATAGCAAGAACTTAGAATAGTATGAATGAGCAAACTTGGAATGAACTCCAAGGAGTGCTATTTATAGCTGGGGGTGTTCCCTTGAGTATGGGATCACCTAGGGACGAAATATAGTCATTTTCCAATTTGCAACCGATCTATTTTTGCCCAACACAACTTATCAACGGTTATAAAAACCTTTTTGCATCTTCTATAGAGTACATTTGGTTGAGTTTCAATAAAGGTAACTCGACCTATCCACTAAAAGACAAAGCCAATTTTCAAACTATCACTAGAGTTTGTTCTGGGAAACTTGACCAATGAGCTAAAATATGTTTTTCTTAGTGAGTTGGTCGGTTGAGTTCTGTGAGGGTGCAACTCAACTGATGGGTCATCTTCAAGAAATCCATCATAGGATCGGTCAGGTTTCCAACTCGACTGTTGAACATCCTGTGACGAATTTTCTAAATTGACATTTGAGTGATGAAACCTTGGAATTAAGTGTCCCTAATTTTTTTCATCTTGGTTACATGTCATATCATCAATACAAGTGATTACAAAAATCATCTAAGGTCATTTGGAGTGATATCCCAAAAAGCACCCTTGCATTGCATTTGACTTGAACTTGAACAAGCTAAGGCTTGTGCAATTTGATCCTTTTCATGTACCTAAAGCCTAAAATCAATCTTGAAAAAACATATTACATACATATGAATGGAATGGTAAAGTCATTATAAAAATATGGACAATGTAGAACTCTCAAGTCAACATTCTTCCCCTTTTTGATAATGACAACCCATTCCTCAATCATATTGAAAAGGATATTGAAGTTATACCTTTTCCTTGTGAATTGTAAGGGGATTCACACTAGTATAGAAATAACATATAACGTTACATTTAATGGTGTCAGTTAAAAATAAAAAGCCGAGCCACTATAATATGACGTCGGCTAAAAATGACAATTGTCACCTATATGTGAAGGTCGGCTGATTTACAAAAGACACAGGTATCACTTTTTCTTTAATGTCAGTTTGTTGATATAAAAACCAACGTCCAAAATCACATGCGAAATATAATTTTCTAGGAAAATAATTGCCTCCAAAATTTTCAATTTGGCGTCGGTTGTACTAAAACTGATGACATATGTTTCGTGCCAAGCCCCCGTAAAATTTTTTATATGTACGTAGTCGTCAGATTTTGACAAGGAACCAACAACTAAACATCCTTCGTGAGGAAAAATTTATCCCCTCATATGGCGTCAGTTTTTACTGACGAGGATGTGTGTTTGTGCGTTGTCCTCGTAAAAATATTTTCCCCGCAATTTGCCTATTCGGCATTAGTTTTTGGTTGGCAACCGACAATCATGATCGTTACTCAAGAAATTTTTTTTGTCAGGTTATGTGGATAGATGTCGGTTGTTGTATCTAGAAACTGATGACAAACACCCTAACCGGGTGCAAATTTTTTTATTTATAGTTGCAGATATGTGTCAATTTTCATGTGTGACCGATGCCTATTGGTGTTAGGTGCTGATTTTTTGTAATAACTGATGACCAAAGTCAACTTAATAGAACCCATGCAAACTAGACTCTTCCCCTTCTCTATTTCATTCCCGACTGAGCTAGCTAGGTCTAATGATTTTCCTCAGCCACTCTTCTTCCTCCTGTTGGTCTTCTTCCGCCAACTGACTGAGCATTGCCGCCGTCACCGCTCTTCCTCTAGCTAGCCACTACTACTCTTCTCCTCTAGTCGGAGCTGTCGCAACTGCTCTTCTCCTCCACTCAGAGCTACCGCCATAGGTCCTCTTCTTCGCCGCCGCCTCTGGTCGTCTCCTCCAATCAGTCCTCTTCTTTGTCGGTCCTCTCCTCCAGCCGCCAGAAGCCAGTGCCAGGAGTCGTACTATTGGAGCCAGAGCCAGTAGCCAGTGCCAACACCAGTAGTTGGAGCCAAATCTCACCAATATCATCGTCACTACCATTTCCTACTACTGCTCATGGTCTCCTACTGCTGCTCATCACTGCAGCTGTCCATCAGAGCCAACCACATCTAGGGCTACCACTACACCCAGGGCACCACCACTGCTGTCATTGCCGCTGCTAGAGGTAAAACCCCAAATTGGTTAGGTTTGCATCCTCAATTCATCCTTAAGATATGTTAACAAATAATACCTATAAACATGTAATGTTTATTTAATAGAACTGATGATTGACTTGGTTGTTAATAATATATAACAAAAATAAAATGCTTAATTTTAACATGTATAATAGATAAACCTTGTATATATGTGTGTGCCCTGGAAACCTTATATTGGATCCCGGAACAATATTTAGTACATTTGATGTTAGTCTTCTATTTGATAGTTAATTATGTTTTGACAATGCTAAATGCTGATGATATCCTTACTTTTTCTAATTAATAGTATTTTGATAATGATTAAATGTTGGTGAAGCAATCTGTACAACACACAATACATGAACCCGATCCACAAACCCTAATAATATAGAATCATAGATTCACTCCTATAGTCAGAGCAAGCTAAAGTGTTAGATGACACTAAGATCATAGGTATATAAATGACAACACTGTATTATGGCCTAGAAACCCGTCCGAGATTTACTCATTAGGAGTAAATCTTGGATAGTCCCCAGTTTGGGACTGTTCTTAAACACTTAATCTCACTTAGGATGTAAGTGTATAATGTATATTTGATTTTCAAGATGTTTTGTCAGCACATCCCCGTTTGTTCTCTAAGTACATATGTTGGTGGGCATTTGCCCATGCACTTTGGTGGGTGTACTTAGAGAAAAACGGGGAAATGCTGCCGAAATTTTCTTAAAACCCAATACACATTATACACTTACTAGTGAGATTCGGTGTTCAAGAATGGGATAGGTCGTACACATTTATATATATATATATATATATATATATATATATATATATATATATATATATATATATATAAGACCCTGGAATCTAATATTTTAACCCTAAACCCTAATCTTTTAATGCTAAACCCTAATCTTTAAATATTTTAACTCTAAACCCTAATCTTTTAATGTTAAATGCTAATTTAGAATATCTTGGGGTTCTTACTCGTAGTCGTTGTAGTCCTAATTTAGAATAGTCTTGGCATAAAGTTCCTAACGGGAAGAAAGACTTAATATGGAAATAACTATGTGTGAGTTATTATCATTTGCAATTCTATTTTACAGAATACTAATTTTTAGGATACTAGTCTATTAAATATATGAAATTTTGTAGAGTATATTTGAACTAGAGGAAAGCCTACATCATAAAAAGGTGATGCATCACTGTGGGAGGATCCTAAGAAACTATAGGACAAATCTCACCCGACTATACATACGAGGTGTTGAGAACATGAAGAAGTCAAGTAGTAAGCAATGAAACTACCTGGACCTGTACGTATGGGAGGCATTTGTTGCCCAGAGAAATATTGATGAATTCAAGGTATTAACCATAACTCCCAATTTAATTAATATACATTCTTATGAATTCACCTATTTATGATTGACCTTTAGTGTTACTAACCAATTCAATGTGGTTACTAACAAGGCTATCAGCGATGCTCCAAGAGCAAGGCATGCACTAAATGTGCATGACCACATGACAGGTCCATGTGGCTATGCAGGCATTCGCCAAAAACTATTGGTTGTTGTTGTTGCTGAGTCTACTGCTACTCATGAGACTGGTGAGTCCTCTACTGTTACTCTGCCTCACCTCTGCCTCACCATGTTGTGTGGATAGCTGGGAGGCAAAACAAGAAAGGAGATATAACCAAGCCCGAAACTACTGAGGTAGCTGCAAAAATGGTAAAATTCAACTCTGAGAGCAATCGATATTGATGATTGTTATGTTTACTTACTAATTTCTATTGTTGGCGGGAGCTTCACAAGCAGAGGAAGAAAGGGAAGTTCATCCCTAAGGGAACAAGGTATGAATTGATAGTTTCTCTTGGTAATCAAGAGCATCCTGGACGTGTTAGGGCTGCAGATACTGGTGTGGGCATAAAAGTGTTCTTTGGGCCATCACAGCGCAAACATGTCCCAAAAGCAGGATTTTAAAAAGATGAGGCAACCTATTCTTTTTTAGAATGTGATTTCAAAGGGAATTCAATAATCAAAAGCTAGCATTTATTTTGTCCATGTATAGGTAGATGAGTTAATTGATAGGAGAGTCGAGGAAGCACTTGATAAGAGAGTCTAGGTATCACTTGATAAGAGACTCCATGAAGCAATGAGCAAGTGGCAGACATCTCAGGCTGTCACTCAAATAGTACCTGTGTTGTGCCACTCTTCCCCTGTGGTCGAGGTGGTTGGGAGTAATCTTGTAGACCCATCATCTAACACGTCTGTTGTAAGTATTTTTATGACATAGTAGCTAGTCTTTTCAAGATGATATGTTTATGTATATAACATATATGTAAATTTGTAGCAGTTGAGGTCATTCCATCTAAGATTCAAAGAATTCATCATTATAGAGGCCGAGGCTTACCCACGCCTTCTAGGGCATGTGATTCATGGAACTCCAGTACCCGATGGTGCGGTTCTTGTGAGCTCGAGGCTTGTGTTCCCTCATTGGAGGTAGCATCCTTTGACATATGCCCACCTAGATGCTAACATGCTTGGTGAAGCAGAAGGATGAGTGATATTGTGGCCTGAAATGGATGTTGTCTATACTGATCTTGTAAGATAAATTTACGTTACAATAATTTGTTAGCATGTATATACAAGTCAATTGATATGAAATTATGTTTACAGGAGAAAAGGAAGAAACCCACTATGGCTCTGCCTCCACCTCCACCTCCTCCTATAATACCTACTTGGCTTCCAAAGGTCCTATATGACTCGATAGGTCCTACTTGTAGAGGTATGGAAATATGGATAGGTGAACATAACAAACATTATCCTATAAATGTTTATATTTCAGAGGATGTTGCAGACAAATCATACGATAACACTATATTTATACAAGATATTTTGGAGTTTCTTAGGTGTGATTGGCTAAATACATCTATGATAGAGCTATGGATACAGCGAGATCTTGTTTATATAACTATATACCTTATTTTATATATGGTGATCTGATTTCTTATATATTGATTCATACGTAATATATGTTTTGCAGCCACTTACAAAGGATCTGTAAAGAACTTTTATTTACCCATGTGGGATTTCTAATTCCATCTTTGATCTGTCTTGCAGATAAAGACCCTTCATTAGTTACCTTATACTTCTCTGTCACTTTTAAATATTTTGGTAAAAAAAGAAGAGTGTGATAATAGCTCCATTCAATGTGAAGTAAGTTTACTTTGCTTATAATTTGGACTTAAGAAAATTACATTTTATTGTGGATTTTGTGTTATATATTTTTAACTTTCTTATCTCTAGTGGTAAGCATTGGGAGTTACTAGTTTTTGTCCCCAAGACATTCACAATTTATTATCTAGATCCTAAGGGGAAGCAATTAGACATGCATGGACACGTAATGAAAACGCCATTATTCACGTTAGAAATTTTTCATATTTATATCAATTAACATCTATTATTACATTACTAGTTGGTAATGCAATTTAATATGTTACATTAACATGTAGGGCTTTAAAAGATTTCAAAAACGCTGGAGGAAACATGTGCAAGATGAAGAATAAACCGTTAGTTTTGGAGAATGTGAATGTAGTTTCCTAACTCCAATGTATATATTATTTCTGTGAACTATGCTTTTTTATTTATTAACATTTTGTATGTTCAAATTTATAGTGTGATAAACAAAACAACGGCTGGGCATTTGCATACTATGTGATGCGATATATGGACCTAATTGTCAGATATGTTGCACTGGAAATCAATACCATACAACGAGTGTTATATAGTTTCATTAGATAATATGAAATATATCAATATTATTAATTATATATAAGCCACTCTCTTTGCAGGTGTTTAAAACTACTGACTTCACTACAGGTGAAAAGTTATTAGATGTACATAGTCCCTATATGATGGAACAATTAGATGATATAAAAGAACAATGGGCAAAAGCCTTAGAAGCACTGGGAATTTTTTATTATCATTGGAGTACTGATGAAGATGATGACGATGATAAAGAATGACATTTCTAAACTTTGATGTCATAATATTATTTCTGTATTTGATGACGTATTAAACTTTGAAAGACACACTTATATAAACATGTATGAATGATTTTTTTTGAATTGTCTTATCTATATACATGTGTGTGAATGTGAATATGAATGAATGAATGCTCTTCTACATGTGTGTGAATGTGAAAAGAGATGAATGAATGGAACTGTAGGTTGCTACATGTGTGTGAATATGAAATGGAGGAATGAATGGAACTATAGGTTTCTACATGTGTGTGAATCATATGAATGAATTAAATGTTCTTATACATATGTGCGAATCACATGATCCATATATAATATTGTCCATCTTATTAATATTGCAGGTTTGTGGCCTATTATTGGTTGAATTAAGAGGATTTTGTAAATGTGCAGTTTAGAACTACATGTTCTGCATCCTGCTGACCATCTAGACAGCAGGCCTACAAGATGATAAGAAAAAAGAAACAAAACATAGTCGTCGGTTAAATGAAAAAAACCGACAATGAATCTCCAACTCATCAATTAATTATAGTAAATTGATGCCTTTTGTTCTAATGGTGTCAGTTTTTTTTTTGGTTATCTAAAAGCTGTCAATAAGTTGAGGTCTAGAAAACCGACAACTATGGTCTAAAGGGGGCCATTTTTTTGTTTGGGATGGAGAATGACGTCGATTTTGAATGAATAACTGACGCCTATAGTGGAGATTGGCATCAATTTTGAATGAATAACCGATGCCATTGGTCCCACTTCTGGCGGTTCTTTTTTTTTGTTGCAATCGAGGATGGCTCTATGTCATCGGTTTTGTAACCGACGCTGAAGACATCTACTTTTAGTGTCACCCACTTGGGTGTCACTTGGAAACTGACGTCAAAAGTCTTATTTAACTGACGTTAAAGGCGATATTTGTACTAGTGTCAAGATTTGAACAATATGAATTGCTCCCCCTCAATATATGCTTACTCTATCCTACATAGTTAGTCTATCTAAGCAATATAACACATGTTTACTATATGGTCCTTTAGAAAGTCACATGATAAAGCATATAATAAACAATAAAAAGATCACATAGGCAATAAAAGCAATATGGTTGAGCTTCAAAATATTGAATTTTTATCTCCCTCTTTTGACATTATCAAAAAGGAAGGGGGTAGAAGAGCATAAAAATAGGTCTTTGCCAAGCACAACTGAAACATACATCCATAACATGGAATCTCAAAGCATACCCCAAATAGAGATAAGAGAAACAAATAGGCTAAGTCATAATCAAAATATGGTAAAACATGGCACCAACTCATGAGATATAGTAAATCAAGGAGTACGTGTGCACAAGATTAAGATTATAACCCAGAAAGCAAGTTCTCAGAAAATAGCTACAAGCAAAAATGATGGAAGCTAGATGATAAAATAGTACAACTCAGGATACGTGCCCAGATGTTTTTAATATAAAATATCCTAGAAAGATATATATGATCAACAACTAGAACAAGTAAACATCTAAGCTATCTATCTCCACATCATCATCATCCTCAACATCAGAAGCATCAGACTTGTAGTCATCATCTCTGTCTAAAGGTGCAGTAGAGAGAACAACATCGCCTTCGTAGTTGGTGGCACCAGCAAATCCATCATAGCCAACATCATCATATGCCTTACCATCATCCTTATCATCAACAACCTCCTCGTCAGTAGCAACCTCCTCATCAACCTGGTGTGGCATCTCCTCATTAGTAAGAGAACCAAAGTTGTGACCGGGACAACGTGAATTCTGCTCATCCCAGGACATACCTAGAGCATGGAGCTCATTGGCCACTGGGAAGGAAGGAGAATAACTACCCAGGCTGGTAAGCAGAGTGCCCAATGGACCAGTAGTTAGAGGCATCACACCAGGGGTAGATCCACCAACAAAAGAGGGTGTAGTAGCAGAAGATGCAGGCAGAGGGGCAGGGTAAAAGTGGTCATATGCATAGGATGCATAATCACCTCCTAGGTAGGGATGGTAGGCTAGGTAGGGGTGTGTACATGACATATTCATGTTGGACATGATGGAACAAAGGTCCTGATGTAGGTGCTCCTAAACCTAAAGGTTGTATGCATGTTGATGCAGCATGTAGCCCATAAGGGTTTCATTTGATACATGGAACGAGGAACGAGCAGGTTGGGTAAGATAAGGTGGTGGAGGTGCTCAGGTAGAGGTAGAGGTAGAGGCACCAGGTGTGGTGGAGGAGAGGATAGGGACATACTTCTGAAGAGTGGCCTCACAAATGCAAACTCCTTTTTGGGCATGTTTGTAATGAAAGTCGTGGAAAAGAAATTTGCCAGTGGAAAGCTGGAATAGACCATAGATTAGGGCTGGGTAGGGTGGGTGGGTGCCACAGGTGTTCTTTCCTGAGTCAAAGTAGGTCATATGGTGGAGAATATATCTTGACCACTTGACTCCATTGTTCTTCAAGAGATAATACATGATTAGCATAGTGTTTTTTGCAATTTTAGTTTGATTCTTCTTTGGATGGATATTGTAGTTAGAAACTAGAGCAAGGATGCGTCTCTTGAGGTCCAAGGTAGAGGAGGGAAGGGTACACTTTTTCCTATACATGAATTAAGTCTTCTTTAAGAACTTATGAATATCATGGAGAGTAAGATCATATTTCTTGTAGAAGGCCTCATGCTCAACAAGGTCAAAGTACTCTGGGTAGTCCTTACGCCAGGTGTCAGTCACTTCGGTACCTAAAAAGAAGATGTTTGGGGTATACTCAGAGACTTGAAATCTCTTCCAGGCTATCATGGATGTGAGGACTACTTGAGTATTAGGTGGGGGTATGAGGGTGTTGTAATTCCAATGCAAGTTAGCGTATAATATGTGAACCGCTTTCGTGCTAGTGATGGATTTGTTGTAGCATGCACGTTCAACACCCAAGGCAGAGAGATGGTGATCATAAAGAAACTCTGCTACTTGATCTATGACCTCTTGTCTTTGTGGTCTAGGCTCAAATATGACATGAAAAGGGAAAGGGTTCCTAGGAAGGAGCTCCTTATACCTATTTATAGCCTCATTTGAGACAAATAAAGTATTATAAATTGGAATCTAGCGGGAGTTGGATAGAGATGAAGGTGCATTAGCTGGGGCGGCTCTCTTTCTTCTATTGGATTCCATAGAGACAAAAAGGAGAGGAAGGATATGGAAAAAGCTAAGGAAACACCAACACAACTCATCCACAGACCTAGGTTAGCAAGGAGGAAGGTCTAGCTAGGTTGAACTAGGGTGACGAAGAGGAAGGTTAGGGATAGGGTAGAGAGCTTAGGGGAGCTGGAGGTCGGATCGATCGATTTTTCTCTAGTTTAGAGGGAGAATAGTAGGCCAAACCCATCTTAAATTTGCTCCAGCCTAACCATCAGTCGAGTTCTGTAAACTCGAAAACTTGACCGATAGGCTCTTAAAAAAGCTCTCGACCTCTGATCGGTCGAGTTGGAAACTCGACCGATGGTCAAACCTGACCAAAACTAAAAAAAACCTTGTTGTTAGCCATTTTGTTGCTAATTAAACTTATTTTTCATGTCTGTTATGTATTTTGAACATACTTAGGCACATATCATTCATCATTGGGCACTATTTTGTGGTAAAACATGCTATTGCAAAAAATACCCAAAAACAAGAGAAAAACAAGGCAAAAATGAACATGAAAAATGGATTTTTAGAATATTAGCAAGCAATGGTGATAAAAATAGAGGCAAAACATATAGAATAGATAACAAATAGCTAGAAGGCATATCTAATCCATTTAAAGTAGTTATGAGTAGTTTAGATCTAATAAAATTAAATTTCTCTCTAGATAGAGGTTTAGTAAAAATGTACGCCAACTAATTTTCCGTGTCCACATGTGTGATATAGATATCCTTCTTGGAAATGTGATCATAGAGAAAATGATGGAAAACCTCTATATGTTAAGCTCTACTATGCAAGATAGGATTATATGATAAGTTAATTGAACTGTATTATCACAATAGATAGGAGAAGTATTAAAATGAATGATAAAGTCTTGAAGCATTTGCTTCATCCATAGGATCTGGGCACAACAACTCCCTGGTGCAATGTATTCAGCCTCGGTGGTTGATAATGCCATTGTGCTCTATTTCTAGGAGAACCAAGACACCAAGCATGGTGCTAGGAGGAAACAAGTGCCACTTGTGCACTTTCTATCAACCAAGCACCTTGCATAATCCACATCACTATAAGTATTAAGAGAAAAGTCCTTTGACTTGGGATACCATAGTATAAAATTTTAGGTCTTGGCTAAGTATCTTAAAATCCTCTTAACAGCTATAAGATGTGATTTCTTAAAAGTGGGCACACAAGCTGACACTAAACAATATGTCAGGTTTAGAGGCAGTTAAGTAAAGTAAACTTCCAATCATACATCTACAAATCTTCTCATATACCTTCTCACCTTCTTCATCTTGGTCAACTTTGGCGGTGTTTGACATTGGTGTGTCCATCGGCTTGGTATTCTCCATCCCAAAGAATTTGAGTAGTTAACTTGTATACTTGCCTTGGTTGATGAATTTCCCAACTTTTGTTTGCTTGATTTGAAAGACAAGGAAGAATGTGAGCTCACCCATCATACTAATTTCAAATTCACTCTTCATAAGATCACTAAATTCTTTGCAAAGACAAGGTTAGTTCCGCCAAAAATGATATCATCAACATTTATTTGTATGATAAGAAAATTGTTAGAAGTGTTCTTTAGAAATAAGGTAGAATCCACTTTGCCCATGATATACCCATGATCTAACAAAAAGTTCTTTAATTACTCATACCAAGCTCTAGGTTCCTGTTTGAGTCCATAGAGAGCTTTTTGCAACAATTAACCATTTTAGACAAACTATAATGTTCATAGATCGGAGATTGTGACACATACACTTCCTCCTCAATTGTACCATTTAAAAACGCACTTTTAACATCCATTTGATACAAAAGAAAGTTTTTATAACTAGAGAAGGTAAGCTACATATGAATGGACTCAAGTCTAGCTACAGGTGCAAATGTTTCATCAAAATCTATACCTTCCTATTGATTGTAGCCTTGAGCCACTAACCTTGCTTTGTTCCTTACCACTTTGCCATTTTTGTCAAGCTTGTTGTGGTAGACCCATTTGGTGCCAATGATATTTCTATCACTTGGTCTTGGCACTAGGGTCCAAACTTTGTTCTTTTCAAATTGCTCCAACTCTTCTTTCATAGATAGGATCCACTCATCATCCCCAAGAGCTTCATTGACATTCTTTGGCTTGAGTTGAGAGATGAAGGCATTGTTGGCTTGTTCTTTGTTGAATGCAGCCCATGTATTCACTCTTTCAAATGGATCACCTAAAATCAGCTCCTTTGGATGATTCTTTGCAAACCAGGGGGTTGGATCCTTCTTCTCTTCATCTTTCTCTTCTTCTTATGTGACCACCTCTTTTCTCTTTTGGGTGATGTTGAGCTCTTTTAGGATAGGAATTACTTCATCTGAAACATCGTCATTTGGAACAATATCTTTGGGAATAGAGGGGTTAGTCTCAATAAACTTAACATTTATGGATTCTTCTACTATAGCAAGATCAACATTAAATACTCTATAAGCCTTGCTAGAAGTGCTATAGCCAAGAAAGAAAACCCTGTAAGATTTCAGATCAAACTTGTTTAGAGAATCTTTCATATTCAAAACAAAACAAGGACATCTGAAAATGTAAAAATACTCGATAGAAGGCTTCCTACCATGCCATATTTCATAGAGGGTTTTGTTTAAATAAGGATGAGTAAAAACCCAATTTTGCACAAAACATGATGTACTAACAACTTTAGACCAAAACTTCTTTGGAGTATCATACTCTAGAAGCATGGTCCTAGCCATCTCCTGTAAAGACCTATTCTTCCTCTCTACAACCCCATTTTGTTGAGGTTTTTGAGGTGATAAAAGTTGTGTGCATAACCAGATTCTTGACAAAAATGTTCAAAAAGCTCATTTTCAAAATATCCCCCATGATCACTACAAATGGAAATGATGCAACAAGAAGCTTCATTCTCAACTTATTTGCAAAAGCTTGAGAAAACATCAAGCGTATCACTCTTGGAAACACGAAAGAAGGTCCAAGTATATCTAGAGAAATCATCTACAATAACAAGGCAATACTTAGAACCATGAAATTCTCATTGGTCCAAATAGATCAATGTGAAGAAGCTCAAGAGCTCTCTTGGTGCTAAGGACTCCTTCGTATTTGAAGGAGGACTTGGTTTGCTTTCCTTTGGTACAAGGTTGGCATTCCTCATCCTTTTCAAAATTTAATTTGGAAAGTCCCTTCACAAGTCCTTTTTGCTCAACTTCTTCAACTGATGCATATATACATGACCAAGCCGACGGTGCTAAAGAGAAATATTATTCGAGTTGAATACTAGGCATCTTCCAACAACAAGCTTAATAGAGTAAAGAAATAACATAAAGATCACCACTTCTAGTTCCTTTAAATATAACTTTCAAGGTGAGGGAATCTAGAATCAAGCATTCAAAGGAAGTAAATAATATAAGGTAACCATTGTCACGTAATTGACTAACACTAATTAAATTGTAATGTAGGCCATCCACAAAGAGAACATTCTTGATACACAAGGATTCACCTACATCACCCTCACCTTTGACTTTACCTTTCTTATTGTCCCAAAGGAGACCGAACCTTGTTTCTTTTTAGTGAAGTTGTTGAAATGGCTTATATCACCTGTCATATGCTTAGTGTAGCCATTATCAACAATCCATCTTCCTTTTTCCTGCAAGAAAGGAGAATGTTGGTTCCTAACTCAAAGTTTGGGATTCAGAGTTAGCTTGGGAACCCATTTCATCTTTGGGTTGGTTCCCTTAGGCTTGTAAGGAGAATAAGTAGAGTAATGATCATCACATTGGCAATAAGAACAAATCATAGGAGTCTTAGTGCCGGAAGACTCTCCTACAAAGAAAGAGGTCTCCTTGCTCTTTTTCTTACCTTTGGCTTTGCTCTTGCCCTTTGGTTCTCCCCCTACAAATCCCAAACCACTAGTGACACTTTGTTTGGTAGAATGGTCAAGGATTTCGTTTAGGGAATTCTTCCCTTTAAGGAATTTCTATAGGGATGCTCTCAATCTATGATTATCATCATTTAGAGAAATAATGGTAGAAGATAAGCTAGCTATGCCATCCTTAGCATGAACAAGATCGGCCTCAAGATAGAGGGATTTAGTTAAATATGAATCCTTTTCAAGGGAAATGGAAGCTACATTAGCACTAGGCAATATAGGTCTAGAAGATAAATCATTTACTTCACCAAGCAACCTAGCATTTTCAGATTTAAGCATTTGGATTTGTTTGAGATAGATGTCTCTTTCATCTCTATGAGCATCAATAAGAAGCTTAAATTCATCATTTTAAGTTTTAATCATTTCAAGCTCTTTTAGGAAATTTTGGTTTTCTTTCTTAAGATTTTCAATGTTCTCAAGTTAGATACCATTCTCAACTTCATCTCCATTATATTAGAGCTCAAGATCAAGGTATTTCCCTTGCAAATTATCAATACTCTCAAGATTAGTTTTGTCACTCAGCTCAAGGATTTCAAGTTTAGCATATAGATCATCAATGATTTTTCGTAACTGTTTTCTTTTAGATTTACACTAAGCAAAAGATGAATGGGTAGAGATAAGCATGTCAATAATAGCTTCCTTATATAACTCATGCAAACTAACCTCACTTACCTCACCAATTTCTTCACTAGTAGAGGTCATGAGTGCAAGGTGGCACTCTCCATCTTCTTCAGAGCTTGAGCTGCTTGAAGATGAAGCTTCCCAAGTTGCATGAGCTACATTCTTGTATCTCTTCTCCTTCTTGTCCTTCCTCTTGTGCTTTCTCTCCTTCTTGTACTCCTCTTCCTTCTTTGATCTGCCCTTGTGGTGTGACTTTATTGACTTGGGACATTCACTCTTGTAGTTCCCCTTTTGTCCACACTTGTGGCATCTAGGAGTAGAGGAGGACAAGGTTTGCTTTCCCTTGAAGTGTTTGCCCTTGATGTAGTTGGCTTCATGCTCACTTGGGACATCATCTTCACTAGAGGAGGAAGGAGAAGTCTGGAAAGCAAGTTGTTTTTGAAGGATGACCACCTCCACTTGTGCTTTGAAAACACTATCTTTGATCTTCTTGGCTTCCTTCTCTTCTTGCTTGGCTTCTTCTTCTTGTTTGTCAAGCCTTGGCTCATGGGCTTGGAGGTTGCCAATGAGATCTTTGGTTGGTATGTCACCAAGTCTCCTCACTTCTTCAATGGAGGTGACCTTTGACTCCCATCTCTTTTGTAGAGTCCTTAAGATCTTGGAGTTGATTACACTTCTATCCAAAGTATTGCCCAATGCATCCAACCCATTGATGATAACATTGAGTCTTGACTACATCTCCACAATCCATTCTTTCTTGCCCATCATGAAGTTCTCTAGAAGGCTGTTCAACATGTAGGTCTTGGCCTCCTTGACTTGCTTTGTGCCTTCATAGGTGATGCACAATTTGTCCCAAATCTCATAGGTGGCGTCCCAAGATGAGATCTAGTTGAACTCCATTGGGATAAGGGCTGCATAGAGGATTCTTATGACTTTTGCATTGATTTGAGATTATTTGAGTGCAGCTTCACTCCATGTTGCAATAGCTCCAGTTGGCTCCTTGTAAGGTGTGACCATCACCTTCCACATGTTAAAAGTCATGTCTTGAATGTAGAATTGAATACAAATCTTTCAATAGAGGAAGTTGGTGCCATCAAAGACCAGAGGACACATGGAGAAGCCTCCCTCTTGGTTGAGAGAACCAAGTAAGTTGTCGCCCATCTTCTTGTCTCGTGGAAGATTGTTGGAGAAGATCCTTAACTCTGATACCACTTGTTGGATCTAGGGCTCAAGAGAGGGGGTGAATAGAGCTTTAAAAATTCTCACAAGATAAATTAGACATTCAAATTATATCAAATTAAAACCAATAGCTTAAATGCAATTTGAAGTTCTAACTAACAAGCATAGAAAGGATGAGAGGAGATGATAGAAAGCACTTGACAAGGTGATGTAGAGTGGTTCCACTCTCCAAACTAGGAAAGAGTCAGTCCACTACCTAGGGAGGTCAGCGTCTAGGACTTTGCAAGTGATTTTCTCTATATATTCACCAATAAGAGTTACAACACAAGACCACCAAAGGACTTACACATCCAAGCACCAAGAGTCTTCCACTTTACCAAGAACTTAACCACTTTGTCAAGAGTCTTCAGCCTTCTCCAAGATCTTACCCACTCTTACACAAATCGTCCACCTTCAAGAATTTTTCTACTCTTCTTAGATCTTCAGCCTTTGTCGTCTCCTTCACCTGGAGAAGATCTTCACCTCGTCTTCAACCTTGAAGAAGAAGAACAACAACTCCACCTTCACTTAGAGTAGCTTTCTTCACCATTGCTTCATGGAGGAAAGGGGTAGGGAAGATGGAGTAGTTGAGAGCTTTACAAGAACAAGAAAGTAGCTCTCTTACAACAGGCATATCTCACTCATAATCTCAAAATGAAGTGTAAACTAGAGAGAGAAAGGGGCTCAAGGAGTTGCAACACACTCAACTATAGCAAGGATTTAGAATAGCATGAATTAGCAAACTTAGAATGAACTCCAAGGGGTCCAATTCATAGATGAGGGTGTTCCCTTGAGTGTGGGATCACTTAGGGTCTAAATATAGCCTTTTTATAAGATGCAACAGATCTATTTTCACCCAAAACAACTCTTCAACAATTATAATCACTTTTCATGCATTTTCTATATAGTACATTCAGTCGAGTTTCAATAAAGGTAACTCGACTGATCCACTAAAAGACAAAGACAATTTTCAAACTATCGGTCAAGTTTGTTCTAGGAAACTTGACCGATGAGCTAAAATTAGTTTTGCTCAATGAGTCGGCCGGTCGAGTTTTGTGAGTGTGCAACTTGAGCGATGGGTCATCTTCAGAAAATCCATCATAGGATTGGTAGAGTTTCCAACTTGACCAATGAACAACATGTGACAAATTTTCTAAATTGACATTTGAGTAATTAAACCTTGTAATTAAGTGTCCATGATTTTTATCATATTGGTTACAAATCATATCATCAATACAAGTGATTACGAAAATCATCTAAGGTCATTTGGAGTGATTTCCCAAAAAGAACACTTGCATTGCATTTGACTTGAACTTGAATAAGCTGGGGCTTGTGTAATTTGATCCTTTTCATGTACCAAAAGCCTGAAATCAAAGTTGAACAAACATATTAGATACAAATGAATGGAATGGTAAAGTCATTATCAAAATATGGACAATGTAGAACTCTCAAGTCAACATCCTTGTCTTGATATATACAACGCGTGCTATGAAAGATTCACAACATTATCTCATTGGATTCTTGGCTACCTCTAATGACACCAAACACATAGGGAAAATCTTACTATATACTTGGAAGAATCAAGAGACATAACTATCACGAAACTCTACAACTTATGAATAACAAATCTAAAACAACATTGTACTACTCCAAGGTATTCATTCCTAGGATCACATTGAAACCTTGAATATCAAGGGGCATAAGATCTACTTGAATGTTGCGGAATGAAGAAAAAATAATGTTGGATAGACACTCTTCCACAAAATGGTGGTACCAACTAAATGGGTTCCTAACAAAAGATGATCATCTCTACTACAAACATGCAAGTTACAACTATTTATCACCTCTTTGTTGATAAATGAGTGTGTTGCATCAAGTTTAACCAAAACAGATGCAAACATAGAGATATATAATTCATGATGAAAATGATCCATCTAACATGTTAGAACGCAGGGGTTGACCAATCCTTCTGACTAACTCACAATGTATATCTAGCCGTTTACATTTTGACATCCTCGACCCTGACCTCTGCTTAGTGGTTCAAAAGACCCTTCCTAAGAAGTTTAGCCATGTACTCTACCATTTCCAATGAATTATTATGAGCTCTACTATCTTTTCCTTGATTGTTATGTCACATCTTAATTCCATTGTGGGCAATACCACTTGACATGTACAACATGTCTGCACCTGAAACAACTCCTTATATCATATTGATAGGGTCTATTCCCAAATTTTGGCCTAGATGATCCCATATGACATTGAACCATCATTGTTCACCCCATATGGTGGAAAACCACCTCTACGTGATCTAGATGACTGGTAGTAATACACCTATGACTTTGGCTCTAACATTGCCACCTTGTCTGGTCACTGTTGATATTACTAATGTTGATGTGACTAAAAAACTCTACTTCTTGAATCTACCAGATTATTGTCCCTAAAATTGAGCACATCTCTTTCTTGAACCAGCATCATGGAGAATTACACATACTCTCTATCTGTATGATTACCTCTAAAAAGGTAGAGAACTTCTCATAGATATTTAAGTTAGACACTAACTATACCAACTCGACAATCAAGCCCTTCTCAAACATCTTGATCCTCTCCTTCTCTATAACTATCATTTAAGGATGGGACCTCTAAAACACCATAAACATCACCTCATAATCATTCACAAGCTATGTTCCTTGGCACAAATACTCAAAATGAACTATCTTCTCCATTAAATAGGACTAGATGAAGTATCATCTGTGAAACTTCCTCCTAAACGCAGCCACTTGATCACCTAAACATGCCTCTTCTCCTCATCAACTTCCCATTGACGACCAACACTACCATTTAGTTGCCCCTCTCAGCAAATGCCAAAATCTATAACACCTTCTAAAACTCTATCAGCCATAGATCCACATCTGCTTGATCCTTCTTACCCTACATACTCAATGGCTTCTGTGCTCTTCAACCTCTTAAAGGTCTTCCCAGGACCCTATGATGATTCAACATTTAGCGTAGGTACCCTAGATGGAGTTGCATGTACTCTGACTTCTAGATGCATAATCATATCCATTACCTTCCAAAGATAAACTGAAAGTTGGACCATCTGTGGTTGGTGGGTCCAAAGGCTAATATATGGGGTGATTTCGCCCTATCTTGATTACTCCTCATGCAAGTACCATCCGTATGTCGCCACCTCTTGGTGCCACATAAATTATCTCACCATGTTATTCATGTTCTCCAGACATATTCGACAATCATAACCAATGGTTAGATGTGTTTGATATGTAGAACAAACATAACATCCTAAGTCATATGTCCCTACAGACTTAGCAAACCAAAGCTTTGATACCACCATATTGGGAAACCTGACACACAATGCAATTACTCAAATAAAAACATAGATGATTTACTAATTAATCAACATTATCTCATTAGTAGAATAGAAAAATTGAATATGTGTCAAAATATTCACAAAATTGTTTGTTACACATATAACTTCAGCTAACCTTACAAAGAGTTTATTGAGAATTGTCAAAATGTTTATACAAAAGATATATTTCCATATGTTTAGAACATGTACACTATGCATGACATACAAATCAAACAACATGAGTCAAGATGCAAAACAAAAAAATATCCTTGCCCAGACCATAGAGTATAGGGATGACTCTATGATTCTACCAAGAACCACTACCTACCTTTAAGCTTGACTAATCATTGAATGAAGTTTTCTCTCCACCAAAGGATAGGTTGGGCTATTGGTCACCTAAAATATGTAAAGAAACCATGAGGTGATCAGACCCATGTCCCAATTATATTATATAACAACTGATAATATTTATTACTTATAAGAGATAATATATCATTAGATTAATTAAGACAGTTAAAAAACATAGCAACTCTATACAAGATATATACATGCAAAGATACAAATGTAGATATAGATTATAAGACACAAATATTACTTAAAGGAAAAAAAGGAGAATTAAAGTGTATAATGTGTAATCCACTATGAAACCTAAATAAATATTCTATATAATCAAGTTAATTATTTTATTACGCCTAGGTAGTTTGAGGCATACCAAGAAAACTACTATCTAACTAGAACAAAGTCACAATTAGATATATATATCATCTTAGGATTATCGGAATGCTAAAGATCTTTTCCCCTTAGTCAGTACTAGTTGCAACTATAGTGGTAAAACGACCTAACCTACTAGTAGGGGCATAAAAATCCATCCCCACTAAAAATTGGTCCTCCATGGGCACACATGTCATGGTACCAAAATAAGGGTATAAAAACCCTCAAATGTGGGTTATGGTCTCAACTTCTCTTAACACACATAATTAGAGTTACGACTGTAACCACTCTCAATCACATTGAAATCGAGATGACAGAGAAAAACCCTCCCGACAACCAAATATACTCAACATTATATATACTCAACATTATACGACTATGAGCTCCTTCTGACAATTTGAAATTGCTAAAAGGATTGACCGTTTCACTGTCCAACAAAATTGACACTGAGATAGTTCTATATCCACATGGCACTACATGATTAGGGTTATGCTTGATTAATTAGTTTAGTTATTCATCTCCAACTGCATCAATCAATTTGCATACACTATTTAAACATGTGATTGTAAGATTTATAAGGTGTACACAATTCCAGATGATATAAAAAGTATTTAGAATACATATCCAACTATCCAAACTAGGGTTCATGTAACCATCATTGACCATAGTAAGGTTACATAATTGAATTTATGGTACAACATGGTTTGATTCTCCACAAGAGATTGTTCCACAAACAAAATTTTGAATGAACAACATAATCACTTGAACTTGTGGATTCCACCTTTTATTATAGTAACACATCACAATAAAAAAATTTAGATTTAAATTAGAAAGTATGTAGAAGTTACGATAAAAATAGAATGGCATAAAAGACCACTTTTTAGCTTAAATGAGCTACTTTTTGGGATGCTACATCTAATTCAAGAAAAAACTCTACTATGATACCGACTAGGAAGAAGCCTTATCCATTTTGGAATAACTTATAAACATCAAGAAATATCATATAAGTGGATTCCTCATCATAAGTTACCAAACCAACATAAAGATGACACTTTTAAGGATAGTTCCACTCATATTTCGAATGTTAGTCTAAGCATGTTTCAATGAGCACATAATTAACATCAAGGAATACTTTTAGAATATCAGGAAGAACCCGTAAATTTTAATTTCCATCATACTTATCCAAAATAGTGCATAAAAATCATATTTTTAGCAAATAAGAGGATTACAGAGAAATATTAGAATTTGCATGATATGTATTTATGAAGTCTAGATTTACAAGATCCCTTTTTGTGGGGCTTCTACATCGTATGTTATGTGCTTTCTAAGTTGTGTACTCATATAACTTGGAGTATATGTTGGCTGATATGAAGCTTTAGTTTCATATATGTTGTCTGCATAAACTCCCCCTCTCCTTTTGTTTATTTCCTTTTCCTCTTGTATAGGATCTCTACTATTCATGTTCCCTTTCCTTTCGTCTCCTTATTATAAATGAACTGGATTGCTTTGTGTTGGTGTGGTGTTGAACCAGTATCTCTTTGTTTGAACAAAGATATTAACACACTTGGGTGACCCAAAAATGATTAAGGATTCACATGTATAAAGTAGTCAAAGAAATGCATCAAAGGTTACATCTATCACCTCAAAGATGATAAAAAGTAATTTCACATAAGAAATCTATGATCAAGATGTCAAAGGTCCGATCTCCACACTCAAAATCTCTAAGAAATATTCTTCCTCTAGAAACTAGGACAACCGAGCAAGAAGAATAGAAAATGAAGAGTTTTAAGTTACATGGTTACGGTTCCACCAAGAAACACCATGGTCCCAACCATAGGAAGGAGAAGAAGAAGGGTAGAACAACAAGAAAATGAGATGAATAGATATGATCTTATATGTTTGGGATCAAGAAACTATGTTATATAGCTTGCAACCACCCTAGAGAAACTTAATTAAGGGAAACAAGTGCTTGAAAACTTCAAAATAGGGCCATGAGTATATGATCCTATCGACCAACATGGGCTCTCATCACTAAAAACTCTTTTCAACCTATAGAGATCCCCTCTCATCTTTGAACTATAGCTGGTGTCAAATGAATCTCTTGGCGGTGAAGGGGAGGGGTATATATATAGAAAGGGAAAGGAAAAAAGTATAAACTACCCTAAATGAAAGCCCCGTCATTGGTCAACAAATGCGGATTCCTCATAATTTGCAAGGCCAGATCCTTCACCGATCTACATACCAAGTTTCGTAATTGGTCTATATAGTATATCCTTAATCAATTTGGGCTTCAAAATTTATGATTGATCAATGCATGTTGATCTTTCAGCAGTTGTGAAGTCCAACCTTGCCATTAGTTTATGGAACCATGATTCTCAGTGGTGAATCTAACAACCATCATTAGTTGATGAGTCCATCGATCATCATCAACCACCACTACTGCATGAGTTAAGGCTAGGACGAAAAGGTCAAAACCCTAGTCCAACTAAGGTAAAAATCATGCAAGCCACTGAAATTCAAGAAATATTGCAAAGAATAACATGAGCCAAGATATGATGTACTCAAGTTTTAGTTAGACCTTTAAAATGTGGTGATTTTGTATAGTATTCCATTAATATACATGAATTGGAAATCAATGTAACCAAATTGCAAAATAGCTCAAATTATATATGTAACTTTACCAATTGGTTTTGATCATAATCAAATGTACACATAAGGTACTTAAGCATCCAATTAAGAAAAGAAAGCATGTTTAAGGATTAAGCTAGTTCAGGGGCCTTAGACAAGTGATTAATATACTTCTTTCAAACCAAGAGACATACTAAAAATAAAGACCAACAATAACATTGTTAAAAGAGGGATACACAAATATAGTTTTTTTTTAATTGAAAACATTGTACGTGCAAAAGAGATACACCATTAACTATCTCTTTATTAACGATACTATCACCAACAATACTTTAGACATCATCAAAATATCATATCCCATTTCAAATCCTTACTCAATTATCCCAACAACAATCACATTCCCTCCTTTCATCTCAGCCATCCTATTCTACTAACATTAATATCTACTAACATGTTTTCCTCATTCCTAAATTAGTGCTACACATATTTTCCTCATTCCTAAATAAAATTACCCAAACTTGATATTTGAATACCATCTTCTTAAAATTTCATCAATTATATCTATTTAATTATTTCCAAAAGTCCTATGTTATAGAATCTTACCTCACCTAAACCATATGATATCATCAAACAATCTATTTTTGTAAATGTAGGCAAATTCACAATGCCTACCTTACTGCAAATGAAGTTCTTCACCACTAACAAATGGCATGTGACAAGGTGACCTTTTATCACCCTTATGTTTCCATCTAGCTACACAATCTCTCATCCATATGCTCCAACTTGCTAGCTATACATGTCTCATTGACCCTATAACTAGTGATATTTCAACTATCAACAAATTTTTTTTTGGAAATTGATGTACTTCCTTTTATTAAACCCACCCTCACAGATATTATCAATACCAAACACATTCATGCATTATCAACATATATCCAGTCTAAAAGTTAACTTCAACAAGTCATCACTCGTCACATGAAACACCTTACATTTGACCTCAACGCATATGCACATACTCTTCAATGCAATCTTGGTTGCTTCCCCACAAAATACCTAGGTCCACCACTCATCCCATTACCCCACACAACATGTTTATCAAGTCCAATAGTTGACAAAATAAAGTCAAAGCACACATATTATTCTCTCTTCCCTATCTTTGGCTGGCTATCTAACTCTCATCCTACATCCTCTCACATATGCCCACCTGATACATCAACTATATTCCTATCCCACATAATATTATTATCTTCTTAGACAGCCTCATAAGATACCTTTTTGGAACTACAAAAAAGTCCACCCAGTCACATAGGATGTTATTTGCCTTCCAAAATGGGAAAGTGGATGGGGAATATTAAACATATAAACCATTAGTATACGATTCACCATAAAAACCTTTGTGGAATCCATGATAAACTTCAACATCCTTGGTGCAAAATAGTCACAACTAAATATTACAAGAATAAGTCTTTCAGGTACCCTATCCCTTCATACAAATGTTCCTCAATATGGAAAACCATCATAAAAAAAGCAAATACCATCACTTTTCTAATTTACATACCTATTAATGATGCATCCCACACTCCTTTTGATTCAACCCTTGGTTTAGTCGACAATGACAGTCTGCCACACATAACATCATGAACCTAATAAACCCTACAATCATTGTACAAAAGGATACAAAGTTCATTCTCAGTCACATATCAGACCTCATTTGATATTCTGGCTCATCACCTTCCCAAATAATACCCTCAAATGATTCGTAAACTATATCGTCCACCACATAATAATCCTATAATTACCTAGATATGGGGTGATAATCATTCTATAGCAAAATCGATAAACACCTCTTTTTAGAGGTCCAATCATTCATTCATAAACCTTTTGAAAGCTCCATGTTAAACCAAACATCACCCTTTTCATTTGGTTTCTTTGTACTAAGAAACTTCTCATTTGACCCACACTACATAAAGGATTCATACATGTGTCATTCCTATGTATGCTTTGTTGGGACAGTGTGGAATCCATACCTCACATTTTCATTAACTATCATTTTTCTTAGGATATATGGCAACACTAAAACATTAATATCTCAAACCAAATGCTAAGCAAAAGGAATACATACCTCAAAAAACAAAACACGATGGCTTTCATAATTTTTAAAAGGCTATCTTTACAATATATTATATGCACATATTCTTGGCATATCTAGATAGAAAGGAACCTAAAGGCTCTTTGATAATAATTACTTAACAAGAGAAGATATACTTTCACATATTGATGCTAATATCACATAATTTTGTTTTGTTTTCTCATGTTTATAGCTGTCTTTATTAATATAGGTCCATCAAGCAAGTTCACACCATTGAAGCAATGTCCCAAACCCAATCATGATTCTTTTATGCTCAAACCCAGGTCCATCCGCTAAAAAAAGGATGTTAAAGCTCCTATTCCTCAAAATCACTGATTCCCTGATATGACCACATCACACATCTCATTCTGCACTGAATCTACTATGTAGGTTTTTTATGTGGCTAGGGGTTATACCAGTGTTGTTAGGGAAGGTAGCTAGGCGCCGCCTAGGCGTGCCTAGGCGGACTGGGCGACCCATGGATATAGAAATTTCAAAAACCCAAGTATCCACTTCAACTCTAGGTGGCTAGGCAGGCTAGGCGACCAAGGTGGGCTAGGCAATCCTCCCAGGTGTTGGCCCAATTAAATGTCCATTAATTGGTTAAATTTAATTAAAGCATTAAATGGCCAGAATCCTATTTTAAATATGATTTTTAATTAAACCTAACATTAATATAATTCGAAATTGAATGTGAATTGTGAAACCAGACCCTCTATAAAATAATACCCTAATCTAACAATTCTAACAACCCAGCCCAGCCACTAATATCTATTTATGCACTCTGTTTCGTGTGGAGACACAAAGCTATTTCGTCTCCCTATCGTTGGCCTTCTTTGGCACAATGTCAGTTCTCTCACAGGTGTATTCCGTAGTGCTTCTTCTTCCTCTACCTCCCCCCTCCTCCTCCCTTCTCCCTCTCTTGTCTTGCTTCTTGCTTGATCTCTTGTGTTGATTTTTTTACAGCCGCAACACTATGCTTTGTAGTAGACAAAAGGTGAAACAGGCTTGGAGACAAACAAGGTGTGTGCATGACTCCCCTATCTTGTTCTTCTCCCGCCCTTCCCCCTCCTCTTCTCCCGCCCCCTCCATTGCTCTTCTTCATCTTCATTTTTTTTTCAGTTTACAACAGTAGTCCCTTGACTCTCAACTGCAACACTCTACTTTATGGTAGATAGAAGGTCAAACACCATTAGCACTAAAATAGGCTTGGCACCAAACAAGGTATGCCCACGACTGCCATGTCTTATCCTTCTCCTGTCCTTCCCTCTCCTCTTCTCCCACCCCCTCCATTTCTCTTCTTCATCTTTTTCCCCTCATACTTGCTCTGTTCATTTTTTTTCAGTTTACAACAATAGTCTCCTAACTCCCCTCTTCATCATCTTCACTCTTCACCTGATAATTTCTCATGTACATCATCTAAAACAAGCTTGATATTGGTGCCATACTCCTCCTCTCCTTCTCCTCTCCTCTTTTCCTATTCATCATGTAACAAACCTATTCATCTTCATCGTCTAACAACCCTTTTTTTTGTCAGTTAGCAATTTGCTATTTGCAACAGTTGGTAGCTTCAGAGTATACTTTGCTATTGCCAACCCATTTTCAAATAAAAATCAAGCAATTGGGATATTTTCTCATCCATTATTCACTTTCATAGTTCACATGCATGCTTATTCGTGATTCCTATCTAAGACACACACAAATAACAGTTATTATGTAGTGGTAAAGAGTTTTTACTAATAAGTAATAGTTGAATATTTAGATAAAAATTTAAACATTGCAAGTTAATAAAAGTTGTTACCTTACATAAATTATATAATTGTGCATACAAGTGAAACTTTCACTGTGAAAGTACTTGATCACTTGAATAGTGAATACAAAAAAATTCAATACAACTTAAACACTGAAATACAAGTGCAACTGCAGACACATATCTTAATTAAATTTGCAACACCTTTTTTATTTTTCTCATGTGACTCATTCATTGCAAAATCCAAAGTTCAAAACACAAAAATTGATCATTATCTAATTGTACTTAATTTTTTTAAGTTTAGGTTGGAGTCTAATAATGACATGAATGCTTCAACTATTGTTGTCCTAGATGGTGATAGTGGGATTGGAAATAATCATTTTTCAATCTTGGTTAATGACCCTAAGAGAAAGGCAAGGTCTACTGATCCTGGTTGGAAATTTGGTTTCTGGCCCGATATGTCTGACAAGAACATAGTTCAATGTGGTTTATGCGACCACATAAGTAATGCAGGGATCAAGAGTTTGAAAAATCACCTTGCTGGTAAAAGGTCAAATGTGGTAAAATGCAACAATACCATATCACAAATTAGGCAGGAGATTTTAGAGCACATGCAAAAGAACAAGAGGAAGGCACCAATTCTCAGTGGCAACATACATTTGTTCCCTACTTCTGGTGATGATAATGACATTGAAGACACAAAGGTTGAAATCCAGGCTAGAACGTGAAGAATGTCAGTCGATCAACAGGAGGGATGAAAAAAAAGTAGGCGGTGACTAAAAGAGGACCAATGATGCACACATTTCTCTGCTACCACACAAAGTTGTAGCACTTAGAAAGGTTGGATGAGCACCCAGGACAATTCATACTCCATTCAAGAAGGATGCCGCTTCCAGAGCTGACAGGGAGTTATCTAGATGGTTTTATCAAGAAGGGATACCATTCAATGCCGCAAACAACGCACAACATGAAGTTATGTTGAAGGTAATTGCTCAAGAAGGAAAAGGATACATGCCACCCAAATATCACTCATTGAGGACTAAGTTGTTGGATGAGGAGTATATATATACATGTGAGTTACAACATGATCACATTTCTACATGGAAGAAGTATGGTTACAATTTAATGTTTGACAGTAGGTTTGATAGGCAAGGAAGAAGTCTCATCAACTTCCTCATCAACTCACATCATGGAACTTTCTTTCTCTATTCAGTTGATATCTCTAGGCATAGTCACACATGTGACTTTCTATTTGGTCTTTTATCTGAGGCTATTGATAAGATAGGTCCAAAATATGTGACATAGGTTGTGACGACCACTGTCAAACTGATAATGACATTGCACAAAACCACTCGAAAACAACCATCAACAATGGATTATCAAAAATCACTAAAAATTAAAACCATTATCCATAAAGATCCATTGCCAGGAAATTAATTACAGAAAGGCCCAAAGCATGTCATATACTACATATACTTCACACATGTTCTAATTTAGCAGCATCCAAGTTTCATCTGATATTAGTTTGCTTTTTCCAAAAACATGTACATGAGCAAACTATTAGCAATAACAACCTTTTTAGCCAAAAACTCAGATTGATCATAAAACTGGATATGAAACCATCCCCCAAGGACCTGAGAGTACTTGGACGACACATATGACTTCTATCTACAACAAGACACAACCGACATGACACCACCTCAAAATTTCAAGTCTTCTTCATACTGTTGTCCTGTCTCAGCTACACAATCTCTACATCCTCATGCACGTCCACCTAAAAAGTTGTAGAACTCGCGAAGTGAGATAAAAGTCCCAGCGGGAGATATAACCCTCTGCCAACAATGTTATTATCACAGATAAATCTTCATAAAAGAACGAAGAAGAAACCTTTATTGAAATAAACAAGTTTAAACACTTATTAAATGCAGAGTAGAGCAATCTCATCATTTGAGTAGTTCAGATATCAATGACTGGGAAATAGATCATCTAATCACTTTTAGAAGGAATATAAAGAACATGTATAACATCTATCAACTATGACATACAGAAGTAATTGTAGCTTCATTCAGTGTTTCCATATTCAATCCTTAAGTTACTATGCTACATGATTGATTACATCTTTCAACAATCAATATTCTGCCCAGAGGAGATGAGGTATACCACTCATTCTCCAACCAACCTAAATTAGGTAGCATCAGTGCCATATAAGGTCCATGGAAGACCCAGACGACACGACCTCTCCTTTCTCAGTCAGTACGAGATTATTGGCAATGACATTATAAGTCAATCTACAATTTAGCTAGCTAGGGTATATTGTCTCAACTCTATAGAGATACAACTAACATCTTGTTCTCTGTCCAGGATATGGCCTATAGTCAATCCTTCATATATATATATATATATATATATATATATATATATATTTATATATATATATACGCCATACTCTTGTAAGGGTATGGCTTTACCACCAATCTCAATGTTGCATTAGAGCTACAACCTATAACCACACCCTTTTTAGGGTATGTCCTATAGCCAATCCTGAGGTTTGTAGGAAGCAAGGAAATACTCATCTTGAACCTCACATATTAAAAAGTATATGCTCCTAGTAAAACTCATTTTACCATCTAGTAAGTTCTGACACTGAATGGATATATGTCCAGTGCAAACTACATTTTTCATTTCACTTGATATGTTAAGTGCATTACAACATCTATTAGCATAAATCAAGTTACAATCATGAATTATAGATAAATACTACAAATAAATGTGTAATACATTTTGTAAGGAATCTTGTATCAATTGGAACACATCTTGTTGCGCTAATCTTAGGATCTCAATCCCTTGAACACATTACCTTCAACATTTTCATTATTATGATCACATGTCTTTGTTATCGAACCCTCAATTAATCATTAAATAGTGTCACCTCTTACCAAGAAACAATCATTTCTAGGTCGTCAGACCCATATATACCATACTTGTTGTACAAGCATATCACATGGCTCACAAGCCCTTTTAATCTGTATCATGATAAATCATTATAGCTCATACCTGGCTATACTCATCATCGCATAATACCTACATGGTTAGGATTTCATGGTAAAAGCAATATTAAGTAAATATCATCACCATTCCATAAAGAGAATAATTCAAATTGCAAACCTCTCATAATTAGGGTTAGGGTTTCCCCCTTGTAGCCGATTGGGGTTTTCAAGTTCATATTTAATAACCAAACCCTAGTTCACATCATAAGAGCTTATTTTATTGCCATAAGTATTCAAGCATATTTAATTACTCTCATCAATTATCATGAATTGATTATCAACATGAAGTATTACTTTTTTCATATGAGTAGTATCTGTTTCTCTCTCATCTTTATTAAGATATTGATTTCAACATACTTATTACATTGGCTTGACCCTCTTTAGGGTTCATCAACCTGCATTTATCAAAGTTTATCCATCTAATTACTTCATAGTGTATCAATTGATTATATTCATCATGTACCAGCCTACACTCATCAAGGTGTATTAGCCTATACTCATTAAGGTGTATCAGCCTACACTCGTCAAGGTGTATCAACCTACACTCATCAAGGTGTATCAGCCTACACTCTATCCCTTGTGTCAACCTACACACATTGACTTGTGTCATCCTATATACTATTTCTTGTGTCGGCCATGTCACACCAAAGTGATATCAGTTTAGAGGTGCTTAGTGATATCCGTTTTGAGGTGCCTAAGGTGATATTGGTTTTGAGGTGATTAGGGTGATATCGGCCATGAATCACATCTTGGTATATCACCTTCACCTTACCTTGGTGCATTACCTTCTTCATACTTTAGAAAAATATTTTCACCTCACTTAAGCATAACATCTTGACCTCACTTCAGGGTATCGGCCACCCTATCACTTTGTGTATCAGCCACCCTATCACTTTTTGTATCAGCCACCCTATTTCTTTATGTGTCGGCCAACCTATAACTTTGTGTGTTGTCTATAGTGTACTTTAGGGTATCTGCCATACTATCATCTAGTGTGTCGGCCTAGCTATCACCTGTTGGTATGTATGCCCTGAGATCCAATCATGGGATGATTGGTGGGATACATTAAGATTGATTTGATAAACATCAAAGGCAAGCTTCCAATTCTTTCTGGTTCAATAATATGAGATAGTGATAGAACAGATTGAATGTCTTGAGAATGATTGTACTCAATGACGTATGCCTTCAGGTTGAGGACCTGAATGATGAGATCATACAGATGCTAAGAGTTTGTATATTCTTGCTATGTCCCTAGTAGGATGTCATTGTGGAAGGTATATAGACAGCAATGACACACAAGACTAGATTGTTGTGTTGGTTGATGACAGAATCTCATTAGTCATGATATAGAGATATCAAACCAAACACATAGGTACTTGTTAGAGAACAAGTGTACCGGACAGACCCACCGTGAGTTTGACAGATGGAACCATGACATGGTAGTCACAGTCAGTACTCACAGTGATGGTGGTGAGTGTGATTCTTAGACCTAAAATCACTACACTCAACACACGTCATTGGGCACACTTTGACATCATCAAACGCAGTCCTGAAACATGGGTTGTTATAAAGGTGAAGATTGGGTGGCTTTGACACATGGGGCTTTTGAGGGGTGAGTGATAGATATGGGATTTATCCCTCCTGAGGGAGTTTGATATCCATGGCCACTTGATGAGTAGGATTGAGAAAGGCGTCCACGCATGTGTGAATCAGTATGTGATATTGATGTCATACATATCTCTTCCAGTCTACTCTGAAATCAAGAAAGTGAATGAACGTTGACAGGATGACTGTTCCATGCCTCGAGTTCATTCGGGATATCAGTGACAAAGGAATTATACACTCACTGTAACACCATTCACGGATTGTAGGATGAAAGTTGTTCTCCAACTTTCTACTTTCACTTGGGTAGCACTGATGTGTGACTAGGCACCTCTCTTTGCTTGTGAAGTCATAAGTGTTATGGACTTTCACTGCCAACGTGAAATGGACCTGCAGGGTCAGACACATAGGATTTAACCTGGAAGAGGAGTTTTGTCCACAAGCAACATTTAGATTGATTACTAAAGGAGTTTAGTAGTTCAATTAAACACTCAATTGATTGATAGCTCAATATCATATTGTTCAAGGTGTTGGACATATTGATTGGAGTATCAGATTGATTGAAATTGCAATTGACCGATTCTGCACAACCTGCACTCCCAACCGATCGGTTCAAGTGTTGAACCGGTCGGCTGAGGTTGTTGAACCGGTCGGCTCAAAGGTTGAGCTGATCGGCTCAAGTCCAGGGTGAAACGAGTGGTTCAAGTGTTGAACCGATCAATTCGACTGGTGCAACCGAGCAACTTGGGAAAGTAGGATTGGTGAGAATTTTCCTTGTGTTTCAATTTCCCAATTTGATTGGGAATAGGATTGGTATTCGATACCAATTAGAAACAAAAGAAGGAAAGTCAATCAGGAACCAACATGGAACCCCAACTGACCGGTTCAGGAGTGAACCGATCGGTTCAAGGGTCCCAAACGATCGATTTAGGAGTGAAACGATCAGTTCAAGTCCCCAACTGACCGGTTCACTTATGAACCGATCGGTTCAGGCTGCGAGTTGGTTGCTTTTGTGGAAAATCTCAAACCCTTCTACTCCTGCTTTTAGTCCCGCATTGCTCGGGATAGAGAACCATGTCCCATGACCCTATTATATATATAGGGGTATTGGGGGCTTCTCAAAAAACAACTCAGTGCAAGTTGATTGCTCTGCAAAGTTGTCGTTCTCTCTGGTTTTGGTAACCGAGAGAGCCCGAGCAAGTGCTTCCTGCAAAAGGAGGTACAGCAAGGGAAGGACAACTGCAGTTGCAATTGACAGCAGGAGAGTGTGTTGGTGACTAGTACGTCAAAAGGAGGGTGTGACTCCTTCCACTTCCTTGTGGGACAAGGAGTGTGGAGTTCCAGGTGGTCCGTGTGGACTACTACAGAGGTGGGAGGTCACTGCCGCTTAGGAGGACAACTGTCATCCGACAGTCTGGTTCGAGTAGGAGTCGTCAGTCCCGGTGTGACCAGGAGCTGCACAGATGCCGTCCAAGACTGGAGTTGAAGACTGTGCATTGCGCGAGGTATTGTCGCCGAGCAAGCCTCGGGACAAGGTATGATTCCAAAAACCATCCTTTCCTATTATATAGACGTTGACGCATTTCCTTGTTCCGGGTTTGGGGAGGAAAATTTTTGTTTACGCTGCCTTCTCTGCCTCCCCTAAAACCCAACATCACCAAGTGATATCAGCCTCTAGGGTTTTAATTGTATTAGTTATCCATTCACCAACACCCTTATATTCATTCATCTATCAAGGTGTCGGTCTCGCCACTACTTGGTGTGTTGGCCATGACTTCAAGGAGTGTATTTCCCACACCTTCACATGGTGTGTCAGCCTAGGTGTGTCGCCCATCATACTTATGTCAGGCTAGAGGTGTGTCGGGTTGCTAGGGTTAATGTATATAGTTTAACTACATATCTTCACTCAACTTCAAGATATCGGCCTGCCCCCATCTTTAGCTTTAGGTGATAGGATAAAAAATTGTATTAATGATGATCCTTTGTATGTAAAAAACTGGAAAGGAGTTAGGACTCGTACCGAATTCCCCTCATATAACCTTGTATTGGGTTAGGGTTTCTCAACCAATATCAGTTTGTGTGTAGGATATTCTATCATCTTCAAGCTTCAACCCTTAATCCACTGACACTCTAGTTCATGGATAACAACCCCATATATCCATTCGATTTCATAGAATTATCATTCAATCAAGAAAAGTCAAAATTGAAAATGAATCATCAAGTATTGCATGATTGAAGGTGAATAACAATAGAGTTGAGTTCAAGTTATATAACCCACCTCAAGATCAATACAAGAGCTTAAAGATCAAAAGCTTTACATTCCCAAGGTTTAAGATGACTTATCAAAATTCTAAGACTCGATCACAACACTTCTATATGAAAGAAGATTCCATAGTTAGGAACTTGATGAAGAAGAAAAGAAAGAAAGGAACCATTATCCGGAAGCATAGTCCACCCAAGGTTGAAGATGACCATGGATACACCTTAGGTTTAATTCTTGATCTTATTCCTATTACTCAATATTCTATCGTCGTACACCAAGAGAAGAATGATATGGGGGTCAAAATGGTTACCTTCTTGTGAAAAGAGGGACTTATATAGTTGAGTTTCAAGAGAGAGAGAGTGTGTAATGTGAAGTGTCATCACCATATGCACTTAGGTGACACGTGTCCATGCATGGTGTCACCATGAAACCATAATTATCTCATCATGAAAAACTCATGTGGATAATCCAAATATAAGATATCGACCATTGGGTATCTTGCTTGACAAGATATTACAATCCAATATCACTTTATATGCAAACTGATACAACTTTTGCAAGGAACATGTAAACCGATATGATTCACCTACTTGAGGTGACTAGCCCATTTTTAATACTTCCTCAAAGTTACTAAACCAATATGGGACCTCCTCTATGGTTTCTAAACTGATAGGCACTCCCATATACTCTTCATAACTCAACACAACCTTATCTAGGGTTCAAGATACTCAATATTCCTTGGTTCTTTCACCACCAAGAGTGCTATCACTCAACCATGAATAAAACAAGGCGCCCCTTCCTTTATCTATCCTCTAAATGATTATAAGAGAGAGAAGGGAAACTCTAAAGGTGATAATTTGCACATCAACCCCTCATTTTGGGTAAATTGCAAAAATGCAGCAAAACTATCATATAAAGCACAAACAATTTGCAAACAAGCTCAAACTTGAAAATTTAACTCTCCTTAAGCCTTAGTTACATTTCAAAAAATTAAGATAAGGTTCTAAGAAAATTATTTAGGCACAACATCAGGGTCAACTCATAACCCAGATTAGGGGTTTTACAAGTTATCAACCCCTAACAAGGATTTCATCCCTAAAATCTTAAGACAAAAGAGAAAGGTACTTCCTCTTTTAACTTTTCATTAGACTTTTGTGAAACCAACCAAAGGAATATTAAAATAGTAAACTTACTTATTACTAAGAAATATTCTTATATTAAACACCTTCTTTATCACAATGATGTCATGGAACTTTATTCGTGATTAACACAAGATTTATCACATAGGATACACCCTTAGTTAACTCTACCACTTCCGATTTGTAGAGTTAACATGATGTCAAGTCGTACTTTCTCGACATAGAAACACTGTATGTACTTTGTACAACTCAGATGGAAATCCTAATTTTTAAGCCACCTTCACAACATGTAACATTACAAGAGGAGGTTCACAGACCAGGGAGTCAATATATTTATCTGAGGGTAAAGGTAAGACTATAATTTCAAGGATATTAACCATAAAATTCTCACTATGAAACTTTCTTGATTTCACATACCACTGGCACCACTTGGATACTAGGATTCCTTACCTTGCTATTCATCACATATGCCAAAATGCATCACATTCATGCTTATTCAGCTTCTCAGCTGTTGCAATTGATTCCAAATAAGTTACAAGAATCTTCCTATCATCTTGGAGGATCCAGAAAACATCATTATTCAAAGATGTCACCATATTGGAACCAAAGTCCAAGCCCCAACTTATATTTTTCAAGTATTCATCTCAAGGTTACCTCAAAACCATGCATATCAAGTGATATGAGACTAATTTGAACATCACATCCCTGGAAAGGAAGTACATAATGGAAACAAAATTTCCCTTATCACTACAAATCCATCTAGAAATTACTAATATGGAGAAGGAGATTACTAACTTTATTTGGTTATTATATGAGTTTTCATTGCTCATGTGTTATTTGATCCGATTTCATTGCCATTGTCATAGGAACTATAAAGATGATTACATGTCATTACTCCTTCTTTGATTTTTTGCTCTTCACATTCATGAACATTTCCTTGTTTCACCACATTTTTCATCTTTACTGTAAGGACCCTGACCTTCGTTTAGGGTTTACCTTGTTTGCTTTGCTTAACCTTGGTGCTTTGGTGCTTGCTAATCACCTTTAGTGGTGATTAGGGTTTGGTTGTGCTTTGTTGAGAGTTGGAGGGGCTACTTGCAAATAACCCAAGTCTAGGGTTTCATGGGCAAGTTTGCCTCCTTGTGAGGTGTTCCTCTCTCTCTTTGCTTCCTCTTGTGTAGAGGGGAAGGCTTGGGCTCGTTGTTTGAGTTCTTTTGGGCCTAGTTGAGCTTTTTGGGCTTTGAGGTGCCTTTCTTTGCTTTGGTTGAGCCTTGTATCGGCCAAGTGGGGAGTGTATCGGCCAACATGTGTGTGTGTTTCGCCCATGGGGATGAGGTGTGTCGCCCATGGTGCAAGTTGTTGTGTCGCCCATGCTCTTTGACCTAGCCTTGACCTTGTTTAGTGGACACTTGGAACATATCTTGGACATGTGTATAGAGCTTGCTAGAGTAGTGGCTTGTGCTCTAGGACAAGTGTCCCTAGGCAGGAAACACCTTGCTTGGACCAACCTTGTTTTCTCCTCCCTTTCCTTCTATATAGGTGGTTCCTTTCCTTAGCTAGGAGTTCCTTTGGTCCGTTGGTTCCTCTCCACTTTGTTGCACGACACAACCCTCTACCTTTATAGTGGTGGCTGATACCCCCCTTGAAGGAGCAAGCTTGGTGGCCGACACACCTTGGAGGAGCAAGCTTGTGGCCGATAGCTTTGGAGTCTCCATATTTCTTGCTTGGTGGTGCTTGGAGCTAGGAGCTTGGAGCTTGCTTGAGGCGGGTTACATAACTTCTAACCCTAATTACACTACCTCTTGCTATGATCTTGTTTACATGTTAGTAGCTTAGTTCTTGCTTAGCTTCCATGTTGGCCGATCCTTGTGATCTAGGGTTTTAGGTGAACAATACTCCTTTCTCCCCTTGGTCTAGAGGAGTGAGCTTGAGTTTCGAGTGTCATGAGCAACACCCCTCTCTCCCTTAGCGATTGAGGTGAGCTTGTGTCCTAGTTGCTTAAGCAACACTCTCCTCTCACCATGGGCTAGAAGGGTGAGCTCGTTGGTGATAGATGATGTGCAAGACCCCTCTTTCTTAGTTGATTGAGGTGAGCCATCTTCCTAGGGTTCGGATGCCTTTGTGTTTGAGGAAGAAGATGACTTTGTGTGATGTAGCTTGGACGCGATGAGAGTGGGGAGGTGCTGCCTAAAAGTCCCTTGACCTTAAGTCTTGGACGACACATGATGGGTGTTGTGTTGGGCGTCACATGCCTAGTTCTTACCTTGTGTGACGAGCATCACACCATGCTAGATGACCTGCCCGATACACCTTGGTTAGATGTTTGCCTTGTGCTGTTATACCTTGATCGATGGGGCGCTAGGGTCTGGTTCTGTGACGGCCGTTAGGCCTTGGTCCAGTAGGTTGCACGATATGTGGGATGAGTTCTCTCCTTTCAACGTTATCTCTAGTGGGTTAACCTGGACGATATAGGTTCTGTAACGGGCATTGCTGGGCCACCATGTGACGGGCGTCACGCTGGCTTGTAACAGCCAATAGCCTATGTTTGTGACGGGTTGTTTCTCCTTGCTGCTGTGACGGGCGTCACATGCCTTTGTATCGGCCGATAACACCATGAGTTGTGACGAGCGTTGCCCGGTAGGTGAGTGTCCGACAGACCCTGGTGTGTGATACCCCTGACGCGTGTTATCCCTTGCAACGCAGCGTCGTGTGTTATGTAGGTGATGGCCATTAGGTGATGGGCTTTGGGTGAGGGTAGGTTTCCCGATACAACCCTTTAGTGAGGATCCTTAGTACCAATAGTGAGGGTTTCACGGTTCATGGAAAGTAGACTGTTTTATATGTTCTTGCTTGCTGAATGTTAGTGATAATGGTAACGTTGTCCTTTATATCTGACATGACTAAACGCATGGACTTAATCAACACGATTAGATGTTAATGATAAGAAGAATAATGATAAGTATGTCAAACGGTTTGCCTTATAATGTGTCTTATGCACATGATCATCAGTTGATGTATGATTGATACGTGTAGAATCTTTAATGACGCCCTATGTTGATAGCATAGTTTTGCTGTTGAGCCTATGATTATTGTGTACACTAACCATGCAGGTGATGCATAGCCAGTTAGGGGCTATGATGAATAAATGTATGAGCACAATAAGGTGACAGGTTTAACAAGGATGATAATAATGTAAGCCTTGAAAGGCATGGAACTATGTGATAAGGGATTGAGATCCCCCGGTATGAACCTGGATGATTGGCAAGAGGCCAAGTGATAACATGTGATGATGGATCCTTGTGTTGGATCAGTATGATATGAATTATAGTAAAGGTGACTGTTGAGTTTCATATTGTTTACTTCTGTTCTAATTGCATGTTATACACCTTGGTTGAATCTTGTAATTCATATAAAAGATACTAATTAATCACAGTGAAATATATCATGTAGTTGCCCTGGCCATAGATCCATCATTGTCACGAATTGGTGATGGTGAAACGGGTTCTCCTACGGGTTAACCTGGAAGAGCATATTGTTGAATATGTGTGGTTACTCCTAGCCTTAAATAGAGAGGAAAACGAGTGCACAGCTATGGTTGCAGACTCAGATATATATATATATATATATATATATATATATATATATATATATATATATATATATATATATATATATATATATATATATATATATATATATATATATATATATATATATATATATATATATATATATATATATATATATATATATATATATATATATATATATATGGGTATATCTTCGCTACCCGTGCGGGTAACTAAGATTCGCTACCCGTGCATCAATTTTGTAATGGGATGACACATATATGTAATGAGACAACCAAATTTGTAATGAGACAACCGAAATTGTAATACAAAAACTCATTTTGTATTACAACGCTGTTACAGTAATAAATATATATTTATTACTGTTACAGCGGTGTAATACAAAACGAGTCTTTGTATTACATTTTCGGTTGTCTCATTACAAATTTGGATTGTCTCATTACAAATGCATACCTTCCCATTACAAAACTGATGCACGGGTAGCGAATCTTAGTTACCCGCACGGGTAGTGAAGATATACCCTATATATATATATATATATATATATATATATATATATATATATATACATTCATTGCCCGCGCGGGTAGCCTAGATTTTGGCTACCCAGCAGCCCAAAAAGTAACTCTCCTGGCTAAGAAAGTAACTCTGCTGTAAAAAAAGTAACTATGGTGTCAAAAAAGTAACTCTGCTGGCCAAAAAAGTAACTCTGTACAAAATATACAGCAGATATATATAAGGACGGGTTTTTTGACTTTGGAGGGGCAAATGATATTATTTTTGGCTAAAATTTTTTGGAGAGCTTGACAAAATAGTCCTCTATAATTGTAAAAAAAAATTGAAAACAAATGATTGGAAGGGTGGGCGGGTAGCTACTCGCCCGGGCAATAAAGATGGGCCCTATATATATATATATATATATATATATATATATATATATATATATATATATATATATATATATATATATATGAAGAGCATAGTGAGTAAGCCCATGGCTCAATGTGTTGGAGCATGAACATGCTTGTTCATGGCTCAAATATACTAGTGCCGAGACCTGTACTGAGGCGGGCTAGAAAGGGTAGCCTATAGAGCTGACCCTATGGCTAAGGCCACTCAAGCATGAGACTACGGTCCTGCTTTAGTTTTCGTGCACTGATCACGAAGGGTGAGGTCGTGGATTCTGGCTCTTCCATTGACCTTGTATGGCACCGGCTATGGCTTCGCAGCCGAAGGTTGGATTTGAACGGTACAGTTCACTTCCTCAGGGCAAAATAATACATAATCCAGCTGTTTAGTATTTACTTCTTTAGACAAACACGAAACATTGGTTGAGGCCTTGTTTGTGTAGTTACTCTCATCATATCTTGCAGTTGCTTATATGCTTCTCATATGTGGTAAGCTTTGTGTATCTTATCTTGTTAATCATGTTTCATAAAGAATAATTGGATAAATGCCTGAGTACATTCGGTAAGCTTTGCTAAGTATCAACAGCCATATCTTATAATTGCTCTTTTATACTTTCTTATAAGTTAGCTGCTTTATATATATCTGAGGTTTTGTAGTTTCGGTGGGGAGTTATGTTTCTCGCTGGGACAATGTTCGATTGTCTCACCCCGCTGGTTTACACCCTTTTTAGGTGTTCGAGGTAGACGTGGTGGTGGTCACGGAGTTGCGGCCGAGCAGCGAGAAGAACAGTAGAAGGCAAGCGATGGACATGTTGTTGTTTTGATGCTCTGTAGTAGAGTCTAGAGTCATCCCTGTACTCTCAGGTCCTTGGTAGTGTTTTGACGTTGTTTCACGATGTACAGCCGTAGATGTTTTATATATATCTTGCTGCTGGCCGGATGTGGGCCTTTATGTATGTATTAACAGGTAATGAACTCACGTGATGTCAGAACAGTTGTTGCTCTAAGCAGTGGACATGTATCAAAGCTTGTATATGATTATATAACATGTTTTCTTGTAGGATGTGGAATGGAATGTAATAGTTTCACAGTTTATCAGTTTTCCGCAATCGGTTTTAATTAACTCGTGTTTTGATAATCTGTGGTTATGGTGATTTCCGCATGTTTTCGCGTAACACATCGCTGTCTGTGTGATAGTGGGATGTGTTGCCACATTTACATCATGGAAAGGATCATTATTCTTTACATATTCTTTATTGAGCAGGGATCATCTTCCTTGTTCCCTTTCATATATCATGAGGATTACACTTTATACTTTCTTATACTCATAGGTTGGTCCAAAATTAACTCGGGTTCCACCTTATCATAATTTAGAATGTGGTAGGAATTTTTGTGCCACATTTATGATTTCATTATGCTCTTTAAATTGCATCAAAATGACTACATGATCAGAGTAATCAGAAAGATAGCAATCTAAGAGTCCTATACTTACCTCACCTTAAATAATTGAATACTTGGCCATGGTATTCAAGCACTAAGAATAGGTAGTATGTACTTTATTTTATATCATGTTTCTTACCATAAACATCTCTTTTAAGTTCTAAAACTTTGTATCTCAGGTTCTCTCTAGGTGTCTTTTTTACACCTCTTCCTCTTTTATATGAACAGAAGAAATTATAAAACATTTTAGAGAATATTGGACAATATATAAATTATAGTCCTCTTCATCTCTTTCTCATGTCCCCATAGGACTAACCAAAGGGAACTTAACAACAACTATTCTTATGACTAACATGTTAAATAAGCAGATGACAAATCAGAATGAAAAAGTTCTATTTGAGCTATCACCCTTTGTGGCTCATCTACTGTCTCTAGTTGACTCAAAGCATGGAGTCTAGTTGTTTCCTATTGTCACTTTTGCCTTTTTGCACTATTCCGCTGCAACTTCTGTAAGCCCTACTGAGTCGGCCTCAATTGGGATATCTCATCCTTTCTTTCTAGATAAAAGGGTCTAGTATGCCCATCCTATTGGTTCAATTTTGCGAATGGCAATACACACTACTCAATTGGAGTTTGAATAGATGCAACCCCACAGACAAAAACACACGGTGGATTAAACTTTAGAATTTATAATGGACCTAACTTAACACACTCGTGTAAACCAAAACACTACACCTGCAAGCACACGTGGTCATGTCATAATAGGAGGGCGGCAAGTATAGGGTCGATCCATAGGGAGAAAAGGGGGCACTAGAGCTAGGTTAGTTTTGGGGCTAGGTTCCTAGTCTAGGGTCAAGGGTTTGAAGGTTGTTTTGATTGTTAAACTAAGTATGAATAGGCAAGCAATTGAAGGAAAGCAAGAACAAGAACAAAACCTAAGTTAAACCTAGACAGTTAATTCTAATGAGCAAGAAAAGATAGGGCAAGGCAAGAAAAGAACAATCTACACTAAGGCAAGCAAGGAAAAGTCACTAAGCTAGAAAATAGGGCAAAAGAGCAATTAAGGATTTAAAGTAGAAAGAACAAAGAAAGTATAAGGCAAGACTCTAACTAAGTAAATAAAGAGATAACTAAGTTAACACTAGCTAAGCAAGAAGGCAATTAGGGTTTTAAAGCAATTAAGGGAAATGTGGACCGTTTGGGGGATGTACTTATCAATTAGGTTGGGGGTGACATGTGAGCATAATGATATCATTTAGATTATGAAACCAAACAACAAGCTAGAGTATAATGAATTATCCTAAGCTACTAACTGACCATGGATATGCTAGGTCATGTGTAGGGGAAATTGTCCCTAACACCCCCACTACCATTGCGAAGCTCATTTGGGTTAGGGTTTAGTTGTAATTCAATTAGAGTCTAAACAAGCCTAGGTTTCTAGTTTAGATGATCATAGGATGATTAGGGGATGAGGTTAGTAATGGGAGCGGAAGTGAGGTTTTAGGCCTCCCATCACTCACATTCTAGCCTTGAGAAAGCTCCATGCTAAGCATACCAACTTCATCTAAACTAGCTACTTAGATCTCTCAACTAGGGTTATTGAGCATTGATTAGAATGTAGGAGGATAGGTAGCTAGCTAGTGGATTCAAGAATAGGACCTACGAGAAAATCCCAAAATTCACACATATACACAATTTCCCTAAATTCCTAGGTAATTTCAAGCATAAACCAATAAGAAATTCATGGAGAGTGAGATTGAAATACAACATAGTCATTAGCAAATGAAATTACAATGTTTATATATCATTTCTCCCTAACATGGTATCAAAGTAATTTTTTTGACCCCAAACAGCCCACCCAAGGGCCCTAGGTACTCCCAGCAATGCAAAATACAAAAAGAAGGGAGAAAGAGGTAGAAGAATCCATGGAGCTCGGTGTAGATGAAGAATTCCTCCACTTCATCTACTACATGACCTCCTCCACTCTCCTCCAAGGTGCAATGGTATGGGATGACGCTGTAAATGGGTGGAAACAATAAGAAACTAGGGTTTTGGTGGTAGAAATGGTGAAATGGAGAGGAATGGAAGTGGAAATGGAGTGGAATGTTCTGGGGTGAAAATGGGGAGCTAAGAGGTGGTAGAAGGTAGCTAACCTTGTGTTTGAGCCGCCACCTAGGTATATATAGGTGTGGGGGAAGCACTAGGTCAAGTAGGGGTAGTATGGGAAATGTAGTGCAAAAATAGCTTGGTTTTTATGAGTAGCATGGCTGTGGAGGTCACCATGGTCGTGGTGGGGAGGGGTGAGAATGGTCATGATGGATAAGAATGACTGAGGTGAGAAATGGAGAAAAATCACAAGGACTTGTTTGATTTTGTACTGGAGGTGGCATGGCCGTGGTGGTCACCACGACAATGGTGGGCTAGGGTAGCATGGCCGTGGTGGGGCTAGGGCAGCACGGCCATGGTGGTGACCACAGCTGTGGTGGCTCAGATTGCACAACTTGTTCTTGGCTCCATGACCATTCTGCCTCAATTGTCACACGACCGTGCAAGGTGTCACTACCATTCTAGGTCAATTCACCATGGCCATTATGTGTGGCACGAACATGGTGATTCTAGCTTTGCTCCAAGGTGACTCTATTAATTTGCAAGTATCTAGCACGACCGCTCTATGGTACCACGGCTATACTCGCCTCTGTATCAGCACTTGTACTTGTGTCTTTGGATTTTCTTGGACATCTTTGCTTCAATGGATCTTTGGCCACTAGGGGTAGGTTGAGGGAGCATCAGACTTCACTTTAGTTCTATTTAAGGGTAGAGAAGACCTAGGATCATTCCCTCTCTCTTTCTTCCATCAAGCGTGGTCTAAATACCTAAAAACATGCAAATAATGTCCATAAGTGCATTTTATACAAATATGCATATTGATGGGAATAACATGTAATCTAATAGGTATAGATGTGATTGAAGTGCAATAAGACACAAGAAAATTCCCCAAAATAGGGTTGAATCACCACCCCAAACTTCAAACATACTTGTCCTCAAGTATGCTTCAACTCAATCTCTCTGCAATTTTTCCACAATCAAGAAATGACAAATGTAATGCAAAATATGATAAATCTGAATGGGATCAATAATGACTAAGTGCATTCATTCCACCTCTATCCTCTCCTTCTTTCACAAACCAATCATGAAAAGAGCACAAAGCATATGAAATTTAAATATAGCACATAGAACACACAAGCTATCCATATTTCCTTCATGTAGTTCTGGGTAGACCGTTTCATGATGGCATTAATTAAGGATGACTAGGAGTGTTGTTTCACCTTCATTCATTCAACCTTATGCTTCAAACCATATCAAGTGACCCACGTGGCTGTGGAAAAAGGGCAAAGTGAGCTAGGTTTCATGTTTCATAGCTCAATCAGTATAAAAATGGAAGAAATGATTGCGGTAAGCTTTTGGAGGGATTTTACACACTCATCTTTTCTTTATTTAGCTGCTCTTAAATAGGAGCATCTTTTATTTTCTTTTTGCATTTGCTTTTTTTTTACTGCCTTTGGAGTAGATAGGGCATATGGTGATGAGAGTGAAGCAGGGTGATGTAGATGTGGCCACCCCAAAGTTTTGGAGGTGGCCACAGCTGATATGTGCACTTTGGCATCCTTTCATGAGGCAGAGGGGTATGAAGATGGTGAATGAAGAGTTGGGTCTCAGAGGTGCACTGGCGTGATTCTCAAGATAAGGTCTCTTGCATGAAAATTAATCCAACTCGTCATCCAACAATTTCACACAATATGAATGAACAACCTGAAATTGATACTTCTATCTAGTGATTTCATAGGCACTAAGTGCTCATAGCTTCCTCAAGTCACAATTCAACCAAAACATTCACAAACACAAGAGAGGAGGTGTGCATGTAAAAAAGTCAAGAATTGATACCATTTAGCAATAAACAATGATAAATCACTTGCATTTGTCAAACTTCGTCATTTTTAATCAAAAGAGTGGAGATTGGGGCGAAACACACTTTTAGGCAAGAAATATCAAATTTGGGAAAAATTGGCCAAAATGGTGCCAAGTTGCCTTCAATCACATCTAAGCCTATGTCATTGAACATAAAGTAGGAAACAAGCAAATTTTAGCTAAAGCATGCAAAAATTAGCAAAAATCTACATGATATACAATGCATGAAAAAAAGAGAATTGTTCTAAAAAATTACGCAAAAATTGCAAGAAAGTAACTACATGGCATGCATGTATGCGAAGCAGGTAAATTCTAAACTAAAACAAACAAAAGTAAATGGTAGGTGAAATGCAAAATGGGAATGAAAACGAGATAAGGGCATACCGCCCTACCATCCCAAACTTTTGAATCATGCTATCCTTAGCATGACACTAAAGTCTAGGAATGATAGGGTAGATGATCACTACAGTGGTGATGCTCCTATCTGTGGTGGAGGATGCCAGTAGTAGGAACCCCAATAGTCTAACTGTCGAGGCGGTAGTTGTCATGAAATGCTGACAGTGAACTCCACCAATCTTCCCCCACTAGGGGTTCCTCTGGGACTGGGCATGCTGGAGCCGATACAAGTGGTTGTCCTGATAATGCATCTGCTGATGGTCTAACCACGTAGCATCCTTGGTGCACTGGAAACCCTCCTGTCCTCTCAAAATACCCTCCTGGGTGCTCAGTATGTGATTTTGAGTGCTCTATATGCCCTCCAGTTGCACATGTATGGTGGATATGTCATATGCATTCGTTGTGGGCTACTGTTGCTACTGTTGTGATGTCTTCACATCACATAACATCACCCTATGATTGTCTCACTTCTCACCTATCCTCATACTCTCGACAGCTGCCTGTGACTCTCCAAGCCCTTTTAGAAGATATTTGGGTTGCTACTACCATGTATCTCTAGGGTCCTCCTCTTCCCACCTCCTCAAGATGTCCATAAAGTCCAGAGATGGACCACATCCCTCTAGGAGATGTGTGGCATGGTAGGGGAGCTCTAGTGAAACCCTAGCATAAGGAGGGTTGATCTGGTAGAAAATCTTCTGATCAACCACTGATATCATTGATGAGCGAGTCAAATAGTACAGGTCAACAAGCTTTCCTCCTTCTACCGTTGTGTAGCCAGATACATCGTGCCCTTGGGCCAAAGAAGTGGAAGCTACAATCCCTCCCATAATAAAGGATTCTTGCTCTTGAACGGGATCGTCTTCATGTGATCAATATTAAGTGTCTATATTTACCAGCTTTCCCTGCACCATCCATCCCAATACAAAGAGGCCTTTCTTGGTACAACTACCTTGATTTTCATATTGGGCGAAGATGGTGTTCGCCAAGACCTTTTGTATGTATCTTAAGATGGGATTGTGAATCAGACTAGTCTTTGATTTACCCACCACAAAACTACTTTTCCATGTAAGTTTCTTCCACATTGTAGTGTAGTTCACATTGTTTCCCTATGTTTGCTTCCTTGAACAAGTGATGTTGTGCCTTAGGAGTTGGAGTAAAAATGCCATTCTGAAAGGATGCAGTGATGAGGTTGGTGCTATTCCCCAAAGTGACACTGATGGTATCCTGTGAGACCTTCTCTAGTGTTGTAAAGAATTGATTTGTAAGCTCCAGACAAGTCTCCTAAACTGTGGTCAAAACCTCAACTAGCCCAATGGGCTCCACGATAATATGAAAAAAAATCAAAGATGCCCAAAGTTCTCATTATTTCCTTGCACAATTATCGAGTGGAAATCACTCGATGTGTCAAACACTCTCGATGCTTTGGCTTCTTCCCTTTCTTGATTTGACTGTCAGGTGTTGCCTCATGATGTGCTTTAGGTGCATCATCATGTTGTGCATCTGACATTGCCTCATCTAAATCATCTACCAGTAGCCGCCGTCGTGCTCTCAGCTGTGGTTGTGGATGCAGTGTTGTGGATGTCGAAGGCCGTGTAGCTAAAAATGATGGTCGAACTACCGATGTTGATGGGCGGGCTTCTGAGACTGATGGTCGGGCTATTTCCTTACCTCCAATGGGTATTCTGGAAAACTCCTCCATCATGGGATCCACCGTTGCAACTGAGTGGGGTGATTCTCCTTGTGAACTGGAGGCTGCCAATGGTGGTGGTAGTGTTAGGAGAGCCGACGGAGCTGAAGAAGATGCATTCTTGGGTCGGCATCCATAGGAAATGACCTCATTGGTCTTAGACACAACATTCTTTTCCATTTTCTTCATTTTAGATCAAAATTGGTGGAAAAAAATCAGATTCTAGGTTTTCTCCAAAGAACAAGGCCGTTGGGGTGGACTAGAGAGAAATGGGGTGTTTTGTGGATGACAATGAGTGGAATATGGAGATTAAAGTAGTGGAAATGATGGAGGATTGATTGGAGATGGATTGAGGGTGTTTTGGTGGTTATTCAAGGGTGGTAGAGTGGTTGGGAGGTTCTATACGACCGCCATTTGTGGGGAACAATCGTGGTTTCACGGAGTTCAGAATATATCTGATTTGTGATTTTTGCAAAATGATGGCTTAAGTGCTGCAGTCGGGCTGCAGCAAGACCGTTGTAATGCCTGGACCCACTTCTCTAGGCTCTAGTAGAGTTTTAAGAATGACGACTGGCTCCACAGATCACCACTAGCCTTAACTATGCGCTTTGTCCTCACGTGCAACTTGGGGTCAACTTCCTGACTGGTCACCCATCCTACTACTACTCCAAGCTCATAAATCTTGGTGTGATTCTGCCAGAGGTGCACACACTAATCGATTGGATTCAACTAGATGCAACACTGTGGAAAAAAACACACAATGGATTCACATTCAAATTTATAAAAACTAGACCAACACACCTACGTCTACCAAAACACTATCTTGTAAGCGCACAGGGTCGTGTCGTAGTATAGGAGGGCGGTAAGTATAGGGTCGATCCACAGGGAGAAAAGGGGGCACTAGAGCTAGGTTAGTTTTTCTAGGTTCCTACTGCGAAGACTAGGGTTGAGGGTTTAAAGGTTGTTTTGATTGTTAAACTAGGTGAGAAAGAAAGAAATTAAAGGCAGGAATGAAATCTAAGTTAACCCTAGACTAGATTAAGACTAATTAAGCAAGAAAAGACTAAGTGTAATGTCCCAGGATTTGAGGTCTTGGATATAATGATCTTAAAAGGAATGATTGGACTACCCATACCACCAAGGTGCACCTCCTTTTCCGGGATCCCATCACTAAGAACTCCATAGTTAAGCGTGCCCAACTTGGAGTAGTACTGGGATGGATGACCTGTCGAGAAGTTGATCCTGGCATGTGCGTGAGTGAGGACAAAGCGCGCAGTTAAGGCCAGTGGTGGTCTGTGGGGACAGTCCTCATTCTAGAAACTCTACTAGAGCCTAGGGCAGTGGGCCCAGGTGTTACAAATGGTATTAGAGCCAATTCCCCTCCAGTAGGTGGGGCCCACATGGGCATGTGGCATACTAGTATTGAGATGTACGGTCCAATCATATAGGAAAGGGCTATCTATGGTGATGTAGCCACCCATGCACTGGTATTCCATGATCGGGAGCTGGGTGTCCATGGGCCATGTTGGGTCTACACTGAAATGTGGAAATATTATGAGGCCACATAGTTGAGCCTTGACGAGGACATCAAGAGTCTAAGTGGGGGAGATTGTAACGTCCCAAGATTTGAGGTCTTGGATATAATGATCTTAAAAGGAATGATTGGACTACCCATATCACCAAGGCGCACCTCCTTTTTTCGGGATCCCATCACCAAGAACTCCATAGTTAAGCGTGCTCATCTTGGAGTAGTACTGGGATGGGTGACCTGTCGGGAAGTTGATCCTGGCATGCACGTGAGTGAGGACAAAGCGCACAGTTAAGGCCACTGGTGGTCTGTGGGGACAGTCGTCATTCCTGAAACTCTACTAGAGCCTAGGGCAGTGGGCCCAGGTGTTACACTAAGCTAGGTATGAAAAGGAATCTACACTAAGGCAAGCAAAACAAGGCAAAACATCAATTAAAGAGCTAAACTAGAAAGAACAAGGCAAAAATAGGGCAATACGCTAACTAAGTAAGAAAAGAGATAACTAATCTAACACTAGCTAAGCAAGATGGAAACTAGGGTTTTAAAGCAATTAAGGGAGATGTGGGATGTTTAGGGGATGCACTTATCAATTAAGTTGGGGGTGATATATGAACATTATGATTCCATTTAGATTATCCAAACCAAACAACAAGTTAGAGTCTAATGAATTATCCTAATCTACTAACTATCCATGCATATGCTAGGTTATGTATAGGGGAACTAGCCCCTAACACTCCCTACTACCCTTGCAAGACTCAATTGGGTTAGGGCTTAGGTGTAATTCAATTAGAGTCTAAACAAGCCTAGGTTTCTAGGTTAGATGATCTTAGGATGATTAGGGTTGAGATTAGTAATGGGGGTGGAAGTGAGGTTTTAGGCCTCCCATCACCCACATTCTAACCTTGAGAAAGCTCCATGCTAAAACACCAATTTCATTGAAACTAGCTACTTAGATCTTTCAACTAGGGTTAGGATAATTGATTAGGATGTAGTAAGATGGGTAGCTAGCTAGGGATCCAAGAATTAACCCTAGGAGCAAATCCATAATTCACACATATAGTCAATTTCCCTAAATTCTAAGGTGATTTCATACACAAACCAACAAGCAATTCATGGAGAATGAGATAGAAATAGAACATAATCATTAGAAAATGGAATTACAAAGTTTACATATCATTTCCCCCAACATGGTATCAAAATAAAATTTTACACCTCAAACAGCCCACCTAAGGGGCCTAGCTACTCATGACAATGCAAAGTACAAAAAAAGAAGAGAAAGAGGACGAAGTAGCCATGTAGCTCGATGTAGATAAGTGAATCCTCCTTACTAGCTATTGCAAGGTCGACCTCCTCCTTCTTCTTTGATGGAATGGTTTGGAATGATGGTGGGAAGTGGATGGAAGGCTTGGAAATGAGGGTGTTGGTGGTGGAAATGGTAAAATGGAGTGAAATGGAGGTGGAAATGGAGTGGAATAGAAAAGGGGGTGAAATGGGGAGCTAGGAGGTGGTAGGTAGCTAACCTCAACCTACAACTGCCACCCCCTTATATATAGGTGTGGGGGAAGCAATAGGTCAAGTAGGGGTAGATTGGGTAGTGTAGTGGCGCGCAAGCCGAGGTCAACTTCCCGACTGATCACCCATCCTAGTACTACTCCAAGCTAAGCACATTTAACTATGGAGTTCTTTAGTGATGGGATCCCAAAACAGGAGATGCACCTTGGTGATATGGGTAGTCCAATCATTCCTTACAAGATCATTTTAACTGAGGTTTCAAATTATTAGGATGTTACAATCTCCCCCACTTAGACTCTTAACGTCCTCGTCAAGACTCAACATACGGCCCCACAATCTCTTCCCCATTTTAGTGCAGACCCAGAATGGCCCATGGACACTCAACTCACATCCATAGATACCAGCGCAAGGGTGGCTCCATCTCATCTCAATAGATAGCCCTTTCCAACTTGTTTGGACCGCACGACTTAAAACTTGCATGCCACATGTCCATGTGGGCCCCACCTACTAGAGGGGTTATGGCTCTAAAACCATTTGTAATGTCTAGGCCCACTATTCCTAGGCTCTAGTAGAGTTTCATGAATGACGACTGGCCCCACAGATCACCTTTAGCCTTAACTGCACGCATTGTCCTCACTCACGCGCAAGCTGAGGTCAACTTCCCGATTGGTCACCCATTCTAGTACTACTCCAAGCTGAGCACACTTAACTATGGAGTTCTTTAGTGATGGGCTCCTGGAAAAGGAGATGCACCTTGGTGATATGGGTAGTCCAATTATTCCTTATAAGAATTTATCTAAGCCCTCAAATCCTAGGATGTTATGGCCGTGCTGCGTGGCATGGTCATGGTGTCTTGCTTGCTGCACAACCATGGTACCCCACATGACCATTCCGAGTGGGTGGCTACGCATCCGTGGTTGGTCTGTTCTTTAGTTCTTGACTTCTTTGATCTTTCTCAATTTCGTCGTTGATTATGAATGTACCACCACAACCGTTACATGTCACCATGGTTGTGGTGAGTACCGTGGCAGTTGATTTCGACTCGAATCTCATCAAACATCAAATTTTTGGTCCAAAATGTTTTTTCATGCTTTACTTGTCAAAATTTCATCTACTTTTCCTCCTTTCACCCTATTTTCACATGCACATCTTAAAACTAAACAAAAGATATTAAAAACAAGTGTGTGTGTTTTCTAAGAAAGTATAGAAACAAAACAAAAGTATAAAAAATGAAAGGTTGGGTGAAAAATTCCCAATCCTTGGTGGGTTGCCTCCCACAAGCATTGGGTTTCATGCCTTCAACTAGGATTCTTGGAGATTCTTCAATCATTCATCCATTTGGCATCCTCATGTGCCCATTGTTGCAATAAATTCATCTCTTATTAGCATTCAATCTGTGTTCCTCATCCCTTTGATCACCAAAGCTATCATCAAATCCTTCATCTAGATCTCCTCTTCTCAAATGATCAATAGGATTCTTAGAGTGACCATATCCAATATCCTCATGTCGAACCCATTGGTTTGAGGACTTGTATATGTTGGTCTTTATCTTCATATCCATGAAAGAGACTATCATTGTGCCACTTTGAACATGTGTCTCAACATTAGCTGTAGATAATAATGGTATCCCCAAGATGATGGGGATCTTCCTATCATCTGGTTCTATGTCACAAATAATGAAATCAGTCAGAAACACTGCTCCTCTTTCCTTGTCAATCATCACCAAAACATCATCCACTCTTCATCTAAGCACTTTGATGGAGCGATCTGCCAATTGGAGAGTGCAATGTGCCGGTTTCAACCTGCCTAAAATGAGCTCAACATAGACACTATATAGCATCAAATTCACACTAGATCCCAAATCAAGTAGGGATTTTTCTATGTGATGTCCCCCAATGTATCTAGGTATGATTGGGGCTCCTAGGTCTTTCCTCTTCACGAGAAGTGAGTGTTGGAGGACATAGCTCACTTGTTCAGTCAACTTCACTTTCTTTGGTATCCTCCCCGTTGACCTTCTCTTCATAGTGCATAAGTTCTTCAGAAACTTGGCATATGATAGGTTTTGCTTGATAACATCCAATAATGGAATATTGACCTTCACTTGGCGAAACACCTCAAGAATGTCAACATTGTGCTTTTGTCTCCTCCTTACTTCCGGTGGCTCATCTAATGATTCAATGAATGGTGGCTCACTTACTTTGGCATTGCTTGCATCAGCATGAGGTGGAATACTAGGGATGGTGGGAATTGCAAATGGAGTGTGAGGTGGAGCACATGGTATCCCAAAATCAACATTATGTATCACAGAATCATCTTTGGCAATCGTAATCAATGTATCACCACTTGGCTACCTTTGCTTTTCTTTATCAACCTTTCTTTTACTAGTGGGCTACTCAAGAGATTTCCCACTCCTTAGAACTTTCACAACACAACCTTACTCATGGTGGAGAGGGGGAGCTAGTTGTGGTTGTGGAGGAGGTTGGGGTGACACTTCGTGTTGAATTTTAGGTGGAGGTGAGAATTGAGGTTGGAAGGTGAATTGTTGAGAAATTTGTGGTATTGGAGGGAGGGGAAAGTATAAGTCTTGGGATCACCTTGAAAATGGTATATGGGTTGCACTTGCATGGGAGGTGGACTGTAGAAAACTTGTGAAGAAGGCATCGGTCCACTTGCTTCATTGAAACTCAAGGTGGGTTTTGAAGACAATTTTTCTTCTTGGAGAGCAATTATGGAAGATAGCTGCTCTATCCTCTCTTCAAGCCTTGTTACATTCATTTGTATGTTATCAAAGCTCTTCAATCTAGATAGAACCTCTTCCTCAAACCTTGAGCTATATCTTATACTTTGTGGTTCTTGGTAGCTGTAGGAGTGAGGTGTCTTCTTTTCTTCACCATAGAACTCAATAGAATTGACCGAGTGGCAAGGAACATTTGTCATCTGGTTCTTCATGAAACTCACCATGTCACCAAGAATCTTCATCACTTGTAGGTTCAAGTCATTACGAGTCGAAGATGCCATATCAAAGGCATAGCCACTGTCATTCATCATGCTTGAAGCTCGGGTTTTTGAACCTTCTGTCAGCTGCTCATACAAGGGCCATATCTCCTTGGGTGGCCTAGACATGAAAACTCCTCCATAAGAGGAGTCCACTGAGGTTTGGCTCTTTGGAGATACACTGGAATAAAATGATTGAACTAGCTGCCACAAAGGGATCTCATGGTGCATGCACTCTCTCAAAATCTTCTTAAATCTCTTCCATGCATTGTAAAACTGCCCATGTGAGTCAAACTTGTCACAACATGCCGCATTTGTGTTATCCTTGCTATAGAGTAGAATTGCCTTAAGAAGGCATTCTTCATTATTTCCCAACTCATGATGTACCTCCTTGAATCATACCAATCTTTATCTTTGTCTTTGAGGGAGAAAGAGAAAAAGGTCAACCTGATTGTTTCATCACTAGCTGTCGGCATCCTAAAGGTGGAGCATACTTCAAGAAAGGAGTCCAAGTGCTTATAGGGGTTCTCACTCTCTGAATCATAGAAGATGAGAAGGAGCCCAAGAAGACCTGGACGGATGGAGAATTGCTCCTCTGGCATTTGATCAACCCTGCTAGCAGTTGATGATTTGTAGTTGCTAGGCATGAAGTAATCTTGAAGTGGCTTGTAGGGTGCATTTTGGCCTTCCATTTAGTCTTCTCCCGAGTGGCTTGTCACATGTACAAGGCACAACCAAACAAAAGAGAACAAATTAGCAAACCAATATGCACAAAGAATACAAAGAATAAAGAATAAATAATAGTAATGGTGAGGGCAGTAGCAAAAGTCAAAGAAAAACTAACTAGCTAGGACGACTGCCTTTCTCCCCAACAATGATGCCAAATAGCTTGGTGTGATTCTGCCAATTGTGTTACACACTACTCAATTGGAGTTTGAATAGATGCAACCCCGCAGACAAAATCACACAGTGGATTAAAATTTCGAATTTATAATGGACCTAACTTATCACATTTGTGTAAACCAAAACACTACACCCGCAAGCGCATGGGGTCGTGTCATGGTATTGGAGGGTGGCAATATAGGGTTGATCCACAAGGAGAAAAGGGGGCACTAGAGCTAGGTTAGTTTTTGGGCTAGGACACTACTGCAGAGTCTAGGGTTAAGGGTTTGAAGGTTGTTTTGATTGGTAAATTAAGGATGAAAAGGAAAGCAATTAAAGGAAAGTAAAAACAAGAACAAAACCTAAGTTAACCCTAGATAGTTAATTCTAGTGACCAAGAAAAGACAAGGAAAGGCAAGAAAAGAACAATCTACGCTAAGGCAAGCAAGGAAAATTCTACACTACACTAAGCTAGCAAACAGGGTAAAAGAATGATTAAGGATATAAACTAGCAAGAATAAAGCAAGAATAAGGTAAGAAGCTAACTAAGAAATTAAAGAGATAACTAATCTAACACTAGCTAAGCAAGAGGGCAATTAGGGTTTTAAAATAATTAAGTGAAATGTGCCGTTTGGGGGATATACTTATCAATTAGGTTGGGTGTGACATGTGAACATAATGATTTCAATTAGATTATCAAACCAAACAACAAGTTAGAGTCTAATGAATTATCGTAAGCTACTAACTGTCCATGGATATGCTAGGTCGTGTATAGGGGAACTTGTCCCTAACACCCCCTGCTACCCTTGTGAGGCTCATTTGGGTTAGGGTTTAGGTGTAATTCAATTAGAGTCTAAACAAGCCTAGGTTTCTAGTTCAGATGATCTTGGGATGATTAGGGGATGAGGTTAGTAATGGGAGTGGAAGTGAGGTTTTAGGCCTCCCATCACTCACATTTTAGCCTTGAGAAAGCTCCATGCTAAGCACACCAAATTCATCTAAACTAGCTACTTAGATCTCTCAACTAGGGTTAGGAGAATTGATTAGAATGTAGGAGGACAGGTAGCTAGCTAGGGGATCCAAAAATTAGACGTAGGAGCAAATCCCAAAATTCACACATATAAGCAATTTCCCTAAATTCCTAGGTGATTTCAAGCACAAACAAAAAGCAATTCATGGAGAGTGAGATAGAAATAGAACATAATCATTAGAAAATGAAATCACAATGTTTACATATCATTTCCCCCCAACATGGTATCAAAGTAACATTTTTTTACCCCAAACAGCCCACCCAAGGGGCCTAGCTAGTCATAGCAATGCAAAATGCAAAAAGAAGGGAGAAAGAGGTAGAAGAAGCCATGGAGCTCGGTGTAGATGAAGAATTCCTCCACTTTAGTTGTTGCAGGACGTCCTCCACTCTCCTCTAAGGTGCAATGGTATGGTATGGTGGTGGGAATGGGTGGAAACAAGAAGAAACTTGGTTTGGGTGGTGCAAATGGTGAAATGGAAGTGGAAACGGAGTGGAATGGCTAAGGGAAAAAAATGAGGAGCTAAGAGGTGGTAGAATCTAGCTAACCTTGTGCTGGAGCCACCACCTAGGTATATATTGGCGTGGGAGAAGAACTAGGTCAAGTAGGGGTAGTATGGGAAATGCAGTGCAAAAATGGCTAGGTTTTTGTGAGTAGAATGACCTTGGTGGTCACCACGGCCATGGTGGGGAGGGGCAAGAACGGTTGTGGTGGATAAGAATGATCAAGGTGAGAAATGGAGAAAATTCACAAGGACTTGGTTGATTTTATACTGGAGGTGGAACGACCTTGGTGGTCACCACGACCGTGGTGGGGCTAGGGTAGCACGACTGTGGTGGTCACAATGACCATGGTGGCTCAGATTGCACAACCCGTTCTTGGATCCACAAGTGTTCTACCTCAGTTGTCACACGGCTATGCAAGGTGGCACGATCATTCTAGGTTAGTTCACCACGACCATTCTGTGTGGCATGGCTGTGGTGATTCTGGCTTTGCTCCATGGTGAAACTTTTGATTTGCAAGTACATCCGTTCTGTGGTACCACAGTCGTGCTGGCCTCTGGATCAACATTTGTACTTGTTTCTTTGGATTTTCTTAGTCATCTTTGCTTCAATGGATCTTTGGCCACTAATGTAGGTTGTGGGAGCATCAGACTTCACTGTAGGTCTCTCCAAGGGTAGAGAAACCCTAGGATCATGCATTCTCTCTGTCTTCTATCAAGCGTGGTCCAAATGCCTGAAAAACATACAAATAATGTCCATAAGTGCATTTTATACCAATATGCATATTGAGGGGAATAACATGTAATCTAACAGGTATAGTTGTGACTGAAGTGAAATAAGACACAAGATGAAGGCTTAAAATCGGGCTAAATTACCTGTCCACATCTATAACATGTCTTGTCATCATACCATGGTCTTTTCAGTCTTATTACAGATGTAGAAGCTAAGTTAGGAGTTCTTATAGGTGGAAAGTTAGGACCTTTTCCCTTATTTGGTGGCCACTACCCTGGTGCACTAGGTGTTTGTTGTACTGATGGCATCGAAAAGTTTGGTTTGTTAGAGCTACTAAACAATTGTCCCTGGGATTGTGAAGACCTTTCCTTAATACTCAGCTTATTGCCCCTCCTTGGTCATTTCCACCTAAGATGTCCTATCTACCTACACTTGTGGCAACCTAAAATATCTTGTTGTTGCCTAGGAAGCCCTATCACTGACGTTGATGTTACACTATGGGCTCGAATATGTGGAAAACTATGACCTCTACCCTTACTTGACATCCCGACGTCTGAGCACTAAACCTCTATGGTGTTGATGACGCAGGAAACCTTGGTTTCTTGTAGCTTATGGACCTCTATCCTTGTAGCTGGGTAGTTCTTTTCCTAAAGTTGGTCTCACATTTCTCAGTTACTGACCTTTCTATTCTCTGTATAGGTTCCATGAATGTGGCAAATCTCTCTCTACTTTCCAAAGTAGTTGCCGAGGTAGACATCTCAACATTCAATCCTTTCTCAAAATATCAGATCCTCTCAAATTGTGATATCTTTTTGTCTAATTATGTCCGTGGAAAGTACCTACTGACGAACTTGTGTCACAATTCCTCCCATCTGACCTCAACATTAGGCCTTTTCTCCTCTTCAATGGCCCACCAATGGCCAACACTACCCTTCAAAAGGTACACATCATGCTTGACTTTATTAGTATTGGGATACTAAGTGTAATATACTGAATCTTAGATGTAATCTCCATGTAACTCCTCTTTGCAAGTTTCTCTTTCTATAACGACCCAGCCTCCCGGTAACCCCCAACTAAGGGAGACCAAGAGGTCAGAGCCATTATCCCAATTTATAGGATCAAAGATTCGACAAATAATCATTAATAATTATCAAATTCTACTAAACTAAACTGAAAGGCTGTAAAAAAAAATTAACTTTGCATACCTTTTTAAAAAACTTGGATATCTACTTTTATCCACATCTGGAGTCTATTCTAACTAATCCTCCTTTGTACTTTAATTCTCATTTAATTCCACATATGCCACTTTACTGTTTGTTCTTTACACTTGAACCTAAAATGTCGACAAACAAAATGGCAGTCAGCACGAAGCTGGTATGTGGGGGAAACAATAATCATGCAATTAACAGTAACAACATATTGCAGTCAAGTATGAATTAACAAACAACTTTACATTTTCAACATAACTGCTCAATCCTTAAATAACCTAACCTCTGTGTTATCCCTTTTGTGGACCTGGATGCTACCTTCCTTATGGTAGATCCCTATTTAACCCCTCATGATCCTACTTAACTATGAATCAGTTTCTAGGGTTGAGTCACATGATACTTGCCGTAGGTAGCCCACTCCTTAACTCATGGTGTGCTAAAGAGTCTCATAGCACTACATGTGGGTATCCCAATTTCTAACTCATGATAGCCTAGACCTTACTCTAGGTTACCTTTTATAGCATTCGCCAAGCCACAAAGGAGGACCAGGATCTGAGCTGGTCATGTATGCATACTTGTGGTGATAGTCATAGTCACTTTATAGTTTCATGAAATAAAAGTCATTCAAGCAGTTATTTTCAAGCAACTGTTAAAACATTTGGGAATCATCGTGAAACTAAAGCGATTATTCATAAGTGTAACCACATACCTGTCAGGCTAATTTGAGACAGAATAATCCAATCAATCAAGAGTTCTAAATAAGCAAGCAAGCACATAACAAGCTCCTGAAACAATCATGCAATTGTCCTTTTATTACTCATGTCATCAAGATCTATTAAACCTAGCTCACTTCCTAGGGTTTCTAGTCCACGTTTAGGGTTTCTACTGCAATTAGGGTTTCCATTCATCTCTTACTATTTCAAATCCTAATTTTATACAATTACTCACAAACCCCAATTATCTCATCTATTCATCATGAAAGATACTAAGGTTATCTTTTAACAACATATAACCATGATATCAGAAAAAGCTTAATTAACCATCAATTAAGTCCATTAAGCCTCTTTTACATTAAAGCTACCATTTTTATCCATTTAATCCATGACAAGATCATTATGCTTATTTATCATCAATCCATAGTCCATTATGGTCTAATACACATATGAACTCTATTTGTCATTAATTCTACCTTTATCCATTAGAAAACCCTAATTACTACATTAAGGGTATTTATCCACAATGAGGAACCTTTAAACTCAAAATATCTTAGAATCATCATATCTTAGCTTTATTCATGATTTTGAATAATTAAAACCATTATGAGTCCCATTTACTAATATTAGTGTTTCAAGGCTCATTAAAGCATATTTATGCACATGAAACTCTAAATTAAACTAATTACGTGCAAATTTCAACCTTTTTTATCTTAATGTATCTTTTCATGATTAACAGGCTAATATCAACTTTAATCATCCATTAAACTCTACTAATTACATTAATCATCTCAAAAAAAAGGTTTCTTAATCTTTAATTCATAAAAGATGATAACTTACACTACTTTTCGAATAGAAAAAGTAATTAGCCTCTAAAACAATTTTTAATTAATTCATCTCGTTTTTCTAAGAAAAATAAATATATTAAATGTACCAATCTGAGCTACCATTATTTAGTTATGAATTTTGCAAGGTTTACCTTTTCAGACCAATCATAGGATGCCATGTCACCTCTATCTCCATGCAACATAGCGATTTGGAAACACAACAAATTGTCTATTTTGCCCTTGACTTAAAGATCCGCTCTATAGCACGTAGAGGGGCAGAAACGTGCAACGCGCCTTCACCCTTCTTCAACCATGAGCAGCCTGATTGCTGCCGCCCTAGCCGCTGAGCGCAGCCCTTAGCACGACTCTTGCTCTCGATCCTGGACCCAAAACTCACTGGAGACCGCAGCCTCGCCTCTGCCATGCTCATGTGCACATAGGGCGCACTCAAAATGCGGCCAAGATGGCCGGTTGCTCGCGTGCAAAGGTCGCAAAGTCTGGCTTCTCTTGCAGTCGTGTTGCTACTGATGCACATGGCTAGGGAGGAGGGATGTCCACCGAGCGTCTCCCTTGATGTCGTGGGAGTATTTTTCTGCTCTCGTACTCGTCTGCTGGCTCCTCGTTGCTCAAAGACGTGTTATTCCTCCACCTTAGGGTTTGCTTACAAAGAAGGAGAAGAAGAAGAGAGGGATACATGAAACTCCGTTGAACTCGACCCTGGGATGTACCCCTTATATAGGGGAGGGTTATTGAATCCCTAGGGCGTCTATCCACAGAATAACAAGCCCCTTTCTCAAAAGGAAAACAAGTTCCTTAGTTAGGAAGCATTCTCTCTCCTTTTAAAAATTTCTTGGTAACCCATATGCTTTGGTTATTAGGAAATTTGAATTATCTCTTTTTATCTTCCTTGTGCTCGGCTTTAAACCCTTTGTCACGAAATTATATTTTCTTAAAGAAAAAAACATCTCTTTTTGATATTATCAAATAATCATTAATGATGTATCACATTATCCTCTTATTTTGTTATTATTTGCCTTTTCTCTTTCTTTCTTATCCATTGGGGCTCCTTGGACCCCAAGAAACTCTAAGATTTCGAAATTCCTTTTTAAGGATACTTATTATCCTTCTAGATGCATCTATATTCATTATTTCACATTATCTTGTTTATTTCTTATTAAAATATCTCTTTTTAAGGATTTCTCTGTATCTTTCTTTTTATTTTCCTCATTGTCATTCCATTTAACATTAGGAATCTTTTGGATACGAAAATCCATCAAGGATAACTCAATTATACCTCTTTTCACTTATTTTCCACATTTTATCATTGTTTTCAATTTCTTTCTTAATAAAGAAATACTTAATTGGTCTTTTCTTTTCTTGTTGTATTATATTTGCAACTTTGGACTCATTGGGATCCAAGGAACCCAAGAGGCACGAAATCCACCTTTGGATTATATTCTTTTGCCTTCTATAGGTTTCTACATTTATTTCTTATTAATAATGGAGTTTCTTTTGTCTTTTCCTTGTTATTGGGCCCAATAGCCAATAAAGCCCAAAAAACAATAATCAAGGCTATTGTAAACGAAATCCATTTACTCAAAACAAATTATATTGTTCCAATATCTTTAATATGAGAAATTACATTCCTCACCAAATGAACCCAAAAGTTGGGGTTGTAACATCCTTCCCCTCTTATAGGAATTTTGCCCTCAAAATTCCATCAAGCAAACAAACAATTCAGGATAAGACGTTTACATGTCCATCATTGGTCCCTATGTGGCTTTGCCCTATCCATGGTGCTTCCAAAGAACCTTTATCATGACATATTCCTTTCTCTGAGTTCTTTCACCTTGGCATCTATAAACCTCATAGGTGACTCAGGTCATTTCACCCTCCCTTGGGGCTCACTAGGCTCATTGCTCCGCACATGGTCCGGGTACCTCACATAGTGCTCTGAATTGGACACATGGAACTCATCACACATCACATTATCCTGAGGGGTAAGGGAAAACTTAACCTTCTCCACCAAACCATGTGAAAAGAACCCATGCATCGGGGACTCAACTCTCTTAGCTATAACTTAGAGGGGTCGGATTTTCCTGTCACATATTCCCCCACAATGAACTGCATGTTAGTCTACTTTGTATCAGCTTACAACTCATGTCATCTTTGGGCTCCTTTCAGCCATTCCACGACCAAAGCAACTTCATTTACACCCATTGTGGTCCTTTCTTGACCTTTCCGAGGTCCCTTCACCAACATCATCTTAATGAAGTGGTGACAGACACCACCTCCTTTGCAGAGCTTCTTTACATCCCGATACTGGCTATGGTGATTATCAACACATCTTACAAAGGACAAAAACTATCTCTATGTATCACCCTGAATGAGCACACATGCTCTGATCAGACCCTCTAGTCTGGATCATACTAACCATTAGTTAGGGGTGATAAACTGTACTAACATTTAGTTCTTCATGTATCTACTCCCACCTTATGGAAGTATACCTTTAGGTTATACGCAAGAACCTTTGAACTCGCATCATGGTGTAGTTCAACCATCTCTCTCATGTGTAGTTCAACTGGATCTGTCCCTTCACAGAACATCTTTCTTTCTCATGTCATCTAGGTAAGGTGATCTACCATAACCCATATTGCATCTTGACCTTTCTTGGTCTAGGGGAGACTTACCACGACATCCATAGTGATGAACTCCCATTCCCTCTCAGGGACTCTTTTATCCTCTATATCGATACACTGGGTTACTGGTGTTCATCCTTCACCTCCTGGCTTGCACAGCAACATACCACATGCAACTTCCTCTTAAGCATCCAAAGCACCATCGTCACTTACTATCTTTGTAGTACCATTGTGTATGGTGATCTTCAATCATGAACTCCTGTATTGTCATGATTCCTTAAGTTTGATTCCTCAGAAACCCTAAACCACTATAATTGGGGTTTCATCACCTTCCTTTTCATAGAAGTGCATCTGAGGTTCTACAACCATCCTTTCATCATGATAAGCCCTACGCTGGCTAACCGAACAACCATTAACTTGATCAACCAATATTGTTACATTTGTGTGTTAGCCAAACTTATCTCTTTTTCCAACGGGGGGTTATCCTATCAACCTCTTCTATCCTCCATCTAAACTAGGCCGATGTATCTCATCCAGAGCATCCATTACCACTTCACATCCTTAGGTGGTAGGCAACGTTGAAGACATACACCTCCATGTATTTCACTTATTACCTCATCTCAGCTCTAAGTCTATCTTCATCAAGAAAACTCTGAGCTTATTCTCTTGGTTTTTCAAACTTAAACTTGTATAACTCATAGCTCACAATAAAACATCCTCATAAGATGACTACCTTGTTTCTCTTAATGTTTGTAAACCATCCATGTATCATTCACTCCACTAGGGTATGTTATCATCTCTGTCCTCATACCTCATAGCAACATTCCAACTCACATCATCTTTTATCCTTGGTGTATGGCATGCATATTGTCCTATCTCTCACTCCCATAACAAGAGGAAATAAGCATCTAGCTACAGTCCAAAATACAGAGTTCTTCATGTGCCAAGAGTAGAGATGGTACATCCCACCTTGCCAGTACACCTTTAAATCTAAGTTGGAACGTGCCACATATGTCTCTACATCACAAACATCTTGATGTCAAAGTTACTTCCATGGAAAACTGGTCTCGAACCTACCTGGGCCCACACACAATCCTTGGTCATCTCCTCTAGGTCTATAGGGTGTCTGGCACTTTTGGGGTCATCCCTCTTCCCTCATGCATCCAGAGAGTGCCCTACTCATCTGCCCTTTGGGTCCCACGAGTTCATGAAGGTGATCAATATCCTAACCCATGGTCCTCATACAATGATAGTTGTTACCTCCCGGCCCCTATGGTCACGTGGAACTAGGAAATTAGGCAACTCCTACTTCCATCGGTCTTATCCCTACCTGACCGTAGGATAGACTTAGGATTCTGTTATAGTACATGTACATCTTAGAACCTTACCCAAGCCTTCATCATCTCTCTCTCTACATTCATGGGATGACTTCCATCCTTTCATAGGGTCATGGCAACCTGCCTACCTTGGTCAGGCCCCATACCGGTTACCTCCATGGTAACACATCCACATGCACTTAGAGATGGTTATCTATGGATCTACAGGTTCATTCTCATACCATGTACTTTTCACTTAGCTTCTCTAGGTCCTATGAGACCTCCTTAGGTTACTTTAAAACCAATAGAAACTGGTGTACACCTTTCAAAAGGGTCCCTCTCCCAGGATGGGAGGAAACTATCTCTAGACAACAAGGTCACAAACATCCTTAGGGTTTACATCCTTATGAGCATGCTTAACCCAGCAGCTACTAAGGCACAAGCAGACCACCCACTAAACCATGCTAGGTCATACTTGTTCTCTTTCCTCAATGTTGGATCAAGATCATACCTTCCCATGTCATCGACTTCGTTGTGAGGGTTCATCAAACATACCTTAAACTTAAGGGGTTTCCCTTTCCTCTAAACATGAGGAGTACCATGCTCAAATCTATAGAACTCAAACCTTGTCATGAGCATTAGGTACACCGCTTCCCCTCTTATACCTTGGAACCCTAGGTTCACTTCTCTGATGTCCACTATCTGCTCAACCTCTTAACTACGATCCAAACATGTACCAGGTATGACATGCACTTCCCATCATCCGTCTACTCGAGAAACACTTCAGAGTGGAGTTCTCCTCAAGGACAACCAACAAGGTGTAAGCCTTACAACCTATTACTAAACCTCTTCATGGTTTAAGGATCTCATATTCCCCATCTATACCATAGGTACAGAGGTACCAGTAGACTCATCCTCTCTCTAGGGTTTGGTTCCTCTCATGGCAACTAGGACATCATCATCCTCCAAGGATCAAGCATGAGGCAACCACAAACATCGACTTAGGTCACATCATCCTCAACTCCCCACTTTTCCTCATATCTCGGAGTCTAGGCTTCCAACCTTCTTTCTTGGGTCCTGCTCTCTCTCTCTAGAGCTAACTCTGCAACCAGCCTTACTACTAGAAGTCCTCTCTTTATGAAGATGGATCAAGATCACAAGCATACCCCTACCTGGGTGAATCTTATGTTCAACTTATGTTTGCTCGAGATTATCCATATCTCTTTATGCTTACCTTACAAGCTATCCATCATACTCTCCTGGTCAGGGTTTTAGTCTACTGTCAGCACTATTGACGTACTCTATGCATACTAATCCATGCTCATATAAGCCCATAGGGTTTCTATAGGTTCTTCTCAAACCTCATCATTGAAGGAGCTATCCTTCGCTCTAACATGCACGACCCTTCCCTGGGTTGGGTCGCCAAAGGTACTCGGTCATCCAACTTCTCATGGCTCATATGGCATCCAAGGCATGTCTATCCATACACCTGGTCTACCATGACATCTAACTCATCACGATATCTCTCTCTCTAACCTTCACTTAGGGTTAGGGTTAACATCATTCTCAGAGGATGTGTCAGGTCTCTACTTATAATGGAGATCTCTACCTTCAAGACTAACTCTCTTTACTTATCCTCCTGACAAGAAGGTCTAGCCTCAGGTCTATCCTGTGGGCATGACAACTTATGTCATACGACCTAAGCATGTATCTATTCTTTTACGCTTAATCTATTAAGCTTATGTCCATGACATGTTATTTACATGCTTTTTATTAATTTGGTGGAGGATTCCTTAAACCTTATCAACCTTACCCATACCTCAAGAGGGCGAGGAAAAGAGAGAAAACCCCAATCCTTAAGGTCCTTAATAGCATTTGAGTTGAGAAGGGATGAACAAGATGAGAGAATCCTAAAGGTATTTTATTTCGAGTCAAATCCTGAGACATTGGCCAGGCAGTCACACTAATCTGGGAGTCCTCGTATTCTGACTAGCCGTGCGGAGGAAAATCTTTCCAGCCCCCAGACGTGATCCTTTTCTAGACACCTCTGTCTTTTGGAAATTCCTCTATTAACTCCCTCGGGTTCTACAAAGTTTGTAAAATTTAATAATTATTAAAGATTAAATGAGGAACCTAGGCACTGATACCAAATGTAATGACCCCACCTCCCGATAACCCCCAACTAAGGGAGACCAAGAGGTCTGAGCCATTATCCCAAATTATAGGATCAAAGGTTTGACAAATAATCACTAATAATTATCAAATTCTACTAAACTAAACTGAAAGGTTGTAAAAAAATTAACTTTGCATAACTTTTTCAAAAACTTTGATATCTACTTTTATCCACATCTGGAGTCTATTCTAACTAATCCTCCATTGTACTTTAATTCTCATTTAATTCCACATATGCCAATTTACTGTTTGTTCTTTTCACTTGAACCTAAAATCTCGACAAACAAAATTTCAGTTAGCACAAAGCTGGTTTGAGGGGGAAACAATAATCGTGTAATTAACTATAACAACATATTGCATTCAAGTATGATTTAACAAACAACTTTACGTTTTCAACATAACTTCTCAATCCTTACATACCCTAACCTCCGCGCTGTCCCCGTAGTGGACCTTACTCTTGGTTACCCGTTTTTAGAATTTTCCAAGCCACAGAGGAGGACCAGAATCTGAGCCGGTCATGTATGCATACTTATGGTGATAGTCATAGTCACTTTATAGTTGCATGAAATAAAAGTCATTCAAGAAATTATTTTCAGGCAACCGTTAAAATGTTTGGGAATCGCTGTGAAACTAAAGCGATTATTCATAACCGTAACCACATACCTGTCAAGATGATTTGAGACAGAATAATCCAATCAATCAAGAGTTCCAAATAAGCAAGCAAGCACATAACAAGATCCTGAAACAATCATACAATTGTCCTTTTATTACTCATGTCATCAAGATCTATTAAACCTAGCTCGCTTCCTAGGGTTTCTAGTCCACGTTTTCGGTTTCTATTGCAATTAGGGTTTCCCTTCATCTCTTACTATTTTAAACCCTAATTTTATACAATTACTCACAAACCCTAATTATCTCATCTATTCATCATGAAAGATACTTAGGTTATCTTTTAACAACATATAACCCTGATATCAGAAAAAGCATAATTAACCATCAATTAAGTCCATTAAGCCTATTTTACATTAAAGCTACCATTTTTATCCTTTTAATCCATGACAAGATCAATATGCTTATTTATCATCAATCCATGGTTCATTATGGTCTAATACACGTATGAAATTTATTTGTCATTAATTCTACCTTTATCCATTAGAAAACCCTAATTACTACATTAAGGGTATTTATCCACAATGAGGAACCTTTAAACTCAAAATAGTTTAGAATCATCATATCTTAGCTTTATTCACGATTTTGAATAATTAAAACCATTAGGAGTCCCATTTACTAATATTAGTGTTTCAAGGCTCATTAAAGCATATTTATGCACATGAAACTCTAAATTAAACTAATTACGTGCAAAGTTTGACCTTTTTTATCCTAATGTATCTTTTCATGATTAACAGGCTAATATGAACTTTAATCATCCATTAAACTCTACTAATTACATTAATCATCTCAAAAAAAGGTTTCTTAATCTTTAGTTCATTAAAGATGATAACTTACACTACTTTTCGAATAGAAAGAGGAATTAGCCTATAAAACCATTTTTAATGAATTCCTCTTATTTTTATAAGCAAAATACATAATTATATGTACCAATCCGAGCTACCATTATTTAGTTATGAATTTTTCAAGGTTTACCTTTTTGGAACAATCAAAGGATGCCACGTTGCCTCTATCTCCATGCAACGTAGCGATTGGGAAACATAATGAATTGTCTATTTTGCCCTTGACATAAAGATTCGCTCTATAGCACCCGAAGGGGTAGAAACGTCCAACGTGCATTCACCCTTCTTCAACCTTATGCAGCCTGATTGCTGCAGCCCTAGCCGCCGAGCGCAGCACTTGGTGTGGCTCTTGCTCCTGATCCTGGACCCAAAACTCATCAGAGACCGCAGCCTCGCCTCTGTCGCGCTCATGTGCACATGTGGCGCGCTCAAAATGCGGCCAAGATGGTCGGTTGCTCGTGTGCAAGGGCCAAAAAGTGTGTCTGCTCTTGCAGTTGTGCTGCTACTGATGCACATGGCTAGGGAGGAGGGATGGCCACCGAGCATCTCCCTTGATGTCGTGGGAGTATTGTGCTTCCCTTGTACTCATCTACTTGCTCCTCGTTGCTCATAGATGTGTTATTCCTCCACCTTAGGGTTTACTTACATAGAAGGAGAAGAAGAAGAGAGGCATACATGAAACTCCCTTGAACTCGACCATGGGCTCTACCCCTTATATAGGGGAGGGTTATTGAAGCCCTAGGGTTTCTATCCAAAGAATAACAAGCCCCTTTCTCAAAAGGAAAACAAGTTCCTTAGTTAGGAAGCATTCTCTCTCCTTTTAATAATTCCTTGGTAACCCATATGCTTTGGTTATTAAGAAATTTGAGAATTATCTCTTTTTATCTTCCTTGTGCTCGGCTTTAAACCCTTTGTCACGAAATTTTATTTTCTTAAAGCAACTAACATCTCTTTTTGATATTATCAAAATGTCATTAATGATGTATCACATTATCCTCTTATTTTGTTATTATTTTCCTTTTCTCTTTCTTTCTTCTCCATTGGGGCTCCTTGGACCCCAAGAAACTCTAAGATTTCGAAATTCCTTTTTAAGGATCTCATGGTATTCATGCTTTCCTTCGTCACCCGATTCCTCTCCTTTCAGTCTTAATATCCTTCTAGATGCATCTGTATTCATTATTTCACATTATCTTGTTTATTTCTTATTAAAATATCACTTTTTGAGGATTTCTCATTATCTTTCTTTTTATTTTCCTCATTGGCATTCCATTTAACATTAGGAATCTTTTGGATACGAAAATCCATCAAGGATAACTCAATTATACCTCTTTTCACTTATTTTCCATATTTTATCATTGTTTTCAATTTCTTTCTTAATAAAGAAATACTTAATTGGTCTTTTCTTTTCTTGTTGTATTATCTTTACAACTTTGGACTCCTTGGGACCCAAGGAACCCAAGAGGCACGAAATCCACCTTTGGGTTATATTCTTTTTCCTTCTATAGGTTTCTACACTTTTCTTTTCTCCATTTCTTATTAATAATAGAGTTCCTTTTGTCTTTTCCAGGTTATTAGGCCCAATAGCCAATAAAGCCCACAAAACAATCATCAATGCTATTGTAAATGAAATCCATTTATTCAAAACAAATTATATCATTATTTGTTCCAATATCTTTAATATGAGAAATTACATTCCTCACTAAATGAACCCAAAAGTTGGGGTTGTAACACTTTCATTTATGTTCTTTATGTCCTTGATGTTTAATTAGTGGAATTTATAGTGGTTTGGTGAACATTTATTCACTATTTGTACCAACAAAAGGGTTTATGCACAAATACCTCAGTGAAAGTCTATTTAATTACCCTAGTTAGGTGTTATAAACCTTAATATAACTTTGTGGTGTGTTTTGAAATCATAAATGAGCTTCAGTTTCAAATGTGGTTCAATTCAGATGTTGTTTGTGCAAGTTATGCAATTTTAGGTACATTCTGGACTTTTTTGCAATTTACCCAATTGGTAGGTTTTCTTTGCAAATTATCACATGCATAATAATCCTTAGATATTCCCTTACCATCCTCAAGATTTTAACCATGGGGCACCTAGTTGCACCTTGGTTTGAAGGTGTCTCTCTCCAAGGGCATTTTGGGGATTACCCTCTCTATAAATGAGCTTATCTTTAAATGATATCAACCAATGGGGTTATTTCTATGATTCGAGGATAGTGGGGAATGCCTAGAAGTCTTGATGGGCTTTTAGAACTGACATTTGATATTCAAGAAGCCTCTATGAGTTGTCCTCTTGTATGGCCATGAAGCCCTAGACTAAGGACACATGGAAAGTCCCATAGACACCTCATGTTTGCCCCCTTCTTTATAAAGCCATATCTACCCCTTCCCACCTCCTAATTCAAAAAATCGTTTTCTACTTCTCTGCACTCCAGCTTAGATCATTGTTCTACTCTCCTTGTCCATGAAGGTGTTATCCCAAGGTAAAAGAGGGTGCTTACCTTGGTGAAGAAAGCTCCTAGGGTTCCAAATTTTCTCTATTTAGGGTTTCTAAAGCTCATTCTTGGTGATTTTGACCAAAACTAGTAAGTTTGCCTCCTTTCCTTCCTTTAATCATGTTTTTCATCTTCCTCCCACCTTCTTCTAGGTCAGAATGATGACCTTCCATGGTGAAATCCCACCCAGAGCCCTTAAACACCTCATCTCCATGTTCTTTTTCTAGGGTTTTCACCTCTAAAGTGAAGAAGGTGCTTCTTGCTCAAGATAGGAGTTTTGTTGGATAAACTAGACTCTCTTGCTTGGGAACCTTGTTTCTTGAACCTGACCACCTTCCTAGAGGTGAGTTTTATAACCCCCTCCTCATATATTGCTTACTACAAGCTTAAAACTCATGCTTCTATGTTCAAAATCGATGATCTCCATCTCTATTCACCATGTTCTTTTAGGGTTTTGGTTTCTTACTATTTTACATTCTCTAGAAGATATAATTTTGTTACCTATGCAAAATCAATCATGATTTTGGGTCAAATGACATTTTCTCCCTCTCTCACTCTTCCTCTCTCTCGAAGATTTCTGACTTGTCATTTCCAGATTGGTTCAAGTTGAAAAATTCATATCTTTTAATCTGCTTATCCAAATTTAACAAATAAATATGTTTTGGAATTTTAAAATTAAGATATATATAAATAAAAATATTTGAGGTATGATTTCAATGCTTAATGAAGGGTGATTTTTGAAAAATGAATGTAATGCATAAAATCTATAAAAATTACATCTTAATCATCATAACTCCAAAAATTAACATAAAATATGTTTTATTGATCATGAGAACCTAAAAAGTTCATTAGTGATGTTTTTAGAATTTAAATATGAGTTTTGCTAAAAACTTCTAAAATTAGGGTTTCAATACATTAATGTGCATTATGTACTCTAATACATGTTAATACATTGAAAATAGGCAAAGAGAAACATGGACTCAATTTTTTGGTGAACATTAGCATATGATATTAGTAAGAAAGGTATGCAAATTCCTTCAACCCTATGCTGGTATAATTGCAAACCAAACCCTATACTTCCCTAATGCGGCTTTAATCAACCCTATTTCCTCTATTCATGATTCTTTTGTTAAATTGTCTCAAAATCAGTAATGATATTCTTTTTCTTGGGCCTTGGACCCCTTTTGCAAAGTTATTTAAATTTCTTATATATACCATTGAAATACTTTAGCATGATGATGAAAATGACTAATTAACTAATCTAGTGTACATGAGTACAAACCACCCATAGTTTTGGGCATGAGCCCAAGGGAATGTGACTACTCTCCCCAGGGGAATGTGATAATTCTCCCCACTTTATATATATTCAGGTGTTTGGGAAAGTGTTACTCTCCCTCACCCATAGGTTGAGGTCCGATAGGTACCTCAATCCTATATTAGTTTGATTATTGTCAAATTAATCATGCGTGCTAAATTTATGATTACCGGATTGGGCATAATTCTTATTTTACTTGCCTCATATTCTTGACCCTCTTTGTATAGTGAATCTTTATTAGTTCATGCTTTAGTTTATACTTGTCCTTATTCCTTAATTGACACATAATTTTTTATCTCCTCTTGCTGGGTGATCCCTACCACCCAGGTTTAAGATCAGAGTAGTGCAACAAGAGCATGGTGAACCAGCCTAAGAATAGGACAAATACTTCATCCTTCCATCATGGACCAGTTTGTTAAGTTATTTATTTTAGAGACATATTGTTGTAGTCTAGTTTCCTACTACTTAGATTCTCTTTTTGTATAAAGGTTGTACAACCTTATCGGGAAAATTTCAAAGTACACTTTATTAAATTGAATAAAGTCAAATTTTTAACTTCCGCTATTATTCATTGGAATTTGTTTACCATTTTAGTAGAGATGTGATCTCGCTTCTTTACAACATGGTATCAGATCCCATGGTAGTTGGAATATGATATTTCAACTTTGTCTCCATAATTAGAAACCTTGCCTCATATAGTTCCTCTTTAAGTGACATTTTGGCCCTAGAATTGATCTATGCTACAATTAGGATGATGAAATATTGATTTAGGATCATAAGAGTTTCACATTAGAAACATGTTCAGTTTATCATAATGTGATGAACCTATTAGGTAGCTATTAAGGCATAAGTTGAAAGCAACGATGTCTAGAAAGGATCAGGGCTTGGGGCTGGCAAGATTTTGCTCCGCACCACTATCTTGGTTTACGAGGACTCTTGGATCCATATGATACATACCTTGCCTGAGCTGATAGAGACTGTCCAAAATAGCATTCCTATAGACAATAGTAGACTTAGGCACCTAAGTTGGATAATCCTAAGAACCTAATATGTTGACCTAGTCTTTCAGGTGTAATGACTTGTTTGAGGATGGACACCCAATATAATTCTATTATGTTCCCTAGAACCACATGTTTGAATAGTCTATCCCTAAGAACCTAGACTTTGAAGTTTGGTGTTTAGTAAGCAATCAGAGTGCACAGTGGAAGCGTGATGGATTTCATACATGGCTTAGTTAGACTCACCCTTTTACCTCTAGATTAGTTAGTCTTGGTAGGTCAAACCTTTTAAGGGGTGGAGAGTAGATGGTTTGATGATGTTTGGGTAGTCAGAATTCAAGGACAAAATACTTTTAAAGGGGATAAAGTCCTATAACAATTTGAAATCTAGCTACACTGAGTCTAGAAACCCTAACTCCAATGATTAGGAGAATAGTTTGCTTGGATCCTTATTTTAGACCAAACAAGTTATAATTATAGCCCCACATGCTTGTTTATATACTAATGAACATGTATGGTCATCTAATGAAAAGTCCACATGTTTGAACCCTAATGAATATCTAATGCACATAATATGAGTAACTCACATATAGTACTAATAGTAGGTACACATGAGGCTAAACATTCTTAGACCAATAATGTCACACACACATCCCACGATTACCACTAATCATGAGATTAGGGCATAAGTTTGAGGATTATATTTAATACAAAGTTCACACTTGAACTTTTATCCTTTATTTCAAACTCTTTGTTTTCTCACATCCAATCACATAAACAAATTTTACAAGAGAATTAAACTTTGATTAGTCTAATATGATCTCAACATTAATGATACACATCCATACATTCATTCTATTTCTCACACTTCCATGTACATATGACATGATAATCATATACATTCTCTCTTATTAAGGAAACAAAGATACAAAACATCATTTACAACTCTCTCACATCTATACAAGGACCTAGAGTGGCAGGGACCGATTGAACTAAACTAATATCATACTTAACTCATGTGGCAGATCTAGGCTGATGCAATGACATCTTCAATCCACAAGTTATCTCTAAAAAATGTGAGTAGAGGGGTGAGCCTACTCGCTCAGTGAATGATTACTTCAAAGAAATAATCTAAAGCACTTATAATTACATATATACTTTTGAGCAACATATATCAATTATAATAATAGTAAGCTTTAAAAAGACTAATCATTCTCAAATATAAATATGGCAGGATACTCTCGATATCTACAAGAGTGAATCAATATATGAACATGCTTGATTGATCATAAATAGAATTAATAATTCAGAAACATACAAAGAATAATTGAATAACTCCACACACTTGTTTAACCTCTGATTCATCTTATTATACCCTGAATCCGCATGAGGTGTACCACAACATGTGAAAGAATCATAGCAAGCTACGATCTCACTGTACAAGGCTTAGAAGTATTCTCAAGTTCCTAAGCATATCTCTTGAGTAAGAACCTGTCTACAGTGGGCCTCAACATGTCTGCCTCTCAACGGCTAATGGGAGCGACCAGATATCTCAGACTCCACCTCGCAACCTAGGTACTCAGGAAGTGAGTCAAAGCCCTCAGGCTTATTGTGCATTAATGGACCTACTAACCACTGATCACTCAACATGTAACACAGGTACCACTGACATTCCCATTTGGTGTTGGGTACCACACAACTGTAAGGATTCTTCCCTACTGTTCAAGACCCCCGCACCCTACTGGTGCGCTCTGGCTTACCACAATTTGGACTACCTCTAGTCGGGAAACCGTTTCCTCCTCATTGTACATGCCTCATCATGTGAGGATTATATAATGTTTAGGGCATCTGCATATCTAATTCACTCTTTAAATTCACAATTCAATCATCACATTAACATATCTTTGTTCAGCTTTGTAAACCATTCACTTCATAAACCATCTGATAACATTTACCACAATTGAACTGTTAAGCATCACCACATCTCAAACTAAGAAACAATGATACCACAATACGTGTTTCACTGAACACCCTATCATTAGGGTTTCATCTACCTCATTCTCATATCACATGACACACATAAGGACTTAATGTGACATAAACATTCACTAAAGAAAGACTTCTTTCAACTTCATATACAATAAGCATATATATGATATCCTACAATTGAGCTAAATTAGGGTTTCCTCACCATTCACTAAGATATCATGCATTAAGAATAACAACAAATAAATAAAGTTTATGATGTCAAGAAAAGTACTTCAAATGGGTTTCACATTATCTATTCACAAATTTCCAACTTTCCATTCATCTAGGGTTACACCCTCTTTACTGATATATCAAGCAAACACTATTCAAATCACATGAAATCTAAGATAGTATTTGACATTTATGTACCACCCATTCAGATAAACAATTCATTAATAATCAATGAGATTCATATAGACAAATTTCTCTATTTAATTATACAACAATTTCAATCATAGCCGAAAACCTTAAATTTCAATAAATTCATGTAATCTCAACGATTACTTTAAGAATTCTCATGTAGATGGATTATAACCATTTTTAATGTGATTTCATCATCTGAAATTCGTCCCGACAGAGAAATAATCTATTCCATATCATCTAGCAAAAGCTAGATCAACATGCAACTTAGGGTTTGTACTTGCATACTAAGAAATTGAAGATTATTGATGACTTAATTCATTTTCATGCAATCTACTATTTAAAGGAAGTACCCACTCACCCTAAGGTGTGAAAACACCTTAAAAACACAACCCATCTCTGAAAATCTCAAATTCATATCAAAACTCTAGCAAATCACTAATTTTTTCTTCCTTTCAACCCTAGATGAGGTCTAATGTAGGTAGAAGATGAAGGCCACATGTTAACCTAAATCTCAAATTCGATGGATCAAGGATTCCGAGCAAGGGGAAATGAAGAGAAGGAAGAATCACAGTTAAAACTACTTACCAAGTTGAATATATGACAACCCTTTTGGATTTTCACCATACTTCATGATCTTCTCAAAACATCATCCCATAAATTACCTTATAATTCGTCCTCTCGTATAGCACCGTGTCTGAGATGATAGAGGATCGAATCACGGTTCTAACACACTTCGTTTCGTTGAAAACAGATAAGTATGGCCCGAGATATGATTGTTTTACCATTGGCTATCCTAGGCGGCATCGGTTGCGATCGTGACACACGACGCAGTGTCACGATCGTGACATAAAGTCGTGGTCATAGAATAAAGTCACGGTCATGGTGCACGATGCAGTGTCACGGTCGTGCATGACACAATGTTGTGGTCGTGACATTTTGTATATGTTTACTAAATAGAACACAACTCTCTCATTTTAACTTCAATTTGGTTATTTCTTTTTTTGTTGCATTCATAATTGATTTCCCTACAATATTACAATATTGTTTTCATAATATTCTCAAGTAAAATATTATTTATTAATTATTTCCTCCAATATCATTAACTCTCTTCTTGCATACATGTATGGGTTAATGCTATATTAACTCCAACTTGGATCTTTCTAGTATGCTTAAGTCATGATTATTAGTTGTACAAACAAGTATTTAAGATTACTAAAGTTAATATAAAGTACAACATAGAATATTACTAACAAAATCATGACAAGCATTAAGATTATCTTAAATCTCTTGGATTATTAGCAAAGCTAGGAACGGGTTGTAACAATTATCCCCCTCTAATAAAAATTCCGTCTCAAAATTTTTAAAAGAGGAAAGGATACATGTTGAACATCTCCATCTCCACCTCCCAAGTAGCTTCTTCTATACATGATTCCTCCAAAGAACCTTTACTAGGGGTATCTCTCTCCTTTTAATCCTTCGAATATTGTGGTCTAGAATTTTATTTTCAACATTGAGTCATGTGATTCTCTTTTAATCACAACAGATTTTATGCAAGCCTACTCAATGATAATAAAAGAATTCTCTATGCCACAATTAATCATATGAAAGAGAAAGAGAAACAGCCATTTTAGAAATTTTCATACTCTTGAGGTGTTACCTCCACATTGATAATCTGATCCAACTATCTCAATTCATACGGCTCAATATGTATTATTGTTTTTTTATTACCTCTGAGACACAAAAGAGAGTTCACCATGTTGTTTTGAATTTTACTATTGTGCTACTCAAATAGCAAAGCACTAATGAGTTGGAAGACTAGATTCAACCATAGTTGTACAATACTACGATGGATTACTGGTATGAATGACTACAACTATCAGACACCTTTAATTAACATATTTTTTGCACATGTACAACTGAAATCATACTTAAAATAAATTTACATCCCCTAATACACCTTCAACAAATTATACTTCTAAAAACAAATTCACATATAACTGAAACCCAATGTTTTCTCTTATTTCTCTCCTCATTCATTACTACTTACTTCTTGTTCTTATCCTTCTCATTTTGATCATATAGAATAAACATCCTTAACATTAAAACATTCATGGTAAAAATAGCTTATTCATCATTCTTTCTATCACTATAAGAATTTATCTTAGATTACACTTTGCTCATGTTTCACTTCTCCTTTTGTTTAAATCACACCTCTTATATTTCAAATCTATTTCTTATCCTTTGCTCTGAATCATTTCCATATGTTTATCTACCTTTTAGATTAGCTACCTTTAAACTCTAGATTACTATCAGTGCTAGTTTACTTCTCATAGTGCAAATCTCATAATCTTGTTTTATAGAGATGCTAGTATTCAAGGTCAAATCACTAGTGACATCCCTTGAACTACTACAAATCTATACATTCTAGGGTTTGGTCCTTATTAGTAGCATGACGTTGTTGTGATGTGACTTTGCTCCCTTAATTTGAAATTCAAACTTTGGATATCCCAAGTTTTACTAAAGTCTTCCTTCTCTTATCAATTGAATTTCCTTTCTCTTACTTGGCCATTCAGATAGATTAAATTCTCAATTTACCCTGCTAGGGTTCATCATCGTATTGTGTGTCATTATTACATTCACTATATGTCTCTACCATGGTGGTTATGCATCATATATGATTCATTTTCATATCACTTCATTCCCACATTTCTCTCATTAAGTTATATATGAAAAAGAAGATGATTCTGAGACTTAGAATTCTTATCTTCAAACATTCGCTTAATATATTTCTTGTATGTAGGTTTAATTAGTTATTAACAAGGATACTAGACTAATTAGCACTTGCTTGAATCTCCTGACCTCTTTCTTTTATAATATATATTACTCCATTATGTATCAAACCCCTCCTTACTTTCTTACCATTTGCTACTCTTCCACATGTCATCTTTAACTTCTAATTTTCTCTTATGATCATGTTTCTTATTCATGTGTATGATCATGTTTACCGTGTTGCACATATTTCTTTTATCTTTCTAATAATGTGAACTTGAAATTCTAAATCAATAATCTCTCTACTAGTTTCACCTCATGTTTAATACATTACATAACCTTCATTTTAAATCAAATGACTCATGTATAGGTCAAACTTAGTTTCTCTTTCAATCAAGTTTTTCCTTCCTGAATATAGTCTACTTTGTATGACTTATTCATTTGTTAAGGTACACTTTTGTTCTTATTTTAGAAACTAGTTTGTTGTTCTGTAGACTTGGAATACAAGAGTAGTAAGGATGAATGTATTAAACTTCCTAAATAAGGTATACATTCCATGCTCACAATTATATCATAACCCTCATTCCTTAGTCAAGCTCATCATTTCTAACATTTCTCTTTGTTTCAACTAAGTTTGTTATCCTAGTCTTATGATTTACATGTTGATCTAATTCTCTTTACTTTAACTCTTATGAAGACTATTCACTTCTTTGTACTAATCATATACTTAACTCTTTTATTCTATTTTCCCTTTTCTTTGGAGTACATAAAAGCATTATACTCGATTATATGATCCATTCCTCATGATTGATTCTTACTATCTTGTACCTTACATACTTTTCCCATATCTTTTCCATATTTCATATATAGAGTTCATATAATACTAATCATTAAACTTTATTTGAACCTTATGTCATGTTCCTTTATTCCCAATCAAGGTTTCTCATATGAGGCCCCAAAGTTGGATCTCAGATATCAGTTCCAACTGATTCTTAGCTATTCTAATCTTTCCAATATGTTTCAACATCTTAGTGTATGTGCATTCTCATCATGATGTGGGTCTAATTTATCCAGAGTCTACTCTTATTATACTTTCAATAGGAGTCATTAGATCCCTATAACACACCCTTCCAGCCGGACCAGGCCGAACCTATAGTCCTAAGGACAAGAGCTACTCAAGATTAATGAACTCCTATACATCTCAAACATGTGGAAAGAATATCCACTTAGGGAAAAATTATTTAAACATAACGCCTGGTCTACTTGATACAAAGAATAACTGAATCAACTTCATGATACACAACAATCTAAAAGAACCATACATATTTCACAAACTGATAATATGAATTCATATATAAGAGCAATTTTATTGATCTCCAATCAAAGAAGCAATATAAATCAAGAGTTGTATCACATTCTATGTTTAATCTCTTACTCCTTCATTACTTTCCTCTCTCCTAACCCTAATACTTCTAGGGTTTCTCTTTAACCCATCCTTCCTCTGCATACTGGCCAGGGCATCTAGAGAAGAATAGATAGAGTAGCTTGATACAGGTCAACCTAAGTATTCAGATACCGAGCCAGGGTATCTAAATACTCAGACCTCCCAGAGATATAGACACATCACCTCCTATATGCCACACTCATAACTCAAAATTTCTATCCTAATGGTCTCTGACAACTCAACCTAAGCTCTGATACCAAGTTGTCAGACTCACATCTCATGATTACCACTAATCATGAGATTAGGGCATACATTTGAGGATAATACTTAATACAAAGTTCACTCCTAAATAAAATGGAAATAAACGAAATTGGAAAAAAAATTATAGTGTCAAACTCTTTGTTTTCTCTCATCTAATCACATAAACAAACTTTATAAGAGAACTAAACTTTGGTTACTCTAATATGATCTCAACATTAGTGATACACATCCATGCATTCATTATGTTTCTCACACTTCCTTGTACATATGACATGATAATTAGATACATTCTCTCTTATTAAGGAAAAAAGATACAAAACATCATTTACAACTCTCTCACATCTATACAAGGACCTAGAGTGACATGGACCGATTGAACTAAACTAATCTCATACTTAACTCCTATGGAAGATATAGGATGATGCAATGACATCTTCAGTCCACAAGTTATCCCTAAAAAATTATGAGTAGAGGGTTGAACCTACTTGCTCAGTGAATGAGTACTTCAAAGAAATAGTCTAAAGCACTTATAATTATAGATACTTTTAAGCAACTGATATCAATTATAACAACAGTAACATTTAAAGAGACTAATCATTCTCAAACATAAATATGGCAAGATACTCTAGATATCTACAATTATGAATCAATATATGAACATGCTTGATTGATCATAAACATAACTAATAATTCAAAAACATACAAAGAATAATTAAATAACTACACACACTTGTTTAGCCTCTCATTCATCTTATTATGCCTTGAACCCACATAAGGTGTACCACAACATGTGAAAGAATCACAGCAAGCTACGATCTTAGTATACAAGGCTTAGAAGCATGCCCAGGTTCCTAAGCCTGTCTCTTGAGTAAGACCCCGTCTGCATTGGGCCTCAGCATGTATGCCTCTCGACGGCTAATGGGAGTGGACAGATATCTCAGACTCCACCTCTCAACCTGGGTACTGAGGTGGTGAGTCAAAGCCCTCAGGCTTATTGTGCATTAGTGGACCTACTAACCACTGATCACTCAACATGTAACACATGTACAACCAACATCCCCGATTGGTGTTCAGTACTACACAATTGTAAGGAGTTTTCCCTACTGGTCAAGACCCCCGCACCCTACTGGTGCGTTCTGGCTTACCTCGATATGGACTACCTCTAGTCAGGAAATTGTTTCCTCCTCATAGTGTAGACCTCATCCTGTGAGGATTATACAGAGTTCAGGGCATCTACATGTCTAATTCACTCTTGAAATTCACAATTGAATTATCACATCAATATATCTTTGTTTAGCTTTGTAAACTGTTCATTTCATAAACCATCTGATAACATTTACCACAATTGAACTGTTAAGCATCTACACGTCTCAAGCTGAGAAACATTGATATCACAATACTTGTTTCACTGAACACCCTATCATTAGGGTTTCATTTACCTCATTTACTTATCACATGACACACATAAGGACTTAATGTGTCATAAAAAATCAATAAAGAAAGACTACTTTCAACGATTCATATACAATAAACATATATATGAAATCATGCAATTCAGCTAAATTAGGGTTTCCTCACCATTCACTGAGATATCATGCATAAAAAATAACAACAAATAAATAGAGTCTATGATGTCAAGAAAAGTAATTCAAATGGATTTCACATTATCTATTTCCAAATTTCCAACTTTCCACTCATCTAGGGTTACACCCTCTTTATTGAGATATCAAGCAAAAACTATTCACATCACATGAAATCCAAGATAGTATCTGACATTTATGTACCACCCATTCAGATAAAAAATTCATTAATAATCAATGAGATTCGTATAGACAAATTTCTCTATTTAATTATACATCAATTTCAATCATAGCTGAAAACCTTAAATTTCAGTACATTCATGTAATCTATATGATTACTTTAAGAATTCTCATTTAGATGGATTGTAACCATTTCTAATGTGACTTCATCATCTAAAATTCATCACAATAGAGAAATGATTCATTTCATATCATCTAGTAAAATGTAGATCAACATGCAGCTTAGGGTTTGTAATCACATACTAAGCAATTGAATAATATTGATGATTTAATTCATTTCCATGCAATCTACTTTTTAAAGGAAGTACCCACTCACCATAAGGTGTGAAAACACCTTAAAAATGCATCTCAACTCTGAAAATCTCGAATCCATATCAAAACTCTAGCAAATCACTGATTTCTTCTTCCTACAACCCTAAATGAGGTCTGACGTAGGTAGAAGATGAAGGTCATAGGTTAACCCAAACCTCAAATTCGATGAATCAAGGGTTCTGAGGAAGGGGAAATGAACAGAAGGAAGAATCACGGTTAAAATTACTTACTAAGTCAAATCCATGGCAACCCTTTTAGATTTCCACCGTTCTTCACATTCTTCCCCAAAAATACCCTAGAAATCACCATTCAGGTCAACCTCTTGTAGATAAAGGTGGCTGAGATGATAGAGGATCAAATTGCGGTTCTAATACACTTTGTTTCATTGAAAATGGATAACTATAGCCCGATATATGATCATTTTACGATTGGTTGTCCTGGGCAGCATCGGTCGCAGTCGCGACACACGACGCAGTGTCGCGGTCGCAGCACACGGCACAACGTCGTGATTGCGACACTCGGTACATATTTACTAAAAAAGGCATAACTCTCTTATTTTAACTCCAATTGGGTTCATTCTTTTTTGTTGGATTCATAATTGAATTCTATATAATCCTACAATATTATTTTGATAATATTCTCAACTGAAAAATTATTTATTAATTATTTCCTCCAATGTCATTAACTTTCTTCTTGCATACATGAATGGGTTAATGCTATATTAACTCCAACTCGGATCTTTATAGTATGCTTAAGTCATTATTATGAGTTTCCCAACTAAATAATTAAGGTTAATAAAGTTAACATAAAGCACATCCTAGAATATTATTAACAAAAGCATGAGAAGCATTAATATTATCTTAAATCTCTAGGATTATTAACAAAACTAGGAACTAGTTGTAACATATAAACCCTAATGAAATGATGAGCAAGATAATTGTAACATAATCTTGGACTTAATGCATACTAAGAATGTAAAGGTAAAGAATAATGATCATATTGGCCTAAACACTAAGTTGTAATCATCTAACCTTAACCTATACATCCTTAATGACATCATTGATACATTAGTGGCACTAGGTGTCATAATCAGATAACATACTTTAATACACATAAAATATATATAATCACCTAATCATAGATTAATCAGGTCATCAATATGAAATGCATATCACCTTGTTCTCTAATACACACCTAATTAATCACCTAATCATTACTTAGTATGTGAATCAAATCATTAATATGTAATATGTCCCACCTTGATCATTCAAATACATATAATGACTCCAATATGTATAAGAAGTAGTTGATTCACATAAATATGCATAATCAATAATAAGAAGTGAAAAAATATGAGAAAATGATTAATGATGACGTCAATGTAAAAAAAGGTAATGTGATAATGTTTAATATAGATATAAGTAATTAATGTGACATTATTTGGATTATTTGTAACAAATTGGATAGAATGTCTTAGTTCATGCAAACCAATCTATTATAATACAATGTGTTGATAACAGAGACTAAATCGAAATTATTAAGGATAATAATCAAGTATGTTGAGATAAATGAGTAAACCCTAATTGCGCTAAAACTCTTAATGAGATAAATAAGAAATATATAGGACATTGTGTATAATAATAATATAACTCTTTAATATCTCCCCGAAAGACAGGGTCCTTTGGAAAGATGGCTGGAAACTACCCAAAATCAATCAAGAACAATTTGACAAGCTAAGGAGTATTGTTTCTAGAAAGGAGGTAGAAGATGTTATCCTAAATATGAAAGATGACAAGGCCCCAGGCCCAGATGGGTTTAACGCTCTCTTCTTTAAATCAGTTTGGGATGTTATTGGAGATGAGGTTGTCTCTGCTATTCAAAATTTTTTCAGTTCTGGAAAACTGCTTAAAGAATGCAACAACACCTTGATCACTCTGATTCCTAAGGTCCCTGGAGCTACTGGTCTCAAAGATTTTAGGCCCATTTCCCTCTGCAACATTATGTATAAAGCTATTATGAAGATTTTAGCAAATAGAATGAAGTTGGTTCTCCCTGACCTTATTGATTTGAGTCAAGTGGCCTTTATCCAAGGCAGAAGGATTGGTGATGCTATCTTATTGGCCAATGATGTACTTAGTACTTTCTCTGGTTCTCAAAAGAATATGTGTATTAAAGTTGACCTTGCCAAAGCTTTTGACACTGTAAGAAGAGACTACATCCTTTTCCTTCTTTCTAAAATGGGGTTCCCTATTTGTTGGCTGAAGTGGATTCATGAATCGTTTGTGACTGCCTCTTATAATATTTTTGTTAATGGTTCGCCTTCTGAAACCTTGTGGGCTTCTAATGGGGTTAGACAAGGGGCCCCCCTTTCCCCCTACCTCTTTGTCATTGCTATGCAGGGTCTATCCTCTATGATACATGCTGAAATAACTAGTGGCAATCTCAATCCTATCCATGCTGGGGATGCTGGTATTTCCCATATTATTTTTGCTGATGATTTGCTGTTGTTCTACAAAGCTGATGATGATAATGTGCTCTGCTGGAACAAGATTTTAGATGACTTTTGCTTGGTCTCAGGTTTAAAGCTAAACAATGACAAAAGCCAGCTGTTCTTAAGCAAGAAGGTCCAAAGCTCTGATATTTCTAAAATTCTGAATATTGCCTGTTCTGCTCTTCCCGTGAGATACTTAGGCATTCCTCTTTTTATTGGCAGACTTACCAAAGAAATGTGCGGTCCTATTATTGACAAATTTAGTTCCAAATTGGACTCTTGGAAAGGTAACTTACTTTCCCAAGGCGGTAGATTGGAGTTAGTCATCTCTACCCTCTCTGCCTATAATATTTTTTGGACCTCAGCCTTTCCTCTTCCCAAATCCGTTATCAGGAAATTAGAGAAGATGATGCGTGATTTCTTATGGAGAGATTCTAAAGATAAAAAACACTTGCATTCTGTTTTCTGGAAGCTTATCTGCAAACCAAAGTCTGAGGGTGGTCTAGGCATAAGGCGCATTTCTGATTGGGTGAAAGCTGGTCTGCTTAAAAACCTTTGGTGCATGGCTACTGACAAAGAATCTTTATGGATAAAATGGTTACATGGAAGATACATTAAGGATGAATCTGTCTGGGCGGCTAAAGCCAGAACCAACTCCTCTTGGCTCTGGAAGAAACTACTTGAACAAAGGGAAATGCTTTTAGATGAAATTGACTTTTGTTTAGGCAACGGTTGCAAGTTTTTGTTTTGGAGAGATCCTTGGGTCTCGGGGAAAAGGAAGTTAATTGATGTTTTTGAACCCAACCTAATGTTCAGATTGGGCAAGGGTTTGAACTGCAAATCTGCTGATTGCATTGTGAATGGAGATTGGTTTCTCCCCAGTTTTTGCGGAGCCCACCAACTTGCAGAATTTCTACGTTCACAACCCCCTCCTTCCCTTACTGAGGATCAGATCTTGTTTAAAGGGAAAACTAATATGAAGCTTAAAGACTGCTAGGAAGTGGTTAGATGCAAAGAATGAAAAGTTAGATGGGGTTCCTGGATCTGGTCTGATATTCCAAGGAAATGGTCCCTTATCCTCTGGAAGGGGTTTCTTGGCAGAACCATGACTTGCGATTTCCTTAAAAGAATGGGGTGGCAGCTGGCCTCTAGATGTGCTCTTTGCGAAGAACATGAAGAAAATCTTTGTCATATCTTCTTCTCCTGCTCATTCTCTCGCTCTATTTGGATGAAATGGAATATTACTCATAAGGATTTTCTCATTCCAAGTTGTTTTGATGATCTGATCAATCTGAAGAAAGAAAGGAAAATTTCCGCTTGCTATATTATCTTCCTGATTTGGCAAGAAAGGAACAATAGGATCTTCAGAGATTTCAAGCGCAGTCAGGAGGAATTCTGGATTCTGTTCTCTAGAGATTTACCCTTATTTTGTACATAGCTTTGCCTTTCTTGTTTCTTGTTTCTTCTTGTACAGTTCCTTACCTCTTTGAGGTTACACTTTGTAATCTCCTTTCTAGTCTATAGTAATGAGGCACGACACCCTTAATTCACCAAAAAAAAAATATAACTCTTTTGGCAGCAAAGTAAATATAACATGACACAATTAAAAGAATAATAAGGATGAAATAAGATCATAATGAATATAGAATGAATAGGCCTAAAATGTTAAATGTGTTATATCTAATAAAAAGAAATCTTAATAGTGGAACCTTTAGTGATCCATGAGAACCTGACCTATGTGGAGTTGCTTGAGAAGATTATGAACTCCCAAGTTAAGAAGTTGAAAAATAAGGAGTTTGAGTTAGTAAAAGTTTTGGTGGAAGCTTTATGGAAACAACTTGGGAGTTTAGTGTTGGGATGTTGGATACTCACCCTACTATTTTTGTTTCAGATTTTGGGGATGAAATTCTTTTTAACGGGTGGAGTTCTATAACATACTGAATCTTATATGTAATCTCCATGTAACCCTTTTTTGCAAGTTTCCCTTTCATTTCTATCCTTTATGTCCTTGATGTTTAATTAGTGGAATTTATAGTGGTTTGGTGAACATTTATTCACTATTTGTACCAATAAAAGGGTTTATGCACAAATCCCTCAGTGAAAGTCTATTTAAGGACCCTAGTTATGTGTTATAAACCTTACTATAACTTTGTGATGTGTTTTGAAATCATAAAATGAGCTTAAGTTTCAAATTTGGTTCAATTTAGATGTTGTTGGTGCAAGTTATGCAATTTTAGGTACATTCTGGACTTCTTTGCAATTTACCCAATTGGTAGGTTTTCTTTGCAAATTATCACATGCATTATAATATTTGGATATTCCCTTACCATCCTTGATATTTTAAACCATGATGCACCTAATTGCACCTTGGTTTGAAGGTGTTTCTCTCCAAGGGCATTTTAGGGATTACCCACTTTATAAATGAGCATATCTTTAAAAGGTATCAACCAATGGGGTTATTTCTTTCATTGGAGGACGGTGGTGATGGCCTAGAAGTCTCCATGGGCTTTTAGAATTGACATTTGATATTCAAAAAGCCTCTATGAGCTGTCCACTTGCATGGCCATGAAGCCCTAGGCTAAGGACACATGGAAAGTCAGTCCCATAGATACCTCATGTTTGCCCCCTTCTTTATAAAGCCATATCTACCCCTTCCCACCGCCCAATTCAAAAAATATTTTTCTACTTCTCTTTATTTCAGATTAGAGCATCATTCTAATCTTCTTGGCCATGAAGGTGCTGTCCCAAGGTAAAAGAGGGTGCTTACCTTGTAAAGAAGGCTCCTAGGGTTCTGAATTTGCTCTATTTAAGGTTTCTAAAGCTCCTTCTTGGTGATTTGACCAAAAATGGTAAGTTTCCCTCATTTAATTCCTTGTTTTAATGTTGTTCACCTTCCTCCTACCTTCTTCCAAGTCAAAACCATGACCTTTCATGGTGAAACCCCACCTAGAGCCCTTAAACACCTCATCTGCATGTTCTTTTGCTCGAGTTTTTCACCTCTAAAGTGAAGAAGGTGCTTCTTGCTCGAGATAGGAGTTTTGTTGGAGAAACTATCCTCTCTATCTTGAGAACCTTGTTTCTTGAACCTATCCACCTTCCTAGAGGCAAGGTTTATAACCCCCTTCTCATATATTGCTTACTACATGCTTAAAACTGATGCTTCTATGTTTAAAATCGATGATCTCCATCTCTATTCACCATGTTCTTCTAGGTTTTTGGTTTCTTACTATTTAACCTTCTGTAGAAGATCTAGTTTGGTTAGCTATGCAACTCTAGTCCCGATCTTGGGTCAAATGGTGTTTTCTCCTTCTCTCTCACTCTTGAAGAGTTTTGACTTGTCATTTCCTAATTGGCTCGAATTAAAAAATTCATATCTTTTAATTCGCTTATCCAAATTCAGAAAATAAAAATGTTTAGAATTGGAAAATTAAGCTATATCTAATAGAAAATTTTGAAGTTTTGATTTCAAGGTTTGATGAAGGGTGATTTTTGAAAAATGAAATTATTGCATAAAATCTGTAAAAATTACATCTTAATCATCATAACTCCAAAAATTAACATAAAATATGTTTTATTGATCATTAGAACCTAATAAGTTCATTGGCTAGGTTTTTAGAATCTAAATCTGAGTTTTTTTTAAGTTCTAAAATTAGGGTTTTTATACATTATTGTGCATTATGTACTCTAATACATGTTAATACATTGAGAATAGGCAAAGAGGAACTTGGACTCACTTAAAGTGGTGAACATTAGTAATTGATATCAGTTAGAGAGGTATGTGCCTTCCTTGCACCCTAAGTTGGGATAATTGCAAACCAAACCCTATATTTTCCTAATGAGGCTTTAATGAACCCTATTTCCTATATTTATGATTCTTTTGTTAAATTGTCTCAAAATCAGTAATGATATTCTTTTTCTTATGTCTGGGACCCCATTTGCAAAGTTATTTAAATTCCTTGTATCTTCCATTGGAATACATTAGAATGATGATGAAAATGACTAATTAACTAATGTAGTGTACATGAGTACAAACCACCCATAGTGTTGGGCATGAGCCCAAGAGAATTTGACCACTCTCCCAAGGGGAATGTGATAATTTTCCCCACTTTATATATATTCAGGTGTTTGGGAATGTGTTACTCTCCCTCACCCAAAGGTTGAGGTCTGATAGGTGCCTCAGCCCTATATTAGTTTGATTATTGTCATAGTAATCATGCATGTAAATTTTATGATTACTGAAATTGGTAGAATTCTTATTTTACTTGCCTCATATTCTTGACCCTCTTAGTATAGTGAATCTTTATTAATTCATGATTTAGTTTATACTTGTCCTTATTCCTTAATTGACACATACATTTTTCTCTCCTCTTGTTGGGTGATCCCAACCACCCATGTTTAGGATCAGAGTAGCACAATAGGAGTATGGTGAACCAGCCTAAGACTAGGAGAAGGACTTCATCCTTCCATCATGGACCAATTTGTTAAGTTATTTATTTTGGAGACATATTGTTGTAATCTAGTTTCCCTCTACTTAGATCCTCTTTTTGATTAAAGGTTGTACACCCTCATTGAAAAAATTTCAATGTACTCTTTATTTAATTGAATACAGTCAAATGTTTAGCTTCCGCTGCTATTCGTTGGATTTTGTTTACCATTTTAGTAGAGATGTGATCTTGGTTCTTTACACTAAGGATCTTGAAAGCCTTTTCTAACTTAGTGAGCCATATATCAACATCTATTGGGTCAGCTATTCTAGTATATTCTATAGCTCCTACATGGCATATTCGTTCAAAGGTCTTACTAGAACTAGAGAATTCTGCATTGGGGGTTGGTGCCCTAGGTTGTATTGCTAGTGTCTGGTCCACTATATGCATCACTGTTGTCATAACCTGCCCAATGAGAGCATGAAAAGCAGGGTTCTCTATCATGTCTAGATTGGGTTGGGGATTCTTAGGCACTCATTCTTCTCTTGACCGACCCCTTGCACCTTCTCCTGGTGTGCAACATTGCTTTCAGCAATATGTTCCTCATGTTCTATAGACATCTTTAAGCTTTATCATTTCTTCTACATGAGCATAAGTCACTATTAGACATATTGGAGGACACTAGAATAGACTCAACAACCTTAGTCCTATGTCCTTGTAGACTCAGTGAACCTATAGCTCTAATACCCAAAATTTTGATGACCGCTATCAAACTGATAACAACATTACTCAAAACCACATAGAAACAACAATTAAAAGAAAATTATCAAAAATCACTAAAAATTAAAACCATTATTCATAAAGATCCATTGGTAGGAAATTTACTACAGAAAGGCCCAAATCTTGTCATGTAAAACATGATACATCACACATGTACTAACTAAGCAACATCCCTATTTCATATGATATTTGTTTTCTTTTACCAAAAACATGTACATGACCAAACTATTATCAATAACAACCTTTTTAGCCAAAAACTCAAATTGATCGTAAAACTGGATATGAAACTATCCCCCAAGGACCTGAACGTACAGGGAAGACACAACACTTCTATCTATAATGAGACACATCTGACATGACAACACCTCAAAATTTTAGGTCTTCTTCCTACTGCTATCCTGTCTCAGCTACATGATCTCTACATTGGCGTGCACATCCACCTAATAAGTTGTGGAAACCATGGGGTGAGACAAAAGTCCCAGCGGGAGATATAACTCTCTACCAACAATATAATTATCACAGAAGAAATTTCTATTGAAATAAATAGGATTAAAAACTTATTATATATAGAGTAGAGAAATCTCATCATTTAAGTAGTTCATATATCTATGACTAAGCAACAAATCATCTAATCACTTTTAGAAGGAATATGTTGAACATGTATAACATATATCAACTATGACATATAGAAGTATTGGCATCCTCATTCAATTTTGTGTTTTCGATCCTCAAGCAAATATGCTACACGGCTGATTACATATTTCAAAAATCAATCATATGCCCTGAAGAGATGCGGTATACTTCTCATTCTCTAGACAACCTAAATTAGATAGCATCAGTGCCATACAAGGTCCATAGAAGAGCCCGACTCTGTGACCTCTCCTTTCTCAGTTAGTACGAGATTATTGGAAGTGACATTGTAAGTCAATCTACAATTTTTATAGCTAGGGTATATTGGCTCAATGCTATAGAGATACAACTCACAGCTTGTTCTCTATCCATGGTATGACCTATAGTCAATTCTGCATATATATATTGAGTCATGTCCTGTAGCCATACTCTTCTCAGGATATGCCTTTACCGCCAATCCTGATGTTGCATTAGATCTACGACCTACAACCACACACTTTTTAGGGTACGACCTATAGCCAATCTTGAGGTTTGTAGGAGGCAAGGAAATACTCGTCTTGCACCTCATATATTAAAAAATATGCACTCCGAGTAAAACTCATTTCACCATCCAACAAGTATGACACTAAATGGATCTATGGCCAGGGAAAACTAAATTTTTAGTTTCACTTGAGAAGTTAAGTGCATTACAACATCTTTTAGCATCAATCAAGCTATAATTATGAATTATAGATAAATGCTCCAAAGAAAGGTGTAATACATTTTGCAAGGAATCATGTATCAATTGGAACACGTCTTGTTACACCCATCTTGGGATCTCAATCCCTTGAAAACATTACCTTCAATATTTTCATTATTATGATCACATGTCATGGGTATCATACCCTCAATTCATCATTGAATCGTGTCACCTCTTACCAGGAAACAATCATTTCTAGGTCATTAGACCCATATATATCATACTTGTTGTACAAGCATATCACATTGCTCACAAGGCCTATTTAATATGTATTATGCTAAATCATTATAGCTCATACCTGGCTATACTCATCATCTCATAATACCTGCATGGTTAGAATTTCATGGTAAAAGCAATATCAAGAAAATATCATCACCATGTCATAAAGAGAATCATTTAAATTGCAACCCTCTCATAGTTAGGGTTAGGGTTTTCCCCTTGTAGCCGATTAGGGTTTTCAAGTTCATATTTAATATCCAAACCCTAATTCACATCATAAGAGCTTATTTTATTGCCACAAGTATTGAAACATACTTAATTACTCTCATCAATTATCATAAATTAATTATCAACATGAAGTATTACCTTTATCATATGAGTAGTATAAGTTTCTCTCTCATCTTTACTAAGATATTGATTTTAACATACTTATTACATTGGCTTGACCCTCTTTAGGGTTCATCAACCTACACTTGTCAAAGTGTATCCATCTCATTAATTCATAGTGTATCAATTGATTATATTCATCATGTATCGTCCTACACTCATCAAGATGTATCAGCCTATACTCCTCAAGGTGTATCGACCTACACTCATCAAGGTGTATTGGCCTACACTCATCAAGGTGTATCATCCTACACTCATCAAGGTGTATCAGCCTACACTCATCATGTATCAACCTATACACTATCCCTTGTGTCATCCTAGATACATCCACTTGCGTCGAACGGTATACTATTACTTGTGTCAGCCATGGCACATCAAAGTGATATCGGTTTAGAGGTGCTTAGTGATATCGATTTTGAGGTGCTTAAGGTGATATCAGTTTTGAGGTGCTTAGGGTGATATCGGACATGAATCACATCTTGGTGTATCACCTTCACCATACCTTGGTGCATCACCTTCTTCATACTTTAGCAAAATATTTTCACCTCACTTAAGCATAACATCTTGACCTCACTTTAGGGTATCGACCACCCTATCACTTTGTGTATGAGCCACCCTATCACTTTGTGTATTGGACACCCTATTACTTTGTGTGTCGACCACCCTATCACTTTGTGTGTCAATCACCCTATTACTTTGTGTGTCGGCCATAATGCACTTTAGGTTATTATCCATTCTATCATCTAGTGTGTCAGCCTAGCTATCACCAAGTGATATCGGCCTCTAGGGTTTTGATTGTATCGATTAGCCATTCATCAATGCCCTTATATTCTTTCATCTATCAAGGTGTCGCCCATACCACTATTTGGTGTGTCAACTATGAATTCAAGGAGTGTACCCACACCTTCACATGGTGTGTCAGCCTAGGTGTGTCTCCCATCATACTTATGTTGGGCTAGAGGTGTGTCAGGTTGCTAGGGTTAAGGTATATCAATTAACTACATATCTTCACTCAACTTCAAGATATCGGCCTACCCCCATCTTTAGCATTAGGTGATAGGCTAAGAAACTGTAAAGATGATGGTCCTTTGTATGTAACAGAATGGTAAGGAGTTAGGACTTCATGTGTATTTGTTTCCCTTCATATAACCTTGTATCGGGTTAGGGTTTCTCAATCAATATTGGTTTGTGCATGGGATATTCCATCATCTTCAAGCTTCAACCCTTCATCTACTAACACTCTAATTCATGGACAACAACCCCATATATCCATTATATTTCATAGAAACATCATTCAATCAAGGAAAGTCAAAATTGAAAAGGAATCATCAAGTATTGCATGATTGAAGGTGAATAACAATAGAGTTGAGTTCAAGTTATATAACCCGCCTCAAGATCAAAATAAGAGCTTCAAGATCCAAAGCTTCCCTTTCCCAAGGTTGAATATGACTTATCAAAATTCTATAACTCGATCATAACACTTCTATATGAAAGAAGATTCCATAGTTGGGAACTTGATGAAGAAGAAAAGAAAGAAAGGAACCATGATCCGAGAAGCATAGTCCACCCAAGGTTGAAGATGACCATGGATTCACCTTAGGATTAATTCTCAAGCTCCTTCCTATTCCTCAATCTATGGTCATCCACCAAGAGAAGAATGATATCAGGGTCGAAATGTTTACTTGCTTGTGAAAAGAGGGACTTATGTAGTTGAGTTTCAAGAGATAGTGTGTATGTGAAGTGTCATCACCATATGCACTTAGATGACACATGTCCATGCATGGTGGCACCATGCAACCATAATTATATTTTAATGCAAAAATCATGTGGATAATCCAAAGATAAGATATCAACCATTGGGTATCTTGTTTGACAAGATATCACAACCCAATATGACTTAATATGCAAACTGATAACCCAATATGACTTAATATGCAAACTGATACAACTTTTGCAAGGAACATGTAAATTGATATGCTTCACCTACTTGAGGTTCTTATCCTGTTATGAATACTTACTAAAAGTTACTAAATCGATATGGGACCTCCTCTATGGTTTCTAAACTGATAGGTACTCCCATATACTCTTCATAACTCGACACAACCTTATCTAGGGTTCAAGATACTCAACATTCGTTGGTTCTTTCACCACCAAGAGTGCTATCACTCAACCAAGACTCAAGCAAGGTGCCCCTTCCTTTATATCTCCTCTAGATAATTCTAAGAGAGATAAGGGACACTCTAGAGGTGACAATTTGCAAATTAACCCCTCATTTTGGGTAAATTGTAATTTGCACCAAAACTATCATATAAAGCACAAACAATTTGCAAACAAGCTCAAACTTGAAAATTAAACTTTCCTTAAGTCTTAATTACTTTTTAAAAGATTAAGAAAAGGTTATAAGAAACTTACTTAGGCAAAACATCCATGGTCACCTCATAACCCAGGTCAGGGGTGCTACATAGGTGGTTACAAACAACACTTAAAATTTTGTATTGGCATCCAAAATTCTTAAGAAAAATGGCCGCATTTGTTCTGGACACCTTGTGCTGCACATTGCATTGACCTAATGCTCGAGGACATTGCAAGCTTGCCACATTATGTTGGTGTGATTAAAAAGGTGTGGAATTTGACGTCATTTTTTCTATTCTCATACACTATTGCACCACCATTTCTTGCAATTATCGTATGGGAAAGAGCTTTCTAGATGTTCCATTACAAGGTTTTCCATGACATTTCTCACACTTTAGAGTATCCATGATTTAAGGAATCCCATTGCCCAACTTTTTGTTTCTGATTTATGGAGGACAAACAATTGGTCAATGTTTGGAGCAGGCTAGGGAACTGTACTCATCGCATTGTCTCACAAGTTTTATGAGACAATTGATTTCTACTTGAGGGCCACAATATCACTAGTACAACTTCTTAGATTAGTTGATTCAGATGAGAAGTCATGTACGTGATACCTAGGGATGGTGCCTACACATGCAAGACGCAAGATAAAAGAAAACTTTGGGAAAATGAGAGAGAGACTATAAGCCGATTATCGAGATCTTGAACAATCGCTATTTGGGACAAATGAACATGAATTTGCATGGTGCATGTTTTTTCCTAAACCTTGATGGTTTTTTTTTCTACTAAAGAGAGAGGAAACCTATAAGAGCAATGTGACAATGTAGAGGCTGCTTTCTTGGATTGCTTTTTGTAGATGGAAAGTGATAGTGTAGAGATTGACAAGGTTATTTTAGAGATGGAGTCATAATTTTGTGTCATGGTCTATTTGATCTGCTATTCACCATAGATCACAAAATAGGGCATGTAAGTTATCAAATCGAATACATAATTTAGAATTTTAGATTCTTATTTTTCTGTATTTTATTATGTGTCTGATTACATTTGCTTGTTAATCATGTATGGTGAATTGGTGGGAGATATATGGAGTTGGGACTCCCTCTTTAAAGAGGGTAGCCCTACGTATACTTAGTTTGTGTTGTATAGCCTCCAATTGTGAAAGAAATTGGAGTACTTTTGAATTTGTAAGTACACATTCATATGTCTATACATATGCTTCAATATTTTAATAGTTGGTAAGGTGTTAGATTCACACAAAGAGGAGGAATTAGTTGGTGCAAAAGAGATTAGACAAACTGGTCTATATCCAATCCAACCGTAGACTAGATGAATGTAGGGAGAAACTCATGGATGATAACATAGATTTTGATCCAATTCAGATAGAAGAACTGAATTGGAGTTGTGAGTGGATGACTGGGATTCCCGATGAGGCCACCGTTCCTGATCATGATGGCCTAACATGGAGACTCGTTGTTGAGGCAATGGGGGTTGACGAAGAGAGTAGACCCAAGAGAAAAGGAGCTGCAAGGTCACTTATTGCTGCTGAAAAAGGGAAAGATGCTACTACTGAAAAAATTGCAACTTATTCCTATAAGAGAAAGGTTGTACATGCTTATACAAGCAAACCAATAGAGGCAAAGGCACAAAAAAAGGAGAATGTTTTGGCAAAAGTAGAGAAAGGAAAGAGCAAAACTGTAGTTGATCATCAAGATGATGAGGAAGTTGAAGAAGAAGATGAACATCGGTCAGATGAGTCATATCAAGATGATGAGGAAGTTGAAGAAGAAGATGAACATCAGTCAGATGAGTCATATCATGATGATATGATCTTGAATTTCATTATTGATTATTGTTAGCTAAGGCTGTCTTATTACATTAGTTATATACTTATAAACATGTGGTTATAAATTACTGATCTAATCTTTAGTTTCATATTTTATTGATGTGTCAAGTTCAACTTCTATTCTCCACCAATATGGGACATCTTTTCAGTTCTATCTATTTTCTGGTTTATTACTGCTATTGCATGATAGATTTCTAGATTAAGGGTTGTTCAGTCTATACTTGTGTAGTTTATAGTTTAATACATGCACAATTCAATTTCTTAGGTAAGACTGATTATACACATAACAGTAATACTAAGAAATATATAGACGCCTGAATATATTACTCAATTTATGATTTATATATCTACAAAACAGTAGATATTTTTCCATCTGTTCGAAACTCCTAGAAACGCCTAGGCGGGCGCCTAGGCTTACTAGGCATTACTGTAGAAAAAGTGGGCGCCTAGCCGCCTTAACAACCTAGGGTAATACATGGAGCTCATCGTCCCATTTTGTTGGGCTATTTAACGGTGATCCCCCAGACCCCCACCTACGTATTTAAACCCCAGCAGGGCCAGCACGTAATTTCAGCCTGCGCTCAACTCTGACTACTATGATCCTATATCCCTTGGCTCCTCGTGTTTACGTGATTTGTCGACGTTTATTATATAACGATCCCATTATATATAAAAACACCCACAACGATTTATGTAAAAAGCTAATCAAGATTTGTGCCAGTGCATGCAGTGAGATGTCGGTACACTTGGATTGGAATGATGTCTGTGTTAAGATTTGGATGGGGATGCACTTTGATTGGAATACGTTTGATTACAGTTTTGATGCAAATGTGCTTGCACTAAAATAATTTGTTAACCACGATGTGAATGTAAATCTACTTGGATTCAAATAGTGTGTGCACTTAGATGCAAATTCATATGCATTTAGATTGAAACAATGTAGAGTGCTTTGTGTGCACAAGTCTATGAGCCACCATATTATATATTTTAAGAAGCCACGCGCCAGGCTGAATTTTCAAAATAATCACGGACAATATACTTAGAACCTAACAAAAAACTCTCACGGTACGGTCAAGATCACATATAAAACTTAGGCCAAAAAACCTAAATGGCATATTTGCCATTTTTTATTCCCTAAATGACACGTTCTTGAACTTATTGTCCAAAATGGCACATTTGCAGGCCAATGCGTCCCCTGCTGGGACGCATTGCTCTCTCGGAAGGCAATGCGTCCCGCAGCCGGACGTATTGCTTTATTTATTTATTTTTTATTTTTTTTTAATTATGATACCATGTATACCATGTATATTATATATCAATATATATATTAAATTGCTAAATTAATATAATCTAAATTAACTTATATAAAATTAGTCATATATTTAAAATAATAACAGAATATTATATTTATCAAAACATAATATTTATAAATGTAGATAAAAATATTCAAAATTAATAGATATAATACTTAAATTATATAATAAAGTTTAAAATTATAAAAATAAAGAAAATATATACATGTATTTATTTGAAAATTAGAAGAAAAAAAATAATATAGCAATAAAAATAAGAAAATACTAATATCAAAAATAAGAAAATAAGAAAATACTAATATTTGTATATATTTGTATATATTTGTATATATATTTATATTTGTATATATATATTTGTATATATATATTTGTATATATTTGTATATATATATATGTATATATTTGTATATATATATTTGTATATATTTGTATATATATTTGTATATATTTATATATATATTTATATTTGTATATATATTTGTATATATATATATATTTGTATATATATTTGTATATATATTTGTATATATATATATTTGTATATATTTGTATATATATATATGTATATAAGAAAATACTAATTAAGAAAATACTAATATAGAAAAATAATATATATATATATATACAAATATATACAAATATCTATACAAATATATATACAAATATATATATATACAAATCTATATACAAATATATACAAATATATATACAAATATATACAAAGATATACAAATATAAATACAAATAATATGATATATATTTGTGTATATATATATATAAATTTGTATATATATTTGTGTATATATATATTATTTTGCTATATTAGTATTTTCTTATATGCATATATATATATACAAATATATACAAATATATACAAATATATATACAAATATAAATATATATACAAATATAAATATATATACAAATATATACAATTATATATACAAATATATACAAATATAGATACAAATATATATACAAATATATATACAATATATATATATATATATATATATATATATATATATATATATATACAAATATATATACAAATATATATATATATATATATATATACAAATATATATACAAATATAAATATATATAGAAATATATACAAATATATACAAATATATATACAAATATATATATATATACAAATATATATATATATATATATATACAAATATATATATATATATATATACAAATATATACAAATATATACATATATATATACAAATATATACAAATATATACAAATATATATATATATATATAAATATATATATACAAATATAAATATATATAAGAATATATACAAATATATACACATATATATACAAATATATACAAATATATATATATACAAATATATATACAAATATATACAAATATATATATATACAAATATATATACAAATATATACAAATATATATACAAATAATATGATATATATTTGTATATATATATATATATATAAATTTGTATATATATTTGTATATATTTGTGTATATATATATTATTTTGCTATATTAGTATTTTCTTATATGCATATATATATATACAAATATATACAAATATATACAAATATATATACAAATATAAATATATACAAATATATACAAATATATACAAATATATATACAAATATATACAAATATTTATACAAATATATATATATATATATACAAATATATATACAAATATATATACAAATATAAATATATATAGAAATATATACAAATATATACAAATATATACATATACAAATATATACATATACAAATATATACAAATATATACAAATATATATATATATATACACAAATATATATACAAATATATATATATATATATATATATAAATATATACAAATATAAATATATATACAAATATATACAAATATATACAAATATATATACAAATATATACAAATATTAGTATTTTCTTATTTTCTTTTTTTTGATATTAGTATTTTCTTATTTTTATTTCTATATTATTTTTTTTCTTCTAAGTTTACAAATAAATACATGTATATATTTTCTTTATTTTCATAATTTTAAACTTTATTATATAATTTTAGTATTATATCTATTAATTTTGAATATTTTTATCTATATTTATAAATATTATGTTTTGATAAATATAATATTCTGTTATTATTTTATTATCTTCAGATATTATTTTAAATATATGGCAAATTGTATATAAGTTAATTTAGATTATATTAATTTAGCAATTTAACATATATATGTATATATAATATAAATGGTATACATGGTATCATAATAAAAAAAATTAAAAAAATAAAAATAAAAAAAGCAATACGTCCGGCTGCGGGACACATTGCCCTCTTGTGGGGGCAATGCGTCCCCAGTTGGGACGCATTGCTCTTTCAGGAGAGCAATGCGTCCCAACCGGGGACACAATGCCTCCCGAGAGAGCAATGCGTCCCAACAAGGGACGCATTGGCTTGCAAATGTGCCATTTTGGAAAATAAGTTCAAGAACGTGTCATTTAGGGAATAAAAAATGGCAAATGTGCCATTTAGGTTTTTTTGCCTAAAACTTATTTAGAAAACATCGTGTCAGTATTTAATCCAGAATCATCACTCCGAGAGTTGGATCCACAACATGTCGCTAACCGGGCAACCTTTCTTGCGTAACACTATTCAATAGATGGTAACTATGCCTAGCAGGACTGAGCTCATATACTGATATATACCAAATTAATGCATGGAGCACATACGCTATAGAATCGCAGAAGCTTGTGTCATACAGCTAGCAGAGGTCCACACCAGCGCGGGCTCGTTGAGACTCCGCTTAGGAGCGAAGTTAAAGGGAAACAAGCATGGGCCATAGCTTCCCGATAAAAATTGAACATATATATATATATATATATATATATATATATATATATATATATATATATATATATATATATAGAGTCAGGCTAGAATACACTCGAGTGTATCCGGAGCGGAATACACTCAAGTAGTTTTTCATGATGCAATATTTTTTTTGAAAATCTAATCCGTTGATGTTATTAAACATCTTGTGAACAACTCATATGCAAAATTTGAGCACATTTGGATATGTATAGCTCATGTTATGAAGACCGCAAAAATTATACATTTCAAATTAGTTTCGCACGTCGATTTTGTTGCCCTCGGATGAGTGACTTACACTCATCCAAATGGACTCAAAATTTGTATGTAGCCTATTTACAGTATGACGGTGAAGATCGACGGTTTACATTTTGCTAAAAATAGTCTTGATATGCAAACACACTTGAGTGTATTCGTGCGATCCGTACACTCGAGTGTATTCTAGCCTGACTCTCTCTCTCTCTCTCTCTCTATATATATATATATATATATATATATATATTATTCAATCAAAATTAACTAATAAAGTACTATTAGTGTAGCAGTTTGTTGTACTAACTTTGAACATAAGGTCTCAACAGAATTCAGTATGAAATTTAGTGGCCTAGTGATTTGTGTTTGTATTGTGTTGTAATAGGTTTTGAGTTCAAATCTTATGTAGACCACTTTAATTTTTTTTACTAATATAAATTTCGGCCCTCAATCATCGGCTCCCCCACCGACTCCGCTTCCTTGTGCTAAACCTCGAAGATAGCACTAAAACTCCGCTTCCTTGTGCTAAGCCGCTAGCAGGTGTTGCTGAGGAGGTTTAGCACAAAACACGTTTCCTCGAAGCTAGCGGCTTCCCCACCTTCCGGAACATGGCAGGACGGAGCGATATGCAAACAACGTGAAGGATGTGTATTTCCTTGTCCAACGTGCACCGCTTCACCAGGCTTTTTCAGAGTTTGTCCCTACGACAATCCAGCGCCTAAGGCATGGAACCAGTGAATGAGAACTGAGAACATAAAAAACACCCTACTACACAACCAGCGGGATCAAAAATATGAACAGGAATTCACGGTAGGGACCAGGGCAACAAGATACTGGAGGTTCAACGTATTCAAATTCTAAGAGCAGAGCACTCTGTTCATTCTAATGCTTGATTCTTTTCTTCCAGTTGATAACCTTCTGGGCACGTGATGTTACATATAAGGCTCCGATTCCTGATCAGTTTCATGAAGTGTCGACCAAGGGCCTGTTTAATAGGGTGCAGTCGAGTGACAAGTGTGAATTTTGTATGTATTTTTACATTGCAAATCCCTACAGCTACATCTAACTACAGCCAACCAAACTAAACCTAAAAATGATATGTAGCGCTTGGAGTTCAAGCCTGTCTCAATCACATTGAATATATTGTATATCAAGCTTAAGCCTGTCTCAATCACATTGAATTAAATTCTACATGGTCTGTTGCGGCATTAGTTTTCAGTCTCGTTAAATTTGTTTCTACAATATAAGTACATGACTGGACATCGTTGTCTCGTGGAGATGTACCACCAGGAAATAGTATTTGCCCGCTTCTAAGACTAGAGATGAAATGCTTGAAATACTTCACTTTGTGGACAAATGTTTGAGCAGAACAGTACGTATATGGCGCTTAGAAAATATGTCTTTGCACAAATCAACAGAACTCTTTGGTTCACTTTAGTTTTCCCGTTGGTTACTTATTATTCAATCATTCATTTTCTGTAAAAAGCTTGAAGATCTAGAAATTCACTCCAATCATTGGGAGATCTCAGAAAAAAGTTATTGCATACAAGTACAATGAATGAATAGAGATATAATTGTCACGTACAAATTCCTTTAAGACAAAGAAATAGCTAAATTTCTATCATCTGTCGATGGGTATATTAGGACCCTTGGAAGACTCTTTCAAGCATTTTGTTCTATGAGCACTCAATAAAGACCATACTTGCACCTTAACACAAGAGTTCTTTAGAAGCCCTTTAACTTAATCATCTTGCCAACTTAATTGGTCTACAAATTTAACTGCCCCATCAATCCGTCAAAGTTCAATGGATGAATCTGGCATATCCGAAAAGTGAAGGAATGAACTAGAGGGGTGGCGTGGAGACTCATAGACAGAAAGTGGTAGTCAAAGCCTTCTAAAATTGTGAATGCCATGCAAATGGATACAATGCACAAAACCCTTCAATTAGGCCGAGTTCATCTTCACCTAGATGGGTGAACATGGAAGATTGAATTATATCAATTTTTCTTACCTTTAGTTACTTGAAAAGGGGGTTTGTTTTATTGTGAGTCATTAGCTAACATGGATGGATCAAAATAGTTCCCACATGGATGATTTTCGACCCTTGGAATGGATTCTAAGCATAGGTTCCAGTCTAGCTTGTGAGCATATGGTTTACATATACTTAGGTTTGCATTGTGTCATACTCGCCATTTGATACCATTGGAACAAGTTTTAATATTCATCATTTGATATCATTGGAATAAGTGTTAATAATATGCCTTTGGGTTATTCTCACAATGCATTAATTTTTGGGGTTTGGATGAGGCTGGATGGTGATACTTTAGAAATTGAGTGGTTGGCTTGATTCAACTAGTGAGTGACCACACATGATTTTGTACCCAGAGTTAGATTTATGGATATATAGGTCTTCATAAAGCTTATATGAGCATCTAGCAAGAGATTGGTTTACCATGTGTTGTTAACCATGGAGGCTGCTTTAACCCAAAGGCCTATTACATTTGTATATTGTAAATGTTTCAATATTTGGTGTGTAACATGTAGAGTTGAGAGTTTCACCAAATTATATGGTAAGCCTCATCTAGCTTATGGAAGCATTCCCTAAATTTGAAAATTTTATTTAAGAGCGACATTGACCAAAATTGAGTTCATACTAGCATATGCCTTTAATTCTAGAAAGAGTAGTCCCTCAGAATACTCTTCACTTTTATTCCTTAATTTTTTAGATTGCTTGATTGAACTATAGTTTGACCAAAATTCCTAGTTGAATTACAGTTTGACCGAGAGGCTACATGATTTAGAAGAGGAGAATTTTTGAAGTCTCTACTAAACTCAAATTATATTCTTGATGACTCCTAGGTTAAAACAATTTTATTCCTAGTTCTCTTTTTCCATGTAAGCCACCTCAAAGTACATATACAATATGACCAGTTGTAGCCTACAAACATGAGAGCTTTGTTGCACGACTTTCTGAGACTTCAACGTTCCAACTGGAGAATTACTATATTCTTGTTGTCTCTAGGTCTTAACTTGAGAACATTTAAAGCCTATACCCAAGTTTACATTGGTAGAACACATATTCCTTATCCTCACTGTCAAAAAACCCTACCTATCATTTGAGAGGAAATCCATCTATATAGTTCATCTTGTGCTAATGCAATGAAGTAAGCATGTAGTGCTTGACAATGTGTCAATCATTAATGAAAATAGTCTACTCTCTAGTCTTATTTTTTATTACATGCTCCTCTTTGATGTCATTCATCATGAAAATGTTGGAAATTGATTATTGGTGAAAGAGGTTCTATAGGTAGTGAGACCCGAGAGGGGATCTACTCATTACTTCCTATGAGAAATACACATACAAACCCATCCACCAAAACACAATATAAAATCAATGTAAGTAATGGGGTGCATGCCAATTCCTCAATAAGTATGGTAAAGAACAAGAGTAATTATTGACATGGGGTCCTCAATGGGACAAGTAACAAGAAAAAAAATATAAAGTAGATAGATCAGTAGAAATGGGAAACCTATCCGTCTTAGAATCCTTTCGGCAACTATACCTCAATAGCATCTCCAAGCACTCGTTCCTCAGACTGGTCAAGTTCTAGGTGAGTTGGTGACAACACCTAGAAGAGGGAAAGTAAAAGAGAAAGGAAATAAACACATTTTGAATATGTGGAGTATAAAAACATTTGGGCATTAGTTAGGGAAAACATAATAAAAATTAAGAAAATTATAAATAATGAGAGTTCCAATTAACAAATTAGTTAAAAGAGAAGTGTATTCAAGAGGTTTATCAGGTCAAACAGATGAGGCATTTAAGTTAGTATTAAATAACTTCAATAGAGAGATGTTGCCAGATACTTGAATGTGAGTAAAAATTCATCCATTTGTTCAAACTATAAGGCTTGTAGATAGGATCTTAGAAATCTACCATAACTACAGAGTGAGAAGGAACAATACACATCCACGCTATAACATGTGGTCACTAGGATATTATAAACATCTGCTGTGAGTAGGATATGATACACACTTTCTCTAATAAATTCATTTCTTATAATTATTACCTCTACACAATAATAAGGTGTGGGAATTTACACAAATTACACAAAATCACATATGTCAATAAGTCACCACATGATGTATAATAAAAGGTTAAGAAGTTCATATAAATAGGAGTAGATGACAACATCCTTGTATAATATATTTAGGTCACATGAAAATCATAATGATTTCATGAGTATTTACTAACCAATCATAAAGGTAACACCAAGGTAAAAAGGGTTTCAAAAGATTGCATTAGGAATAAACATTTTCAGAGATATATCTCATATGGGAAATTAGGATCTCTATTATAATAACACCAAAAAGAAATCGAGTGGATGCACATACCTCAACTTTGACCCTAGGTTAAAGAAATACCCCAACTTAGGTTTTGCACATGCCTATATACAATTTATAAGATATTTAGGGATAATATACCATTAAGCATTCAATACCCAAAAATGACCCTCATCATTTTTTCACCTGATTAGGTTACATACACCATCTTATATAAAAAAATTCCAACATTTTAAAGAATATGTTTATTTTTTTGACCTCAATTAATTAATTATGAATGATTTAAATAAATATATTTATATGAGTTTTATAATTCAAAATTGATTAGAAGACTAGATTACCCATGCATCATGTTTTACAATCTTAGTGCGCAGTAGGATATCACAGTCCTTTTCCCAAATCCAAACTCATGCGAACAAAATTAGAAAAAGCTCAAAAAATACCCAAATACTTTTGAGACAAACACGGACCAGAGAGTTGGAAGAGATGGAGCCAACATGTTGATTTCTAGACCATCGACACAAGAACCAGTAGGTCTTGTGTGCCTTAAGTCACGGATCAAGATTGAGATATGTAGAAAACTCAATCTAAAATCATCATGGAGGAGTTACTCTCATTGAAACAAACTCAACAACCAATGGCTTGGGTCGTCAAAAAGATGGGTTCTAAAAGAGAAAGCATGGTCTAGGGATGCTTATTGCACCAACAATTGGATTGGGGTATTTGCATCTATTGATTCAAGGCAAGAGTCCTAGACATCGTGCTAAGGATTTGTAGGGGCAGAGAGGATCTCTAGGTTTTAGCTAAGGATGAAGGGCACTTGCTTGAGTTGTGACGGTGATCTGTGGTGGTGATCTGTGGGTCATTACACTTATATAGGTTAGGGTTTTAGAGACTTTATTGCTCGAGGTGTCTAAATAGGTTCAAATGCTTAACCATGTGTTTCTCTATTTGGTAGATATAGGTTTTGATTCATAGATCACTAGGTGCTGATTTGTGTAAGGAAACCTCTAGTGAAATAAATGTGCAAAATGATTGAGTAGAGAGAGATAGAGAGTAATGTTCGAAGAAATATTCCATGGGCTACACATTTGTGTGCATAGCTCGATGTCTCCTACTTTAGATAGGAAATAATATGTGAGCCATATGACCCACATTAACGGTCTAGATTGAGGCCACTCATACAAATCAAATAGATGCATGGTGTGAAAAAATAATTCAACATTAGTTGTCTAGATATTATAGGTTGACATATATGATTTATATCTTTCTTTCCTTGTTAACTTGAGTGAGAAACTAATATCCTATTTAGTAGAAAATTGATGGGTTGACTAATGGAGATATGAGGTATCTAAAGTTTGGAGTTTGTTTCATATTTTGACACTTTAAGTATATCAAATTATGACTTGATGGTTAAGTATTAAATTAATGTGTTTACTAATTCCTTTATTCCTCAAATTCTCAAATTTCATTTTGACTCTTCCTTTCCCTCTCTTGATAATAGGAAAGTTCTAGAGAACCAATTGTGATCTTTTATCTGTTTAAATGATAGAGTTATAGAATTATCCCTCAAAATTATGTTGTTATCTCAACTTCTTATTTAAGACACAAGTAAGTTGTTTATTGACTAGAATTGTACAATTTTAGATCATGAACTATCTAGTTATCTCTAAATTAGGTAAATTATAGAACTACACATTTTATCAAAGATCATCAAGTAAATTAGAACTAAGCTAAAAATCCTATGGTGAGGTATGTTACATCTAGACCTATAAATAGATTGAATGTAGAACATATACTACTATATCTGATATCTGAATCTGGAAAAAAAAATTTGATCCGATATCCGATCTAATTTCTGACGGATATCATGAAATAATATCTGAATCCGACCCGACAAATATTATCTGAATTCGGATAAATATCCGATCTGAACCAAAAATCATAGATGTATATTATATATAGAAAACTTTGATATACTATGCATATATTATAAATGTCTATATTTTCATACTTTCAAATATAGATGATATATATTGAATATTATATGTATATATATGTCAGATTTGGATTTTTCGGAGTGGATATAGATGTATCCAATATCCTATTTGAAATTTTTGGATATGAAATTTGATATCCTAAATCCAATTAGGATTATGCAGATGTCAGATTTTTTTAAGATCTCAGACTTGAATCCGGATCGAATGTGCAGATTCCAGATATCCATTTACATGTCTAGTTAAAACACTCCACCCTTAAAAGGATATTTTCCTTAAAATCTAACCTTATAGATTATTGTGCCACTAACTTTTATTTCTATTTTAAAAGGTAGTTGGCATATTTGACAAAAGTACTGTGATTTCACTAGATGCAACCATTATTAAGGACACTCAATACTATGGTTGATCTAAGATCTTATAGGAAAAAGTGTGCAAAAATCCACCTACTAGAAAGTGTTTATCTTCATTGAACATTGATGAACGTCTATTCATCACATTTTTAGTTGCATTTTAGATTTAGATTTAGATTTGCAGTTTTTTTACATTCTACTCCATTTTGACTTATTGTATGTTTCAATTAGTTTATGCAATTTATTTTGTATTTAATATATCTTTGTCATTTTATTTGTATGTTGATATAAGAATAAGTGATAAGCAATAATCCCTCTGTGAAATGTCCAAGTGAATGGTCAAAGATTGCATATCCTCACTCCCCAAATGAATGGTCATCAAATGGCCATAACTTTTGTAGAAAGACTCAAAATAAGATAATTTAAATTCCATTGGAGGAAAAATTAATTGTCTACAAAAAAGTACATTTATTGTTACAAAATAATAGGTTGATCATCAAGGTAGATTGTCCGGTCATGAAGTTCAATATAAATAATAGTAACTCTATAGGGAGTATACCATAGTACTACTTTTGCTCTATATTTTACATATGATTTTGGGATTGAGTGATTTAAGTTGACTTAGAAAGATAAATCAATTATTGATTCAAATAATATATTTACTCATTGTTTTGACCCAACCAACCAGCCCAAAAGTTTCCATAAACTCCTATGATGAAAATCTATAGCTAATAGTAGTTGGATTAATTTAGATGGGTCTTATATTTTGCGTGCGGATACAAAAATACTTGTGGGACATTTAGGGAGAAGGGGTTCAGACCTATTTTCTCTCATCCACAACCCTAACCACTACCAAAGAGAGCTAGAGATGAAAGATGAAGACTTGACATGGAGATGTGCTCCATCGTAGATCTATACTAGAGACTAAAATTATTGTTTGGGAGTTTTGATGAAACCACTGATGTTCTCCTCTATGCTACTACTTTATTTGTGTGCTTCTTATTCTCCCTCTCTTTTTGTATCATGAACATTATTAGAGAGTAGATTTTTTACTGAGAGATGAGGATTAGTGTTGATGTCTGTATTCTATTTCTACATTGTTAATTGTTGTTTGTATGAACATCTAGATGATACTTATTTGTTTAATGATTGCTTTATATCCTGATCATCTATCTTACATGATTGTTGAAATCCTAGACGTAGAGACATTTGTTAGTAGAATTTGAATATAAAATGACATTGTTGAACTCCATATGAGACTATAAAAGGGCATTCTCTGGGGTAACATATTATAGATCTATAGGTAATGATACATCAGGCCTACGATGAGATCAGTCCATGCAGATTTCATACTCTGAAAGGATATAAAATCTCTTGGTCCCAATTGAAGATCCATATATATGAATTATGCATGTTTAAAATAGTCACATAGGCAGTGGAGGTGAACCCCACTGTCATGGTAAATAATAGTGTAAATCATTCCTTCGAATTGTGATTTTATTTCTTACATTGTTAATTTAGTTCATCAATCAAAAAATCAATTTGTTCTATTCTTATTAAATACTTTTTCTTGATTATATTAAAATCCAATTAGTTCTCTAAAACATTGTCAATTGGACTTGATCCTTAGCTATACTAAGATAAGATCTGTCCACTTGTTTGTGGTGATTATTGTATGTAGTTTGGGTGAAAATCTGGGAACTTTTTTCTAGGTGAGGTTCTTGTTGTATAATATACAACATCAAACATCCATTTATACATGTCACAAAAGGTCAGTTAACTAGTTAACACATAGCTACAACTTCATCTCAACCATAGCTTTACTCCTAAATATAGAGTTTAGGGTTTGGTATGACCCAACTGATGTTTATATTCTAAGGAATCATATGTGCATTCATCCTTCCTTATGTGGTTGCTTGTCCTGATAAACCTTCAAAGAAATCCGTAAAACTTTTCTTTTCTACATAATATTATAATGATAAATAATTGTTGCAAACAAACCAAAGTGGCTCTAAAGTAACAGCTTGGACAAGACACCATCCATGACATATTGAGTAATGATTTCTCCACACCTAACCTCCAATAGTGGGTGCTACTTCTTTTGGCATCTAGAAGGGAATACCAAAAGAATTCCCAACCTTTATCTAAGGTTGTGGGGATAGGTCTCTTATCACTGAGTATCCACAATCCTCAAGTTCTATCTAGCACACCCATAATGATGTACTACTACTATGAAGACATCAACTAAGTCCTAAAGGTATATCTAACTTCTCATGACAAAGGGAGTTCAATGCAAGAATTGCTCAACACATAACTATTATTGGCATAACATGGCATAAAAAACATAATACCTTGATTGGATCCATCATCTAATATAAAAACTCTCACATTTAAGGCACATGCACGTTCTGTGCACCTCTCAATTCGGGGTCGTTTCACCTACTAATTATTGTTATCTCTATGAGGCTTTTGCCACCTAAGGGATTGGACAATGATCTATATCTTGATGAAAATGGAGACAATGGAGCTTGATGTGTCTAAATTTCCCACGTGGTGACATGTTGGTTGCCTATTTGTTTTTAGACATGTGATTTTTTGATCGACATCTACAAAGGAAGTGGTGTTGTTGACACTAGTGGAACTTCTCACATTCTTGATCATCACCCGGGTGCTTCTCTTTGTTGTTGTTGTTGTCCTTGTGGGTCATGGACTAGAATCCATGACATGATTCTATGTGTGAGGGATTTATCAAGAATCTATTGGAAGGGGAAAGGGAGTTGTGGAACTAGAGTGCATCCCACATAGTAGTTCAATCCTTCCAAGAATAGTATACTACGATGGTCCTCTCCCAATCCTGTGGCATGACACTCAAAAACGAATTTATGCACATAAGTGGGGACACTCAAAGAATCCTATTTTAAGCTATAGAACTCCAATTCCTTATTCCTCACAATGACAGAGCACATGCACTTCTCACATTATAGTGCGAGGAACTATTCCCAAGACAAGGTGAAAGTGTGACATCATGCCATCACACAGATAACAAAATGCCACACGAAAATGTGCAGAACTACCATAAACCACATATTACCGAAATCACGGGTTAATTAAAACTGATTGCGGAAAGCATATAATAATAGAGCTATTGCATCCAGATCCTTATCATGCAAGGAAAACATGTTATATAGACATATGTAAACCTTGATACGTGTCCACAACTTATAGGGATCAACTGTCACATAGACACAAAGAGTTCATCACCTGTTTATACATACAGAACAGGACATACCAGGCTAACAGCAAGATAAGCAAACTACATCAGCTATGCATCATGAAACGTCGTCAAAACACTTCCGAGGACCTGAGAGTACAAGGATGGCTCTAGGACTCTACTAAAAAACAACCAAAATAGCAGCATATCCATCTCTTTCCTCCTACTGCTCTTCTTGTTGCTCGGCCGCAACCTCACGACCACCACCACGTCTAGCACAATCACATAAAAAGGTTGTTAACAAATGGGGTGAGACACACAGTCCCAGCGAGAAACATAACTCCCCGCCGAAACTATAAAACTTCAGGAAAAGCATGTAAACGATATAAGCAGCATACTAGACAAAGCTTAACCTTAACAACAACTTACCAAGATATCCAGGAGGCATATGACTAGAATAGATATTCCTTTATGGAACATGATTAACAAGATAATATTTATAAGAACTTTCCACAAGATATGAGGAACGTGTAAATAACTACAAGAGAAACTACACAAACAAGACCTCAACCAATGTTCATGTTTTGCCTTAAGCAATACATTCTATACGACTGGATTATGATTTATTTTGCCCTGAGGAAGTGAGTCGTCCCGCTCAAATCCAACCTTTGGTTGCGAAGCCAAAAACTGGTGCCATACAAGGTCAATGGAAGAGTTGGACTCCACAACCTCACCTCTTCGTGGTCAGTGCATGTTAACCAAAGCAGGACCGCAGTCTCTTGCTTGAGTGGCCTTAGCCACAGGGTTAGCTCACGCAGTCTACCCTTTTTTATCATGAGCCACGTGCCTATTCACCATGCTCCTGAGCCATGAACGCATTCATGCTCCTTCACACTGATCCATGGGCCTAATCACCATGCTCTTATACACATCTTGAGTCCACAACCGCATTTGCACTCTAATCCTCCTATTTTCGGCTAGGGGAAACCCTGCATATTCAATAATATGCGCTCCAGGTAATCCTGCAGGATAAACCTATTTCACCATCACCTGCTACTGACGATGATGGATCTATGGCCAGGGTAACCTACATGAAATGTTCCACTGTAATTAATTGGTATATTTTAAGTGGATTGTTGAGGCAACCAAGTTATAAAACATAACATCATTATGTTACCTTGTTACTGTCATCAACATATTACCATGGGATCTCAATCCCTCATCATAGAATGCCACTGCCTCTCAAGACTTTCATCATCACCATGGGATAGCAATCCCTTATCTCAACATCAGAGGATAACACCTCAACTAGGAACTCAGCCTTTATCAGGTCAACAAACCTTTTCACATCATACGGGTGATACATGTTATCCCATCAATCAAGGGTTATCATTATTCAGTGTTATTCAAAACACATATACCTCATATCCCTTGCATGGATATGCATTCATTTGATACACCTGCATGGTTAGTATGCATATCGAGAAATATAACTAAATCACCAAACATAGATCTTTATGATTACCATGCTATTATGGTTGAAGGTACATGACTGGATCAACATCCATGATTATAGCTATGTGAAGCACAAAGTTGTGTCTTGTAAACAAATTATATTATTGTAATCAAACCATGATCATCCACTATGCCTTTGTCTTATGAACATAATCATATATCTAAACATCTCACTTAGAACCAACTTTAGGTATCAAACATATCATTGGTTACAACCTATCATTCATAATGCATCATCAATAGAGGTGCGGTTACAAGATAATAGATCATCAACTTAGGTTTTCTGGGTTAAGCATAACCCTCACTGAAGGTACCATCTACCCTTACTATAGGTGTGGTGGGTAGCGCCATCCCTCACCCAAAGAGATATCGGGCAAGGTAACATCCCTCACTAAAAGCCTATCGGCTAGGGCACAACCACACATATTAGTCAACGAAGGGGTGCATCCATGCACAAGGGATATTGGGCAAACAGAGATGATGTGTATCGTGCAACTGGTCCAAAATCTATGTATCATGCAGCCAAGGAACCAGGGGTGATATCGTGCAGCTCACCATGCAACCAAGGAGCAAGGGTGTGTTAGGCAACACAACTAGCCCTAACGGCCAAGACCCTATCGCCCATTAGGGTTAGGGTTCATATTGGGCAACCTTCTTCACCATATCGGCCAAGGCCATGGTGCCCAAGCTCAACACTATGTCACCCAACATGCTTACTACAACAAACAACACCAAGGCACTACAAGGTGGCTTGTCATCCAACTGGGTTAGGCACTACATCTAGGTTACCACTAAGGCACCTATTAGGGTTTCACTACCCAAGCATCATATCAGGCAACAACAATACTAGCCTATGTCGCCCAAGGGACAAAATAGAGGTATCTACTAAGCACCATGTCATCCAAAAGCACAACGCCAACTAAGGCAAAGGTACATCTCGGTCAAGGCATATCGCCCAAGGACACTAGCAAGGTTAAGGGGTCATATCGGGCAACACAGCCAACATAACTCAACTTATCATATCATCCAAGCGAAAACCCTAGAAGAGGGGTATCATGCAAAGCACAAGGTCCATATCGGTTTGTTGATCACCAACCTCAAGATCACCATCATCAAACTCTAATAGATCAAGAGAGTTGGCTCACCTCTCAACAACCAAGAGAGAGGGGTTTTACACAACCTCCATTACATATCGGGCAACATGGTGGATCATCATCATAACATCCATCCTTTCAACCTCAACTAGGTCGACATCCAACCAAGGCTCACCTCTCAAATCCATGGTGAGAGAAGGGTATTGCCCAAGTAACTACAACATAGACTCACCTCTCAACAACTAAGAGAGAGGGGTTTTTCGTACACCACTAGAGCTCGAAATCACTTCTCAAAACCAAAAGGGAGAGAAAGGGGTTTTGCCCTAGATACCCTAAACTCATGGTTTGGCTACCAAGGTCAAGAACACATCAACAACATATCCATCATATATTCAACAATATTAAAGGTACAAACTAGGGCAGGAAACATATCTAACAAGATGCATGGTCGATCAAAATGAAAGATAAACATGAAACAAGAAAAGGAAGTAGTATAGCTAGGGTTAGGAGTTATGTAACCTGCCTTAAGAAAGCTCCAAGCTCCTAGCACCAAGCTCCCAAGCTCCAAGCACCACCTTCGGCCACCACAAGAAGAGAAGCAAAGCTCATAACCACCATGGCCGAAGAACAAGAAAGAAGGAGAGGAAGGTGTTAATGAATGAAGGGGAGATGCTCACCACAAGAAGAGAAGCAAGACACACTCTAGGGTTCGGCCACCACTAGAGGAAGAAGAAGACTCCAAGAAGATCGGCCACCAAGATTACTCTACCAAGTGTATCAGCCACCATGCTCACCAAGGAGAGGTATCGTCCACCAAGGAAGAAGGGAAGAAACTAAAGAGATAAAGGGATCCCAAGCTAGCAAAGAAGGGGGTATATAAGCAAGAGGGTTAAGTGGGCATCCGCTAAGGGCTTGCTCCACATGTGTCCGTCCAATCGCCACATATCCCAAGGTTATGTCACATGTTAGCATCCCAAACCACTTGTCTATGACTTACCATCTACTAGCAAGGCAACGAGCACTTGTCCAAATAAGGTGACACAAATGAGGCTAGGTCAAGTGGGGTGTGTGTTGCCCAACATGGTAACCCGACACACCCACCACCACCTTGGCCGATACACCTTCCTGGCTGACACACCATCCTAGACGACACACTCAAGCTTGGCCGATACACCTAGGGCTTGCCCGATACAAGGCCCTACAAAGCTAGGCAAAGCCCAAACAAGGATCAACAAGGCAAAACAAAGCCCAAAGATACTCAAACAACAAGACCAACCCATCATCTCAACCCTAGAGGATGCAAGGAGAGAGAAAGATATCTCTCAAGGTGACAAACTTGCACACTAACCCTAAAACTTGGGTAAATTGCAAGTTGCACCTCAACCTCTCAACAAAGCACATTTAAACCCTAATCACAACTCAGGTGATTAGCAAACATCTCAACACAAGGTTTAGGCAAAGCAAATAGGGTAATCCCAAAACGAAGGCCATGGTCCTTACAAGCCATAAACCCCTACAAAATGATTAAAATGCGAGGGATACTTCCTCCTCATCTCTTCCTCAAGCTCCCACGTGGCTTCCTCAATGCCACGATGATGCCAAAGATCTTTTACAAGCACCAGGTCCTTCCTTATCAACTTCTTCACTCTTCTGTCAAGAATCATCATTAGACCTTCCTCGTAGGTCACATCTTCATCAAGCTCAACCTCAACTGGCTGTATCATTGTCCCTATGTTTGGATGACTTTTCTTCAGCATACATACATGGAACACCATATGTAACTTGTACAACTCTGGTGGCAATTCTAACTTGTAAGCTACCTTTCCAACACGTGCTATTATCAGATATGGCCCCATATACCTGGGTGCCAGCTTGCCTTTCCATCCAAACCTCAACACGCCTTTCCATGGTGAGACCTTGAGATACACTTTGTCTCCCACCTGGAACTCTAAAGGTCGTCGGTGATTGTCTGCATACGAATTCTATCTATCCTGTGCCACCTTCAACTGTTGCTGTATTACTTTGATCTTCTCTATTTTCTGCTACACTAAGTCATGACCCACAAGTTGATACTCACCAGACTCATACCAGCACAAAGGAGATCTACACTTCCTGCCATATAAAGCCTCATAAGGAGCCATGTCGATGCTCTGCTGGTAACTATTGTTGTAAGCAAACTCTATGAAACTGAGATGCACGTCCCAACTGCCTAGGAACTACAAAACACAAGCTCAGAGAAGATCCTCCAAAGTCTGAATAGTCCTTTCAGAATGTCCATCTGTCTGTGGGTGGAAAGTGGTATTGAACCTCAACTGTGTTCCCAATGCTTTGTGCAACTGATCCCAAAAATGACTCGTGAACTGGGGTCATCTATTAGAACTATCATTGTGGGCACGTCGAGCAAACACACTATCTCATCCACATACACCTGAGCAAGCTTCTCCGCTGTATACGTTGTCTTCACAAGTATGAAATGAGAAGATGTCAATCTGTCCACTATCACCCAGATAGAATCATGATTCTTAGTAGCTGTCCTCAGTAGGCCAACTACAAAATCTATGGTTGTATGATCCCATTTCCACTGCGATATCAACATGGGTTGTAACGTACCTACCGGTTTCTGATGCTCAACCTTGACCTGCTGGCATACCGCACATTTCGCCACAAACTTGGCTACATCTTTCTTCAAGCCAGGCCACCAATACATGTCCTTCAGATTATGATACATCTTGGTGACACCTGGATGCATAGCACACATCGACACATGCACTTCCTCGAGCACTATCTTTCTAAGATTATCAACATCGGGGACCATCATCCTACCATGATATCAAACTAGTCCATCCTCAGACTCATGGAACCCATCACGCTTCTCACTGCCAAACTCCGATTTAATTAACTGAATAAAAGCATCTGCCTGCTGTGCGTCTTTGATCTACTGTCTCAATGCAGACTTTACTTTCATATGTGCCAACAGTCCTGCCAACAAGGAGACTTCCAACCGTACATTCATATGCGGCAAAGAGACAAACATATCCCACCTATGGCACACCAAGGAACTCAACTGTTCTTTCTTCATAGGAAGAGTAGGAGACTTCCTGCTAAGAGGATCAGCTACCACGTTTGCCTTACCAAGATGATACTCAATGGTGCGATCGTAATCATTGATCAACTCCATCTAGTGACGCTGCAATACTACAGAAATAGCATTCAGTGTCGCTTTTCTGGGCGTCGGTTATTAAGGAAAACCGACGCCTAACATATAAGGCGTCGGTTGTTTAATAAAACCGACGTCTATATTCGAAGACCAGCCAGACACGGGTACCGCTTTGTATTAAGCGTCGGTTGTTTATAAAAAACCGACGCTTAAAGTCGCCCGCGAAATCCATTTTTCGATAAAAAAAATAGTGTCATTTTCAGCGTCGGTTATATACCTAGAAAACCGACGCCTATTTGCGATGAAAATTTGCGCGGACAATGTCACTTTCAGCGTCGGTTATCCTTGTCTAACCGACGCTGAAGGTGGTTCCCGCCAAAAATTTCCATGAAAATATCGTCCAATTGGACGTCGGTTGTTTCAACCAACCGACGCTAAAGATGTTTAGGCGTCGGTTGTTGTAAACAACCGACGCTATTTGGGAACTCATAACCCCCCGCGATCGCCTGACTCTTACCCTTTCTTCTGTTTCATTGCTACCCTATTGTGGCGATTTTCCCTGTTGTAGCGACTTTCCGGCGCCCTTCTTCTCCGCCGCCCCTGCTGCTGCTGCTGTCCGCTCGTCGCCGCCGGTCGTTGCCCACCGCCCCTGCTCTCCTCTAGTCGTCGCCGCCAGTAGAAGCAGCTACGGTGCTGTCATCGTCACCTCCGCCCCCGCCGGTAGAAGCAGCTTTACTCATGCTGTCCTCGTGCAAGGTAACCCACAAACCTTCACCACCTTTTTTGTCCTCTGCCTTGCTTTTCTCTGCCGCCGCCGACATAGAACTCACCCAGGCAGTGCCTAAGTAGGTGTCAGGGCACGCCTAGGGTCCCAATTTTTTGGTAAACATGAAGGAGCCTATGGGCAGGTTAGGATAATAGAAATTTTGTAGGATAGGTGTGATGCAATTTGGGTTTCTTGGATAAGGAATTGTGGTGGAAATTGGTAAAATGGTAGAATGTGTTGCAACTAGAGGTTATGCTCCTACATTTTTCCAACAACAACATTCTACATAGGTGGTCCTCAGTAGAACATACATCAATTGGATATCCACCATGGATGATAGCCTTCCAACTGTGAGAAATTGTTAGTTTAGTTTATGAGTAATACATATTATTGTAAATACTAGGACCTTTTCTCAATGAACTCATAAGGTCAAAACTATAGCATAAAAAATAACTTACACATGGGAGGTTAGTTTTTGAAATTATCAAGAGATTTGGAGATATTAAAATACTACCTACTTCATAGATCATGCATCCATATATGACTCACTACAATCATCATGCTCCAATAAATGGAGAAGCAAGTATCTAGAGGAGGAATATATCACACAACTTCATACACATACTTTCCTAAAGATACTAAGACTTGTAGAGTTTGGATGACAATATCACATTCCAACACCTTCCAATCATCCATGATATATTCCCACTCATGGATGCACGTCTAGGCTGCACGTCTAGTGGATTTTTTTTTAAAAGTTATTTACTGATTGTGTTTATTTAATAATGTACTGATACATATGTGATATACCAATCTGATAGTCCATGATAGAACAAAACATAATGATGTTGACTGCAACTTTGTGTGTCATGCTATTCTTAATTAAGTGTATATTTACTTCATAATTGAATGTTTAAGTAAGTTATAGATATCTTGATGATGAACTGTAATGCACACATGTGACATGTTTGGAATGTAAATGATGAACTGTAATGCACACATGTTTAACTTATTTTATTGTTGAGTATATTGAGAATCCTAATCACCCTTCTTGCTTAATGATGAACTGTAATGCACACATGTGAATGCTTGGAATTTAAATGATGAACTTTTCCCTAAATTGCCAATCATGCTTTTAAAGACATCAATAATCACCCTAATTTGAAGAACTAGGATTTTAGGTATAAGAATGACAACACATTATTTGTTGGCCTAGAACCCCGTCCAAGATTTACTCATTAGGAGTAAATCTTGGATAGTCCCCGGTTTGGGACTGTTCTTGAACACCTAATCTCACTTAGGATGTAAGTGTATAATGTGTATTGAGTTTTCGAGAAAATTTTGGTAGCATTTCCCCGTTTTTTCTCTAAGTACATATGTACTTAGAGAACAGCGGGGAAATGCTGCCGAAATTTTCTTGAAAACCCAATACACATTATACACTTACTAGTGAGATTAGGCGTTCAAGGATGGGATAGGTGGTACACATTTATTATATATAAGAATGACATCACATGTGTTTGTTGGCATTTCCCTGTTTGTTCTCTAAGTACATATGTACTTAGAGAACAGCGGGGAAATGCTGCCTAATCTTTTCCTAATATATACTTGTTTCCTAATATATACTTGTTTTCTCTGATCATAGAATGGATAGATCATGGATGTCCATTCGTAATCGTTGCAGCCCAGAGTTTATATCTGGTCTTGATCAGTTTATTAGATTTGCCGAGGAACATAGGAAAAAACCTACAGATAGGTTCTACTGTCCATGTAGGCATTGCGGTAACAACTTGAAAGTCAACACTGGTGAGGAAATCAAAAGTCATGTCATGTGCAACGGGATTGTACAAGGCTATACAGAATGGCACTGGCATGGAGAGATTTCAAAATCGAAACCAGTAGATGTCGATAGTAGTGCTTGGGTGGAAGAAGAAATTGCCTCCGATGACGTAAATGTGAATGAACCAGTTCCAGCAGACATCGTTGATGCGATGCTGGATAGTTGTAGGGTAGAGCACACCGATCCACCTCCTATCTTTACAAACATTGTGCATGATGCTGAGATACCATTATACACAGGCTCTGCTAAGTTTACGAAGCTTAGCGCTGTGTTGAGATTGTATAAGTTGAAAGATAACAATAGATGGAGCGACAAAAGCTTCACTTCATTGTTGACTTTGTTGAATGAAATGCTTCCTGAAGGAAACGAGCTTCCAATCTCAACATACCAGGTAAAGAAAATGTTGTGCCCAATGGGAATGGAGGCCAAGAAGATACACACATGCCCGAATGATTGTGTATTATTTCAAAAGGACTTTGTAGATTTGAAAGATTGTCCAAAATGTGGTGCGTCACGGTATAAATTGACGACTTCGGGGGAGTCCAAAACTGGTTCTCCTGCCAAGGTGTTGTGGTATCTACCTATAATATCACGGTTTCAACGCTTGTTTGCAAATCCGAAAGATGCGAAGAATTTGAGGTGGCATGCAGATGTTAAGAAAAATAATGATGGGATCCTACGACATGCGTCTGATTCCCCACAGTGGAAGAAGATTGATCTATTGTACCCTAAATTTGGTGAAGAAGATAGGAATCTAAGACTTGGGCTTTGTACAGATGGGATGAATCCGTACGGGACATTGAACAGCCAACATAGCACTTGGCCAGTCATGCTTGTTATATACAATCTTCCTCCCTGGATGTGTATGAAAAATAAGTACGTTATGTTGTCATTGTTGATATCGGGCCCTAAACAACCCGGAAATGATATCAATGTTTATCTTGAACCTTTGATTGATGACTTAAAGAAACTTTGGGCTGAAGGTGTGATGACCTATGATGCTTCAGCAAGAGAGACATTTCGTTTGCACGCTATGTTGTTTTGCACTATTAATGACTTTCCAGCATATGGGAATTTGTCTGGATATAGTGTCAAAGGAGCTAAAGGGTGTCCTATATGTGAAGAAAACACTGATTCAATAAGACTAAAACATGGCGGCAAGACTGTATATCTTGGTCATCGAAGGTTTCTTTCAAAATTCCATCCATATCGTAGGAAGCGCAAAGCATTCAATGGATGGAATGATGAACGGAGTGCACCTAAACCTATACCAGGGGATGTTGTTTATGAAAGAGTAAAAGACATTGTCAATGAATTTGGTAAGAAATCACAATGTAGTATGGCCACACGGAGTGACAATTCTTCATTCAATAAGAAGTCAATATTTTGGGATCTTCCTTATTGGAGTTCTTTGACAGTCAGGCATTGTATCGATGTAATGCACGTTGAGAAAAATGTCTGTGATAGCATCATTGGTACTCTATTAAATATACCAGGTAAGACTAAAGATGGGATAAAATCCAGACTGGACCTACGTGAAATGGGAATAAGGTCAGAATTAACAGAATTACGTGAAATGGGTAATAAAAGAACATACTTACCTCCCGCTTGTTACACGTTGTCTAGAAAGGAGAAGAAAACTTTTTGTGAATGCTTGGTAAATGTTAAGGTGCCACATGGTTACTCATCCAACATCCGTAGATTGGTATCAATGAAAGATCTGAAGTTGATAGGTCTTAAATCTCATGATTGTCACACTCTAATGCAACAAATATTGCCCGTGGCAATTCGATCTATATTGCCGAAGCATGTAAGGTTTGCAATTACCAGACTTTGTTTCTTTTTCAACACTCTATGCAGCAAAGTTATTGACCCTGATACTCTCGATAATTTGCAAAGAGAAGTGGTTGTTACCCTATGTCAGCTTGAGATGTATTTCCCTCCTTCGTTCTTTGATATCATGGTACATCTTGTTGTCCACTTGACTAGGGAAGTGAAAATGTTGGGACCAATTTTCTTGCATTGGATGTATCCCTTTGAACGATACATGAGCGTTTTTAAAGGTGATGTTCGAAACCGTTATCGGCCTGAAGGGAGTATTATTGAAGGTTATGTGGTGAGAGAGGTTATGGATTTTTGCAATGACTTTCTCAGTGGTAATGACACTCCTGATAATGACAAGAATATTGAGGAGGGCAAAGGAATTTTGGGATCACGGGTGAAAGTAATCAGCCGTGAGCAGTTGGAACAAGCTCACTTGTATATTTTACATAATATGGACGAAGTGAGTGTTTATATCGAGGAACATACCAATTTCATAAAGAGACAACATCCTCGAGCAAGTTCAATGTGGCTTGCTAGAGAGCATAATAAGACTTTTACTAAGTGGTTTGAAGATAAAGTCTTACATCAACTATCTCAAACACCAAATGATATTACAGAAACTATAAAATGCCTCGCCTTTAAACCAAAACCGAATGCTATGTCTTACGAAGGGTTTGACATTAATGGATTCACATATTACACAAAGCGCCAAGATGATAAGAGTGTCGTCCAAAATAGTGGGGTCACTCTTCAAGCGTCGACTATGTACTTTGCAAGTGCAAAGGATAAGAGTCCACGTGAAGCGAAAATGTCATATTACGGTGTCATTGAGGACATTTGGGAGTTTGACTACATAGATTTCAAAATTCCTCTCTTCAAATGTAATTGGGTTGATAACACCAAAGGAGTTATAGTGGATGAATTGGGTTTCACTTTGGTGAACTTTGAAAAGATTGGTGAGAAGGGTGAACCATTCATATTGGCATCACAGGCGAAACAAATATTCTATATCGATGATCCTGCAAATGATAAATGGTCGGTTGTTCTTCATGGTAAAAGACAGTTCATTGAAGATCCTATAGATGAAGAAGAGTACTATGATAAGTATGATGACTCCAGTCCATTCTCAGTTGGGTTGCCAACTCCACAAAATATTGAAGCTAATGATGACTTATATGTGCGCGGAGATCACAATGAAGGATTGTTAATTGATAAAAGATCACAATTTTAGAGACATGTATGTTTATACAAATGCTAAATGTTTGCCTTTTTCTAGTTAATACAAATGCTAAATGTTTGCCTTTTTCTAGTTAATACAAATGCTAAATGTTTGCCTTTTTCTAGTTAATAGAAATGCTAAATGTTTGCCTTTTTAATGACATTTTCAGATGGCTGACCATGATGAGCATGATGTCCATGATGAGCATGAAGTCCATGATGAGCATGCTGTCCATGACGAGCATGGCGAGGATACTAATGTAAGATCTAAAAACATATCATGTATTTCTATAAAATTCATTATCTTCTAGTTATGTCATATATCCTATATTTATATATTGGGCTAATTTAGTGTGTTTTAATTTTGTCAAATTTTAGGTTGATGCACCTGTACCCACTGAAGCACTGGAGCAACTTGATGCGCAACACCAAACACTTAACAAGAAAAGGGGCATCACTCTGTTGAAGAAGTTATTAGCGCTAAGTGGTAGTGGATCTAAATTGGTGGTGGAGTTTGATAATGGAGGAAATCCAATTGGAGTGAACCGCAATAATTTTGTGAACTATCTTGGGTGTACCACTCGGAGCCATTGTGGTGTTAAGTATGACAATTGGCATAAAGTTCCTCAAGGGAAAAAAGACTTGATATGGAAGGATTTATGCGTGAGTTATTATTATTTGCAATTCAATTTTGTAGATTACAAATTCTATTATTTGCAATTCTATTTTGGATACTAGTTAATAACATTTCTATTTTACATAATCTGTTTGCATTGGATGAGAAGTTGCATCGTAAAAATGTGATGCAACGCGCTGGAAAGATGCTTAGGAATTATAGGACAAATCTGAATAGAGAATACATAAAAGAGGGTGATAAGAAGAAGAAGTCAGCCCTTGAACAATGGAACTTCTTGGACAAAGAAGATTGGGACAATTTTGTTGCTTCAAGAAAATCTGAAGAATTCAAGGTATTAGGCGTCACTCCCAATTTAATTAATATACATTGTATTCACCTATTCAAGATTAGCATTTAGTGCTACTAACCAAATCATTAATGTGCATACTAACTAGGCCCTCAGTGACGCACAAAAAGCAAGGCGTGCACTGAATATGCATGACCACACTATGGGTCCAAAAGGCTATGCAAGCGTTCGCCAAAGACTACAGGCAGAGTCTGCGGCTACTCAGGAGTCTGCTCCTACTCAGGAGTCTGCCACACCCATGCCTCGCCATGATATCTGGATAGCTGGCAGGCAAAATAAGAAGGGTGAAATAAAGAAGCCTGTAACTGCTGAGGCGGCTGCAAAAATGGTAAAATAACACTCTTAGAGAAATTGTTTGAATATTGATTATTTGTGGTGTTAACTTACCAATTTCTGTTTATGGTGATTAGCGGGAGCTGCACGAGCAGAGGAAACAAGGCACGTTCATCCCTCAGGGCACAAGGGATGAATTGACAGTTGCTCTGGGTAACCCAGAGCATCCTGGACGTGTTAGAGGTGCCGGCGCTGGTGTTGGCATCAAAGCATTCTTTGGGCCATCCCAGCGCAAACCCAGAGCGGGACTTTCTCAAGAAGAGGTAACCTATTCTTTTTTTAGAATGTTACTGCAAAATGAAATTCATTAATAAGAAGCTAATGTTTCTTTTATCCATGTATAGGAGAATAAGAGAGTTGAGGATTTAGTTGCTAAGAAGGTCAACGATGTAGTTGCTGAGAAGGTCAAGGAAGAATTGCTGCGGTGGCAGGCATCTCAGGCTTCCAATCAGCCTATGGCGACCCACTCTTCTCCTGATGCACAGACTGTGAGTAATCCTGGAGACCCATCGCCTAGCACGTCTGCTGTAAGTATTGTTTATGACATTGTAGCTAGTCTTTTCAAGATGATATGTTTTCAAGATTATATGTATATATGTATAACATTCTTTACGTAAATTTGTAGGCATTGAAGCCATGCCGCTTAAGAATAGAAGACTATGTTGTTGCAGAGGCGCAAGCTTACCCGTCCCTTCCTGGGGAAAGGTTTCACGGGACTCCAATGCCACAGGGCTATGTTCGTGTGGGCCCATTACGTGTGTTACCCGATTGGAGGGAAGTTGTGTTGCCATATGCCCACCCAGATATTGATACACTTGGTGAGGCAGAAGGCGGGGTCATATTGTGGCCCAAAGCAGATGTCGTCTACACGACTGAAATTGTAAGATAAATTTACATTGATTTAGACTGTTGATGTGTATATATGATGTCAACTGATCTGAAATTATATATACAGGTTAAAAAGAAGACACCAGGAGCACCTAGGCCTCCAACTCCACTTCCCGCATTACCAACTTGGGTTCCAACTAACCTAACATACCCGTTAGGTCCTGCTTGTAGGAGAATGACATGCTGGCTACGGGCACATAATATACATTGCCCTATAATAGTTTCTTTAGATGTAGATTATGCAGGTCGATCATACGATAGCTCTTTATTTATACAAGATATTATTGAGCTGTTTATGTATGATTGGCTGAATACATCAATGATAGAGACATGGATAAGGTGAGATCTTGTTTATACATCCATATACCTTGTGTAAGATCCGGTGATCTGGTTTCTTATATATTAATGCATACGCCTATATGTTTTGCAGCTACTTAGTCGAAGATCATTGCAAACAATTTGCATTTGATCATGTGGGATTTTTGATTCCATCATTGATTAGTTTGGTAGCTAAAGTCCCTGATAATGTTCAACAATACTGTATAGATGCTTTTACAATTTTTGGTCAGCAAAAGAAGACGATAATAATAGCTCCATTCAATGTCAAGTAAGTTTACTTTATTTATAATTTGGACTTAAGAAAATTCCATTTTTATTTTGCATTTTGAGTTATTAATTGTTAACTTCTTACTTCTAGCGGTAGACATTGGGAGTTACTAGTTATTGTCCCCGGGACATTCACTGTTTATTATCTAGATCCTGCGGGGAGTACATTGAACACTAAAATTGGACACGTAATGAGAATGCCATTATTCTGGTGAGAAATATTTCATTTTTATATCCGTTAACATCTTTTATTACATTACTATTTACTTATGCAATTTATTGTGTTATATTAACATGTAGGGGTTTAGATGCATTCAAAAAGGCTGGAGGAACGGTCCCAAGGAAAAAGAACCAGCCAATAAATTGGCAGAACGTACAAGTAAGTTCCCGACTCGAATATATATATTATTGATGTGAATTGTGCTTAGTTGTATTATTTTGTATGTTTCAATTTATAGTGTGCTACACAAGACAATGGCTGGGCATGCGCATACTATGTGATGCGATTTATGCAGATGATTATCAAATATGCCGCATTGGACATCGATACCATACATGAGGTATTATATATAGTCTCATTAGTTAGTATGAAATATATCAATCTTATCTTATTTTTATATTATTACTTATATATATACATCATTCTCTTTGCAGGTGTTTAAAATTGACAACACTACAGGTAAACACTTAAAAAATATACATGCTCCATATACGATGGAAGCATTAAATGAAGTAAGAGAAGAATGGGCAAAAGCCATACAAGCAGTGGCAACTGTAAGATATAATTGGGATGTTGATAGCGATAATGAATGATACTATGTAAATGAATATTTATGAATGTTAATACATGTATTTGAATGTTTCTATATGTGTGAATGTGAGAATTGAATTGATGTCTGAATGTATGTACTTGTGTAGAATTTCGCTTGTGACTTTTGCAGGTTTGCGGCCTGTTTGTAGGCTGATATCAATGGATGTCGTAAACCTGCAGTTCAGTAAAATGAACTACAGGTTCTCATCCTGCTGACCAGCCACAGCAGGCCTGCAAACTGATATGAAAAAATAAAAATAAATAGGCGTCGGTTATTTATAGAAAACCGTCAGCAAAGACATACAGCGTCGGTTATGTGATAAAACCGCCGCCTAATAGTACAAACAACCCGACCGTGCAGGATAGCACGGCCGTGGTGTAAATGGCGTCGGTTATTCATATAAAACCGACGCCTATAGTACTAACACGGCCGTGCAGGAAAGCACGGCCGTGTCGTCTTGAAGTACAGGCGTCGGTGGTTTAGTATATAACCGACGCCAAAAGTGTTCGCGCCACAGAAAATGGCGTCATCTAGGGCACTTTATGTGTCGGTTATCTACTAAAACACCGATGCTATATTCTATATAGGCGTCGGTTGTGTAGTAAATAACCGACGCACAAAGTGCCCTAGATGATGCCATTTTCTGTGGCGGGAACACTTTTGGCGGCGGGCGGTTATTTACTAAACAACTGACGCCTATAGGACAAATAGGCGTCGGTTAAAAAACCGACGCCGAAGTGTTCGACCTTTAGCGGCGCCCACATAGGCATCGGTCGGAAACCGACGCCAAATGGTGTTAAACGACCGACGCCAAAGGCCGTTTCTGTAGTAGTGCTGTCGCATGCTCAACTCATTTTGTGAGAAGATATACTTCAGGTTCTTATGATCCGTAAAGATCTGAAACACTTCCCCATAAAGATAGTGTCGCCAAATCTTTAACACATGGACCGCCGCTACCAGCTCCAAATCATGTGTCAGATAATTCTCCTCATGTTTCTTAAGCTGTCAGGAAGAAAAAGAAACCACATGATCTTTCTACATCAGCACACAACCTAAGCCTTTCTTGGAAGCATCGCAGAAAATAACATAGCCCTTCCCAGGCTCTGGCAACACCAACACTGGAGCACTAGTCAACTTTTCCTTCAAACTTTGGAAAGCTTGCTGACAACGATCATCCCAAACAAAAGGTACAACCTTCTTGGTCAACTTTGTCAATGGCAACATGATTACACTAAAGTCCTTTATAAACCTCTGGTAGTATCCTGCTAAACCCAGAAAACTACGAACTTTTGTCGGCGTCTTTGGTTGCTCCCAGTCTGCAACTGACTCCACCTTCTTGGGGTCCACTCTGACTCCTTATGCAAATATCACATGACCCAAAAACATTACTTCTTCCAACCAGAACACACATTTACTAAACTTGGCATACAACTGATGTTGGCAAAGGAGAGTCAACACTTGTCAAAGATGTTGTTCATGTTGTTGACCGTGTCGACTATAGATCAAGATGTCATCTATAAAAACTACAAGAAACTGATCTTGAAACATATGAAACACCATATTCATTAGATCCATGAAATCAGAAGGTGCATGGTTAGCCTGAACGGCATAATCACAAACTCCAAGTGACCATACCTCATCCTAAAAGTTGACTTTGGTATGTCCTCATCCTTAATCATTAACTGATGATATCCAGACCGTAGATCGATCTTTGAGAACATTGTAGCACCATGAAACTAATCAAATAGGTCATCTATCCTTGACAAATGATACTTGTTCTTGATCGTGACTTTGTTCAACTCTTGATAATCTATGCACAAACGCATCGATCCATCTTTCTTCTTTACGAACAGGACTGGAGAACCCCACGATGATGTGCTCGGTCTGATGAAACCTTTATCCAGAAACTCATGTAACTGCTTCTTCAGGTCTCGGTTGGAGCCATCTTGTACGGTGTCTGAGCAATGGGCTGTGTTCCTGGCACCAGATTGATCTCAAAGTCAATCTCTCGAGGTTGGGGAACACCGGAGAACTCATCAAGAAACACATCTACAAACTCTCAGACAACATGCACCTCCTCAAGGATAGGACCTTTTGCCTTGGTATCCACAATGTGAGATAAGAATGCCTTACATCCTTGCTGCAACAACTTCTCTGCCACCATAGCTGACACTAAACATGTTAGAAGAATCTTCATATCTCCTTGGAAGATCCACCTCTCACCGCCGTCAACAAACACTGCTTGCTTGGAACCACAGTCCAACAAAACCTTATACTTCTCTAAGGTATCCATCCCAAAAATCACATCGAATCCATGCATATCCAGTGGTATAAGATCCACTTGTATACTGTGTCCCAAAAAATATAGAACACAAGATGGACACTCCTCTTGAAGCATCGTGGAACCAATAAGAGGGGTTTCTAACAACAAGCTATCTTTCTTACATCTAATAGGTAAAAGACATCTATCAAGCATAGTACGTGCGATAAAAGAGTTCGTACACCCATTTCAACCAGAACAAATATAAAGCACAAAGAAGACAAATCAGAATGAAATAACTCCATCTGACCTGCCACCACTCGCGGGTTGACTATCGCCCCTGGCTGACTCATAACATAGAATTGAGTCATTGCTTGTTATCCACATCATCTGCTTCCTTGAGCAGATGATCCTGTCTATGATGCTTGACTGCGTCCTCTCCCTCTGGAGCCACTGGACTATTGTTTGTCTGTCCCATGTTGATTCTATCTCGGTCGTTGCGTCACTTCAACATCTTTCCTTGGGCAATTTATCCTAAAATGCCCAACCTGACCATAAAGATGACATGTCTGGTCTCTCTGTTGTGGCCTAGACGACCCTGTCACTAATACTGAAGTTGTGCTGTAAGCTCTAGATGGTGAATAACCATGTCCTCTACCTTTACTTGAGGACCATTGTGATGGTGAACTAGAACCTTGTATCATAGAAGGTGCAGAAAACCTCGGCTTCTTGTGGCTATCAAACCTCTATTTTTGAAACTGAGTAGGCCTCTTCCTAGACATGGCCTCTCTCTTCTCCTTGACTGCCCATTCTGTCCTCCGAACAAATTCCACAAACGTGGCGAACCACTCCCGATTTTCCCAAGCAGCAACAAGTATTGTCAACTCGGCGCTCAAACCCTTCTCAAACCATATGATCTGCTCATAATATGTCACTGCCATTTGAGGACAAAACCTCAGTAGGTCCATAAACTTGGCTTCATACTTGCTGATGCTCATCGATCCTTGGCACAAATGCTCAAACTGGTTGATCTTCTCGTCTAGATACGTCTTGGGGAAGTATCAGCTAACAAACTCCCACCGGAAAACATCCCAACAGATCACCTCACCGAGTCACTTCTCCTCCTTGATGGCCCACCACTGGTTAGCACTACCTTTCAAAAGGTAGACAGCGTGCTTGACTTTGTCTGCTTCGGGGATGTCAAGGATACAGAAGGCCTTCTCAAGACCTATCAGCCACAGATCTACATCCACTGGATCATCCATCCCAACATAGTCCGAATCTCCAACTCGGCGAAGCCGCTCAAAGGTCTTCCCAATAGCCAAAGATTGACCATGGGGAGCTTGTGCTCCTGGCGAAGGCACTGGCAATCTATCCATCATGTGATTCATCGTTGCCATTACATGTCCCATAAGGTGATGATAGGTAGGATTTTCAAGAATGGCTGGGTCAAGTTGGGGGACCTCAGGCACCCAATCTTCATGTGCCTGCACTTGTGCTCCATCAACAGATACACCAGCACTGCTCTCGACTACATGTTCTTCGTGACTTCCAGACACCTTTAAGCTTAAACTTCCGTTGAAGGCAGAAGGTTATTGTAAGAAAATATGGAAAACTCACAAGAATAGACACAAACCTAGTCCTAGATCCCTGTAGACTCAGCCAACCTAGTGCTCTGATACCAAACCTATTGTGACATCCCGTCATCACATATACAATGAAATGCCATGCAAAAATGTGCGTAACTACCATAAATCACATATTACAAAAATCATGGGTTAATTAAAATCGATTGCGAAAAGCATATAATAACGGAACCGATGCATCCATATCCTTAACCTACAAGGAAAACATGTTATATAGACATAAATAAACCTTGATACGTGTCCATAGCTTACATGGACCAAATGTCACATAGGCACAAAGAGTTCATCACCTGTTTATAGATACAGAACAGGCCATACCAGGCCAACAATAGGATAAGAAAACTACATCAGCTATGCATTGTGAAACGTCATCAAAACACTTCCAAGGACCTGAGAGTACAGGGATGACTCTAGGACTCTACTACAAAACAACCAAAACAATAGCATATCCATCTCTTGCCTCCTACTGCTCTTCATGTTTCTCGACCGTAACCTCACGACCACCACCACGTCTAGCACAAACACCTAAAAAGGTTGTAAACCAATGGGGTGAGACACACAGTACCATCGAGAAACATAACTCCCCGCCAAAACTATAAAACTTTAGGAAAAGTAGTTACTCATATAAGCAGCATACTAAACAAAGCTTAACCTTAACAACAACTTACCAAGATATCTGGGAGGCATATAACCAGATATTTCTTTATGGAACATGATTGACAATATAAGCCTGATAAGAACTTTCCACAAGATATGAGGAACGTGTAAATAACTGCAAGAGCAACTACACAAACAAGGCCTCAACCAATGTTCTGTGTTTTGCCTTAAGTAATATATTCTATACGGCTGGATTACGATTTATTATGCCCTGAGGAAGTGAGTCGTCCCGCTCAAATCCAACCTTCAGTTGGGAACCCAAAATCGGTGCCATACAAGGTCAATGGAAGAGCCAGACTCCACGACCTCACCTCTTCGTGGTCATTGCATGTTAACCAAAGCAGGACCGCAGTCTCTTTCTTGAGTGTCCTCCACCACAGGGTTAGCGCACGCAATCTACCCTTTTTTGTCATGAGCCACATGCCTATTCACCATGCTCTTGAGCCATGAATTCATACATGCTCCTTCACATTGAGCCATGGGCCTGATCACCAGGCTCTTATACACATCTTGAGTCCACAACCGCAGTTGCACTCTAATCCTCCTATTTTTGGCTAGGAGAAACCCCGCATATTCAACAATATGCGCTCTAGGTAATCCCACAGGATAAACCTATTTCACCATCACCTGCTACTAACGATGATGGATCTATGGCCTGGGAAACCTACATGAAATGTTCCACTATAATTAATTGGTATATTTTAAGTGGATTGTTGAGGCAACCAAGTTATAAAACATAACAACATTATGTCACCTTATTACTATCATCACCATATTACCATGGGATCTCAATCCCTCATCACAAAATGCCACTACCTCTCAAGGCTTATATCATCACCCTGGGATAGCAATCCCTTATCTCAACATTAGAGGATAACACCTCAACTAGGCACTCAACCTTTATCATGTCAACAAACCTTTTCACATCATATGTGTGATACATGTTATCCCATCAATCAAGGGTTATAATTATTCAGTGTTATTCAAAACACATATACCTCATAGCCCTTACCTGGCTGTGAATTCATTTGATACACCTGCATGGTTAGTATGCATATCGATAGATATAACTGAATCACCAAACATAGATCTTTATGATTACCATGCTATTAGGGTTTAAGGTACATGACTAGATCAACATCCATGATTATAGCTACATGAAGCACAAAGTTGTGTCTTGTAAACAAATTACATTATTGTAAACAAACCATGAGCATCCACTATGCCTTTGTCTTATGAACATAATAATATATATAAACATCTCACTTAGCACCAACTTTAGGTATAAAACATATCATTGGTTACAACCTATCATTCATAACACATCATCAACACAGGTGCAGTTACAAGATAACAAATCATCAACTTATGTTTTCTGGGTTAAGCATAACCCTCACTGAAAGTACCATCTACCCTTACTATAGGTGTGGCGGGTAGCGGCATCCCTCACCCAAAGGGATATCGGGCAAGGTAACATCCCTCACTAAAAGCCTATCGGTTAGGGCACTTAGCCACACATATCGGTCAATGAGGGGGTGCATCCATGCACAAGGGATATCGGGAAAACAGAGATGATGTCTATTGTGCAACTGGTCTAGAAACTATGTATCGTGTAGCTAAGGTACCAGGGGTGATATCGTGCAGATCACCGTGCAACCAAGGAGTAAGGGTGTGTCGGGAAACACAACTGGCCCTAACGGCCAAGACCCTATCACCCATTAGGGTTAGGGTTCATATCGGGCAACCTTCTTCACCATATCGGCCAATGCCATAACGGCCAAGGCTATGTCGCCCAAGCACAACACTGTGTCGCCCAACAAGCTTACTATAACAAACGACACCAAGGCACCACAAGGTGTCCTGTCATCCAACTGGGTTAGGCACTACATCTAGGTCACCACTAAGGCACCTATTAGGGTTTCACTACCCAAGCATCATATCGGGCAACAACAAAACTAGCCTATGTTGCCCAAGGTACAAAATAGAGGTATCTACTAAGCACCCTGTAGGCCAAAGGCACAACACCAACTAAGGCAAAGGTACATCTCGGTCAAGGCATATCACCCAAGGACACTAGCAAGGTTAAGGGGTCATATCAGGTAACAAAGCCAACAAAACTCAACTTATCATATCATTCAAGCCAAAATCCTAGAAGAGTGGTATCATGCAAAGCAGAAGGTCGATATCGGTTTTTTCATCTCCAACCTCAAGATCACCATCATGAAACCCTAACAGATCAAGAGAGTCGACTCAACTCTCAACAACCAAGAGAGAGGGGTTTTGCACAACCTCCATCACATATCGGGAAACTTGGTGGATCATCATCATAACGACCATCCTTTCAACCTCAACTAGGTCGACGTCCAACCAAGGCTCACCTCTCAAATCCATGGTGAGAGAAGGGTATTGCCCAAGCAACTAGAGCATAGACTCACCTCTCAACAACCAAGAGAGAGGGGTTCTACCTACACCACTAGAGCTCAAACTCACTTCTCAAAACCAAAAGGGAGAGAAAGGGGTTTTGCCCAAGAAACCATAAACTCATAGTTCGGATACCATGGTCAAGAACACATCAACAACATATCCATCATATATTCAACAATATTAAAGGTACAAACTAGGGCAACAAACATATCTAACAAGATGCATGGCCGATCAAGATGAAACATAGACATGCAACAAGAAAAGGAAGTAGTATAGCTAGGGTTAGGAGTTATGTAACCCACCTTAAGCAAGCTCCAAGATCCTAGCACCAAGCTCCCAAGCTCCAAGCACCACCTTCAACCACAACAAGAAGAGAAGAAAAGCTCGTAACCACCATGGCTAATGAACAAGCAAGAAGGAGAGGAAGCTGCTAAGGAAAGAGGGGGAGATGCTCACCAAAAGAAGAGAAGCAAGACACACTCTAAGGTTCAACCACCACTAGAGGAAGAAGAAGACTCTAAGAAGATCGGACACCAAGCGTTCTCTACCAAGTGTATCAGCCACCATGCTCACCAAGGAGAGGTATCGTCCACCAAGGAAGAAGGGAAGAAACTAAAGAGATAAAGGGATCCCAAGCTAGCAAAGAAGGGGGTATATAAGCAAGAGGGTTAAGTGGGCATCCGCTAAGGGCTTGCTCCACATGTGTCCGTCCAATCGCCACATATCCCAAGGTTATGTCACATGCTAGCATCCCAAACCACTTGTCTATGACTTACCATCTACTAGCAAGGCAACGAGCACTTGTCCAAATAAGGTGACACAAATGAGGCTAGGTCAAGTGGGGTGTGTGTTGCCCAACATGGTAACCCGACACACCCACCACCACCTTGGCTGATACACCTTCCTGGACGACACACCATCCTGGCCGACACACTCAAGCTTGGCCGATACACCCAGGGCTTGCCCGATACAAGGCCCAACAAAGCAAGGCAAAGCCCAAACAAGGATCAACAAGGAAAAACAAAGCCCAAAACTACTCAAACAACAAGCCCAACCCATCCTCTCAACCCTAGAGGATGCAAGGAGAGAGAAACATATCTCTCAAGGTGATAAACTTGCACATGAACCCTAAAACGTGGGTAAATTGCAAGTTGCACCTCAACCTCTCAACAAAGCACAGACAAACGCTAATCACAACTCAGGTGATTAGCAAATATCTCAACACAAGGTTTAGGCAAAGCAAATAGGGTAATCCCAAAATGAAGGTCAGGGTCCTTACAGAAAGTGTCTCATGAATTAGCTAATTATACCTCAAGACAAGGTGGAAATGACACTTATCACAAATGAGTGCTGGTCCATCCAACACATAGGCGGAAAATTAGACCTTTTGGTGAGGAGAGCATTCCATGCCCTCAAAGGTTCCTTCCAAAGCCAAAACCTAAGCATCTACCATTATCTAGTATTTCCATGTCACTTTCACCTTTGAAGTAGGGTGGATGCATCTTTACAAAGTTGTGTGGGCTAAATTAGACATTATTATAATCCCTTTGTTTTGATGATGACAAACATTTCATTCTTGTGGATCTAACGTGCTACTTGAGTGTTGCAGGAACTTCATGGATGAAACAACTTGGAAGATCTATATGCTCAAAAGGCTTTAATTTCATGATTGTAATCAAATGTAAAAACTTGTACAAGTATATAATGTACAAGTACTTAGATATAATGTTAATCAAGCGTTTAGATCTTCCCTATCCACACACAACATTTAGATAGGTCATCCCCTACAATAGTGTCACAAGTGCACATTGATACACACACTTAGTACATAGTTTAAACATTGAAATAGAGTCATTCTCGTTCAACAAACTTCTCGACTGAGACACTCTCGGTCAACAAACTCCGCGACCGAGAATTGACCCAAGTAGCCGTTAGACACAACAAACAAGGTAGTTGGGAGTTGGAATCGAACATTACACACTTGCTCCAGACTGTCCCTCGGTTGACAAAAACTTCGACCGATAGGACTCTCGGTCGACAATTCCTCGACCGAGATTGTCTTTGTCTGCACTTTTCAGAAATAATTAACTAGCCATTGCTAAAGCAATTAGTGGACAACTAATGGCTAGTTAAGCACTAAGAACCAACTAGAATGTGTCTAGAACGTCCTTAAGCACTCATAGGCCATTCCTATAAATAGGACATGCCTTAGGACACCCAAAATACACTTGTGCAATACTTGAGCATACATACTTGCAATTGGCAATTCATTCTTGTGAGCAATTGAGCAACTCTAACATTTTCTATTCATTTCCATTGCTCCAATTTTGTGTCCTATAGGCTAGCATCTCCTACCCACTGCACTTCCACTTCCATACACATTGGTTAGGAGATCAAAATGCTTGATATAGGAAATCAAGCCTTGTGCTACAATGGTAATTGTAATTTCCATTTTCCCTTCTTGTTCTTTCTTATTGCTTGTACTCTCCTTGCTACTCCTAGGGTTGGAGGTTGTGGATTGGAGAGAATTTGATCTTCTCTGTGGAGAAGGAGGACTTTGGACTACTTCAAGAAGGCTGTCTCAACTGGAAGCTACTTTAAGAGGAAGGCTACTTCAAGGGGGAGCTTGAAGTTACTTCAAGGAAGGCTGCTTCGAGGTTGGTGGGACTACTTCTAGGTGAAGGCTATCCAAAGGGTGGTGAAAGTATTTGTAATTTTATGTAACATCCTTTTGAGGTAATAAAATTTAAATACTTTCAAAATCCCAATTGGAAACAATTGGGTAGTGGACTGACTCCCTTAGTTTTTACTAAGGGTGGAACCACTCTAAACACCTTGCCTCCTTCTTATTATCTCAATTGTGCTTGCTTGAGTTGAAATATTATTAAATTATTTATAAAACCCTATGAACCTCCCTCTAGTGTTTTTTCATTTGGTATCAGAGCAAGGCTTCAAGGAGCTCTAATCGAGTCTTGAAGAATGGAGGGTGGTGGTGTCTACAACCACAAGCAAAGGAGAAGCTTGGATCAATCTTCAACAAGTTGTAATTAGTGCTTAGGAACAAGACACACAACACCTAGCTGTCCGTGGAGGTTAAAGAAGGAAGATGTGCATAAAGAATGTCTTATTGCTACAATAAGTGAAGAAGAAGAAGAGGTAAGTCTTTTTGATTTATCTAAAGAAGAGTTAATTGCTAGCCTTCAAGAGACACATGATAAGTATATTGAGTGCATGAAAGAAATTAAAGAAATCTAATAAAGCAAATGATGAGTTACATGTTAAACTTCTTGCTCTCACATCTGAAAATGAAGATCTTAAGGAGAAATTAAACTTAACTATTGAAGACCATGATATTAAGATGAAATCAGTAGAGGCAAATTGCAATCTTCTCTCTCTAGAAAAGATAAACTTGCAAGCCCAAATTAATGACCTTCAAAAACAACCAATCTTGTGCACTCATCTAGATTATGATACTATTGTGAAAGAAAGAGATTATTTATTATCTAATCTAGATCAAGCAAAGTTAGATATCAATAAGAGAATGGATGAGATTGCTAAGTTACAACAATAATTTAGTAGCTTAAGAAACAGCGATGTTCTTGATAAGATCTTAAATGTTTCTCATGGTCAAATTGGAAGGAGAGGACTAGGTTACAAGCCTATAGGAAAATCCTATCAAAAACCTAGTGGGGGAAGGACTCAAGTGCCAAAGACTCAATCTATGTATGTACCTAAAGGCAAGTATACATATGTACCCGAGAACAATCTAGAAGAGAGAAATGAGATTGATTCTATATGTTACCATTATTGTTTGTGTCTTGGACATTATTCCTTCTCATTCCCTTACAAGAAAAAGGATGATGAGTTGGTATGGGTTCCAAAACCCCCAAACTAAATACATTAAGTTGAGATATGACCAAAGACTCTAAATTGTATATCTTTATGTCTATCTCAACTTAACATAATGAGATAACAAATTGATTCAAGAAATTAAAATTTCTAACTTGAAAATACACATTTTATATAAACCTGTAGAGACACATCTTTAATAACTTGTTTTAGTTTAAGTTCCTAAAACCTAGAGATTTGAATATGATTAGTTGAGATTTGACTCAAATGTTACTTTAATACTTAAATGTTTTATCTGAACTAAACTGAGTTTTAAATTACATAATTGAATTGAAAGTGATCTATGCTTTACTTGCAAATAACTACTAAAATATGATATAGAAACATTCTCAGTCGAGAAAATGTTCGACTGAGAACACTGTCGGTCGAGAATTAGTCGAATGAGAAGGTTACTGTTTTTAAGCTTGCAAAAATCTGAAAAAAACATGTACAAACAACAGCATTCTCGGTCGACAAAATCTCCGATCGAGATAAATTTGATCGAAGAAAAGTTCAACTAAATCAAGTTTTGATGAACCTATTTTAATTGATCTAGTTTACTATCAATTTGATATTAATGATTGATTTAATATGAAAATCAAGAATATATCTTGGAGAAAATTTTTTAAACATATAACATAAATTGCAAGTTCATTTTAAATTGATGTAATCTCCAACATGGTTTGGCTTAAAACTAAAAATTATGAACCATGTAGATTTCATTATGATTTTATAATAATCCACATGGTTTGTGATAAGTATTCCTTGGTCTATTCATATAAAAACCATGTGTCTTGAAATTTGCTTTTAAATGATTATAATCATTGTATTATGGATATGCTTCTATTGTTCTATCATGATCATTGTGTTATGGATATGCCTTCACTGTTTTATCATGATCATCGTGCTCCATCTTTTACTTAGTTTGCCTAAAATAATCTTTGATCTATATACAAACCATGAATGGATATTGTTTTTAAAATGATCATTGCATAAAAATATGATGTTATCATTGAAAAAGCCATCTTGAATAACAATAAAACTCTATGGCACAAATGCATCTTGACATGATAGATAATGATTATCGTGTACATGGCTTGTATCATCTCAATAAATAAATGAATAATCTTTGCTAGATGACACAATGGCAAGCTAAATAGTTTGTTTCTTAGAACAAGAATATTAATATCTTATCTAGTTGTTTGTTCTAAGTAATCAAAAGCAAAATCTTGTTTTTAAGAGCTTGAGTTCTATGAGATATAAAACTTGATCTCAAGGATGACTGATTCTAAAGAGTTAATCTAAAAATAAGTTTAAAATAAGAGACTAGTTTAGAATAAAGAGCTATTTCAATGACTAAAATATATTATAACCAAATCAAGAGCAAGGTACTAAATTCATATATTACTTAAAATTCTGCACATGATTGCTCTTAGGATATAATTTTGCATCATGGTGGCAACATGAATTTAGAAATTTCTATTGATGCAAATAATCTTGCTTATAAATAAATGATTGAAAGCTACATTCTTGCTATGATTGAACATATTGTAGATGTAGTTAAATTGAAGAACAATCTCTGTGGATAACAAAATGAAAAACATACATTCTGAAAATTTGCTTAGAATATAACTTGCTCTAAGAAAATTAAGAACGAAGACTTCATTGTGATGCCTATATGAAGTTTTCAAATTGATAAAACTTCTTCAAAATAGGTATCACTCAAAGTGCTTCAAATTGATATACATTTTAATCATATTACATAAAGACTAATGTGTAACTAAATGATAGTGATCAAATTGGAAATTTTGCCTCTTGGTTAAAATCAAGTTTGACCAAGGGGCGCCATGGTCGAAGTCAAGGTCGACCTAAAATAAGCTTGACCAAATGCTTATTTGTAAATCATTTTCCTACAATCAATCTTAGTATATTGAAAATAAGACTTTAGTGAATAACTCTCATAAAAGGTTAACTTATTATGATCTAATGCTTATTATGACCTTATAATACTTAAATTATCTTGATTATAAGATTAGGGGGGTTCACAAAAACTTTGTAAACATCTTAAAGATAATTTGAAACTAGTTATGACCTTAGTATTCTTAAGGTAATCTTGGCTATGAAAATAAAGGAGCCTACAATATTCATGAATGTGATATATATCTTGTTCTTAATGGAGTTCTCTAAACAAATTTGGGCTTAACATCTTGTGTATTTGGTTAGAGATACATTCATGTACTCTACTATAAGCTTAAAGGATTCTCATGTCATTTTCAGGGCTTAACATCCTTTGTAAAATGGATGAGAAATCAATATATGTATCCATCATGAGATTCAATGGATCCCATGTCATTTTTAGGGCTTAACATCCCTTGTAAAATGGATGAGAAATCAAAATACATATGCGATGGACCTAAAAAGATCTCATATCATTTCAAGGCTTAACATCCTTTGCAAATGATTCAGAAATAAATTGTGGCTAAATTTGACAATAAGTGGCTTGCATCCCTTGCTTTTAAAACCAAATATCTTATTAAGGGGGAGCATCTAATTATCAAATTAAGGGGGAGTAATATAAGTCATACTAAATTATTATCTTGGTTATCTTTTTGAAATGAAAAAGGGGAGAAATAATATAAAATCAAACATATAAAATAAAAATAAAAATAAAATGTGTTTCATAATCCATAATCTCTCAGCCAGCACACACTTGCAAACAAGAGAATGACTACAAAAGGTAAACTTCAGGTATGAAACTCATATGATTTATATTTCCTTATTTTATATTTTGGAAATGTTAGTCATCTTCAAAAAGGGAGAGATTGTTGGCTAAATTGGACATTATTATAATCCTTTTGTTTTGATGATGACAAACATTTCATTCTTGTGGATCTAACGTGCTACTTGAGTGTTGCAGGAACTAGGTGGATGACACAACTTGGAAGATCTATATGCTCAAAATGCTTTAATTTCATGATTGTAATCAAATGTAAAAACTTGTACAAGTATATAATGCACAAGTACTTAGATATCATGTAAATCAAGCGTTTATATCTTCCCTAGCCACACACAACACTTAGATAGGTCATCTCCCGAAATAGTGTCACAACTTCACACTGATACACACACTTAGTACATAGTTTAAAACATTGACATAGAGTCATTCTCGGTCGACAAACTTCTCGACCGAGACACTCTCAGTTGACAAACTCCTCGACCGAGAATTGACCCAAGTAGTCGTTAGACACAACAGACAAGGTAGTTGGGAGTTGGAATCGAACGTTATACACACTTTCTCCAGACTGTCCCTCAGTCGACAAAAACTTCGACCGACAGGACTCTCAGTCGACAATTCCTCGACCGAGATTGTCTCTGTGTGCACTTTCCAGAATTAATTAAATAGCCATTGCTAAAGCAATTAGTAGACAACTAACAACTAGTTAAGCACTAAGAATCCCCTAGAAAGCATCTAGAATGTCCTTAAGAACTCATAGGCCATTTCTATAAATAGGACATGCCTTTAGACACCCAAAATACACTTGTGCAATACTTGAGCATACATACTTGCAATTAGCAATTCATTCTTGTGAGCAATTGAGCAACTCTAACATTTGCTATTCATTTCCATTGCTCCAATTTCGTGTCCTATAGGCTAGCATCTCCTACCCACTGCACTTCCACTTCCATACACATTGGTTAGGAGATCAAAATGCTTGATATAGGAAATCAAGCCTTGTGCTACAATGGTAATTGTAATTTCCATTTTCCCTTCTTGTTCTTTCTTATTGCTTGTACTCTCCTTGCTACTCTTAGGGTTGGAGGCTGCATACTGGAGAGGGTTTGATCTTCTCGGTGGAGAAGGAGGACTTTGGACTGCTTCAAGAAGGCTATCTCAAAGGGAAGCTACTTCAAGAGGAAGGCTACTTCAAGGGGGAGCTTGAAGTTACTTCAAGGAAGGCTGCTTCGAGGTTGGTGGGACTACTTCTAGGTGAAGGCTATCTAAAGGGTGGTGAAAGTATTTGTAATTTTATGTAACATCCTTGTGAGGTATTAAAATTTAAATACTTTCAAAATCCCAATTGGAAACAATTGGGTAGTGGTCTGACTCCCTTAGTTTTTTCTAAGTGTGGAACCACTCTAAACACCTTGCCTCTTTCTTATTATCTTAATTGTGGTTGCTTGAGTTGAATTATTATTAAAATATTTATAAAACCCTATTCACCCCCCCCTCTAGTGTTTTTTCAAGTTTGTCAAGGTATACTCCTTTGTCTTATAGGAAACATGAATAGTGATCAGATTTCCCACCATCAACATGGTGAGAAACTTTCACAATATGGCCAACTCCTCTTTGGAGGAATGTCATTTAGAGTGGACAAGATGACAATACTCTGACCATAGGCATAACTTTGGAGCTCAAGTTGTGCGAAAAGGGTTCCAATAGAGACATGTTGTAATTGGGATTCTATGGTGTAGAGTAACCCTCCATGACGTCAGACTCATGAGTCGCACTTGTGCTTCTGAATAGGTTGTTCCCCCTAAAATGAAGGTATAATTACAAGGTAACATATACAAAAAATTCTAAGACAATAGTTTATCAATTGCAAACATATTTTGATACCATATTGTAAGGAGTGATAACAAGAGGAGAGCCACTCCTTACTTATTATGATAAATGAACATACAAACCCCGTCATAAAACCACAATATAAAATTTACCTAAGTAATGGGAATTTATTGCTCTTAAATGTGAGTCAAAATTGTAAACCAATTTCCTAGTCAAAGATATCAGACTTTAGATTTATATCCGACTTCAAGAGACATTCATAACTCAATATAGAGTCAATTGTCGTAATACGAGGTTAAACACAATGATAAGTAGAAATGAAAAATACAAATAGTAAGACTTGGCCAAGTTTGGTCCAATTAAAAGAGTTGAATTTGGTATTCCACTCAAGGAACAGATCAATCTACTTAAAAAATAAATGTAAATTGCCAAAGATAAAACAAAATGAATACAATTGCAAATATGATAAATTGAAAGTTGGATTAAGTTTCACCAGTCAGATCAGCCTCAACCATGCAAAATTTCTATTCTAACTCATATATATATATACTTGAATTTTTTTGAAAGAAGTCATAAAAGATATCTACACCTTCCTTCTCTTGAAATATGAGTATATCTCTTTCTAAAGGTACCTCACTCTTGATATGATAAACAATGGATCAAGGGTAAACATATGAATTTTGCTATACTAACTCCCCACTCCAGTTTCTCATTACTAATTCTTACTCTAGATCTTACTGAACTTATTATTTTGAATTAATCAAGATCAAATATTGCAAGAAGGGAGCTAATCAAACAAGCAACACATTTATATTGGAGTATAGAAATAAAACTACAAGAATATATATATGAAATAAAAGAAAGAAATATTACATGGTTGGGAGGGACTGATGGCTACTCCCAACCTAAGTTATGAGTTTAGCCACTCTTGGTGCAAGAAAAAAACATATTATAACTTAAACAAGTCATACTTCTCAAATGAAAATTATGAAATGATAAGAGAAGCGAGAAGAAGTTGATACAAGGGTAGACTAAATTTGGATATCGATCTACCCACATTTTGGTTGAGTGGTCACTCTATGAGAGGTTGATAGGTATCACAATCAACCTTAAAGAGGTCTATCATCTCCACTTCTTTCACCAATGGACTTCATTAAAGATGGCACAATCGAGCTTAATGAAGGAGATGGCTTGTGTCAAGGCTAGGTCGATCGATCTTGCTAGGTTGGTAGAACTACCTAGGTCGATCGTTGTAGTCTTGGTCTTAGTCTCTACAATAGCCTTTTGTCTTGTTTGTAGATTTCATAAGATGCCTTAAACTAATGTATTGGGGTCTATTTATAGGGTTTGACCAACCCCTTATCGACATGTGATTGGTCCAGGTGGTGCTAACCCTTGGACTTCTTGCTATCGACTTAGTAGGTCAATGAGTCTTTATCCTGATTGATTCTTCACCGAAAACATGTTAGATTTCTTTAGGAGCTAGATTTCTTTGTTGATAAATTTTGGTCTTGAATTTATGGTTGACTGGTTGCTATGAAGAAACATCAATCTAGAGGTCGATCAGAGGTCTAGAAAGCAATAACTTGACAGGTTCATTATCGAGCTTCTTAGAATGATATTTTAGTGTTAAGCTCATGGTGTTTTTGCTCTATAGACCTAAGTATCAATAACTGTCTGAGTGTAGTAGCTCAATGAACTTATGATCCAGATCTTTGAGTTTGGGTCATTGATTGACCTAGTAGGTAGATTGATGGTGATTTCCCTGTTCTGCTCGAGATCTTATTTATGGATATTAGTCGACCTTTGAAGTCGATAGGTAGTCCATCGAGCTTCATGGTTTTGAGTCTAATATTTATATTTTCTATAGAACATAGTCAGAATAGAGTATTTTGTGACTAAATGTAAAGTGATGGATTTTATGATCACTATTTTCTTATTTAGACAATTTTCTATAATGAAAGAGTTATGAAATATTCACAAAAACTAATATTATTGGGAGAATGACATTACCCAATAACTATGGAAACATACACAAATGATTTGGATATGGAAAGCTATATTAAACATTATAAAATTCATCATTGTTCAAAACCAGGCCCTCAAAGGGACAACTAATAAGAAAATAAAATCTACACTAGATAGATTGGTTTCAATCAAAACCTAAGGACATCTTATAATCCTTTTGGCAACTAGACTTGAGCGACTTCTCCATGATCTTGATATTTAGGCTTCTCAACTTCTAGGTTGATTTGTGACAACACCCAAGAGAAAGAAAATAAAAGAGAAAGGAAATAAACATAAAGAAAGCATGTGCAATATAACAACATTTACACATTATTTAGGGAAAGAGTCCCATTTAGCAAAATAGATCAAGAACAAGTGCATTGAAGAGATTTATCAGTTCACACAGATGAAGAATTTGATTTAGCATGCAACAAATTCAATAAAGAGATGTTTCCAAATGCTTGATATGAGTAAAGGTATCAATGTCTTTGAATATGACAAATTATAAGGCGTGTAGGTAAGAATTTCTACATCTAACATAAATATGGAGTCAAAAGGAAAATACACATCCATTATATAATATGAGGTGTGTAGGAAAAAATACACATGTGCTCTGAGCATGACGTGATACATGTATGCCCTTATAAATTCATTTGGGAGACTTATTACCTCTATAAACTTTTATGGTGCGGGAATTCACCCTTAAATAGAAGAGTACACATATTACATTATAATAATAGGTCACCACATGATGCATATTAACATGTCAAGCATGTTCATTTAGATAAAAAGGGGATGGGAACATCCTTGTATAGGAGATATATGGCGCATGACAATCAATAATAATTTCATAAAAACTAACAACCAATAAGTAAGGTAATGTCTAGATACATGGAGTTCCAAAAGATTACACTAATTAAGAAAGGAATAAACATATTCAAAGAGATGCCTCACATGGGAAATTAGGGTTTCAACTATATTAATTCCTAAAGGGATTAGGGTTTCAATTTTACTGGGTCCTTGGTTAAAGTAAGGCTACAACTTCCCCCACCTAGATTTTCCAAACACCTACATCAAATATATATATAAGAATTAGGGTTATATCTCATTAAGCATTCAAAACCATTATAATGACGCTCCTCGTGTAAATCAGATTATGTTATAAAACCTATACTACCTTGTAGTGAAAATTCCAATACTTCCAAACAAAAAATATTAATTTTTTAACATTCAAATAATTAATAAGAAAATATTGAAAAATATATTTCTGCAAATTTTATAATTCAAAACCAATCTGAAATACTAGATTACCTCACTTTACTACCTTCGTGTGTCTCGGGATATCCTAGTCCCTTTTACAAATCCAAATGTCACACTGGAAAAAACAACAAATGCTTGAAAAGGAACCAAATACCCTCACAGTGAAAGACAAAGTAGAGTGAGGGCCTAAATGAAAAAATGATATGTCAATTGTTTGAACATTGACATAAGATTTAGCATGGTTTCCTATTAATCCATGGACCAAAATTGAGATCTAGAAAAAAACTTGACCTACAATCATAGCGGATAAGTTCCTCATATCGAAAAAAAATCAGAGACACCTGACTTGGGTCTCAGGGTGGATGTGAACACTGAAAAGGTGTTCCTCCATTGAAGAAACATGGTGAAAAAGGTCAGAGTGTTGGTAAGATCATGACTTTGAAAACACTAGGGAAATAGGATGGAAAAGAGAAAGAATGGTCTAGGAAGTTTACCACAACAGTAATTGGATTGGGATTGTTGGAGTTATCAGATCGTGGTCTTGACATCCGTCGACTCGTTAAAATTTTGCAATGGGGGTATTTGATCTTTCGGATTCAATTGAGGGTGAAGAGTATTTGTTATATTTGTGGTGGTTGTTTATGTGTAGTTAGGCATATATAAGCTAGGGTTTTAAGGATTCTATTGCTTGAGGATCCATAGGCATTTAAATGGTTAATTGGGTGTCTGTCCATTTGGTAGATTTATAGTTTTATCCATGGAGCACTAGGTGTGGATTTGAGTACATAAACATTTGATGAAATAAATATATAAAAATATTGAGTATAGAGGGAGTAATGATCGGAGAAAGATTCGATGGGCTGCACAATTACTATGCAAAACTCGTTGTCTCCTACCTAAGGTAGGAGACAGGATGTGAAACATCCAAACCAGATTTAATGGTCCTGATCAAGGCCATGCATAAAAAACAAAAGGAAACATGTCATGAAAAAATAGTTCAACATTAAAATGTCACGAATCTTATAGGTTGAAATATTTGGTTTATATCTTTCTTTCATTCTTAACCCGAGTGAATAATTACTATGTGATTTAGTTGACAATTGGTAGATTATCTAATTGAGGACTGATGATTAGAAGTTTGGATTTAGGTTCAACTTTTGACACTTTAAGTATGTCAAATCAAGAATTGTAGGTTAAGTAATCTATGTATTTATTAGTTCCTTCATTTCCTAAATTCTCAAGTTTCATTTTTGACTCTTCTTTTCCCTCATCTAAACATAGGAAAGTTTCAGACACATTTCTTTAAAATTTATACCTATTTATTGTTAAATTGTATAACTAGCCCTCAATTCTAAAATTATTTCAATTACTTATACTTATTCCACAAGGAAGTTGTTTACTGAATGGACCATAAATTTCTAGATTCCAAATCATCCTTGTTCACTCAAAATCTAGAAAAATGATACTCTGATCAACATAATTAAAGGCTATAAAATAAAGGGAAACTAAGATAAAATCTTAAGGTGGGGTATGTTACAAATTCTCACATGAGATGATCTTTTCTAAATGGAAGTGCAAAGCTGCTACTAGGTGAAGGAAGTTCATACTCATTGACGATATTTCTCTAGTAGATGATGTGTGAATGTTCACCTTGATTAAGGAGATCCTTTGGTAACATTCATCTTGTCGTATGTTCATTTAGTTTTGTAACAAGGATTAGTGGACATGTTTGGCAAAACTTGACCTAAGAAAGGGAACATGTTTGTTCGATACAATAGAGAGCTGCTCTTGCATCATAAAGGAGCTACAACAATTTGGTGAGAAATTTTAGTTTTACTTAACCAAAAATGAATTTGTGAGTATTTTTCTAAGAACAAACAAAAGGAGTTACATACTAAAACTTGGATATTCATTTTTCAGTGAGAAGGAGTATAATAGATATATAGATAAAATATATAATTTTGATGTTTTCTTGTGAATTTCTTATTAAATATTATTCTTTCTTATGTGTATGCATTTATTATATTGGGAAACTAGTTCTTTTTGAGTCAAGATCTAAGATTCATAAGTGCTCTTTTCAACATTTACCAGAGAATGTTTATTGTCCAACATGTATCTCTTTGGCTTCTAGAATGATTTTTTTCAATAAGTAGGAGTTTTCGTTCAATTTATATGATGAGTTAGTGTTAAAAAAGCTTGGTTTAATCCTTTATCCAATGACACATTTATAATAAATATATATGTATATATATATACTCTATCTTATTAACCCAATTTCATCCTATTATGTATTGTATCAATTATTCATGTGGTTTCTGATATATTACTTAATATTTTTTTCTTGTAGCATTACTCAAACTCAGACTGTGCTATGAAAATTTCCTACCAAGACCCATGTAAATATGGTTGAATAGTTGGTGTGAATGCCATAGAATTTAATCATTTGATTATAGATGGATATTTTGATCTTTTTTATTTATAAAAATATTCATACTGTATTACACATATAAGTTTGTTTATTATTAACTAATATAATCAATTTTATTATAATAATTGGTTCAAACCATTGGACTTCAAGTATAAGACTTGAACATAAGATCCCACTTGATTCTGAGAACATATTAATCAATACCCATAGTTTAATATTATTGTGGAACTACAACAATGATAACATAATAGGACTAGTATGATTAGTAGATGATGACCAAGTGTCATGGGTCATGAATATTGGGCATCAAATTTACACATAGGTACTGATTCAAAAAGCATGTACCATAATAATGTAACCTAAGAGTGATTCATGTACCTTTATTTGAATGCAATAATCATCCTTAATACAAACATGGCAGTGTGATCCATGACCTACAGTCACTATGATGTCCTCATGATGATCGACACACTTTGACACTACTTAACATTAGCTTGAAGAAGATTTCCACAAAAATAGTGGTTGGTGATGAGAGTCTCAATACACATTGTAAGGGATAGAGATGTAATTTTTCCTTCTCAAAATAGAGATATCCTAGTTCTCCTGATTAGTTCTCTATAGAAATGCATGATCATGTCAGTCAATATGTGATACTGAGCTCATATGTATTTAGCTAGCCTATTTGGAGATCAAGAACTTGATGTCCAAAGTTCAATATGGATACAGGAAATATAGGAATTATGAAACATAGTAACATCAATCATAAAAGGTGTAATCAATGTATAACTAATATTGTAAGTTGGTTTCAAGTATGCCTTGGTACACAACCTATAATTGCTTATGGACCATGATACCAATTCATAGATCCACTTATAATGTGTCATGGTGCCAACAAACACACAAAGAGATATCTTGAATAAAAGTAGGAAATGACTTAATTGTAAACATTTAAATTAAATTTGTGAACATGGAAGTCAGTTGCAAGGACCTTGAACTAATGGTCGTACAAAGCATTGGGCATACATAAAATCCAAAATCCTAAGCCTACATTGGGAATTTACCAAAATCATACATTGTCTATCACTAGTGGAAAATCAAAATTTATGAGAATCATGATGATAGATGAAGGAGATGTTTCATATGAACTTATCTTGATTCAAAAAGGTAATAGAAACCCTACACTCTCTCATCCCCCACATATATGATATGTTGGGCATTTAGGATGGCTAGTGCACACATTTTCTCTTTTATAGCCTCTAAGGTCTGCAATATCTTAGAACAACAATATAGAGAGAGGGAATGGGAGGAGGAGGCTAGAACCTACATCACATTGGGTTTAAGAGCTTGTGTGAATGCTATACAGAAATGAATGTTCTATGATGTCTTGTGGACTTAAAAATAAAACATGAAACATGAATATCAAGGAATTCTCACCACAATATGCCATCATCAATTAAACATAGCTAGCAGCAACATCTTAACCACCAGTGTCAGTATATTTGACAAAATTATGTTTACAACATGAGCATAACTACAACATAAGAATATCTATTCTCTCTTATGGTACTATACATGATCTCAATGAAAAGAAAGCAATCAAGGGTTATCATCCAATATAAAGCATTATGTATAACCCTAAACATATATGCTACATGGCTGTCTTACATCTTTTATTATGCCCTGATTAAATTGAGGATACCATTCAAAATCCAACTGACTACTGCTAAGTCAAAATCAGTGCCATACAAGATCTAGGAAGAGTCGGACTCCTAAGATCTTCTCTTCCCCTGGTCAGTATGGGTCCGTCATAGCGACACATAAGGTCAAGCTGCTAACAGCCTAGTTCTTGGTACAGGTCATGCCACTAGTGAAAGGAGGTGGGTACGCATACCCTACCATCATAGGTACAACCGCAGTTGTCCTCAAATCTTGTCACATATATAATCACCGAGACACGACCACTACCATTCTCAATCACATCAAATGTATGATGAATGAGCATATCCAACCTCCACAATCTGCATTGTGGATGACAAGGATATATCCTCAACTTGCCACCCCCACATACTCAATAGTATGTGCTCTGAGTTTCCCTTAGGAATACTCATTTCACCATATGTAAAATTCTGACACTCAGATGGATCTATGGAATAGGGCACTACATGATTAGAGTTTCACTTCATTAGTTATGCCAATTGGGTAAATTAAGGTTGCATCAAACAAGTGGACATACAAACCCTAATCACTTCTAGGAAGCATATAAATATCACAACTTTTAAAAGATATAAAATGGGTGGAAAATAATTTCTCATCTCATCATCACATGGTACTATTCACTTGCCATTCATGAGACCACACTAGTCATCATACTATCACAAGATATAAATCCTTTTCACAATATCACAGGATATCAACCTTTACTAACATAAGATGATTACACCTCATTCAGGGCTCAACCATGCCTAAAGATCATTAAGATCATCATACTATCACAGGATATAAATCCTTTTCACAATATCATAGGGTATCAACCCGTATCAACATAAGAGGATTAAACCTCATTCAGGGCTCAACCATGCCCAAAGGTCATTAAGACCATCATACTATTCCCTTCAAGATCATCATTATCTTTCCATGCCTTATAACAAGGCTCAACAACATCACTTACATATAATACACCAGATCAACACAATATTGCATTAATGATCTAGGAGATATTCATAAATAATCATAGCAGGGTTATATTAACATTAAGAACATTCCTTTATTACATCAACATGAAAGGAATCTATATATGATTATCACTCATCATATTCATAATGCACATGTTTAGCATAAGAAAGTATCACCAATGTGGCTATGATAACCACCAATTAACACATTAAGGTTATGATCATGATAAGGAGGTTATTCCACCATCACTACATCATATAATAATGTTAAACATGAATACTCATATTTATCTATTTGCATTAGAGTGAGGTTCAACATGATAAATTATATCAATGTTACAAATCAGTACTTATACCCAAACCCTAACTCACGACATCCCCGTTGGATCATGGATGCATAAGGTGAAGCATCACCATCACATTCCATACTATTCTCAAGTATGAACCCACACATAAATCAAGGTGTAACCATCAGGTGATAGCATACTAGGGTTTCAACAACAATAACAAAGTATTCCATGATTGTGTTAGTCATTCAAGGACTATTCATACCCAATTACCAACATTTAGTTATATTAAAGCTAGGTATAATAAATCTATACATCATTTGGGTTACATATCAACACAATATGATTATAATCCCTTCTATTAATATGAGTGAATAGGTAATACTACCTTAATAAGGGTAACCCTCCATTTGTTCCATCATCATCCAACCAATATCACCATACCACAATGTCATCCAGAATCATTGGATGTTTAAAAGGTAAGACCATTGGTTGTTTACATAAGTAAACACCTTGGATAAACGAACTATGAATTCATTAATTTGTGCTATAGAAAGAGTCACAATCTAACCCTAGACAACCCTTAATTAACAACACAAAAAGTTTCATTTAGAGTAGGGAAAAACCCACAACTGAATGTTCAGTTAAAACTAGCCATCCATTGCCAACAAGCTCCTTAAGTTGATCATATAATGGAAACCATATAAATCACATTATTAGGACCAACATATTAAATTATCCGTCATTCCATTTTATTGGAGGAATAAGCACTACATCTTGACCATTTGGTCAAGTTCATATGTTTAAACCATCAATTACAGTATAGGTTCGACCATTGCATCAAGTGACCCAAGAAACCATTGATCTAAGGCTTAATTGATGCTACAACTATATGATTAACTCACCATACATTTTGGAGATCTGATACACCATCATCAGTGACCATTAAGTCACTATAGGTTGTTAGATCAGCACTATATTCATTAATGAACATCAAATATTAAGCTAATGTCATCATTGATTGATAACATTAGTAGGGTACTTAATGGTTGATCATTAAACTTCTAATTGATACAAAACATGACATAAGGGGGTGACCATAGGTTGTCACCATCATATGACACCTTTTATCTCAACCATCAGTTGTCATGAAGACAACACCATAGGGTTGTTGCAATGGTACCATCATCGGGTCATGGGTTTATAAAAGAAATCAACTTAAAACCTTAAAATTGATCATTGGTTGATAGGTGCTTAGCACCATAGGTTGTCAAAACAACCTTATACAATTCATATTATACCTTATAAATAACGTACATATGATCAAAGGTTCATCTAGAACTGAAATCAGAATAGGGAACATTATAAAAAACGAAATCCAAGTCAAACATAGCTTTTTAGTGCATGGATCATCATCTAGAAGATCCCCTCTTTCTTCGTCCTTGGATAGGAAATTCATAGAAGCAAAGAGGGAGGACGAAGTTTGTAGAAGGAGGGAAGTGGTGGAGAGAAAATATATCATTTTGGTGATTAGGGACAAGTATATGAAACTTTAAGATAAAGAAAAAGAAAAAGTTGAAGTTCTCGTATCTTTCCAAGTGTCCATGGCCTTAAACTATTAAGAATATACAAGAACACACACAAGCAGATACCCCACCATCCATAGAGACGTTCTAATCCCTCTTTTCTTGAATTTCCAAGCAAAACAAATAACTCACTAGTTGATAGCTACTAAAGGTAGCTCATCCATGAAGGGGTAAACCCTAAAATACCCTTGGTGAAAACACCTTCAAACCAAGGTTTAAATAGGTTCCCCGTGGCTCAAAAAGGTCAGTAATGATGATAGAATATCCAAATAACATAATGCAAGTGATAAATTGCAAAGAAAACCTCTGAATTTGGTAAATTGTAGAAAAGTCCAACATGTGCATAAAATTGCATAACCTGCTCAAACAGTGTCCAAATTGGACCAAATTTGAAACATAAGCTTGTCTTATGATTTCAAAAAATATCAAAAGTTTATATTAGAGTTTTAAGAATTCAATTAAGCATATTGAACTTATTAAGCAAGTTTAGGGCCTAACAACTATAAACCCCTAATAGGGATTTCGCCCCCAAAACCCAAGGTAAACAAAGATGGGTACTTCCTTTGCACCTGATCCTATTAACTTCACATGATTAATTACATATCATGGTGATGTCACATCATTCATACATATCTCGTCTTGGGTCAACACAAAAAACCCCACCTAAGAAGACATTCTCAATATGGAATGTGGAAACTTGTTGTGTCATATATACAACTCTAGTAGTAATGTTCAACTTCAAATTCTAAGAAACTTGTTGTGTCATCTATACAACTCTAGTAGTAATTTTCAACTGCAAATTCTAGCTATCATCCTAAAATTATATCTATTGTATCAACACATTACTCAAAAGTCATACTTGCTAGCCTTTTACTAATCATGGCATGAGTCCCACACCATTCCTTGAAGCATAAAAAAGGCAATGTATCCATCCTTTTTTTATACACTGATACTAGAACTCTTGTCAGTTCTTTTTCAACATCAATAGAAATGATGGCGCTAGCATATGTCATTCCATACAAGGAAACATCATTCCTAGTCAACCTTGTTAGGGGTGAAACAACAACACTATCTTCACCTTACTAGGATTTACACAACCTACTTATAAGACATATCATGATCCCATAACGAAATTTAATCAACCCCATCATACTCTTGTTCAACTTGTCTCTTAGCTATTGCTGCTTCAGCAACCCTAAGGTTTTTGAAGAAAGATTGATCATATTTTGACCATATTTGAAATACTTTGACATGTCATAATTCAAAGTTTGATATAACTTGTATGACATGGCTGGAACACTCTGTTCCTCCTATTCATATATTCCTTTTTTTTTGAAGTTAAATAGACAAATTTCATTATGGAGTATCCATACAACATCTACATGAGGAGAAAAATAAACTAAAAGACCACACAAAGATCAAGAACAGATACAAACCATCACAAAAACTCATATCGGAATCTGATAAGGACAATGATGTATAGATCCCTCTTCTCCTTTGCTGGCTAATGCAACTTTCTATGAGGAATACCTTCAACCTGAGTATGTATATGTGGTAGAGTACATGCACCAAATCGGTGTTCCAAAAGAATATTTTTCCCGCACTTGCTGCCATACAAGCTCCACAACAAAATTGACCGAGAAAGAAAAATCTACCACGAGAAGAGAAAGCAGTGCTAATTAACAACGAGATAGACAAAACAAGAGAAAAATCTAAACAGAAAGCCAGTAAAAAAGAAAGTGGATAGGAAACTCATCGCAGCTGGGCTCAACGACGGGGAGGAAGAAGATCATTGTCTCCAGAGACAACACGCTCACACCCCTCCCAAAGAAGAGACCCTACTGATGACGGGCGAGAAGAGGCCGAGGGGGAGCGGGGCACCACTTTGCGGTGGCCAAACCCCCTCCCCCCAGCCAACCGCCTATGGAGGAAGAACCCTAGCGGTGAGAGCGGGGAGAGTGAGAGAGCGGGGAGAGAGTTTTCCGTCTTTCTTAAAATAGGTTCCTATTCATTAATTCTATTTGTACATTGGTTAGTATAAAGGACATAACTCTAAACTCATCATGGTCATGTGAATTATGTGATCCAATCTAACTCTTATGCATTGATATGTGATCATAGGTTTATCTAAAGGAACACAATATCACATATCTATTAACCAACAAACCATCTATCCTTGATAGTGGTCTTGCCTAGCTATCACTGAACCATACACAACATTATACAATCACTTTTGTTTTGTTTTGTTTTTTGTTTTTCCCTTCCAAACAACATTTAGAGGGTCATCATCAACTCTCTCTCTCTCTCTCTTTCTAAGGGAGAGGAACACTTGAAATGTTCATTTAATAAACATTTTCAACCTTCACATACTTCCTGTATTGTTGATACATCTTGAATACTAGGATTCATTACCTTGGTATCCACCTCATGTGCTATAAGGAACTCACGTCCTTATCTCATCTACTTTTACCAACATAATAAATTTCAAAACATATAAGCGGAGTCTCCCAAATTATTTGAAGGCTCAAAAGCAAAATCATCAAAAACTTTATGATTTTGGAACCATAGTCCAAGCAACCTTATGCTATTATAAGCTATCCACCCTCATGTTTGCAGTGAATCCAAACATACCATGTGGCAATGATCAACTTCAAAGTTGTGCCCTAGTAAGGAAAGACACAAAGGGAAACACACTTCCCATACCATAGTAGTATTTTTCAAGGGTCACTATTAGAAAGGTAACCACTTCTATTTTTCATTATGCAGGTTACAACTTCTTATGTATCATTTCCCTTTTTCATTCCAGGTTCCTTTCCATTAGAATTGGAATCATCATGATTAACATATCTCATTACTCCTTCCTTGATGACTATTTATCACATTTGGGCATGTTCTCTTATTTTATTATGTTTTTCAGCTACTTATCAATAGGTAAATAATCATATTCCATATTTTCTTCATTAAACATGGATCATCTGCCTTAATTTCTTTCAGACGTCATGCTTATTTTACATTAACATGTTCTTACACACATAGGTTGGTCTTAGATTACCTCAGGTTCCACCTTATTTCTTTGTCATTGTTCTCATTTATCTTCTCATTTTATACTTATCATTGGAGTTCTCTCCATCTTATGTGGATTTCATACCTTGAATCTCTTTAAAAGCTTAGACTTATCTATCTTTTACTTTATTCTCTTCTTGAATCACATCTTCAAGAACTCCTCTATTTCTAAATTGTATTCGGATTTAAATTTCATAGTGTTATATCTTTCTCTCGTAGTTACCAAATATTCAAGTTTTGATAGATTATGATGCAATTCTCATCTTCTTTAAGGTAGGATTGAGATATTCATACCATGATTTCTTATTCATTATGATATTTAGATTGTCTCAAAATGACTACTTGATCAAAGTAGTAAAAAATATAACAATCTAAGAGTTCCATACTTACCTTTCTTCAATAATTGAATACTTGGCCAGGGCATCCAAGTATTGAGATTAGACAGTATGCACCATGATTTTGTGTCACGTTACTAACTTAGACATCACCCTAGTCTTATGTCCTAGTGTCCATGTAGACTCAGTGAACCTAAAGCTCTGATACCAACTTGTGAGAACCCGTTACACTAAAAGATATTCCTCAAAACATAAAGCACAATCGATCACTAATTAATCACATACCCAAAAATATGGGCAATTTAAAATCGTTTCAACGTCAGCACCAACTCAGAAACATTTGCATAAGAGCCTAACATCTTTCTTATATCCATACTATGCCAAGAATTTAATACAAATTGTTCTATTACCTTAGCCACAACATATATACATAGGAGAACAACATTTGTATATGCCACACAACAAATATTAACATGCTAACAAAATTTTGATTCATTTGAAACACCATATACAAACTTTTCCTGCCCGAACCTGAGAGTACATGGAAGAATCTAGGATACACTAGACATCTAATCAACTTTCTCAAAGATTCATTACTATAGCTCCTCTTTTCTTCCACATGTTTGTTTTCATCACTTCTGATTACCTAAAAAAATGTGGCGAACCACAAGGGTGAGACCCATATCCCAGCAAGAGGTATAACCTCCAACAACACTTATTAATTACAACATTTTAAATAGTAGATAACTAAGCAGTTGGAGTATTTAATAATCAATTGAACATATTAAACAGTTCAAGTATGCTAACAAATTAAGCAATTAATCTTAGCAACAAGTATGATCATCAATGCATATATTAGTAACAAATAAATCTATTTATTTGGATAGATATCTACTCAAATATCATCAAAATGCATCTAAGAACAATCATTATCATTAATCTGACTATCATCATATTCCTTGCTAACAACACAAGCAATCTAGTAGCATAAGCATCCCTGCATCATGAATATGTCTAGTAACATAACATGACTATCAATATTGGCATCTCAAAATAAAGGTAACAAATCTATATCATAAGAAGAACTAACATCATAACACAATGAACTACATAGGCATGATTAGAAGTTTAAGTATTTATAATTACATAGGCTCGGATAGAAATATTAAACATAGCTAATAGTAACATCTTAACCATCAATGCTAGTATATTTGACAACATAAATATGTTTACAACATGAGTATAACAACAACTTAAGCATATCTATTATCTCTTATGGTACTATACATGATCTCAATGAAAAGAAAGCAAACAAGGGTTATCATCCAATTTGAATCATTATGTATAACCTCAAACATATATGATACACTGCTTTCTTACATATTTTATTATGTCCTGAGGAAATGGAGGATACCACTCAACATCCAATTGACCAATGCTAAGTCGAAATCAGTGCCATACAAGATCTAGGAAGAGCCGAACTCCTAAGATCTTCTCAGCACCCGGTCAATACGGGTCCGCCACAGTGACACATAAGGTCAAGTTGCTAATAGCCTAGTCCGTCCTTGGTATAGGTCACGACACTAGTGAAAGGAGGTGGGTACGCATACCCTACCATCTGAGGTACAACCGCAGTTGTCCTCCAATCTTGTCACATATATAATCACTGATACACGACCACATCCATTCTCAATCACATCAGATGTATGAGGCATGACCATAGCCAACCTCCACAATCTGCATTGTGGATGACAAGGATATATCCTCAACTTGCCACCCCCACATACTAAAAAATATGCACTCTGAGTTTCCCTTAGGAATACTCATTCCACCGTCTGGCAAATTCTGACACTCAGATGGATCTATGGTACATGACACTACATGGTTAGAGTTTCACTTGATTAGTTATGCCAATTGGGTAAATTAAGGCTTCATCAAATAAGTGGACATAAAAACCCTAATTCACTTGTTGCAAGCATATAAATATCACAACTTTTAAAAGATATAAAATGTCTGGAACATAATTGCTCATCCCATCATCACATGGTACTATTCACTTGCCATTCATGAGACCACACTAGTCATCATACTATCACAAGATATAAATCTTTTTCGCAATATCATAGGGTGTCAACCTTTATCAACACAAGAGGATTACACCTCATTTAGGGATCAACCATGCCCAAAGGTCATTAAGACCATCATACTATCCCATGATATAAATCCCTTTCACAATATCACAGGGTATCAACCCTTATCAACACAAACGGATTACACCTCATTCAGGGCTCAACCATGCCCAAAGGTCATTAAGACCGCCATACTATTCCCTACAAGATCATCATTATCTTTCCATGCCTTATAACAAGGCTCAACAACATCACTTACATATAATACACCAGATCAGCATAATATTGCATTAATAAGCTAGGAGATATTCATAATCAATCATAGCAGGGTTATATTCACATCAAGAACATTCCTTTATTACATCAACATGCAAGGAATGTAGATATGATTAACACTCATCATATTCATAATGCACATGTTTAGCATAAGAAAGTATCAACAATGTGGCTATGATAACCACCAATTAACACATTAAGTTTATGATCATGTTAAGGAGGGTTATTCCACCATCATTCCATCATATAATAATGTTAAACATGAATACTCATATTTATCTATTTGCATTAGAGTTAGGTTCAACATGATAAATTATATCAATGATACTAATCATCACTTATACCCAAACCCTAACTCACGGCATCCCCATTGGATCATGGATGCATAAGGTGAAGCATCACCATCACATTACATACTATTCTCAAGTATGAACCCACACAAAAATCAAGGTGTAACCATCAGTTTATAGCATACTAGGGTTTCAACAACAGTAATAGAGTATTTCATGATTGTATTAGTCATTCAAGGACTATTCATACCCAATTGCAATCATTTAGTTATATTAAAGCAAGGTATAATAAAGCTATACCTCATTAGGGTTACATATCAACACAATAGGACTATCATCCCTTCTATTAATATGAGTGAATAGGTAAGACTACATTCAACCACTATCACCATACCACCATGTCACCCAGAATCACTGGATATTTAAAAGGTAAGACCAATGGTTGTTTACATAAGTAAACACATTGGATAAACCACCTATGAAGTCCTTGATTTGTGCTCTAGAAAGATTCACCATCTAACAATATACATCCCTTGATTAACAACACAAAAGTTCCATTTAGAGTAGGGTAAAACCCACAATCGACTGTTCATTTAAAACAAGCCATCCATTGTCAACAAGTAAGCTCCTTTAGTTGATCATATAAAGGAAACCTTGTAAATCACATTATTAGGACCAACATATTACATTATCCATCATTCCACTTTATTCGAGTAATAAACACTAGATCTTGACCACTGGGTCAAGTTCATATGTTGAAACCATCAATTATAGTATAGGTTTGACCATTGCATCAAGTGACCCAAGAAACCATTAATCTAAGCCTTAATTGATAATACAACTATATGATTAACTCACCATAGATTTTGTAGATCTGATACACCATCATTAGTGACCATTAATTCATCACAGGTTGTTAGATCAGCACTATATTCATTAATCAACATCAAATATTAAGCTAATGCCATCATTGATTGATAACATTAGTAGGGTACTTAATGGTTGATGATTAAACTTCTAATTGATCCAAAACCTAACCTAAGGGGGTGAACATAGGTTGTCACCATCATCTTACACCTTTTATATTGACCATCAATTGTCATGAAGGCAACACCATAGGGTTGTTGCAATGGTACCATCATCGGGTCATGGGTTTATAAAAGAAATCAGCTTAAAACCTTAAAATTGACCATTGGTTGATAGGTTCTTAGCACCGTAGGTTGTCAAACCAACCTGATCCAAGCCATATTATAACTTAGGAATAACGTACAAATGATCACAGGTTCATCTAGAACTGAAATCAGAACAAGGAACATTATAAAAATCGAAATCCAAGTCAAGCATAGCTTTTTAGTGCATGGATCATCATTTTCAAGCAAGAACATGAGCTAGCAAGCTTATGGAAAGCAATAACGTGGACCAAGTTATAAAAATTTCCTTTAATGACGATGAAATCCCAAACAGAATAAAACTTGAGCTGGTAGGGTATGAAATCCAATCATAAGTTGTAAACTCGTCCATCTAGCACATTTCTTCATCAAATGAGAAAACCCTAAGCATGAGGAGCAAGAAAGGTAAGGTTTTAGAGCTTTAGAGCAATTTCTACCATGGAACAACAAGGTTCCGACCTTGAGAAAGGTAGGAGGAAGGATAAAAATAGAAATAAATGGAGGAAAGAAGGGGATTCTTACTCTTTTAGGTTAAGATCACTAGAAGGAAGGTTTTTAAACCCAAAAAGGAAGTCAATTGCAACCCTATATTCTTTTTCCAAGAAGCTCCCCTCTTTCTTCTTCCTTGGATATGAAATTCATAGAAGCACAGAGGGAGGATGAGGTTTGTAGAAGGAGGGAAGTGGTGGAGAGCAAATGGCTCGTTTTGGTGCTTAAACTATTAAGAATATACAAGCACACACACAAGAAGCTCACCCACCATCCATAGAGACGTTCTTATACCTCGTTTCTTGAATTTCCAAGCAAAACAAACAACTCACTAGTTGATAGCTACTAAAGGTAGCTCATCCATGAAGGGGTAAACCCTAAAATACCCTTGGCGAAAACACCTTCAAACCAAGGTTTAAATAGGTTCCCCGTGGCTAAAAAAGGTCAATAATGATGATAGAATATCCAAATAATATAATGCAGGTGATAAATTGCAAAGAAAACCTTTGAATTTGGTAAATTGTAGAAAAGTCCAAAATGTGCATGAAATTGCATAATTTGCTCAAACAGTGTCCAAATTGGACCAAATTTGAAACTTAAGCTTGTCTTATGATTTCAAAGCATATCACAAGGTTATATTAGAGTTTTAAGAATTCAATTATGATAATTAAGCTTATTCAACTCATTAAGCAAGTTTAGGGGCCTTACAATGTACTACATTAAAAAATGCATAACTTCACCTTCCATGAGTCAAACTATGTGGTGGGACCCATGACATCATCTAATTATGAATGTAATGGTCGGAATAAAAGCTTACAAATCACCAAAAAAACCAAGAATGAGTCTCTTGGAGCAAAAAATACAAAACAAAGTCTCAGTAAGCAAGGAGCCCATTCTTGAGGAATGATAATGTTATGAATCCAACCACTTGTGTATCGTCACTTTCCACAAATTGGGACTTCACATCATGTTTAAATCATAGAAAATGGTTTTTCAGATAGACACACCCTTCACAAGGTGTAGATTAACAATATGGATTCATTCCCAATACAAACACCATAACTTCTTGTAGAAATGTAAGAAAATTTTGAAGTGGATTAAAAGTTGTTCTTATGAGGTTGATTAAAATGTCCAAACCAACCAATGAGGATATAAACATCTATATTTTGAAAGGAATCATTCATTGAAAAACCTTCCACAATAAGGTATAAATCTTGTGTCCAAACATAGAAGTAGGAGAATTAGATGGATCCTACTCTAGTTTTTGTGGAAAAGTTTGTCTTCAATTGTGTATGTCATCCAAAAAGCCAAATATATATATCTAAACAACTAGGGACTTTGCATCACATATAAAATACTATATTTGGTGTGACTGAATTCGACAAGTGTGATATATTTATGTTTTGAGCCCATAAATAGCATGTAGTAATATATTTGTCTAACTTTTTAATTGGTACATATCTTTTCAATATGAATATAATAAGTAGCGAGGAATACTTTCGAATAAAATATCACATTGTATTTGTCAATCAATGATATATATCAATCATATATGTGATATATGATTGCATGTCTACCAAATATTTTCAAATAGGTTACGATCTTACCATAAATGGCAAGTTCATGTGACATTTATTTGCAATACTACAAAAGGAAACATTAAACTCCAAATATTACTGGTATAATATCTAATCACTTTATGTTAGTTCATGTCATATTGTGTAAGGAGTGGGACCAAAATGGGGATCCACTCCCTTCTTAGTTTGATGAATAACCATCTATTTCAAACACACTAAAAAGGTATGCTAGAATAGGTGTATTTTTTCATTCCTCAAATAATGGTATACAAGACCAAATATTTAACAATAGAATATAAAATATCTAAGTCTTACAATGCTATAATTATACCATCATCCTTCACCACATAGGGTGATATATAAGAAAACTAAACAATATCCTAGTACCGACAGAGGGTTATCTAACCACCTCAAATCTATCTACCAAAAAGGTTCATCTACACTAGAAGTTGTCCTAGTCAACCTTGGTTCTCATCCTTGTCGACCTAGGGGTTGGATGTTGGTAAAGTATGCCCAGAGAGACAATCATGTGATGATTGACATGGAATAAACCATAAAGGATTTGATTAACACTCATAAAGGCAAGCTTCCAATTCATTCTATTTGACTCAATTATGAGACAATGAGGAAACATTATGAATGTCTAAAGAATGAAAATACTCAATGACGTATGTCTTCAAGTATTAGCCTTGGAGGATGAGATCATATAAATGTTAAGAGTGTGTACATTCTTGTTATGTCCCTATTTGGTTGTTACTGTGGAAGGTACATAGACACCAGTAACAAAAAATACTAGAGTGTGGGTTGGTTGATGACATAATATCATTAGTCATGATATGACAATATCAAACCAAGAACATAGATACATGTTAGAGAATAGTGTATCAGATAGACCCACCTTGAGAGTGAACATGGAAACCATTTTGGTGTTCGTAGTCATCTCTCATAGTGAAGGTGGTTATTGTGATTCTTAGACTTGAAATCACTACACTTGTCACATGTCGTTGGGTGCACTTTGACATCATCAAACACATTCCTGAAACATGGTTTGTTATATGGTGATGATTGGGTGACTTTGACACATAGGGATAGACTGTGAGTGTTATATATGGGATTTACCCCTCCTACTGGAGCATGATATCTTGGCCACTTGATAAGAGAAAATGAGAAACGCATGCACATGAACATGTGAATCAATATATGATATTGAGGTCACATTATCTTAGAAAGTCTGCGCTTGGTTCAAGAAACATGAGATGAACAGTGAGAGGATGACAAGTCCATACCTTAAATTCACTCCAGATATCAAAGACAAAGGAATTATACAATAACTGTAACACCTTACATAGATTTTTGGTTGAAGTTGTTCTTGAACTTTTCATTCACTTGGCTAGCACTAATGTGTGACTAGGAACCACTTTTTTCTTGCAATATCATAATCTAGTTATTGACATTCACTCCTAATGTGATATGGGACCTATAGGGTCACACACATAGTAATTAATCTAGAATAGGAGCTCAACCTTGAATGATGATGGATTGATTTCTAAAGCATTTAGGTATTCAATTCACATAATAGATCAATAGATTGGCTGAATGGACTACCAAACGATCATCTCAAGTGTTGAGATGGCCATTTGGGTAGCTAGGCAGGCATCTCAAGTGTTGAAATGGCCGTTTGGGTTGTCAATCTAATCAGAATTTGATTTGGCTAAGTTCTGCCCTTGAACTGACCAGTTCGATGTGATTGAACTGACCAGCTCATCTCAGACTCACCAAACGACCGTCTGGGTGAGTGAGATGGGCATCTCACCTAGGTGAGATGGCTCGGTTGGGCCAAAGAATATTTTGGATATATCTTGAATAGGTTTGATTGCACATTATTTGTGGTGCAAGGAATTAATATGTGATACTAACTGGAATCGAAGTTGCAAAATTTTCATGTGATTGGGAAACTGCCATACGACTGTCTCAGTCACCATACAACCATCTAAGTGTGCCATACGATCGTTTGGAGTGTTACAAGTTGTGTTTTCAAGATCTTTCAGTCCCATCCATTCTCACACAATTCCGCACCGATTGGGAACCTTGGCCCAAACCCCACCTATAAAAGGAGGGTTACTAGGGGCTTCCCAGAACACAACAAAGACCATTGAGAATTAGATCATGTGACAATTATTGTCCTCTCTAGTTGTGGTAACCTAGAGAGCTCAAGAAAGTCCTACCCAACTAGGGATGGATAGTGACAGGAGAGAACAACTGAGGATCATTGTTGTAGGAGAGCACATTGGTGATTAGTACATCAACAGGTGGGACAACTCCTTCCTGTCTATTCTAGTTGAATGACAGGAGTTCTAGTTGGTCTGTGTGGACTACTCTAGAGGCAAAATTTCTTTGACTGCTGCTAGGAGAGAAAAATTATCCTGTAGTCTGTGATGAGACCACATGAGTCGCTGCAAAAGTTGTTTTGTTCATTGTTTGTGGTGAAGACCAGGAGCTGCACAACCACCGTCCAAGGGCAACTAGTTCACAGTTGCATTGAAGCGAGTTTTATCACTAGACTTGATCCATGACCAGGTATAACTCACTAAACCGTCATTCCTATTTCATAGTAGTTGATGTTTACTTATTGTTATGGGAATATAGATAGATAAATTTTTTGTTTCCACTTCTATACTCTGTGTTCATATTTCCCAATAGTGGTATTAGATCCACGTCAATTTACTATGTTTTAGGATAATGAATATGATCGGATTTTAGTTTAATCATATATTTATACGATGTGAATATTTACACTATCTCATATGCATATCTGATCAAAGACCAGATAATTCCTAACTAATATATATATATATATATATATATATAGAGAGAGAGAGAGAGAGAGAGAGAGACAGAAAGAGAGAGAGTCAGGCTAGAATACACTCGAGTGTATTCGGAGCAGAATACACTCAAGTAGTTTTTCATGATGCAATATTTTTTTCAAAAATCTAATCCATTGATCTTCTTAATCTTCTTGTGAATAACTCATATAAAAAATTTGAGCACATTTGGATATTCATAGGTCATGTTATAAAGACCACAAAAATTATGCATTTCAAATTAGTTTCGTGCGTCGATTTTGTTTCCCTTGAAAGAGTGAGTTACACTCATCCAAATGAGCTCAAACTTGTATGTAGCCTAATTACAGTATAACAATGAAGATCAATGGTTTACATCTTGGAAAAAATAGTATTGATATACAAACACACTTGAGTGTATCTGTGTGATCTGTACACTCAAGTGTATTCTAGCCTCTCTCTCTCTCTATATATATATATATATATATATATATATATATACATATACATATACATATATATATATATATATATATATATATATATAGTATAGACACACACACACACACACACATATATATATATATGAAATTTACACACGTCGCCCTAAAAATAATTTTGATGGTGGATGTGTAGCGTGGTTATGGCCAATACCCAATAAGTGTGTGTAGTTGGATGGTTGAGTTTTATTCATATTTGTAGTGAGCCTCAACCTCCCTTTTCCCAATGTAAAGTCAATGCCTTCCTACCTTCTCTCCCATCAAATGTAACTTGAGGTTTCTCTTATTCCAATGTAATAAAGGAGAAATAGGATAGTTTCTTTTCTTACACCGACGAGGAACATGGTCGTCTCCAGATAAGAAGACCAGTTCGTGAGATAAGTTGACCGTCTAGAGGACCATGGAGGATAGAATGATAGAACCAGACGATCGCCTGGTGGGCCAAACAGACCATCTAGAAGGAGTCCAGACATTAGTTGGATAGGATGCCAGGCGAATGCCCCGGAGGACCAACCAACCGACCAAGAGGTGAGACAACCGGTTCAAGGGTTGAATTGATCTACCCAAATTGGCAAGCACATGTCTATCCCAACAACAAGTTTATGCATGTGATGTGATGATTGACCTAGGTGGTAGTAATTCCTTGTGTCTCCAAGTAATTACAAGTAGAAATTGCCATAACCATCACCTTTTGTTTTATATTGCATGTTTACATTGTGGGATACAGAATGTATATGATACATACTATATATATGTGGTCATTGGATACACTATATGTATGTATATATATATATATATATATATATATATATATATATATATATATATATATATATATATATATATAATGCCTCAATCAAACATTTCAAGTCTAAGATACTTTCCAATAGCAATACACATGAAAAACTTGTTCGACCAAGCCTAGGTTACGCCAACACATGGTGCGACGTCTACCTCATGGAAGTGTGATGGTAGTAATGTTGGTTTTGCCAAAGAGGGATGCTTTATTATCGTATTGGCTATTGGGTTAGGCTTGACAGGTGATTCTCAGAGCGTCTGACCCCAAAAGCATGCAGATAATTATGACAAGGAGTTGGGCATATTATCTATTAAGAATTGCATATGATGCAATTGGCAAAAGTTGTCTACCTTTGTAATTAATTGTGTTTGCAGTGTTGGTCGCCATAGTTGAATTATCTTGGATCTTGATCATTAGAAAATTAATTCACTGCAATTTTCAAGTTGATATTTGAGGGTTGTCAATTTGAACAAAATAATAAGAATGATAATGGATTTAAGACCTAATTATTATCACCCAAATTTTAATCAAATCAAATCAAATCAAAAATGAGTTTTGACAAAATTGCAAATTCTTTTATAGAATCAAATGACAACAAACACCAATCACTTTTCTCTACGATCAATCCTTGAGAAGGAAAAACTTACTGGGAATAACTTCCATGATTGGTTCAGGACGTTGAGAATTGTTCTAACGGAGGAGAGAAAGCTCTATGTCCTGGAAATGCCAGAACTAGAGGAACCACCTCTGAATGCTCCAAGGGCTGACGAGGATGCTTATAAGAAGCATGCTGAAAATGTCGTGGATATCAAATTCTTATAAGAAGCATGTTGAAGATGTCATGGATATCAAGTTCCCGATGCTATGGTCCATGAACTATGAGTTGCAAAGGTAGCATGAGAATATGGGTGTGGTTGAGATGGTTACACATCTCAAGAACATGTACCAAGATCAGGAAAGACAAGAGAGATACAATGTCTCCAAGGCACTTTTCAAATGCAACATGGTAGAAGGAGATCCAGTAGGTCCTCATGTGCTCAAGATCATTGGGTATGTGGAGAACCTTTCTAGATTGAGATTCCCCTTGGGTCAAGAGTTTGGAATTGACGTGATTCTACAGTCTTTTCCAGAGTCATATAGTTAGTTTGTCATGAAATACAACATGAACAACTTTGGCAAGTCATTGACAGCATTGTTGGGCATGTTGAAACTTGTTGAGGGATAGATCAAGAAATAAAACCCAAAGTTTGTAATGATGATTAGCAAGACAATGTGGAAGTATAAACATAAAGGTAAGAAGAGTTCTAAAGCTAGCCAGAAGCCCAAGTCTTTAGAGCTCAAGGCAAAGGGAGGTGTGAAGAAAGTAAGAGGCGATTGTCATCAGCCTGGACATTGGAGAAGAAATTTCCCACTATGGTTAAAGGAATTAAAGAAGAAGAAGGAAGGCACAGAGGCTCCACTTCATGTATACATGTTATAAGATAAATTTGATTACTTCTTCATCTTGATATGTGATACCAAATAGAGATATGCCATACTGATGTGCATGATCTGACAAGAAGTAAAGGCATTCATGGAAGGATAATGATGTACAAGGTGGAGAAAGAGTTGCAAAAGCTTTGGTCAACATTTAAATTTATCTTATCTCAATGGATATGTAATAGAGTTAATAGAACTATTATTTCATTATGCCATAAGAAAGAATTTATGTTAGAGAATACTATATGACAATGATGATATATCACTAAAGTATAAGATTATTGTTTATGTTTCAAAAGATATGATCTTGAATGGCAATGCCCATGCATATAATGATCTTTGTACGGAAGATTTTGAGATGAGTTTTTATAACGTTAGTACCAAAGGATTGAAATTGATAAAGTCAAGATTGTCATTAGCAAATAGTCACCGTGGACGTACATATAAGAAAATGCATATCTAGAATACATATTGATGTTAATCTAGACTCCTTTGGTTACAGAACCTAAGGAAATATGCAACTCTTACGTGTACATGACGTGACATGTCATCCTTAAATAGAAGTAGTGGAAGGATAAGCTTTCATTAGATCTCATACATGTGATGCATGAAGATCTTATGCGATAAAAGCTATAGATAAATTACTTATATTCATTTCTATTACTAGTAATATGATGATATGTATCCAGTACTATAGAAACAAAAATCTCTTGAAGTATTCAAGAATATTTTAAATGAAGTATGACTTTGATACAAGTGTTAAGAAACTTTGATATCAAATGTTGAAATACTTTGCATCAATATATTGAAAACCTTCATGGAAGGACTGTGATAATGTATCACGAGTCAAATACATCTGAACATGATGATGTGTCAGAATAAAGGAACTATACCGTGATGACTCATGATACAATTATCAAATAATCTAATTTTCTTATCCTCATTAATATATAATCACTAACTAATGTACCATATGAATGGTTTATAAGATACCATATATGATATGATTTGGGAATGTCCCAACATGTATTAAAGATTGAAACCAACATTGAGAAAGTAGTTTCTTAAAGAAGGTTTATCCACAAATCATAATTGTTGAAAGTTACTATTTATCCCAATCCAATAAAAAATGTTTTGTTGATAGGATGACTGAGTTCCTAAAGAATCAGTAGGACTGAGATTCAAATTCAAAATGTTTGAGATCAACAAAGAGGTACAATGAGAATAAACAGAATCATAAGTTGTTGTAGAATCTCAAGTTCCTCATTTAACACAATACAAAATAGTTCTAGTAGAGCTGTCAGAAGTTGAGGATTGTGAATCCAACAATTCAAAGTCATAAAAGGATGATCTAATTAATTGACTAGAGTCTATTAAGTACCATGATCTGAGTAAAGGCTCAAAGTCATTATGGGATCCATGTAAGCTAACATGGTAGGACCCTGATAGCACCACCTAAAGGGTAATACCTAAAGGGTGCAATAAGGTTTTGTGGAAAGCACCTACATGCACAACATAAAATGACATATTGGATGATTAGGTTTTCAAATCAGTTCACGTTGTTGAACATGATAGAAATTCCTTTAGCAATTGTCATGCTTGTTGTTGTAGTTAAAATAGACTAAGAGATTTGGCATATGAAGATAAAACAAGATTCCTTAAAAGGACTACATCAGACAATGTGTACGTGATGCAACCTAAAAGGTTATAATTTCAAAAGTGCAAATAAAGTCTATGAACTACAAAGTTCAATCTGGGATTAAAACAAGCATCTCAACGATGGGATGTTTTGATTTTGACAAGATAGACAAAGAGTTTGACTTGAATCAATATAAAAGATGAAATCTATGATTACAAAAGATTAAGTGGGAGCATATATGAATATTCCACATGTGATGAGGAAGGACATCTCAATATTGTGAATATTGAGATTTTGCGTGAAAAACTCCTTCAACCCAAAGGATTAATAGAAACATATTACAAGATAAGGATCAAGACCTATGATATAGCTCTTGAATGTTTCACAATGGAAGTTTGAGCAAATACAATAGCAATATTTTGAATGAGGTCAACACAGAAAGGATTTAGTGAGAGAGAATCCAGATTAGTCTCTCATGAGCCATATGTTCTAATTCTTGTGAAGAATGGAAATATCAGGAATCAGATGACATACAATGGATCTGTCGTGACTGATATATATGTACTTATCTCATATTATCTTGTATGTATGGATATGACAAGATGATAATAATTCCAATAAGGGTTATTAGAATGTCATTAAGGACATCCACGAGTACTTGTGAAGTACTTGTGGATGATTTCTAGTCAATTAGGATAGAATAAAAGGAAGAGTTGGATGTAAAGGGTTACATTGATGCAAGCTTCCATAATGAAAAAAGTGATCAAAAATTAAATATGTTTGATTTAAAAGAAGAAGTGTTTATTACTTGGAATGGCTCCAAACTAATAGCCATTAATTCTATTATATAAAAGAAGCCGAGTATACTTGTGTTATGAACACAGAGTGATACAATATGGATCTAGAAGTTCAAATGATGAAATTATAGATGTTCCAACCATTGATGACTCAGTAGTGATACTATGAAAACAATGAGGATACTTGTTAGGCATGGAATATCAGATACCATATTGTGGTGGTTTCTCAAAGTGAACAAATAAGAAACATGCAATATACCGACTAAATAGCAAGGTGTTGCTAACCCAGTGGATAAGGCATTTGCGTAGAAGAAGCATGGTGGACATTTTTAGATCACTAAGAATATGATTTGTGGGTGATTGGCTCTAAGTGCAAGTACGAGTCTACTGGTAAGGTATGCCCAGAAAGCCAATCATGTGATGGTTGACATGGCATAAACCATAAAGGATTTGATTAACACTCATAAAGGCAAGCTTCCAATTCAGTCTGTTTGACTCAGTTATGATATAATGAGGAAACATTATGAATGTCTAAAGACTTACAATACTAAATGTTGTATGTCTTCAAGTATTAGCCTTAGAGGATGAGATCATACAAATGTTAAGAGTGTGTACATTCTTGTTATGCCCCTAACTGGTCATTACTGTGGAAGATAGATAGACACAAGTACCACATAAGACTAGAGTGTGGGTTGGTTGATGACATATCACATTAGTCATGATATGGTAGTATCAAACCAAGCACACATATACATATTAGAGAATAGTGTATTGGACAGACCCACCTTGAGAGTGAGATAAGGAAACCATTTCTATGGTCATAGTCAACTCTCATAGTGAAGGTGGCGATTGTGATTCTTAGGCCTAAAATCACTACATTCATCACATGTCGTTGGGTGCGTTTTGACATCATCAAACGTAGTTTTGAAACATGGGTTGTTATAACAGTGATGATTGGGTGACTTTGACACATGGGGATAGACTGTGGGTGATAGATATGGGAGTTGCCCCTCCTATTGGAGTATGACATCATGTCTACTTGATAAGAGAGAGTGAGAAATGCATGTGCATGTACATGTGAATCAATATATGATATTGAGGTCACATTATCTCAGACAATTTTCTCCTTGTTAAGGAAACATGAGATGAACATTGAGAGGATGACGAGTCCATGCCTTGAGTTCACACCAGACATCAGAGACAAAGGAATTATACAATCACTACAACACCTTACATAGATTGTAGGTTGAAGTTGTTGTCCATTTTTTCATTCACTTGAGTAGCATTGATATGTGACTATGCACCAATCCTTGCTTATGATGTCATAAGCTACTTATGAACATTCACTGCCAATGTGATATGGGACCTATAGGATCACACACATAGGAACTTATCTAGAAGAGGAGTTTAATGTTGAATGATGATTAGATTGATTACTAAAGAGTTTAGGATATAATTCATACAACACATCAATAGACTGGCTTACTAGACTGCCAAACAACCATCTCAAGTGTCGAGACAGATGTTTGGGCTTCCAGACGGGCGTCACAAGTGTTGAGATGGCCGTTTGGATTGTCTATCTAATTAGAGTTTGTGTTGTCTAAGTTCTGCCATTGAACAGACCGAATCAATGTGATTGAATTGACAGACTCATCTTAGACTCATCAGACAACCATCTGGGTGAGTGAGACGGGCGTCTCTCATGAGTGAGATGGCTCAGTTGGGCTGAACAAATGTTTTAGATATTTCCTAAATAGTTTCAATTGCACATTACTTGTGGTGCAATGAATTAATATGTGATATTAATTGAAATTGAAATTGCCAATTTTGTATGTGATTGGAGGCTTCTAGACGACTGTCTTATAGTGTGAGATGACTGTCTTTTGCACCAGATGACCATTTGGAGTGTTGCAGGCTGTGAAAATTCATGATCTTCCAGTCCCTTCCACTCTCACACAATCCTGTACTGACTGGGAACTTTGGCCCAAACCCCTCCTATAAAAGGAGGGGTACTGGGGGGCTTCCCATAACACAACATAGACAATTGAGAATCAGTTCCTCTGACAAATTTTTTCCTCTCTGGTTGTGGTATCCAAGAGATCCCAAGAAAGTCCTATCCCACTATGGAGGCATAGCAACGGGAGAGAACAACTAAGAATAGTTGTTGTGGGAGAGCACATTGGTGACTATTATGGTGATAGGAGGGACAACTCCTTCATATATGTTCTAGTTGAACAACATGAGTTCTAGTTGGTCCGTGTGGACTAATCTAGAGGCATGAGTCCTTTGACTATTGCTAAGAGAGAAAAGTTAGCCTACAGTCTGTGGCGAGACCACATGAGTCACTGTAGAAGTTGTTCTATTCGTTGTTCGTGGTGAAGACTAGGAGTTGCACAACCACCCTCTAAGGGAAACTAGTTCATAGTTGCATTGAAGTGAGTTTTTTTATTGGACTTTTTCTAGGAACAGGTATAACTCTCTAAACAATCCTCCTATTTCATAGTAGTTGATGTGATCCTACTATTATGGTAATATCGATAGATAAATTTTTGTTTCCGCTACTATACTTTGTGCCTATATTTCCAAACATTTGGAACCATGCCCCACAATAGAATACAAAGATGGAAGTTATAAGCATAAAAGATGGGTATGAGCATATTAATTGGGGATTGGGAAAAATTAAGAAAAAATATATCAATTATAAAAAGGCTTCTCGTGTAAAGATGGAAAAGGAGCATCCAAGTGGATATTAGAAGAAACCATTTAAAGAAGATAAAAAATAAGAGATTTCTTGCCTTTTACAATGTCACATCAAAATTATCACAAAATATAAATAGTTGCATGGTGAGTAATAAAAAGACTAGCATAAACTAAAAAGCAGGGTAGCTATCTATACATTTCATACCAAAGGGAAGGAGGACCAAAACCTCAGTTCCAAACAAATATCAATTTTATAGGGGAATAACACCTAGTGCATGGCAGGAGAATAAAACCCAGTGCCTAAATCATATTTGGCAGGAGAATAAAACCCACTGCCTAGTAGGGGAATAAGATCCAATGCCTATAAACATCATAAGTGATAGGGGAATAAAACCCAGTTCCTATATGGTGTCACCACTTCTAGTTATGACTAGTCAATCACACATGCAAATAGGGAAGGCAAGATAAAGTAATTCATGATCAACAAAGGGATGAGAACATCCAAATGATATAAATTAGGTTTAGATGACCCATCAAGCATTTTCAAAATTAAGATACTTCGCAGGGTGACAAAAGTTCACAACTTATAAATTAGGGTTTCACAAGGAATAAGATGATCATGATATAAATAAGGATATAACAAGAATATCCAATAAAACATGATGATCACAATATGCACATCAATACATAATTTCTCACATAAGTCAACCTATCAAAAGAGAAAGAATGTGTATAGGGTAGTACATCTCAAAGGACCAAGAGAGAAGGATAAATATGGTTGATTGCTCAATATGATAGTAAGGGAAGCAACATACATCAACAGAGAGTAAAATCAAGTTGATTACTCAATATAAGTAGTAGGGATACAACATACATCAAGATATAGAGAAGTAGAAAAATTTCTCAATATGACTGATGGGATGCAACATACCTATAGATGTGATTCAACTTGTCAAATCCCAAATATTAGATCAAGTTAGAGTTCTAATGTTTAAAACAGTGGTGATTGAGAAAAGATCACCATACACATTGTTTTATGAGATTACAAGGCTTTGATGGCTCATCTACGGAATTTGAATAGGAGGATAAGGGAGAAGGTTATGAGTCATGTCCTATTGGTCAAGTGATTTCTATGTGTGCGAAGGCCATGGATAGGGATCTACATATAGAATTGGGTAGCCAGAAACTTATCTATTTTTGTTTACTAGGGAAAATATGTCATGTACATTATAAAAGGAGAAAAGTGAGGCATTCACTAACACATAACATCAAACAATATTTATATAAAAACATCATTCCTCTTCAGTTGTCTATTTTTTCCAATATATTTCCCCTATTTTTAAAAAACTTGGTCACATTTAAATTGACTACTACATTTACAATTAAGAGACTTTTAAATGTCTCACTGTGTAATTATTTTTCCTCTTGTATATACTAATTCTTCCCATTACGGAATAACATTCTCAAAATGTTTCTCTTCTCAATTTAGAGTCATTGAAAACATGTATGTCAATTATATTCCAATAAAAGGCATCATTCATTTAGTATTAATTTAGATCTAAATTTCTAAATTTGAGGCAACCATATATACTGCTAATATATTTTACATTAATTATTTGTGGTGTAGATAGGTGCTAATAAAAGTATATATCCAAAATTAATTATATAGTCACATGAATTTCAAATAAAAAGGGTGAAAACATAATATATCGAGGTATTTTCCTTTTTTCCTTGTTGTTAACAATTTTTGGAGGTAATAGAGAGTCTTACTAAGGAAATCATTTAGTAATTATTATTATCATTTCTAATTTGGTTAAGTATGATTATACAATTTGGTAATGTTTATTTGTTTCCAAAAAAATACATAATTTATTTAAAGTATTCAAATTCTTTATGACATGATAACATGATTATTTTCAATTTTTATTGCTTCCAAACATTAAGGAGAAAGAATTAGTTCTTTATATTTTACTCTAATTTATTAAATATCTTGTGTATTCCATATTGTTGCAATTACCTTGGGGTTTATTTTCTATTAGACATATTGCATTTGTAAAGTAACTCCATTTAATATTTTTCAACTTGATAAATTTTCCATAGATTGAGACCCTTTATGTTATACCATATTTTATTTATTACAAATTCACATAAATTATATACATATAGTCCACACAATTGAGTTATACTATTAGTTGAATATGTTAGATGTTTAATTTAATATTTTTGTATTTTTTAATGAAATTAATATAGTTATGATTGTTAATATAAGGTGAAATTTGTCACTCAAGGAACACATTTTACCACTATATTTGGGTTGTGAAGATTCTTGTTACGAGTTTTAAAACAATTCGAGTTTTGGGCTCATCACCATTATATTATTATAACATTACATCATTACCATCATTATTTATTATTTTGAGTCCCATTGTCTTCAATTGTTATAAGAAATGTTTTCTATATATTATTATGCACAAAATTCCATATTTCATTTATTTATCATATCAAGCCCATCGATTCAATATTTATTTAGATAACATTACATCATTCATATTTATAGATATGGAAACACCAATTATTATTTTAAATTGATTATACCTCTTGTTGTACATATTTTATCCATTATTTGCACATTAGCGGGCAAAATAAACATATGTGACATGATTAATTAATTTAGTTACAGGTTAGCACATGAAAAAGTTATTATGTTAATACGAGTGTATTGATATGTGATGTGGATTATAGAACTTAAGACCACTTAATATGCTACATCTAATTTCACACCTAAATATGTAATGGGTTACCATTGAGTTATTCATGTTATATGAATTAACAATATCCATTAAGGCATAACTTTATGCCAATTTGGTAAAATGTAGAGGACCAAGCTTACTAACTTTCAATAATGGAATAAGGTAAGATTATAGGTTTTGTTCGTTACAACACTCGACCCCTTAAAATGATTTTTCCCTCAATATCTAAACATCCATATATTATTATCCAAGTGCTCTCCACTCCTTAAAAGGTTTATCCTAATAAGATGACTCATACAGATATCATGGTTAGTTATACATCTTACATTTGTCAACAATTTTTATGTGGTTGATGCATCCAACTAACATGTCATATACACCTAGTGTTGAATTTTAGGTCCTTGTGATTCTAACATAGCAATCCTTAGGTACACATCTTAAAATGAAAGATTCACCTTGTACAACTTACATATATTAGAGGGCCAAGAGGGTAGGTCCATTAAATGTTATGTACATGCCATATCTTCATAGGGTAAAAATCCTAAGGGAGAAAAGATTGAAATAGTTAGACTAACCATCTGCTAATGACTATGATTCCATCGTGTAAGGAGTGGGACCCGAGAGGGGACCCACTCCTTAGTTAATTTTAGGAATAAACACATCTAATCCAAACACACTAAAAAATAATGGTGGAATAAGTGTATTTTTTCATTTCTCAAATAATGGTATACAAGACCAAATGTTTAGCAAGATAAGATAAAAGATCTAAGTATTACAATGCTACGATTATTTCATCTTCCTTTGCCACACAGGGTGATACACGCATAAAATAAAATATACCATAGGATCATCAGAGGATTATCTAACCACCTCAAATCTATCTCCCAATATGGTCTAGCTATAATTGAAGTTATGTTGGTCAACCTTGGTTTTCCTCCTTGTTCCCTATCTAGGGGTCAGAAGCATACCCCACAATAGAATACAAAAGTATACATTATCGACATAAAATTTAGCATGAGCATACTAATTGGGGATTGAGATAAATTAGGAAAGAGGATATCAAATATAAAAAGGCTTCCAAAATCAAGAGGGAAAGGACCATACAAGTAGATGTCAAAAGAAAAAAATCAAATAAGATAAACCATATATGATTTCTTGCCTTGTATAATGTCACATCCAATATTATTATAAAAACACAGTGAGTAATAAGTAAACTAGCATATATTAAAAAGAAGGAAGGTAAACCATACTTTCCATACCTAGGGCCAAGAGGACTAAAACCTCAGTCCCAAATAAATATAGATTTAGGAGGGGAATAAAACCCAGTGCATGGTAGGGGAATAAAACCCATTGTGTAATATCATATGTGGAAGGGGAATAAAATCTAGTGCCTAGAAGGGAATAAGACTCAGTTCCTATTAACATCATAAGTGCAAGGGAATAAAACCAAGTGCCTATATGGTGTCACTATTTCGAGTTATGCCTAGTCAATCACACATGAAAGTAGGACATGCAAGATAAAGTATACTCATGCTAAAAAAAGGGATGAGAACGTCCAACTTATGTAAAGAAGGGTTAGAGGACCCATAAGTATTCAAGAATTTCCAAAATTAAGATACTTCACAGGGTCACAAAAGTTCACAACTTGTAAATTAGGGTTTCTTAAGGAATAAGATGAACAAGATATACTTATTTAGAGGGTGAATTTCTTAACCGACCAAAAAAAAAGATGAACAAGATATAAATAAGTATACAACAAGAATATCCAAAAAAATAAGATGATAACAAGATCCATATTGATACGTAACTTCCCACATAAGTCAACCTCTGAAAAGAGAAAGAATGTGTATAGGGTAGTATGTCCCAGAGGACCAAGAAAGACAGACAAATATGGGTTATTTCTCAATTTGATAATATGAGAAGGAACATACATCAATAGAGGGTAAAATTAAGTTGATTGTTCAATATAAGTAATAGGGATGTAACATACATCAAGATAAATAGAAGTATATCAGTTGCTCATTGATGGGATGCAACATACCTCTAGATGTGAGTCAACTGGTCAAATTATGAATCTTAGATCTAAGTTAGGGTTTCATGGTTTGAAACACTGATGGTTGAGAAAAGATCACCATATGAATTGTTTAATGAGATTACAAGGCTTTGACGGCTCAACCAAGGGACTTGAATAAGAGGATAAGGGAGAAGGTTAGGAGTCATGCCTTATTGGTCAAATGATTTCAATGTGTGTGATAGCCATGGAGAAGGGTCTATATATAATTGGGTAGCAAGAAACTTATCTATTTTGGTTTACTAGGGAAAATATGTAAGATATTGTAAAAGAAAAAAGTTAAGCATTCTCTAACACTTAACATGAAAGAATAATTATAGAAAAAACTTCATTCCCATTCTATATATTTATTTCTTTGTTTTTCAATATATTTCTATTTTTTCCAACAACTTGATCACATAAATATCGACTACTAAATTTACAATTAAGAAACATCTAAATATCTTGTTGTGTAATTATTGACTCAATGTAAATGTGTATAATCATTTAATGTAAAATTGTGTAGGATATGCATATTGAATTCCTTTTCTTATCTTCCATTTATGAACTCTAAAATTGTTAACAACAAGGAAAAATGATAATGGTTCCATATATAATGTTTTGACCCTTTCAATTTGAAATTCATATGTCTATAATAATTATTTTTTGATACATAAACTTATTATCACCTATCTACTCTACAAATAGTTAATGTGGAATATATTAGCGATACATAAGGTTTCCACAAATAACGAAATTTGGATCTAATTTAATATCAATAAATATATGTTTTTTATTGGAATAAAATTGTTATACATGTTTTCAATGACTCTAAAGTGAGAAGGCAAACATTTTGAGAAATTTGTTTCATAATGGGAGGAATTAGTATATATTTGTGAATATCAAGTGATGTTGGGGTGATAGTATATGTGGTGCATGGTAAAAGTGGTTGACTTGGTTCTCGAATTGATTTTGGTGCCATTTTGGATTCCCATCGCTAGGTTTTCATTGTCAAACATATTTTCATTATTATATTATATTTAAAAAAAGAAAAATTTTTGGATTTTAACGATGGTTTTGGAACCAAGTCACCACCACAAGAAAGCTTTAGTAGTAGATAGGCCATTTAGCGAAGAAATATTTGACACTTTTGTTCAACCCTCTGACCCTAAGCATGAGTGTGATATAAGAGTTAATAGGAAGAAGAATAAATATTATAGCTACATTCTTGTCGGCTACCTCTCTTAACTCGATGTATGGTAAGATTGGTCCTTTTAAGAGATGGAGCCTTTTACACTTAGGTCGGTAACTTAAAATAGTGAATAGTTGTAACCAATGGTTATTAGCATAAAAAATTGTTAATAAAAGGGATATGAAACATCATAATATTATGATGGACAAACCTCCTCAACTATGTAGGGAAAAAATAACTTAAGTTGATGATATCATCCTCAATCATAGTATAAATTTTCTAGACCAATTCATGATATGAGAAGATAATAAGACGTGATGGATAAAGTAATGTAATTTCACGTTAGGTTCTGCATAGAATTGTTATGCGACTATGATGCTAGGACCCCTTTATTAACTTTGTCTAGTGAATTAGAAATTTATAATTGGTTAGAAAATTTACAACTTAATATTTTGAGTTGTAACTTGGTGGATTTCGGGGATGAAATCCTCTTTAAGGGGTGGTGTTCTGTAATTACCTCAAATCTAGGTATCACCTCTATTTTCCTTTTTCCTAAAAAAAATCTTAAATCCTATTTCCCTTAAACTTTGTTGAGTAATGTTAAGTTTGAAGATAGATCTGATGAAATATCTCCTTTTATCCTAGAGAGAGCTTTAGTGAGGAGAACTATACAAAAACATCTTTTTATAATAGAGAATGAATTATCCTTTATTAGGCTAATTGACACTCATTTATTAGTATTAACACCTGACATATTTGATATGAACTTTTGAGATTGGAAACATGTTCATTGTTGGTGTAAATTAATAGTCCTCAAAATTAGGAGACAAAGGAAGTTGATTTCATCCTTCAATTGTATTGAAAAGAAATATAAAGTGGCATTAATGTGTAGATTTTAATGGTCATGCTTATTTGACCCAAAGTCCAGTCATTTATTGTGATGTTAATTTAACAAAACGCGTTGAAGACGGAAACAAGGCTCCATCTTCGTTTTCCTCTCCGGGGAGCAGCCGTTACCAGTTCCCTTCCTCTGAGCGTCTTCACTCCAAGCCTTCATTAAACGCCTTGAGGGAACAAAACGGTCTAGGAGAACTCTAAAATGAGTCCTAAGGTGTCACATTCTCTAAACGCCTGAAACCCCTCTTGCTGGCTACCACCATCTCTGTCCAAGGTGATCCACAGAAGCCCATCTCTACATCTTGGCACCGCGATTTCATCTGTTGAAGTCGTAAGAACGCTCCTCCAGCGCTCCCCACATCCAATTTCTCCTGAACGTTGCCGCTTCCTCAACCACTGCCAAAATCTCCTCCGGCGAGTGGGGAGTGTCGCCGTGTTGGTTTTAAAGGAGCCATCTCGGTCCCTTGAGCTTTCGTTCCATATATTTGGTTTTCTCTAGGTTGGTCTTGACTCCCTGGTCGACGAAGGACTCTATTTCACCTACTGAGGTCCTCGTCGGTGGGAGGACTATGGGACTCTGATCTGCGAAATTAGTTTGTATCGTGCAACGCAGTTGTTCACCTTGGCTTCCTTCTGTCCTTGATTCGATTTCCATTTCCTGGTTCTCCGCTTGAGAGGTTCTTCCTTCCCATTATTTTGTCTCGTTTCTGTTGGAATTCTGACTGTGGTACCCTACTTGGTTCCACTTATTCATGCCCTGTCGTAAGGGATTGGGTGACAAATTTGTAATGTTGTTATTGTTGATTGACCTGCGTCGATAGATAAATATTATCCTGGAATCCCGATAGTATCTTGCTCACACCTGTGTCGATCGCGGTCAACGACCATTGGGCTAGCTACTGACCTGGGAGCTGATGAGGATACATGGTTGCTCACAAGGTCATAGGGATGGATTAGAACGTCCGGGTTATTCATTTTGAATTAACGCTCACATATTTTATTACTGATTCCTACTGTGTTTGGTCACATCATTGACGCCGGAAGACCTTGAGTCTAATTCTGTTTCATCATGAATGTCGGGCTTTAGTATGATTGAGTGATCAACAATGTAGTCGTGAGTGCACATTTGGATCCTGGTGCTGCAATGGTTGTCGCTGGTGTAATCCAGGACCCTGGTTTCGTTTCTGCAATGGTGTGCCAGGATCGGGTTTTGTTGGGTGGTCACCTCCTCTATCCTGTCGATTTCGTTTCTGCTTCAAGTGTCGTTGTGTCATTGCTCGGGCTGGCAGGGAGGATCAGTGTTGTGGGCGTGTTCTGGAATTTCTAAAACTTGATAATCTAGCCTTTGAGGTGTAGGTCACAGTGGCTTATATGATTATGCAGAATACATCTGATCGATAGATTTCACCGAATCTGGGCTTCCGGTTGAATTGGTTGATCGAGAAGGTTTTGTCTTGCAAGAGGTCGTGCTGAAATACCAGTAGTCTGACGTTCTTATGCTACGATTGATTCAGCTTAGATATTTGGCCCGTGGTTATCAATTACGCATTCGTATGCTCTGACAACCTGTCTGGTTGAGTGACTATGCTCTTCGGAGTTACTCCTACAATGTATGAGAAGCCGGAGTGGAATGCTTTAAGTTTTTCAATCACAATATCCGCTTTGGGACACCGACGTTTGGAAGTCTAAGAGTGAAATCGTTGTTAGCAATTGTTACCTATTAGTCCTAACTTGATATTACAGTATTATACAAATCGATAATTAGAGTAATAATTGTGGGTGTGTATTTGAAATTAGAATGATTTTCCGGATATAGACCTCCGCACCAAATATCAAATTTTCATAGGGAGTGTTTTATTGAGTAAATAGTACATGAGGAGATATTAACCCAAAGGTATAATCTTATGTGTAGGTGATATTAAACTTGGCTCAGACTTAGGTGATCGTTTATTGACTTAGAGAGGAATTGAGGTATGTACTCCTCCCCATTTTTAACTGGGCATTTATATGACTAATTTTCCCATAATGATACAATTCTTGAAATGCCTACTCTTTTGTTCAACGTTGACACATCCTATTCTTTTGAAATTATTATTACAGGTTGAATTGGGTCAAAGACCCTACATGCTATTGTGCATGTATTATGACACATATGGATGATGAATAATGTACTTTGCCACTCTATATCATGCATGGTAGATAATTTGACTAGCTAACTATTGTAGACGCTTATGTGTAACCATTAGGGTGTGCTACTTCTACCTGGGGTGTGCTACTTCTACCCTTATATATACAGAGGCGTGCTAATTCCTCCTATTGGTGTGCTACTTCTACCCAAAATTTGTATATCGGCCAATGACTCAGTGGTGTCTTGTCCCTACTTTAGTTTTAGTCCAATATATCTGCATGCAAATAAATGTTGTAATGTGATGATTGATTGACTGTGGCAAAGATTGTTGTTTATTGATTTACTTGAAATGCCTCACTCTTTTGGAAATTCTCTCTTGTTACTTCTCATTGATACTTACCTAACTTTAATGGCCCCCTTTTTTATGAGAACATCTTACTTTACTTTTTAAATTCCCTAGTTAATCTTTTAACGTACATACTCAGCTTTTGCTGATTCATACCTTGTTGTCCTATTATTCTGGGTGTTCCCTCCACCCAGGTGTAGGTGTTCTACATGACAATGATTCAGGATGATTGTGAGCTAATTGGTGGATATAAGGACAATTGGAGATAGCCTTGTTACCCTCTGCATATGGGCATATGTGTGAATAAGGTGTAATCTTTTCATTTTATGTACCACCCTTAGGGTGAGAAAGTTTTGTACATGGGCATATTTTATAACTTTGTAAATACTAATATTTTCCACTGCTTAATTATTTCATGGCTTATCTTTTTACCATTGAGTGGGCCCTCAATCGGGTCCCACTCTTTACACCTAACATGCTATATATAGCAAATTCCCAATTTGTGGCTCTCCACTATTTTCCACAGAGGTACATCCATCATGCCTCATCCGCTCGCGGCTTCCTAGGATCAATCTTCGACCCTCCTCCAACTCTCCTCCTTTTCCAATTTGGTTCTTTGATGCCCCAAATGCCTGGACCTACTCTAGTTTGGTTTTCTAGCTAGAAGCACCTCTTTTCCATCTTGACCACCATCTCAGACTCAATTGCCTATGCGGTAAGCATTCTCACCCCTCATGTTGTTGTTCCACCTCATTTGTTTTCTCCAAAGGTCTCCCAGTCGATGGGTCCTATAGTCGTGCCCTTAGGCTTCGCTGGCGATCACCTTCTTTGACTGTCAAGTGACCCTTCAGTCACAGAAGTCATGCATGTGGTCTCGTCTTGCCTCCATGGACCTTTCTGATGTATTAGTCATTCTTCTTATGTCTGTTGTGATGGATTCATATCTTGGGTCTTTTTCTCTATTTTTCCGGTTGATCTCTATTTGGTCCTTCAATCTTGAGTACAAGCTTAATGTGCTCAATGGCTCTTTATGAATTTACCTAACCCACTTTTGGGTCGCAAAGTGGATCATTTCTCGGTATCACCTCACCCCTCAAAGCTTCTCCAGAAGTCCATGGCGAGAGAAGCATGAGCGACAGATGATTCCCCTATAGTTATTCTCATCTTTGCCCTTTTGCTTATGTTTTGTTTTGATTTTCCTCGGGGGCATTTTCGTAACTTTTCCTGCTTTTATTTTGCGCCTAATGCTTTCTTATGTGTTTGAGTGGCAGGTCAAGTTGGCCAGCCTTGATTGGGCCAACTCAGTTGCATAGCCCACTCTCTCTCTCTATCTCTCCCTCTTCCTCAAATGTTTTGTCAAATAGAATTTTATGATATGTCAAATATTACAAATTCATAGGAATTCACTCAATGATAAAAAAATGGATAAATAGTCATTGGATTCAGAAAAATAAGAGATATCTTGTGTTATTGTCTATGTCACCAAAATCCAATGATTAATGATAAGTAATTTTAATGGATTAATCTAAATAAGTAATAACTTGTAAAATTCATAATTAAATATCTATAAGTAAAAAAATAATAATAAAATATGTTTTGGGCTTCGAATAATATAAACTAAAATATAGAATGGGTTTTATAACCTAATTCACACATAAGAAAAAGGTGTTTTTCTAGGGTCTGAGTAATTAATGTGAAAATTAACTCTAAACCTACATATATGCTCAGTAGGTTCTTTGGAGGCCTAGGCTTGGATCTAGATCTGATTTTGGACTGTTTAGACTCTTAAGTAAGGTATGTTTCCATCCCCTATTATACTTATTGAGCAACTAGCCTATATTTCTTCTTTCTCTTGGTCCTATGGACATTAGCCTATACATAATGTCTTTTCTACTGAAAATTGTGGTTCATGTGAACTACCTCATTTTTTATTCATCATGTGATCATGGATATTCTTTTAGAATACTATATTATTCTTTGTTCATGTTGGAACTTTATATGATGACATGCAATGTCTTTTTCCTACTAGTGAGGTGGATGTTTATGTTGTCCTTTGTTCATGTTGGAACTTTATATGATGACATGTGATGTCTTTTTCCTACTAGTGAGGTGGATGTTTATGTTGTCCATTAGTATGATGGAAACTTTTGTTTAATTTGACTATATTTTTTACTTGCCCCTCTATCAAACATATTATGTGATTCAGTAGCACTAGAGTAGTGTAATTGCATTGGTTTTTGGGCAGTATGCCCTTGTTATTATTGGGACAGAGATGGTGGTGCCCCATACTCAGGTTTTAAGTTTGTAAGGCTTGGCCCAACTTATATATATTGGGAGTGGAAGTATGTCATCTCTATCATGTTTTAAGCTTGTGAGGCCTGGCCACCTTTGTCGTTATATTGTTCTAGGGCCATGTTTATCTCACATGCATGCAGGTTGATGATTGTGGGGTGTATGCCCTACTATCTTTTTATGTGCTAGTATGGCAACATTTGTTTATTTGTTTGCTTATGGCAAGTATCTCTTTTGTTGTTCTTTTCTTTTATGCCCTTTTTTGGTATTCCTTGACTTTTCTATGGGAAGCCTTTTTTATTTGATGTCCCTTTAGTTCATAATATTGCTCAATTTTCCTATTTAGTATGCACATACTAGCTTTTGCTGATATTTCCTTTTCTTCTTCTTTTGTGGGGTATGCTTCCATCCCCAGGTTTAGATCAAGGGGAGGATAAGCAAGGTGGACTTGGACAAAAACCTTAATAGCTGAGCTTTTGGGAGACTCGAAAGAGGTGGTTAGATGATCCTCAACTAGATACTTATAATTTCTTTTGTAACTCACCCATGTGCGGTGTAATGATGTAAAAGATATCAAGCTTTGTTATAGTTAGATATATTTCTTTTCTGCTTCTACTTATTGTGTTATGATACATACATGTTGAATGAATAGGTCATCATCCCTTTGGTGAAAAAAATATGTGGTTTTGGTTCAAGGGATGTTGCCTTTAAGTTTCTAGTAGGGAGTGGTTCCCCTCTGGGATCCCACTCCTTACAACATGGTATCAGAGCTTGTAGCTATCAGTTATCTAACTATTTCAAACTTTTCTTCTTTAGGATGTTTACCTTTTTACCATATGTTGCTTATACCTAGTGTCCTTGCCATGTGCAGGAAAAAACCCTCATGGCAAGAGATAAGTCGACTCTTTACAACATGTCCAGCTATGAGACACCCCAGAACCCTAGGTTTGGGATGCCAAGGATGGAGCCACCCTTTACTAGACCAGTGACTCAAGGTACTCCTCTATCTGGAAGTGGACCTTCAGTAGGTCAGGACACCCCATCCTCTTCTGGTATGGGCATAGTCATATCTCCAGAGCAAGAGTTGGCCATCTTTTGATAACTTTTTGCTACCACCATGGCAGGGAAGATGAAAGACCCGTCTATACCTGGAAAGCCTAAAGAGTATTCCATTATGGAATTCATGAAGATGCAACCACCCTCCTTCATGGGTGCAGGTGAAATAGAGATGGTCGACAAAGTTGGTGATTGGGTGCTATCCATAGAGAGGAATTTTGATGGTATGCCTATCCTCCACCCTGAAGGTTAGGTTTGCTTCATATGTTTTGGATGGACCTGCTCGAGTTTGGTGGAATGGGATAGCAAGGACTCATGATATCTCAATCATGACCTGGGAGCAATTTTTGGTGCTTTTCCATGGGAAGTATATATGCATTGCTGCCTTGAAGAAAATGAAGTTTAGTTCTATAGTTTGAAGTAAGGATCAAAGATTGTTTCTACTTATGTGCAAAAAATCATGTTGCTTGAGAGATATGCTTCTAGGCATAGTGAAGAACGTAGAGCTGACCTATATCTGCAAGGACTCAACTACAACATGGGTCATGCTCTTATCCCACAACTGCCTTTGACCTTTCATTAGATGGTTGATAAAACTTTGGTTGTAGAGTCTTACCCAGGGTTTCAACATAGGGAGTTTGATAATAAGAGGAATCCCTCAAGAGATGAATAGAAAAGAGACAAGTGTGCTAAGTGCAATGGTTACCATCCTCTAGGGAAGTGTTCCCGGGACAAACTTCATCATGGTACTCCAGTGATATGTCATTATTGCAATGAACCTGGACACATTCGACCTAATTTCCCCAAGCTTCATAATGGACCAACACCAGCACAACAACAATAACTTCACGTGCCTCCTCATAATAATGATAACAATAATAAAGGAAGACATGTGGAAAGGTGAGCTGGAAGAGTTTTTGCTTTGGGTGGTGAAGAAGTTAATGAGGATGAACAAGATCACGGTAATCCATAGTTCTGTAGTTAGGCTTTATAAGTTATATTTCCTTTTTACATGATGCTTTTATGTTTGGATGTAAGAAAGTTTAGTGGAACCCTTTGTACCTAAAGAATAGTTTTCCCTTAATAAGATGAATCCTTTAAGGATTGGTGAATAAGTTATTTTCTTTTATGTGGATGTTTTGATTTCGAGGAGGAAATTCCTTTAAGGGGTGGTGTGTTGTAACATACTAGATCTCGAACCCTACCCTAGAAGTTTGATCTTTTGGACTTAGACAAACAAGGTTTAGTATAACCCTAATGAGATAATGCATGAACAAATCACCCTAATGTAACGCAAGGCCCTCACATTAGATGTAGACCAATAATGGAATATAAAAAGTGTCATATGGGGAATACATGATAATTCAAGCTTAATAATCACACATAAATCTTTAGGTGAAGTTTTGAACATAATTAGATGGATAAAAATAATAATTATGGTAAATGTGAGGATAATATGATCAGATATTAACGGTGTTGTAACTCATTAATGGAAACCCCAAAAGTGGAATCTAAGTTAAAAATCGTGTTCCTTGGGTCCCAATTACCTTGGGAGTTAATTTTCACATTATTCACATAATAATAATTAATTTCATTCATTTAGGAAAGAAAAGATCTACATTTTCCCCAAAATATCAATAAAATAATAAATGACTCCAAAAGTGGGAAATAATCTTGTGTTTGTAATCTACATAATAAATATAGCCTTTGGGTGAATTTTCATCCAATTTGGAGAAATTTTACTTAAAAGGTGAAATCAGGAGAGATAAAGTGTGTAGGACCTTCAAAATATTAAATAATTATATAAACAACTCTAACATGTAAAATTGATGGTAAATTTGTGTCCAGCACATTAAATATGACTTGTGGGTGGAGTTTCATCTAGTTTGGAGATTCTTAAAATCATTAATGCATGAGTAAAGAGAAAATGGGATTTGATGTATTTAACACATTAAAAGTTCTCAAAAAGCAAATCTAATTGTATAATTAGAATCTACATGCATTGATTGGCTTCTGTGCAAAATTTTACTTAATATGAATAATGTTTGAACCCTTAAATGAAGAAAGAGAAAAAGAAAATTAAATGCAATGTCACTTTATCAAATTAATTTGATTTTATCATGTGCCTTGTTTTCTATTTCGATTAAACACTTGATCTAGACCATTCATTTTCTATCTAACAGCTTTGGAGTCATCTCCTACCTTGAGTAGGAGTCTGACCAGCCATGAACAGTACACACAATCTTCTCTACAACCGTTCTCTCTCCTCAGGCATTAGTTTCTCAAAATTTCTTCACCGGTGGTTTCCTCTTTCGTTTCTGATCAGTTTGACCCCTTGCTCAAGCCCTAACGCGCTATATATAACAAATGCCCAATTTGTGACTCTCCACTAAGTTGCATAGAGGTACATACATCGTGCCTCATCTGCTCGTGACTGCCGAGGACAAATCCTCGACACTCCTCCAACTCTCCTCCTTATCCAATTTGGTTCTTTGTTGCCCCGGATGCTTGGACCTACTCCAGTTTGGTTTTCTGGCTACCAGCACCTCTCCACCTTCTTGCCCACCATCTCAGATGCAATTTCATACACGGTAAGCATCCTCACCCCTCATGCTATTGTTCTGCCTCATTTGTTTCTCCGAAGGTCTCCCAGTTGATGGGTCCTATAGCAACGCCCTTAGGCTTCACCAACAATCACCTTCTTTGTCCGTCTAGTGGTCCTTCAGTCACGGAAGTCATGCATGTGGTCTTGTCTTACCTTCATGGACCTATTCTGATGTATTACTCATTCTTCTTCTATCTTTTGTGTTGGATTTGTATCTTGGATCTTTTTCTCTATTTTTCTGGTTGATCTCTCTATGGTCCTTCGGTCTTGAGTACAGAATTCGTGTGCTCGTCGGCTCTTCACAAATTTACCTGACCCACATTTGTGGTCATGAAGGGGAGCATTGCTTGATATCACCTCACCCCTCAAAGCTTCTGTGGAAATCCATGGCAAGAGAAGCAAAAGCGAGGGATGAATCCCCTATAGTTATTCTCATGTTTGACTTTTTGCTTCCGTTTTGTTTTGATTTTCCTCGAGGGCATTTTCATTACTTCACCTACTTCTGTTTGGTGATTGATGCTTGCTGATGTGTTTGAGTGGCCAGTTGAGTTGGCCAGCCCTAATTGGGCTAACTCAAATGCACAGCCCACTCTCTCTCTCTCTCTCTTACCCTCTTCCTCAAATGTTTTCCACGTGGAATTTTATGATTTGTCAAATCTTGCAAAATTCATAATAATTTGCTCATTGATAAAAAAATATGGATAAATAGTCATTGGACTTAGAAAAATAAGTTATCTTGGGGTGTTGGTTTTGTCACCTAAATATAATGATTAATGATAAGTAATTTATTGGATTAATATAAATAAAAAATAACTTGTAAAATTCATAAATCTATAAGTCGAAAAAATATAATAAAATATGTTTTGGGCTTCTATGGTTTTTATAACCTAATTCACACATAAGAAAAAGGTGTTTTTTAGGGTATGAGTAACTAATGTGAAAATTGACTCTAAATCTACATTTATGCTCAATAGGTTCTTTGGAGGCCTAGGCTTGGACCTAGAACTGATTTTGAACTGTTTAGATTCTTTAGTAAGGTATGTTCACATCCCCTATTATACTTATTGATCAATTAGCCTATATTTCTTCTTTCTCTTGTTCCTATGCACATTAGCCTATACACAATGTCTTTTCTATTGAAAATCATCATTGATGTGAACTACTTTATTTGTTATTGATCATGTGATCATGGATATTCTTTTGGATTCCTATATTATGCTTTGTTCATGTTGGAACTTTATATGATGACATGTGATGTCTTTTGCCCACTTGTGAGGTGGATGTTTATGTTGTCCATTAGTATGATGGCAACTTTTGTTTAATCTAACTATACTTTTTACTTGCCTCCCTATTAAAAATGCTATGTGATTCAGTTGCACTAGAGTAATGTAATTGCATTGGTTTTTGGGAAGTATGCCCTTGTTATTGTTGGGATGGAGGTGGTGGTGCCCCATACATGGGTTTCAAGTTTGTGAGGCTTGTCCCAACTTATATATATTGGGAGTGGTAGTCTGTCATCTCTATCAGGTTTCAAGTTTGTGAGGCTTGGCCGCCTTTTTCATTATATTGTTCTAGGGCTATGTTTATGTCACATGCATGCATCTTGATGATTGTGGGGTGTGTGCCCTACTATCTTTGTATGTGCTAGTATTGAATGATTTTGTTTGTTTGGTTATGGCAAGTATCTCTTTTGTTGTTGTTCTTTTCTTTTATGCCCTTTTTGGGTAGTCATTGTCATTTCTATGGGAAGCTTTTTTTATTTGATGTCCCTTGATTTTGTAATATTTCTCAATTTTCCGATTTAGTATGTAAATACCAGCTTTTGTTGATATTTCCTTTTCTTCTCCTTTTGTGGGGTATGCTTCCATCCCCAGTTGTAGATCAAGGAGAGGATAAGAAAGGTGGACTTGTACAACAACCTTAATTGATGAGATTTTGGGAAACTTGAAAGAGGTGGTTAGATGATCCTCAGCTAGATCCTTATAGTTTCTTTTGTAACTCACCCATGTGCGGTGTAATGATGTAAAAGATGTCAAGCTTTGTAATAGTTGGATATATTTCTTTTCCGTTGCTACTTATTGTGTTATGATACATACACATTGAATGAATTGGTCATTGTAAAGAAGTGAAAACATCTCCTTACTAAAAATTTGAACAATAGAACCTCCAATCCAAACACACTCAAAAGGTGAGATGGAGTGGGTGTAAAATTTTCAAATCTTTATATAATGGTAATCAAAAGACCAATGTATAGCAGCGGAAGAAAATATTTGACTGTTCAGTTATAAAACAAAGGGTTACAAACTTAAACTTACATCATAAGGATCCACGTAGAGGAAATCTAAACTACCTCAAGATTGTCTCCAAGCTTTATCAACACAAACTAAGTCCAGGTCAACATGCCACGCATCCAAGTCTTCCACCTAGGGTTGGAAGCATACCCCAGCAAAAGAGAAACCAAAGGAGACATCAGCAAAGGATGGTATGTGCATACTAAAAAGCGAATTGAGCAATATAAGGATATAGGGACATCAAAATATACAAGGCTTCCCATGCAAGAAATAAGTATCACCCAAACGGGTATCAAGAGAAAAGAATCATATCAAAAGGGATACTTTCCATAACCAACAATAAAATTTGTGCAGCAAAAGCACATAAATAGGTAGTAGGGCACACACCCCCACAACCAATCATCAAACCTGCATGCATGTGAGATAAACATAGTCCTAGAAAAATATAAACACTAAGGCGGCCAAGGCTTCACATCCTTGAAAACCTGATAGAGAATGACTCACCGTCAAACTCCCAAATATATATAAGTTGAGCCAAGGATTCACATCCTTGAAACTCGGGTATGGGGCACCACCACCACCATCCCATAAACAAAAATGGGCACACATCCAAAACCAAAGTAATTTACATTATTCTAGTGCTACTGATTCACATTGCATGTAAATATAGAGGCAAGTAAATAGTTTAGTCAGAATATGATACAAAAGTTGCCATCACACAATGGACAACACAAAAACATATAACATCCACTTCCAAGTGGTACATAACAATAAAAGAGAACAACATGCACCATGGTACAATATAGATAGCAAGAGAATATCTAAGTCCATAACAAGCAAGATAGTTCACACGAACCATGATATCAAGAGATAAGACATTTTGTGTAGGCAAAAGTCAAAAGAAAGATAAGATAGGTGAATTGCTCAATGTGAAGTAATAGGGGATACAACATACATAAGAGAGAAGAATTGCTCAAAATGAATAATCGGAGATATAAACATACCTCAACTTCAGAGTCAAACGATCCACTGTCCAACTAGGTCCAAGCCTAGGCCTCCAAAACACCTATTTAGCATATATGTGAAATTAGGTTTTATATTGATTTCATAAACCCTAAAAACACCTTTTTATTAATATATGAATTAGGTTTCAAAAACAATTCCATATTTTAGATTATATTTTCCTGAGTTCAAAACATATTTTATTATATTTTTCTGACTTATAAATATTTAGTTATGATTTTTAGAAGTTAATTCATTATTAATTAGATCCATTAAAAATACATGTTTAAAACATCAGATTCAGGCAATAAAACCAATACTAAAAGAAAGCTTGCATTTTTCTGAATCCAACAAATATTTATTTATAATTTTTGGACAACCACAGCAAAAGATATGAATTATTGAAGTTATGACCAATAAGAAACTCGAGAAAAACCACGTCAGCAAAATCGTTGGGCGAGAAAGAGAAGGTGGGACCATCTACTGACCTGGCCCAATAGGGAGCGGCCACACCAGCGAGTCAACACCTCAGTCAAGGTTAGAGAAGCTCGCGTGAAACAAAGGAAATACAGGCGAAAGGTCAAAAATACCCATAGCAAAAATCAGAAAAGAAAGGATCGGCGGAGGCTAGAATCGGAAATACGCAGGGTATCTTCCTCTTCCTCTTGCCCGCTCCATGGATGACGATCGAGAAGCAGTAGCATCAAACGAAATTGGGTAAATCCAAAATTGTGGTGAGTTTGACAAATTGAAAGCGCAATTACCTTCGGCCGAGGCCCTAGAAACGGGCCGACCACCTACCATGGCCCTCGACGGCTGCGCAGACTGGGGAAAGATCCAGAGTACTGTCGACAGAAACAGTAATTGGGGAAACTAGCGGTAGGGTGAACAATGGCCAGAGGATATACAAAACAGTTCCGTTTGGGTCTCGCGAAGGTGAAGGGATGTTCAGACGAAGGCGTGAAGTCACATAAGGGCGAGGAAGACGAGACGAGGGAGTAGAACAGGGGAGGATACAGCGGCGGCATGGTCTGAGATTTATAGGTGATGAAATTTTGTCAAATACGGGCTTGGTCGGTGCGGAAAAAGGCGAGAAAGTCATAGGGAAAGAAATCTCGAAGAGATATGGACATATGAGTGAGCAAAGCAAGCAATAAATCCGTGGTTACTGTAGCTCGCGTATCAGTCTCCTACTCAAGGTAGGAGACGACTTGCTGGCCGTCGGATCAAAAGCGAGCGGTCAAGATCGCATGCGATAGAAAAGGCAAATAAATCTCAGCGTGTGACACATATAAATGTGGAAACCATAGTCGGATTTGAAAGTGATGCATATAATTAATACTCTTTTTCTCTCTCATCAATTAAGGGTTCATACATTATCCAAATTAAGCCAAATTTTGCACAGAGGCCAATAAAGGCATGTAGATTCCGATTTTGCACTTAGTTTTGCCTTTTGGAAACTTTTAATGTGTTAAATAAATCAAATCATATTTTCTCTTTCCTCTTTCATTTATGGTATTAGGATTATCCAATTTTTATGAAACTTGACCCACAAGTCATATTTAATGTGTTGAACACGAATTTGCCATTAATTTTACATATTGGATATATTTTCATATTTAATTAATATTTTGAAGGTTCTACATACTTTCTCTCTCCTGATTTCACCTTTTAAGCAAACTTTCTCCAAATCGGATGAAAATTTACCCAAAGGCTATATTTATTATGTAGATCACGAATCTAAGATTATTTTCCTCTTTTGGAGTCAATTATTATATTTATTTATTAATGACACCTTTTAGGCGATTTCTCTCTCTTAATATTACCATATTATTTCAAGGTTGTCTAAATTAAATGAAAATTGACATGTAGGCTTATTTTGATGTGTACATTACGAATTTGAAGTCTATTCTTTATTTTGAGGCTTTATTACATGTATTATGCCATTAGGCCCATTAGAGGCCCATTAACCATATTATGCATCCAATTAAGTTATTTATCATCATATTATCTCCGAATAAATTATATGACATATTAGATTACATTATTCATGCATTAGATTATTAGGATCATCCTAACCTCAACCTTGTTTGGAAAATCACCAAAAGGTCAAAGTTTTAGGGTAGGGTTCTAGATCTGGTATGTTACAGTCATCATCCCTTTAGTGAAAGCATTTATGTGGTGTTGGTTCAAGGGACTTTCCTTTTTATTTCTAGTAGGGAGTGATCCCCATATGGAATCCCACTCCTTACACGGTAGATGTTTATGGATGATTTTTCTGTGTATGGGGAGTCATTTAGTGATTGCTTGTACAATCTGGATAAGGTTTTACAAAGGTGTGACGACACTCACATAGTTTTGAATTGGGAAAAATGTCATATGATGGTGAGTGAGGACATAGTGCTTGGACACAAGGTATCCAACAAGGGTATGGAAGTAGACCCAGTTAAGATAGAAGTCATCTCCAAGCTACCTCCACCGAAATCAGTAAAAGGAGTAAGAAGCTTTTTGGGACATGCTGGGTTTTACCATCATTTTATCAAATATTTTTCAAAAATTTCTAAACCCTTGTCAAAACTTTTGGAAAAAGACGTTGAATTTTCTTTTGATGATCGATGCTTGAATGCTTTGAAATACTAAAGTAGAAGCTAAGTTTTGCACCTGTTGTGCAAGCTCATGATTGGAGCCTATCATTTGAGTAGATGTGTGATGCATCAGACTATGTTGTGGGAGCTGTGTTGGGTCAACACAAAGATAAAGCTCCTACCATCATATATTATGTGTCTAAAACTTTGAATGATGCGCAACTTAATTGTACAACCACAGAAAAAAAAATCTTAGAGGTTGTTTTTGCATTTGAGAAGTTTTGCCACTACCTAGTGGGGGTGAGGGTGATTGTTAAGACCGACCATGCTACCATCAAATAAATGTTACAAAATAAAGATGCAAAACCTAGATTGATTAGGTGGATTTTATTGTTATCGGAATTTGACATAGAAATTAAAGACAAGGTAGGGGTGGAAAATGTGGTTGTGGATCACCTATCTATGCTGGAAAGAGTGAATGAAAAAGATGTAGACATTCCCATTGTTGAGGATTTTCAAGATGAAAAACTCTTTGCTATCAATGCTAAGGATCTTTGATTTGTAGATATTGTTAATTATTTAGCCTGCAAAGAGATGCCTATAGATTGGGGGTATCAAGAAACTAAGAGATTTTTCCACTAATTGAGGTTTTACATCTGGGATGACCTGATTCTTCTTAAGCAATTAGGGATTTTTATTAAAAAAATCATGTAGCAAGATTATTTTTGTTTCTTTTTTGGTTAAGGTAATTGATTATATAATTTGGTAATGTTTATTTGTTTCCAAATAAATAGTTGAAATAAAATATTGATATCCTTTATGATATGATAACGTGATGGTTTTCATTTTTTTTCAAACATGAAGGAGAGAATTTTCTATTTAAATTTTATACTAATTTATTAAATATCTCATGTATTCTACATTGTTGCAATTACCTCATTTTATATTCCTATCACTCATATTGTATTTGGAAAGTAATTTCATATTAAGATTTCTCCCCATTATAAATTTTCCATAGATATATATACAACATTATTTCCCTTTATGTTATACCAAAATTTTACTTATTTAAACATCACATAAGTTATGTATGTATAATCCATACAAGTCAATTTATACTATTGTTGAATATATCAAATGTTTAATTTAATATCTTGGCCTTAGCTTACCTTTTCTTTTCTTAATGAAATTAGGATAGTTATTATTGTAAATATAAGGTGAAATCTGGCATCCAAGGTAACTAGAATCCAAGGAACACATTTTTACCATTATATTTGGGTTGTGAAGATTCTTTTGAGTTTGAATACAATACCAGTTTTGGGCTCTAACCATTATATACTATAACATTAAATCATTACCATTATTATTCATTATTGATAGTCCCATTGTCTTCACATGGTTTCCAAAAGTGTTTCATTATATTATTATGAAAAAAATTCAATATTTCACTTATTTATCATATCAAGAACATAAATTAAATATTTATTTAGATAATGGTACATCATTCATATTTATGGACATGGAAACACGTATTATTATTTAAAACACATTATACCTCTTATTGAACATATTTTATCCATTATTTGCATATAATTTACCAAAAGAAAATATATGTGACATAATTAACCGACTTACATGTTAGCACATAATTAAGTTATTATGTTAATATGAGTGGGTTGATATGTGATGTGGACTATAGAACTTTATACCACAATATGTTATGCCTGCTTTCAAGCCCAAATATGTAATGGGTTACCATTGAGTTATTCATGTTATTGGCATTAACAATATACATTAAGGTGTGACTTTATGCTTGTTTGGACAAACTTAGGGAACCAAGCTTACTAACCTTCTAATCATGGAATATGATAAGATTATAGGCTTTGGTTCATTACATATTGTCTCCTTGAAACACTACAACTTTAAGGATCAAAATATTTCCATTCTCTGAAAAAGTAGTCATGCTGCTAGTCATTTTGAGTTGAATATTTTTTAGGTTTACAATTTACATTAAATTTTCATAAGTGTGTAGATGGTTTGATGTTTGGATAAACGGGCTACAGAAAATGACATTTGGCAACTAATACAGCTAAGTGGATCATTCATTAATTGTAGAAAGGTTATGCATGTTGGGATGAGACAGGATCATAGAAGTTGGTATAATATAAAATTAAGAGGAAGGTGGTGGGAGGGGAAACCCTACAAAGAATCAAAAGGAATTTGAAATAAAATATATTATCGCAAGTAATGATGAAGTTGTGCTACTAAATTACAATATTGACATGTCATTTCTTTTTCTTAATATCTCTTCATGAATATCTTCTTATAATTACACATGTATTATCTTTATTATAGTTTGTAAGCACAACTACCATTCATATAAAATATCAACCCACACTTTTTTTATGTATAGTATATTTTACATTAGGGGTAATGTTATATGTTGTAATATCAATATGAGCAATGCAAAAGACATATAATTGATATCATCCATTGATTTACATATATCCCACGAATTCATCCACACTTAGCCTCCTAAGGCCATGTTTGAAATATGTGATATGATGCAAAAAGGATGGTGAGAAAATGTATGTTGTTGTTTGGACATGAAGCTGATGGGAAGGAGAAATTATTCATGGAAAACATACAGGGAAATATGACCTACTGTTACCATTCATATGATTACAATAGTTTACTTATCTATACACAAAGATATTATCCTTATCTTCACTAATGTTATTTACATGTTATGCAAATGCTATCGGTCTAAAGCTTTTATATAAGATGAGGGTTGGTGGTGGGTTTACAACCAACGGTAAAACTATGCCACTCTTTTTATGACATAGATATTTAAAAGAATTTCCATGGAGAAACCTACCTAGAGACGTGTTTCATTAGCACTCTAGTGCAATGAAAAATATGTAAGAGGTTTTAATGTAGTTACACCTTATTATGTTAAATGACAAGCAAGGGGTTTCCACACCTTTTATGGCTATGGGTAAGGAATCTAGTCTCATTGCTTCATTTCCCAGATTTAGTGAAAATGTACAAGGGAAACATTTTATATGGAGGCATAAAAAAAAAGAGCTTGAGAAAAAATATTTATGTGCAATCATGGAATATTTCCTCTTTTGTAGGAAAGTATTTGTATATAGTGGATACCATTATAGAAAAAATGTTAGCACAACTTTCTTGTAGAAACAAAGTGACCAGAGTGATGATGTACAAATATTGGAGACATGAGGCACAATATGATATGCTTGTATTGGCAAGCGTAGCAATGGTGTATGAATCATCATTTATAAGACAATCAAAGATGATGTTGTCAAGATCACAAGGACATGTGATAGAATAATATATATATATATATATATATATATATATATATATAGAGAGAGAGAGAGAGAGAGAGAGAGCCAGGCTAGAATACACTCGAGTGTACGGATCGCACGAATACACTCAATTGTGTTATATCAAGACTATTTTTTGCAAAATGTAAACCATTGATCTTCACCGTCATACTATAACTAGGCTACATACAAATTTTGAGCCCATTTGGATGAGTGTAAGTCACTTATCCAAGGGCAACAAAATCGACACGTGAAACTAATTTGAAATGCATAATTTTTGCGGTCTTCATAACATGAGCTATACATATCCAAATGTGTTCAAATTTTGCGTATGAGTTGTTCACAAGATGATTAAGAAGATAAATGGATTACATTTTCAAAAAAAATATTGCATCATGAAAAACTACTTGAGTGTATTCTGCTCCAGATACACTCTTGTGTATTCTAGCCTGACTCTCTCTCTCTCTCTCTCTATATATATATATATATATATATATATAGTAAGATTGTTCTTTGAGTAAATATCATTAATAGTATCAGTTCTTATGCCCCCTCTAAGTTGGCCTTAGTGGGGAGGCCAAGAAGGATATTTGGGATACCAAGGATAAGCTAATCCAATGAATATTTGTAAAGGAGAAGGTCATTATTAAGAGTGACTTAAATGGATGTTTGGGGAGTACCAATGATATATATAAGAGAGTCTATGATACTTTTAAAAATGGAAACAAAAATAGAGAATGAGAGAGGATATATATTTATAATTTTCCTTTGATGTTTTGACATACACCCATTTCAAGTAAAGATATTCTCCTATGTTTATTTTCAAGAGTGGGTGCAATTATCCAAATTTATTACTTCCTTACAAGGAGGGTGGCTTAATAAGTGTGCAAGGATTGCATAGTGATCCTCAATTTTTTACCAACAATAATAGATTGGTAATTTTGGAAATTTAAGATAAAGATTGACAAATGTAAGCATGAAAAAAAAACCAAGATAGGATGATCAAGTGGTGAAATTTTAAAGGAGAAAAGAAATTGAAATTTCATGACAAACTTATCATGGAGGTTACTTGGAACTTGGAGTTTAATGTTAACACTAAGTGACATAATATGAGCTACTACATGGAAAAAATTCCAAAGAGGTTTGGAGGGAGCATGAAGGGTGTGTAATTCCATATAAAGAGACTTATTGGTGGAACAGATAACCATATACATCTATTAAACTCAAAATTGAGATTTATAGGAGTTTTCAAGTTTTCAGTAATACAAGCAAGAAAATAAAGATTCTAAGTCTAGATAATTTCTTGAGATATATAAGAGGAATGTAGACACTAGAAGATATATATATATATATATATATATATATATATATATATATATATTTATTTATTTACATATATATGTATATATGACCTATATAAAAGAAAGAAAAGGTGGATACATGAGTCAAGTGAATGCATCAATAGTGATCGTAGTAGAGTGTTAGTGAAGGATGTTGTTTTAGGAAACTAATGGGAATACTACTTCTATAAGATTTCCGGTGAAGAACCTTGGATAATGTAAATAATTTTTTTCACATGAATACCATATATATCAATTATACACAATACATGTCAAGTATTTGAAGTCAACAATTCTTTTTAAATATGAAAATGGAAAAGTTGAATGGGACATATGGTATTACTATTGATGTATGAAAGAGTATGGGGGATGAGGGATTCATGTGTTAATGAATTTCTTCAATTATATTATGAAGACAAAAAAGAAATGACATATTGGTGAAGAAACAATAACATAGTACCCATCTACAAGAATAAATCAGATACTAAAAGCTAAACAAACCTACAGGTATCAAGTTGTGAGTCACACTTTAAATCTTATGGAGTGGCACAAAGGATTATATCTATAACACAAGTTCCTGAAAACTAGCTTTGTTTCATTCGTGTAATGACCACAACATATGCTATTTTTAAACAAGAGGCTGACAGAGAAGTACATATAAATAAAAGAGATCTTCATATATTTTTTATTTATTTAGAAGTGGCTAATTATTGAGTTTTCAAGGAACTGACGTGGATGGTTTTTAGGTTAAAGCTGAATGGCAATCCAACAGACTAACTTGATCAAATACATGTATGATATGTCAAATACAAGTGTTAAGACTCCTAGATGAGGGAGATAAAGATTTCCTATCTTAGTTGGGGTACATCTTGGATCAATACGAAACCCATATATATTTCTTCTTATTATGGATGCATTGAAAAATCAATTTCATAATGATATTCCTTGGTGCATGTTTTTATTACTGATATTATGTAGATTGATGAAATAAAAGAAAAATTAAATGATAGACATGAACTTTGAAGAAATATATTAGAATATAACGAATTTAAAATTAGTAGAAGTAAAATCTATTAGTATGGATATAAATTTCTGGGAGTTGATAGTTATAAATGGTGTCCATTAGATGGAGTGGCTGTAGTAAAATTTGACTTTTCTAATTGGGTTTTGTTATTGAAATTTATAGAAATGTTCAAGATGAGTTCATCACAAGATCAAGAAAGATGGTTTAAATGGAGGAGCTATATTGTAGTAGTATGTGAGTGGAATATCTCTTTTTTTTTTCAAAAAACTAGAGATTACTTTTTATTGATCCTGCTCTCGAGTGTAGGCTAGAATTGGTTCCATAGTTACATCAATGTCTAAGTTGATCCAAGCAGGCTTATTGCCAGAAAACGAAAAAGACATATTGGTTTTAGAGGCATGTTTGACCAGTGCATCTGCAAGATTGTTGAGATGTCTAGGGATGAAGCTCACTTGTAACCTCGGTTCATTGCTCAGTAGCCTCTTCAGTCTAGCAATGTGGGGTTTTAGTTTGAGAGGGGGAGTTGTACCTAACTCCAGTAGTTGTACAACTTGTTGTGAGTCTGAGAGAAGGTGGCATCTGCTCCAGTTCTCTCTTCTAACTATTGAGACCATGTTAAAGATGGCCTACAGTTATACTTCTAGAGCACATGATGCAGTAGATTTCTCACATAGACGTCTATTACATTTCCCTCTAGAGTCGACGATGTGGATGCCTATGCCAGAGGGAGTGGTGGAGATGATGTATGATGCATCTGGGAAGATGAGTTTTTCACAATGGTACGGGACAGAGGTATGTCTGTGAGAGTGATTCATGTTGTCGCTGGTGCTCTCCCTGGGGAGGTTAGAAATGGTGGACGCTCATCCTTTGATAAATGATATAGTGGAGGAAATATCCTTCGACTTGACTTGATGTATGCTTTCATTCTGACATGTCCATGTATGCCAACAGGCTACTAGGCAGATTATAGAGTCGATAGAGGTTTTGGTTGCCTCAGAATTGATGAAAGTAATCCAGGTATCTTTGGGCATTTGAAGGTGGTGAGTGACCAGGTTAAGGCCTGACCACACTTTCTTGATTGATGGACAGTCTCAAAGAGCATGAAGAAGTGTGTCTCTTTCATTTTGACATATGGAGCAGATCTCTTCAATGTCAATGTGGCAGCGACATTTCTAGTGGAATATCTCTTTCAAACTAATGAGTATGTCTAATAGAACAACTATATGACCAACCATGCTATATGGGAGTGAATGTTGAGTGGTCGAGAAGGAAGGTCTCAACAAGATGAGTAGCTAAAATTTGTATGTTAAGATGGATGTGTGTGAACTGGGAAGACAAGAAAAGACCATTCTAGGAATGACTATACTAGGAACAAAGTGGGGGTGTTGAGTATGGAGGATAAACTCCATAAGTGTTTCACATTATGATGCAGATATGTGCAACACACATTGACTAGTGTGCCTATTCAAATTATTCTATTAAGTCAACCAAAGTTAAATTAATAATACAAAACCTAAATTTGATTGAGAAGATGTTACAAGGATACAATTTAAATATTCACATCTTGATTAAAATTTGACCTATTATTGAGCCTATCATGGTTGGGATTGAGGATGATGATAATGATGATGATGATGATACAGATATATTGTTTCACCTTAAAATTTACACCCAACATATAGATTACTGATTAAGAATTTATTTCCCTACAACAATTATTTCTCTTCTAGTTCTCTTTGGGTAAATATAATTATGCAAAAAAAATTTCCTTTATCCAACAAAGGATTACTCAGATAAAATATGTTGTAATTCCTTAATAAATTATGGATATTTATTCTCATTTAGTTATGTATACATATTTATTCTCATTTAATTACTAATTTATCACATTTAAGTATTAGCTGCATATTAATGTACAAATTGATATGGATTTAGCTCAAGTTTCTTATTATGTCATATTTAGCTCATTTGGTCCACATTAATGTATTAGGACTTGTGATGTGATTAAAACATCTAATGTTACTAATGCATCATGTGGTACCAAGGATGAATGCATAATGTTACTCAATTCCAACTTAGGGTTTAGGTCAACATTGTTACTATTCATTCAGATTGTATCATCAACATGTACAGAGACTAGCATTATATTTCATATATTCAACATATCATCACACTAGGGTTTATAGACCTAGAGCATGGCTAGGGTCATATATAACCAAAGTTCAAGTTTTCTATACGAGTTACTCATATAATGTGCATCATATGCTCATTAGGGTACAAGCTAGTACATGATGGTATATCTCAAACGATGTTAGGACAATTCTAAAGATCCAAGAATACTATCCTACTATCAATGGGATTAGGGTTTATAGAGTCATGATAGAATATCTTAGTATGTTACAGATACTGTGAAAAGGGAAAGAAGTAGTTCAATGATGTACATAGGAGTTAGATGGGACTGATTCCATTAAAGTGGAGTTGGTGAGGTTGACTTTAGCCTAATCATCCTGAATACACACTAGAACCAAAAGGGGCATTGTTAGAGGAGAAGGAAATGATGGAGATCGATGTGGTGGATGGGAATGGCCTCATGGAATACTGGAGGTTGTATACGCTGTAGATGGGATGATGGTGCTAGCCGTTGTGAAAGTATATGAGGCATAGATGTTGGTATATCATTATTCACAACAACAAGGTGCATCTTGCTTAAGAATTGAGTGCAACAATGAATTGCGGTGAGAGAGGGGAAATCCAACAAGGATAAAGGTGGCTAGGGCTCTAGTTTCTCATGTTGGTGGTTGCTTTTCTCACAAAAGCTTCAATCATCCCCTTGCTAGTGACTACTAAAATGTTGTGCTTCCTTTTTCCTTGAAGTATTTTCTTCCTAGACCCTATCAACTTCACTTGTTCTATACCTACCGACGAAAGGGGAATTGGCTTCATGGCTGAACTTGTTCAAAATAATATCTTCAACTGACTTCAAACTGTTGAATGTGCATAGGTATTTTCTAATTATTACTTAAATGTGGGAGGAAAGCACATGCAAGACATTTCTTCTAAAAAGGAGAAAATTTTGGGTTTATATGTTTTATGTAGTAAATTACATGTGAATAAGAATTCATTCATCTTTCTTTTTAGATAGACACTTGGAGTAATGTATAAGTGCATGGGACCAAAGGTTTCTCTGAGACTTTAGGGTTTAACCTTTGGTGATCTGAGTATAGACTGTGTACTATAGTTTAATAACATGTAAAAGGTTTTATGTAGGATCCAATTAGGTTGTAAATGGGTAGGGTATTACCCATTCACCCACCTTGTAGGATAGGGTAAGGATAAGAATATTTTTAGCCCAACACCCACTTGCCCTTAACCCACTAGACCCACATCTAAAGAGGTAGGGTAAAGGGAGAAGCTTTACCCATTTACCCATTACTATAAGGTTAAAATATTAATTTTATACTATAATGCAGTTATGAATGCCTACAAAAACCCAACAAAGCATCAACGTTACTTTCTTGATTTGTACTACTGTTTGATTCCAAAAATTTATTAAATTACTAGGTAGATGTCACACTTTTATCATCATATATTGCAGAAAATATGATCTTCCAATAAGAAATAATGCATTTGAAAGGGTAGATCTTGTTTGTAAAGATAATTATTGACTTAAATATTAGTATATTTTGTGTATATCATTTCCACTATCATCAAAGATTTGTTTCAAGAGTATCTTGTATTCGACATAGGGAATACATGTAAATTATTTTTTTGGTGAATCGTAAAAATATCCTTAAAATTATTGTATTTGTATATTCATGTTGCTTAACCCATTTCATTCATTATCATCCCCATTAACCCTATGGGCCAACAAGCGTAGGTAAAGGTAGGATATACATTTTTACAGAAAGGGTAATTGCCCTACCCACTTTTGTGGGTAAGGGTAAGTGTAAGGCATTATCCTACCCTATCCCACCCATTTGCAACCCTATGGTCAATAAAATGCTACTCGATGGATAACATACAGTGTACTTGGTTTATATTACATGTAAAAGATTACTTTGTTTATTATTCACTTTCACAACATGGTGTGTAAGTTGAGATTACAATGTATTTTTCCTCTTTATTCTCTCTTTCTAATTTTTCTAGAACACACATGGCATATAATCATAAAATATGTCGTGCCATCAATAATCTGTGCGATCAATTGAATTCCACTAGATAGATTGCACGCCTTGTATTGGAATAACACTCCATGTGATAAGCAAAAAATCTAGAATTATGATTCTCTCACCGTCTTATGATATACAGGATATACCTACAACACAAATAATAGATAATAAAAAGAACCCTCAAAATGAACTTTGTCAAATTGATCAAAGTGTACATATTCACAAAAATTAAATAATAAGGTAGATACCCTAAACTAAAAAATAAATATATTGTAACATAATTTGTAGGACACTCCCACAATATCCTCTATTTATAGTATGGAGTGGACTATTCAATTTCTCTAGGCTTCTGAGGAGGGGGATGTGTTCTCCTTGGGTTTGTTCTGGTTGGCTCTGTATGGCTCCCACATGAGCCTTTGATGTACATGTATGTGTATGGTGTGTAATAGGATTTTCTAACATACTTCAATAATTGGATATTCCATCCACCTTGTTGGAAAGTTCCTCTAGAGCGTCCTTTGTGGCTTCCCTTGAAAAAGGAGTTTTCATTTTTCTTAAATTGGTTGAAAATAAAGGCCTCCAGGAGTGATTCTAACTCACTTGTACTATTACGGCTATGTTGGCTACTAATTAAGATTTATTTTGGAACAATTATTGAAACATGGAGCTCTCCTATTTCCTTTTTGAATGTTGAATTGTTGGAACAAGGTTTGTTGCTGATTTTGCATTTTATTATTGCAGTATGAAATATTGGGATGGTCCTTCCATCCAGAGTTTAAGTGTTGGAGAACAGATCATAAGAGTTCATGTTCCCATAGTTACCCACATAACTTTAGTGCCCCATGGTTTCATATGGATATGGGCATGAATAAGATGAGTGGTTTGCTCCTCCACATGATTCACACATAAAAGTAGAGCTTTAATTTGTCGTGTTGACAACAAATCTACTTTTTTTAGTGATTTCATCCATATTTATAATCAGAATGTCAATGACATCAACACTTTGCTTTCCTCCTTTCTTGGTATAATCTAAGGCATCAAAATATATGGGTGCTCTTTTGAAGTCTATTTGACAATTATTATAGACCATGTCTTCTATAATATCAAAGGCAACTTGCACATTTGTTCAACAATGGGTGACTAGAAGCTGAACTGGTCACTTGATGTGTGTTTAATGACATGCCATCATAGAAGATTTGCATAACAGACATTTTTCTATTCCATTGTGCAGGCTCACACGTTGTAGATCTTATATCTCTCCCGTGAATCATGTAAGGTTTCTGTTATTTTGGATGAACCTTGTCATCTGATTCCTCAAACTCACTATCTTGCTCGTAGATAATATTTAGCTAGAAAAACCTTTACTAAATCATTCCAAGTATTTATATCTATCCCACAGAGTGAAAGGAAATAAAAATAGGCACAATCCATTAGTAGGAAAACCATTGGAGTTGAAGGTGCCATTGTATTGTAATAATTGTCAATGTGAAGTTTAGATCTTCAAGGATTGATCCTCAGTATCAATTTTACTACACCACTTGCACGATTCTAGGATTAGAAAAACGTTTACCTCAACTTACATGCAATAGTTTGTCCCATTCTTGTTGATTTTTCCATAGCCAACAAAATCCTTTAGAAGGCATTTTTAGACATGGTAGAAACTGGTTGTTCTTCGCAAAAATTAATTGGTGGAATGGAAGCAAAGGTTGTCCTTACTCTTCAGACTTCTCAAGGTGTGTTTGATTTTTTTCGATCAAATAGAAGTAGAATCCCTATGCTATTTCTCCTCTACGTATCATACATGAAGGAACAATTCATTGCAAAAAGCAAAACAAGTATGATTAGTGAAGAACTATGGAGTGTAATACAAAAAAAAATTGTTGAATGGTAAGTATGGAATGAATGAAACAAATGTGGAGGTGAAATGGATGAATTGATGTGATAGTTTAACTTAATTTTGTTTCTCTTTCTAGTAAAGATTTCTACTTGCACAATACCTTTGGGTGCCGAACAATGGCAACAAACACTTGTTGTTGTATTTGCATGACTTTTACGTTTATAATTTGATCAATTTGACCTACCTATAATTATACATGATCAAAGTAGTAGAAGTCATTCCAAATGAAGTCTAATTTCTAGGCATATAACTTCTGGAATTTCAACAAGGTAGGTCTTCATAAAATCTAATTAATGGGTTGTGTAATTCAAGAAGGTAGCCAATGAGAATAAAATTAAAACTAAGATAAAATAGTTCTAATCTAGGAAAAATATGTTGCACATAAGTTTCATCTAATCACACATCTCTTGCAAAAAAATACAAAAAACTAAGCATAATTAGTTCTTACAAGAAAGTAAGTGGTCCATGCATCACTCTTGTCAATACATGGTTTGGCTTGGTCTACACCTAAAAATCTCATTATTAGGATAGTTCTAAACATTTTGGTATTTCCCTCACTATACCAAACTATTCACTTCAATAAAATTAATTTGTCATACTAAAATCTCCTTAGTGGTCCACAATTCCTGTTAGCTTACATAAAACGGAATAAAACATGCATTACAAGTGACCACTCTATAATACTCAATTGAGATTACAATCCACACTGACAAAGAATATAAAAGACACTCAATTGATTAAATAAAATCATTAAGCATGAAGTCATGTAGGGTATACCCCCCATGCCAATGAAAAATGACCAATTTTTGAACATGCAATCACAAAATATATTTTCCATGGCATACATCACAGGATTAGAAAATAACAATGACAATGAAAGGGAAGAAGGAGAGATGATCAGTGAACCAATAGAAATCCAAGTGGTTGGTGGAAGAGCACTACATGATATCATACTTACTACTTCCATGATTTGGATGTGATGAACATAGTCATTCTTTCGACAAAGACATGTATGATGGGGCATTGGTGGAGAAGATCCACCCCCACTCCTCTAACCATGATCCAGTAGGGTGCAAGTTATTATCCTCTCTCGTGCAGTATGTATGTCGTCTCCCCTAACCTAATGTGAGTTGATGCTTCCTTAGACATATATCAAATATATTTATATGATAGAAATTTATTGAACTCATTATTTCTCCAATAGGTTAACTTTTAAGATGTGTAGTGGATCAACACTAACTTCACGTGATTTTTTGAGAGTTACACGAAATGAAAGCGAGAATTATATTGTGTACTCCAATGGTCAGTATATCGTAAAAATCTTCTGACAAGTCATAAAAGTGACTTTATGTAGTGAATCTTCTAGATCATTTTATCTTGGCATCTAATAAGGAACACAATGGGAAATTGCATATCACAATGTGTAATCTTCTATTTTAACAAAATGTCCTTTAGTCTACACAAAACCTAACCAAATAAGATCTCATGTCTCCAAAAGTGTGATATATAATAAAATAGTGACAGTCTCAATAAAAAAATGAGGATAATAACAAATAAACAAAATAGAGAAATTTGGTATAAATTAACGTCTAAAGGTAGAAAATCAGACAATAAGCTATTAGTAACTCTAGTAAAATATTATGTAAAATGCACTTATCATATATCTAAAATTGTAAGGATAATAATTTAAAAATAGTTCTCATCTTACGAAGGTTATTCCTCTTGAAGATAAAAATACTTCTCACTTAATACAATCAATATTGTATGATCTCATAATATTTTATCTAGTAAAAAGAAACAACTTTTGGGATGTATGCCCGGAGATCCAATCATATCTTGAATGTAATGGCATAACTTGTAAAATAAATTTGATTAATAATAAAGGAAATCTTCCAATTTATTCTATTTTATTCAGTTATGAGATAATGTTGTAACATAATACATGTCTAGAGAATGGTGTTACTCAATGATATATGTCCTTGGGTTGAGGAACTGGACTATGAGATCATTCAAATGTTAAGAGTATACACATTCTGAACATATCCCTAGTCAGGTATTATTGTGCAAGAAAGTTATACAACAATAACACATAATACTAGAGTGTGTGTTGGTTTATGACAAGATCTCATTAGTCATGAAATGTACCATCAACCAAGCACATAGATACTTGTTAGAGAACATTGTATGAAACAGACTCACCTTGAGTGTGATACATGGAAATCATAAATGGTAGTCAGAATCAGCCCTCATAGTGATGGTGTTGATTGTTGTTCTTAGACCTAAAATCACTACACTCATCACATGTTGTTTAATGTACTTTGTGTTGGTATGTATGTCCAGAGAGACAATCAAATGATGTTTGCAATGGGGCATTAGACACCTGATTTGATAATAATAAAGGTAATTCTATCTATTATGTTTGTTAGAATCATGAGATAATGACACATACATAGTAGATGTATAAGGAATTATGTTACTTGATGGCATATGTCTTCAGGTTGATGACCTGAATCATGAGATTATATGTACGATAAGAGTACATTGATTCTTGTTATGTCTATAGTTGGATATTACCATGGAATCAAAATAGACAACAATAATACATAAGACTAGAGTGTGTGTTTGATTGATGATAGAGTCTCATTAGTCATGATATATGATATCAAGTCAAGCACACATGTGCATGTTGAAGAACAATGTATAAGATAGACCCACCTTGAGAGTGGTCATGAAAACCATGGAATGGCAGTCAGAATGAGCTCTCATAGTGATAGTGGTGATTGTGGTTCTTAGACCTGAAGTCACTACACTCATCATATGATAGTCTCTATACTTTGACTTCATCCAACGTGGCCTTCAATAAGGGTTTCCATAAAGGTGATGCTCAGGTACTCTATGACACACGAGGACTGACCATAAGTGATGTAGATGGAATTTGTCCCTCCTATAGGAGATTGATATCCAGCCCACTTGATAAGAAAAACTAAGAATTGTATGGCCATACTTATGTGACTTGATATGTGATATGTGAGCTCACATGCATCTTAGATAGTTTGATCTAGTTCAAGGAACATGGATTGAATATTGAAGAGGATGCCGATTTCATGCCTCGACTTTAATCCATATATTTAAGACAAAGGAACTATACAGTTACGGTAACATGAATCACAGATTGTAGGTTGAAGTTGTTCTCCAACTTTCCTAACTACTTGGGTAACAACGATGTGTTTCTAGACACTGCCCATTTTCTTGTGATGTCATAAGTTAGTTATGGATATTCATTGCCAAGGTAATTGGATTCTATAGGGTCACACACATAGGATGCACTTGGAATAGGAGTTTATTCATGAATGATGTTTAATTTGATTACTAAAGTGTCTAGGTATTCAATTTAAAAATGTAAGATTCCAAATTGATATACGAAACTTTGAACCAACCATTTCAAGTATTGAACCAATCAGTTAGAGTGTCAAGTCAATTGGAATCAATATTAGTTTAACAATGACTGAACCAGGGCAAGAAACGACCAATTCACCTAGTGAACCGATCTGTTCAAGGTGCCAACTGACTGGTTCATATGATGAACCAACCAATTCAATGGTCAGTTCGATTGGATCAAGGATTGATGTTGATATCATGATTTGCATTAATCGTGCATTGAATACCAATGTGCTTCAAAATAGGAAACTACAAGAACCGACTGGTGCATGAAAAAACTGACTGGTTGGGCATGCGAACTGACTGGTTCTCCATCTTAAGTTTCTAGAAAATTTGTAAATTCAGTCTTTTGAACTCCTCGATAGAATAGGAACCCTAACCCTAGCCTCCTATATATATAGTGGTATTGGAGCTTCCCAGACACAACAATAAGTTCTGACAATTGTTGTCCTCTGTAAAGAGGCAAGATCACCTCCTTTTTAAAATTTAAAGGAAATAAAAAACATACACTTATTCTATAAAAAAAGACCATGTGGAATGCATATATAATATTCCAAGTAAATAAGCATGCTTCAGATACATATACAATGTCAATAGTAGTTAAAAGAAACTAAGTTATTGCATTACTTATGAACTCTTGTTCACTACATGAGTTTCTTTTAAAAGGAAAAGAACATAAAAGAAACTATAAGATCTAGGAACAAGCAACCTAGTCATCCTTGATAGAAAAACTTGAATTGACTACTCCTAAACTTGGTCCTCTTGGCCTTGTTCAACACCTTGATCCATCTTTGGGTGGTTGGGAAAGAACCCAGTAAAAAGGGAAAGAAAAACAAGGTATGTGTCAGAGAAAATGAACAAGAACAGAGGATAAGAAAACTATAAGGAAATAAGGCTAAGGTTTCATCATAAGATGAGGATAGTCAAAAGAATGAGGAATAAGTAAATAGATGCTTGCCATAACAAAAATAGTAAAAAGGTTGCATGAATGATTAATATTGACTACCTAAACTATGTAGGGTTGAGGCACCTACCTAACCTCAACAAATAGGTGAGGGAGAGTAACACATTCCAATCACCTATAACTTTTATGTATTGGGGAGAGTAACACATTCCCCTAGGAAAATTTACACATGCCCTATCTATGGGTGGTTGTAGAAAAGTACCACTACTCTAGATTAATAGTCTAATAAAATAAACATGCTAAGAAATATGGCAAGTAAAAGCATCAAGTAAATATAGACATGGCGCTGGGGTACAAGACCCAAGAATTAACATTAAACTGATTTTAAGGAAAATATTACTAAGGAATTGTCCAAAAGGAAAATTAGGGTTTTATGATAGCCTCATTAGGGAAACTAGATTAAGTTACAAATATTCCCAACTTAGGTGTAATGAAAGCACATACCTTCTTCTTAAGAGATCTAATTACTCCTTCTTCACTACTTTAATCGATTCCAAAGATTTTTTTCCTATTTTCAATGTTTGAACATGAGTTAGGGCTTACTCATGTATAAAGGCAAGGAAACCCTAACTTTTAGACTTTTAAAAAAAAATAGTTGTCTTAGCTGGGTTTTTATGATTAAGAAAATATATAATTTTACATATTTTGGAGTTATGAATATTTAGGTGTATTTTTGTTTTTTAGTCATTTAATTCATTTTCAAAAAATCCTTTTTGGCAAAACTCAAAATCAGTTCTCAAAATCATTTTTATTGGAAATATGGGATTTTTACATGTTCAGGACATATTATACAATTAAATTTGCACAAACGGTTAATTAATTATGATTTATTGAAAACTAGCCAATCAGAAATTGCCACATAGGCAAAACGATCGCAAGAGAGGTAGAGAAGGAAGTCGGGCCCGTGACTTGTCCCAATAGGAGGTGGCCAAGTCAGCGGTTCGCACCGAGCGGACCTCGGTCGAAGCTGAGAAACAAAATGCAAAGGATAGAACTGCCCCCACACGCGATCCGAGAAAAAAGAAGGGGAAAGGCGGGGTAAAATCATCAAAACACCATCGGGTTTCTTCCCCAAACAGCCCATGCCACGGCCGATGAGCTCCAACGCTGATTTTGGGCATTTTCACAAACATGGACGAAACTCGACAAACAGGGTACCAAAAGAAAGTTTAGAAGAAGATGAATTCAAGGGTACCTGCAATTTTTTCATAGGTGGAGAGGAGAGGAAGCACTAGGTGCCACAAGGTCTATGACAAAATTCAATCGTTGCAGGTCCAACACATGAGAAACAGTGCAATTGGGTGGAGGAACATGAACAGGTTGCAAAAGTACCTAACAAGCTTTGGGTAGGGGTATGTATAGATGGAGGATAGTTACTTAGGGTTTCCCAAGTTGGCTATAAAGCCTTGGGGAGCAAGAATTGGGCATTTCATCATTTCTTGATTATCTAGAAAAAAATAGCGGCTCAAAAGATTCAAAAAAAAAAATAGAAATTGCTGGCAAAGAAATCATCGAATTTAGTTGAGAGATGAGTGAGAAAAGCCAGTTGGAAAATATCAATTTTTGTTTCCCCTTTCCCGATCCTACTTGAGCTAGACGATGACCAGGGCTATCCGATCCTGCATACATGCATCCCCGATTGATCTCAATCGTCTGTTCAGGCCAAAAAAAGATAAATGTCTGTGGGTCATTTATTTCTAATCCGATTATAATGTGATGCTTGTATTATTTAATGAATTTTCTCTCTTCAATTGAGTGCTCAAACAATTCCAAAATTTAATGAAAATTGATAGCCTGACTAATTTTGAGGTGTAGAATCTAAATATGCAATTATTTTTTCCTTTTGGGAACTTTTAATGGGTTAAATAAATCAAAACTTATTTTCTCTTTCCTCCTTCATTAATGGTGATAAGATTCTCCAAATTTGATGAAACTTCACCCACAAGTCACCTTTAGTGCCTTGGATATGAATTTTCCATTAATTTTTCATGTTGAGATTTTTTGTTCCTTTATTTAATATATTTAAGGTGCTACATAATTTCTCCTAATTTTACCCTTTCGTCAAATATTGTCCAAATTGAGTGAAAATTCACCCAAAGGTAGATTTCAATATGTAGAACATGAAATTGGCATCATTATTTCTTTTGGAGCCATCAAAGATTTTATTTTGTATTTTTAAGTCATCTCCTATTTTCCCTTTCAATAAATACAATTATAATTACCAATTTTCCAAAAGTTGTAAAATTTATCACCCAAGTAAACTTATACTCAAAGGAAAAGAATTTGGGTTTAAAATTATCTTCTAAGTTCCACTTTTATAATTTTCGGGAAATTTATCCTTGTATTCACTTAATGGGAAAATAAATTTGTTTATTGTCACACTATCCTCACCTTTAGGATTTCCCTCTTTTTTCCACAAAAAATCCATAGAAACTTCTAGGTCGATTTTTATTTTATCCTTATCTATATTAAGTGGTCATGTTGCAAACTAAACCCAATTAGCAAACTTTTAATGAGATATTTGTGCTTAACTCCGTACATAGTAAAATAATGGACAAAACCTTAATAATTTCCACTAATCCAACATCTAGGACATAAAGGAAAGAAAAGCTTAGAAAAAGGCTAAAACTAATATTATACTTGGATTTTAGTTCGTTACAACACTCCACCATTTAAAAAAAGGATTTTGTCCCCTAAATCTCATACAAAAAGAAAAGAGTGAGTATGTAACATCTCATCTCTAAGCTCCCAAGTGGTTTCTTCCAAACCATGATACTTCCATAAAACCTTCACCAACTCTATCTCCTTGTTCTTCAAGTTCTTAACTCATGATTCGAGAATCTTCATAGGTAACTCTTCGTATGATAGATTCTCTTGAATCTCTAAAGGTTCAATTGAGAGTACATGAGAAGGGTCCTTCACATATTTTCTCAGCATAGAGACATGAAAAACATTATGGATCTTATCATAGGTAGGAGGAAGAGCTAAATGATATGCACAATCTTCAACCATATCTAATATCTCAAATAGTCCAACATAATGGGGACTAAGCTTGCCTCTAACTTTAGACCTTGCAATAGAATGTATAGTCTTGATCTTCAAGAAGGCATAGTCACCTACTAAAAAACTCACATCTTAACTTTTCTTATCAACATACATCTTCTGTCGATCTTGAGCAACTTTCATTCACTTCTTGATCAACTAAACCTTCTCTATCATCATATGCATATCATTAGACTTCACTAGAGCACTCTCCCACATCATCCCAATGTAATGGAGAATGACAAGGTCTTCCATACAAAGCTTCATAAGGTGGCATACCAACACTATCTTGGTAGCTATTATTATAAGCGAACTCTGCTAATGGAAGAAACTTATCCCATACACATCCCCAATCCATAACACAAGCACGAATAAGATCTTCTAGAATTTTCACTGTTCTTTCAGATTAACCATCAGTTTGAGGATGATAAGCCATACTAAAACACAAGTCAGTACCCATCTCTACCTGAATTTAACTCAACAATCAAGAGGTGAACTTCGGATCACAATAAAACACTATCACTTTAGGAAATCCATGCAGATAAATGATCCAATCCACATACAACTGAGCCATCTCATCAACCTTTTAAGTGGACATGAAAGGCAAAAAGTGGGCAGATTTAGTAAGCTGATCAATCACAACCCACACAACATCAAAACCCTTCCTGGTTTTAGGGAAACCAGTGACAAAGTCCATAGTAATCTTCTCCCATTTCCATTCTAAAATTTCAAGCAGGTGCAAAAGGCCACCAGGTCATTGATGCTCGATCTTGACTTGTTGATAAGTTAAACACTTTGCAATGAATAGAGCGATATCCTTCTTAATGTTCTTACACCAAAAACTTTGTTGTAGGTCTTTGTACATTTTGGTAGTACTAGGGTGTATGGTGTACTTAGACCCATGGGCTTCACTCAAAACCTCTGTTGTAGGTTCCCAAGTTCAGGTATCCACAACCTTTGTCAGAAACATATAACTCCATCCACTCCAATTGAAAAGTTAGATTGTGGTTTAATAGCTAAGGCTTTCATCTCTTCAAGATCAGTACTTTCTTCTTCTAACTTAGAGCATCAGTGACTACATTCACTTTACTAGGATGATAGGTGATGGTCAAGTCATTGTCCTTGAGATACTCAATCCATATACACTACCTCAAGTTCAAATCCTTTTGTGTCAAAAGTACCTCAAACTTTTATGATATGAGGAAATGTCAAACTTCACTCCATACGGATAGTGTCACCATATTTTTAAAGCATGCACGATAGCTGCTAGCTCTAAGTAATGTCTAGGCCAATTCTCTTCATTAGGTTTCAACTATTGTGAAGCATAAGCAATCACTCGATCCTCTTGAATCAAGACACACCCTAGCCCTTTGCTTAGATGCATCAGTGAAAATAATGTAGGGTTTGCCATCAATAGGTAGAGCAAGAACAAGAGCAGACATCAAACAACTTTTAGCTTTTGAAAACTATCCTCACATTCAGGTGTCCATACAAACTTGACTTCCACTCTTATCAACTTTTTCTGAGGAAGAGTCAACTTATAAAAAATCTCGATGAACCTCCGATAGTAACCTGCTAAGCTGAGGAAACTACAAATCCTAGATGGGGTCTTCAGAGCTTTCCACCTGGTCACAACTTCTACCTTTGCAGGATCAACAACAATATGTCCGACAGATATCACATGACCTAAGAACATCACTTCCTTTATCCAAAACTCACACTTTGAGAATTTAGCATACAGTTTATTCTCACTCACTATGTTCAGAACAATTCATAGATGTTCACAACATTGTTCTTCAGATTCGGACTAGACTAACACATCGTTGATGAACACCACTATGAACTGATTGAGGGAAGGACGAAATAGTTGATTCATCAAGTCCATGAAAGCAACAGGGGTATTAGTCAAACCAAATGGCATGACCAAGAACTCATAATGCCCATAGCATGTTCTGAAAGTTGTCTTTGGGACATCCTCATCCTTCACACGCATCTGGTAGTAGCCACTTCACAGATCCATCTTTGAAAACATAGTGGCTGACTTCAGCTGGTCAAATAGATCGTCGATGTGAGGCAACCGATAATTGTTCTTTATTGTCACTTGATTAAGCATATAATAATCCATGCACATACACAACGAACCATCCTTCTTCTTAAAGAACAAGATAGGGGCTCCCCAGGGTAAAACACTAGGGTGAATATAACCCATGTTGAGAAGCTCCTGAAGCTGCATCTTAAGCTTGATGAGTTCTACAGGGGCCAAGTGATAAGGAGGCTTCGAGATGGGAGGAGTTCCTGGTGCAAGCTCAATGGAAAACTCCACCTCACGAGTTGGGGGCAAGCTAGGAAACTCCTTCAAAAAAACATCGGGGATGTCCTTCACCACATCAATGTGATTGGAAGCAAGAGGTGTAGCATCGAGGACTACAGAGGCTAAGAAAGCTCTACACCCTTGTGATACAAGCTTTTCGGCTTTGATGATGGAGATGAAAAACTACCAATCCTATCAATTCCTACCATTGACACACATTCTTCCCACAATAGGATGTAACAAACTAACTTTTGATACTTCACAAAACAAAACATCTTTGTACCTCTTCAACCAATCCATTCCTAGGAAGACATCGAAGGCGGTCATGTCAAGTAAGATGAAATCCAAGGGAAACATTATACTAGAGATACAAAGGTCCATGGTCGAGAGTTTCTGATAAGAAGAGTAGATCCTACCACTAGGGGCTTTAACATCTAAAACATGATCTATATATTCTGATTCTATCTCTAACATGACAGAATACTCAGATGATATGAATGTATTTGATGAACCAGAATTGAAGAGAGCTTTAACCAGATGCATATTAAGATGTAAGGTACCTTCAATGATGTCATTATCTCCTTCAACTTCCTCAGCATTAAGGGAAAACACCCTTCCATTCTGCTTGACCACAGGTGGCTGTCGACCTTGCCAGTTTTGATTGTTGTTTCTCAGAGGCAGATTCTATCATTGTTGTGGCTACTGAGCATGTTGCTAAACTGGAGCTGTTCCTCTCCCAAGATGAGGGCAGTTGGGTCAAATGTGTCTAGCCTGGCCGCACTCGTGGAAGATAGGTGCTGGTTGATCATCTCTATGGTGTTGACCATTTCTAGCAGGGCACCTTCCCGGTGGGTGAGAATGCGAGCAATAGTTGCACTTGTCACGTCCTTGGTTTCCACCAACATTCTTCCTCTTTTTGTTGTTGTTGTTCCCGAAACATTGAAATCTAAGATAAGACTAGGTCACCAAATCCTTGTCCACCATTTGTTGGAATGTCAAGAGCAACTGGAGGACAACGTTTCGGCCAACGTTGTAGCTTAAACCCTCGGGAAACAAGGTTGATCTCCTTTCAACTCCAAGATTCACCGCATAGTGCTCTAGGAGGAGGAAACATTACACGTACTCAGAGACACTCATGCTTCCTTGTCACAAGTTGTAGAACTCTGCCTCCTTCTTCTTCATAAAGGTGAGGCAGATGTACTTCTCATGGAACAACTTGAGGAATAGCTCTCAGGTCATGCTTGTGGTATCACGGGTACGAGCCATACCCGTCCACCAGACACGTGTTGGCCCATCCACCACGTAAAATGCAAAAAAAACCTTCTGGTGAGGAGGACACACCATGCCCTTGAAGGTACGCTCCAAAGACAAAACCCAGTCATCAGCTTTTTCCACCATGTTTGGCTCACTCTCGCCGTTGAAGTACGATGGTTGCATCTTGATGAAGTTCGTAAGGGTGAACTCCTTCGGTTTGGCTGTAGCAACTACAACATTGGAAAGTTGTCCCACTGATGAATGCATATTCATCTTAGTTCAATCATCTCGTTTAGCCTAGTTTTGGTTGCATTCATGCATTTATTTGCTTTATCTTCTAATATGTTCATTTACTTGGCTTAATTAGAATTATCCCTATTTTTTTGAATTTTTGCACCTTTGTGTAGGTCAGTTTGGGCATTTGGGCCTTATCTTCTCAGCCCAATACTCTATTTTGGGCCTTGGTCTGTTCGAGCATGCTTGGGGTCAGCAGCAGTCAGTGGGCCCTCCCTCTTCTCTCACACGTGACCCTCATTTACCTGCTAGACCTAATCGCGATCGTGATTTATAGAGCAGGTCATGATCTTTTCTAAATCCACCTGTTCGCGGTCTTCCTTGCCTTTCTCAACCACGGTCTTCCCTTGCCACATGTCCGCTATCTCACCAATCACAACCTGCAGTTCTTCTTCTCAAGGAAGCAACCACGACTGAGGCCGAGAGCCGGTAGACATCACGACCAACAACTCATGCCCGCGCTCTACCTCCCTTCACCCATACACTACGACCAGGCCAAGAGCAACTGACCGCAACTGCGGTCATCAACGATCGCGACCACGGCATGACGGAACCACGATCTCACTCTCAGAAACTGCGACTGTGATCTGTTAAGCCGCGACTGTGGTTGCAGCAGTAGCAATTAATCGTGACCCCGCTCACGATCCAACAGATGACCGCAATCACTCCCTTCTTCCCTCTGAGGTAGTGACTCCTCTACACCCATAATCCCTTCACCCATATACCGCGACCTTCCTCTGCCTTGACCCGAGGTCCTCCATTGCCTGCTGCTTGCCAACGTCACCTGCACGTCTATCCTTGCCATTATCGCAATCTCACGAGCAAATGATCGCGACCGCGATCTTGATCGCGAACGCGATCTTAGCCGTGACTGCGGCAATCCGCTAATGCAACTATAACCTTCAGCGTCAGTGCCTCGGCCTCACCTCGCGCTATCACCCACGACGTCTTGCAGTCCGATTCGACAGAGCAGTAGGTCCTCTCTGCCTTTGCCTCCCTCTCAATCCACCTTTCCCGCGTGGGTTACTACAGTCATCATCTTCCTCGTAAGAAACGATGACTGCACGACAACACCACACCTCTTCCGCAACACATCTTCCATGTCTTCCATCATCATAGCAATGATAGCAACCCTCTCCTCTCACGATCACTGCACCCCATCAAGTTGTCTCATCTCACCTCTCTAGTTCATCCCTGCCCTCGCAGCACCAACCGTGCCCACGGCTTCACTTATGCAACACACCGCGACCCCAACGTCACCAGCAGCAGACCTGCGGTCTCCTCCACCCAGCCCCCATGGTCGCCCCTGCACCACAGCTCTACACCTGCCCACGATCTTGATCGCGGGCGTGATCTTAATCGCGACCAAAAGAGGGCAGAAAAGAGGAACCGTGACCTGACCAAAAGGGAATCGTGACCAGGCTGAAAAAAAGATCGTGACCGTGCAAAAGATCGTGACCTGCTACTCCTTTTGTAAACCGACTTAAAACGCACATGCCGTGCACATGTTGAGGCACCCAGCAGGCCTATAAATAGAACAACACCCAACCCTTTGGGTATCAACCTCCAGACACCGTTAGGCTGCAGGACTATCCTGGGCCTAAGGAGACGACCTCCATAGCCAAGAACCTGCCCTCGTGGTGGTTTTGCGGCCTGTTCACCCAGATCTGGAGTGTAAACTCTAGATCTGTAATCCACTTCGTCTAGATCTAGATCTAGATCTCGATCTAAATCCAGATCCAGATCTTCTGCATCTACATCGTTGCTACACTGCCATCTCATCCACGAGCTGCTCCTCCTACTGCGAGCAAGGACCACGAGAAGAAAGAGGTGGAGAGAGAAGATCCACCCCGTCTGTCATGGTGTTCTTCCCTCCTCGTCCAGATTTGCCTCGACATTGTGTAGAACATTGTTTCTCCACTGAGCTATGATCATCTTCTTCACCATGCTCATGGCGGATTCTTCTCTCTCTCTCTCTCTCTTGTTTTTCTTGTTACTCTCACCATGAGCGAGTAGTTTCCTTTCATTGGGGTGCGGGGACTAGCCCCACTGCCCATGCTTTCATGTCCTTTTTGTTAAACACTCCATGGCATGTATATAATCTTTTATTTGGTTGTTAATCGTCGATGTGTTTTTGTGGATTGATCACCTTCTTGCATTTATCTTGTTCATTTCTAATGTTGCGAGAACCTCAATATGTAGGATTTGAATGACGATTAACGCGGTTGACTCCTTGATGAGAAATCGGATGGGATTCCCTGAAGTAGCAAGTGTGTGATCTGTGAGGTGACGAGACATCTAACCCATAGTGACGCTTCTATGTGCCTAACACCTGTATAGGGGGCCTGCAACTTCAGTCAGATATTTGTATCTTCAGAGCTGTAAGTATGTGATCTGGATGGTGACGAGACATCTGATACCTAAGGTGATGCTTACGCGAACCTGACGCTCGTATGGGGGGTTTTGCAGCCTCTCTATTTGAATGGTTATATCTTTCCTAGATTTTTGATGTTTGGATGTGATTGCATGAGTAGTGGTGGTGAAACTCGGGGCCATCCCAGTGATTTCCATCATTAATCTTAAATCAACCTTTAATCCTGCTCTTTTACTTTCCTTGCATTTAGTTTAATTAAGCTCAAATCAATCAACCTTGTTCAAAATATTAGTCTTGATTCAACTAGATTCGACTAGAGAAAGATTCTTAAAAACGTTGTCCCTTGGGATTCGATCCTCAACTATACTGCAATAAGACTCGTACGCTTGCGGGTGGTATTATTGCACATTGTTTTGGTTAAAAACTTAGGGATTTCAACCCTAAGTGAATTTGTTAGTGCGATAATATCAGCCACGTCAAATTCTGGCATCGTTGCCGGGGACAACGAAATCATCTAGTTAAATCTATTTCTTTTGAGACTAATTTAGGTTTTTCTTTTACCTTTGATACTATCGATCATATATACTTGAATTCGGTTCTACTCCGTCCATCTTACTAGCAAAAGATCTTTTCATACTAGGTACCCACAAAGTCTAGTGCATGCGCCGCTCGAACAGTCCTAGACTCTCTGCTAGCTTTGACCCTGAGATAGACAGAACCTTTCACCGTCTATACAAAGAGAACCAAGCAAGAATGTCTCAAGAGGAGGAAATTTCTCAAAGGGTAGCTCAAGCCCTTAATGCACAAAGAGATAGGCTTATGCAAGAAGCCCGAGCCGCAGTTCAAGAAGAAAATCAAGCAGCTCAAGCAGCAGCTCAACAAGTTGAGCTACAAAAAGACCTTAGAGAATTCTCAATCCCTAAAGCTGCAAACGTTCATCACCCAGTGCAACCTCCTCCCATCAACGCTCCCAAGTTTGAGATATGAGCACATTGGATCACGTTGCTTCAAAACAATCCTTTCTATGGTAAGCAAGGAGAAGATAGTCAAGAACATCTTCTGAGGTTTATAGATCTATGTGCCGTGATAAAGAAAATTGGAGTCACAGATGATGCCATCAAACTTCGTCTCTTCAAATACTCTCTCTCTGATAGAGCCATGAGTTGGTATAACTCCTTGCAATGCGAACCCATCAACACTTGGGAACAACTTCAAAAAAAATTTCTAGAAAAGTTTTATCCGCCTTCTCTCACCTATGAAATTAGGGGTCGAATAACGCAATTCACCCAGGTCCCTGGAGAATCCCTAGCTGAAGCATGGGAAAGATACAAAGAGCTCCTGCGCAAGTTCAGGGTGGAGGGTGGGTGGTACATACTCTACTTTCCCATGCTCTTTGTAAGAAGTTTTAACACTTGTGCAGGAGCTCTTTGTATCTTTCCCATGCTTCAGCTAGGGATTCTCCAGGGACCTGGGTGAATTGTGTTATTCGGCCCCTAATTTCATAGGTGAGAGAAGGAAGATAAAACTTTTCCATAAAAACATTTTGAAGTTGTTCCCAAGTGGTAATGGGGTCGCATTGCAAGGAGTTATGCCAACTCATGGTTCTATCGACTTTGCTTTGTCATGGCACATAGATCTATAAAACTCAGAAGATGTTCTTGACTATCTTCTCCTTGCTTACCATAGAAAGGACTGTTTTGAAGCAATGTGATCCAATGTGCTCGTATCTCAAAGTTGGGAGCGTTGATGGGAGGAGGTTGCATTGGGTGATGAACGTCTGCAACTTTAGGGATTGAGAATTCTCTAAGGTCTTTTTGTAGCTCAGCTTGTTGAGCTGCTGCTTGAGCTACTTGGATTTCTTCTTGAACTGTGGCTCGGGCTTCTTGCAAAAGCCTATCTCTTTGTGCATTAAGGGCTTGAGATACCCTTTGAGCAATTTCCTCCTCTTGAGCCATTCTTGCTTGGTTCTCTCTGTACTGACGGCGAAAGGTTCTGTCTATCTCAGGGTCAAAGCTAGCATAGAGTCTGGGACTGTCTGAGCGGCGCATACACTAGACTTTGTGGGTACCTAGGATGAAAAGATCTTTTGCTAGTAAGATGGACAAAGTAGAACCGAATTCAAGTATATATGATCGATAGTATCAAAGGTAAAAGAAAAACCTAAATTAGTCTCAAAAGAACTAGATTTAACTAGATGATTCCGTTGTCCCTGGAAACGGTGCCAGAATTTGACATGGCTTATATTATCACACTAACAACTCACTTCGGGTTGAAATCCCTATGTTTTTAACCAAAACAACGTGCAATACAACCACTCACAAGCAGACAGGTCTTATCGCAGTATAGTTGAGGATCGAATCCCAAGGGACAATGTTTTTAAGAATCTTTCTCTAGTCGAATCTAGTTGAATCAAGACTAATATTTAGAACAAGGTTGATTGATTTGAGTTTAATTAAACTAAATGCAAGGAATGTAAAAGAGTAGGATTAAAGGTTGATTTAAGATGAATGATGGAAATCGCTAGGATGGTCCCGGGTTTCACCACCACTACTCATGCAATCACATCCAAACATCAAACATCTAGGAAAGATATAACAATTCAAATAGAGCTGCTGCGAAACCCCCCATACGGGCGTCCGGTTCGCGTAAGCATCACCTTAGGTATCAGATGTCTCATCACCATCTAGATCACATAATTATAGCTCCGAAGATACAAATATCTGACTGAAGTTGCAGGCCCCCTATACAGGCGTTAGGCACACAAAAGCATTACCGTGGGCTAGATGTGTTGTCACCTCACGGATCACACAGTTGCTACTTCAGGGAATCCCATTCTATTTCTAGTTTGGGAGTCAACCGCGTTAATCAACATTCAAAATCTACGCATTGAAGTTCTCACAACATAGGAAACGAACAAGATAAATGCAAGAAGGTGATCAATCCACAAGCACACATCGTCGAGTAATAATGAAATGAAAGATTATATACATGCCATGGAATGTTTAACAAAAGGATATGAAGGCATGGGCAGCGGGGCTAGTCCCCGCAGCCCAGCGAAAGTAAACTACTCACTCATAGTGAGAGTAACAAGAATAACAAGAGAGAGAGAAGTTTCCGCTATGAGCATGGTGAAGAAGATGATCACAACTCTATGGAGAAATGGTCTTCTACACAACGTCGGAGCAGATCTGGTAGAAGGGAGAAGTACACCACGACAGACGGGGCAAATTTTCTCTCTCCACCTTCTCTTCCTTCTCGATCTCTTCACTCGCAGCAAGAGCAATAGCTTGTGGATGAGATGGAGACGTGGAAATGGCATAGACGCAACAGATCTAGATCCAGATCTAGATCTAGATCCAGATCTGAATGAGGTGGCTTGCAGATCCGAGTCTTTACTCCAGATCTGGGTGAACAGGCCGCAAAACCACCACGGGGGCAGGTTCTTGGCTATGGAGATTGTCTCCTTAGGCCCAGGATAGTCCTGCAGCCTAACAACATCTGGAGATGATGATTTGACTGGATGGAGTCGTGTTCTATTTATAGGCAGGTTGGCACTGACTTAAAATCGCGACCTTGTCATTTCTGCAGCAGGTCGCAGCTTTTTCCGTGTTCGTGGCTTTTTGCACGGTCGTGACTTTGGGAATCGCGGTCGCGATTGTTGTGAATCACGGTCGCGATTGTTGTGAATCGCGGTCACGATTGTTGTGAATCGCGGGTCGTGATTAGTGCCTATTATTGTGCCCCGGTCGAGGTCTTATGTACTGACCGCGGGTGCCTTTGAATTGCTGGGTCGTGGTTGTTGGCTCTTAGGGTACGCGATATTTTTGCCGCAATTGATGGTCGAAGGGGCCATAGGCCCGTCTACTGCTATGACCTGGGTGTAGTGTTGGGTGGCCAGCAATTGGTCGAGGCCTGCATAGTTCGGCTAGGGCAGGTCACGGTAGGTGAGACGACGACGCTGATGCAGGTCATTGTGACCTTGGGGACGCGGCGGCGGAAGGCACATAGGGTGGAGAAAGGAGGCAGCGATGGAGCGGACTCCATCCTCAGACGGGTGTCTGCGGTGGTGGAGCAGGGAGAGTGATCGCGGGGGTGAAGGACACCACAGGCGTGATTATGGCAGTAGAGGGTAGACAAGACCGCAACAACAATGGAGGTCGTGATTCCCTCTGTAAGGTCACAGGTATAAGTGAAGAAACCACGGTCGTGAACGAGGAATCACGGACAGCTGTCCACGGTGTCTTGCAGGTCGTGATTTTTGCTTGTGGTTGAGGCACTGGAGTCACGATCGTGATCCTCATCAGGAGAGAAGGTCGCGGTATTGGTGAGAAAGAAGCAAGTCACGATTAAGTTTTGCCACGGTCGCGGTATTTGGACGTCGCGGTTGCGATTCTTAAACAGGGAGGTTGCGATTCCCTCTGTTGGTTGCAAGGTCGCGATTCAGTAATTGCAGATAGGTGGCAGGAAGGACTGTGGTTGGAGTCACGATCTAAGGACCACAGATAGGTGTCTGTGGTTGTAGGGATCTTGGACAGGAGGTGTAGGAGTAGGTCGTAGGTACGGGCAGGTGACCTAGTCACGATTCCCGTTGCTTGATGGTAGAAGGCGGTCGCGATTGTGGGGAGAGTAGACCGCGGGTAGAAAGATCAGAATCACAAACAGGTGTCTGCGGTGGTGGATTCGAGGAAGGTCGCCGTCTTTGGGCATGATCACGATCAGCAAGAACCACAGGCAGAGGGCGTGGTCGCGATGTTTAGGTTTGCGGAGACCACGATCGCGGGAGAGAGAAGGGTGTTGGTCGCGATTGTTAGTGGAGAGGGGGGCCCAAGCGGTCTGTTGAGAGGTGAGGGAATAAAAGAATAGAAGAGGGGGGCTCGCTGTTGATCAGAATTGAACAAAGCCCAAAAGGGAAAAGGTATGGGTCTAGGAGATAAGGCCCAAAGCTCAAAATGACCTGCACAAGGGTGCAGAAATTCAATAAAAATAGAAGAAAAATCAATTGAGCCAATGTAAGTTGCATATAGGAAGATAAAGCTAATAAATGCACGAATGCAACCAAAACTGGGCTAAACGAGATGATTGAACTAAGATGAATATGCATTCATCAAAATACCCCAAACTTAAACGTTGCTCTTCCTCGAGTAACACAAGATCTGCAACAATCATCAGGTGCATACTTTCAACTCGTGTGATTGCCTCATCTTCACATCACGATTATTTATTTTCTGCTCGTTATGACTAAGTGTCTCAACATCCTGAGATCACAGAACACATTTTACCATATCTTCATTCCCGAGTTTGCATTCCAATGTCACTTCCTCTCTGCTTTTTCCAACATCAAGCATGTCTAAGAGTTTCGTAGAAGTCGAGAGATACCCGCAGAACAACAAGTGTGCACCTGATCTGACACTGGTGTTTTTAGGATATTTGTAAGCTTAGGCATTCATTGTGCCGGTAGGTGGAAAAAGGGAGTGAAGAATGGTATGGAAGGAAGAAATAAATCTCTCCTCTATTCGACTCAAGATTTTTATTATATGATTTGAAATTTCATTGATTGCATTTTTTTGTGCGAATCTCTCCTCTGTTTGACTTGAGATTGCATTTCTTTTTGTGTGCTCTTAGGCATCTTTTCTTGGTGATAATCCCCTATTTCGTAGTGAGGGGTATGGAAGAAGAGAAGAGAGAGAGAGAGAGTTTTTTCACCCTGAACTTAGGGTTTGGCACTATTTTGGTTATTTTGTTTGTTTTTGATGAACAGAGGGGTAAGAAGATGATGGAAGAAGTGTAGAAGAGAGTTCAGATCAGAATGCAACTTGATTTACAATTCATTGGACCGGGTTGTTCTCCTTATCATACTCTGCTCGAATAATGACTTGATGAGGATCCGGTGGAGATTCCATGCTATTGTTCCACTAGTCAGATAGGAAGCACAACGTGTTTGATCCCTCTCAGTTCGATAGATACTTCCCATAGCTACTGATCATGATGTTAGGATTTATAAGCTTCACACGGTAATTTCTAGTCATGGGCTAGTTTCAGAAATTGTTCTCCGTGAGGCTTCATTTCGAATAAGGAGGGTATAATGATTCAAAACTGCGTGGAAAAATAGGATAGCCGACTAGGTAATGGTTTTGATTGAAACAAAAGCGTCAAAACTTCATCAAGTTTCTATACAAACTGCTATGAAAGCTTTTGAAAATTTAGAAATTTTTAAAAAAATTGCTCAAAATTGCAAAAGATTTTCAACGATGAGATCTTAAGTCTGAAACGGATAGGAGAGGGTGGAAAGTAGAGTACATACCACCCACCCTCCACCCCAAACTTAGAAATTTTCTCGTCTCGAGCAAACTCTAAATTCAAGATGGAGGGGAAAAATTGTGCTAGTTGGTCCACCAGATGTGGTTGCATTCATTTCGGCGAATTTAAGACTGCATCTTGCAATGCATTGTCTACCAGGTGCAAAATTTTCTAAAAACAAAACTAAACGTGAAAGCTAAGTTAAAGATCGGGTTGCCTCCCAACAAGCGCCTTTGTTTTACATCGATGGCTCGACATGATTTCTTCAGCTTTCTAGTAGGTATGTCGGTTTGGACAAATTCATCAATTCATTAGTGCTAGTGTCAGCTGTGGTGAAATATCTTTTCAAGCATTGGCCATTTGCTACAAAATCGCCTAACTTGTCACTCCATAAGGTGAATGCACCATGTGGATAGATGTTTTTGACAATGTATGGTCCCGACCAGTGAGAACGGAGTTTCCTTGGGAATAACCTCAGTCTCGAGTTGAACAGCAGAACTTGGTCTCCCACTTGAATGTCCTTCCTCTCCATATGACCATCATGCCAAAGTTTCATGCATTCCTTGTAGATTTGTGCATTCTCATAAGCCGTCATCCGGAGTTCTTCTAGCTCTTGAAGTTGCAGAATCCTAGCCTCGCCAGCTTTCTTAATGTCAAAATTCAGCTGTTTTATTGCCCACCATGCTTTATGTTCTAGTTCCAAGGGCAAGTGACATGATTTTCCATAGATAAGTCTGAAGGGTGTTGTACCAAGAGGAGTTTTGAATGTAGTTTTGTAGGCCCATAAAGCGTCATTGATTTTCACTGACCAATCCTTTCGGTTGCGTCCTACTATCTTTTCCAGGATAGCCTTGAGTTGACGGTTTGAAACCTCTACCTGCCCACTTGTTTGTGGGTGCTAGGGGGAAGCTACCTTGTGTGTTTCACCATATCTTCTCAACAACGCTTCAAAGCTTCTTTCCAGAAAATGAAAACCTCCGTTGGATATCACAGTTTGAGGGATTCCAGAATGGGGAAAAATAATTTCTTTGAACATTTTTATGACGGGTTTTGAATCGCTAGTGACAGTTGGTATGGCCTCTACCCATTTAGAGACATAATCCACTGCAATAAGGATGTAGGAGAATCCATGTGAGGATGGGAATGGACCCATGTAGTCCACTCCCCAAACATCAAAAATCTAAACTTCTTGCCATAGCTTAAGTGGCATCTCATCTCTTTTCATAATGTTTCCCGTTCTCTGACACTTGTCACATGACAACACAAAGTTATAATCATCTCTCAATATGGTTGGACAAAAGAAACCACATTGAAAAACCTTCAAAGAAGTTTTCTTAGAACTCATATGGCCTCCGACTGGGCCTGAGTGGCATTGTTCTAAAATAAGTTGGGCTTCTTCCTCAACGATACAACGTCTGTAGAGACCATCAGCACATGGCTTGAGGAGGTATGATTCATCCCAGTGATATTGCCTCACATCATGCATGAATTTCTTTAGAGCATTGCCAGTACACTCAGGGTGGATGACACCAGCGGCAAGGTAGTTCACACAGTCTGTGTACCAAGGAGTAGCTTCTGAGACTTTCATAAGCGAGTCATCTGGAAGAGAGTCGTTAATTGGGATCTTCTCAGTTTCTAGAGTGTGGATACAACTTAAGTGGTATGCTACAACATTTTCTGTGCCTCTCTTATCTCTAATCTCAAGTTCAAATTTTTGCAATAGGAGAATCCATCTTATTAGCCTTGGTTTTGCATCTTTCTTTTTTAGAAGATAACGAATAGCAGTGTGATCAATGTAGACAATCACCTTTGAACCAATGAGGTAGGATCTAAACTTATCAAAGGCATATACGACTGTTAGCAGTTCATGCTCAGTAGTTGCATGTTCCTCTGAGCTTCGTCAAGGGTCTTTGATGCATAATAGATGACACAATGTTTCTTCACTATACATTGGCCCAGGATGGCACCCACAACGTAATCACTGGCATCACACATAATTTTGAATGGGTGATCCTAGTCTGAGGCGCGAATGATGGGTTTTGTTGTAAGGGCATGCTTTAGATTGTTGAAACTCTTGATACATTCTTCATCAAAATAGAAGTCATTGTCCTTGAGCAACAAGTTTGTCATGGGCTTGGTTACCTTGGAGAAATCCTTGATAAACCTTCGATAGAAGCCTGCATGACCAAGGAATGTGCGAACTTCTCTTACATTGGTAGGGATAGATAGTTTGGAGATCACTTTGATCTTGGCCTTGTCCACTTCAATTCCTTGGTTACTGACCCTATGGCCAAGGACAATGCCTTCTTTTATCATAAAGTGACATTTCTCCCAATTTAGCACAAGATGTGCTTTTTCACATCGTTTGAGGACCAGGGAGAGGTGCTTCAGGCATGAGTCGTATGAATCCCCATATACAGAGAAATCATCCATAAAAACTTCCATAATGGTTTCGGTTAAACTAGAAAATATGGCTGCCATGCAGCGTTGGAAGGTTGCAGGCGCATTACAGAGCCTGAATGGCATCCTTCTAAAGGCGTATGTTCCAAAGGGGCAAGTAAAAGTAGTTTTACTCTTGGTCATATGGATGTATAGGAATTTGATAGAATCCAAAAGAAACCATCGAGATAGAAGAAGTATTCTTGGTCAGCTAATCACTCTAAGACTTGATCTAGGAAAGGCATCAGGAAATGATCCTTGCGTGTGGCCTTGTTCAACTTCCTGTAATCGATGCACATCCTCCACCCGATTACTGTTCGAGTGGGGATGAGTTCATCATCTTCATTCCGTATCACAGTAGTGCCAGCTTTCTTTGGAACAACATGTACAGGACTCACCCATGGTGAGTCAGATATCAGATAGATGATTCCGGTAGTGAGCAACTTGATAACTTCATGGCGGACTACTTCCTTCGTATTAGGATTCAACTTTCATTGATGCTCAACAGTTGGCTTGTGGTCTTCCACCATAGGGATTTTGTGCATGCAAAGTGCTTGGCTGACCCCAGTGAGATCGCTCATCTTGTAGCCGATAGCTTTCTTTCTTTCCTTTAATTTTTTTAGGAGTTTATCTTCTTGTTCGGTCGTTAGATCAGAATTTATAATAACTGGACAAACCTTGAGATCATCCAAAAACACGTACTTAAGTCCCTCGGGCAGGGGCTTCTAGCTTCTCACATGTCTCTTCAGTTACATTCACAGCTTTGAGTTCCTCGAACCTAGCTTCAGGATCTTCTTCTACAGAGTTGAGGTGAAGGACACAATCATTAACTTGTTCGTTGATGAAATTTCCAGCAGATGGGTTTGTTAGAGCCACTTCTAAAGGATCGTCTTGTTCATATTCCTCTTGTGTGAGGAGCGACATTTGCTCAATGCAATCAATCAAATAGACTTCTTCCTGCATGCTCGGTTTTTGCATGCTTTCAAAAACTTTGAACTCGAGGGTTTCTTTACCCAGTTTGAGCAGCAAGGTCCCTGCTTCAACATCAATCAAAGCTCTTCCAGTGGCGAGGAAAGGACGGCCAAAGATAAAAGGGTATCTGGCATCTTCTTTTATGTCCATGATGACAAAGTCACATGGGACATAAGAGTCTTTTCCAACCTTAACAGGGACATCTTCAATGATTCCTAAGGGAAGAGTCATAGAGTTATCTGCAAGTTGTATGGTCATTCCAATTGGGAGAAGTTCTGCAAACCCTAGCCTCTTACAAAGGCTAAGTGGCATGATAGAGATGCTAGCACTGAGATCGGCCAATCCCTTCTTACATGAAGAGTCACCGATATGGCATGTAATCCCAAAGGATCCCGGGTCTTTCTGCTTCTTGGGCATCTTGCTCTAAATAATATCAGAGGTAGTTGTTGCTAACTTCACTGTCTCATATTCTTCAGTTATATATTTCCTTGTGAGAAGTGACTTCAAGTACTTCGTCCAGGTTGGTATCTCAGCCAGGGCATCAAGGAAGGGTATATCAACATGAAACTTCTTCATGGATTCCTTGAACTTATTGAAACGGGTATCAAGCTTTGTCTGCTTCAAACGAGCTGGGAAAGGAGGATGAGGCTTGTATACTGGCACATCCGACTCAGGTGTGTCTTCTGCCTCTGCAGCCAATGGTTCCTCCAATCTTGCTTTGTCAGTCTTATCAGCTGTTGGTGGTTCCATCGGTTGAGACTCAGGTATTGTAGAGTCTTGGATATTCACAAAGTCATCATCGTTTGTCGCCGCTATTGGTATCTTAATAGAGGGGTCAAGATAGTCTTTTCCGGACCTGGTGGTGATAGCCTTTAGTTGCTCAGGATGTTTAGGATTGTTCTCTGGTTGGCCAGCGAAAGCTTCAACAGGCGGTTTCATGTTAGCTGCAAGTTGAGCTAGTTGAGATTCAATAGCCTTCTGGTAGGCTTGCTGGTTTGCAATCATGGTTTGTTGTGACTGCAACATCTTCTCAATAGCTGACAATTTTTCATCAGGAGAGATGGGACCGGCTTTTTGCCCTTGTTGTTGCTGTTGATAGGGGACTTGGTTGGGGTTCTGAAACTGAGAATTGTTTTGATAATTGTTGTAGTTTCTATTCTGGTAGTTTCCTCTAAAGTTCCCTTGGTTCTCGAAATTTGGTTGTTGGTTATACTGGAATCCTGGCGGGCCTCATTGTTGAGTATTTGAACCAAGTTGTTGTGAGTTTTCCGCTCCAGAAGGATTTCCATATTGAAAACATGGATGGTTCCTATTCTGATTCGGATTATAGTACCCTTGACCAGGGATGGTGTTGACAACATTCAGATTTTCCATTTGACCATTATCTCCTTGGGCATAGGTATTGCTCAAAACAACATCATAGAGAATGTTACAGGATAGAGTAGAATGATCAGTTCCTTTGCATGCTTCACAGAAGAGTGAAGCTGACTTAACTTGTTCTTGTTGTCGAGGGGGCGAGCGTCTTCTTTCATAGGTGGCAAAAGATGTTTCAATTTGGTCTTTCTTGGAGACTAGAAGCTTAAGAGACTCCACAATAGACTTGTACTCAGGAGTAGCTCCTGCCATAGCAACCTTCAACACTCCTTTACTTACAGGTCTACCCCAGTTGGCTTGATTTTCAGCTCCAAGGGTGACAACCTTCCACACACTATCATAGCTTTGATGCATGGAGTTTCCTCTAGATGAGGAATCCAAAAACTTCTTTATGTCATCATCCACACCCCTATAAAAGATTTCGATGAGTTGATTCTTAGGAATACCATGATGTGGACACTTGTACAGGAACTCTTTGTATCTTTCCCATGCCTCATCTAGGGATTCTCCAGGGACCTCGGTGAATTGCGTTATTCGGCCCCTAATTTCATAGGTGAGAGAAGGTGGATAAAACTTTTCCAGAAAAACATTTTGAAGTTGTTCCCAAGTGGTGATGGGTTCGCATTGCAAGGAGTTATACCAACCCATGGCTCTATCGGAGAGAGAGTATTTGAAGAGACGGAGTCTGATGGCATCATCCGTGACTCCATTTTTCTTTGTCATGGCACATAGATATATAAACCTTAAAAGATGTTCTTGACTATCTTCTCCTTGCTTACCATAGAAAGGACTATCTTGAAGCAACGTAACCCAATGTGCTCTTATCTCAATATTTGGAGCATTGATGGGAGGAGCTTGCACTGGGTGGTGAACGTCAGCAGCTTTAGGGATTGAGAACTCCCTAAGGTATTTCTGTAACTATGCTTGTTGAGCTGCTGCTTGGGCTGCTTGGATTTCTTCTTGAACTGTGGCTCGGGCTTCTTGCAGAAGTCTATCTCTTTGTGCATTAATGGCTTGAGCTACCCTTTGAGCAATTTCCTCCTCTTGATCCATTCTTTCTTGGTTCTCTCTGTACTGACGGCGAAAGGTTCTGTCTATCTCAGGGTCAAAGCTAGTAGAGAGTCCGGGACTGTCCAAGCGGTGCATACACTAGACTTTGTGGGTACCTAGGATGAAAAGATCTTTTGCTAGTAAGATGGATGCAGTAGAACCGAATTCAAGTATATATGATTGATAGTATCAAAAGTAAAAGAAAAACCTAAATTAGTCTCAAAAGAACTAGATTTAAGTAGATGATTCTGTTGTCCCTGACAATGGTGCCAGAATTTGATGTGGCTTATATTATCATACTAACAAACTCACTTAGGGTTGGAATCCCTATGTTTTTAACCAAAACAACATGCAACAATACCACCCGCAAGAGGACGAGTCTTATCGCAGTATAGTTGAGGATCGAGTCGCAAGGGACAACATTTTTAAGAATCTTTCTCTAGTCAAATCTGGTTGAATCAAGACTAATATTTAGAACAAGGTTGGTTGATTTGAGTTTAATTAAACTAAATACAAGGAAAGTAAAAGAGCAGGATTAAAGGTTGATTAAAGATTAATGATGGAAATCATTGGGATGGTCCTGGGTTTCACCACCACTACACATGCAATCACATCCAAACATCAAACATCCAGGCAAGATATAACCATTCAAATAGAGCTGCTGCAAAACCCCCCATACGGGCGTCAGGTTCACCTAAGAATCACCTTAGGTATCAGATGTCTCGTCACCATCCAGATCACATACTTACACCTCCGAAGATAAAGAAATCCAAATGAAGTTGTGGCCCCCCTATACTGGCTTCAGGCACATAGAAGCATTACTGTGGGCTAGATGGCTCGTCACCACACGGATCATACACTTACGACCTCAAGGAATCCCATTCTATTTCTAGTTTGGGAGTCAACCGCGTTAATCGACATTCAAAACCTACGCATTGAAGTTCTCGCAACATAGGAAATGAACAAGATAAATGCAAGCAGGTGATCGATCCACAAGCACAGATCGACGATTAACAACAAAATGAAAGATTATATACATGGTTTTCTACACAACGTCGGAGCAGATCTAGAAGAAGGGAGAAGTACACCATGACAGATGGGGCGGATCTTCTCTCTCCACCTTCTCTTCCTTCTCGATCTCCTCGCTCGTAGTAGGAGCAGCAGCTCGTGGACGAGATGGTAGCATGGAAATGGCGTAGATGCAGTAGATCTAGATCCAGATCTAGATCTAGATCCAGATCTGAACGAGGTGTCTTGCAGATATGAGTCTTCACTCCAGATCTGGGTGAATAGGCCGCAAAACCACCACGGGGGCAAGTTCTTGGCTATGGAGATCGTCTCCTTAGGCCCAGGACAGTCCTGCAGCCTAACGACATCTGGAGATGATGATTTGACTGGATGGAGTCGTGTTCTATTTATAGGCAGGTTGGCACCGACTTAAAATCACAACCTTGTCATTTCTTTAGCAGGTCACGGCTTTTGCCACGGTCGTGGCTTTTTGCACGGTAGTGACTTTGGGAATTGCGGTCACGATTGTTGTGAATTGCAGGTCATGATTAGTGCTTGTGATTGTGCCTCGGTCGAGGTCTAATGCACTGACCGCAGGTGCCTTTGAATTGTTGGGTCGTGGCTGTTGGCTCTTAGGGCATACAATAGTTTTGCCGCGGTTGATGGTCGAAGGGGCCATAGGCCCGTCTGCTGCTATGACCTGGGTGTAGTGTTGGGTGGCCAGCAATTGATCGCGGCCTGCATATGTTGGCTAGGCCAGGTCACGATACGTGAGACGACGACGCTGATGTAGGTCGTTGTGACCTTAAGGAGGTGGCGGCGGAAGGCACAGAGGGTGGAGAAAGGAGGCGGCGATGGAGCGGACTCCGTCCTAAGACGGGTGTCTGCAGTGGTGGAGCACAGAGAGTGATCGCGGGGGTGAAGGACACCGCGGGTGCGGTTATGGCAGTAGAGGGGAGACAAGACCACGACAGCAATGGAGGTCGTGATTCCCTCTGTAAGGTCACAAGTATAAGTGAAGAAACTGCGGTCGTGAACGTGGAATCACGGATAGGTTTTCGCGGTGTCTTTCTGGTCGCGATTTTTTCTTGTGGTCGAGGCACAGGAGTCGTGATCACGATCCTCAGCCAGAGAGTAGGTCGCAATATTGGTGAGAAAGAAGAAAGTCACGATTAAGTTTTGCCACGATCACAGTATTTGGATGTTGCGGTCGCAATTCTTAAACAGGGAGGTCATGATTCCCTCTATTGGTTGCAAGGTCACGATTCAATAATCACGGATAGGTGGCAGGAAGGACCGCGGTTGGAGTCGCGATCTAAGGACCACAGACAGGTGTCCGCAGTTGTGGGGATCTCGGACAGGAGGTGTAGGAACATGTCACATGTAGGGGTAGGTGACCTGGTTACGATTCCCATTGCTTGATGGTAGAATGCGGTCATGATTGTGGGGAGAGTAGACCGCAGACAGAAAGATCAGAATCGTGGACAGGTGTCTGCGTTGGTTGAGTCGAGGAAGGTCGTGGTCTTTGGGCATGATCGCGATCAGCAGCAATCGTAGGCAGAGGGCGTGGTCACGATGTTTCGGTTTGCAGAGACCGTGATCGCGGGAGAGAGAAGGGTGTTGGTCGCGATTATTAGTGGAGAGGGGGGGCCCAACAGTATGTTGAGAGGTGAGGGAATAAAAGAAGAGAAGAGGGGGGGGGTCGGGGGGCGCTCGCTGTTGATTAGAATTGAGCAAAGCCCAAAAGGGAAAAGGTGTGGGCCTAGGAGATTAGGCCCAAAGCTCGAAACGACCTGCACAAGGGTACATAAATTCAATAAAAATAGAAGAAAAATCAATTAAGCCAATGTAAGTTGCATATAGGAAGATAAAGCCAATAAATGCACGAATGCAACCAAAACTGGACTAAATGAGATGATTGAACTAAGATGAAAATGCATTCATCAAAATACCCCGAACTTAAACGTTGCTCGTACTCGAGTAATACAAGATCTGAAACAATCGCCAGGTACATACTTTCAACTTGTGTGATTGCCTCATCTTCACATCATGATTATTTCTTTTTTGCTCGGTATGACTAAGTGTCTCAACATCCTGAGATCACATAATACATTTTACCATATCTTCGTTCCCGAGTTTGCTTTCCAATGTCACTTCCTCTCCACTTTTTCCAACATCAAGCATGTCTAAGAGTTTTGTAGAAGTCCAGAGATACCCGCAGAACAACAAGTGTGCACCCAATCTGACACTGGTGTTTTTAGGATATTGGTAAGCTTAGGCATTCATTGTGCCGGTAGGTGGAAAAAGGGAGTGAAGGGTGGTATGGAAGTAAGAAATAAATCTCTCCTCTATTCGACTCAAGATTTTTATTATGTGATTTGCAAATTTCATTGATTGCATTTTTTTGTGTCAGATCCGGTGCACACTTGTTGTTCTGCGGGTATCTCTGGACTTCTACAAAACTCTTAGAAATGCTTGATGTTGGGAAAAGTGAAGAGGAAGTGACATTGAGAAACGAACTCGGGAACGAAGATATGGTAAAATGTGTTCTGTGATCTCAGGATGTTGAGACACTTAGTCATACCGAGCAGAAAAGAACAATCGTGATGTTAAGATGAAGCAATCACACGAGTTGAAAGTATTCATCTGGTGAGTGTTTTAGATTTTGTTTTACTCGAGGATGAGCAATGTTTAAGTTCGGGGTTTTTTGTTGAATGCATATTCATCTTAGTTCAATCATCTCGTTTAGCCTAGTTGTGGTTGCATTCATGCATTTATTTGCTTTATCTTCTAATGTGTTCATTTCCTTGGCTTAATTAGAATTATCCCTATTTTTTTGAATTTTTTCACCGTTGTGCAGGTCACTTTGGGCATTTGGGCCTTGTCTTCTCGGCCCAATACTCTATTTTGGGCCTTGGTCTGTTTGAGCATGCTTGGGGTCAGCAGCAGTCAGCGGTCCCTCCCTCTTCTCTAACACACGACCCTCATCTACCAGCTAGACCTAATCGCGATCGCGATTCATAGAGCAGGTCGCGATCTTTTCTAAAGCCACATGTCTATAGTCTTCCTTGCCTTTCTCAACCACTGTCTTCCCTTGCCACCTGTCCGCTATCTCACCAATCGCGACCCGCAATTCTGCTTCTCAAGGCAGCAACCATGATTGCTGTCGAGAGTCGGCAGACATCGCGACCAGCAACTCATGCCTGCGCTCTACCTCCCTTCACCCATACACCGCGACCGGGCCAAGAGCAACTGACCGCGATCGCAGTTATCAACGATCGCGACCACGGCATGACGGAACTGCGATCTCACTCTCAGAAACCTTGACCGTGATCTGTTAAGCTGTGACTGTGGTTGCAGCAGCATCAATTAATCACGACCCCGCTCACGATCCAACAGATGACTGTGATCACTCCCTTCTTCCCTCCGAGGTCGTGACTCCACTGCACCTGTAGTCCCTTCACCCATACACCGCAACCTACCTCCGCCTTGACCCGGGGTCCTTCATTGCGTGCTACTTGTCAACGTTACCTGCATGTCTACCCTTGCCACCATCGCAACCTCACCAGAAAATGATCGTGACCGCGATCTTGATCCCGACTGCGATCTTAGCCGTGATCGCGACAATCCGCTAATGCAACTGTAACCTCCAGCGTCAGCGCCTCGGACTCACCTTGCGCTCTCACCCACGACGTCTTGCAGTCCGGTTCGACAGAGCAGCAAGTCCTCTCTGCCTTCGCCTCCCTCTCAATCCACCTTTCTCGCGTGGGTTGCTGCAGTCGTCATCTTCCCCGCAAGAAACGATGACTGCACGACAACACCACAACTCTTCTGCAACACATCTTCCATGTTGTAACGACCCCACCTCCCGGTAACCCCCAATTAAGGGAGATCGAAAGGTCGGTGCCATTATCAATTAACAGGATCAAAGGTTCGACAAATAATCAATAACAATTACAAAATTCTACTAACTAACTGGAATTTGGTATAAAATTAAAACTTTACTTACCTTTGAAAACCTTGGAAATCTATCTATCCAAAGCTTGAATTATTCTACCTAATCCTCCCTGCACTTTATTTCTTTTTCTGCAATGTGTCAGTTTACTATTTGTTCTTTCAATTGTTGTTCCTAAAACACCAACAAACAAAACGTCAGTCAGTATATCGAAATATACTGGTATGTGGGAACAACCAAAATCTTGCAAATATGGCTAACAATTTAATAATCACAATCAAATTAATTAACAAGCCAATTTACACTTTTTAGTATGACATTCTCCACCGCTTTTTCCCTAACCCTGGCATACCCACCTTAGGGTTCCCTTTGCCAATGACTTAAGTCCACCTTCTCAATCCCGAGCTTGGTGCCTGGAGGTCACCACTCATGGTTCCCACTAGTCATGCAATATCATAGGCCACCTTCTTGGTGCCTGGGGTCACCACTCAAGGTGTCCATTGGTCTACCCATCTGGGCCTGACCTTTGGCATCATCCATCAGGGTGGCATGTAGGTGCGAGAATCCATACTTCTATTATTAATGTGATAATCATAGTGACTTTATAATTTAAAAGTATGAACATCCAAACTGATAATTTGCATTCAATGCGATTAACCATCCGAAAAATCATCAGGAAACTAAGGCATAATTAACCACATACCTGATCTGACGATTTGAAAAGAAATATCCATGCAAATAAGAATCCAAGCAAGCAAGCATTTTCATCAAGATCCTGAAATAATCATGTAATTCCCTTTTTATTATTCATGTCATCAAGATCCATTAAACCTAGCTCGCTTCCTAGAGTTTCTAATTCACTTTTAGGGTTTCTATTGCAATTAGGGTTTCCCTTCATCTTTCACTATTTTAAACCCTAATTTAATGCAATTGATCACCAACCCTAATTATTTCCACATCTAATCCTTAATTCTAGATTAAAGGCATAATTAACCATTAATTAAACTCATTAAGCCTATTTTACATTAAAGCTACTATTTTTATCTCTTTAATCTATGATAAGATCATTATACGCATTTATCATCAATTTATAGTTCATTATGGTCTAAATCACATATGAACTCGATTTACCATTAATTCTATCTTTTATTCATTAGAAAACCCTAATTACTACATTTAGGGTATTTATCCACAAATTAGGAACTTTACTACTCGATATAGCTTATAACCATGAAAACTCAGTTTGATACATGAAATCGAATAATGAAAGCCATTAATAGCCCTAATTACCAACATTAGGGTTTCAAGGCCCATTAAAGCCTATTTATGCACATAAACTCTAAATTAAGTGAATTACATGCAAAGATCATCCTTTTTATTCATAATATCTCTTTTTATCATTAACAGGATAATATCAACTTTAATTATCTATTAAACCCTACTAATCACATTAATCATATCAAAATAGGGTTCTTTAAACATTAATACATTAAAGTTGATATCTTCCATTACTCTTCGAATTGCAAAAGGATTCAGGTTTCAATTATATTTTTAATGGATTCCTCTCATTGTTCTGAGCAAAATTCATGTATAATATGTATCCATTCGAGCTACGGTTATCAAGATATGAATTTTGCAAATAAAAGTACCTTTTGGCCAATGGTGGCTCGACACGTCAGCGAAAAACAATTACTTAAGTGGATCGGCTTTGCAAGGGGTAAAAGACATCCCTGTCCCTCCCTTCATGCACACATGCCAGGGGCAGCCGCGTCATTTCATTCTATTTATCCTTCCTCGCGACGCAGGGCGCATGCCTGCAGCAGCGATGTCCATCGCGCGCGTCCTCCTTCCTTCGGCCACTGACGACGCGGAGCAGTACAGGAAGGGTTGGTGCACCTCCGTAGACCCTGTTGGACCCCAACCCAACCTCGATGGCGGGGGTTTCTTGGCCAGAAGTAGGGCAAGATGGTCTCTGTTGCCTGAAAGCAAGGCGCCGACGACACCTCCTCCTCGTGACCCTGTGGGCACAGGTCAGGCCGCGCGGTCGTCGAAGCAGACCAACGTCCTCCTGCCGCAGCTGCAAGACAACTCTAACCTCATGGATCGTCCTTCCTCTCGCATCGTGTGGATGAACTCGGCGCATATCCATGGAGCATGACTCTATGCCCCATGCTGCCGGAGGTTCCCTGGCGGCGCTCTCCTACCCTCGTCAGGACTGGCCACAACCTAAGTTTGGCCATAGGGGGTCGAACATGGTGGGGAACTCAGCCCCTTTCTATTCATCCTTGACGCTGTAGTTCCCACCCTAGCAGGCATCAAGGAGAGTCGGGAGTGGCGCACTATTGTTTTTCCAAAGTTGGTTCCCTGGGGACGACGGAGGAGAGAGATCGAGGGAGTAGGTTGGAGTTCCCTACTTATATACACATGCATGTAGTTCGCATCACTTAGGGTTTGAAAGCCCCTATGGTCCCGGTTTCCTTTAATTAGTAGTGCCCACGTCAAACAAAGGATGGAATATGATTCCATCATCCTTTCCTTATTCACAAAGTAACCCCTTTTTTTATCTCCTTTATCTTTTTATTCTTGGCTTTTAATTCATTGGCCACAAAACTATTTTTCCTAAGTAGAAAATACTTCCTTTTAAACAATACCTCATAATTCATTGATAATGTATTCACATTATCTTCTTATTTTCTATTATTGGTATTTTCTCTTTCTTTTCCTCCATTGGAACTCCTTGGAACCCAAGAAATTATAATATTTTGAAATTCCTTTTCAAGGATACTTATTATCCTTCTAGATGCATCTATATGCATTATTTCTCGTTATCATGTTTTATTTCTTATTAAAATATTTCCTTTTGTGGATTTCTCTTTTATTTTCCTCATTGGTATTCCTTTTATCATTAGAAATCCCTGGGATACAAAATTCCCCTAAGGATAACTCAGTTATACCTTTTTCCACTTATTTCCAACATTTTAAAATTAATTTCAATTTCTTTCTTACTAAAGAAATGCTTAATTAACCTTTTCTTTTCTTATTGCATTCTCTATGCAACTTTGGACTCCTTAGGACCCAAGGAATCCAAGAGGCACGAAATCCACCTTTGGATTACATTCTTTTTCCTTCTAGAGGTTTCCACATCTTTCTTTTCTTGAATTCTCAATTATTCCTTTATTAATTGAATTTCCTCGTTATTTGGGCCCAATAGCCAATAAAGCCCACAATAAATTCATCAAGGCTATTGTAAATGAAGATCATTTATTCAAAACAAATTATATCATTATTTGTTCCACTATCTTTAATGTGAGAAATTACATTTCTCACCAAAGGAACCCAAAATTCGGGGTTGTAACATCCTTCCCCTCTTATAAGAATTTTGCCCTCAAAATTCCATCATGCAAGCAAACAAACAAGATAAGCATTCCATATGTCCATCATGGTTCCCATGTGGTTCCACCCTTTCCATGGTTCTTCCCAAGAACCTTTATTATCTCGTATTCTTCCATCTGAGTTCTTTCTTACCTTGGTATATCGTACCCTCATAGGTGACTCAGGACATTTCAGCCTCTCAAAAGCTGAATAGGTTTAGGGCTCAACACATGGCTTGGGTACCTCACATAGTGCTCTAGATCTAACTCATGGAACACATTTATTCATCAAGTTATCTTGAGGGGTAAGGGCTAAACACAACCATCTCCACCAATCCATCTCAAATGGACCCATATATCGGGGACTCAGCTTTCTCAGCTGAAGCTTAGAGGGGTCGGATCTTCACATCACTTACTCTCCCACAGTGAACTGCATGTCAGTCTGCTTTGCATCAGCTCGTGACTCATGTCACCATTGGGCTCTCTCTCAGCCATTGCACGATCAAAGTGACTTCATCTGCACACACTGTGGTTCTTTTCAGACCTTTATGAGGCCTCCTTCACCAACATCATCTTAATGAAGTGGTGACCGACACAACCTCCTTCTAGAACTTCTTTCATCCCGATAAAGGCTATGGTGATTAACATCACATCTTAAGAATTGTCTCTATGTATCACCTTAAATGAGCACACATGCTCTCATCAGACCCTCTACTCCGGATCATACTGTCCATTAGTATGGGGTGATAAACTGTACAAACACTGAGCACTTCATGTATCTACTTCCACCTTATGGAAGTGAACCTTTAGGTCACATCAAGAACTCTTGAATTCGCATCATCGTGTAGTTGAACCATCTCTTTTCGTATGTAGTTCAACCAGATTTGTCCCTTGACAAAACTCTTCCTTTCTCATGTCATCTAGGTAAGGCAATCTACCATAACCCCTATTGTATCTTGACCTTCTTGGTCTAGGAGAGACTCACAACATCCATAATGATGAACTCCCATCCCCTCTCGGAAACTTTATATCCATGCACTGGGTTAATGATGTTCGTCCTTCACCTCCTGGCTTGCATGGCCACATGCTACATGCAACTTTGTTTTAAGCATCCAGAATGCTACCATCACTTACTATCTTTGTAGTATCAAGGTATATCGTGACCTCCTGTATTGTTATGATTCCTCAAGCTCGACACCTCGGAAACCCAAAACCACTCTCAAGAGGGTTTTATTACCTTCCTATCCAAGGAAGTTTATCTGAGGTTCTATCACCATCCTTTTACTACATCAAGGACTAAACTGGCTAACCAAACAACCATTAACTTGCTCAACATATCTTATTACATTTGTGTGTTAGCCAAAACACATCCTCTTTCCAAAAATAGGGTTAGTCGATCAACCTCAACTTCTTCTAACTTCCAGCTAACTAGGCAGCTATATCTCAACCAGAGCCTTCATTACCACTTCTTATCCTGAGGTGTTAGGTAATGTTGAATACATACACCTCCATGTATTCTACTTATCATTTCATCTCAAACTCTAAGTCTATCTTCATCAAGAACATTCTGAGCTCATCCTCTTAGTTATCAGGCTCCACCTTGTGATTCCTTGTAACACTTGCAAAAATCCACCTAGTTCAAGATAAAACATCCTCACAAGATGATTTCCTCAATACTCTTAGTGTTTGTAAACCATCCCCGTCTCATTTGCTCCACAAGGGCACATTATCATCTCTGTCCTCATTCCTTGTTCCAACTCACGTCATCTTTACCCTTGGTGTGTGGCATGCATATTGTCCTATCTCTCACTCCCATAACAAAAAGAAATAAGCATTTGGCAGTCGTCCAAATACAGAGTTCTTCCTATTCCAAGAGTAGAGATGGTACAACCCACGTCACCAGTACACCTTCAATTCTAAGTGGAAATGTGCCATCATCTTGATATCTACATTACTTCCATGGAAAACTGGTCCCGAACCTATTTGGGTCACTACACAATCCTTGGTCATCTCCTCTAGGTCTATAGGGTTCTGGCACTTTTGGGGTCATCCCTCTTCCCTTATGCATCCAGAGAGTGCCCTACTCATCTGCCCTTTGGGTCCCATGAGTTCATGAAGTTGATCAATCTCCTAACCCATGGCCCTCAGACAATGATAGTTGTTACCTCCCGACCCTATGGTCATGTGCAACTAGGGAATTAGGCAACTGCTTCCATCGGTCTTATCCCTACCTGACCCTAGGATAGACTTAGGATTCTATTATTGTACATGTCCAACCGAGAACCTTACCCAAACATTCATCATCTCTCTCCTTGCATTCATGGGCTGACTTTCATCCTTTCATAAGGGTCATGGCGACCTGCCTACCTTGGTCGAGCCCCATACCAGTTACCTCCATGGTAACACATCCACATGCACATAGAGATGTTATATATGGGTCTATAGGTTCATTCTCATGCCATGTATTCTTCACTTATCTTCTCAAGATCCTACGAAACCTCCTTAGGTTACCTCAAAACCAACCAAACTGGTAAACTTCCTACCAAGGGTCGCTCTCCTAGGATGGGAGGAAACTACACCTTTATAACAAAGGTCACAAGCATTCTTAGGGTTTACTTCCATATGAGCATGCTTAGACCAACAACTACTAAGGCACAAGCATAACTACAAAACCATACTAGGTCACACTTGTTCTCATCCTCAACATTACATCAACTTAGTTGTGAGGGGTTCATCAAACATACCCTTATCGTAAGGGATTTCCTTTACCTCTACACATGAGGAGTACCATGCTCGAAACTATAGAGACTCAAAACTCATCATGAGCATCGGATACACTGCTTCCCCTCTTAGGCCTAGGAACCCTAGGTTCTCCTTTGGGCATCCAACTACATGCGCAACCTCTTAACCACGAATCAAGCATGTCCAAGGTATGTCATGTACTCCCTGTCATCCTTCTACTCGAGCAACACATCAGGGTCGAGGCTTCTTCCAGGACAACCAACTAGGTATAAAACCTCACAACAGGTTACTTAAACCTCCTCAGGGTCTAAGGCACTCTTTATCTCATCCAGCAGGTAACCACTTATACCATGGGTACTAGAAGCATCATCCTCTCTCCAGGGTTTGGTTCCTCTAAAGGAAACCAAGATATCATCAGCCTCCACAAATCAAGCATAAGGCAACCACTATCATCCACATAGGTCACATCATCCTCAACTCCCCACTATTCCTCATGTCTCAGAATCTAAGCTTCCAACTTTCTTTCTTGGGTCCTGCTTTCTCTCTCTAGATCTCATTCCACATCCAACCTCACTACATGAAGTTGGATCAAGCTTACCAGCATATCCCTACTTGGGTGAAGCCTTCGCTCAACTCATGATTGGCTCAAGATTATCCTTAGCTCTTTATGTTTATCTCATAAGACATCCATCATGATTCCTTGTCCAGGGTTTCATCCTACTGTCAGTACTACTGAAGTGCTCTGGGGGCATGCTATCCCCTACTTGCATAAGCCCATAGGGTTCTATTAATTTCATCCATGAAGAAGTTATCCTTCGCTCAAACATGCTCGACCCTTCCTAGGGTTGGGTTGCCAAAGGTGCTAGGTCATCCAACCTCTCATGGCTCGTATGACAATCCAAAAGCATATCTATCTGAACACCCAGTCAACCCAGTCATCTAACTCATCATGTCATCTCTTTCTCTAACCTCCACATAGGGTTAGGGTTAACATCATCCTTAAAGGATGTGCTAGGTCTCTACTTTAATGGAGATCTCTACCTCCAAGACTCACTTTCTCTACTCATCCTCCTGACAAGAAGGTCTAGCCTCAGGTCTCTCCTGAGGGGCAATGACAACTCATGTCATACGACCTAAGCATGTATCTATTCTCTTACGCTTACTCTATTAAGCTTATGTCCATGACATCTTATTTACATGTTTTTTTATTAATTTGGTGGAGGATTCCTTAATCCTTATCAACCTTACCCATACCTCAAGAGGGTGAGGGAAAGAGAGAAAACCCTAATTTTAGGGTTTCTATTGCAATTAGGGTTTCATTTCATCTTTTGGTGGAGGATTCCTTAATCCTTATCAACCTTACGCATTCCTTAATCCTTATCACTTTTAGGGTTTCTATTGCAATTAGGGTTTTCCTTCATCTTTCACTATTTTAAACCCTAATTTAATGCAATTGATCACCAACCCTAATTATTTCCACATCTAATCCTTAATTCTGGATTAAAGGCATAATTAACCATTAATTAAATTCATTAAGCCTCTTTTACATTAAAGCTACTATTTTTATCTCTTTAATCTATGATAAGATCATTATACGCATTTATCATCAATTTATAGTTCATTATGGTCTAAATCACATATGAACTCGATTTACCATTAATTCTATCTTTTATTCATCAGAAAACCCTAATTACTACATTTAGGGTATTTATCCACAAATTCGGAACTTTACTGCTCGAAATAGCTTATAACCATGAAAACTCAGTTTGATACATGAAATCGAATAATGAAAGCCATTAATAGCCCTAATTACCAACATTAGGGTTTCAAGGCCCATTAAAGCCAATTTATGCACATAAACTCTAAATTAAGCGAATTACATGCAAAGATCATAATTTTTATTCCTAGTATCTCTTTTTATCATTAATAGACTAATATCAACTTTAATTATCTATTAAACCCTACGAATCACATTAATCATATCAAAATAGGGTTCTTTAAACATTAATACATTAAAGTTGATATCTTCCATTAATTTTCGAATTGCAAAAGGATTCAGGTTTCAATTATATTTTTAATAGATTCCTCTCGTTTTTTTGAGCAAAATTCATGTATAATATGTATCCATCCGAGCTACGGTTAACAAGATATGAATTTTGCAAATAAAAGTACCTTTTGGCCAATGGTGGCTCGACACGTCAGCGAAAAACAATTACTTAAGTGGATCGGCTTTGCAAGGGGTAAAAGACATCCCTCTCCCTCCGTTCATGCACACATGCCAGGGGCAGCCGCGTCATTTCAAACTATTTCGTCTTCCTCGCGATGTAGGGCGCCTGCCTGCAGCAGCGATGTCCATCGCGCGCGTCCTCCTTCCTTCGGCCACCGGCGATGCGGAGCAGTACAGGGAGGGTTGGTGCACCTCCGTAGACCCTGTTGGACCCCAACCCGACCTCGATGGTGGGGGTTTCTTGGCCGAAGGTAGGGCGAGATGGTCTCTTCTGCCTGAAAGCAAAGCTCCGACGACACCTTCTCCTCGTGACCCTGTGGGCAAAGGTCAGGCCACGCGGTCGTCGAAGCAGACCAACGTCCTCCTGCCGCAGCTGCAAGACAACTCTAACCTCATGGATCGTCCTTCATCTCGCATCGTGTGGATGAACTTGGCGCATATCCATGGAGCACGACTCTATGCCCCATGCTGCCGGAGGTTCCCTGACGGCGCTCTCCTACCCTCATCGGGACTGGCCACAACCTAAGTTTGGCCACAGGGGGTCGAACATGGTGGGGAACTCAGCCCCTTTCTATTCATCCTTGACGATGTAGTTCCCACCCTAGCAGGCATCAAGGAGAGTCAGGAGTGGCGCACTATTGCTTTTCCAAAGTTGGTTCCCTGGGGACGACAGAGGAGAGAGATCGAGGGAGTAGGTTGGAGTTCCCTACTTATATATACATGCATGTAGTCCGCATCACTTAGTGTTTGAAAGCCCCTATGGTCCCGATTTCCTTTAATTAGTAGTGCCCACATCAAACAAAGGATGGAATATGATTCCATCATCCTATCCTTATTCACAAAGTAACCCCTTTTTTATCTCGTTTATCTTTTTGTTCTTGGCTTTTAATTCATTGGCCACAAAACTATTTTTCCTAAGTAGAAAATACTTCCTTTTAAACAATACCTCATAATTCATTGATAATGTATTCACATTATCTTCTTATTTTCTATTATTGGTATTTTCTCTTTCTTTTCCTCCATTGGAACTCCTTGGAACCCAAGAAATTATAATATTTTGAAATTCCTTTTCAAGGATACTTATTATCCTTCTAGATGCATCTATATGCATTATTTCTCGTTATCATGTTTTATTTCTTATTAACATATTTCCTTTTGTGGATTTCTCTTTTAATTTCCTCATTGGTATTCCTTTTATCATTAGAAATCCTTGGGATACAAAATTCCCCTAAGGATAACTCAGTTATACCTTTTTCCACTTATTTCCAACATTTTAAAATTAATTTCAATTTCTTTCTTACTAAAGAAATGCTTAATTAACCTTTTCTTTTCTTATTGCATTCTCTATGCAACTTTGGACTCCTTAGGACCCAAGGAATCCAAGAGGCATGAAATCCACCTTTGGATTACATTCTTTTGCCTTCTAGAGGTTTCCACATCTTTTGTTTCTTGAATTCTCAATTATTCCTTTATTAATTGAATTTCCTCATTATTTGGGCCAAATAGCCAATAAAGCCCACAATAAAACCATCAAGGCTATTGTAAATGAAGATCATTTATTCGAAACAAATTATATCATTATTTGTTCCACTATATTTAATGTGAGAAATTACATTTCTCACAAAAGGAACCCAAAATCCGCTAATGCAACTGTAACCTCCAGTGTCAGTGCCTCGGCCTCACCTCGCGCTCTCACCCATGACGTCTTGCAGTCCGGTTCGACAGAGCAGCAGGTCCTCTCCGCCTTCGCCTCCCTCTCAATCCACCTTTCCCGCGTGGGTTGCTGCAGTCGTCATCTTCCCCGCAAGCAACGATGACTGCACCAAAACACCACACCTCTTCTGCAACACATCTTCCATGTCTTCCATCATCACAGTAATGACAGCAACCCTCTCCTCTCACGATCACTGCACCCCATGAAGTTGTCTCATCTCACCTCTCCAGTTCATCCCTACCGTCGTAGCACCAACTGCGCCCACGACTTCACTTCTGCAACACACTGTGACCCCAACGTCACCAGCAGTAGACCCGCAGTCTCCTCCAGTCAGCGCCCATGGTCGCCCCTGCAACACAGTTCTACACCTACCCGCGATCTTGATCGCGGGCGCAATCTTAATTGAGACCAAAAGAGGGTAGAAAAGAGGAACCACGACCTGACCAAAAGGGAATTGCGACCAGGCTGAAAAAAAGATCGCGATCGTGCAAAAGATCGCGACCTGCTGCTCCTTTTGTAAACAGACTTAAAATGCACATGTCGTGCACATGCCGAGGCTCTCAACAGGCCTATAAATAGAACAGCACCCCCATCCCTTTGGGTATCGACCTCCAGATGCCGTTAGGCTGCAGGACTGTCCTGGGCCTAAGAAGATGACCTCCATAGCCAAGAACCTACCCCCGTGGTGGTTTTACGGCTTGTTCACCCAGATCTGGAGTGTAAACTCTAGATCTGCAAGCCACTTCGTCTAGATCTAGATCTTGATCTACGTCCAGATCCAGATCTGCTACATCTACATCGTTGCTATGCCGCCATCTCATCCTCGAGCTGCTCCTCCTGCTGCGAGCAAGGACCACGAGAAGAAAGAGAAGGTGGAGAGAGAAGATTCGCCCTGTCTATCATGGTGCTCTTCCCTCCTCGTCCAGATCTGCCTCGACATTGTGTAGAAGATTGTTTCTTCACCGAGCTGTGATCATCTTCTTCACCATGCTCATGGCAGATTCTTCTATCTCTCTTGTTTTTCTTGTTTCTCTCACCATGAGGGAGTAGTTTCCTTTTGCTGGGGTGCGGGGACTAGCCCCGCTGCCCAGGCTTTCATGTCCTTTTTGTTAAACACTCCATGGCATGTATATAATATTTCATTTTGTTGTTAATCATCGATGTGTCTTTGTGGATTGATCACCATCTTGCATTTATCTTTTTCATTTCCTATGTTGCAAGAACCTCAATATGTAGGATTTGACTGACGATTAACGCGGTTGACTCCTTGATGAGAAATCAGATGGGATTCCCTGAAGTAGCAAGTGTGTGATCTGTGAGGTGACGAGACATCTAGCCCACGATGACGCTTCTATGTGCCTAACGCCTGTATAGGGGGGCCACAACTGCAGTCGAATATATGTATCTTCGGAGCTATAAGTATGTGATCTGGATGGTGACGAGACATCTGATACCTAAGGTGATGCTTACGCGAACCTGACACCCGTATGGAGGGTTTTTCAGTAGCTCTATTTGAATGGTTATATCTTGCCTGGATGTTTGATGCTTGGATGTGATTGCATGAGTAGTGGTGGTGAAACCCGGGACCATCCCAGCAATTTCCATCATTAATCTGAAATCAACCTTTAATCCTGCTCTTTTACTTTCCTTGCATTTAGTTTAATTGAACTCAAATCAATCAACCTTGTTCTAAATAATAGTCTTGATTCAACTAGATATGACTAGAGAAAGATTCTTAAAAACGTTGTCCCTTGGGATTCGATCCTCAACTATACTGCGATAAGACCCGTCTACTTGCGGGTGGTATTATTGCACATTGTTTTGGTTAAAAACTTAGGGATATCAACCCTAAGTGAGTTTGTTAGTGCGATAATATAATCCATGTCACCCACCAAGGTAGTCGATAGTAGCTGGCGCAACATAGTCAGCTCTTAGTTAGGGGTCAAAAGAAGGGTGCCAACATGGGCAGTAGGGACTATCCCAGTGTAGGACAGAGTCACCAGAGTGTCTCGATTGTCGGTGTTGCCGAAAGTGGCCCCAGAAGCAGAATTATTCATCTATCCAAACAACTCTCCCTTCCTGAAAGATAAGGGTATGACATAAGATAATAGGAGTAGGTAACAAGGATAGATAAGGCTAATATTGCCTCTGAGCATACTATTTTAGGTAGTCAGTATCCGCGCAGGCTAAGCCGCTATCATATGGATCTAGGAGTCCCCGTAAACCAAGATAGTGGCACGGAGGAAAATATTGCAAGCCCCCAGACCGTGATCCATTCTAGACACCCTTGCTTTCAACTTATGCACTAATAGTTGCCCAACAGGCTCTGATACTATGTTGTAAAGAGGCGAGATCACCTCCATACTAAATTTTAAAGGAAATACAAAACATCCACTTTTTTCCAAAAAAATAGACCATGTGGAATGCATGTATAATATTCCAAGTAAATAAGCATGATTCAAATACATATAAAATGCCAATAGCAGTGGAAAGAAACTAAGTTATTACATTTCTTATGAACTCTTTTTCACTACATGTGTTTCTTTGAAAAGGAAAATAACATAAAAGAAACTATGGGATCCATCAGCAAGCAACCTAGTCATCCTTGATAGAAAAACTTGAATCTACTACTCCTAAACTTGGTCCTCTTGGCCTTGTTCAACACCTTGATCTATCCATGGATGGTTGGGAAAGCACCCAGCAAAAAGGTAAATAAAAATAAGGTATGTCTCAAAGAAAATGAACAATAACAAAGGATATGAAAACTATAAGGAAATAAGGCTAAGGTTTCATCATAAGAAGAGGATAGTCAAAAGAATGAGGCATACGTATATAGATGCTTGCCATAACAAAAATAGTAAAAAAGTTGCATGCATGATTAATATTGACAACATAAACTATGTAGAGTTGAGGCACCTAGAAAACATCAACCAATCGGTGAGGGAGAGTAACACATTCCAATCACCTATAACTTTTCTATATTGGGGAGAGTAACACATTCCACAGGGCGAATTTACACATGCCCTATCTATGGGTGGTTGTACAAAAGTACCAGTACTCTAGTTAAATAGTCTAATAAAATAAACATGCTAAGAAATATGGCAAGTAAAAGCATCAAGTAAATATAGACATGGCAGTGGGGTACGACACCCAAGAAATAAGGTTAAAGCTGGTTTTAAGGCAAATATAACTAAGGAATTGTCAAAAAGGAAAATTAGGGTTTTATGATAGAATCATTAGGGAAACTAGGTTAAGTTACAAATTTTCCCAACATAGGTGTAAGGAAAGCACATACCTTTTTCTTAAGAGATCCAATTACTCCTTCTTCACTACTTTAATCGATTCCCAAGATTGTCTTCCTATTTTCAATGTTAAAACATGAATTAGGGATTACTCATGTATAAAGGCAAGGAAACCCTAACTTTTGGAATTTTCAAACAAAACCTCATTTTTTATCCTGAAACTATCACCATTGTCTTAGTAAGGTTTTTGGTGATTTTTGGTCATTTTCTAAAAATCCTTCAGATTAACAAAACATATAATTTTGCATATTTTGGAGTTATGAATATTGAGGTGTATTTTTGGTGATTTTTAGTCATTTTCTAAAAATCCTTTTTGACAAAACTGGAAAATAGTTCTCAAAATCATTTATATTGGAATGGGATGTTTTGAGTTCAGAACATGTTTTACTTTTAAATTTGGACAAACGGTTAATTAATTACAATTTATTGAAAACCAACCAATTAGAAATTGCCACGTAGGAAAAATGATCGCAAGAGAGGCAAAAAGGGCAGCTAGGCCCGTGACTTGGCCCAATGGGAGGCAGCCAAGTCAGTGGCATGCGCCCAATAAACCTCGGTCAAAGCTGAAAAAAGAACCCAAAGGACAAAATTCCCCCCACGCGTGATTAGATAAGAAAGAAGGGGAAATACGGGGGGGAGGGGTAAAACCATCAAAACACCATGGGGTTTCTTACCCAAACAGCTCGCGCCATGGTCGGCGAGCTCCAAGGCCGATTTTGGGTGTTTTTGCAAACATGGACCAAACTCGACAAACAGGGTACCAAAAGAAAGCTTAGAAGAAGACGAATTCAAGGGTACCTTCATATTGTTCGAAGGTGGAGAGGAGAGGAAGCACTGGGCTCTGCAAGTTCTGGGACAAAATTCAATCGTTCGGGGTCCAACACACGAGCAACAATGCAATTGGGTGGAGGAACATGTTGCAAAAGTACCGAGCAAGCTTCATGTAGGCGTATTTATAGATGGGGGGGTAGTTTCTTGGGGTTTCCCAAGTTGACCGTAAAGACTTGGGGAGAAAGAATTCAACGTTTCATCATTTCTTGATTATCTGGAACAAATAGCAGCTCAAAAGATTTGCAATCAAAAATAGAAACTGTTGGCGACGAAATCATCGAATTTGGTTGAGAGACGAGGGAGAAAAGCCAGTTGGAAAATCTCAGTTTCTGTTTCCCCTTTCCCGATTCTACTTGAGCTAGACGTTGACCTAGGGTCATCTGATCCTAGGGACATGCATCTCCAGTTGATCTCAACCGTCTGTTCGAGCGAAAAAATGATAAATGTCTGCGTGACATATATTTCTAATCCGATTATAAAGTGATTCCTGCATTATTTAATGAATTTCTCTCTCTTCAAGTGAGTGCTCAAACAATTCCCAAATTTTGAGGTGTAGAATCTGAATATGCAATTAGTTTTTCCTTTTGGGAACTTTTCATGGGTTAAATAAATCAAAACTTATTTTCTCTTTCCTCCTTTAGTAATGGTGATAAAATTCTCCAAACTTGATGAAACTTCACCTACAAGTCACCTTTAGTGCCTTGGTTATGAATTTGCCATTAATTTTTCATGTTGAGATTATTTGTTCCTTTATTTAATATATTGAAGGTACTACATACTTTCTCTCTCCTAATTTTACCCTTTGGTCAAATATTCTCCAAATTGAGTGAAAATTCACCCGAAGGTATATTTTCATATCTGGAACACGAATTTGGCATCCATTATTACTTTTGCAGTCATCAAAGATTTTATTTTGTATTTTTAAGTCATCCCCTATTTTCTATTTCAATAAATACAATTATAATAACCAATTTTCCAAAAGTTGTAATACTTTTCAACCAAGCAAACATATACTCAAAAGAAATGAATTTGGGTTTAAAATTATCTTCTAAGTTCTACTTTTATAATTTTTAAGCAATTTATCCTTGTATTCAATTAATGGAAAAAGAAATTCATTTATTGTCACATTATCCTCACCTTTAGGATTTTCTCTCTTTTTCCAACACAAAAGCCATAGAAACTTCTAGATGGGTTTTTATTTTATCCTTATCTCTCTTAAGTGGTCATTTTGCAAATTAAACCCAACTAGCAAAATTTTACTGAGATATTTGTGATTAAGTCCTCACAAAGTAAAATAATGGGAACAAGTGTACTCAAAACCTTAATAATTTCCCCTAATTCAACATCTAGGATATAAAGGAAAGAAAATCTTAGAAAAAGGCTAAAACCAATATTATACTTGGATTTCAATTCGTTACATCCTCTCTGGTTGTGGTAACCAACAAAAAACCCAAGAAAATCATACCCTATAAAGTGGGGGATAGCAAGGGAACAGTTGTGGGAGAGTGAATAAGTGCCAGTACACTGACATTCAATGGGACAACTAATTCATATTGGCTCTGGTAGAGCAACATGGAGTTCCCTATGGTCCATGTAACGTCCGGGCCCACTGTCCAAGGCTCTCATAAAAGGAGGTGCACCTTGGTGATATGGGTAGTCCAATCATTCCATTTAAGAGTGTTTTATCCGAGGCCTCAAATCCTTGGACGTTACAATCTCTTCCACTTAGACTCTTGATGTCCTTGTCAAGGCTCAACTATAAGGCCTCATAATTTCTTCCCCATTTCACTATTATAGAGGAGAGGAGTTTTTCCCAGTAGGAGGACACTATCAATCACCATCCATGGTGCTAGACCAGGAGGCTGTTACTGATGACTACTCGAGTTTTATTACCCAAAGAAGAAGCTCGTTGTTGCTTGGAGAAAGGCGCACACTATTGCATCAAGAGTTGTCGTTGGTCTTTCTCTAGGACTAGGTATAACTCTTGCAACCTTTCCTTCCTAGATACGTTGTTGTTGATACAACCGTGCTATTTGGGGAATCAAGATTTATATTTTTTTTCCTATGCCTTATTTGTTGCCCAATTTCCCAAAACTTTGTCATCATCAAACATGATCTTGAATAAGGGTGCCATAAAGGGGATTCTCAAATGCATTATAACACATGGGGAATGATTGTGAGAGATGTAGATGGGATTTGTCCCTCCTGTAAGAGTTTGATATCCCGACCACTTGATAAGCGAGAATGAGAAAAGCATGGCCACGCACATGTGAATCAATATATGATATTGAGTTTATGTATATTTTAGACAAACTGATCTAGTTCAAGGAATTGGATTGAGAATTGAAGAGAATGATGACTCCATGCCTCAAGTTCCATCTGGATATCTGAGATAAAGTAACAATACAATCACTGTAACACCAATCATGGATTGTACATTGAAGTTGTTCTCCAACTTTCTGAATTACTTGGACATCAATGATGTCTTACTAGATACCAATCATTTCTTGGCATTCCATAAATCAGTTATGAACATTCTCTACCATCATAACTCAGAACCTATAGGGTCACACACATAGGAATGCACTTGGGACAGGAGTTTATTAATAAATGATTTTTAACATTGATTACTAAAGTGTTAGTCATTAAATTTAAACAACATTGGCAATCTACACTCTCAAATAACTAGTTCAACAAGTGAACCAATCATCTTAGGTGCATGAACCGATAGGGTCAGGTTGTGAATCAGCTATTTCACAGATCAATAATATTTGATCAAGTATTGATGCTGACATCATGTTATGCGTAATTCAATATTAATTGCCAATACAATTGCAAATATAAAAATAGTGAAATGACCAATTCAATTGTTGAATCGATTGTTTGATGTGTGAACCGACCGGTTTGATGTTTGTAGATTCCAGAAAATTCATGAAATTTTGTCTCTTTGACACCCATACCGACTGAACCCTGACCCTAACCCTCCTCTATATAGAGGGGTGTTGGGTGTTGGGAAATATGTCTACAGAACTGGCAGCGGAAACAAAAATTGTATCCACCTTATTCCGCATGTTCAACGGATCATGTCAATTAGCATAATATGGAAAGGATGGTTTCGAGGATATACCTGGTCCTAGATAAAGTCTAACGACAAGCCACATCATTGTAGTTGTGCAACTTTGACTCCTAGTTGCTTTGGGACCCGTCCTCCATGGACAACAAACTTGAACATCATCTTCTACAACAACTCCTCTCATCACAGACCACTGGATGATGATGCCCTCCTAAGTGGTAGACAACAACCTCCCACCCCAAGAGAAGTCCACATGGACTTTCTAGAACTCTTGTCGTCCTGCTAGAATGGATAGGAAGGAGTTTTCCCTTCCGTTCGCGTACTAGTCACCAACCTTATTTCCCACAATAATGATCTCAGTTTTTCTCTCCCTTGCTATCCTTCCCTAGTTGGGTAGGACCTGCTTGGGATCTCTCAATTACCAAAACTAGGGAAGACAACATTTGTTAGAGTAATTGATTCTCAATTGTCTGTGTTGTGTTTTGGGAAGCCCCCAATACCCCTCTATTTATATGCAAGGTTTGGGCCAGGGTTCCCAGTCAATGCATGAGTGAAAGGGACTAGAGGATCTCAAATTTTTGCCACAATTTTGGAACTTTCACAACCTGCAACAGTCAAAATGTACGTATGGCACACCATACAATTGTCTTACTCAACCCAAATGGTCATCATGTACTTTACCAATCGCACATGAAATTAGTAATTCATTTCCAATTAATATTCTATATTAATTCCTTGCACACCAAGTAATGTGCTACTAAAATGAACTTGGAAATATCTAGAACCTTCCCTCGGCTAAAATGAGCCATCTCACCCATGTCTCGCTCACCCAGATGACCGTCTAGACAAGTCAGGATGATCGGTTCAATCCATAGCCAATTTCAACTTAAATTAGTCTGACACTCCGAACGTCCATCTCAACCATTAAGATGACTGTTTGGCATTCTAGACGACCATCTCATGCCATGATATGGGCGTTTGGTTGTGTCGTCAGGATACTTGTTGTGTGAATCAAATACCTAAACACTTTAGTACTTAATTCAACTGTTATTCAAGGTGAAACTCCTCTTCTTGGTCGATACCTATGTGTGATCCTATAGGTCCCATATTACATTGGTAGTGAATGTCCATAACAACTTATGACATCACAAGCGACGAGTGGTGCCTAGTCACACATCAATGCTATCCAAGTAAATGGAAAGTTGGAGGACAACTTTAACCTACAATTTGTGTATGGTGTTGAAGTGTTTGTATAGTTCCTTTGTTATTGATGTTCATATTAAACTCAAGGCATGGAGCAATCATCCTCTTTATCATGCAATCTTGTTTCTTGAACCAAGAGCAGTCTGTCTAAGATATATGTAAGCTTAATATCACATGTTGGCTCAAATGCACATGGCCATGCATTTCTCAGTCTTGCTAATTAAGAGGCCTAGAACATCAAACTCATGTAGGAGGGAGAAATCCCATTTCTATCATTCACTGGCTATCCCAATGTGTCAATGTCACCCAATCATCACCTTTATAACAACCCAGTTACAGGACTACGTTTGATGATGTCAAAGCACACCCAACAACATGTGACGAGTGCAATGATTTTAGGGCTAAGAACCACAACCGCCACCATCACTATGAGAGATGACTATGACTTCCATGATGATGGATTCCATGTGTTAGTCTCATGGTGGGTCTATCCAATACATTGTTCTCTAACATGAATCTATGTGATTGGTTTGATATTGCCATATCATGACTAATGAGACTCTGTCATCAACCAACTCACACTCTGGCCTTATATGTTATTGTTGTCTATCAAAATTCCACAATAAAAACTGATCATGGACATTATGAGAATATATACATGTACTCTTAACATATGTATGATCTCATTCTTCCAAGTCAGTACTTGAAGACATACGTCATTGAGTAATATTATTCTCTAGACAATTATAATGTCACATCATTATCTCATAACTAAATTAAATAGAATAAATGGGAAGCTTGCCTTTTATGAATAATCAAATTGATTTTACATTTATGCCATTAAAATCATCACATGATTGTCTCTTTAGGCAGACATACCAACATTGGGGGCCTCCCAAACACAACAATAAGTGCTGACAATTTTTGTCTTCTCTGGTTGTGGTAATCAGGATAGCTCGAGCAAGTTCTACCCATCATAGGGAGGAGCAACAAGGGACATACAATTGTGGGAGAGAATGTTGATGGTAGCACACCAACTATAAGGGACAACTCCTTCCTATCCATTCGTAAAAAATGACTAGAGTTCTCAGTGGTTCACATGGACTACTCTTGAGGTGAGAGGCACTTGCCTCACTAGGAGGACATTGTCAACTGTCGCCCGTGTTGTCCAACTAGGAGGTTGATGATGACAAACATCCAGGTGCAACTCAAGTAAGTAGCACACTACAACAAATGATAGTCATTGGACTTGCTCCAGTTATAGGTATATGTCTTGTAACCCTCTTTCCCATTACATAGTTGTTGATGAGATCTACTATTCAACGGGGAATATGGCATGTAAATTTCTTTGTTTCCACTTCCATATCTGATGTCATATTTCCCAGCAAGAACTTACTTCTCAATGTTGAAAAAGGTTCTTATATGACCAAGGCCATTTGTTGAAAGGATGATTTTTTGCATGCTCGGAAGAAATTGCTCAATTATCTTCTACAATTTCTTCTCGTGTGCATGATGACCACATTTTGAGATCCTCTTTGAAATCCTTCATTAAACTAAAAAAAATGGTAGGAGTGGCATATGATATAGAAATGGGTACAAGAAGAAGAACTGACCTCATGTGGGCCGTGGAGAATCTTATAAACCCCAAGATAGATGTAAGTAATTGTAGAAATGATGTACATTATTATATATATACCTTTTAAGAAAGCACCCAAGGACAACTATAATTGGGTGACCAAGATAACCTCTAGACCCCAAAATATGATTAAGGACCATTTCATCTTTCTTGATGTAGGACACTTACAAAAATATTAACAAAATCTATTAATTTTATATTTTGCATCTCAATCCACATATAAGAAAAAACATGGGAGGTGTATAGTTGGGGAACAAATGGTAAAAATGAAAATTATAGGTATCATATTCATCTATACTTTGCTTGACTAATATCACAAATTGCCATGCTTGCATGCACATCATATGTAGCTTTTACTCCATTATGCTAAATGTGTATTACATTGCTTTATTAGTAAAATAAATTGCATGATATTCTTTGGAAGTGCTTCTGTACCTTGAATATATATGTTTGGACTAAATACTAATTGTCTTGGACCTCTAAATACGTTTTTAGAACTTTTTCATGTATTTGGGTAGGATCTTCCTGTTGGCTTTTTGGATATGCAACGCTCAAATTTTGGTGATGCAAATATTTTCCAAATTGTGTCACTAACATGTGTACAAGTGTTTCAGGTGATTAATGAACTAATCAAGATCTAATTACAAAGACCATGCAATTTTATATATGTTTGGATGCTTGCAAATCAAGTGTACCATGATTATGATTGTACAAGTGTGATTTTTCACAACTTGATAGATATGATGTAAGGACAAGTCAAGATGTTTCACAACCTACCTAAAATCATATTCCATACTCATATGAAACCTTTAGGGTTGTTAGATTTTGATAGAAAAAATAATTAGATATGTTTTTCCATCTTTTACATACCACTTGACAGAGTTTTTTTATTGAAGACTTTGTCAACAGAAATCTACCGTTGAAGACTTTGTGGACTGGGAAATCTCTATTACGTACTTTGAGCCATGGGTCATTCTTGATCGAAGAAAATCTTGATCGAGAACGTCAGTCAAAATAAAGATTGACTGATAAAGATATGTTGTACATAATTGGAGCAAGTAGGTCGTCCGTCACATAGCTGTTAGACCCAATTACAAACTCAGAGCATTCTCAATTGAACAACTTCTCGATTGAGATACTTCCTAGTTGATTTTTTCTTCGACGATATTCTGGAACCAAAAAGTATTAATGATCAAATTAGCTATTGCAACCCTACTAACTTTGTCCTAATGGCTAGTTGACCACTAAAGACATACTAAACACTCCCCACAACTTCCCTAACCACTTGTAAGAAATTCATATATATAGGAGTGGTCTTAAGACACTTATATCAACAACTTTGAAATAACAATTGACATATACTTGAGCATACTACTACATGCAGTCTTACTCAAAGTGCTTAACTTCCACACTTCAAGATGCCATCATTCTACCAAAGCCTTAGATCAACACTAGTGTTTTTATCCACCTAATACATCCTTGCCTAAAACTTGTGGAGTGGATCATTATCACTTATCCATTAGTGCTTAATTATACATCTTGCAAAGATCATTGTAATTTCCTTTCTCCAATCTATTTCTACATTGCTGCATTTCTCTTGGCCTACTTCTTGGAGTGAAGGCTGTCGAGGAGCCTGTGAGAGAAGAAGGAGTCTTCTTAGTTGGCCCTCTTCCATGGTCGTTAAAGAAGATGTGAAGTTTTTTATCTTCCACGTCCTCTAAAGAAGAGATGAAGTGGGTGACCTTCCAATAGCCTATCAAAGAAGGTGATAGATCTTCTTGAGATGAAAAGGAGGGCTTGTCTTACTCCACAAAGGCACTGGTAGATTTTATGTATTGTGTATCAATGTTGAAAAGGAATAAAAAATGGTTTATAAATCCTGTTTGGAAACAACTAGGTAGTAGAATGACGTCATTTGACAAAACCATTCTTAATCTATGTGTTCTTGTGGTTTCCACTTTTGTCCACTAACTTGCTTTATATTTCAACATTCTTTAAGTAAACTAATTTTAATTGGTTAAAATTATTGAAAAAATCTATTCACCACCCTCTAGAGTCTTCCACTTCTATCTTCCCAATTTGTCATGAGGATACTTGATTGATGGGGAACCTTGGGAATCTTCTAGCAACTGTCTTTGGCTGAGTTCACCCCAAAAACTCAAATATTGGTGCTATTTCATGTTTATGAAACATGACCATTGATTGTACTATCCCTATCAACTATACTTTCACAACATATGTATAACTCTCCTGGCACTCTCCTTGGCCTTATACACTAGATAGACTCTTTCTGTCCATATCATGCTTGGTTGTTTATGTGAATTTTCCATATTTTCATATATGTAATTCTAAAATTACATTTTGCAACTTCTTTTCTTAAATTGTTATGCATATTTTTATGATAGTATATTTGAAAACATTTGGCTATAATTAGTCTATTGTTGTTGTGCACACTAACTTGCAACATCTTTCTAGTCATGACTCCTTTTGATGTTTGATGCAACCTTGAGATTCATATGAAATTTTTCTTTAGTTGTAAGGAATACTTTTTAGTGAGGAATATACATTTTTGAATTCTTTAATTGTATATTCATTTATATGGATATCTTTTAATTCTCTCGACATCTACTAGTAACATGCATTTATTTACTCATATTTTCTAGTATCATACTAGTATCTCTTCACAAAATGGTATTTAACTAGTACTATGCCTATATCATACTCCATATGTACTCAATATTTGTTATTAGTAAGTAATTTTTATTAGTTTGAATTACTTTCTTGCATGTTTTGATGATACTTGCTAGAATCACATCTTGGTTTGTTCAAACTATATGACTTGTTTTGCATTATATTGGATAATGCCTAATTATTTGCTCTTCTCCTCCTACTTATTGATATGAAAAATGACATAAAATATTATAAATGTATCAACACCAAGATACCTATATCATGTTTTATGATAGATATTCTAAGTAAGGCATGTCATAAATTGAGAGCCATCACATGAACTTATTTCTTAGAAACCCTTAATTTCTTCAAATGTATGATTTTACTTGAAAACTTTTAATACATTTAGGGAGTATGTTTTCATATGAAAAAGGGGAATAATATTGACTTGAGAGTCTATGTATACTAATCCCATGTAATGATGATGACTAAACCATTATACTTATTTTTGTCAAATGTTTCTACCTAAGTGTGTTCAAACATGACAGACACATTTCAAATGCTCAAACTTGCAAACATGATTTAAAGAAATCAAGTCATACACACACACAAGATGGAAAAGGAAAAATATATATAATTCTAACAAAAACTATGATATAAATCACTTTTACTTATTGTGTGACTTGTAATTAAGCTCCAAAATGTATTTTCATAGTATTGAGTCTAGATGCACATAGGTAGTTTTGAAAAAAAAACTACTAGTGACATTGGCTATGTTTTCCCTAAAAGATGTCATTTGACAACCGCTGGTGTGAGGAGTTTCTAGAATTTTCCATTAGTCATGTTTTAACTTAAAAGTTTCAGCAAAAATATTCTTGCTTTTAATATTTATAAAGTGAATTATGGCAATTGGAGGAGGGCAAACAAGTGAATGTAGTTCCATTGGTGACATTCAAAGTGGTTATAATTCGATCTAATTGAGTCTTTTATCGAATAGGAACTCTCAATTACAAATATGACCTATGTGGGAGATTCCTAATCACACCATTTAGTTCCAAGAGCCCCCTACACTATAGTTTGAGAAATTATTCTTCAAAAAGTCCCTATCTACTCTCATGAAATTAAACATTGATATATGTATTTGACTGAATATGATATTTGTAAGAGAGAAAGACCTACCTTGTATATACTGTGAGGCTATCACCTATTGTTCTCACAATCCCTCAAACATGAATATAGATTCTCTCTCCAAGCTAGGGGAAGAAGGGAAGGAAATCCTTGTTATAGGAAGTCACCCCTTAGTGAATCAAGAATATCTTGGAGAAGATGACTTGGAGGTCAAGTGGCCTGCAACAAGAAAAGGAATTTTTTTGAGGTTGAAAATCTTCCTTGGATAAGGGAGGTGCAAAGAGAAGAACACCCTTGGTAATGGTAGGAAAGTCTATTGGTAGGTTCTTGTCTCCCTATCTTACTAAATGGAAGCTAGCTAACCCTTCATATTGAAAGGGAGGTCTCTTAGTCTAAGTTCTATAATGAAATACAAGGAGTGACTCAAGATTTATGAATCCTAATGGTTGACTTCTCAAGGTAGTGGATCTACGTACTTGATAGGAAAAACCACTCTAAACCTTGTTTCTCTTTGTGGCTATTTCATTCTCTCTCTCTCTCTTTTCTTTTAAGACTTACACTGCATACCTTGTGAGATATTATGAAGATAAAAAAACTTTGATGTAAGTGTTTATAGCTCAATTCATCCCTTCTTGAGTCATAACCAATAATGTAAATGACTTAGTTTTTAGTTGTATGTCTATACCTGATGTTAAGTTATATACATAAACATGAATATCTTTTGTATATACAAGTGGTGACTTGAATCACATATGGAGAACTCGGTATAACTACTTGTTGGAATATATGTGATCATAAATATGAACATCGCCAAAAATTTTATTTGTACATTGCATTGAGATTTTAGTTTATGATGCAAAGTACGATCAATTCAGGTTTTTGGTTTTAGCTTTCTCACTTTGTGGCCATTCCAAGGTTGGAGTGCCACATGATTGATTTGGATTGACAAAATTTAGAATGCAAATAATTTCTTTTGGTCTGACTAGGTTGACTATATGAGCTCATATAGAACTTTGATAGAAATACTCGAATAGAAGAAAAAAATCACTTTACTATAAGAAAAAAGTAAGCATGTTACTATAATAAAAGAAAAAGTAAGCATGTTACTTGCAATGTGTGGATAAGATATCACAATATGTATAGACTACTAGAGGTAATATGATCATTAACTTCCGACTCAGAGTCAATCTAGAATTGAGTTTCTTTTAGATGATGAACCTGAAAGCATACCCACATTTCTAGTGTCTAACTTGACATCAAAACCAAATACATACATATTCAAATAAATGTTAATTCACACTTTATATTACTAGATGGATTGTTCCCATTTGTCAATTTAGAATGGACATGGATTTAAAATATCCAAACCCAAGACCTGATTTCAATTTGAATATTTTTGTAAATATATGAGATATTTATTCTATAGTGTATAGAAGGAAAAGATAAAATAATAGGACGAAATTAACCATGCTAAAGTCCTATTTGGTAGGGTGTAGCCAGAAAAAGAGGAACTCAAATGTGACTGCTTCTTGTTCAACTTTTATTCTGTATGGTGTGTTAGGATGTAGCTTTTAGAATTGTATCTGCCTCTGATTGGAGTAATCAATTCTTATCAAGATCCTAGAAATTGTACTAGGTCTGATCCATAGGAGGTCTGGTGTAGTTGGCTTCCAATGCTTGGTTGCATCATCCTGACAAATCTAGAGGTGGGGTGAATAGAGCCATTATTAAATTTATCCAATTTAAAACACAAAGGAAGGTCAATTGCAACTTGCTTAAGAGATAATATAATAGAAATATAAAGAAACTAATTGAACAATGGAAGAAACCACACAAAACACAAGATGTAAAGTGATTTTGTCAAAATACGTCAGTCCACTAAGTATTTTTTACCAACTAGGATTTTTAACTAGTATTCTATTCATTTTCTTTACCAATAACAAATATATAAAATAATCCGTGTCTTCTTGATTCAAGACAACCCTATTTTTCTAGATCAAGGAGAACATCCACAATGTAGTAGATCGCAATCAGCCTCCTGCCTGGATTACAGTCTTCTCACTAGAAGTAGCTCTAAGAAGCTTCCCCATAGCCTTCTTACGAGAAGTAGTAGGAAGAAACAAGAACAAGTAAATAGAATAAGAGAGAAGAAGAAATTACAACTCTCACAAGATGAAATTTTTTTATGTCTCTACGGATATGTGATGATAAACTCCCCACAAGAAATAGAAAAGGCTATATTTAGTGGAGTAGGACACTAATATCGAGCTATGACTTAGGCCTGATGATAGAAATATAGAATTCTAAGATTCATGATGAATATCATGTAATAGATTTCTCAAAAGTATATTCTAAGTGTCCATAGGCACTCTTATATATAGGAAACACTTTAGAATGATCAATATAGTTATTGGGAGTGTTTAGGATGAGAAATATGCTAAACTAGCTATTAGAAATCAAAAGACAAGTTTCCAATGGCTAGAAAAATGAATGCAAATTTTGACTGCAAACTGATCTTGGTCGAACTATACTCAACCAGAATACATATCATTCAAAGTGTAGTTCAATTGAGAGGTAGTATTTTGTCCAGACTTGCAATGGCTATATTTCTATAGTGGCACTTTCTCTACAACAAATCTTTCTTGGGTGAAGTATAGTTCAACTGAAATAATACATGCAAAGTCATTATTATTTTCTTAGAAAACATATCAAATGATTTTTCTAACGAAACCTAACTTTCCTGAAGACTTGATCTAAGTTTGGAGAAAATTTTAGGATGATTAGGTTGATCACTTGATCTTGTATCATTCCTATTAAGTTATTTAAAATGCACTTGTACAAAGCATATACATGGTACAACATGAACTACAAGCATCCAAACACATATATAATAGTATGTTCTTTATTGTTGGATCTTGTTTAAGATCATAATCATAAAAAACGCTAAATGCACATATAAGTGACACAAATGGAAAATATTTGCATCATTGAAATATGAGTGTGGCATATCCAAAAATCCAACAATCTTCCCTTTTTTAATGATGACAAATATTTCCACAAGTTAATTTGAAAGTAGAAAATTTTGAGCATTATACCTTAAAATCATTAAATTGTAGTAGATAACCAAATTTATCTCCATGGATTTTCCCACTTTGTCAAAGTCAAAAAGGCGTTATACTTTCAAATGCTCCCCATCAAGCAAACACTCCCCCTTAGCAAGGTAGTCCTTTTGGAGAGGGAATATATATCCCCATTGAAAAATAAGGATGTACTAATTGAAATGAGAAAATAATATCAATTTGCTAATTGAAATTGTATAGACAAAAAGCAATATTTGATCAAGGAATACAATATATTCTAATTACCAACGAGAGGATTGTTAAGTCCTTCATGATAAGAAGATCCCATTAAGAATAATACATAAAAAAGACACATTAAGCCAATGGTACAAAATTTTAATCCCACAACTAATATAGAGATGTCATAAAAATACACAAATTTTCAAAAAAAATCTAAATATTTGTGCAAAGAATGTGAAGTCTTCATGATATAGAGATTTATGCTAAGCACAAGACAAGGTCAAAGAAGAATCTCTAGACCTATTCTAAGAGATGTTAAGCCCATAATTGATATAGAGAAGTTATTAAGAACATAACCTATCAAATATTATAATATAGATCACATGATTTGAGCTCCCCCTTGTCACATATTCATAAAATCTAATGACAAACAAAGAAACTAACTACCAACAAAAAGATATCCATTTTAAAGAAAATATCACGTTCAAAACATGTCAAATAAAACATTTCAGACCTAAATAACCAAATTAACATGTAGCAAATCTAATCAAAATACTAACAATAAGATGGTTAAATTAAAACTTGACAACTACCATTTCAGTTGAACTATATTTCGACCAAACAAAACATTGGTCAAACTATGTTTGAATTAGAGACAATGTGTTGAAAAAATTCAATTATGTAGAAAAACATCTCTACAGTTAACTATATATATATCTAGCAATATAAAAACTAAAACATCTAAAGAGAAACCAACTAAAAAATGCCATCATCAAGTACTAATATCCAATGAATCCCATGATTATATAACATTCCATCTAGAGAGAGGTTCTGCGTACCCAAACCATGTTGTTGTCATTTTTTCTGTTGAAAGTGCATGCAAAAGCATAATAACTGAATCTTACACACCCATAGAAAATGACGAGATTAATATGTATGTAAGAACTATATTTTGTTTTAAAAAATATAGGCCCTGGTTTTTTCTTACTTTTAACATCTCTTACAGCATAACCAAGTCTTTGAGTGCCAACATAATTATTGTGAGAATGCAAAATATTTTTCCTTAGAATATCCAAAGATCTCTTAATATTTTTTCATTGGTGAGCATCAAAGAGTCTTTAGTAGTAGAAATTAAAAAGTTTCTAGTACTAGCAATGTTTTCTTCAACTATATCAATTTTTTCTTTTAACTCATTATTTATTTCAATGATACAATCCTAATCAAAATGTGAGCAATAAATAGGTTGTTTCTCCATATTACTTAATTTATCTGAAATAGTAGAAAATTGACTATTTAAGGAAGTATTTTGAGGGTCTTTTCTTGTCACTCACATTTTGATCATTTAGCTCTTTAATTTCTTCATTTAAATAAAGAATCAACATTGCTTTCCAATTTATTATTATTTTTCTTATACTTTTCAACTTTATCCAAAGTAAGTTCAATAAGTTCAATTAGTTCTTATTTAGAAAACTTTGAGAGAGGTACCTCATCATCATTACCTAGTGCACCTTCTTCTTCTTGTTCATCATTGTCTTCATGTTTGTCAATACATCATTCAACTGCATGATGATGTATTTCTTCATCACTAGCCTCCAAGTTTGATGAATTAACCCAGTTGTGTGATACACTTTCTTATTCATGTCCTTGGAGTTTTTCTTCTTCTTCTTCTTGAGTTCTAGACATTCATCCTTCCATTGTCCTATTATCCATATATGCGATATCTACTAGAAAAAGATCTAATAATTTTCAGAAGAAGAATGTATATATTTCTTACGTTTATGATGTGCATCTTCACGACTAGATGAGATACTAGAAGAAGATGATTGTGAAATTATTGTTTTGAATGTCACACCCATTTTCTCAGCAAGTTCTTCTTCTTCTTCTTCTTCTATTATGGCCTATTCTAGAACCTTCACTTCACGTATCTCCAAATTTTCAATGAGTTACTCTATTCATAATTTTGAAAAATTGCTGGATTTTTTTTATAGAACTTACCTTATCTTTTAACTTAGTGGGTAAGGATATAAGTATCCTATAGACTTTCTCTTGCTCAGTTATATTCTTTCCTAAGGCACTCAAACCATCTATTAGAGTAGAAAATCTAGAATACATTCAACAATAGTTTCAGTTTTAGTCATGCAGAGTAATTAGAATTAATGTTTTTACATGTTAATGTTTATATACTTAAACTTTTATGTGTACCAAAACTTTTCTCTATATATCATAACCTATTTCACAAGAAAATATTCTATTAAATTGATAATGAGATAGACAAGAGTATAACATACTTACTTCTCTAGCATATAGACTTACATTTCTTACCATATTAGGATCCCATTCCTCCATCTTTATTGTAGGAGGTTCATATGGTAAGATAATCATCTTCTAGAGATCGAAGATGATGCATTAGAAGTGAAATTGCATCCTTCTCTTCCAATATGTTTAGTTTGCCCTATCAAACACCTCCGTCATCTTACATATGATTCTTAGAGGTTGAGATGGTTGTTCATGTTGTTCCCTATCCTTTCAGACTTGTAAAGCTCCTTCGAGACCTACTCTGATACAAATTAACACTTCTAGGGGGATGAATCGACCTAATTTAAAGTTTATATAAATTTAAACACAAATAAAGGTTAGTTGCAACTTGCTTAAAAGATTATAAAATAGAAATATAATGCCAATAATTGAACAACGAAAGCAACCACAAAAAACACAAGATGTAGAGTGGTTCTGTTAAAAGATGTCAATCCACTACCTAGTTATTACTAGCCCAAATTTCTAACTTTTATTTTTATTCCTTTTCTTTACCAATACAAAATACACAAAATAAGCTATGTGTTTTTTGGCTCAAGACAACCCTCCTTTTCTATCTAAAGGAGAACTTGCACAACAGAGTAGATCACAATCATCTTCCTGCCTTGGTTGCAACATTCTTGTAAGAAGTAGCACCAAGAAGCTTCCCCATATCAGTCTTCACATGAAGAGGAAATTACAACTCCCACAAGATGTATAATTAATAACTCTGTATGAATAAGTAATGATCAACTCTCCACAAAGAATAGGCAAGTCTATATTTGGTGTAAGATACTAATATTAAGCTATAGATTAGATATGAAGATAGCAATGTAGAGTTCTAAACTTGGATATGGATAACATGTAATAGACTACTCAAGTATATATTCTAAGTGTCCATAGGAACTCCTATAAATATGAAACACTTTGGAATGATCAATATAGCTGTTGGGATTGTTTAGGTTGAGATAAATGTTAACTAGCCATTAGAAGTCAAAAGACAAGTTGAAAATGGCTAGAAAAGTAAATGCAAATATTGACTTCAGACTGATCTTGGTCAAATTGTTTCTAGTGTATACCATCTTGGTAAAACTGTAGTTTTACTAGGAGGAAGTCTTTTATCCATATTTACAACAACTATATTTCTACAATGACTAATATTACTTTCTTGATCAAAATATAGTTCGACCAAAATATGCCCTGTAAAGTCATTGCTATTTTCTTAGAAAATATATCAAATAATTTTTCTACTGACACCTAACTATCTTACAAACTTTATATAAGTGTGGAAAAGGGTTTAGGATAGGAATAGGCCAATCATCACTTGTTCTTACATCATTCCTTTCAAGTTGTACAAAATGCACTTATACAAAGCATATACATGATATAACTTGACGTACAAACGTCCAGACACATATATAGTAGCATGTCATTTATTGTTGGATCTTTTTTAAGATGCCTGATCATCTAAAATGATAAATGCACATGTTAGTAATACAAATAAAAAATATTTGCATCAGTGAAATATGAGTGTGACATATCCAAAAAGCCAATACGTCCTCCTGCTTTAAAGCATAGTTGTACCTAAACCTTCTGGTTATAGAACCAAAATAAAAAAAGGATGAGAGACAGTGTTAGATATGTCAAACTTAGAATCTTGGTGGGGAGAAAGAATGTTCTCCATCTCACTATATATGTCTCTCTCGGTTTGGGCTCATATGAAAAACATGTAATCAACATTGAACCAATGTTATAAAGCACCACGATGCTGCTTCATCTTCAAAAATCAGCACAATAGTTTAGCTTGTCAAACTCGCATATATGTTTACATATAATATTAATTAAGGTTTTGATACCTTTCACTTTTTAGTAAATATATATGAAATTAAAAGTTATGAATTCCAATTACATCCTACCAAATAACACAACACTTATTTCCATTTCATACTTTTAATACACATACATTTTAAAATGTATTTTGCACCCTAAATAACATTATAAGTGGAGGAATGATTAGACACCCATTGGCTGTTGGAATCACAATTTGGAACTTGGTAGGTTAAATAAGGGTCATTCCATGCTGGACTCAATGACTATCTATTGAAGTGAACCTTAGGATTTGTTCCATACATTATAGAGTTAATATTGTTGAAACCAAAGTGGATTCTGATTGATAAGTTAGCATTATATTTTTTGTGTTGCAACCCAAACGTCATTTTTCCAAAATAAAGGACATTTTGACTACACCCTATTACCTTCTAAGAGCATTATACATATTGACCATTTATGCAAAAAGAACTAATAGAGATATACAATTGAAAATAAAAAAACCACACTTAGTCAATTGGAAAACACCAAGTAAACCAAAAAAATTAAGAGTGTGTGGCATTAATAACATCAAATTACATTCACAATGTCTAGCACACAAAATCATTGCTTCCTTGTGCAAGAACAAACAGACTACTTGGTGACCCAATCTTTGACGAAATGGTACTAAAATTAGAAACAGTGGAAAAACTTGACGCACTTAGGGGCATCCCCTCTCTGGTGGTATCTAAATAGAAACATACATATCGTACAAAGTACTATCTAGATGCATCCACACTTATCTATATTCATCAAATTTTGGACCAATCTGTGGCTTTTGAAAAACTCTATTATAGACATGAAACTTGAACATTATATTTCATCCAGATTTATTAAGAGCCTTAGTGACAATGCTCTTCAAATCATCTCCTCTGAGTGACTAATCAATTCAAAAGACATCTAATATGAAATTTTAGTCAGCATCGTGATAGAGTTTATCACTTCCGTTATATCCACCACTAGAACAAACACAATGTCATAGAAGTGACGAAACAGATATACATACATTAACAAGCTTATCATTTTTTAATACATTTGGAAGTATATACAAATTTTGATCACAAACATTCAAAGATTAAATTCTCTCCCAAAATACATGCTCCCTGGTTAAAATGACATAATAAAATTCTTATTGATAAAAACAAAAGTAAATAGGGCTTTTGGGACACATCATTTTCCTCATGTGTATATCATCTCTGGAATCTAGGTGCCATCTCTTCTTTACTTGTGACATATGGCATAACACATGTAAACTTTATTTCAACACATAACAAAAAATAAAGAGATTAAACTTGAGACCATACTCCGTATCAAAAAATAAATTATAAAAAAAAATACTTTTATAAAGCAACTATACTTTCCAGTATCATCACAATGAAAAAAAGGAACAAAAAAATGTTTGACTATAAAAGCACCACTTTTGAATAAATTCATGTTCATATCAAAAACTTATATTTGATTTTCCTTATACTCACAACTAATGTATGCATGAAATTGGTAACTCATGAGTCTAAAGCTACTCAGTTAATTCAGATCTAAGATGATATCATTGGTCATATGATATATTCTCTAGAATAGATACTCGAACAGCTCTATCGTGAGCAATATTTTGATTAAGATGTAGAGATTCAAAATCTCTCGTTATAAGTTCATCCCATTTTAATTTAGGCCTTCCTCTTCTTCTATATATTGTGCATGAATCAATGGCAATGTTTCATACAGGCGTATTTTTTGGTCTGCGTACCACATGTCCATACCATCTGAGTCGTCCCTCACACAATTTGTCCTTAACGCTCGCCACCCCCACTTTATTCTTGATATAGTCATTTCTCATGCGAACTTTTCTTTTCTTCCCACAGATCCATCACAGCATACGCATATCTGCCAAGTTCATCTTATTGAGACCTCATTTCTTCACCACCTAATATTCACTCCCGTAGAGCATGGCTGGCCATATAGCTGTTCCATAAAACTTACTTTCTAACCTGAGAGAGATCTTCCGATCATATAAAACTCCAGTTGCACTCCTCCATTTCAACCATCTTATAATGATCCAGTAACAAGTGTCATTTTGAACATCCCCATCTTTTTTAATAATAGAACCTAAGTAACATAATTTATCACACTTTTGGTATATCTATCCATCCAACTTGACTCCATCATTCACACTGCGAGATTGACTGAAATTGTAATGCATATACTTAGTTTTTCTCCTGGTAATCATCAATCCATTTGATTCCAATGCATTTCCCCAACGTTCAACTTTATCATTCAATCCATCTTTAGTTACATCAATCAAACAAATATCATCAATAAATAACATACACCAAGGAATATCATCCTGAACATTCTTTATCAACTCATCCATAACAAGAATGAATATATATGGGATAAGTGTGGATCCTTGGTGTACCCTGACTATGATAGGAAATGTTGATGTCTCTCCTCCAGGAGTCTTCACACTAGCAGTAGAGCTATCATACATGTCTTTGATCAAATCAATGTATTGGATTGGCACATGACACGCGTACAATGTACATGTAAAACACAAGTGCATGTGTCATGTAATATAGGCCAAAAGAAGCTCGAGTTGTCGAACTCAGGGAATTGTACACCAGAGACTAGTACATACTGAAACCAAATCAGCTAGGTTGATAAAAATGGTTGAAATTAGTTTTAACTAAATAAATGAAAACACAAGCAAAACAAGATTTAACGAATAAGTGAATCAGAATAGAAAAAATTCCTTAGGATGGTGGTTTCACCACGGACGACACTATAACTAACCTCTAAACACTAACATACATCACTCTTAACCGTGGATAAAGAGCCTGTAGCAAGATCTACCCACTTTTGCAGTGCAGTTCACTACCTATTCTAATCCCAATTCCATTTCCATAACAATTAGTTAATTAGTTAGGTGCTTTACGATAATCTCTGGGTGTCTCCTCCAAGTTATGCTCCACCTTTCCCAAAAGGCGCAGTAAATGGGTAAACCTATGCTCTTACAACCCTTAAATATTCTCCCAAAATGAGTAAGAATCTAATAATCTATTTATGGAGATCAAGTACAAATAGAACATAAGAATCTCATAGGTTTATATCTAGAAATTAGAAGTAAAAATGATTTTAATGCATAAAAGCTGGGTACAATGCATATTTGGGCTACTACCAGATCCTAAAGAATATGTTTTTAGTTGAAAATAGATGACATGGTAACATCATAAATTGAAAAGATATAAAACACAAATTTTAAGATAGAGTAAATTCGAGACAGGGCTAAATAATGGATCTGGAGAAGATCGAGAAGATTTGTCATCATTTCCACTGCCAAAATGCCTCCAAGGTCCTCTGGGTAGGGTTCCTGTACTTATCTCTCTCCTTTTGATGTTCCTGTCATCCCCATGTGATAGATCTCGACGATACCCTTCTAATGGTACCCTTTCCAGCTGTTATATATGTTTAGGTTAAGAGAAAACTTAAATATTATTTTCCATAACAATAATAGTTGGATTTAATGCATTTAATTTTGATCGTGAGTGCCTGTATCAGTACTACAGAGTTGCAAGTTGGCACTACCGAGTTAGTTGCAGTGGAAATCCTTTTCCTTTTCGATTTGGAATAATAATATTTTTTGTACATTGATTCCATGTCGGTACTACTGAGTTGCATGTCAGTGGTACAGACATTGCTCGATTAAATAATAATTATCTGCAATAAAATAAGAAATGAATTAAATCAATTAATTATTATAATAATTAAAATATGTAAAATACAAGTAAAAATTACGTGCATAAATGTAAGAATTGATACACATTGATTTTATACTAATTTGGTGAAATGTGTGAAAATATATTCAATTAAGCACAAATGATAAAGAAAACAACCAAATTAGATATTCAAATAGTGACAATTTGTGCACACATGAAATCAACCAAATTAGGCAATGAAAATATTGACAATTTGTGCACACATCACACCCATAAGTTTGAATATTGCTCATCCTCGAGCAACACTACTCTTGGATTTATTTGAAAAAGTCAGCAAGAAGACCAGCACCTATGAATTACTTTTTCTAACCCCCCTCCAGTAGTTGGTCCCAAACCGGTCCTTGCCAACCACTGAACTAGTAACTACTCTAATGCGATCAATAATGTTCATAATAGTTGTCCACAATAACATCAATGAAAAACACTATCAATATGAAGCAGTTAATATCATGGCCAGTAGGACACTTACTTGATGCACCATGTGATCTCCCTATCTACATTGCTCTGACCTACCTAAATAAACTACTTGGAAGCAGATCCCCAAACAAACATGGATGAGGGGAAAATCATATCAGTGGCCTACCATGCAGAGCAATGGGTGGTAAAGATGGGTGGCTATAAAAATAAGATTCACAAGAATTATCTAAATTATTTATGCAAGAAATAGAAATATGATGCACCTATATGATGCATAAAATGTGAATGTATGACTTCTATTGACTATTTTTTTTTTTTTTTTGTGGAATGATGCATGCAATGGATGTCTCATCCTAATGATGAGTATAGGTGTAAAGGTGTTTACAAAAAAAATCTGCAATCCCCTTGTTTGTTAAAATTTGGTGTTGAACTTAAAATCCTTCTCCTCCTTTTCTCCTTTTTTTTATTTTTCAATAACTCTTTTTTTTCACCAATTTATTTTAGCAAGATAAATAGTTCATGCTTGTGCTTTTTGTACTTTTTTTTTGGAGAAGGAGAAAGGAGATATAACTTTTTTTACACTCTTTCATGAGAAAAGATCGTAGAAGGTAACAAATATGTAACACCTTATGAAATATGCAATGCAACTATATGCAATTTTGTTAAGCAAACTACAAATGCTCAAAAGATAATATGGATTTTTTTTTAATGAAAAAGAATATGACGTAGCTATATGCTTCCTATCATGCAATGTAATGCAAACAAGAGGAATATAACTTGGATTAAACTTGATCATCCTATGGTGTTGAATGAAGATGAATGGAAGGTGGATGAGATCACATGACTAAAAGACAATGTCTTTCCCAACCATGATATGTCCTTCTCCTATCAACTTGTGTAACAAGGTAACCTTAGTGCTTATTTCTATAATTCACATTAAAGAGCATGTTACTATTTGGTTGGTTTAGAATCAAACATCATCGTCATAACACAGGTTGTAGGGTTGAGTTAGGTTTTTCATTCATTCAATATGTCTTCAAGCTGACTAATCCAAACAATTCCTCCAATTATGTACTCTTAAACATAGCAAATTTAGCTTAAATAGCAAAACATAAGAGCACATTCAAAGTATCGTTCGACCAAAATATGCCGTGTAAAGTCATTACTATTTTCTTAGAAAATATATCAAATAATTTTTCTAATGACACCTAACTATCTTACAGACTTTATATAAGTGTGGAAAAGGGTTTAGGATAGGAATAGGCCAATCATCACTTGTTCTTACATCATTCTTATCAAGTTGTACAAAATGCACTTATACAAAGCATATACATGATATAACTTGACGTACAAACGTCCAGACACATATATAGTAGCATGTCATTTATTGTTGGATCTTTTTTAAGATCCTTGATCATCTAAAATGCTAAATGAACATGTTAGTGATACAAATGAAAAATATTTGCATGATTGAAATATGAGTGTGACATATCCAAAAAGCCAACACGTCCTCCTACTTTAAAACATAGTTGTACCTAGACCTTCTGGTTATAGAAATAAAATAACAAAAAGGACAAGAGACAGTGGTAGATATGTCAAATTAATAATCTTGGTGGGGAGAAAGAAGATTCTCCATCTCACTATTTATGTCTCGCTCTGTTTGGGCTCATATGAAAAACATGGAATCAACATTGAACTAATGTTATAAAGCACCACGATGTTGATTCATCTTCAAAAATCAGCATAATAGTTTTACTTATCAAACCCTCAAATATATGTTTACATATAATATTAGTTAAAGTTTTAGTACCTTTCACTTTTTAGTAAATATATATGAAATTATAAGTTACAAATTCCAACTACATCCTACCAAATAGCACAATACTTATTTCAATACCATACTTTTAATACACATACATTTTAAAATATTTTGCACCCTAAATAACACTGTAAATGGAGGAATGATCGGACATCCACCGGTTGTTGGAATCATAATTTGGCTCTTGGTAGGTTAAATAAGGGTCATTCCATGCTGGACACAATGGTTATCTATTGAAGTGAACCTTATGGTTTTTTCCATACATTTTCGAGTTAATATTTTTGAAACCAAAGTGGATTTTGATTGATAAGTTAGCATTATATTTTTTTATGTTGCAACCCAGTTGTCATTTTTCCAAAATAAAGAACATTTTGACTACATCCTATTACCTTCTAAGATCATTATACATATTGACCATTTAGGCAAAAAGAACTAATAGAGATATACAATTGAAAATAAAAAACCACACTTAGTCAATTGGAAAACACCAAGTAAACCAACAAAATTAAGAGTGTGTGGCATTAATAACATCAAATTACATTCACAATGCCTAGCACACAAAATCATTGCTTCCTTTTACAAGAACAACCATACTACTTGGTGACCCATTCTTTGAAGAAATACTACTAAAATTAGAAACCATGGAAAAACATAAAGCACTTAGGGACATCCCGTCTCTGGTGGTATCTAAATAGAAACATAGATACCATACAAAGTACTATCTAGATGCACCCACACTTATCTATATTCATCAAATTTTGGACCAATCTGTGGCTTTTGAAATCTATTATAGACATGAAACTTCAACATTACATTTCATCCAGATTTATTAAGAGCCTCAGTGATAAAGATCTTCAAATCATCTCCTCTTAACGACTAATCAATTCAAAAGACATCTAATATGAAATTTTAGTCAACATCGAGATAGAGTTTATCACTTCTGTTATATCCACCACTACAACAAACACAATGTTATAGAAGTGATGAAATAGATATACATACATTAACAAGCTTATCATTTCTTTACACATTTGGAAGTATATACAAATTTTGATCACAAACATTTTAAGATTAAATTCTCTCCCAAAATACAGACTCCCTGGTTAAAATGACATAATAAAATTCTTACCGTTAAAAACAAAAGTAAATAGGGTTTTTGGCACACATCATTTGCCTCATGTGTAGGTCATCTCTAGAATCTAGGTACCATCTCTTCTTTACTTGTGAGACAACACATAACACACGTAAACTTTATTTCAACACATAACAAAAAATTAAAAAGATTAAACTTAAGACAATACTGCCTATCAAAAAATAAATTATAAAACAAAATACTTTTATAAAGCAACTATACTTTCTAGTATCACCACAATATAGAAAAGGAACAAAAACTATTGAACATATTCATGTTCATTTAAAAAACTTATATTTTGATTTTATTTCTACTCACAACTAATGTATGCATGAAATTGGTAACTCACGAGTCTAAAGCTACAAAGATAATTAAGATCTAAGATGATATCATTTGTCATTGAACATATTCTCTATAATAGATACTTGAAGAACAAGACAAAGACTCATCATCATCATCATCTTCATTATCTAAGCCTTAGTCCCAACTATGTTGGGTTCGGAAACATGGATCCTTCATTTCCATTCAGCTCTATCATGGGCCATATTCTGATTGAGATGTAGAGATTCAATATGTCTCTTTATAAGTTCATCCCATGTTAATTTAGGCCTTCTTCTTCTTCTTTTTATTGTGCTTGACTCAATGGCATTGTTTCATACATGCGCATTTGTCGATCTACGTACCACATGTCCGTACCATCTGAGTCATCCCTCAAGCAAATTTTACGTAATGCTCGCCACCCCCACTTTATTCTTGATATAGTCATTTCCCAGGCGATCTTTTCTTGTCTTCCCACACATCCATCTCAGCATACACATTTCAGCCATGTTCATCTTGTTGGGACCTTGTTTCTTTATCGCCTAACATTCACTCACGTAGAGCATAGATGGCCATATAATTGTTTCGTAAAACTTACTTTCTAACCTAAGAGAGATCTTCTGATCACATAAAACTCAAGTTACACTTCTCCATTTTAACCATCTTGTAGTGATTTTGTGACTAGTGTCATTTTGAACATCCCCATCTTTTTTAATAATAGAACGCAAGTAATGGAATTTATCACATTTTGGTATATCTATCCATCCAACTTGACTCCATTATTCACACTATGAGACTGGTTGAAATTGCAATGCATATACTAATTTTTGATCCTGCTAATCATCAATCCATTTGATTCCAATGCATTTCTCCAACGTTCAACTTTATCATTCAATCCATCTTTAGTTTTGTCAAACAAAACAATATCATCAACAAATAATATACACCAAGGAATATCATCCTGAACATTCTTTGTCAACTCACCCATAACAAGAATGAATATATATGGGATAAGTGTGGATCCTTCGTGTACCCCAACTTTCATAAGAAAAGTCAGTGTCTCTTCTCCAGGAGTCTTCACACTAGTAGTAGAGCTATCATACATGTCTTTGAACAAATCAATGTATTGGATTGGTACATGACATGTGTATAATGTACATGTAAAATGCAAGTGCACATGTCGTATAATATAGGCCAAAAGAGGCTCGAGTTGTCAAACTCAGGGAATTGTGCACCAGAGACTACTACATACTGAAACCAAATTAGCTAGGTTGGTAAAAAAGGTTGAAATTAGTTTTAAATTAATAAAAGAAAGCACAAAATCAAAACAAGATTTAACAAATAAGTGAATCATAGTAGAAAAAATTCCTTAGGACGGTGGTTTCACCATGGACAACAATGCAACTAACCTCTAAACACTAACATACATAACTCTTAAATGTGGATAAAGAGACTGTAGAAAGAACTACCCACTTCCGCAATGTAGTTCACTATCTATTCTAATGCCAATTCCATTTCCATAATAGTTAGTTAATTAGTTAGGTGCTTTAAGATAAACTCTGGGTGTCTCCTCTAGATTATGCTCCACCATTCCCAAAGGGCGCAGTAAATGAGTAAGCCTACGCTCTTACAACCCTTAAACCTTCTCCCAAAATGAGTAAGGATCTAATAATCTATTTATGGTGATCAAGTACATATTGAACATAAGAATCTCATAGGTTTAAATCTAGAAATTAGGAATAAAAATGATATTAATGCATAAAAGATAGGTACAATGCATATCTGGGCTACTCTCGGATCCTAAGGAATATGTTTTTAGTCAAAAATAGATGTCATGGTATAATTATAAATTGAAAAGATATAAAACACAAATTTCAATATATAGTAAATTGGATACAGGGCTAAAAAATGGATCTAGAGAAGATGGAGAGGATTTGCCGTCGTTTCTGCCGCCAAAATGCCTCTAAATTCCTCCGAGTAGGGTTCCTTCACTTTTCTCTCTCCTTTCAACATTTGTGTCATCCCCATGTGATAGATCTCGATGATGTCCTTCTAATGGTGCCCTTTCCAACCATTATATATGTTTAGGCTAAGAGGAAACCTAAAAATTATTTTCCATAACAATAACAGTTGGATTTAATGCATTTAATTTTGACCGTCAGTGCCTGTATCGATACAACCGATTTGGAAGTCGGTACTACCGAGTTAGTTGCAGTGGAAATCCTTTTCCTTTTTTGATCTGGAATAATAATATTTTTTGTACTTTGATTCCATGTCGGTACTACCAAGTTGCATGTCGGTGGTACCGACATTGCTCCAGTAAATAATAATTATCTATAATAAAGTAAGTAATGAATTAAATCAAATAATTATTATAGTAATTAAAATATGTAAAATACATGCATAAATGTAAGAGTTGACGCACACTAATTTTATACTAATTTGGTGAAATATGTGTGAAAATATATTCAATTAAGAACAAATGGCAAAGAAAACAACCAAATTAGATATCCAAAGAGTGAAAATTTGTGCACACATGAAATCAACCAAATTAGGAAATAAAAATAGCAACAATTTGTGCACACATCACAGCCCTATGTTTGAATATTGCTCATCCTCAAGCAACACTACTCTTGGATTTGTTTGAAAAAGTCTGCAAGAAGACAAGTACCTATGAATTAGTTTTTCTAATCCCCCTCCACTAGTTAGTCCCAAACCGGTCATTGTCAGCCACTAAAAAAGTAACTACTCTAATGTGATCAATAATGTTCATAATAGATGTCTACAATAACATCAATGAAAAACACTATCAATATGAAGCAGTGAATATCATGGCCAGTAGGACACGTGCTTGATGCACCATGTGATGTCCCTATCTACATTGCTTTGATCTACCTAAATTAACTACTTGGAAGCAGATCCCCAAACAAACATGGATGAGGGGAAAATCATATCAGTGGCCTACCATGCAGAGCAATGGGTGGAAAATATGGGTGGCTATGAAAATAGGATTCACAAGAGTTATCTAAATTATTAATGAAAGAAATAAAAATATGATGCACCTATATGATGAATAAAATGTGAATGTATGACTTCTATTGACTATTTTTTTATTTTGGTGGAATGATGCATGCAATGGATGTCTCATCCTAATGATGAGTATAGGTGTAAAGGTGTTTAAAAAAATCTACAATCCCCTTCTTTGTGGCTTAGATAGAATATGACATTGAACTTAAAATCCTTCTCCTCCTTTTCTCCTCTTTTTTTCTTTTTCAATAACTTGTTTTCTTCACCCTTTTATTTTAGCAAGATAAATAGTTCATGCTTGTGGTTTTTTATTATTTTTATTTGGAGGAGAAAGGAGATATAACTTTTTTACACTCTTTCATGAGAAAAGATCATAGAAGATAAAAAATATGTAACACCTTATGAAATATGCAATGCAACTATTTGCAATTTTGCTAAGGAAACTACAAATGCTCAAAAGATAATATGGATTTCTTCTTTTTTTAATGAAAAAGAAGATGAAGTAGATGTATGCTTCCTATCATGCAATGTAATGCAAACAAGAGGGATATAACTTGGATTAAACTTGATCATCCTATGGTGTTGAATGAAGATGAATGGAAGGTGGATGAGATCACATGACTAAAACACAATGTCTATCCCAACCATGATATGTCCCTCGCCTATCAACTTGTGTAACATGGTAACATTAGTGTTTATTTCTAGAATTCACATTAAAGACATTATACTATTCAGTTGGTTTGAAATCAAATATCATTGTCATAACACAAGTTGTAGGGTTGAGTTAGGTTTTTCATTCATTCAATATGTCTTCAAGATGACTAATCCAAACAGTTCCTCCAATTATGTACTCTTAAACATATCAATTTTACCTTAAAGAGAAAAACATAAGAAAACATTTAGTTTTCAAGAATTTTCAAAGTTGATACCACATCATCAAGAAACGGCTAATCCTAATTAAAATTTCATATTTTGTCCACAATTACACTCGATAGAAATGGACCCAAAAACAAAGATGGAAGATCTTTTTTTTAAACAAAACATACAAATATATTATAAAAAGTACAGATGCAGGAGATAAAGATAGAAGCACCGATCCATTCCTCCCCCTAAGCTTGAATATAACATTGTCCCCAATGTCAAAAGCAAAGGAAGACATTGGAGAGACTATATTGATATGTGAGATGAGATCTGGGGAAAAAGATGAGTGGGCGGGATCCATATAAAGATTGACTCGGTGCCACTATCATAGTGTCACTGATACCAACTCAGTACGTTCCTGCACACTGAATATAGATATCAAGGCACCCTTTTTACTTACACCAAAACTATATATCAACAATCTACAATAGGAAAGTAAAAATAGAATTGAAAGTTTAACAAAATAAACCTAATTGGTGGGTTGCCTCCCACAAGCATCCTTGTTTACCGTCTTAGGTTGGACACATGTAAATCAATAATAATCAGGTAGTCATGGAGGAGGGTGAAGCTCTCTCCAGCTCTTCCTTCTAAACATATGGTTCCTTGAAACAATGAGAAAAAATAAATAATAGTTAGAAGACTAGTGTGTACGGTTGACACTGTTGGTATATATGCCCATAGAGTCATCCCAAGCGATTGCATGGAGTCAGATATTTATTAATCAATTAATGTGATTATTTGGTTAATTATTGAATTCCAGAATATTCTAATTAATCTACGAGTGTTTTAATTAACACAACGTTTCTATTTACCGATGGGTTTAGGAAACCCTACTTCCCTTCGTATCCTATTTAAAGGAGGATTGGCGGCCGATATCTATATAATATATTGAGAGAGGCTTTTCGATTTACGCTCATGTATGTAAACCCTAGCCATCACCATCCTTAGGAGAGGAAGGAGAGAAACGTGCCTCTAGCACGCCGCCGCACAGACACAACTCCTTCCCGCCAGCTTAGGAAGCGCGACGTGGAGTTCCAGTCCATCGGCATGGACGAAGTAGAGACACAGACGCTGAGACGCCTACGTTCAGAGGACACTGACGACCATCTGTGCACATTACGAGCAACGCACATCATTGCACGAAAGGAGCGCCACTGGATCTTCCTGCGACAGCGAATGGGAGAGAAGTTCCGTCTGTGTAGACAAGTGGCATTGCACACCTTTTTGCAGCGGGACATCACCAGACTTGCTCCGCGATAAGGTATATCCCGCAAACACTCCTTCCAAATACACTGTTGTCGACGAGATCCAGTTTCGGGTTGCTTGGATTTTGTTGCTTCCGCCGTGCATGTTCTCTCTACAAAACCCAACAGACATTCCATTTCAATAGTAAATTACTATTGTAATGATCATGGACATGAATCACAACCAAGTCTTGACCTGGGAGAACATGCAAAAATAGGTAGCCATGAGGTGAAACATATAATGATTGATCCTTAATTTCTATAACCATCCCCAATGGATCACTCCTATATGCAAATAATGGGGGGGTTATATCAAAAATGAATTTGTGTGCCTCCTCCTCCTCCTCTAATAATTCAATCTCCCCACATTCATTGATATCCTCACAATTGTTTTTGAAATTATCATCTGGATTTATATCCCATATAGGGTCATCCATAAGGAAATGAAGAGATGGATCTTGTGGTAAAGGAATTATGTGATGGATAATGGGAACTTCCTCCACCTTTTCACTCTCAGTATCTTCTTCCTCACTCTCTTCCTCTTCTCTAAGATCACTATCAACTAAAGAACCTTCTTGATCCTCCTCTCCTTCACTCATATCCCAAACACATGCATCAAAATTGTCTTCCATCTTATTTGCATCATTCTCCCCATCTTCCTCATTAGATCCCCAATCATATTCAAAATCAATCCTTAGAGCTGAGGGTGTGGGTGTGGGCTCAATGTAAGGATGTGGTAGAGGTGATTCCAAAATTTCTTCCATTATGTTCTCCTCACTCTCTAATTCCTTATCTTCAACCTCAACTTCATCCATTTTCTCTATTCTACCTCAACCTCCATTAGAAATATGACTTTGGCAATTTAATACAGATTGAACCATAATCCTAATATGCTCACAATGAATTTCCTTGAAGGTTTTCTGATTATGTGACGAAGGTGGACTCAGACATCTATAACCTACATGTGCATTTCCACACTCAGGACATATAGGAGCCATGTGCTTTTAAAAAAAATTATTTAAAGGAAAGAAGATTAACTAAAAAGAAATATCTGGATGAATATGAACAATGCCTAAATTAACAACGAAGTTTTATGTAATGAAAAATGGAAAAAAATTAAAAGAAAGAAAAAAAATGAAAATAAATACAATGGTCTAGAGTGGGCAGTCTCAGTACTCGTAGTGTTCGTGATGTCGATTCCCCTGCAACGATAACAAAAACTTGACATGCGTAGAATGTACGTGTAAAATGCAAGTGCACATGTCGTGTAATATAGGCCAAAAGATGCTCGAGTTGTTGAACTTAGGGAATCATACACCAGAGACTACTACATACTGAAACCAAATCAGCTAGGATGGTAAAAATGGTTGAAATTAGTTTTAATTAAATAAAAGAAAACACAAAAGTGAAACAAATTTTAACGAATAAGTGAATCAAAGCAGAACAAATTCCTTAGGATGGTGATTTCACCATGGACAACACTACAACTAACCTCTAAACACAAATATACATCGCTCCTAACCCTGGATAAAGAACCTGTAGCAAGAAGTACCCACTTCCGTAGTACAATTCACTACCTATTCTAATGTCAATTCCATTTCCATAACAATTAGTTAATTAGTTAGGTCCTTTACAATAAAGTAATGGTGATTTCACCACGGACAACACTACAACTAACCTCTAAACACAAATATACATCACTCCTAACCCTGGATAAAGAACCTGTAGCAAGAAGTACCCACTTTCGCAGTACAGTTCACTACCTATTCTAATGTCAATTCCATTTCCATAACAATTGGTTAATTAGTTAGGTCCTTTATAATAAACTCTAGGTATATCCTCCGGATTATGCTCCACCTTTCCCAAAGGGCCCAACAAACGGGTAAACATGTGCTCTTCCAACCCTTAACACTTCTCTCGAAATGATTCAGGATCTAATACTCTATCTATGGTGATCAACCACAAATAGAACATAGCAATATCATAGTTTTATAACTTGAATTTAGGTGTAAAATGATATTAATGCATAAAAGTCACGTAAAATGCATATCTGGGCTACTCTCGGATCCTAAGGAATATGTTTTTAGCCGAAAATAAATGACATGGTATCATAGTAAATTGAAAAGATGCAAAATACAAAATTTGAGATACAGTTAATGGGAGACAGGGCTAAAGAATGAATCTAGAGAAGATGGAGAGGATTTGACATCGTTTCTGCCGTCAAAATGTCGTTGTAGTCCTCCGAGTAGGGTCCCTTCACTTTTCTCTCTACTTTTGTTGTTCATGTCATCCCCATGTGATAGATCTCGACGATCTCCTTCTAATGGTGCCCTTTCCATCCGTTATATATGTTTAGGTTAAGAGAAAACCTAAATATTATTTTCCATAACAATAATAGTTGCATTTAATGCATTTAATCTTGATTGTTAGTGCTTGTGTCGATACTATCGAGTTGGAAGTCAGTACTATTGAGTCAGTTGCAATTGAAATCCTTTTCCTTTTTGATCTGAAACAATAATCTCTTTTTGTACTTTGATTCTATATTGGTACTACCGAGTTGCTTGTAGGTGGTACCAACATTACTCCAGTAAATAATAATTATCTGCAATAAAATAAGCAATGAATTAAATCAAATTATTATTATAATAATTAAAATATGTAAAATCCATGTAAAATACATGCATAAATGTAAGAATTGATGCACACTGATTTTATACAAATTTGGTGAAATATGTGTGAAAATTTATTCAATTAAGCATAAATGACAAAGAGGACAACCAAATTTGATATCCAAATAGTGACGATTTGTGCACACATTAGCACATCCTTTTCTTCAAAACCATCCACAACACTTCTCTAGGTACTCAATCATAAGCCTTTTCCAAATCGATAAACACCATATGAAGATCTCTTTTTCTTTCTCTATACTTCTCCATAAGCCTCCTAATCAGAAAAAAAGCATTTGTTGTTGATCTTCCAGGCATGAAACCAAATTGGTTATTTGATGTCTTTGTTATAGATCTGAGCCTCTGCTCAATAATCCTCTCCCAAAGCTTCATTATGTGACTCATCAACTTGATACCTCTATAGTTTCTACAACTTTGGACATCCCCTTCATTCTTATATATGGGGACTATAATACTATTTCTCCACTCATCTGACATCTTCTTAGTCTTCATGATCTTGTTAAAGAACTTTGTTAACCACATAACTCCTTCATCCCCCATACTCTTCCATACATCAATGGGAATACCTTCTGGTCCGCATGACTTTCTCATTTTTATCTTTTTTAAATCATTCTTGACCTCAAATGGTGAAACTCATCGTGTGTAAATGATATCTCTTGTATTCATGTGACACGAGTTTCTAGCATTATTTGTAGTATCTCCATTGAAAAGCTTATGGAAGTATTTTATCCACTGGTTCTTGATATCATCATCCTTCACCAACACTCTGCCATATTCATTCTTGATGCATTTTACGTGACTCAAGTCTCTTCCATTCCTTTCTCTTGTATGAACCATTTTATATATAGATCTTTCCCCCTATCTATTGTCCAACTTCTTATAAATATCATCAAAGTATCTAGACCTGGCCTCCCGAACAACCTTCTTAGCTTCTTTCTTTGCTCACTCCGCAAGTCCCACAAATCTGTGGGCCCAGAGGCTGCCTCACTCCTTACTGGTTGTCGGTATATCATTACAGGTATCCTACCGTTTGATGGGTGCAGGTTACCCCGAACGTACACATGAAGGAGACCACCACGGTCTAAACGATGGTTATGGCACTATTTGCTTATGTGTATGCCTACATGATTGACCCCTCTCCCCTTTGATTTGTGGCTACATTGGCCTAATGCAGGCTGTGTGGACCCTTATCATATTGGGGTAGTTAGGGATTATATCTCCCGGGTTCGCGAGCTTGGCGATTGGTCAGAAGACCAGTCTGTTCATCTCGCCTACCCGGGTGCTGAGGAGCTATTTGAGCTTTTTCTCAGAGATATGGAATGTTGTATCATCTCGAAATTTGGGCAAGCTCCTAGCCTTCTGTAATTCATCATTTCACCACCAAGTCTCTTTCTGTGGAGGCCCACAACCTTTGGATTCCCCAAAACATCATCAAAAAATTTTGTTATGTGGGATCTCATTTTATGCCATACAATTTTAACATCAGACTCCAGGTCCCACGTTCCCTCCTTGAGGAGTTTATCATTAAAAATCAATTTCTTTTCTCCTTTAAGATTCCACCACTTGATCCTGCTATCTTGATTTTTGTTATGCTTGCCTTTAGTGATCTTCATGTTAATGTCTAAAACCACCAACCTATGTTGGCTCATGAGTTATATTCCAAGAATCACTTTACAATCCTTACATATATTACGATCCATCCACCTCATAAGGAGGTAATGAATTTAGCTACAATTGTGCCCACTCTTGAAAGTAATCTTATGAGATTCTCTTTTCTTGAAATTGGTGTTTGCCCAAATCATATCATATGCAACTTCAAAATCTAATATCCTCTCTCCTTCTCTATTTCTACTTCCATAACCAAAACCACCATGAACTCTCTCATATCCAACATTTCTACTCCCCACATGGCCATTTAAATCACTCCCAATAATAATCTTCTCCTCTATCACTATTCCCTCATCAATTCATCCATGTCATCCCACTTCTTAGCATCCTCGATAAGGCCAACTTGGGGGGCATAAGTGCTAATAATGTTAAAATATTTCCCCCAAGAAAAACCTTGATAGCTATGATTCTATTAGCCATCCTTGTGATCTTGAAAACACCATCCTTCAACATCTTATCAACAATAATACCTAAGCCATTTCTATGTTTATCAATACATGTATACCAGATTTTATATTTTGTGACTCCAATCTCTCTACAACGTTCCCTTGTCTACTTAGTTTCCTGCAAACAAGCTATATTGACTTTTCTTCTCATCATAGTATCCACTATCTCCAAAGATTTCAATGTCAAAGAGCCAATATTCCAAGATTCAATAATAATCCTTTTTTATTGAACTTGTTTTTACCTGCCTTCATCGAAAATGTTTCCCTTGTACATTTTTCACTACATCCGAGCAATGATTCGGCTGGAGTAGCTTCTTTACCCACACCCGTCCAAGATGTGGAAACCCTTGCACATTTTTCACTAATCCAGGCGATGATGTAGTGGGACTAGCTTCTTTACCCACACCCATCCAAGATGTGGAAACCCTTGTCTGTCCTGCAATACAATTGGATATCGTTGTGTCGAAACCCCTTACATATTTATCATTGTACTTGGGTGTGGATGCAGCGTGTCACCAGGTAGGGATGCTCCAATGAATTTTTTATAAGGATCCATGTCATAGAAAGAGTGACAAAGTTTTTATGGCTGGCTGTCAACCTACCACCAACCTTCGTCCTATACCCGGGCTTGGGACTAGCTACATTTGCACAAAATGTAAAAAAACAAAGGCGGAGTTAACTATCTAGATATCTAGATGCTTTTTTTTTATTATTTATTTAAGCTTAAAGGCTTGTTATGAGGTACCTTTTTCATTTTAACTCTTTGCATTATGTTTCCTTTCTATTCTCAATATATATGTAATTAGGCCAAAAAATCTAAATGTCATGTATTAGTATTTTAATAACCAAAATGGCATGATCCAGAACTTCATTCCCAAAATAGCATGTATGGAGGCCAAGACATCCTAGAAAGTTGAGACATATTGCTTCATGATGGGGCCAATGAGCCTTGGACGAGGACACATTGCCTAGAAATGCATCCTCATATAGGGCATATTGCTTCCACACTACTCTCAACCGTTACCCTCAATGACTAGACAACCTTTGGGGGCCACGGTCGGTGCCACGTGGGGGCAACAAATCCTTAGTGGGACATATTGTTGCCCTATATATAGTGGCCAAGATCAGCCCCCTAAAGCCTGACAAACCATTTTGTTCTTCTCGTCTTATTCACTTCCTTGCTTTCTCAACTGCTCTGGAGTCTAGCCTACTACGGGCAGATTCTCCAAATGATTCTGAGGTGACTTTTCTTCTATTCTCTGGCCGGGAATTTGCTTCTCTTCTTTCTTTGATGGGCGATCTTCTTATCTTTTTCTTTCGAGAATTTAGATCCACAAGGGAGATCTTTCCACTTGAATTATTTTCTCTACTACATTTCTCCTTAATTATTAGTATAGAGCGTATAAAATTAAATTAAATTATTTATTATTTAGAAATTAAAATCACCATTCAATCTTAAAAATGAAATAATTTTATTCTTGGAATCTTTATTTTCACACAACAGAATATTGACATTACTTCTTTGGAATTTGAATTATCATTTTTTTATTAAATGTAATAAACATATAAAAATTTGTATAATAAGTTTTCTTGAATTTAATTTATTTTTTTACAATGATAGGAACATGGCATCTATTTCATGTTCACAAATTTTCAAGCTTTGATACGATGGCCAATTTCTCTCTAATGGTTCTTATTTTAGTCGATCTGTTAGACCCATAAATATTACAGTTATGAATACTCTGATTGAATTCAAGTCATATATCCATACAACACTTGTGATACCCAACCACTTCTCTATCAATGTATCATCTTTTCCCTAGAGAACATCATTTCTCATACAAGTTCACAATGATGATGCATTTAGAACTTTGTTCTGAGTTTCATCAGATGCCTACATTGATGTCTTTCTAGAAAAAATATATGGCCATGAGTATTCTAGTTCTAGTTACATGAGTCTATTGAATCAATTTCAAATTGGCAACAATAATGTAACTTCCACATTGAATGAACCACATGAATTTTGTCAAAACCCTATTTTTGAGAATGAAGATAGTGGTCATGAGACCGGGGAGGGGGAAGAAAATAGTGAAAAGGAAGGTGACTCAACAACTAAAATTGATGATGAACATGGCATGAGTGATCATGATTCAATCGGGTATCAACATCCAATCCCTGACACTATAGCAACATTGAGTTCGGTCTCGGAGACATTTGTTAGGGAATGGATAAAGCACAATTACATTAATAATAACTATGAAGATTTTCAAGATGATGAATGGGTGGATGATTTTTGTTAGAAGGTTCATCTCACTGACCACCCTTCTAGTAATGAAATTTATAAGGGTTCTTTATTTGCATCTAAATCACTATGATTGAGATGGTTTAAAAATTGTTGGTACAAAACAATGTCCAATATAAGACTCAATGCTCAAATAGTCTATATATGAAACTTGTTTGTAACCATGACCAATGATGTCCTTGGAGTTTGGTTGCTTGTCAGTCTAAAAGAGTAGGTGGCATGTAAAAGATAAAACATTAAAATGAAAGCCACACTTGTCAACTAATTGTTCTTAATCAGGACCATTAACAATGCACATCATCTTATATTTTTCATATGATAATGACAATCCTAGTATCACGGTTGGATATGAACACATGAGAAATTCGTGACAAGGTGAATGGTGAACTAAACCCACACATCTCATACAAGAAGGCATTTCTAGTAGGAGGAAGGTTGTTTGTAAATTATTTGGATATTAGGAATCATCACACATCAAAATATGTTGTTGTTCTTGATATATCTATCACAATATATTCTAGGAACTATAGCTACCCACCTTATAGATTATTATACCCTACAAACTCAAGGCACTCGTAGATTCAAGCAGGTGTTTTGGGCATTCATCCCAGTTGTTGTTGTCTAGGTACATTGTAGGCATGTTATTACTGTTAATGCACATTTCTTACTAGAAAATATATAGGCACACTTCTTTGCATGTGGAATAGATGTTGATAATGGTCTATTTTCACTCGCTTTTGTAGTTGTGGAGTCACAAAATAGAGACCCGTGGGAATGGTTCTTTCATTCTCTACAAGTATTAACCCCATTCATTCCATGCTACATAGATCTATGTCATAAATTTGATTAGATGAGTGGAATTCTGCCAGCGATTGAAAACAAGTCTATTTAGGACCAACATTGTTATTTTCTTTGACATCTTCATGAGAACTTCCTTCAAAAGTTCAAATCACAAGAGTTAAAAAAACTGATGTGGAAGTTCTCTACAACTGATATTGTCACGTCATAGTGACGCCCCATGCCACAACGAAATGAGATTAGACAAAACAAATAATGGTAAAGAGATTAACAAACTTATTAGTAGAAACATTAAAAAAATTAAAACATTTTTCATAAAATAGCCATATAGATAGAACCTTTACACATGAATACTTTCATGCCTCAAAGCATTCACAAGGCATGGTATCAACCTATAACGAAGGTACTATTCTAGAACATATATACACAATTCCATCATAGTTAATATATAGAGGACACATAAAGAGAACACATACACAAAACATCTACAAAAATGTCCCCAAAGACTCAAGTGTACATGGATGACTCTAGGACTCTACCAACAAAATACATCCAACAACACTTCCAACCTTATCAGCTACTGCTCCTCTGGCTACTTCTCAACCTCCTCTACACGATCTCCACCTCCTTGTTCTCATCCACCTAAAAAGGTTGTTAACCAATAAGGTGAGACACACAGTCCTAGTGAAAGATATAAATCTCCGCCAACTTTATTATTATCACTGATAAGATAAACTGAACAACAGTACAATTAATAGGAAGAGAAATTATTGTTAAATTATGAAATATCTTAATAATTAAAAAAGAATATGAAGAACATGTATATTTTCTATCAACAACACTATATAAAGACCAAGCAAGGTCTCAACCGATGTTTTCATATTTGATCCTATACAATTATACTACATGACTGATTACGTATTTATCATTCCATGAGGATTTAGATCATACCATTCAAATCCAACTGATCACTATATGACTATATAGTTGAGTCGGTTCCATACAAGGTCTAATGGAAGAGCCAGAATCCACAACCTCATTTTTCTCGGTCAGCATGAGTAAACATGCAATGACATCATGAGTAATTTGCTTCCAGAGACATTTTAGTCTAACTACGCATGTTTAGCCCACCTTGGTACAGGTCATGGCACTAGATAAATTGAGCTACAACTTACATCAGTGCTCTTCCAGGTATGACTCTCAGTCAATCCTGTGATACATTTCCAGGTATGAGCTATATTCAATCCTATGATACAATTCCAGGTATGACTTACAGTCAATCCTGTGATACAATTCTAGGTATGACTTACAGTCAATCCTGTGATACTATTCCTTTCAGGATACAAGGTGGTATTCCAACTTGCACCCCACATATTCAACAATATGCATTCTGAGTTAAACTCGTTTCACCATTCAGCAAATGTTGACACTGAATGGATCTATGGAATAGGGCAACCATACTATTAGATTTCACTTGATTAATTAGATCAATTTAAACATATTTAAGCATCAATCAAGTTACAATGTATGATCTCTAAACATGATCTATATAAACATGGTATGACTCATCACCAGAACATATTGAATTACATCATCACTTTATGTCTATTATCACTTATGTGTCCATCTCAAGGACCAATTCCCATCACAAGGACCATTGTCCATCGCATCATCACTACCATATCTCATATCAGCTATGTACACCAATCAATATCACTTGCATGGTTAGAAACTGATAACAAGAAGGCAAAGCATCATATTTCATAGAACTCATGATAAATATTCACATCGAACATTTCACATCATAAAAATTAGGGTTTCACTTTACCCGATTAGGATTTACAAGGTTAGATCACCAACCATTCTCAGGTTATTACTTATTATCATTATAAAACATGTTAAGAGGTATAGTTTTCAACATCATACACCTGATTACACCATAGGGTATCACATCACACCATGTAACCCTAGCATCAACAACATGCAGTACTACATCTCACATAGGGTACCGTTCACCACACTGTGGTAGTGTATCGGTTTAACATCTCTTGTATCGGTTTATCATCATTTGTATCAGTTTAGCATCTCTTGTATCAGACTCAACACCTCAATGAGAGAGTGTCATCCAAGGCACAACAAGGATATCAGTCTAGCAGTGCATAAGAAGGTGTATCGGTCATACCACCTAATAAGGTATCAGACTCACCATCCCTTAGGGTATCGGCCACACCATCCCCTAGGGTATCAGCCTCACCTTTCATTAGGGTATTGGCCACACCATCCCCTAGGGTATCAGCCTCACCTTTAATTAGGGTATCAGCCACACCACTCAACTAGGGTATCGGTCTACCCACTCAACTAGGGTATCGGCCTATGTACCTTTTTGTGTGTCGGTTACAAAGGTCTCTATATGATATAATCCATTAGGGTTTGGTTGTAAGGATTGAACCACAAGGTAGGTGTTCCTCATCTCTAAACAAGGTGTTTCGGGCGATGGGTATTGGGTTGCAATATGTGTCAGATTAGGGTTACCCATGTCAGCTTCCACACTCAACTAGAAACATGGAGGCTCAACACTCTTCCTCCTAAGACATCACTAGATCACAACAAGCCACATCATGGTAGGTATATCACTCTAGACAGGGCATGTCAGGTTGCACATCATACCGGATTACACCTCATATCAGATTAGTCATCTTCTACCTCAAGAAGATGATACTATCAAGGTAAAAGAGAAGAGAAACTCATGACAACAACTTAACAAAGTTCTATTCTCAAAACCAAACACAAGGCTACCAAGAAAACTACTAGCATGCAAGCAAGAGATAATGAGCTAAAGATAACTAGCAAGATAATAAGTGGAAGGGTGATAATAACAACGTAGGGTTAGAGTTATATAACCCCCCTCAAGAACAACCACTCGGCTCTAAGCTCCAAGGTGAAGCTCCAAGCTTCCCAAAGATAAAATTAGAAGAAGATCCTCCTAGCTAGATCTCCATAACACCTCCAAGAAGGAATATAGAACCATGGTCAAGAAAGAAAAACAGAGAAAAGAAGGTACCAAGGTCCATGGCCGAGAAAATGAAAAAAGAAGAGAAGGAAACCTAGAAAACCATGCCTTGCCAAGGTAGAAGATGAGGGAGAGCACCACAAGCTCTTGGCTTGCCCACCAAGATCTAAGAGAGAGAATGCAAGGATTGCTAAAAGGCTTCTCTTGCATGAGAGGGAAGAGCTATATATACATGGCCGATGAGAGATAGAGCAAGGTAAAGGTGTCACCACCTTAGAACCCTAAAAGACACTTGTCCAAGAAGAAGGGACACATGCCACACCATGCAACAAGGTAATAGAACCTATGTCTTGCCAACTAGGTCACTAAGGAAGATCAAGGTCGACACACCCATCTACCTCCTACACAAACTGATAGGGATAAAACCCTAGGTCACAAACTGATATGACATTCCTCTATAGTCACCACAACCTGACATGTTGATCCTCAATATGTCACCAATTGATACCAAGCCTCCTCAAGGAAGCCACAAACCAATACAAGGCCTCACTAAGTCTCTCAAACCTGAGACAACACTCTAAAGAGCAAAGCACACCTCAAATATGTGCCCAAAACATCACCAAGGATGTCACCACTCAACCAAGGCCAAAACAAGGTGCCCAACACTTCCTCTCTCCTCTAGATGATGCTAAGAGAGAGAAGGAACACTCTATAGGTGGCAAACTTGCACATCAACCCTGACTCTAGGTAAATTTCAATTTTGTACCACAACCTCACCACAAAGCACAAACATCAAGCAACAAGTTCAAACAAGGAACACCAACCTCCACCATGCCCTTAATTACATATTAGATGATTAGAGCAAGGGGCTAAGAAACATGTTTAAGCAAAACATATAGGGTTAGCCCAAAATGTGGGTCAGGGTCCTTACAAGTCATAAATCCTAATAAGGATTTCACCCCCAAAATCCTAAGAGAAAAGAGAAGGGTACTTCCTCCTCATCTCCTCTCCAAGCTCCCACTTGGCTTCCTCAACACCATGATGATGCCAGAGAACCTTCATAAGCACAAGGTCCTTCCTCTTAAACTTCTTCACCCTTTGATCAAGGATCAACATCGAACCCTCCACATAGATCATATCCTCATCAAGCTCCACCTCCACAGGTTGTAACACTACCTTTGTATCTGGGAGACACTTCCCCATCATACTTACATAGAATACTAGATGCAACCTCCAACTTGTAAGCCACTTTCCAAACTCGTGCCACAATTGGGTAAGGTCCCATAAACCTGGGAGCCAACTTACCCAAATGATGTTTAGATTGATTACTAAAGGAGTTTAGTAGTTCAATTAAACACTCAGTTGATTGATAGCTCCAAACCTCAAAACACCCTTCCAGGGAGAGACCTTTAGATATACTTTGTCTCCTACTTGGAACTCCAAGGGCCTGCCATGATTGCCTGTTTATGACTTCTATCTGTCTTGTGCAGCTTTCAACTATTGCTGTATCAACTTAATCGTCTCTATCATCTGTTGCACAAGCTTAGGATCCAAAAATTGATACTCCCCTATCTCATACGAACACAACAGCGACCTAAAACATCTCCCATACAATGCCTCATATGGTGCCATGTCAAAACTTCTTTGAGAGTTGTTATTATAGGTGAACTCTATCAGATTGAGGTGTATATCCCAACTTCCTAAGAATTGAAGAACACAAGCCCTCAATAGATCTTCTAAGATATAAATAGTCCTCTTAGATTGACCATCTATCTATGGGTGGAAAGTAGTGTTGAACTTCAACTATGTACCTAAAGCTCCATGCAGTCACTCCCAAAAGTGACTTGTGAACTGAGGACCTCTATCAGATACAATAATAGTGAGAACACCATGCAAACACACTATCTCATCAACATAGACTTGAGCAAGCTTCTTTGTTGTGAATGTTGTCTTCACAAAATGTAAATGCACTTACTTGGTCAACTCGTCAATGATCATCCAAATGGAATCATAACATTTGGTTGTCCTAGGTAGACCAACCACAAAGTCCACAGTCATATGATCCCACTTCCACTGAGGTATATCCAACGGTTGTAATGTTCCTACAGGCTTACAACGAACTCAACTAAATCTTTCTTCAATCATGGCCACCAATACTTATCCTTCAGGTTGTAGTACATCTTAGTTCTTCCTAGATGCATAGCATACATAGATGTATGAGCCTCTTCCAACACCATCTTCCTCAGGTTATCCACATCAGGAACTACTATCTTGTGATGATAACATACTACCCCATCTTCTATTTTGTGAAAACCATCATGCTTCTCGTTGCTGAACTCTGACCTAATCTACTGTGTCATAATATCTGTCTATTGAGCCTCTTTGATCTGTTGTCTTGGCATAGGCTTCACTTGTAATTGTGCTAGCAAACTAGCTAACAAAGAGAGTTCCAACATGACATTCATCTGACACAAGGAGACCAACATGCCTTGCATGTGACACATCAAAGAACTCAACTGACCTCTATCCATGGATGAAAATTTCCTACTGAAGGAGTCTTCCATGACGCTCACTTTTCCCGGATGATAATCAAACATGCAATCGTAATATTTAATCAACTCCATCCAACGACACTGCCACTTATTCAACTCCTATTGTGAAAAGATATACTTTAGGTTATTGTGATATGTGAAGATGTGACACTTCTCCCCATATAGGTAGTGCCTCCAAATATTTGAAGCACGTACTACTGTAACTAAATCCAAGTCATGGGTTGGATAATTCTCTTTGTGTTTCTTAAGTTGTCAAGAAGTAAAAGAAACCACTTGCTTGTCCTGCATCAATACTCACCCCAAACCATGCCTAGATGTATCACAGAAGATGATGTATCCTTTTCCTTACTCGGGTAAAACCAAAATTGGTGCACTTATCAAATTATCCTTCAATGTCTGAAAAGCTTGTTGACATCTATCATCCCAAATGAACAACGCATCCTTCCTTATCAACTTAGTTAGGGGTAGGATGATAGCGCTGAAGTCCTTGATGAACCTCATGTAGTAACCTGCCAGACCTAGAAAACTATGTACTTCTATCAGTGTCTTCAGCTTCTCCCATTCTATCATAGACTCTACCTTCTTAGGGTCCACTCGTACTCCTTCTGTAGATATAATGTGCCCCAAGAAAGCTACCTCCCTCAACCAAAACTCACACTTACTAAACTTAGCATAGAGTTGGTGATGTCTCAACACTGTCAATGGCTGACACATATGTTGTTGATGTTGTTGACTATCCCAACTATATATCAAAATATCATCTATGAAGACAACCAAAAATTGATCAAGGAAAGGTGGGATCACCATGTTCATCAAATCCATGAATGTTATTGGTTCATTGATAAATCGAAACGACATGACCACAAACTTGTAGTGACCATACCTCATCCTAAAAGTTGACTTAGGTATGTCATCCTCCTTGATCCGCAACTGATGATATCATGACCGTAGATCTATCTTTGAGAACATGCTTGCTCCATGCAACTGATTAAATAAGTCATCTATCCTCAGCAAAGGATACCTATTATTTATTGTGGCCTTGTTCAACTACCTATAATCTATGTGCAACCTCATAGACCCATCCTTCTTTTTCACAAACAACACTAGAGCACCCCACGGTGACGTACTCAGCCTAATGAAACCTTTGTCAAGTAGTTCTTGCAATTGTCTCTTTAATTCTTCCATCTCTATCTATGCCATCTATATGGTGTCTGAGCTATGGGTTGTGTACTAGGAACCATATTAATCTCAAAATCAATCTCACGGGGTGGGGGAACACCTAGAAACTCTTAAGGAAACACATTCTCGAACTCCCTAACTGCTGGGTCTTCTGGATACTAAGACTCCTCACCTCAGTATCCACCACGTGCACCAAAAATTCCCTGAAACCTTATCTCAGAATATTCATAGTTCATACAAGACATGTCGAGAAAATCTTCCTATCTCCTTGAAATATCCACATCTCACCATCATCTACAAATGTCACTTACTTGGAACTACAATCCGAGACCACTCTATACTTCTCCAAGGTATCCATCCCAAGGATCACATTGAATCCATGCATGTCAAGTGGTATAAGATCCACTTGAATGTTGTGTCCTGTAAAAGAGAGAACACATGAAGGACACACATCCTGCAACACTACAGAACTGACCAATGGTGTTTTTAGCAACAAGCTATACTTTCTATGACTAACAAGAAAAGAGCAACTGCTAAGCACTTCCCGTGCGATAAAAGAGTGTGTAGAAACCGGGTCAACCAAAACAGATATAAAGAAAAAAGAAGACAAATCAAAATGAAATAACTCTATATGACATGTCACTACTCGTGGGTTGACCATTACCTCCAGCTGACTCATCTTATAGAATCTAGCTATTTCCTATTGTCACCCTCGTACTTTGCTTCCCTGAGCAGATGATCCTATTTGGGGTGCTTGGCCACATCCTTGTCCTCCTATGTTGTTATTTCTCTACTGTCTCTGTGAGCCCTATTTCTCTACTTCAATTGTTAGGTCACTTCTTCACCTCTCATCGGACATTCTCGACTCAGATGTCCTATCTGCCCACACTTGTGGCATGCCCAGTTTCCATATTGCAGCCTAGATGGCCCTATCACCAATGTTGATGCTACACTCTGGGCTCCTGAGGGTAGAAAACTATGACCTCTACCTTTACAGGGTGACCACTGTGTCGATGCACTAAACCTCTACAATGTTGGCGGTGCATAAAACCTTGGCTTCTTGAAGCCACCCGACGACTGCCCTTAAAACTGTGTAGACTTCTTCTTGGTACTTTCCTCTCTATTCTCCTTCACAGATCATTATATCCTTCAAATAGATTCCACAAATATAGCAAACCTTTCTCAATTCTCCAAAGCAACAGCTGGGGTAGACCACTCAGCATTCAACCCCTTCTTAAAATGATGAATCCTCTCATCTTCCATCACAACCATGTGAGGACTGAACCTAAAAAACTCCATAAACCTTACCTCATACTCATTGATTGCCATGGACCCCTATTGAATCCTCTCAAATTGATTGATCTTCCCATCCATACATGTGTGGGAAGTATAGACTAACAAACTTCCATCGAAACTCAACCCAACCAACCACAACATCAAGTCTCTTCTCCCCCTCTATGGCCCACCAATGGCCATCACTCCCTCTCTGGAGGTACACCGCATGCTTCACCTTATCCTCTTTAGGGATACTCAGGATCTTAAAGGCCTTCTCAAGCTTAGTGAGCCACAAATCTACATCCACTGGGTCAGCTGTTCCAGTGTAGTCAAATGTCCCAACATGGTGAAGCCGCTCAAAAATCTTCCAAGTACCCAAAAAATCGGCATGGGGAACATGTGCCCTAGGCTGAGGTGTAGGCATCCTGTCTGTCATATGAGTCATCGTGGCCATAAACTACCCAGAAAGCGATTGAAAGTCAGGGTTTTCTATCATGGTTGGGTCAAATTGGGGGACATCAGGAACCCGATATTCATGTGCATGATTCTTTGCACCACCACCAGGTGCAGCAACACTACTCTCGACAACATGTTCTTCGTGTTCTGTAGACATCTTTAAGATTTCCTTCTTCTTCTGTATAAGAAAAAGTGACTATAAGATAGACTGAAGGACACTTAGAATAGACATAAACCCTAGTCCTAGGTCCCTGTAGACTCAGTGAGCCTAAAGCTCTGATACCAACCCTTTGTCACGTTGCAATGATGCCCCATGCCATAAAGAAACAAAATTACACAAATAAAACCACAGAAAAGAGATTAACAACCTTATTAGCAGAAGCATTAAAAAAATTAAAACCTTTTTCATAAAACAGTCATATAGCCAGAACCTTTACACATGAGTACTTTCATGCCTCAAAGCATTCACAAGGCATGCTGTCAACCTATAACGAAGGTACTATTCTAGAACATATATAACATGATTCCATCATAGTTAATATACATAGGACACATAAAGAGAACACATACACAAAACATCTACAAAATGTTCCCAAAGACCCAAGTATACAGGGACGAATCTAGGACTCTACCAACAAAAGACATCCAACAACACTTCCAACCTTATCAACTACTTATCCTCTACATATTTCACAACATCCTCTACACGATATCTACCTCCTTGTTCTCATCCACCAAAAAAGGTTGTTAACCAATGGGGTGAGACACACAATCCCAGTGAGAGATACAACTCTCCACCAACTTTATTATTATCACTGATAAGATAAACTAAGTAGCAGTACAAATAACATGAAGAGAAATTATTGTTTAATTATGAAACATCTTAATATCTAAAAAGGAGTATGAAGAACATGTATATTCTCTATCAACAACATTGTATAAATATCAAGCAAGGCCTCAACTAATGTTTTCCTATTTGATCCTATACAATTATACTACACGAATGATTACATATTCATTATGCCCTGAGGATTTGGATTGTACCATCCAAATCTAACAGACCACTATATGACTATATAGTCGAGTTAGTGCCATACAAGGTCTAATGGAAGAGCTAGAATCTACAACCTAACCTTCCTCAGTCAGCATGAGTAAACATGCAATGACATCATGAGTCATCTACTTCCAGAGACATATTAGTCTAACTGTGCATATTTAGCCCAGCTTGGTATAGGTCAGGAGAAAGAAAGATTGAGCTACAACTTATAGTAGTGCTCTTCTAGGTATAAATCATAGTCAATCTTGTGATACAATTCCAGGTATGACTTACAGTCAATCTTGCGATATAATTCTAGGTATGACTTACAACCAATCATGTGATACAATTCCTTTCAGGATACAAGGTGGTATTCCAACTTGCACCCCACATATTCAACAATATGTGTTCCGAGTTAAACTCATTTCACCATTCAACAAATGCAGACACTGAACGGTTCTATGGCACAGGGCAACCACACTATTAGATTTCACTTGATTAATTAGATCAATTTACACATCTATAAGCATCAATCAAGTTACAACATATGATCTCTAAACATGATCTATATAAATAGGGTATGGCTCATCACCAGAACATATTTATTCACATCATGACTTTATGCATGTTATCACTTATGTGTCCATCTCAAGGACCAATGTCCATCACAAGGACCAATGTCCATCACATCATGACTGTCATAGCTCACACCTGGCTATGTACACCAATCAGTATCACATGCATGGTTAGAAACTGATAACAAAAAGGAAGAGCATCATAATTTCATAGAACTCATGCTATACATTCACATCGTACATATATAACAATTAGATTTCATTTTACCCAATTAGGGTTTATTAGGTTAGATCACTAACCATCCTCATGTTATTACTTCCTCATCACTATGAGATCTGTTATGGGACATACAAGCATGTTTCTTGTTATCATTATAAAACATGTTAAGAGGTATACCTTTCATCATCATACACATGATTACACCATAGGGAATCATATCACACCATGTAACCCTAGCATCATAGATGCATCACTACACCTCACATAGGGTATCGATCACCACACTATGGTAGTGTATTGGTTTAATATCCCTTGTATCGATTTATCATCTCTTGTATCAATTTAACATCTCTGGTATTAGACTCAACACCTCAATGAGAGAGTGTCAGCCAAGGCACAACAAGGATATCGGTCTAGAGGTGTATAAGAAGGTGTATCAGTCATACCACCTCATAAGATATCAGCCTCACCATCCCTTAGGGTATCGACCACACCATCCCCTAGGGTATCAACCTCACCTTTCATTAGAGTATCGGCCACACCATTCCCTAGGGTATCGACCTCACCTTTCATTAGGGTATCAGCCACACCACTCAACTAGGGTATCGGCCTACCCACTCAACTAGGATATCGACCTACCCACTCAACTAGGGTATTGGCCTACCCACTCAACTAGGGTATCGACCTACCCACTCAACTAGGGTACTGGCCTACCTACTCAACTAGGGTATCGGCCTATGTAACCCTTTGTGTGTCGGTCATAAAGGTCTCTATATGATATCGACCATTAGGGTTTGGTTGTATCAATTGAACCACAAGGAAGGTGTTCCTCATCTCTAAGCAAGGTGTGTTGGGCTAAGGGAATCGGGTTGCAAGATGTGTCAGATTAGGGTTACCCATGTCAGCTTCCACACTCAACTAGAAGCATGGAGACTCAACACTCTTCCTCCCAAGGCATCACTAGATCACAGCAAGCCACATCATGGTAACTATATCAGTCTAGACAAGGCATATCGGTTTGCATGTCGGGTTGCACATCATACCGGCTTACACCACATAGTGGTTTAGTCATCTTCTACCTCAAGATGATGATACTATCATGGCAAAGAGAAGAGCAATTCATGACAACAACTTAACAAAGATCAATTCTCAAAACCGAACACAAGGCTACCAAGAAAACTACTAGCATGCAAGAAATAGATAACGAGCTAAAGATAACTTGCAAGATAACAAGTGGAAGGGTGATAATAGCAAGGTAGGATTATAGTTATATAACCCGCCTCAAGAACACCCACTCATCTCTAAGCTCTAAGGAGAAGCTCCAAGCTTCCCAAAGCTCAAAGTAGAAGAATATCCTCCTATCTTAATCTCCACAACACCTCCAAGAAGGAATATAGAACCATGGTCAAGAAAGCAAAAGAGAGAAAAGAAGGTACCAAGGTCTATGGCTGAGAAGAAGAAAGAAGAAGAGAAGGAAAGCTAGAAAACCATGTCTTACCAATGAAGAAGATGAAGGAGAGCAGCACAAGCTCTTGGTTCACCCACCAAGATCCAAGGAAGAGTGATCTTCAATCTCAAGGTCGGCCACCAAGGAGAGCAAGCAAGGATTGTTAAAAGGCTTCTCTTGCATGAGAGGGAAGAGGTATATATACATGGCTGATGAGAGAGAGAGCAAGACCTTAGGACCCTAGAAGACACTTGTTGAATAATAAGGGACACATGCTATGCTATGCAACAAGGTGATAGAACCTATGTCTCACCAACTAGGTCACTAAGGAAGGTCAAGGTTGACACACTCATCTACCTCCTACACAAACTGATAGAGATGAAACCCCATGTCTCAAACCAATATGACATTCCTCTAGAGTCACCACAACCCAAAATGGTGACCCTCAAGATGCCACCCATTGATACCAAGCCTCCTCAAGGAAACCACAAACTGATATAAGGCCTCACCAAGCCTCTCAAACCCAAGATAACACTCAAAAGAGCAAAGCACACCTCAAGCATGTGCCCAAAACATCATTGAGGATGTCACCACTCAAGCAAGGCCAAAACAAGGTGCCAAACACTTCATCTCTCCTCTAGATGATGCCAAGAGAGAAAAGGAACACTATAGAGGTAGCAAACTTGCACATCAACCCTTACTCTGGGTAAATTGCAAGTTTGTACCAAAACCTTACCACAAAGCACAAACATCAAGCAACAAGCTCAAACAAGGAACACCAACCTCCACCATGCCCTCAATTACATCTTAGATGATTAGAGCACGGGTCTAAGCAACATTTTAAAGCAAAACAAATAGGTTTAGCCCACAATGTGGGTCACAGTCCTCTAATGTACAAACCATAGAATTTTGTACACCATTTGATCACACTTTGACAAATACACTTGAATTTTGTCATCTAATGGCTAATATACAAACCATAGAAGTATCTGCCATGGATTTTTTGATATCCAAAAATCTGGTAGTTTGTTCTTTCACATATGACAAAGGTTATAGGTATGAGTTATTGAATATAAATCATGTTGAAGCGATGAATGGAGTCTTAAGAGGTTCTAGATATTTACCAATACAATAACTAATTATTTCCACATACTATCACTTTGTTAAAATGTGGTTGATGAGGCATAGTGAAGCATATGATCATGCAAATAGGGGAGAGAAATGGCCCATGAAGCTTCATGATATACTTTTTAAGATCAATCAAGATGCAAGAAGAATGAGAGTAACACTCCACGTAAACAATGATGAGTGGCTCATTGATGACATGGAAGGACATAAATTTCAAGTCAAAGTGTGATCAAATGGTGGTAGTGAATGCAATTGCATTTTTACACAATAGTGGCATATACCATATTGTCATGTTTGGGTAGATGCAAGTTTGTCAATTATGACTGCAACATATTTTTGATCCCATATTTGACAAATGCTTCTTATTATAACGCATACAAAGCTATATTTTATGGTATTCTCAACAAGAGGTATTGGCCTTATTTTGATAAACGCAGAGGAATGTATCCCTTATTATCCCCAAGGAAATGAATGCATGATAGAAGACTAAAGAAAGAAAAAAATAATGCATTCATCTATGCATGTTGATCCAAATCAATATACATACCATTATAATAATTCTAGTGGAAGGAGTCACAATAGACACACTTATCCTAATGTAATGTGACGTCAAGTAATGTATTTTTTTATTTCATGTGATGTTTGAATTTTAGTTTAATCAAGTCATGTAATATATGAATTTCAATTTAGTCAAGACATGTAGTGTTTGAATTTCAATTTAGTCAAGTCATGTAATGTTTGGATTTCAGCATATAATTTTTGGATTTCGGTTTAGTGATGTATTGTTTGAACTTTCCAAATAATGTAATGCTTTATTTCTTGTTGAAATAGATATGTCTCATAAAGAAATATCATTCTGACTCTCCCAACACCACTTCATCTTGTTAGGTTGGCCTAATACTGACTAGGTTGTTTTGCAAAACATTTCCTTAGCCATTTTTGAGCTTTTTCATAAGCTAAAACCTATTCACCTAGTTCTTAATTTGATCACTGCCCTAGTTAACAGTTGGGACAAGGCTAGCAACACTTTTGAGTTCCCATGTTTTGAGATGACAATCACGCTTCAGGATGTCACAATTCTTCTAGGTCTTAGGATTGATGGACCACCAATTATAGTTGCATATCCAAGAGGCACAGTTGAGGGGCAATTTTCTTCATAGTCTCACCTTTGTGAGCATTACTTGAGAGGTGCATCGGATGGGATGTCTAAGGGGTACATTCATCTTACTTGGTTGCTTGAAAACTTTATTGGAATGTATTTCACCTTAAGGGATGAAGAACATTAGAGAGAAATGAGGATAATGTATACTAGAGCATGTCTCCTATTCCTTTTAGGTAGTTACCTTATTCCAGATAGTATTAGAAATAGGGTTCATGAAGGGACCTCCTCCCCGTGAATGGCTTTGCAAGTAGTAATACTCTTTCTTGGGATGTTGCAACACTAGAATACTTGTATAGGGAGTTGTACAAGGCTCTTACTTATTCTAAGAAAATTGCCCACTTATCTGGTTGTGTATGTATAGTACAGATGTGGTGTTGGGAAATGTTAGGAATTGGACGCCCAGGGTCACTAGTTGGGAGTGGCCAAAAGATGTTCCATTGGGTTATAGGTAAAGATCTACACAATATTTTTAAAATTTAATGCAATCATAGTCTAATTTAAATAACTTCTTAGTGTCAATTTAATAGGTAACCTAATTTTATTCAAAAGACTGGGACTATGAGAGGATCAATCTAGTTTTACGATTCGGCCTTTGACAAGATTTTTCCCTCTCATGTATAGTTTACTCCAATTGATTTATTCTATGTTAACATCAATAAAAAACACTCAACCTTTTTTATATTATACACATATACAGTTAACTCCTTACATTAAGAAGATATATAGAGGCTTTCAATGATGTGTTGAGAGGGACATGATATTTGGTTGGCCTGAGTGCCTCTAGTGTGCTACACGGTAGTAGAGTGGCACCTCCATGATAGAGTGCTTGGACAATTCAGATTTGTTCAAGTACAACCTACTCTTGCCTTGTCACATCCTAGTAGGATAGATGGGAGGGGCCATGTTGTTGAGGATTTGTTGCATCACTATAGGGCGAAGGTGTAATTATGGAACAACAAATGTGATAACCTAGTTTACCCTCCACCAGAAGGGACAATCTTCAATCCACAAACACACTATATATGGTATCATAGACAGTATGTAGTGGACCCTCCAATTCAGCCTCTGACCACATACTACCCAAGCAATTAGCAACAACAACAATTTGTGAGTATAATTACTATTCTTTTACGTTTGCTATTATTTGTAATATATATATCTTGTCTTTATTATTTCTACATATTTTTTCTAAACAGGTAGAATCACATGTGCGGATCCGAGTGGCTTTATAGCATGCCCCTCCACATATCAGAGATGATATCTATAACATCCATGGAAGATGTTTTGAGAGTTTTCTTGAGTATGCTTGCCCATATGATCCCATTCCCACTCATACTCATACCAGTGGTCATGATCCCATTTTCACTCCCACTCCTACTCATACCACTGGTCCTAATCCCATTCCTACTCCTACACATGCCTCTACTACTACTCTTGATCCCATTCCAACTCCTACACATGCCTCTACTACTACTCTTGATCCCATTCCCACCCCTATGAGTCCTCAGTTCATGAAATGGGGACAAACATTATCACACTTTTCAGGAGCAGGTACATCTATTTCATACATCACCCCACCTCCTCCACCAAAAGTCTACTATCGAGAAGGTCCTTCTTCTTCTTTTTCATTACTACAATCCCACCACCAATTATTTATGAGATTCAACTGTCATCTTATGTTACGTACCCACTGATTCTATTTGATTAACAATTTTACACCCCATCTGAGGCCCCACATCCTATTTTGTTGCATCTAAGGGCTCTAGAGGGGTTAATAGAGCTACAAAATTTCTCACAAAATAGATTAGACCTTCAAATTATATTAATTAGAAGAAAAATCTTAACGACAATTTGAGGTCCTATCTAACAAGCACAACAAGGATGAGAGAGATTAAAAGTAAGCACTTGATAAATGGATGTAGAGTGGTTCCACACTTCAAACTAGAAGTGAGTCAGTCCACTACCTAGAGAGGTCAACCTCTATGACTTTTCAAGTGTTTTCCTATATTATATCATCGTAGAGATTTATAGCAATAGACCACCAAAGGACTTACCCATCCAACCACCAGGAGATCTCCACCTTAACAAGGAACTTACCCACGTAGCTTGAGTCTTCAGCCTTCACCTAGGTCTTACCCACTGAAGCTCAAGTCTTCCACCTTGAAGGACTTTGCTTCTCCTCTTATATCTTCAGCCTCTGCCCTATCCTTTACTTGGAGAAGATCACCACCTCTTCAACATCCTTAAAGAGGACCAGCTACAACTCCTTCTTCACTCGATAGGCTTGCTTTAGCTTTTCTTCATGAGAGAAGGGGATAGGGAAGTAGTGGAATATTTGAGAGCTTTACATGCACAAAGGTGGATCTCTCTTACAATAATCCTAACTAACTCACAAATCATGAAATGAAGTGTAAACTAGAGAGAGAAAGGGGCTCAAGGAGTAGTAGCACACTCAACTATAGTAAGGACCTTGAATGTAGTGAATGAGAAACCTTGGAATGAACTCCAAGAGGTTCTATTTATAGTTGGGGGTGATCCCTTGAGTTAGGGAACACTTAGGGCCAAAATATAGCCATTTTTTCTCAAGGAAATGGATCTATTTTCATCCAAACAAGTCACCAATGTTTAGAATTACTTTTTCTGTGTTTTTTGTACAGTACATTCGGTCAAGTTTCAATAAAGGTAACTCGATCGATCAGCTAAAAGACAAACCCAATTTTCAAACTATCGGTCGAGTTTGTCTTGTAAAACTTGACCAATCAGATAAAATCATAATTGGTCAGTAAGTCGTTCGGTCGAGTTCTGTGAATGCACAACTCGACGGATGCACATTATCAAAAAATTGATCCAAGGGATCAGTTGAGATTGAAACTCGACCAATCAGAAGTTTGTGATCAATTTTCTATTGTGATTAAAAAGTGATTAAAACTTGGTACTAAATGTCCCACATAATTTTCTCATCTTAGTTACAAGTCATATCATCAATACAAGTGATTACAAAATTCTTCTAAGGTCGTTTGAAGGGATTTCCTTATTAGCACACTTGCATTGCATTTGACTTCAACTTTGACAAGCTAGTTCTTGTGTAAATTGATTCTTTTCATGTACCTAAAACCTGAGATCAATCTTGAATACACATATTAGATACATATGAATGGAATGGTTGAGTCATTATCAAAATATGGACAATGTATAACCTCTAGGTCAACATTGTCCCCCTTTTTGACAATGACAAACCATTCCTCAAACATATTGCAAAGAATATTGAAATTATACCTTTCCCTTGTGAATTAGGGGGATTCAATATTTGAACAATTTGAATTGCTCCCCCTCAATCTATGCTTACTTTAACAGGCATAGTTAGTCTTTCTACACAAAGCAATATAACATGCATGTACTATATGGTCCTTTAGCAAGTCACATGATAAAGCATATAATGAACAAGAAAAGGATCGCATAAGCAATACATAGCAATATGATTGAGTTTCAAGACATTGAATTTCTCTCCCCCTTTTGACATTATCAAAAATTAAGGGGGGTAGAAGAGAATATAAGTAGGTCTTCTCCAAAACACAACCAGGCATATATCCAAACATGAAATCTCATAACATACACCAAACAGAGACGAGAGAAACACACAAGCTGGGTCATAATATAAAAATATGATGAAATATGGCACCAACTCATAAGATATAACTAATCAAAAAGTAAGAGTGCACAAAACATAGATTACAACTCAGAATGCATGTTCTCATCAAAACAACTACAAGCGAGAAGCAATGAAAGCTAAAGATAAAATAGTATACCTCAGATCATGTGCCCAGATGTTTTTATTACAAAATAACTGAGAAATATATATATGATCAGCAAACTAGATTAAAAACTAAGAGCATCTAGACATATAAGCTATCTATGTCCACAACATCATCATCATCCTCGGCATTAGGCTCACAGTCATCGTCTTCGTCTGAAGGTGCAGCAGCAGCTCCTTCATTACCGGAGTCACTAGTGAAGCCATAAGAGCCATCACCATCATCCTCACCATCACTGGCATCCTCATCAACATCAACAGTCTCATAATTAGCCTAGTCATACATCTCCTCATCCACAGAAGGACTGAAATGATGACTGGACCAACGAGCATTCCGCTCATCCCAAGTTATACCAAGAGCATAAAGCTCATTGGCCTGAGGGAAGGAAGGAGTAGAATCACCTAGACTGGCAAGTAGAGTGGCCAAGGGGCCAGTAGGTAATGACAAGAAGATAGGAGTAGGTCCACCAGTAACAGAAGATGTGAGAGCAGCAGTGGAAGGCTCATGTACAGGTGGAGGGGTAGGGTAGAAGTGATTGCATGCAAAGGATGCATAATCACTACTGGGGCATGGCTGGTAGGTGGGGTATGGGAGTGCACGGGATAAGTTCATGTTAGACATGATTGAACATAAATCCTAGTGCAGATGCTCCTGGACCTGGAGGTTGTATGCCCGTTGGTGTATCATGTAACCCATGAGGGCTTCATTGGACACACGAAACGAGGCACGACTAGGTCGGGTAGGATGAGGAGGTGGAGGAGCTTGGGTTGAGGCAGGTGTAACTAAGGCAGAGGTAGAGGATGAGGCACCAGGTGTGGTGGAGGAAAGGATAGGTACGGATATCTGAATGGTGGTCTCACTGATACGCACTCCTTTCCTGGCAGGTCTGTAGTGGCAGTCAAAGAAGAGTGATTTCTCAGTGGCAAACTGGAAAAGACCACATATCAAGGCAGGACAAGGAGGATGGGTGCCATGGGTGTTCTTTCCAGAGTCAAAGAAAGTCATGTGGGGGAGGATATATCTAGACCACTTGACTCTGACATTCTCTGTGGGCTCCGATCTCCAAAACACGAATTAAACTCAGCGGAAGCATTCGATTAACAGCGGAATATGAAAAAATCATGAAAATTAAAACTTTTTGAGACAAGATCTTGAAATCATAAAACTTCTTTAAAAGAACCAAGGTAAACAATTTACATCTCTGTTAAATCACTTCTTGAGTGATTATATACAACCAGATACAAAATCTCAAGATTAAAAACCAATATCTCAGATCTACTAACTCCAAGGACCTGAGAGTACAGAGATGACATAAGACTATATAACTATAGGACTGGACAGCCAGTATCTCCACTTGAGACTCACTATTACCCCGGGTGTTGTTGCTCCTGGTACTTCTCTCCCGCGGACTGGTTCCTTCTTCCTCTACGACCACCTAAAGAGTTGAAATCTACGGGGTGAGACAATTTTAAATAATTGTCTTAGTGAGAGTTATAACTCTCCACCAGAAACTTTGTTATAGCAATCAAAGATTAACATAAACAATATAAGCTATCAGGTAATCAACAACAGATTTGACATTTAAGTAAAGCAACTGCATTAAGGAATGTGATGAACATGCATACTAATATAAGCAGTGTAACATCAATCATTGTATCTCGTAGTTCAACCCTAGAAGATATGCTACGCGGATGATTATGTTTTACAAACATTATTATGCCCTGCGGAGATGAGGTATACCGCTCATACTCCAACCGATCACTAGTAAGTCGCATCGATATCTTACCTAGGTCATCAAAAGAGCTGGATTCTTATGACCTCAACTTCCTCAGTCAGTGTGAGGATCAACATGCAGGACATCTAGTATCTCTACTACTATAGCTCACCAGGGTATTCTGGCACTTTGCTATAAGAGTCACAGTGGCATTCTGTACTCTCTTCACTATCGAAAGATCTCTTGTTTATCTCTCATCGATACGGCATAAAAAGATTCCTCGGGTGATTAGTAATACATCATTCCGGCATCAACACATAGTGCAAGATTGATAGATTAAGATACATCTACATCAACTCCTACACTAGGACGTAAGGATATTCGCGTTCATATTCCCCCACATACTCAAAAGTATGTGATCCAGGAGTTCCCTTAGGAAAACCTGTTTCACCATCATTTAACTACTGGCAATGATGGATCTATGATCAGGGCTCTACATGGTATGGTTATACTTGATTAATCAGGTACATTTCAGTATTCTTTTAGCATCAACATGTTTCCAATCATTCAAGTATTAAGCATTGCTATAACAGAAGAATACTAAATGTATCAAGTTTAACTCATATCAGTTATCAAATGGGTATCAATTCAGCATAAGTCATCTAATCAACATGACCTTGAAGTTACTCATGGCTCTTACATCCCATTACTTCATATGTTTTCACTTAAGCATAGGCAACATAGAAGGTATCACTATTCATAAAGTCTACAACATACTTTCAATGAATACACTATCATAACTCTTGCATGGTTATGATTAATCTCTTATAAGAGCCACCATAGTCAATTCAACTTGAAAATAATAACATTTCATTCCTAGATCAGCAATTTATAAGGCAGAAATAACATTTCAGTTCAAGGGTTGTACCTTCATGCTTCTACTAAGGCTAGGTTCCCTCTTTAGTATCAATTAGAGTTATTCAATCCCTTTCATTATGATTAGGAACATCAATTCCATACTTCATACTTTAATTATAAAGATTCATGCTTAAAAGCATAACCTGGAATTAGGGTTTATTATTCATTTCTTCACATCATCCTCATTTAGGGTTTACTATTCATTTAACATGTCACTACCCTAAAATTAGGGTTTACTATTCACTTCATAGTGAATGGAGCTCATAGCATCATCATGTATGAAATTATCATCCTTGATGCCTTCAAATTAGGTTAAGATTCATCACTTATCATAATTAGGGTTTTCATGATCTCACCTAGGTGGATCATACCTTAATCATGCACATTCATATACATTGAAGGTACTTTACTTGAATTTCAACCGTAAATGGGACCTTCTCTCTCCTCTTACTAATAGATGGTGATTACATCACTCTAGATTAGGTTAGGTCAAGTCACTTATTGATTAACATAAGCCAAGTCATCATTATCATGTCATTAGGGATTTGATTAAACAAGGGTGTCATCTACTTGAACCCTTCGAGGGCACATTGATAATGTACACCATTAATCACCACATGGTTCAATCTATTACTCACTTAGTCCCTTAATGTCTTTAGGTACCATTAGGGTTTGGATTAAACAACCATTGGACCAATTAAGCCTTCAAACTACTAAGCAATCACAGCCCTAAAGATCCCGAAACGATTACACACTTCAACCTCCAAACGGTCCTGAGACCGTTTGGAAGCGTTGACCGTTTGGTTAGGGTTGACCTCCAAGACCGCATGACCTTCAAGACCGCATGAGAGTGTTGACCGTTTGAAAGAGTTGACTTTGAAACCGCATGAAGCTATGCGACCTTGAGATCGATTGGATCTAAACGACCCAAACGGTCTTGAGACCATTTGGATTCAAACGGTCTTGAGACCGTTTGGTCCAAATGGACTCAAAACCGCATGGACCTTAAAGGTACATCAAAGGTTATAATCGATTAGGGTTTTCCATGTTGAACTCCTCAATTGGCCACATATTTGCTAGCCCCTTATCAATTGAGCTAATTAAGGTTATCCTTAATCAATTAGACACTCAATTGACCCTTGATTGCTATCCAATTAGGATCGAAACCGATTTAATTAGGGTTTATAGACATTCAACCATCAACATTCATCAATGTGAATTAAATTGAAGTTGAACCCATCAAATGGCACTCAATTGGGCCCAAACTTTGCCCAAACGGTCTTGAGATCGTTTGGACACCCTCCAAATGGTCTTGACACCGTTTGCCCAAAGATTCATCAAAATCTAAGTCAATTTGATAAGGGTTGAACCCTAATTAGGTCTAAAATCAGCACTTTTAATCAATTCATCAACCTATTGTGATTGGACCTTCAATTGATCAAATTATATTAACCCTAGACCTCCAAACGGTCTTGGGTTGTCACCAAACGGTCTTGAGACCGTTTGAGTGAACCCCCAAATGGTCTTGATACCGTTTGGGCCACTCAACCCAAAGTTCACCAAAATTGGTCCTTAATTTCAGCAATTGAACCCGATTAGGGTTTAGAGGGTTGAAGTGCCTTCAACTTGTGATGGGTTTGCAATTAGGCCATGATTCTTTGTAGATGTTTAATTCAACATGTATACAGAAGACCTCTAGACGGTCTTCCCTTGGTCACTTTCCAAACGGTCTTGAGACTGTTTGATTCTAAACGGTCTTGCAAGACCGCATGAAATCAAACGGTCTTGAGGTCGTTTGATTTCAAACGGTTTGCAAATCGTTTAGACCAAAGGGTCCAAGGTCGTTTGGTAAAGTTACCTAGGAAATCACGCCCATCATCTTCAACCTCAGAACAGGTCGGTTACTTCGTGGTTTTGTTTGCAAAAAAGCAAGGAAAGATGGGGAAGAAGAAGAACAAGCTAGTACATGCAAGAAAGAAGATATGCTTAACAAAGTAAAAGGGTTAGAGCTACAAAACCTGCCTCAAAGGTCGTCCCTAGAGCTCCAAGCTCCCAAGATTTCAAGCCTTTAATGGTGTATTGAGATACACAGGTCGGCCAAAGGTATTTCTACAAGAAAAGGTTGGGGAAAGTCGGCTAGAACAAGAAACCTAAGTGAGATAACCATAAAACCAACCTTATACAAGGAATTCCTCCATGAATCTGAGCTAGGTGATGGTCTCTCCTCACCTTAGAACAAGTTGGTCATCTTTCTTAGCTCCAGAGCTCTGCCTCTAGTCGGTTGAACAAGATGATAAGTGAAGGAGAAAGGAAACGTTTGCCTTTGGTTGCAAAGGAAAGAAGCTTATATAGCTTGGGTTAGTTTTCAACATAAGGACCTCTAGTTTTCTTGGTTTCTCATCTAGGTCCCTCTCTTCTTCAAGCTCGTCCCTCCTCCTTATTTATAGAGCAAAAATCATTCTAAAACCAAGATCTAAGGGTAAAAAAAGCCAACATGCAAACTAAGGTGCACATATATAGAGGGTCTCTTTACTTATACTAGGTGATTCTACTACAAAGGTTTTTTTTTTTTGGTCTCCCAAAGCGTATTACTCCTTTTTTTGATATTTTTGAAGAAAAGTACAAAACTTTCGCCTAGGCAGAACAAACTACCAAGGCGTCAAAAGAAAAAAGAAGCTGTACAAGGAAACATAACAACCTATCTATACAAGAAGAACTATGTCTTTTTTAACACGCTTCCAGACTTGAGAAGCACTAGTATCCATCCCCACAAAAATCCTTTGGTTCCTCTCGCTCCAGATAGCATAAGCAACCAGCTGAGCACAAATCCTACTCTTCTGGCCAGCAAAGCGAATAAGATCCAAGATAGAACCAGGAACAGAAGGGAGGTAACCATCCTTACGAAAACCCTCCCAAATGCTCCTAGAAAAAGAACAAGTAAACAGAATATGTCCAAGATCTTCAACATCAGATCTACAGAGTTCGCACCTAGAGGCAAGAGCAAAGCCTCTATTCTTCAAATGGTCATGAGTAAGAAGCTTATCAAGCATAATCCTCCACATAAGAAACCTACATCTCATCGGGGCTTTGGTTTTCCAAACCCAATGATCCCAACCAACCTGATCCCTTTTCTCTCTAAGCAGCTCCCAGAAATCTTTCAGCTTCCGAGGTTCAACACCATCCAAATAGATGTGACTAACAGGATCAGAAGAAGGTGAAAAATTAGCTCTAATGACGCCCAAAATCCTTGTATAATGTCTGGACTTGCGTTCAACCCATGCACCGTCAACCAAAATACTACCAAAATCAGCAAATTTGCCTTTACCAAACTTCATAACATCAGAGTGATCAATAAGACTCCCCAAAAAGACCCCGTAAGAGATCCAAGGCTCTCTCCAGATAAGAGAATCAGAGTTAGGTTTAACATAAATTCTTTTCAGAACCCCATCCCTGGTACGAAGAATATGAGACCACATCCAGGAGGAATTAGAGGTCCTGCCGCAGCTCCAAATAGAATCCCCTTTGAGATATCTCGAGTGCACCCAACGAACCCACAAGGAGTCCTTCTTAAGAGCAATACTCCAGATATTTTTAACCATACAAGCTCTGACCATATCAACAGAAAGTTTGATCCCTAAACCTCCTTCTTTCTTTGGTTTACAAACACTACTCCATGCAACAACATGAGTAACTTTCTCACCCATCACCCCATTCCACAGAAAATCCCTACACAAATGATCAATCTCATCCGTAACAGCAATAGGAAGGGGAAAGGAGGACGCCCAATAAACATGAAACGAAGAAAGGGTGGATTTAATCAGTTCTAGCCTGCCAGCATATGAAAGATGAACCGACTTCCATCCAGCCAACCTACGCTTCATCTTGTCAATAATAGGAGAGCATAAAGCCCTCGAAAGCCTGCCACTAAATAAGGGAAGCCCAAGATATTTGAGAGGCAGCTTGCCAATCTTAATACCCAAACCAGAGTTCTCGACATAAGCAGTAGCAGCATCATTACAGATCACCACACTTTTCTCCAGGATAATATTAAGACCCGAGACAGCACTAAAGCAATCAATAACCTCCTTAACACCTTTAATCGAGATGGGATCAGCTTCAGAAAAAATAACCACATCATCCGCAAAAATTGCATGGGAAACAGCAAAATCATGCGAGGCCTTTATAGGGAAGATAGACCTGTTAGAAACAGCTGAATTAATAATACTTGTAAACCCTTCCATCACAATGACAAAAATATACGGAGCCAGGGGATCACCTTGCCTGATACCCCTCCCTGGGATAAACGAAGAACCAGGAACACCATTAATAAGTACATGCATACTAGCAGTACTAAGCAGCACATCGATCTAGTGAATGAAACATTCAGGGAAACCTATATTATATAGAATCAACTTAATAAAACTCCAATCCAAAGAGTCATACGCCTTCATAATATCAGTTTTGACACACATCTTGGGCTTAGAACTCTTATGAATATTATTAATCAACTAATTCACCAGGAGGATAGACTCATTAATCGACCTTCCTTTGATGAAAGCACTTTGAGAGGAGCTAATAAGACAGGGCAGAATCTTTTGCACTCTATTAGCCAGAATCTTTGAAATGATTTTAAGCAACACATTACAAAGGGAGATAGGCCTCCAATCCTTTATAGAAGAAGGGTTACCAACTTTCGGAATAAGAGTAATATGGGTCCTGTTGACTTCTTTGAGAAGCTTACCACTCGAAAAGAAATTCAGGATAGCTTTAGAAACATCACTCCCTATAATATGCCAGCAAGTTTTAAAGAAATGAAAATTATACCCATCAGGGCCCGGAGATTTATCTCCATTAGAATGATGAATAACATAATCAATCTCCTCTTGAGTGACAATACCACAAAGGTTATCAAAACTCTCCTTAGATAACTTGGGTAAAATCCAAGAAGGATTCCACTCCATGGGGAAAGAACGATCTTCATTAACAAAAAGAGCTTGGAAATAACCAGAGATGTGCCTTTCAATAGCCTCCTCATCCGAACATAAAGCATTATCAATCATGATGCTTCTAATACTATTCCTCTGCCTCCTAGCTTTTAAAGACGCATGAAAAAACTTAGAATTTCTGTCACCCAAGTGCAGCCATTGCACTCTAGACTTTTGCCTGACAAAGGATTCCTCCGCATTATAGGCATCCACAGCCTCCTTCCTTTTCACAGCAGCAATAGAATGAAGAGAGTCATCCAAGGGATTCCTATCCGCTTCAAGCTGAGCAGAACAAGCCTCACTCTCCTTAATTCTTCTATTATCATGAAAATTCCCAATGACCTTTTTGTTCCAATCACAAAGAACAGCCCTCAACTTCCTCAACTTCTCACAGACCCGAAACATAGGGTTCCCAGTCACATCGGCCTTCCAGGAATCCTCTACCAGATTAACGAAATATGATCTATCCGACCAAGCGTTAATGAACTTAAACGAAGTTTTCTTCTTAACCCCTTCCTCAAGATGAATAGCAAGAATTCTGTGATCGCTATGAATAGAAGCAGAGATGACACCCCAAAGACGGGGAAACTTATCAATGAACTCCACATTATAAAAACTTCTATCAATCTTAGACATCACAAGGTTAGCTCCCTCTTGTCTATTATCCCAAGTAAAATCCAAACCAGAAAAAGAAACTTCCAAAAGACTAGAATCATTCACAAAGCCATTGAAGTAGGACATGGACCTATAAGAAGGTTCAGTTCCACCAAACCTGTCAGTAGAGAAGCGAACACAATTGAAGTCACCAACGATCAACCAGGGAGAGCTTCCAACCGAATCTCTAATACTCAGCAACTTGGGCCACAGAGATGCCCTCTTTGGCTCCGGATTATGAGCATACACAGTAGTAAGAAAGAAGAAAGAATCTTCAAAGGAAACACTACAATGAATGAATTGATCATCGTACACCAGAGAAGACACCTTGATAGAATCAATAGACCACATAATCACCACTCTCCCCAAAGGATGCATATCATGATTAGAAATCCAGCTCGCAAAAGGCCAACATCTATTAACAGTTCTAAGCATTTTCTTCCTTCTAATCTTTGTTTCATAAAGACAGACCAAAGAAGTAGGATGTCTAGAAACCAACTCCCTCACAGCATCCTGGCGCCCAATTTTGTTCAAACCACGGACGTTCCAGGACAAAATAGCTCCCTCTTGTCTATTATCCCAACTACAAAGGTAATTCTTCTTATCTGATTATTTAATTGAAGTGCCTCCTTCATCATTTCTAATCTAAATGATGTCAAGAGTCACAAAAGATACTCTAGAGGGTGTATTTTACAAGTTGCACCCCACATTTTGGGTAAATTGCACTTTACTCCAAAATTAGAGTTTTTAGCACCATGATTGCTCCACAAGCTGCATCTTGATGCCCAAGCTTGGAGAATCCATCATACTTCATCATATTCACTCATATTATGTCTCATCACCAAAGGAACATCTCAACATGTGAAATTTGCAAGTTAACCCTTCCAATTGGGTAATTTGCACATAGGTCCCTGCATTACAAAACAATACTACAACATTGTTTAAAAATGACAAAATTGAAAATGTATGTTCCTCGGGAACTTAATTACATGCCAGGGGATAATCACAAGTATTTAATTACATGATTAAGCAAAATACCTAGGGTTAACTTATAACCCAGGTCAGGGATGTTACAAATTATCCACCCCTTACAAGGATTTCGTCCCCGAAATCAACAAAACATATTAAGAGAAAAGACCAGGGTATTTCCTTCTCATCTCTTCCTCTAGTTCCCAAGTGGCTTCTTCGACTCCACGGTGATTCCATAGGACTTTCACAAGACTTATATCTTTGTTCTTTAGCTTTTTAATTCTGTTATCAAGGATTGACACTGGTCCTTCCTCATAAGTTATATCATCATTCAATTCTATTTCCATAGGTTGTAGAACTGACTCGGTATCAGGGTCACATTTCCTCAGCATAGAAATGTGGAACACAAGGTGTAACTTCTGTAACTCTGGTGGTAAGTCTAGTTTATAGGCTACCTTTCCAACCCGTTCGATGATTGGATAAGGTCCCATAAATCTAGGAGCTAACTTCCCTTTCCTTCAAAAACGAAGAACTCCTTTCCAAGGCGAGACCTTGAGGTACACTCTATCTCTGACCTGGAACTCTAAAGGCCTACGACGTTTATCGGAATATGACTTCTACCTATCCTGTGCGGTCTTAATCTGTTGTTGAATTACTTTGATCTTTTCTGTAGTCTGTTGCACAAGATCAGGACCTAACAACTGATATTCACCTGTTTCATACCAACATACAGGTGATCTACAATGTCTACCATACAAAGCTTCAGAGGTGCCATATCAATGCTCTGTTGACAGCTATTGTTATAGGCAAACTCTATCAAGCTTAGATGTAGATCCCAACTCCCGGTAAACTGGAGAACACATGCTCTCAACAAGTCCTCCAAGGTTTGTATAGTCCTTTCCGACTGTCCATCAGTCTGTGGGTGAAAGGTTGTACTAAACCTCAACTGGGTGCCTAAAGCTCTGTGCAGTCATTCCCAAAAACAACTCGTGAACTGGGGACCTATGTCTGATACTATGGTAATTGGAACTTCATGCAGACGTACTATCTCTTGAACATACAACTGTGCCAACTTCTCAGCAGAATAGGTTGTTTTGACAGGTAAGAAATGAGTTGTCTTTATCAACCTATCGACAACTACCCAGATGGAATCATGTCCTTTGCTTGTCCTCGGTAGGCCAACAACAAAGTCCATGGTCACATGGTCCCACTTCCACTGTGGTATGGGTAAAGGTTGCATTGTCCCTGCAGGCTTCTGGTGTTCAGCCTTGACCTGCTGACACACAGGACACCTCAGAACAAATTCAGCAACATCCTTCTTCATCCCAGGCCACCGATACATATCTTTTAAGTTTTGATACATCTTCGTGCTCCCTGTATGCATGGCATACATCGAAGAATGAGCTTCTTCCAGGACTAACTTCCTCAAGTTATCCACATCCAGTACTATCATTCTCCCATGATAGCATGCCACCTAGTCATCTGAGTCATGGAAACCATATCGCTTCTCATTACCATACTCTGATCTAAGTTGATGAACCGCAACATCAACTTGTTGTGCCTCCCTGATCTGCTCTTTTAGGGTAGGTTTTATGTGCATCTCATCTAACAACCCGACTAACAATGACACCTTTAAATGTACATTGTCTTGCCTCAAGGATATAAGCATATCTCTTCTAGGGCATACTAAAGAGTTTAGTTGTGCCCTATCAGAGGATGGTGTTGCTGATTTCCTACTCAGTGCAATCTGCAACTACATTGGCCTTCCCTGGATGGTAATCAATTGTACAATCGTAGTCCTTGATTAACTCCATCCAGCGACGTTGACTCATGTTGAGTTCATGCTGAGAGAAGATGTACTTAAGATTCTTGTGGTCTGTGAAAATCTAGAATGTCTCTCCGTAGAGGTAATGTCTCCGAATTTTTAGGGCATAAACCACGACAGCTAACTCCAGATCGTGTGTCAGATAATTCTCCTCGTGTTTCTTAAGCTGTCAGGAAGCAAAATAAATCACTTGTTTATCCTGCATTAACACGCATCCGAGTCCATTCTTGGAGGCATCACAGAAAACTACATATCCCTTGCCTTGCTCAGGTAACACAAGTACAGGTGCACTTGTCCACCTCTCCTTTAACAGCTGAAAAGACTGCTGGCACTTATCACTCCAAACAAAAGGAACGTATTTCCGGGTCAACTTGGTCAAGGGTAAGGCTATAGAACTGAAGTTCTTAATGAACCTTCGGTAATAGACAGACAACCCTAAGAAACTACAGATCTCTGTCGGTGTCTTCGGATGTTCCCACTGTAGAAAAAACTCTACCTTTTTAGGGTCAACATGAATACCCGAGGTAGATATCACATGTCCAAGAAAAGACACCTCCGGCAACCAAAACTCACACTTGTTGAACTTAGCGTATAGCTTATGTTCTCTTAGCAAGGTCAAAGCTTGGCGATGATGTTGTTCGTGCTGCTGAGCATCTCTACTATAGATCAGAATGTCATCTATGAAGACAACAACACACTGATCAAGGAAGGGTCAGAAGATTCTATTCATGAGTTCCATGAATGTAGTTGGTGCATTTGTTAGTCCAAACGACATAACTGTGAACTCATAGTGACCATACCTTGTCCTAAAGGTAGACTTGGGTATGTCACTGTCCTTAATACGAAGTTGATGATATCTACACCTCAAGTCTATCTTCGAGAAGACGGTTGCACCACGCAACTGGTCGAAGAGATCATCAATCCTCGGCAGAGAGTACTTATTCTTTATTGTTACTTTATTGAGTTGTCTGTAATCAATGCACAACCGCATTGATCCATCTTTCTTTTTAAAAAACAAGACCGGAGCACCCCATGGTGAAGTGTTCGGTCGAATGAAACCCTTCTCAAGTAACTCTTGGAGCTATTTCTTGAGTTCTGCCATCTCAGCAGGTGCCATCCTATACGGTGTCTGGGCTATGGGTTGTGTATCAGGAATCAAATTGATTTCAAAATCAATTTCCCGAGGCGGTGGTATACCTGGAAGTTCTTCACGAAACACGTCTTTGAATTCCCTAACTATAGGAACTTCAGCAGGGTTGTGACTCTCCATAGTAGTATCTACTACATGGGCTAAGAATGCATAACATCCTTGCCTCATCATCTTCTCAGCAACCATAGCTGACACAAGATAGGTGGGTAGTAATATTTCTCTCTCCTTGAAAGACCCATGTGTCACTATCATTAGCAAACACAGCCTGCTTGGATTCACAATCCAAGACAACTATATAATTTTCCAAGGTATCCATCCCAAGGATTATATCAAATCCTTGCATCTCAAGTGGTATAAGGTCCACTTGAATGTGATGATCAGAAAAGAAGAGGATGTAGGGAGAGCATACCTCCTACAACACAGCAGACCCTCTCAATGGAGTCTCAAGCAATAAGCTATCTGCCCTATGACTGACTGTCATATTGCAGTTACGAATCACTCTTCGAGTGATGAAGGAGTGTGCAGAACCTAGGTAAATCAAAACAGATACAACACATGATTTAGACATATCAAAATATAATAGTTCCATCTGACCTGCCACAACCCGTGGGTTGATCACTGCATCGGGTGGGTTCATCGCATAAAACCTTGTTGTCGCCTGAGGTTGAGTCGGTGCTGACGATCCAGCTTGGGACGCTTGTCCACGTCCTCTAGCTGCTTCTTGAAACTGCCTTCTCTGTGATCCTTGTTGACTTTGTCTCTGTGGCTGTGTCACACTGACAGGCCTAGCCCTGCAATCCTTCATCAGATGCCCCACCTACCCACAATTGTAGCAACTTCTATCCTATTGTTGTGGTTTAGGTGGTCCTGTAACCAACATCGATGCTGAACTGCGAGTCTCTTGAGGCGGTAGTCTTCGTCCTCTACCCCTACTCGGTGTCCACTGTGTCTGAGCACTAGATCTGGGTGGTGGAGGTGTAGGTGCAGAGAATCTAGGCTTCTGAAAGTCTCTGGATGAAGACGCCTGGAACTGCGGATATCTCTTATGGGTTTGCCTCTTCTTGACTACAGATCTCTCTATCCTTCAGACTAACTTAACGAAGGTAGCGAACCTCTCCTGGTTCTCTAGGGCAGACACGAGAGTAGTTAAGTCGGCATTCTCAAACCTTCTGATCCTCTCTTCTTCTTTAGCAGCCATGTGTAGACAGAACCGCAACAACTCCATGAACTTAGCTTCATACTCGCTAATGTTCATCATGCCTTCCCTTAATCTCTCGAACTGAGAGATTTTCTCGTCCAGGAATGTCTTTGGGAAGTATCTATTGACAAATTCCTGACGGAAGTCTTCCCACGAGACCTCCACTGCAGGCCTCTTCTACTCTTCCATGGTCCACCAGTGACCAGCACTTCCTTTGACAAGATAGACAGTGTGTCTAACCTTCTCAGCTTCGAGGATGTTCAAGATTCTGAAGGTTTTCTCCAACTCGGTCAGCCACAGATCGGCATCTACGGGGTCAGCTGTCCCAAAGTATTCGGTCGCCCCGACTCTACGAAGTCGCTCAAACGTCTTACCGATACCTTGTCCTTCTGGCTGGGCAGGCGCCCTAGGTGCAGGCATGGGCATCCTGTTGGTGATGTGTGTCATGGCAGTCATAAACTGCCCGAACGTAGTTTGAACAGTTGGGTTTGCCATATCAGCTGGGTCAAACTGGGGTGGCTGCACAGGTGGCTCAGGTATGGGTTGTTCTATCTCTGGGTTTCTTGCACCTTCTCGGGGTGCAGCTACGCTACTTTTTACCACATACTCATCATGTGGCTCAGACATCCTTAATTATCTTCTTCTCCTGAGGAGCAGAAGACTCTATTAGATAAGAAGAAACACTAAGGATAGACTCGACATTCTAAGTCCTATGTCTCTGTAGACTCAGCGAACCTAGAGCTCTGATACCACTTAATTGTGGGATCCGATCTCCAAAACATGAATTAAACTCGGTGGAAGCATTCAATTAACATCGGAATACAAAAAAAAATCACGAAAAATTAAAACTTTTTGAGACAAGATCTTGAAATCATAAAACTTCTTTATAAGAACCAAGGTAAATAGTTTACATCTCTGTTAAATCACTTCTTGAGTGATTATATAGAACCAGATACAAAATCTCAAGATTAAAAACCAAAATATCAGATCTACTAACTCCAAGGACCTGAGAGTACAGAGACGACATAAGACTATATAACTACAGGACTGGACAGCCAGATCTCCACCTGAGACTCACTACTGCCCCTGGTGTTGTAGCTCCTGGTACTGCTCTCCCGCGGACTGGTTCCTTCGTCCTTGACGACCACCTAAAAAGTTGAAATCTACGGGGTGAGACAATTTTAAATAATTGTCCCAGCGAGAGTTATAACTCTCCTCCAGAAACTTTGTAATAGCAATCAAAGATTAACATAAACAATATAAGCTATCAGGTAATCAACAGCAGATTTGAATTTTAAGTAAACCAACTGCATTAAGGAATTAGAAGAACATGCATACTAATATAAGCAGTGTAACATCAATCATTGTATCTCGTAGTTCAACCCTAGCAGATATGCTACGCGGCTGATTATGTTTTACAAACATTATTATGCCCTGCGGAGATGAGGTATACCTCTCATACTCCAACCGATCACTAGTAAGTCGCATCGGTATCATACCTAGGTCATCAAAAGAGTCGGATTCTTATGACCTCAACTTCCTCAGTCAGTGTGAGGATCAACATGCAGGACATCTAGTGTCTCTGCTACTATAGCTCACTAGGGTATTCTGGCACTAAGGTAAGTCAGGTTTAACTCATATCAATTATCAAATGGGTATCAATTCAACATAAGTCATCTAATCAACATGACCTTGAAGTTACTCATGGCTCTTACAGCCCATTACTTCATATGTTGTCACTTAAGCATAGGCAACATAGCAGGTATCACTATTCATAAAGTCTACAACATACTTTCAATGAATACACTATCATAACTCTTACCTGGTTATGAATAATCTCTTATAAGAACCTGCATAGTCAATTCAACTTGACAATAATAACATTTCATTCCTAGATCAGCAATTTATAAGGCAGAAATAACATTTCAGTTCAAGGGTTGTACCTTCATGCTTCTACTAAAGCTAGGTTCCATCTTTAGTATCAATTAGGGTTATTCAATCCCTTTCATTATGAATAGGAACATCAATTCCATACTTCATACTCTTATTATAAAGATTCATTCTTAAAAGCATAACCTGGAATTAGGGTTTATTATTCATTTCTTCACATCATCCTCATTTAGGGTTTACTATTCATTTAACATGTCACTACCCTAAAATTAGGGTTTACTATTCACTTCATAGTGAATGGAGCTCATAGCATCATCATGTATGAAATTATCATCCTTGATGTCTTCAAATTAGGTTAAGATTCATCACTTATCATAATTAGGGTTTTCATGATCTCACCTAGGTGGATCATACCTTAATCATGCACATTCATATACATTGAAGGTACTTTACTTGAATTTCAACCATAAATGGGACCTTCTCTCTCCTCTTACTAATAGATGGTGATTACATCACTCTAGATTAGGTTAGGTCAAGTCACTTATTGATTAACATAAGCCAAGTCATCATTATCATGTCATTAGGGATTTGATTAAACAAGGGTGTCATCTACTTGAACCCTTCGAGGGCACATTGGTAATGTACACCATTAATCACCACATGGTTCAATCTATTACTCACTTAGTCCCTTAATGTCTTTAGGTACCATTAGGGTTTGGATTAAACAACCATTGGACCAATTAAGCCTTCAAACTACTAAGCAATCACGGCCCTAAAGATCCCCAAATGATTACACACTTCAACTTCCAAACGGTCCTGAGACCGTTTGGAAGCGTTGACCGTTTGGTTAGGGTTGACCTCCAAGACCACATGACCTTCAAGACCGCATGACCTTCAAGACCGCATGAGAGTGTTGACCGTTTGAAAGAGTTTACTTTGAAACCACATGAAGCTATGCGACCTTGAGATCGATTGGATCTAAATGACCTTGAGATCGTTTGAGCCCAAACGGTCTTGAGACCGTTTGGTCCAAATGGACTCAAAACCGCATGGACCTTAAAGGTGCATCAAAGGTTATAATCAATTAGCATTTTCCATGTTGAATTCCTCAATTGGCCACATCTTTGCTAGCCCCTTATCAATTGAGATAATTAGGGTTATCCTTAATCAATTGGACACTCAATTGACCCTTAATTGCTATCCAATTAGGATTGAAACCGATTGAATTAGGGTTTATACACATTCAACCATCAACATTCATCAATGTAAATTAAATTGCAATTGAACCCATCAAATGGCACTCAATTGGGCCCAAACTTGGCCCAAACGGTCTTGAGATCGTTTGGACATCCTCAAAACGGTCTTGAGACCGTTTGCCTAAATATTCATCAAAATCTAAGTCGATTTGATAAGGGTTGAACCCTAATTAGGCCTAAAATCAGCACTTTTAATCAATTCATCAACCTATTGTGATTGGACCTTCAATTGATCAAATTATCTTAACCCTAGACCTCCAAACGGTCTTGGGATGTCACCAAACGGTCTTGAGACCGTTTGAGTGAACCTCCAAATGGTCTTGAGACCGTTTGGGCCACTCAACCCAAAGTTCACCAAAATTGGTCCTTAATTTCATCAATTGAACCCGATTAGGGTTTAGAGGGTTGAAGTGCCTTCAACTTGTGATTGGTTTGCAATCAGGCCATTATTCTTTGTAGATGTTTAATTCAACATGTATATAGCAGACCTCTAAATGGTCTTCCCTTGGTCAAACTTTCCAAATGGTCTTGAGACCGTTTGATTCTAAACGGTCTTGCAAGACCACATGAAATCAAACGGTCTTGAGGTCATTTGATTTCAAACGGTTTGCAAACCGTTCAGACCAAAGGGTCCAAGGTCATTTGGTAAAGTTACCTAGTAAATCACGCCCATCATCTTCAACCTTAGAACAGGTCGGCTACTTCGTGGTTTTGTTTGCAAGAAAGCAAGGAAAGATGGGGAAGAAGAAGAACAAGCTAGTACATGCAATAAAGAAGATATGCTTAACAAAGTAAAAGGGTTAGAGCTATAAAACCCACCTTAAAGGTAGTCCCTAGAGCTCCAAGATCCCAAGCTTTCAAGCCTTTAATGGCGTCTTGAGCTCCACAGGTCGGCCAAAGGTATTTCTCCAAGGAAAGGTTGGGGAAAGTCGGCTAGAACAAGAAACCTAAGTGAGATAACCATAAAACCAACCTTATACAAGGAATTCCTCCATGAATCCGAGCTAGGTGATGGTCTCTTCTCACCTTAGAACAAGTTGGTCGTCTTTCTTAGCTCCAGAGCTCTGCCTCTAGTCAGTTGAACAAGATGATAAGTGAAGGAGAAAGGAAACGTTTGCCTTTGGTTGCAAAGGAAACGTTTGCCTTTAGTTTTCAACATAAGGACCTCTAGTTTTCTTGGTTTCTCATCTAGGTCCCTCTCTTCTTCAAGATCGTCCCTCCTACTTATTTCTAGAGCAAAACGCATTCTAAAACCAAGATCTAAGGGTAAAGAAAGCCAACATGCAAACTAAGGTGCACATATATAGAGGGTCTCTTTACTTATACTAGGTGATTCTACTACAAAGGTCATTCTTCTTATCTGATTATTTAATTGAAGCACCTCCTTCATCATTTCTATTCTAAATGATGTCAAGAGTCACAAACGATACTCTAGAGGGTGTATTTTACAAGTTGCACTCCACATTTTGGGTAAATTGCATTTTACTCCAAAATTAGGGTTTTAAGCACCAGGATTGCTCCACAAGCTGCATCTTGATGCCCAAGCTTGGAGAATCCATCATACTTCATCATATTCACTCATATGATGTCTAATCACCAAAGGAACATCTCAACATGTGAAATTTGCAAGTTAACCCTTCCAATTGGGTAATTTGCACATAGGTCCCTGCATTACAAAATAATACTACAACATTGTTTAAAAAGGACAGAATTGAAAATGTATGTTCCTCAGGAACTTAATTACATGACAGGGGATAATCACAAGTATTTAATTACATGATTAAGAAAAACACCTAGGGTTAACTTATAACCCAGGTCAGGGATGTTACATTCTCTAAGAGGCAGTACATTATCACTGTAGTGTTTTCTACAGTATCCGTTTGATTTTTCTTCAGGTGGATGTTGCAATTGACCACTAGGGCTAATGTACGCTTCTTGAGATCTAAGGAGGAGGAGGGAAGGGTGCTCTTACTCTTATAGGGAACGTTAGGTTTCTTCAGATAGTGATGGATATCAGGAAGTGTGATCTCATGTTGCTTGTAGAAACCTTCGGGGTCCAGTAGGTCAAAATATTCACTATAATCCTTATGCCAGGTGTAATTCTCATCAGCTCCTGAAAAGAAGATATTTCGGATATCCTATGAGATTTGTAATTTCTTCCGACAATCATAGAAGTAAGGATAACTTGAGTATTCAGAGGGGGTACAAGGGAGTCATGATTCCAACACAAATTTGTGTAGAATTTTTGAACGACTTTCGTGCTTGACATAGAATTGTGAAAGCACTCACGCTTGACACCCAGGGCTAATAGGTGATGAACAGAAAGCAACCTTGCCACTTGATCGATGATAGCTTGATGCATACGGCTAGGCTAAAAAAGGGCTCTAAAAGGAAAAGGACTCCTAGGAAGAAGGTCCTTATACTGATTTACAACCTCAATTGAGACAAAAGGGTCTCATCAAAAGGAAACAAGAGGGAAGATGAGGAGGATGATGGTGCATTGCTAGGGACAACTCTCTTTCTTCTATTTGAAGCCATGGAGGCAAAAAGAAGGAGAAGAAGAGAACAAACACACAAACCACTCCACCAAAAATGTTCATACACCAAGGTTGAGCAAGGGGGAAGGTCTAGGAAAGTCTCTCTAGGTCGGATTAGGGCTAGGTTAGGGAAGGAGGTCAAGGGTTGAGAGCTTAGGGCTAGAAGAAGAGGAATCAATCGACTATTCTCTAGTTGAGAGGGAGAATAGTCGGTCGAACCCAACTTAAGTTGGCTTCAGCCTGCCGGTCGTTCGAGTTTTGTGAGGTGGAAACTCGACCGATCGACCCTGTTTTAGAAAAGCTCTCGGCCATGGATTGGTCGAGTTTGTCTTGGGGAAACTAGACCGATGGTCAACCTGATCTAAAACTATCAAACTTAATTTCTACCCATTTGATTGCTAATTAAATTTATTTTTCAAGTCTATTATGTATATTGAACATACATAGACATGTATCACTCATCATTGGGTACTATTTTGTGATAAAATAAGTGTTTGCGAAAAATACTCAAAAAAGAGAAAAACAAGGCAAAATGAACATGAAGAACCAATATTAAGCATATTAGCACTCAAAGATGATCAAGATAGATGAAAAACATATAGGGTAGATGACAACTAGCTAGAAGGCATATTAGATCCATTCAAAGCAGTTATAAGCAATTTTGATCTAATAAAATTAAATTGCTTTCTAGCTAGAGGTTTAGTGAAAATTCCTGCTAACTGATTTTCTGTGTCCACATGTGTGATATAAATATCCTTCTTGTCAATGTGATCATGAAGAAAGTGATGGAAAACCTCTATATGTTTAGCTCTACTATGCAATATTGGATTGTAAAACAAGTTAATTGCACTAGTATTTTCACAATAGATAGGAGAAGCATCAAAATGAATATTAAAGTCTTGGAGCATTTGCTTCATCCATAGGACCTGGGCACAAAAACTCCCGGCTGCAATGTACTCAACCTTGGTGGTTGATAATGCCACAGTGCTTTGTTTCTTGGAGAACCAAGACACAACAGGGTCCTAGGAGGAAACAAGTGCCACTTGTGCATAATTAGCATCACTATAGGAAGTAAGAGTAAAGTCCCTTGACTTGGGATACCATAGTCCAAAATTTGAGTTTTAGCTAAGTACCTTAGAATCCTCTTAATAGCTATAAGATGAGATTTCTTAGGATTTGATTGAAATCTAGCACAGAATCCAACACTAAACATTATGTCAGGTCTAGAGGCAGTTAAGTAATGTAAACTTCCAATCATACCTCTATAGAGCTTCTCATCTACCTTTTCATGTTCTTCATATTTATCATGTTTGGCAGTGTTTGACATGGGTGTCTCCATCGACTTGGTATTCTCCATCCCAAAGTGCTTAATTAGTTCATTGGTGTACTTTCCTTGGTTGATGAAGTTCCCATCTTTTGTTTGTTTGATTTAAAAACCGAGGAAGAATGTGAGCTCACCCATCATACTCATATTGAATTCACTCTTCATAAGGTCACTAAATTCTTTGCAAAGATCAAGGTTAGTTATGCCAAAAATGATATCATCAACATATATTTGAATAATAAGAAAATTGTTAGAAGTGTGCTTTAGAAATAAGGTAGAATCCACTTTGCCCATGATATAACCATGATCTAACAAAAAGTTCATTAATTTCTCATACCAAGCCCTTGGTGCTTGTTTGAGTCTATAGAGAGTTTTTTGCAACAAATAAACATAGTTAGGTAGACTATCATGTTCAAAGCCCGGAGGTTGTGCAACATACACTTCTTCCTCAATTGTACCATTCAAAAACACACTTTTAACATCCATTTGATATAGAAGAAAGTTTTTATGACTAGAAAAAGCTAGCAACATACGAATGGACTCAAGTCTAGCTACATGTGCATATGTTTCATCAAAGTCAATACCTTCCTATTGATTGTAGCCTTGAGCCACTAACTGTGCTTTGTTTCTTACCAATTTACCACTTTCATCTAACTTGTTGCGGTAGACCCATTTGGTGCCAATGATCTTTATATCACTTCGTCTTGGAACTAGGGTCCAAACTTCATTCTTCTCAAATTGTTCCATCTCCTATTGCATATCTAGGATCGATTCTTCATACCCAAGAGCTTCCTTGACATCTTTAGGCTCTAGTTGTGAGATGAAGGCATTGTTGGCTTGTTCTTTGTTAAATGCAGCCCACATCTTCACTCTCTCAAATGGATCACCTAATATCAGCTCCTTAGGATGATTCTTTACAAAATGGGGAGTTGGATCCTTCTTTTCATCATCTCTGTCTTCTTCTTGACTAGCCACCTCTTTTCCCTTTTGGGTGATGTTGAGTTCTTTGAGGATAGGAATTATTTCATCTGCAACATCATCATTTGAAACAATATCTTTGGGAATAGAGAGGTTAGTCTCTATAAACTTTACATTAATAGATTCTTCTACTTATCAAGATCAACATAATAAACTCTATATGCCTTGCTAGTAGTGCTATAGCCAAGAAAGAAAGCCTTATATTATTTCGGATCAAACTTGTCGAGAGAATCTTTCGTATTGAAAACAAAAAAGGACATCCAGAAACATAGAAATACTCGATAGAAGTCTTCCTACCATACCATTGTTCATAGGGGGTTTTCTTGAGTTAGCGATGAGTGAAAACACAGTTTTGCACAAAACAAGAGGTACTGACAGCATCAGCCCAAAACTTCTTAGGAGTGTCATACTCAAGAAGCATGGTCCTTGCCATCTCCTGTAGAGACCTATTCTTCCTCTCGACAACCCCATTTTTTTGAGGTGTTCAAGGTGAAGAGGAGTTGTGTGCATAACCCCATTATTCACAAAAGCGCTCAAAATTCTCATTTTCAAACTCTCCCCCATGGTCACTACAGATGGAAACAATCTGGAAAGAAGTTTCATTCTCAATTTGTTTGAAAAAACTAGAGAAAACATCAAGTGTATCACTCTTTGAAATGAGGAAGATGGTTCAAGTATATCTGGAGAAATCATCGACAATAACAAGCAATACTTGGAACCACGAAGAGATTGTGTTCTCATTGATCCAAATAGATCAATATGAAGAAGCCCAAGAGCTCTCTTAGTGCTAAGGAATCCTTTGGATTTGAATAAGGACTTGGTTTTCTTTCCTTGTGTACAAGGTTGGCATTCTTCATCCTTTTCAAAATCCAATTTAGGAAGTCCCTTGACTAAGTCCTTTTTGCTCAACTTCTTTAATTGATGCATATTTACATGACCATGCCGATGGTGCCAAAGAGAAATATCATTCGAGTTGGATACCAGGCATCTGCCAACCACATGCTTAATAGAGTTAATAACAATAATATAAAGATTACCACTTCTAGTTCCCTTATATATAACTTAGTAGGTGAGGGAATCTAGAATCAAACATTCAAAAGCAGTAAATAATACAAGGTAACCATTATCACAAAGTTAACTGACACTTATTAAATTGTGATGTAGGCCATCCATAAAAAAAACATTCTTGATGCATAAGGATTCACCTACATCACGCTCACCTTTGACTTTACCTTTCTTGTTGTCCCCAAAGGTGATGGATCCTCCTTTCTGTTGGTATGTATGCCCTGAGAGCCAATCATGGGATGATTGGTGGGATACATTAAGATTGATTTAATAAACATCAAAGGCAAGCTTCCAATTCTTTCTGGTTCAGTCATATGAGAAAATGATAGAACAGATTGAATTCTAGAGAATGACAGTACTCAATGACGTATGCTTTCAGGTTGAGGACCTGAATGATGATATCATACAGATGCTAAGAGTTTGTACATTCTTATTATGTCCCTAGTTAGATGTCATTGTGGAAGGTAGATAGATGACAATGACACATAAGACTAGATTGTGGTGTTGGTTGATGATAGAATCTCGTTAGTCATGATATGGAGATATCAAACCAAACACATAGGTACTCGTTAGACAACAAGTGTATCCGACAGACCCACCGTGAGTTTGACATATGGAACCATGACATGCTAGTCACAGTTAGTTCTCATAGTGATGTTGGTGAGTGTGATTCTTTGACCTGAAATCATTACACTCAATACATGTCATTGGGTACACTTTGACATCATCAAACGCAGTCCTGAAACATGTGTTGTTATAAAGGTAATGATTGGGTGGCTTTGACACATGGGGCTTTTGAGGGGTGAGTGATAGATATGGGATTTGTCCCTCCTAAGGGAGTTTGATATCCATGGCCACTTGATGAGTAGGATTGAGATAGGTGTGTGCACGCATGTGTGAATCAATATGTGATATTAATGTCATACATATCTCCTCCAATCTACTCTGAGATCAAGAAAGTGAATGAACATTGACAGGATGACTGTTCCATGCCTTGAGTTCATTTGGGATATCAGTGATAAAGGAATTATACATTCGTTGTAACACCAATCATGGATTGTAGGATTGAAAGTTGTTCTCCAACTTTCTATTTCACTTGGGTAGCACTGATGTACTACTAGGCACCGCTCTTTGCTCGTGAAGTCATAAGTTTTATGGACTTTCACTACCAACGTGAAATGGACCTGCAGGGTCACACACATAGGATTCAACTTGGAAGAGGAGTTTATCCACAAATGATGTTTAGATTGATTACTAAAAGAGTGTATAGTTCAATTAAATGCTCAATCAATTAATATCTCAATATCATAGTATTCAAGGTGTTGGACCGATTGATTAGAGTATCAGATTGATTGAAACTGCAATTGACTGATTCTACGCAGTCTGCACTCCCAACCGATTGGCTCATGTGATGAACCGATCGGCTCAGGTTGGTGAACCGATCAGCTCATGTGATGAACCGATCGGCTTAGGACAGGTTGAGACGACCAGTTCAAAGGTTGAACCGATCGGCTCAACTGGTCCAAACGAGCGAGTTGGGAAAGTCAGGTTGGCAAGAAATTTCTCTTCGTTTCACTTGTCCAATTTGATTGGAACAAGGATTGGTAGTTGGATCAATTCGAAAGAAAAGAGGAAAAGTCAATCAGGAACTGACCAGGGCAGTGAACCGACCGGTTCAGAAGTGAACCGATCGTCTCAAGTGTCCCCACCGACCAGTTCAGGTGTGAACCAATCGGCTTAGGTCCCCAACCAATCGGTTCATGCTTGAAATGAGAGGTTCAGTCGGCGCAGTTGGTTGTTTTGTGGAAAATCTCGAACCCTTCTACTACTGCTTTAATCCCGCATTGCCCGGGGTAGAGAACCATGTCCCATGACCCTCCTATATATAGGGATATTGGGGGCTTCTCAGACACAACAACTCAGAACACCAGTTGCTCTGCAAAGTTGTCATTCTCTCTGGTTGTGGTAACCAGGAGAGCCCGAGCAAGTGCTACCCAACAAGGGAGGCACAACAAGGGAAAGACAACTACAGAAAGGCGACTAGTGACAGGAGAGTGTGTCGGTGACTAGTACGCTGATAGGAGGGTACGACTCCTTCCGGTGCCTTGTGCAACAAGGCGATCCGAGTTCCAGGTGGTCCGTGTAAACTACTTCAGAGGAGCGAGAATTCTACTGCTCGGAGGACAGCTATCAATCCTGACAGTCCCGGTGACCAGGAGCTGCACAGACACCGTCCAAGACCGGAGGTGGACTGCACTAGCTGCGAGGTAATGTCGCCGAGCAAGCCTCAGGACAAGGTACGCCTCTACAAACCATCCTTCCTACTGTATAGAGATTGAAGTGATTCCTTCGTTCTGGATTTGGGGAGAAATTTTTTTGTTTCCGCTGCCTTCTCTGCCTCCTCTAAAACCCAACAGTGGTATCAGAGCCACGTCAAATGCTCTATACTTTAGGATTATCGATATGATCGATTTTGGTTTGTCGCATTTATTTATTGCATACGATGCAAATAAAATTGGCTTTATGCATGTCCAATCATAACTCCACAAATCCCAAAATACATATATGATATGTAATATGATTGCATTCGATACGTGTCGCCCTTAAATGAGTTTTGTGGTGGATGTATAGCATGGTTATGGCCAATAAACGTTATGTCTGTGTATCGTTGAATGTAGTTTCTTGCATCTCAGTCTGCGCACCAATTCCCTACCTCCTTTTCTTGATGTAACTCGAGATAAATCGAGATTTCTTTCCTACCTTTGCTCCCCCCTAATGTAACTTGGGGTTTCTCAAATAATATGTAAATAGGATAGAACTTTTATTTCCTGTTATGTCAAAGAACGGCGGACAATGTGACGACAACTGAGACGATCGGTTCAAGGCACGAACTGATCGGTTGGTGTTCTAGATGAGTGGTTCACGGAGAGAGACGAGTGGGTGGCGGCCATGAGGAGATGCACGATGACCAAATGAATCGGTCGGTTGGTGGCACCAAACCGACCGGCCTGATGGCGAGCCGATCAATCATGGAGATGAGTTGATCAAAACCCAGTAATGGCAAAGAACAGAGTTCATCTTGTACAAGTTGCATGTGATGTAGACCTAGATGACCATGATTCCTCTTGGCTCGAGGAATCACATTAGGATGGCCATAATAATCGCTTTTATCATTTTGCATGTTTTCTGTGGGATATAGCATGTATATGATACATACTATATATGGCGGTGATTGGATATGTATATGAACCTATAAAAACAAAATACCTCATTAAATATTAAATTTTTAGATGCCTTCCAAATGCGACACACGTGAAAAGCTTGATCGGCCAAGTGTGGGCACACCCTAGCATGGTGCACCGTCTATCTCGTAGAAGCGTGAAGGATGAATATGTGGGTCTGCCCTAGCAGGGTGCATATTCATCGTGTTGGCTTTGGGTCAGACTTAACAAGGTGACCTAGATAGGATCTAGCACCTTGAGGCATGGAGGTGATCATGGCAAGGAGTTGCATATGACATCTTTCAAGAGTTACATATGATGCAATTGGCAAGAGTTGCCTACCTGGAAGATCTAAGTTTTGGGTGACAGCCCTAGCTGGTCCATGACTCAGAGGATTTCAGGATCTTGCCCACTAGAAGATTGTACGCTGCAATCTTCCGAATTGATGGTGAGGGCTATCAATTTGAACAAAAATAATGGGAGTGATAATTAATTAAAGTCCTAATTATATCGTAAAACCTTTTCAAATCGATCAAGTCAAAAAGGAGTTTTTGGACTAAATTGCATATATTTCCTTTTGTACAATAAATTGTTAATCAACAATAATCACTTTATTTGTGATCGGTCTTTAAGATGGAAAAATTAAATGGGAATAATTCCACGGCTGGTTAGGACGTTGAGAAGTGTTCTCAATCGAAGAGTGAAAGCTCTAAGTCCTAGTTATACCAGAACTAGATGAACTCGATCCCACCACACCAACGGCTTAAAGGATGCTTATGGAAGCATACTGAAGATGCCATTGATGTGGAGTGTTTAATGATGTGTTCTCTGAACTATGAGTTGTAGAGACAACATGATACATATGATGTCTCGAAGAAACTATCCTAGTATGCCATGACAGAAGAAGATCCAGTAGGTATTCACACAATGTGATTGGGTTTGACTAGTCTGGGATTTCCTCTGAGCCAATAGTTGGCTACTGGTATGATATTGCAAATGCTGTGAGAATCATACAGTTCATGATGAACTACAACATGAACAACTTTGACAAGCGTTGATAGAGTTGTTGGACATGTTGAGGACAGTAGAGGAAAATATGAAGAAATACAAATCCTAATCTTTAATGTGATCGATGAAGGGTAAGTCTCAAAGGCAAGGACAAGGGCAAAGCAAAGAAGCATTCTGATGCTAGCCAGCAATCCAGGCCATCTTTAGCCTCAAGGCATAGATGAAGCAGGACAAGCCTAAGTATGTGATGCTGATCAACAGAAAGAAAGGCAGGTCCAAGGGCAAGGGCAAGGGCAAGGGCAAAGCTAAGAAGGATTATGATGCTAGCCAGTAGCCCAAGTCATCTTCAGCCTCAAGGCACATGGGAGGGTGAACGAGGGAATTTCCCTCTATATTTGGATGAACAAAAGAAGAAGGAGGGATGGATATCTCCACCTAAGGTATCATGAAATGAACCACTTCTGAGGTATATGATACCAAGATGGAGATCGGACATATATGATATGTAAGATCTACAAAGAAGCGATGGCCTTTATGAAAGGACCAAGAAAGGAGTACCCATCATTGGAGCAAGTGTTTCTACCACAGATAGGAGTACCTTTCAGTTTATTTCAGCCTAGAGGGCATGAAATAGAGTTGAGAACTGCTGCTTCAATTTTCCAATAGAAACACTTTATTGTGGCATCTTGTAGTGACAAGATGGCTATCAATATAGTTTATGTTTCAAAGATATGATCTTTGTGGAAATGCCTTGTTTATCTTGTGGTACTTGGTATGCATAAGATAAAATGATACGTAAAAGTTATTGATAACTCAAACAATCAAATTAGCATAAATCATAAAAAAATTCATTTCTAGTTTCCATATGATGGACAAATCTAGACTCTTTTGGTTAGAGAACCAGTAAGAGACATGAATCTCTTAGACATGAGTAATCAATCTTCACTAGTGGTAGTGGGAGAACGATTATCCTATTAGGTATAATACATGTGATGTATTTACATACCTATTAGAGTTAATGCTAGTACTTCAAATAGTGTTTAGAGAAATACCAATATGAATATCTTGAAGTTTTCAAGAATATCATAGATGAAGTACGAATTTGGTAAAGTGTTAATTCTTGATGAGATCAATGAATGAAATACTTGGACCAAATGTTAGAGAACCTTGTGAGTGATTATGATATTGTATCATAGTGAGCTCGTGAGTTAGGCATGGTGATGTCTAAATCAAGAAGGAGTTAGAGGATGATTATCAAATAACTAAATTCTTCTTAAATAAAGGATACCCCACACTAATAAAGGACATTAAGCATCACAAGGAGTTATGAGTTCTTATATCCTCGACAGATACACCTCGATTATCTATGTGATGCGTTGGTCATGTGATGAGTCAACTATCTAGATGAATATGAGGAACTGGATTTTGAGTTATCGTTTATGACCATTACATCCTAAATGACTTTCACGTGAACCATAAGGTATGACCTTGATGGTAGCACCCATTGGGATGAAATCCATAAGTGCGAATGAGTCTTAAGTGTTAATACATATGGATAACATTTTGAGAAGGATGATGCTTGTTGATTGCAACGGATACTAAAATCGCTTTCCTATGAGGAATAAAAACAAGGATGTGTATGTGACAAAACCTATAAGGTTTATGAATCCATTAATGCAAATGAAGTCTATAAGTTATAATGGACTAATCAATGTGATTGATTGAGTATAAGCAATTCAAAACTGTGATCTTTACTTTGATAATATAGTCAAAGGGTTTGACTGATATGTCAAAGATAAAGAAGGGATATGTGATTTAGTGGGAGCATATTCACATTCCACATGTTGATGTGAAATGGAAATGGTCTAGAATGGAAATACAAAGTGGAAATTATCTTTAGGGAAGATAGAGATGTTTACTATGTAATAGAAATAGAGATCTATAGAGATAGTTCTTGAAAACCTCTTATCCTGAAAAGAGAAAGCATACATTGGCAATCTATACTGAAGGGTTCAGTGTGCACAGATTTAGTGGGAGAAAACTTATCTGTGTTACATGCAGTTAGTATCCCAAGGCCAAGTGTCCAATTCTTATGAAGAATGGGAAAACTAAGAATAGATATGGATCTATTATGTATGTAATCATCCCATTATCTTTCATGTATGGACATAGCAAGAATAAAATGCATTCATCATCTTGTTTGTAGGACATGACAATATGATGTGTTCATCCTGATAAACTCGTATGTGGAACATGATGAGTGGATGTCTTTCTAGTTCCAAATTTGGCATACGGATACTTAAATCACATTCCTATGAGGAATAAAAACAAGGATGTGTACGTGACACAACCTATAAGGTTTATGAATCCATTAATGCAAATGAAGTCTATAAGTTACAATGGACTAATCAATGTGATTGATTGAGTATAAGCAACTCAGAACTGTGATCTTTACTTTGATAATATAGTCAAAGGGTTTGACTGATATGTCAAAGATAAAGAAGGGATATGTGATTTAGTGGGAGCATATTCACATTCCACATGTTGATGTGAAATGGAAATGTTCTAGAATGGAAACCCAAGTTGGAAATTATCTTTAGGGAAGATAGAGACGTTTCCTATGTAATAGGCATAGAGATCTATAGAGATAGTTCTCGAAAACCTCTTATCCTAAAAAGAGAAAGCATACATTGGCAATCTATACTGAAGGGTTCAGTGTGCACAGATTCAGTGGGAGAAAACTTATCTGTGTTACATGCAGTTAGTATCCCAAGGCCAAGTATCCAATTCTTAGGAAGAATGGGAAAACTAAGAATATATATGGATCTATTATGTATGTAATCATCCCATTATCTTACATGTATGGATATAGCAAGAATAAAATGCATTCATCATCTTGTATGTAGGACATGACAATATGATGTGTCCATCCTGATAAACTTGTATGTGGAACATGACGAGTGGATGTCTTTCTAGTTCCATTAAAGGTCACTGTAATACGGTAAGAACTTGATAAGTACTATTTCTATGGAAATAAGGAAGGGTTCACTATAAAGAGTTACACTGATGCAAACTTTCGAAAAGGACAGAAAATTAATCGCAAAATATATATGGGATACATAAAAGTGAATATTTGTTGATAAATGGAAACGTTCCAATAAAGGCGGTTAAAAGGAAAAGTAGTGTATCTGTATGTTAGAGAACATTAGTGGATGCTATATGGGTCTGGAAGTTCATGAGATGAACTTATAGATATTCCAATCTTTGATGACAAGTAAGGAGTACTTGATCATCCAATGTGGCTAAAGGTTAGCAAAGGCATACTAGATCGCATATTACGGCAACTCCAACTCATATGTGTGACGTACAGCGAAGAGATGAGAGACATGTAGTTAATACCAACTCTGGCAAGTTGTTTCCATAACTCGCTGCGTAATCACCTGAGCATACTAGCATGTGGGACATGTTTGAAGATCACTATGAATATGATTCAAAGGTGATTGGCTCACAGTGCATGTGGGAGTCTATTGGTATGTATGCCCTAAGAGCCAATCATGGGATGTATGGTGGGATACATTAAGATTGATTGACAAACATCAAAGGCAAGCTTCCAATTCTTTCTAGTTCAGTCATATCAGATAATGACTAAACATATTGAATGTCTAGAGAATGACAATACTCAATGACGTATGCTTTCAGGTTGAGGACTGTGACAAAGTGGATTTTAGCATTATAATAAAATAATTTCTCTTTTGACCTCATTATATCCATTAAAGGTCCTAAACTAATTTTCTTATCTACATAAGCAAAGTTGAGACTCAAATACAAAATACGGTGAACAATGTGAACTTTATACACATTATAACACCTTATTTTTTTGATTAATTCATCACTTTGTACAAATAAAGAAATTGACCCATAAAAATTCATCTTCTTGTCCTAAAACTTTTTCTAAAGGTTCTCCACGTTTTTGTGAAAATATGGTCCAAATTTGAGATCATTTGGACTTTCGTATGATTTTATACGATTTTTCTAAGATCTTAGTCTTTTCCTAGTTTTGTTTAGCCTTTTTACACCTTTTTTCCTCCTTTCTCCTTGTTGGGCCCGGCCCATCTGTTATTTTAGGCGCCACTAGGCAAGGGGGGTTGACCCAACAGCCTTGGATCTTAATCCAATGGCGCTGGGGGTCATCCCCTACCTTGCGCCTATTTTGGCAAGGTCCATCGTGGACCAGCCGGCACCTGGCCCCGACCCCGATTGACCTGTTCGCGTCTGTTGCGCCCGGTGACTCGACCAACGGGTCCGCATCTCCTTCTAGAAACTTCCGCGCGGCTTAGTAAGGTGAATCGCTGCTTAGGGGTCAAGCAAGCAGGTCAACCCATGGGATGCGCCGACCCCTCTAACAACCCTAATCCTAGCCCCAACTCTATAAAAAGGACCCCCCCAAGGTCCGCAGCAAGTGCTCCTTGCTCAGACCTCAGCCTCGCGTGCCATCTCGGCCTCAACACTCTGTTTTTGCTCACCCAACCTCCTGCTACCATAGCGGCGCCGCCGCATAGGCCCCTCTGGGCATCTGCGCTGCTTGCCCTCTCTCCCATCTCTCTGCCCCCCATCAGGTCCGCGAGGCAGAGGCAAACCCGACCGGCCTACTCGCGCTCTGGCTCGCCCCCTCCTACTCCCAAGACTCCTCTACTCCGGCGAGCCCCACCGCCTATTTTTTGGGCTCGCGAAGGTGTGTTGTCCGAGACAGATGGCCCCGTGAACCACCGGTCCAACTAGTTGCAGCCAACCCAAGATAAACCAATCAATCAAGCTTTGAACCAGCTTATTAGAGGAGTGAACCGACCGATCAAAAGCCTTGAACCGGATCTTAAACCAAGAAAGACACCCCGCCTGTGTGGCTCCATCTCGGACATTCTTGGTGCATCTGATGGCCGTCCCTTTTTGGCAAATAAGGTACGTATATCCCTCTCTACTCGAAATTTCAATTAAATGGTCAAATCTTGATTAAATCATAAAAAATGCATCCTAACTCCACAAATTATGTACAAGTAGTCCTTTTTGATCAGAAAAATCCAATCAGTCTGCAAAAAAATACTTTTGAAACCTGATTCCAAACTATGATCACTGGTATGATTAAATCTTGATATCTTACTTATTTAATGACTATTTTAGTGATTAATCCCTTGAAATCTTGATATTTGACTCTAATGTTCATCTTGAAGCCAAGCTTGATTAAATATGAATTTAGATCTGATCTTGTAACTTATCTCTCCTAGAATGTGAATCATGCACATTGAATTGAGGATTAACCCTTATATTGTGATAATGGATCTGGATATTGTGAAAACCTTGATCATGTGTATATTTCATGACTCTACTTTAATCAAACTGATCTTGAATTTCATCATGATGAATTAAGAATATGATGAGGACTTGGATAATGACCATAAATTAGGGTTAACACATATGATCCTAGAAACCTAGGAAAGGCATTCACACTAAAAAATACTTGATATTTGAAATAATGATGGACAAATTGATGATGGACAAATTGAAATATTGGTTGATCATAAGTGGATGACCTAACCCTAAGGTTGACGTAGGAAAGTGTAACCCTAATCTCAAATATTACAACATGATATCCAAATATCTTGATCTTGATCCTTGATCCAAATATTGTGTTTTAGGATCTAATTCGAAGGATTGACCTATTACTCATGATCTATACTCGAAATCTCGGTGAAAGGTACGCTATTATACGAATCCTCCTTGATTGTATTGTAGATACTTTTATGTATCTCTTGATTGTATACTTGGCTATTTATTTGGATGAGCTACTGTTCCCTATGATTAGTCTTCTGTTTTTCTATACCATATTTTGAAAAACATGAAAACATAAATTGCATGCCCATTATGATTGCCTGTATATTGATAATGATGATGATACTGATAATGTTGATAATGTTGATATTGGGTACAACAACCCCCCCCACTGGAGGTGGGACTTGTACATTGGCCTCCTATGTTCCTATGGTGAGAAGGAGCCCAGTGACTTACCCCATCGCGTTGGGGCGATAAAGTCACACAAAAATATATAAGCATGCTTCTCGAATTACAGCATAATGGGAACTCGTAATAAAAACTAAATCGTTGAATAACAACCTTTTTGTCGAATGATATTGAATATTTGGAAATCGTTTGTTATATTTTGATATATAAGTCCTGCCAAGTATACATATTTTCTTATAAACTGTTTTTCTTGTTTTTGATAGCGTATCGTGCAATTGCATGATTGTGTCTTGATTTTATTGATTTTAGGTAATACCAATGGAATACTAAAATAAGATCGCTTCCACACTCATACACTCGTATGACAAAGATGATCATATATATCTCCATATTGGGTTAGTTTGTTCTTTAATTATCCAGTTTTGAGTTATTTATTTCTTATTGTATATGCCAGTGTGTTAGATCCTATCGGGCCACTCAGGGACGGGCGCTTCAATCCTTTTTCTACTGTTTCGGCAGTAGGATTGGGATTGGGGTAAGAACGGTTCCGTGACAGTTGGTATCAGAGCTTACACACTCTCATATACTTTAAGTAAATAATTTCTCAAGTCTCTTACACCCAAGAAACCCTAAAGTCCATAATGGTGAAAATTGAGGTGTCTAGGCTCGGGGTCCTGACATAATTTCTCCTATCCGTCTTCACGGTGGTTGAGATCCCCCGCTCTACCTGGCCTCAATTGATCCAGAACTGGACCTAAAGGTTCTCTTGTGAAACCTTAGAGAGTTTTCTAGCATCTCATCTCTTCTTTAAGGACAATCCTAAGCCACCCATGTAGATGAAGATTAGGTAGTCTTCTCATCTTCTCATGTGGTCCTTCCTTGTGACTTTATACCACATGATGTCTCAATTATGGGTAGCTTAAGAATGGGAATCGCTAAATCTCGAAAGTTGATACCATGATCTGACCTTAGTATGAAAACTCAATTTTGATCAATGAAAACTTTGAAATGAAATACTCATGCTTGACCCTTCATGAAAACTCGATTTAATCAAAATTAGACTACCTGCTCCCTATGTTTGAAGTAAACTGTAAAATTATGATTTGGTGAAATAAGGGTGACTTAAACATTATACCTCATTGCTGATGAGGTCTCGATTTGATTAATATCCATGTTTCCATATTGTTGATTAAACCTCAAACATAGTCTAGAAAACTCTTTTTCCCAATTGGATGCCCATCATGACTATGCTATCAAATTGACTAATTTAGGATTCACAAAATCATGATATAACAATATGATGCAAAAAGCGGTTTTCATATTGACTATTGATGCCTCTTGCAATCTTGATTTTGATATGATTCCTTGCCAAATTCAAATCCTCGATTTCCAAGTTTTATCACTACCATGATCATGAAAGGAAAGAATTGCAAATCTTGACATTTTGGACCTATTATCTTGAATTTTGATCTTATGACCTTGATATATATGATCTAATCATGGATACTCTCCCTATTGGAATAAGCTCAATTGATAATGACTAATGTTGGTAATGTGCCAGATTAGGGTGGTCGTTGACTCATGACTTCCCTAACTTAGGTCACATACCCATCATGACTACCTCTAAGTTTTCATCCTATTGATTATTTAGAGTTTGGAAAAGTATCTCCTTTCACCAGACTTTGGATTAGTTGACCTAAGTCTAATAGGTTAAAACCATGGTTGATACTCGATCTGAATATTGATTTGATAATGACCTTGACATATGACAATATTGACTATATTTTGAGGTTGATTTCCTAGATAGGCCTAGGTCTATATCATTCATCAACCTTGGATACCATGATAATGAAATGTTGATATGCTTGGATATGTTGCTCGAATATTGCTTTATTGTTGCTAGAAATTGAGATGAGTGATCTTCCCTAAGGTCTACATAGGAATCTAACCTATAACTTTTGATGCTTAAAATCTTGACTCTTGATATTGATTAATGGACTTGTGACTCATGATTATCAATCACAATAATGATACAAATCCTATGGTCACACTATTTGGACATTGAGATATATGACTAATGATTACAAAATCCCAAATGTTGAAATTTTCAAAATGATGACTATATTGACTCTCTCGATTTATGATTTAGGGTTTAGCTCTCATTAGGACTAGGATGGGACCTTCCCATTGATTTTGAGCTCGAAATAATGATATTGAAAGTATGATGTTGTCTCAAAATGTTGAAATATGAAATCTCAAATCATGGGTGTGTAACCCCACCTAGGCCAACGTAGAAGCTAAGACCCTGAGATTTTGGGATTGAAAGTCACCTTGTACACTTGATCCAAGGACTCTTTTTGTTTGACCTAAAAGATAATATGTCCAAATTTGTGAACAATAGGATGATTTCTATATTTGTGACTCATATGATGACTTTGAACAATATATGCATTGACCTTGATACTCAATTCCTCGATGATGAAACAATGTTGGAACCAAGTTAGTTATGACATGAAACATGGAATCCCATTTGTTACTATTGTATTACTTGAAACTTGAGGACATGATCTTGATTTTATACTTGAGGATACCCCAGTATTTGAGGAAATGACTTAGGTTGAATAATACCAATTTTTGAGGATATTTTGAATTTTGGGGACAAAATTCCTTTTTAAGGATGGAAGGATGTGACAAAGTGGATTTTAGCATTATAATAAAATAATTTCTATTTTGATCTCATTATATCCATTAAAGGTCCTAAACTAATTTTCTTATCTACATAAGCAAAGTTGAGACTCAAATACAAAATACGGTGAACAATGTCAACTTTATACACATTATAACACCTTATTTTTTTGATTAATTCATCACTTTGTACAAATAAAGAAATTGACCCATCAAAATTCATCTTCTTGTCCTCAAACTTTTTCTAAAGGTTCTCCACGTTTTTTTGAAAATATGGTCCAAAATTGAGATCATTTGGACTTTCCTATGATTTTATACGATTTTTCTAAGATCTTAGTCTTTTCCTAGTTTTGTTTAGCCTTTTTCCACCTTTTTTCCTCCTTTCTCCTTGTTGGGCCCGGCCCATCTGTTGTTTTAGGTGCCACTAGGCAAGGGGGGTTGACCCAGCAGCCTTGGATCTTAATCCAATGGCGCTGGGGGTCATCCCCTACCTTGCGCCTGTTTTGGCAAGGTCCATCGTGGACCAGCCGGCACCTGGCCCCGACCCCGATTGACCTGTTCGCGTCTGTTGCGCCCGGTGACTCGACCAACGGGTACGCATCTCCTTCCAGAAACTTCCGCACGGCTTAGTAAGGTGAATCGCTGCTTAGGGGTCAAGCAAGCAGGTCAACCCATGGGATGCGGCGCCCCCTCTAACAACCCTAATCCTAGCCCCAACTCTATAAAAAGGACCCCCCAAGGTCCGTAGCAAGTGCTCCTTGCTCAGACCTCAGCCTCGCGTGCCATCTCGGCCTCAACACTCTGTTTTTGCTCACCCGACCTCCTTCTACCATAGCGGCGCCGCCGCATAGGCCCCTCTGGGCATCTGCGCTGCTTGCCCTCTCTCCCATCTCTCTGCCCCCCATCAGGTCCGCGAGGCAGAGGCAAACCCGACCGGCCTACTCGCGCTCTGGCTCGCCCCCTCCTACTCCCAAGACTCCTCTACTCCGGCGAGCCCCATCGCCTATTTTATGGGCTCGCAAAGGTGTGCTGCGCGAGAGAGATGGCCCCGTGAACCACCGGTCCAACTAGTTGCAGCCAACCCAAGATAAACCAATCAATCAAGCTTTGAACCAGCTTATTAGAGGAGTGAACCGGCCGATCAAAAGCCTTGAACCGGATCTTAAACCAAGAAAGACACCCCGCCTGTGTGGCTCCATCTCGGCCATTCTTGGTGCATCCGATGGCCGTCCCTTTTTGGCAAATACGGTACGTATATCCCTCTCTACTCGAAATTTCAATTAAATGGTCAAATCTTGATTAAATCATAGAAAATGCATCCTAACTCCAAAAATTATGTACAAGCAGTCCTTTTTTATCAGAAAAATCCAATGAGTCTGCAAAAAATACTTTTGAAACCTGATTCCAAACTATGATCACTGGTATGATTAAATCTTGATATCTTACTTATTTAATGACTCTATTTTAGTGATTAATCCCTTGAAATCTTGATATTTGACTCTAATGTTCATCTTGAAGCCAAGCTTGATTAAATATGAATTTAGATATGATCTTGTAACTTATCTCTCCTAGAATGTGAATCATGCACATTGAATTGAGGATTAACCCTTATATTGTGATAATGGATCTGGATATTATGAAAACCTTGATCATGTGTATATTTCATGACTCTACTTTAATCAAACTGATCTTGAATTGCATCATGTTGAATTAAGAATATGATGAGGACTTGGATAATGACCATAAATTAGGGTTAACACATATGATCCTAGAAACCTAGGAAAGGCATTCACACTAAAAAATACTTGATATTTGAAATAATGATGGACAAATTGATGATGGACAAATTGAAATATTGGTTGATCATAAGTGGATGACCTAACCCTAAGGTTAACCTAGGAAAGTGTAACCCTAATCTCGAATATTACAACATGATATCCAAATATCTTGATCTTGATCCTTGATCCAAATATTGTGTTTTAGGATCTAACTCGAAGGATTGACCTATTACTCATGATCTATACTCGAAATCTCGGTGAAAGGTACGCTATTATACGAATCCTCCTTGATTGTATTGTAGATACTTTTATGTATCTCTTGATTGTATACTTGGCTATTTATTTGGATGAGCTACTGTTCCCTATGATTAGTCTTCTGTTTTTCTATACCATATTTTGAAAAACATGAAAACATAAATTGCATGCCCATTATGATTGCCTGTATATTGATAATGATGATGATATTGATAATGTTGATAATGTTGATATTGGGTACAACAACCCCCCCCCACTGGAGGTGGGACTTGTACATTGGCCTCCTATGTTCCTATGGTGAGAAGGAGCCCAGTGATTTACCCCATCGCGTTGGGGTGATAAAGTCACACAAAAATATATAAGCATGCTTCTCGAATTACAGCATAATGGGAACTCGTAATAAAAACTGAATCGTTGAATAACAACCTTTTTGTCGAATGATATTGAATATTTGGAAATCGTTTGTTATATTTTGATATATAAGTCCTGCCAAGTATACATATTTTCTTATAAACTGTTTTTCTTGTTTTTGATAGCGTACCGTGCAATTGCATGATTGTGTCTTGATTTTATTGATTTTAGGTAATACCAATGGAATACTAAAATAAGATCGCTTCCACACTCATACACTCGGATGACAAAGATGATCAGATATATCTCCATATTGGGTTAGTTTGTTCTTTAATTATCCAGTTTTTGAGTTATTTATTTCTTATTGTATATGCCAGTGTGTTAGATCCTATCAGGCCACTCAGGGACGGGCGCTTCAATCCTTTTTCTACTGTTTCGGCAGTAGGATTGGGATTGGGGTAAGAACGGTTCCGGGACAAGGACCTGAATGATGAGATCATATGGATGCTAAGAGTTTGTCCATTCTTATTATGTCCCTAGTCAGATGTCATTGTGGAAGGTAGATAGACGACAATGACACACAAGACTAGATTCTAGTGTTGGTTGATGATAGAATCTCGTTAGTCATGATATGGAGATATCAAACCAAACACATAGGTACTTGTTAGAGAACAAGTGTACCAGATAGACCCACCGTGAGTTTGACACATGGAACCATGACATGGTAGTCACAGTCAGTTCTCACAGTGATGGTGGTGACTATGATTCTTTGACCTAAAATCACTACACTCAACACATGTTGTTGGGTACACTTTGACATCATCAAATGCAGCCCTGAAACATGGGTTGTTATAAAGGTGATGATTGGGTGGCTTTGACACATGGGGCTTTTGAGAGGTGAGTGATAGATATGGGATTTGTCCCTCCTAAGGGAGTTTGATATTTATGGCCACTTGATGAGTAGGATTGAGATAGGCATGCGCACGCATGTGTGAATCAGTATGTGATATTGATGTCATACATATCTCCTCCAATCTACTCTGAGATCAAGAAAGTGAATGAACATTGACCGGATGACTGTTCCATGCCTTGAGTTCATTCGGGATATCAGAGACAAAGGAAATATACATTCACTGCAACACCATTCACGGATTGTAGGATTGAAAGTTGTTCTCCGACTTTTATTTCACTTGGGTAGCATTGATGTGTAACTAGGCACCTCTCTTTGCTTGTGAAGTCATAAGTGTTATAGACTTTCACTGTCAACGTAAAAAGGGCCTGCAGGGTCACACACATAGGATTTAACTTGGAAGAGGAGTTTATCCACAAATGATGTTTACATTGATTATTAAAGGAGTTTAGTAGTTCAATTAAATGCTCAATCAATTAATAGCTCAGTATCATAGTGTTCAAGGTGTTGGACCGATTGATTAGAGTATCGGATTGATTGAAACTACAATTGACTGATTCTGCGCAGTCTGCACTCCCAACCGATCGATTTTTGTGATGAATCAATTGGCACAGGTTGGTGAACCGATCGGCTCATGTGATTAACCGATCGGCTCAGGACAGGTTGAGACGATCGGTTCAAGGGTTGAACCGATTGGCTCAACTGGTCCACACGAGCGAGTTGGGAAAGTTATGTTGGCAAGAAATTTCTCTTCGTTTCACTTGTCGAATTTGATTGGAACAAGTATTGGTAGTTGGATCAATTCGAAATAAAAGAGGAAAAGTCAATCGGGAACTGGCCAGGGTAGTGAACTGACCAGGGCAGTGAACTGTCCAGTTCATAAGTGAACCAATCGATTCAAGTGTCCCAACCAACCGGTTCAGGTGTGAACCGATCGACTCAGGTCCCCAACCGATCGGTTCATGCTTGAAACGATCGGTTCAGCTGGCGCAGTTGCTTGTTTTGTGGAAAATCTCGAACCCTTGTACTATTGCTTTAATCCAGCATTGTCCGGGGTAGAGAACCCTATCCCATGACCCTCCTATATATATGTTGGCTAAATTGGACATTATGTTAATCCCTTTGTTTTGATAATGACAAACATTTCATTCTTGTGGTTTTAACGTGCTATTTGAGTATTTCAGGAACAAGTATATAAGGTGGTGGATAACAAAGACTTGGAAGAATAATTTGATAAAATCGCTTTATTTTCATGATTGTAATCAAATGTAAAAGCTTGTACAAGTATATAATGTACAAGTAATTAGATATCATGTAAATCAAGCGTTTAGATCTTCCCTATCCACTCACAACACTTAGATAGGTCTTTCCCCAAGATAGTATCACAATTGCACATTGATACACACACTTAGTAAATGAATACATTGAGTCAGTAATATTCTCGGTCGACAAATCGTCGATTGAGAAAATATCGGTCGACAAAAACTTCGACCGAGAAACTCTCGGTCGACAAAATCTTCGATCGAGAATAGACCCTACTAGCCGTTAGACCCAACAGACAAGGTGGTTGGGAGTTCGAAATGAACGTTGTAAAAACTTGATCCAGGAAGTCCCTCGGTCGACAAATCTTCAACCAAGAAGGACTCTCGGTCGACAAATCTTCGACCGAGAAGAGTTCTGTCTGCACTTTTCAGGGTCAATTAACTAGCCGTTGCAAATGCAATTAGTGGACACATAACGGCTAGTTGAGCACTAAGAACCCCCTAGAAAGTGTCTAGAACGTCCTTAAGCACTTGTAGGTCATTTCTATAAATAAGACATGCCTTAGGACACCTAAATATACCTAAGCTACACTTGTGCTATACTTGAGATTGAATACTCATTGGCAATCTATTTTGAGCAATAGAGCAATTCCAACATTGGCTATTCATTCCCATTGCTCCATTTTCGTGTCCTATAGGCTAGCATCTCCTTTCCACAGCACTTACACTTCTACACTCATTGGTTAGGAGATCAATACGCTTGATATAGGCAAATCAAGCCTTGTGCTTAAAAGGATAAGTTGTAATTTCTGTTTTCCTTCTTGTTCCTTTTATTCTTTGTATTATCCTTGCTACTCCTAGGGTTTGAGGCTGCGGATTGGAGAAGGTTCTTATCAGAAGATAAGGTGGACTTCAAGCTACTTCAAGAAGGCTATCGCAACGGGAAGCTACTTCAAGAAGGCTATTGCAACGGGAAGCTACTTCAGGAGGAAGGCTGCTTCAAGGTTGGTGCAATTACTTCTAGGTGAAGGCTGCTTCAAGGTTGGTGCGATTACTTCTAGGTGAAGGCTGCTTGAAAGGTTTAGGGAGAGAATTGTAATTTTATGTAAAGTCCTTGTGAGGTAATAAAATTAAATTCTTTCCAAATCCCGGTTGGGTAAGCAACCGGGTAGTGGACTGACAACTTCAGTATTTGCTAAAGTTGGAACCACTCTAAATCCTTGTCCCCTTGTCCAATATTTTGTGGTTGGTTGTTTGAGTTCAATAATTGTCAAAATTGTTTTAAAATTCTATTCACCCCCCCTCTAGTGTTTTTCAATATATAGGGGTACTGGGGGCTTCTCAGACACAACAACTCAGAACACCAGTTTCTCTGCAAAGTTGTCGTTCTCTCTGGTTGTGGTAACCAAGAGAGCACGAGCAAGTGCTACCCAACAAGGGAGGCACAACAAGGGAAAGACAACTGTAGAAAGGTGACTGGTGGTAGGAGAGTATGTCGGTGACTACTATGCCGACAGGAGGGTACGTGTGATGCCCATATTTTCATAACACATGAGTGGAAGCTATAATTTTTTTTCTTCATCTGGGAGTGTCACAAACATGATAATGATTACAATTAAAGCAAATGAATCACTTTGCATAACTTTAAAACTGATTCATACATGGTTTTTATCAATAGAAAACTACATCATGTTAAACCATAAAATCTAATCTAATTAACAACACTACTAGACATAATAAAAAGATGTCAAAACTCTGGATCGTCTAGGTAAATGACACACCACTAGGCAAGCTTGATAATTGTGACAACCCCAATTTTTCTCTCTCTTCTATTATACTACTCCTCTCTCATCAAGTGCCCCTTACTCAGTTTGATATTAAATAAATTTTTGGATGGTTGTGATATTCCAATTTGGCGACTACCATGGTCAATTCTGCAATGTGCGACTTTAATTTGTACTTTTAACTAAGAATCTTGCTATATCATGTCACCTTCCTATATTTAATTATGAGCACCAACACCATGATCTTCATACTCTATAATGTATTTCATGCTATCGAGGATTCAATTGTGTTTCCAACAGTGCAAGAATCACCACAATCGGACCTCCCTAGCTCTAGTTATGAAGTTTTGAAATTTTTTTCTTGGAATTTTTTGATTGACGTCGAAATGCTACTCCTTTTGTTGATTTGGGCCAGCCCTATTGGGGCCCAAGAGTAGGTGCGTGGCCCAGCCACCTAACCCACTTCTTCTGCTTCAGAAAGGGATCACACGGCTGGAGTGCTTCTTCCAGCCAGAGCGGGAAAGGAGTAAGGGCGGCGTTCCTGGATGAAGTGAACCCAAACCCTAGCCTAGATGATGCTTTATATACCCACCCGTCTCAGCCGCCGTCACTCCTCACCTTCCCTTGCTCGCACCACACGCTCACTCTCCCCAGTGCCCTCCATTTCTTGTTGCGCTGTCCTTCTGTGCGGCCGGTGCCACAAGGGTAAGGCACCCTCTCGTTCACCCCCAAGTTGCGGAAGAAGGACCAGGGTGCCAATGGGTGATCGAAGCGCCCCACAGAACCTGTCGCGCTTCCCTCCTCTAGGCTGGCCGCAACCGTCGCGACACCAAGGAACGGGAGTGGGGCTCCCCTGTTTGTCCTTTGTTCCAACCCCAGAATAGAGCATCGCGAGGTAGGGGGAGACGCCCGCTTGGGCTTGGACCAGCAAGACCGGAGGCCCAGCACCCATGGGCGGCCAAGGCCCAGTCAACGAACAAGTCAAATCCTAGCTAAAATAAGGTATAATTCCTCTTTGCAAGATCAATTCTTTGAATATGATAACTCCTAGACCCTAAGTCCAAAATGCACGAACCTATATATCAAATTGATCAACTCGAATAGATCTTCAACATGAGAATGGTTTCAGACCCTGAATCTTCTTCTAAATCTTTGATAATGCTAGACATGTGATCTTTGACCATGCTTAATGCATATTTGTGATGAATCTTGAATATTTATGTATACCTACCCTCCTAACCTTGAAGTCAATAACTTTTGTACATATTGAGTTTAATGGGAGTCATCATTATCCCTATTGCTCATAAACGACTCCTTTTTGTGTACATATGTGCCTAGTGCAGACTTTGATGATGAACCTTGCCCTAAAATTGCTAATCTTGTTGCTAATGGACAACCACCTAATTTTATTATATGTTTATTATTACCTAATGTTGCTGATCCAAATCATCTTTTAGATCTAGACATCTTGACTCGATGAATCATGATCTAGGGTGCCCTAGTGTGAGTCTTTTGACCCTAGAATACATGTAAATGCATTAAACTTTGGGATGATCATAGAAAGTGCATGGAACATCAAAATGATATGAAACTTGAACCAAACTCTTATGATGGACCCTAGATCATTATGAGGTCATCTAATGTACTAATAACCAACCTTGATACCAACTTGGCCAAAACCATCAAATAAAGATAATCATGGTTAATGATGAGAATCTAATGTATATATGCAATCTTGTTCTTAATCAGGTTTGGCATGAGACTAGATGGTGAAGGATATGTTAGGTTATGAAATCTCTGAATCAGGTATGGGCCTTATCTAGTGATATGACTATCGCTTTCTTGCTTGAAAAGACATATATTATATGCTTGTTTGTCTATTTGCTCAAATATTGCCATGTAGTATTGCTATGTCGTACTCGATGTTTGCTTCATCAGTTTTATAACTTGAACACATATATAGATAGAACTCCATTATAATATTGTTGATAAAGGGTTAGCTCTTGGCTACGGCCTTGAGGTCCCTCTCGTATAAATGGGTTAGCTAAGCTTGAGCACCCTTACGGACCCTTCCGATGGGAAGATGGTCAAAGGCCTTAAACATGTTTGATATTGTTTGTATAATGGAGTGAAATGACATAAAATATGGTTTCGCATTTGTTAAACAATTAACATGTTTATTCTTGTTCGTTTAGTCTTGAAATCTTTTCAAAATTATACAAAGCTTATATATATGTGTATCTTTCAGCCCATACTCAACACCTCGTGTGTTGACCAATTTTTTTCGTATGTTGTTTTTAGGTTCAGAGATAGCTAGAAGGTTGATGGGCTTGGTGAGCTATGCTAGGTGTACTTATTGTAAGATCCAGATATGGTATACATGAGAAGACTTGTATAAAGTGACTCTTGAATATGTAATTCAAATCATATAATATAATGATGTTGCTTAATATATCTTGTTGATTGTTGAGATTATGTTGGTGCCTTTATCTTGTTATCTGTTCATGTGTGCTAAGCTTTACGCTTCCGCATTTCGCCTTTGGTATACGTTTGGTTCATGGGACTGAGATTCCGGTTCCGTGACAGATGGTATCAGAGCATGAACAATAACTACCCCAAACATTGCTCACATGAAACACAAACTAAACTCACTTTACATCTCAACCCTAGAAACTTAATGGAATATCCTTGTAGATTAGGTTGACTTAGCCTTTAGGTTAGAACCTAGATGTTCTAGAACTAGGTGTAGACTTGTGTAAATTACCTCCCTAGACATGATTCGCGGCATGTGCTTAGGATGTCTACACAAGTGTGCACCATGTTCTTGCTAGTTCTCTAGGTGTCATGATACTAGACTACCTAATGAGTGTGGTAACTCGTTTTGGTTTTGGTTTTATTCGAATGGAGTATGGTGGTTTTCATCGAATGTTTCAACGTTGGAGAAAATCTATTTCAAGTACTAGTATATGTACCTATAAAAAATGTTACCACACCCAGAAAGGCAGTGAGTGTCTATGTAACCTAAGAGAAAGAGATGTAACATCAAGTCTAGATGAGAGAGTTTAGATGATAGTCTCTAGAGTTGTCTAGAGCCATGATATAGGTTAGGCATGTGAGTAACCTAGAAACCTAAGATGATAATTATGATATTGATGATGATGTTGATGTTTTATAGGTCCCAATATGTTTGAGGACGGTTAAGTATGTTTGATGATATGAGATTAGTTTGACCATGTAACCCTAGCTAAACCTAGCACCTTGTATGATACATACCACTTGGTTGATGTGATAAACATAGCTAGTGAGTGGACATTCTTGCTTGTACCTAGTCTTGTATGTGTGGAGATATGATATATGGTTAGAGACCAACAGGGGCCTCAATCTATTTACAAAGGAAGACCTCTAGCATGGGACATATGAATAGGGTGACTTGTTGACATAGGTTAGAGTACCTGAACCCCAGAATATTTGAAATGTTGAATATTATGAATGATGAAATACTTGATGATGAGTCCCTAGCTAGAATACTTCTAAGTATATGAGTTGAGTGACCTAGTGTGTGGTTTCCTTGAAAATGTTGAACCCTAGATTTCCTATTATAGATCTAACCCTAGAGAAAGAGGCAATTGAATATTTGATGCTTTATATATAGGTGAGGGAGATGACCCAAGACCCAAGATGATGTATATGATGTGTGATATCCATGATGAGCCTCATATTCGGGTTAGTAATTGTATGTACAGGAGTCTAGCGGTTATCATTGTTTCTTGAAAGATGGGTAGAAATTTGTGTTACAGGTAGAATTTTGTGGTTAAGATGTATTGTTGGACACATATATCTTAGCTTGAGTGGCTTGAACTTGTGGAGATCTTTCTAGATATAAGTGAGAGAATTTGAAAACTATGACGTTGATGATAATGGTGTTCTTAGAATGATGCTTGTACATGAAATATCTCGCTTATGTTTAAAAACTTGAATATGTACGATAAGCCACTCTCATAAGCTAGACCTAATATGCAATCATACTATACATAAAAGATGTAGCCTTAAAATCATGAACTGGATCTGATGATGTCTAGAGATCTTACCTTGAATAATGAGGTTAACATGTCTAACCTCATACCCTAAATGAAAAAAAAATGATGATTAACTCGATATGCCAACGATCTTGGAATCATCACCTAAATAAACATGATGAATAAATTGTTTAATTTTAGATTTGAAATAGAAAAGAAAGAACATAATTGAATAGAGTTGGTAGAAATTTTGGGGAAAGCAAAAACATGCATGAAATCTACTATAAAGATGAGATAAACACTTGATGATAGTCTTGTTTGAAGCCATGACCATGCATATATTCATTTCAGAATTGATAAAATAGATTTTGATGTTACCCCTTGGTCTCATATAAAGATATGAACAAAAACCCTAATGTGCGGACACTAAGGGATGGGTAAACCCTAATGTTGTGATGATGTCGTAATACAACATTAGGGTACAAAGTAATATGTACATAGATGAGATGAGTACACCTTTAAGGATGATAACCTAAGTGTACACCAGATTGTGGGGAATGACTTGACAACTATGGTTGGACACCTAGACTCCATATATATTTTGACTTTGACTCTTAACTATGATCTTGGATACATTTCGAGGACAAAATTCCTTGTAAGGAGGGAAGGATGTGACAACCCCAATTTTTCTCTCTCTTCTATTGTACTACTACTCTCTCATCAAGTGCCCCTTACTCAATTTGATATTAAATACATTTTTGGATGGTTGTGATATTCCAATTTGGTGACTACCATGGTCAATTCTGCAATGTGCGACTTTAATTTGTACTTTTAACTAAGCATCTTGCTATATCATGCCACCTTCCTATATTTAATTATGAACACCAACACCATGATCTTCATACTCTATAATGTATTTCATGCTATCAAGGATTCAATTGTGTTTCCAACAGCGCAAGAATCACCACAATCGGACCTCCCTAGCTCTAGTTATGAAGTTTTGAAATTTTTTCCTTGGATTATTTTGATTGAAGTCGAAATGCTACTCCTTTTGTTGCTTTGGGCCGGCCCTATTGGGGCCCAAGAGTAGGTGCGTGGCCCAGCCACCTAACCCACTTCTTCTGCTCCAGAAAGGGATCGCACGGCTGGAGTGCTTCTTCCAGCCAGATCGGGAAAGGAGTAAGGGCGGCGTTCCTGGACGAAGTGAACCCAAACCCTAGCCTAGATGATGCTTTATATACCCACCCTTCTCAGTCGCCGTCACTCCTCACCTTCCCTTGCTCGCAGCACACGCTCGCTCTCCCCAGTGCCCTCCGATTCTTACTGCGCTGTCCTTCTGTGCGGTCGGTGCCACAAGGGTAAGGCACCCTCTCGTTCACCCCCAAGTTGTGGAAGAAGGACCAGGGAGCCAATGGGTGATCGAAGCGCCCCACAGAACCTTCCGCGCTGCCCTCCTCTAGGCTGGTCGCAACTGTCGCGGCACCAAGGAACGGGAGCGGGGCTCCCCTGTTTGTCCTCTGTTCCAACCCCAGAACAGAGCATCGCGAGGTAGGGGGAGACGCTCGCTTGGGCTTGGACCACCAAGACCGGAGGCCCAGCACCCATGGGCGGCCAAGGCCCAGTCAACGAACAAGTCAAATCCTAGCTAAAATAAGGTATAATTCCCCTTTGCAAGATCAGTTCTTTGAATATGATAACTCCTAGACCCTAAGTCCAAAATGCACGAACCTATATATCCAATCGATCAACTCAAAAAGATCTTCAACATGAGAATGGTTTCAGACCTTGAATTTTCTTTTAAATCTCTAATAATGCTAGATATGTGATCTTTGACTTCTTTGACCATGCTTAATGCATATTTGTGATGAATCTTGAATATTGATGTATACCTACCCTCCTAACCTTTAAGTCAATAACTTTTGTACATATTGAGTTTAATGGGAGTCATAATTATCCCTATTGCTCATAAATGACTCCTTTTTGTGTACATATGTGCCTAGTGCAGACTTTAATGATGAACCTTGCCCTAAAATTGCTAATCTTGTTGCTAATGGACAACCACCTAATTTTGTTATATGTTTCTTATGACCTAATGGTGCTGATCTAAATCATCTTTTAGATCTAGACATATTGACTCGATGAATCATGATCTAGGGTGCCCTAGTGTGAGTCTTTTGACCCTAGAATACATGTAAATGCATTAAACTTTGAGATGATCATAGAAAGTGCATGGAACATCAAAATGATATGAAACTTGAACCACACTCTTATGATGTACCCTAGATCATTATGAGATCATCTAATGTACTAATAACCAACCTTGAAACCAAATTGGCCAAAACCATCAAATAAAGATAATCATGGTTAATGATGAGAATCTAATGTATATATGCAATCTTGTTCTTAATCAGGTTTGGCATGAGACTAGATGGTGAAGGATATGTTAGGTTATGAAATCTCTAAATCAGGTATGGGCCTTATCTAGTTATATGACTATCGCTTTCTTGCTTGAAAAGACATATATTATATGCTTGTTTGTCTATTTGCTCAAATATTGCCATGTAGTATTGCTATGTCGTACTCAATGTTTGCTTCGTCAGTTTTATAACTTGAACACATATATAGATAGAACTCCATTGTAATATTGTTGATAAAGGGTTAGCTCTTGTCTACGGCCTTGAGGTCCCTCTCGTATGAAAGGGTTAGCTAAGCTTGAGCACCCTTACGGACCCTTCCGACGGGAAGATGGTCAAAGGCCTTAAACATGTTTGATATTGTTGGTATAATGGAGTGAAATGACATAAAATATGGTTTCACATTTGTTAAACAATCAACATGTTTATTCTTGTTCGTTTAGTCTTGAAATCTTTTCAAAATTATGCAAAGCTTATATATATGTGTATCTTTCAGCCCATACTCAACACCTCGTGTGTTGACCCATTTTTTTTCGTATGTTGTTTTTAGGTTCATAGGTGGCTAGAAGGTTGATGGGCTTGGTGAGCTATGCTAGGTGTACTTATTGTAAGATCCAGATATGGTATGCATGAGCAGACTTGTACAAAGTGACTCTTGAATGTGTAATTCAAATCATGTAATATAATGATGTTAATTAATATATCTTGTTGATTGTTGAGATTATGTTGGTGCATTTATCTTATTATTTGTTCATGTGTGCTAAACTTTACACTTCCGCATTTCGCCTTTGGTATACGTTTGGTTCATGGGAATGAGATTCCGGTTCCGTGATAATAATCTCCTCGACCTTTACTTATTCCTTTGATCCTCAGCTTCTCTGAATCCTGGGACATCGCGTCCCTAGCCATGCATTGGGAAAAACAGTCGTTAGAGTAAGTGGCATGAGTATTCTAAAATATACATTGCTGAAGAACTAAAATGGGACATTATAAACATGAAACTAACATTAAGCTCTGAATAAAATCTGAAACATAAAGTCTCTTATTTCTTGATCTGAATTCTTATCTTATTCTGGAGTCATGTACTCTGGTAAATAGATCTCATGACCTACACCAAAGTGCCTAGGTCATACTTATCTTATCTAGTTCCCTCTCATCATACTCATGGATGAGATTATGGGCATCTCTAATCTAAGGTATCTTTTACTTATGATTTTTATCTGACTGTGGCCACCATTATACAATAAGTCCTCCTCTGTGACACCGAAATGTCCTCTACGGTGCAACACACCTTCTATTGGCGCAATGTGCTCTCTGTTGACACCGAAGTGTCCTCTATGGTGCAACACACCCTCTGTTGGCACAACATGCCCTATGATATGAAGTAAACACTCCTCTGAACTGGCAACAAATGCCTCTGAATCGTCTCGGGACTCTCTGAATGAGGACTTATTATATAATTTATTATGTGAAGGTTTTGAATTAATTATCTTAATTCTATCTTTACTAAACTCTGAATCTGAACTTATCTGAAATTGAGTACTAATCATGTACTTAGTTTAGAATATGAAATCTAAAATCTGAATCTTTGCTCCTTCAAATCTGAACTGAATCTATTATGGAATTTGGATATGTATTTCAAATTACAACATAATTGAGATTGGGTCTATAACCCATATCATGAATCTTTATTGAAAATCTGGCTACTCATAATGTGAGTAGTCTAAGTCGAATCTATATCTCTTATTCTTAAGTTCTAAACTGAATTCATTGCTGGATTTGAACATGTATCTCATTATCTGGGTAAACCTTATTCTAAAACTCTTATTTAGTATGATTACTTCATTATACCAATTATACCATAAATGAGTCTAATGTCTTATGAGAAAGGATCTGACATGAATATAGAAATACTAAGTATACAAGGTATCTTAAGTCAAGCTTATGAAAGTATCAAAAGTACAACATATCTAAAAATATCAATTCTGACAAGATGGTTCAATCCTTCTTATAAAATATGATGTAACCCTGAAACTTTGCATATGAACTAACATATTAAACCTTAAATATTAAAATAGAAATTTTATAGAATATTGTATTGCAACCTAATCATAACTCAATGTGTCATTATCTTATAATGCCATCATGACCTCATTCAATACATTTTGATCCCAAAAGTACCTTTATTTCTAAAGGTAGAATATGTCTTAATATTCTGAAATTCATATTCTTATATTGTAATTAAATTTTAGATATTATTCATTCTAAGGAATCTAGTTGTTATGTCTATACAGATGTATGAATCTTAATGGCATGTTTCTACTTGAAATCGTAATACATAGTTATGCCTATAAATACGAGAAATCCTGACAACATATGTGTACTTAAATTCTCAATACAAAACTATCCCAAATTTCCAACTAAGTAGGGCTACGTTACATGCAAATCTTATCTTACAATCTTATTCATTAATTTCGAAAAATTTTAAGAAATCTTGTAGGAACATATTTCATTAACTTCCTCATGGATTTGGTCCATGGGTCACAACTATTGTGAGTAACATGCCTCTGTTTGAGATTTTGGATATCTAAACTTACATAATGATAGAGATATGAGAATATTCTTGTTTGCATTAAAATATTAGAACATTGAACCATATAAATTATAAAAGTCTTATCAGGAGACATGTAAACATACTGAACTTAAAATATGAATACTCATGGGCATGAACCACTTACCTATTGTACTGAGGGTGTCTTTAAGGAATTCCTGATTCCATGTTCCATAACATTAATAACCTGGATATCGTCATAGTTCTATTAGTCCATGTATATGTTTCCTCTTTCTATTTCTAAATCTCAAAACCCCATCTTCCTAACTTTATATACCAACTTAGGGTTCTTATTTAGACTAATCATAACTTAAATCTAAAATCACCATAAAATCTTGGTGTTGAAATTAAATAAAAACACTTATTGTATAATTACTATATTCGTTTATACACGAGTCATCTTATGCACTAATATGAACATATACTTCATATAATAAGGATAAATCTCAACATGTTCACATATTTTAAACCTACTAACTCAGTTATGAAATCAAAGTAGAATACCACTATATTACTAATGTCAGACCTAATTAGACATACACATATCACTTCTTATGTCAATATAATCATCTATTATTCTACATAATGGCCACTCAGGTCTAAAACTAATTACTAATATAATAATACAAGAAACTCCATCGAATATATAGAAAAGTAATCATACAATGTAGTAAGATCTTGTATTAAAATACCAGATCATTTCATAATCAGACTATGGGTGAAATACCCAACATACCCTTATTAGGGTTTACATTAAAAACCTTATTCAAACTTCATATAAAAATGATCAAGCTTTGAAATTATGTTAAATACATCAATATATAGTTATTACTAAATTTTCAAGAATTTATGAAGTCGTTTCCTATTTTTAATATCCAAAACATTGAAATCTTATATATCTTGAAAATTAAATTATACTAATTATCAAAAGTCTGAAAAACCATTTGCAACCATTTTTATAAGATAATAGACATCATAAGCTTTCCACAGACACCTTATTTGGTAAAATCCGAGTTTCCTAGCCCAAGATATAAATTTTTCAAAATACCTGAACTTGAATTGATCTCAGCCGTTGCTTCAAGATCGGTGGATTCAGACTAGTGGGTGCCCCCCCTTCCTTTCCCTTGTTCACGGATCCCCAGATGGGTCCGGCTTCTTATTGACCCGGGTGCACAAGAAGCACCCCCGACTCCTTCCTGTAGGAGCGCCGCTGGGACTACCAAGTCCGGCGAGCAGCTGCATCCCAGCAGCTCCTCCCACCGCCGACGGAGGGTGCCGAAAATCTCTGCCTTCTGCATTTATTCTTGAGCGTTCAACTCCCTGGCCCCGTCTTGATCTCTGCATCACTCGCTAATCTGGGGGAAAGGTGCCCTGTTTCACACCTAAAATAGAGCAGCAACACTTCGACCTCTACGGTCGGTGTCTGGGCAATCTCCATGCGAGGTGGAGCCTTTGTTGGCTACGACTTGGCCATCCTGGATGAGTGGTGCCACAATGTTTGATAAAAGCCATGATTGGAGGTCCAAGTCAGAAGAACTCCAAGTTGTTGGCCAACCCTTCCCCTTTTTACTTGCGAACACTGTGGCCTCCACTTGGTTGCCTCCGACGACATTGATATTGGTGCTCAGGCCATCACAACTCGTGTCTAGACCTCAATCAACTTCTTCCAATCTCCATGGTTTGGGCGGTTCCGTCAGTGAGCACTAGTAGGATGAGAATAGAGACTCCCTGCCCCCTCCCTTTCACAGACGCCATGGCTCCCTCTTCATCATTTCTTCCTCATGTATTCTTTGTCTCTCTTAAATCAAGCCAAAACCCTATCTTCGGATTCGTAACTCCATGCACTTAGTAGAATAGAGTCTTTTATAGCCTTCATGTTCGAGATCTCACCCATCAAAACCCCCTTTCATTCGGACTCCGTTTGAGTCATGTTTCACCTGTGTGTTTTGTAGTCGACAATTCTGAACATTATTATTATTTGTTTACTTAGTTTTGCATAAAAGTCTAGTTTCTATAAATAATTATATATTCTATACTATGAGCCTGTTTAGTGTCAAATTTTAGAATTAACACTATATTTTCATTACCTTTCCTTTGACAAAATTATACATCAAGGTTAATAAGATAGACAATGCAAAATTACCTTTTAAGTAAAATTGAATAAATACTAAATTAATTATTTAGGTCTCTAGATAATTTAAAATCATTTAAAATTTTACTAATAATCTTACATTTTAATTCTACATCTATGAAAAATATCTTGAGCATTTATCATGACCATGAAACACTAAATACCCAAATTTGCACTCCAACGACCCATATATAAGCTATGATTGGGCCAAATGGGCTAGAATTGGACTCTAGGTCACATGGCGCATTCCGTAGTTTTACAAAGGGTCCATGAGCTTGATTATATTTCAAAACATGAAAAACAAGTCTTCGATCAATATAATTTATCAATTGAATCTCATGTATGACTGGCATGAGATCAGTATTTCTTTAGTTACATGACATGAAGACCTAAGATAGGTCTAAGGATCAAGCCATGAATTGGATCATCATATTATATATTCATCACATTATTGTTCATTGGAACAATTCATTTATATTCATATACAACTGACTACAATCATATACATTTAAGTCATTATGTGTGTATTGGTTGATCAGATGGCTCGTATTACACATTTTGTGAACTTAAGTACATGCTTAGCCATGATTATGTTCATTACATCCCTTGGCATGCCTTTACTAGCAAACCCCACATTAAAGGCTTACTTTAGCCATGAAATTGAGGATGTTACAATTCTACCCACCTTAAAATAAATTTCTTCCTCGAAATTTCTCTAGGCTACTAGCCACCTTAGGGTTCTTCTTACTTCTTCATTTATTATAAGGCACACTTACGTTCAAAAATTTGCATGAAAATAGATATGTAATGTATTTTTATAAAATATCTATGTAAGCATTTTCTATCACCTTGGTTTATTTCTCAATCCATACTTAGGGGTTATGAAACTAAACTTGGCTCTATACTTAGGACATCAATTTCAACTTTTTATGGCTTTCTAACATTAGATACATGTGATTCTTTAATCTTAGGCCCTTCAGGTAGCTCCTACATTCCTAGATATGTGGTGATCAGGCACATACCCAGAGATGTGGGATCCTGACATGCTATCCCTCACTGGTCTACTAATACATGTGTCCCATACCACATGGACTAGAAAGAAAGGAGAGATGCATCAAAGATCTCATACTCATAACATTCCTCTTCAATTCTCAATTGGATGGCTATAACCACTGAGAATGGAGAGGGTATATCATTAGATAGGATGAGGTGAGAGATAAACTAGGTAAACATCTATTTTTGACAACTCTATCTCTTCTAATGTGAAAACTCTTAGTCATTCTAGGACATGGTATACTCCTTTGGAAATCTATCCCTGAACCCTAACCTTACCTATTCATGCTAGGGTGACCATGAGAATCATATTTGTCTAGTGGCCATTTACCAAATTGCTATGATACCATATTGTGACGCCCAAATTTTCATAACACATGAGAGGAAGCTATAAATTTTTTTTTTCATCTGGGAGTGTCACAAACATGATAATCATTGCAATTAAAGCAAATGAAACACTTTGCATAACTTTAAAAATGATTCATACATGGTTTCTATCAATAGAAAACTACACCATGTTAAACAATAAAATCTAATCTAATTAACAACACTACTAGACATAATAAAAAGATGTCAAAACTCTAGATCGTCTAGGTAAATGGCACCCCACTAGGAAAGCTTGATAATCTCCTCGACCTTTACTTGTTCCTTTGATCCTCAGCTACTCTGAGTCCTGCGGACATCACGTCCCCAACCGTGCAATGGGAAAAATAGTCGTTAGAGTAAGTGGCATGAGTATTCTAAAATATACATTGTTGAAGAACTAAAATGGGACATTATAAACATGAAACTAACACTAAGCTCTGAATAAAATTTGAAACATAAAGTCTCTTATTTCTTGATCTGAATTCTTATCTTATTCTGGAGTCATGTTCTCTGGTACAAAGATCTCATGACCTACACCAAAGTGCCTAGGTCATACTTATCTTATCTAGTTCCCTCTCATCATACTCATGGATGAGATTATGGGCATCTCTAATCTAAGGTATCTTTTACTTATGATTTTTATCTGACTGTGGACACCATTATACAATAAGTCCTCTGTGACACTGAAGTGTCCTCTATGGTGCAACACACCCTCTATTGGCACAACGTGCCCTCTGTTGACACTGAAGTGTCCTCTATGGTGTAACGCACCCTCTGTCGGCATAACATGCCCTCTGAAATGGAGTAAACACTCCTATGAACTGGCAACAGTTGCCTCTAAATTATCTCGGGACTCTCTGAATGAGGACTTACTATATAATGTATTATGTGAAGGTTTTGAATTAATTATCTTAAGTCTATCTTTACTAAACTCTGAATCTGAACTTATCTGAAATTGAGTACTAATCATGTACTTAGTTTTGAATCTAAAATTTGAAATCTGAATCTTTGCTCTTTCAAATCTGAACTGAATCTATTATGGAATTTGGATATGTATTTCAAATTACAACATAATTGAGATTGGGTCTATAACCCATATCATGAATCTTTATTGAAAATCTAGCTACTCACAATGTGAGTAGTCTAAGTCTGAATCTAAATCTCTTATTCTTAAGTTCTAAACTGAATTCATTGCTGGATTTGAACATGTATCTCATTATCTGGGTAAACCTTACTCTAAAACTCTTATTTAGTAAGATGACTTGATTATACCAATTATGCCATAAATGATTCTAATATATTATGAGAAAGGATCTGACATGAATATAGAAATACTAAGTATACAAAGTATCTTAAGTCAAGCTTATGAAAGTATCATAAGTACAACATATCTAAAAATATCAATTCTAACAAGATGGTTCAATCCTTCTTATAAATATGATGTAACCCTAAAACGTTGCATATGAACTAACATATGAAACCTTAAATATCAAAATAGAAATTTAATAGAATATTGTATTGCAACCTAATCATAACTTAATGTGTCATTATCTTATAATGCCATCATGACCTCATTTAATACATTTTGATCAAAAAAGTACCTTTATTTCTGAAAGTAGACTACGTCTTAATATTCTTAAATTCATATTCTTATATTGTAATTCAATTTTAGATATTATTCATTCTAAGGAATCTAGTTGTTATATCTATACATATGTATGAATCTTAATGGCATGTTTTTACTTGAAATTGTAATACATAGTTATGCCTATAAATACGAGAAATCCTGACAACATATGTGTACTTCAATTCTCAATACAAAACTATCCTAAATCACCAACTAAGTATGGATACATTACTTGCATATCTTATCTTACAATCTTATTCATTAATTTTGAACACTTCTAAGAAATCTTGTAGGAACATATTTCATTAACTTCCTCATGGATTTGGTCCATGGGTCACAACTATTGTGAGTAACATGCCTCTATTTGAGATTTTGGATATCTGAACTTACATAAGGATAGAGATATGAGAATATTCTTGTTTGCATTAAAATCTTAGAACATTGAACCATATAAATTATAAAAGTCTTATCAGGAGACATGTAAACATACTGAACTTAAAATATGAATACTCATGGGCATGAACCACTTACCTCTTGTACTAAGGGTATCTTTAAGGAATTCCTGATTCCAAGTTCCATAACATTCATAACCTGGATATCATCATAGTTCTATTAGTCCATGTATATGTTTCCTCTTTCTATTTATAAATCTCAAAACCCCATCTTCCTAACTTTATATACCAACTTAGGGTTCTTATTTAGACTAATCATAACTTAAATCTAAAATCACCATAAAATCATGGTGTTGAAATTAAATAAAAACACTTATTGTATAATTACTATATTCGTTTATACATGAGTCATCTTATGCACTAATATGAACATATACTTCATATAATAAGGATAAATCTCAAACATGGTCACATATTTAAAACCTAATAACTCAGTTATGAAACTAGAGTAGAATACCATTATATTACTAATGTCAGACCTAAGTAGACATACACATATCACTTCTTATGTCTAGATAATCATCTATTATTCTACATAATGGCCACTCGGGTCCAAAACTAATTACTAATATAATAATACAAGAAACTTTGTCAAATATATAGAAAAGTAATCATACAATGTAGTAAGATCTTGTATTAAAATACCAGGTCATTTCATAATCAGACTATGGGTGAAATACCCAAAATACCCTTATTAGGGTTTACATTAAAAACCTTATTCAAACTTCATATCAAAATGATTAGGCTTTGCAATTATGTTAAATACATAAATATATAGTTATTACTAAATTTTCAAGAATTTATGAAGTCGTTTCCTATTTTAATATCCAAAACATTGAAATCTTCTATATCTTGAAAATTAAATTATACTAATAATCAAACGTCTGAAAAAGCCTTTGTAATCATTTTTATAAGATACTAGACATCATAAGCTTTCCACAAACACCTTATTTGGTAAAATCCGAGTTTCCTATCCCAAGATATAATTTTTTTAAAAATACATGAACTTGAATTGATCTCAGCCATTGGTTCGAGATCGGTGGATTCAGACTAGTGGGCGCCCCCCCCCTTCCTTTCCCTTGTTCACGGATCCCCAGATGTGTCTGGCTTCTTGTTGACCCAGGTGCACGAGAAGCACCCCCGACTCCTTCCTATAGGAGCACCGCTGGGACTACCAAGTCCGGCGAGCAGCTGCATCCCAGCAGCTCGTCCCACCGCCGACAGAGGGTGCCCAAAATCTTTGCCTTCTCCATTTATTCTTGAGCATTCAACTCCCTGGCCCCATCTTGATCTCTGCATCACTCGCTGATCTGGGGGAAAGGTGCCCTATTTCACGCCTAAAATAGAGCATCAACACTTCGACCTCTGCGGCCGGTATCTGGGCAATCTCCATGCGAGGTGGAGCCTTTGTTGGCTATGACTTGGCCATCCTAGATCAGTGGTGCCGCAAGGTTTGATAAAGGCCATGATTGGAGGTCTAAGCCAGAATAACTCCAAGCTGTCGGCCAACCCTTCCCTTTTTTACCTGCAAAACTGTCGCCTCCACTTGATTGCCTCTAACGACATTGATAGCGGCGCTCAGGCCATCACAACTCGTGTCTAGACCTCAATCAACTTCTACCAATATCCATGGTTTGGGCGGTGCCGTCACCAAGCACTAGTAGGATGAGAATAGAGACTCCCTGGCCCTACCCTTTCACATCCGCCATGGATCCCTCTTCGTGTTTTCTTCTTCATGTATTCTTTGTCTCTCTCAAATCAAGCCAAAACCCTAACTTCGGATTCATAATGCCATGCACTTGTTAGAATAGAGTCTTTTATAGCCTTCCTGTTTGAGATCTCACCCATCAAAACCCCCTTTCATTTGGACTCTGTTTGAGTCCTGTTTCACCTGTGTGTTCTGGAGTCGGCAAGTCTGAACATTATTATTATTTGTTTATTTAGTTTTGCATAAAAGTCTAGTTTCTATAAATAATTATATATACTATACTATGAGCATATTTAGTGTCAAATTTTAGAATTAACATAATTTTCATTACCTTTCCTTTGACAAAAGTCTACGTCAAGGTTAATAAGATGACAATCCAAAAGTACCTTTTAATTAAAATTGGATAAATACTAAATTAATTACCTAGGTCTCTAGATAATTTAAAATCATTCAAAATTTTACTGATAATCTTACAGCTACATCTATGAAAAATATCTTGAGCATTTGTCATGACCATGAAACACTAAATTCCCAAATTTGCACTCCAACGACGCATATGTAAGCTATGATCGGCCCAAATGGGCTAGAATTGGACTCTAGGTCACATGGCACATTCCATAGTTTTACAAAGGGTCCATGAGCTTGATTTTTTTTAATTAAGTCAGGAGGTACTTTTATTCATCCTACCCTTCTCGTGTAGGCGAAATCAAGACAAAAGGATATACACCCCGCGTTATCTGTGGTAACCCAAAAAAAGATAGGCATCAAAGAAAGGACAACGTAACACCACATTACAATAGTCCTAGCCCACTCAAAACACAAAACACCAACTATATATCTATCCACTCTATAGCTATGTAAGGTGTGTATCTATTTTCCAAAATAGCAAGTCCCCTGACTCGCATAGGGAGAAGACCTGGCTCACTGACCACGTACGACTCATGTCTATCGGATCCCCAAATCCCAAGCTCACGCGGGACAGAGTTAATCAATCTGTGACAAGCATACCCAATGATATCTTCTTCTCTCACAACCCTTTTAATTTCACAGAACCAGGTGGTCAGCTACCATGAACATGTACCATCCTTCCAAATGTTGTTGACAGTAGCTTCATTGTCAATTTCCATGATGGATATATTCAGATTATGTTCTTTAGCAAGCTTGAGTGCAATGATACATCCTTGAGTGAAAGCCTCATCCATGCATTGCCCATTGACCCAAAATCTGAAAGCAAGCCTAATATAACCATGAAAATTTCTAATGCAACCTGCAATCCAAAATCTTTTGTATCCATCCGTCTGCATAATATATCCAGCAGTCAGGTTAACTTTGAGGTTAGTAATGTCAGGCTTCTTCCATCTCAGTAATTTAAGACGCCTCATCTTGAATTTGTGACAAAGGAAACCATCTCTTTCCATCCTATCATATAAATCCTTCTGTTCTAGCTTCTTGAAAGATTTATTTTGGATCTTATTAGTTGTTGTGATAATATCACTCCATATCTTGCTTGCCCGCAGAGGTGTATCTCCATATTTGTTGCCACAACGAATTTACCATACAGCCCACAAAATTTGAGGTATAAGACAAGATATCAACCATCCCATGAAGTTGGTATCGCTGTGTTTCATCTTCCATGAAGTAAAGAAGGCATTTAGATTGGTAAGATCTAGATTGTCCCCTGTGTCTAGAAGGTGAATCACTTTATGCCAGAAAAACCGCACAGGTTCACTGTCTAGGAATAAGTGCTTCATTGTCTCCATATTACGGTTATCACAACAACTACATCCTGAGGCAAGGGGTATCATGCATCTGGTTATATTGTCGTCTGTGGGGATGGCAGCGTTCATAATCTTCCAAGTGAAGTAGACCTCTTTTGGAGTTGCATCGGCCAACCAGAACCAAGGAGAAGGTGGATTGTTCGGATTCTCCTGATTCATCAAGACTTTCTTGGCGGATCTAACATTGAAATTTCCATGGTAAGAGTGTTTCCAAATCAAGAGGTCATCAACGTCATCAATTACAATGCAAGCTTTTGCAATCATCTCTAAACCTTTAGGTAGAATGATTAAAGAAAGTGCATTCCAATCCCATCCAACCTCATCATCCCAGAAATCATGAACTTTGAAATCCAATCTCGTATCAGATTGGTTAATAGCAAATCGGTCCAAGGTAGCATCACACCATCTTTCGTGCCAAAAGGACACATTGCCTCTTCCAATTATCCACAAGGAACTTTGAATGACATTAGGAAAGCATTTCCATAGCTTTTTCCAGAAGGGTGATGCAAAAGATCCTCTCTTAAGTTGAAAAGGAACAATTCCACTATGATTCACATACTGATTTTGATATTTATCCTTGCAGAACTTTGCCCAAATTGATTCTCCTGACATAATTTCCCAGCATGCCTTCATTCTGAACGCCTTCGCAGTAATCTGAAGAGGATACATTCCCAAACCTCCCATAATTTTAGGCAACGAAATTCTGTCCCAAGCGAACCAGGCTTTGCGATGTCCCTTATCCCGTGCACTCCATAGAAAAGTTGATAGCATATGATTAATCTGTTTTATCACACTACTTGGTGTTTCCATAGCCGCCATGCAATATAAGCTGGTTGTGGATAAAGTATGTTCAATCAGAGTTTTACGTCCTACAAATGATAATAAATTCTCTTTCCATAAAGCAACCTTGACATTAATTTTTTCAATCAAAAAATCAAAATGTTGTGCTTTGGTTCGAGATCTACTGATGGGTATCCCAAGGTATGCAAAGGATTCACCCAGAGGTTCTATATGAAGAGCATCTGAGATTTTCTCCATTGTCTTTGTGCTATTTCCGCCACACCAGAAACCTGATTTGCTCTTGTTGACAAGCTGACCCGATACCGCTTCATATTTAGTGAGGATGTTGTTGACACAAATCAGGGATTTGTCAGATGCTTTGGTGAAAAGGATGCCAAAACACAAAAATAAGTCTTCGATCAATATAATTTCTCAATTGAATCTCATGTATGACTGGCATGAGATCAGTATTTTTTTAGTTACATGACATGAAGACCTAAGCTAGGTCTAAGGCTCAAGCCATGAATTGGATCATCATATTATATATTCATCACATTATTGTTCATTGGAACAATCATTTATATTCATATACAACCGACTACAATCATACACATTTAAGTCATTATGTGTGTATTGGTTGATCAGATGGCTCGTATTACACATTTTCTGAACTTAAGTATGTACCTAGCCATGATTATGTTCATTACATCCCTTGGCATGCCTTTACTAGCAAACCCTACATTAAAGGCTTACTTTAGCCATGAAATTGAGGATGTTATAGTACGACTCCTTCTGGTGCCTTGTGCAATAAGGCGATCAGAGTTCCAGGTGGTCTGTGTGGACTACTTCAGAGGCGGGAGACTTCTGCCGCTTGGAGGAGAGTTGTCAATCTTGACAGTCCCGGTGACCAGGAGCTGCATAGACACCATCCAAGACCGGAGGTGAAGACCGCACTAGCTGCGGGGTAATGTAGCCGAGCAAGCCTCGGGATAAGGTACTCCTCTACAAAACATCCTTCCTACTATATAGACATTGACGTGATTCCTTTGTTCTGGGTTTGTGGAGAAATTTTTTTATTTCTTCTTCCTTCTCTGCCTCCCCTAAAACCCAACACTTTATTCTTTGTGAAATTGTTGAAATGGCTTACGTCACCGATCATGTGCTTTGTGCTGCCACTATCAACAATCCATCTATCTTTTCCCTATAAGAAAGGAGAATGTCGGTTCCCAACTCAAACTATGGGATCCAGAGTTAGCTTGGGGACCGATTTCATCTTTGGGTTGGTCCCCTTAGGCTTGTAAGGACAATAAGTGGAATAATGATCATCACATTTGCAATAAGAACAAACCATAGGATTCTTAGTGCCCGAAGATTCTCCTATAAATAAAGAGATCCCCTTGCTCTTTTTCTTACCTTTGGCCTTACTCTTGCCCTTTGAGGCTCCCCCAACAAATCCCAAACCACTAGTACCACTTTGTTGGGTAGAATGATCAAGGATTTCATTTAGAGAGTTCTTCCCTTTGAGGAATTTCTACAAGGACGATCTCAATCTATGGTTATCATCATTCAAAGAAATAATAGTAGAAGATAAACTAGATACATCATCCCTAGCATGCACAAGATCAACCTCAAGACATAAAACTTTAGTAAGATATGAATCTTTTTCAAGAGAGATAGCATCAACATTAACACTAGGCAACAAAGGTCTAGAAGATACATCATTTACTTGACTAAGCAACCTACCATTTTTAGATTTTAGCATTTGAATCTCAATGAGAAAAACATATCTCTCTTCTATACGAACATCAATAAGCAACTTAAAGTCAACATTTTTAGTTTTAAGCAATTCAGTTCTTTTAGGCAATTTTTGTTCTCTTCCTTAAGATTTTAAATGTTCATAAGGTAGACACCATTCTCAACTTCAACCTCATTGTAATGGAGTTCAAGATCAAGGTATTGCCCTTGCAAATTATCAATACTCTCAAGGTTGGTTTTCTCATTCAATTCCAAAATTTCAAGCTTAGCATAAAGATCATCAATATTTTTCCTAACCATTTTCTTTTAGATTTACATTTAGCAAAAGAAGAACGGGTAGTAAAAAGCATGTCAATAATATCTTTTTTAGGAAATTCATGCAAACTTACCTCACTTACCTCACCAATCTCTTCACTTGTAGAGGCCATGAGAGAAAGTTGGCACTCTCCATCTTATTCGGAGCTAGAGTTGCTTGAAGATGAAGCTTCCCAAGCTGCATGAGCTGCATTCTTGTGTCTCTTTTCTTTCTTGTCCTTCCTCTTGTGCTTGCTCTCCTTCTTTTAATCATCTTCTTTCCTTGAGCTGCTCTTATAGTGAGACTTTCTTGACTTTGGGCATTCACTCTTGTAGTGCCCCTTTGGACCACACTTGTAGCATCTCAGAGTAGAGGAGGAGGAGGCTTGATTTCCCTTGAAGTGCTTGCCCTTGATGTAGTTGGCTTCATGCTCACTAGGGCCTTCATCTTCACTAGAGGAGGGGGAAGAAGTCTGGAAAGCAAGTTTTTGTTGAAGGATAATGACCACCACTTGTGCTTTGAAAGCACTATCTTTGATCTTCTTGGCTTCCTTCTCTTCTTGGTCAGCTTCTTCTTTGCTTGTCATGTCTAGGCTCATGGACTTGAAGATTGCCAATGAGTTCTTCAGTTGGGATGTCACCAAGGCTCTTCAATGGAGGTGACCTTTGACTCCCATCTCTTTGGAATAGTTCTCAAGATCTTTGAGTTGATGATGCCTCACTCCAAAGTGTTGCCCAAAGTAGCCAGCCCGTTGATGATGACATTTAGCTTTGAATACATCTCCACAATGCCTTCTTTCTTTCCCATCTTGAAGTTCTCTAGAAGGCTTCTCAACATGGAGATCTTTGCCTCCTGGACTTGCTTTGTGCCTTCATATGTGATGCACAACTTGTCCCAAATCTCATAGGTGGTGTCCCATGATGAGATCAGGTTGAACTTTGTGGGAGTGAGGGTTGCGTAGAGGATGCTAATGGCCTTTGCATTGGGTTGAGCCTTCTTGATTAAATATTTTTTTTTTATTTTTAGTTATAATTTCATTTTTGTTGGTTTGTGTAATATTAATATATATTGTATTTGTACATTTACAACTAGTTGACTTGTATTTTTATTATACAATATAAATTTGTTAAATTGAATAGCTCCAAACACACATAAGGATCATAGAAGTGTTATTGAAACAAGCATTTCATGATTTTTACTTGATTATATAAGAAGAAAATAATCCAAAAGCAATAGATGTGAATTAATATTAAGGTTACAACAACAACCATGTGAAGAGAAAATAATATAATTTTATCTAGATCCAGATGATAACATAAACGAACACACTCATCAAATAAAGAACCACATATGTAAACCGTAAGTGAAGCACATATATCATAGATCCATATACAAACTAGATAAATGCCTTCACAAAGGAATATATACAATATTGTACAATATGTACACAAATAAACTAAGCATGCCTCCACGTCCACGTTCACATCCACGTCCACGTCCACATCCACGTCCACATCATCCTCGTCCACGTCCACGTACCTCAGACTCCTGAGTAGGGATCTCATCTGGAGATGTCTCAATGAGTGACAATTGTGTAGTAGTACTAGGCTGACAAGGTCCATCGTAGAAATGGAAAGTTGGAAGTGGGTTGAGGGGTTTATGAAAATTATGTTGACCTAGAGGTTATACATTGTCCATATTTTGATAATGACTCAACCATTCTATTCATATATATCTAATATGTGTATTCAAGATTGATCTCAGGTTTTAGGTACATGAAAATAATCAATTTACACAAGCCCTAGCTTGTCAAAGTTCAAGTCAAATGCAATGCAAGTGTGCTAATAAGGAAATCCCTTCAAACGACCTTAGAAGAATTTTGTAATCACTTGTATTGATGATATGACTTATAACTAAGATGAGAAAATTATGTGGGATATTTAGTACCAAGTTTTAATCACTTTTTAATCACATTAGAAAGTTGATCACAGACTTCTGATTGGTCGAGTTTCAATCTCGACCGATCCCTTGGATCAATTTTCTAATAATGTGCATCGGTCAAGTTTTGCATTCATAGAACTCGACCGAACGACTTACTGACCAAAATATGATTTTAGCTGATTGGTCGAGTTTCCCAAGATAAACTTGATCGATAGTTTGAAAATTGGGTTTGTCTTTTAGCTGATCGGTCGAGTTACCTTTATTAAAACTCAACTGAATGTACTGTATGAAAAACACAAAAAGAGTGATTCTAACCATTGGTGACTTATTTGGACGAAAATAGAACTGTTGCCTTGAGAAAAAATGGCTATATTTCTGCCCTAAGTGTTCCCCAACTCAAGGGATCACCCCCAACTATAAATAGGACCTCTTGGAGTTAATTCTAAGGTTGCACATTCATTACATTCAAGGTCCTTGTATAGTTGAGTGTGCTACTACTCCTTGAGCCCCTTTCTCTCTCTATTTTACACTTCATTTTATGATTTGTGAGTGAGTTGAGATTATTGTAAGAGAGCTCCTGTAACATTCCAGGATTTGAGGCCTCGGATAAAACACTCTTAAAAGGAATGATTGGACTACCCATATCACCAATGTGCACCTCCTTTTCCAGGAGCCCATCACTAAAGAACTTCATAGTTAAGCGTGCTCGGATTGGAGTAGTACTAGGATGGGTGACCAGTCGGGAAGTTGATCCTGGCTTGCGCGTCAATGTGGACAAAGTCCACAGTTAAGGCTAGTGGTGGTTTGTGGGGCCAGTCATCATTCCTGAAACTCTACTTGAGTCGTGGGCAGTGGGCCCGATCATTACAAATTGTAACATCCCAGGATTTGAGGCCTCGGATAAAACACTTGGACGTATTGTTCCACTACAGGGCAATACTTCATGAACCTAAACGTATTAGCCCCACTAAGAGGCAATACGCCTCGGTTTTTGACGCACCGCTCCAAACGATGACATATTGCTCCGTCAATGTGTCAGGATCAGAGATACTTTCCTCTCTCTGGAAGCAATACATTCTTACTCTTGACATATTGGCCCTACACAAAGACTATACATCCCTCTCTCTGCGTAACCTGCACGGACGTATTGCCCTTGCAAGGAGCAATACTTCTCAGACTAGACATATTGACATGCAAACATATCATTTTAGAAATAAAGTTTTTAATCATACCAATTTGGTAATTAAAATAGAGTTTTTCCCTGAAACCCCCCTCTATTTTCACATAATTCCAGAAAAACCCCTCTAGTTTCAGTAATTCTAGCCAACCCCCTCTCTCTTTACCCAAATTCCCATTTCCCGCCTCTTCTATTCACTCCGTTACCTGCCTTGACGGAATAGCAGCTGCTTTTTTTTCATTTCATTCTTTCACCTCCTATTAAATGATATCAATGATGTAATAAAAATATTTTAACGATGTTTTGGTGTGTGCTTTAATTTTAGATTCCATCGGGTTAAGTAAATTTTAGTCATAAAATATCAGTCTAGTCATAAAACCAGACCAGAGACGTCAAGTCCATTCCCGAACTGTTTTAAGATTGATCTATCCCATTTCATAAATTTTGAAAGTTCAGTCTTCGGTTCGGTCCGATCTAAAATCACTCAGAAAGCAAGCCGGATTGATATCTAATGTAGATATACAATACTAAGTAACAATTAATTATAAATTACAAATATTAACACTATTAGTGTAAAAATTTAATATCTTTTTTATATTAGTGTTACAACTAATTAAGGTGATTTAATTTTTACTTTTAAATAAGTTAAAAAATAGAAAGTCGGGTTGCGGTTCCAACGATGGAGTCTATTTCATGTATTTTCAAAACGGTCTTGTCACACCTTAAACCGGTATAACCTATGATCTATAATTTTTTTTACTAATTCGATCATTAGTCGGTTCGTTCTGGTTTCAGGCATATACTCACCGAGCTCGTGCAAATATCAGTTTAGCCATAAAATCAGACCAGAGACGTCAGGTCCATTCCCGAACCATTTCAAGATTGATCTGTCCCATTCTATAAATTTTGGAAGTTCAGTCAGTTTGATCCGGTCCAAAATAAATAAGAATGTGAGTCGGATCGATATCCGATGCAAATATACAATACTGACTAATGAATACAAATAGTAACACATAACATAAAAAATTATTGTCTTTTTTATATTAGTGTTATAACCAATTAACATGATTTAATTTTCACTTTTAAATAAGGTAAAAAAATAGAAAATTTGGTTACTGTCTCAACGTTCCAGTCCAGTTCTAGTCTATTTTCAAAAGCCGGTCTTATCCCACCTTAAACCGGTACAACATATTATCTATAATTTTTATACTAATTCGATCATTGGTCCGGTTCATTCCGATTTCAGACATATGCTCACCCCAAACTGAATTAGACAAAATGTGGACATGAAGCAGACCGACCCAATCCAACCGGGACTGGTTTAAAATTGATTAAACCGACAAAATCTAAAATCAAAACATGTACCAAAATATCGCTAAAATATTTTTTCCCATCATTGATATCATTTAATAGAAGGTAAAAGAATGAAATGTGAAAGCCAAAAAAAAAAAAGAATGGGTGCTATTCCGTCACGGCAGGTGACGGAATGAGTAGGAGAGGGGGTAAATGGGAATTTGCGTAAAGAGAGAAGGGGTTGGCTACAATTACTGAAACTAGAGGCGGTTTTCTGGAATTATGTGAAAGCAGAGGGGGGTTTTGGGAAAAAACTCATTAAAATACGTAAACATGCCAATTTTTTTTGCCTTGTATTTATGGTATTGTTTTACTAACTATGATGTTATCTTTTCCTCCATGTAATCCGATCTCGCGCGATTGTAATAATAAATTTTCCAAGATAACTTATCAAAAAACCAATTAATGGGAATTTTGGATGATGAATCCAAGATTTTCATTGATCTACTGCAAGAAAGGATGCCTCCTATTCTGCATTTTTACATTACGGCTCCTCTAGAATCGTAGGCAGCCCCCTGTTGGCAGGAGGGTTCCCCTTTTGCAGTTCCCAGCTGCTGGTACCAGTACCACCACCATCTAAAGTAAAGGCGGCAAACAACCCGGCGGCCCCCATCTGCTTGTTGATCATACGTGCGGCATAGTGAGGGACCTTCATTTTGCTGTTCAGGTTCTTCTTGTTCTTGCCAAACTCGTTGTCCTGCTGCAAGCAGGATCTGACCAACATGAGGGAGTCCATGAGGCTTTCCTTGGGCATGCCCATCGCGTCGTACGCCTGCGCCCTCCTCCAAAGGGTCCTTCTCAAGCCGCCGCGGCTGCCGCCTCCTAGCGCCAGCCCCCTCGTGGCGTCGCTGACGGCGGACTCTGGGTCGCCGAGCAACAAGTGGCACTGGGCACGGTTGCTGTGCGCCACTGCCCTGTCCCTCCTGTAACCCAACGGGCACAGAGTCAGCGCCTCACCGTAGAGACTCGCCGCGGCTTTCACATCTCCCGCTCGGAACCTGTCGTTACCCCGTCGAGTCCTTGCCCCGGCCAGGGCTCGTCGATGGTTCATCTCATCCTCTGTCATCCTTTCCTCCCGACGTCTCCTCTCTACCTTGAGCTCCCACACTTCCTCGATCACCGCTCTGCTTCTGCTGCAGACGCCGCCGGCCTCTGCTTTCCCGTCTTGAACTTCTGATGTTGTGAACGACTGCAGCAACGCTTGCGTTATGGCGTCTCCGACATTGACTCTCCTGGAACCCAGGTTCTGGAGCTCGACGAGGTCGGCGAGACAGGGTGCGACTCCGTTGATGACCTTCTGTCTTACCTCCGTGTCGCCCAACAACATGACCAAGCAATCAACGCCCATATACTGCCAGTCGTCAGACGAACGAGTGAGACGGCAGAGGCTCTCGACGGTCTCCGGACAGGACGCCACTGCAGCCCGGCCTTCCTCCGACCTACACAATATTCTCATCAGCCCCACTCCAGCCGGGGTCGAGCCTCCGTTGGCCAACCCACCCCACATGCCAGCCAGATCCTTGAGAAAAGCAGGGTGACATGTTATCCGGCGCCGCGCCCTAACACCGTGCTCGTCCCGCCTGGACGCGAAGCAACAAAGCAAGTACAGCGACCAGCACTGTAGCTGGCTCGCCCACTCCTCAGCCCTCTTCTCCTCCGTCTCCGAACCGCCGAGACCGCGGGTCAGGAGGCTCTTCTGGTACAGCAACGTCCACGTCTCGCCGCCATCTCGATACAACTCCGAGCTCGTCGCCCGAGCAGCGACGAAGTTGGTGTACACTGCTACGATGCAAGTTGACGCCACCCGCATAGCCAACTCCACGATCTCCTCCTCATACCGAGCGATAGCAGCGAACGGCGCGCCGTCGTAGCTGGCCAGGTGACCGAGCGCACGCACCGCCGCGCGCTGCTCGACCCACGTCATCCCGCCGCGGAACAAGCCCAGCAAAGGAGCTACGGCGCCGGCCTCGGCAGCGAGCTCGGCGTGGCGCCGCGACGAGATGGTGTAGGAGCCCAGTACGTGCGCGGCGTAGTACGGGATGTAGACGTTCTGGCCGCGTCGCAGCCACGACGGGTCGTTCAGGGCACGGCGGATGAGGAGAGCCATACAGCGGAGGATGCCTAAGGCAGGGAGCTCCGAGTCGCTTGGCTTGGCCATTGCCACCGCCCATAGGGAGCTCAGGGCCAGGACGTGTTCTTGGTCATGCCGAGGGTCGTCCAGGTTGCGGGGCATGCTGCAGAAGTAGCCAGCTAACGCGGGACGTCGGATCTGGGGGTCAGGCTCCTCCATGGCGCAGAAGAAGCAGCAGAAGCCAGTGCCGCCGTCTTCCGTTTTGCCTTGTGGATGCTGGTTTGCAGAACCCATCGGTCATGAAACGTACCTCGTGCAACACATAGGTGGAGCTATATAGGCAGCAACACGAACTGAATGGAAAAAAGATCAAGTGGCGACCTCCTTACGGCGTCGGCGCATGATATACAAATTAATAATATTTTGCATCAAAAAGGACAGGAAAAACAAGTGGTCCTCCTTATAAGGTTGCGGCTTTTAATGGGGGTAAAGTGACGTGGGGATCGGTTTTATTCCTGATGTGGAATGGTCTCTCTTTAATTTTGTCTTCTTGCTCTTTTCCAGTTCCAATGTCGCACGTTCAAGGAAAATAAGTAGCATTTCTAGTCCCTCTCATCTCAACCTGCTGGATTAAATGTTTTGTTGCTTGAAAATAAATAAAAAGAAGATCTAGCATGCATATATGAAGGGTTTCTAGATTGTGCTGTTAAGACACATTCGGAAGAAATCTGATATATCACCTACGTTATTTATTTGGTTGGCTCTAGTTAAGGCGGTCCTATGTAACGGTTATTTGGATGAAGCAAGTGAAAACGGAAGGAGCAAAATATCATCTACTCTCTTTATTTACAGTCATGGGAACTCCTTTTATCTTGATTAGAAAATCTTACACTCTGGCTCTCTTTGTATCTCTCTAGATTCATGGATAGAGAGTATATGAAGGAAAAAGACATCAAAGAAATGGACATCGAAATAAACAAATTGTGAATTAGAAAAACTTTTAGAGAAGAGATCAAAAGTGAATATAATTCATTGCTACCAATGTGATTATAAAATGGTGAATTATATGCATCAAATAAACAAATCTACTTAACATTTTATGGTTCAACGGAGGCTTTAAGTTTCCATATCAAATATGAATACATTTAAATGGTAGCCTTGGTCTATATCTTTATTTTTTGACCAATATGCACATGTGTATCTTATTATTAGTGCAACATACTCTCTTATGGCTCGAACTTTTCCAAATTCTTTTCTGGACTTGATTTCTTCCATACAATCCCTTCCTTTTTTATGTTTCCATGTGCATTCATTTCAATAAATCTTCAATATCTCATTCTTAAGTGTTTTCTGCTTTTTAATATTTTTAACCGTTCTCTGTTATGAGTAATTAATCTGAATGTTTGTATCTGGAAAGCTTAGACAATAAAATAATAACCCGATGTGTACTATCCCTTTCTACCTCCACGATTGTCGGCTATTAAATTTCTATATATTCTGTCTGATTGGTAGTGTCATGTATGTGTGTGGAAAAAGAAATATATTGACATGAATGACCACCTTATTGTGATAAAAAGGTATGTCTATATTTTTTTTTTGAGTCTTAGGGAGACCCCACTCCCCCTCCTCCTCAAACAAGTGCCAGAGCCCGGATAACCCAAGGAGTTATTACAATGCACTCAGGGGAATTTGAACCCTGGTCCCCCGAGGAGGACAAGCCGGACCGAACCACCTGAACCACACTGACCGGGTGGTATGTCTATATTAATGTCTTTACAACTATGTTTATTTGTTACCAAATTAGAATACACAAAGACGTAGACATGTGCAGACTTAGAAGTCTTTTGGAACAATTGAGATCATCTCTTTTGAAACCATGATATCACCAAAGATTGACCATTGCCAAAAATAAAGTTGTGAAATAGTATTTTTCTAACATATTTAGTATGTATGTTGATATATCCAAGGATCATGCTTCTATAAAGTAAAATATACTGATAGCCTATTGAAGCATATTTGTTATGACATCATTACCAGTTAAGATATGTGTTTACATATAATCCAAATGTGTTTTTTAACATATGATAACAATTTGTTGCTTCTTTCAATCTGTCAATATTGATTTAAAAATTTATGTACATGCAATACAATATTTTTTAGCATTTCCAAATTTGTTTGGTATGGTCAATAGATTGATCAAATTCAATGGGTTGGATGGTATGAGTTAATCCAGTTCCAACTTGGTATCATGGATCTGAGTATTTCTCTATTATTTAAAAAAAAAATATACAACCAATATGAAGACGGGTAAAAAACTGTGAAAATCCTTCAACGAGGCTTGGGAGGGGTAAGGTTGAGTCTGATCTTGATATTGATGACAATGCCTAAAAATGTATGGCAGCAATGCCTAAAACTTGGAAAGGCAGGGGACTAAGGTAAGTAGTAAAGAGCATTCACAGTCATAACTAATAAGTCTATCATAGTAAGTCTAATGAGTATATTGACTACTAATAATTTGTTTGGTGATTGCCCATTCATAATCATGCAACACACATAAAAACCTAGAAACAAATTACATTTGATGCAAATGAATATAAGCAAATAATTACTTTTTCCTTGTGTTATTAACTCACTTTGTCTTTAGTTCATTCAACCCTAGGTGAATCTAAAAGAAATTAGAATATTATGAGAAATTAAGGGCACATTAGTTCATGAGGAAGGGGCTGAGAAGGATCAAGGAACACATCATCCATCTCTTGGTCAAGCCGGGCTTACAACAAACAGTTAGCAAATAAAAAGGGCAAGAATAAGGGTAAAACTACAATATGCTAATGAGGGACAAATCACGATAAGAGATGAAAATGTTTATTCTTAGAGTATTCGAGTCGCCTCAATAGGGACCGTCCAAAAATTACGACAAGGCTCAGAAATAAAGGTATTTTTTTAAGTCTCTGTTTGATTTGAACCAAATTCTCACTAAAGTCGCAGGTACTACATGGTGGTTAGATTCATATGTAACTAACTATTGATGTGCCTCAAGTCATATAAGTGTTCTTTTCAATTGGTACATGAAGAAAACCCGAATTATCTTGGGTGCGGGGGTTGATACATGCAGTAATAGATTAGAATGAATTCATTAATCTTACGCGTGGATGCCACTGGATTCTAAACAAATAATGGTATATTTTTGAATGTGCTAATGTTGTTAGCTTATATTGGAATGTTGATTTGTGTACACTTATACATGAAGATTGGAAATAGTATATTTCTTGTTAGAGACATAAGTGAAATTATGAAAGTGATACGTTAAATGTTCTTTGTTGTCCGATGTTGGTATAATGATTTTCATTTGTTGTTTCTTTTTTAACCGAATGTAGTAAGTAAATGAAGTGCACAAAACACTAGGACACATTTTCAAACAAAGCTCTTGAAATCAATCAAAGAAGGATTTTTTACTTCAAAGTTCAAATTTAGTTTGTTGACATGGATAGACGTGCAAAAAATTAAGTCAAAACAACTACAAGAACCATCCAGCCACTTTCGTTTACATATACTGAGATATGTGGTATCTGCATTGTTCCATCAGGGAGAAATTAAAATATTTCATTAACTTTGTAGATGAGTTGTAACTTCGTATATATATATATATATATATATATATATATATATATATATATATATATCATAGAAAGTAATAATAACTGGTGATCTTAGAGGTGTTAAACATGAGATGGAAAGGAAACAAGCTAATAATGTAAAGATTGTAATATTGTATACAACTAGTGAAGTTTATGTCAATCTTAACAAAACAGGAAGGTGCCCGAGTCCATTTTCAAAGTCCCTTAAAAGAAATGGTATATATTCACTTTTCACTATGGCTAAGACAATACATAAAATAGTTGATGTGCACAAATCATATGGTATTTTCATACCATTTTACTTGCAATTTTCACTCAATTTAATTATATTACTACTCTGATTCATGCTAGAATGTTTGTTTGTTGTTGATCTTACTCGTGACATGATTTGAATTGAAGGTACCCCATATTCTACTCATACTAAAGGAAGAATGTCCAAAATACCATCTATTTGGCATTTCTAAAGTTTTTCCAAATTCAGGAGTTCAATATTCAATCGAAAATAAGCAACACGGCCTATGGAATACTCCACACGTCATATCATTCTTAGACAACAATCTCTTCAATCGAGTTGAGCTATGATGTGTGACCCAGCTACACGGTGTGGCTCAGAAAATCTAGAATTTGCCAGAATGTCTTCCTTACACTATGTGACCAATCCACATGGCATGTCACTTGCGATCATGGCCCAACTCAAGCAGAAATTGAATCTCACACAACATGTTAACTTATAAGCATGGCGTGCAAGACATATTTTCTATACATTTTAGAAACAAATGCTCATTTTCATAATACATAAAGAACTGCACCCCTTGGGAAGCGAATCATGTATCATTTGGTGTAGTTGGAGACTAGAGACAAAGATTGAGCTTTGGAGTGGCGATTTTAGAGAGAAATGTAGGATTTTTCGGTAGAGAACCCATTCTTGAATCCATTTCTCTTCTCCATTCCATTATGAAGCCGTATAGAGAAAGTTGTTGAAGTGAGGAGTTGTTGCAGAGACGAATCCCCACCTCTTGGCCGGACATTTTCATATGTTCTTCACTCCTACAAATTTATTTATTATTCCTCTCTCTCTACTCATGTTTCTTTCATTGACTTATCATTTGTGCTTGGATTTTCTCACCATGAGTGAGTAAACTCCTTTTCTTGGGCATGGGAGAGTAGCTCCCATGTCATGACTCATGTGAACTCGAATTCTATGTTTGGTATTAGTCAATCTACTATTTCAAAACAATCTATGGTGTTATTCTTATATGAATGATTGTCCATCATGTTTACATGCTTTATGCTTCTTTATATTTTCTAGGAAGAGATATTAAGAGGTTGTGAATAGTCGTTTTGACAATATGTCCTTGACCATAGGAATCGAAAAGATTGTGTAGAGGATTCTAGGTTGTAGTTTGAATCCGTGTATATGTATGGGAATGCTATATAAGATTAGGATTATCTTATATATTGGGAGATGTATTTAGATGACAAAAACCTACCTTTTAAAAATTGACTAGTATAAATAGAATTTGTGGTTCTTTATTGAGTTATTATATGGAAGTGAAATCCCATATCCAAGATTCTCTTTATTTGATTTTAATCATTCTCAAAGTGATTCGTGCTCTTATTTTCTTTCTTTCATATTTGCAATTTAATTCGATCTAAAACTAATCACCTAGATTGTAGAAAGTTAAAATTTCACACCTACCTAGCCTAACTCCCTATGGTTCGACCTTGGACTACAATTTATCCCATATACTTGTGGGTGATTGATAAGTTGAGATAATTAATTATTTAAAATTCACTTGCCTTTGGTAATCAACAAGTTTTTAGCAATATTGTTGGGTAGTTGTGGTAATTTATAGTTAGAGTAAAAGTGTTAATTAGTATTTGAGACTAGGTCATGATTTTTCATTATTCATTTTTGTGATACCTTCTAGTTTTGTGATTCTCACTTAACTATTGCTTTTTGTAGTTGCATGCATTGTTATAAGAGGAGTCTTGAGACATCCATTTTCTTAGACCCAAAGATTGAGCGTACTTTTTACAATCGAAGGAGAGCAAAGAAAAGTGACAACTCTTTAAACATAGATGAATCACAACCATCATCGCCCCATTAACCACATTCACCACCACCCTCACCTAATCACCATCAATAGCCAAACATAGAGGACAATAGCCCGCTAAAGGAATTCATTGTGCCTACTACCATCAACATATGTGTAGCCATTGATCATTTTTCTATTGAGGATAATAATTTCTCTATCAGCCCCACCATTATGTAGATGATACAACATTATAGATTTGGAAGAACTCCTATGGAAGATCTGAATATTCACATAGAGGAGTTTTTGCAATACATGAATGTTGATATGTATGCCCAGAGAGCCAATCATATGATGATTGTAATGGCATATCTTGTGAATAATTTGATTAATTATAAAGGCAATCTTCCAACTTATTCTATTTTATTCAGTTATGAATTAATGATGAAATATATTAAATGTCTAAAGAATGATATTACTCAATGACATATGTCTTCAGGTTGAGGACCTGAATGATGAGATCATACATATCTCAAGAGTATATGCATTATTGTTATGTCCCCAGTCAAATGTTATTGTGGAAGGCTAATAGACAACAATAACACTTAATACTAGACTATGTGTTGATTGATGACAAAATCTCATTACTCATGATATGTGATATCAAACCAAGTATAGATACTTGTTAGAGAATAGTGTATCAGATAGGCCCACCTTGAGAGTGGCACATGGAAACCATGATTGGTAGTTAGAGTTGTCTCTCGTAGTGATGGTGGTGATTGTGATTCTTATACTTTAATCACTACACTCATCACATGTTGTTAGGTGTACACTTACTTCATCCACTGTGATCTTGGATAAGGGTTTCCACAAAGGTGGTTCTTGAGAGCAATGTGACACATGGGGATGACTCTAAGTCATGTAGATGGGATTTGTCCCTCCTATAAGAGTTTTATGTCCTGGCCAGTTGATAAGCGGGACTGAGAAATGCATGGACATGTTGGTGTGAGTCAATATGTGATATTGAGCTTACACATATCTAAGAAAGTCTGCTCTAGTTCAAGGAACATGGATTGAAAGTTGAAGAGGATGATGATTCCATACGTTGAGTTCAATCTAGATATCAGAGACAAAAGAATTGTGCAGTCACTATTACACCAACCACAAATTATAGGTTGAAGTTGTTCTCTAACTGAACTCTTGCTAGATACCAATCATTGCTTGTGAAATCATAATATGATTATGAATATCACTGCCAATGTAATTTGGAGCCTACTGAGTCTCACACATAGGATGTATTGGAATGGGAGTATAATTGCGGATGCGACTGAAAATGTTCAAAATCAAATATTGATTACTAAAATGTCTAGGTAATCTACGAGAATAATAATGGAAGTGATTAGATCCAGATGAAAAAATTAGTTAATTAATTAATATGATCAATTGGCTAATTAATTTATTCCATAATATTCTTTTTAATAGTCCATGAGCGGCTCATTTTAAATGCAATCGCATCCTTTTTGTTTCTTAAGGGTTTTGAGAAATCCTACTTCCTTTCCTCTGCTATGTATAGGGGCATGATGATGGGATTTTGATATAAGCTATTGTACATGAGACATAGCCATCATCATCCCCAAAAGAGAGAGAAGGAGAGCAATCACGATGCTAGCACGTCATCAAGAAGAAGGCTACTCTTTCCTACCAGCTTGAGAAGCATGACGTGGAGTTCTAGTCTATTCACATGGACAAAGTAAAGATGCAAATGCTAAGTGCCTACGTTCAAAGAACGTCGACGACGATCATCTATGCACGTGAGGGGTTACACACATCACCGTAAAAAGGGACATTGCTAGACTTGCTCTGCAATGAGGTATATCCCAAGCACCCTCTTTTTGAATATGTTGTTATCAATGAGATCTGCTAGTAGGGTAGGTGGAGAAAATTTTGTTGTTTCTATTGGGCTTGTCACCGCTACAAAACCCAACAGTGAACACCTTCAAGATAAATGGCTTTCCAGTTGAAGGAGTATGTCTAATGTTACTCCCTTTACACTATGAAACCGAGCCAAGGCATGGATGTCTTCCTTGCGTAAGCAATCTATCAAAAGTTTGGGATGAGTTGCTGAATGTTTTCCTTGCTAAGTACTTACCTCCTAGAAAGACTGCTCAATTGAGGAGCCCACTCACCAATTTCAAGAAACATGAAGGTGAACAACTTTATGATACATGGGAGATATTCAAGGACAAGAAACACCTTTGTCCACACCATAACTTGACCAACTGACTACTACTACAAACCTTCTACAACGGGCTATTCTACAATACCCATAGGACCGTAGATGTTGCTACAAATAGAGCCCATATGAACAAATCCTACAGGGATGCATACACCATCATATAATGTATGTCCCTCAACCATTGCTAATGGATCTCATAAAGGACCATACAACCCTTCTCATCAAGTGGTACTACTGAGAAGTTTGTGGAAAGCACATTTTCGACGTAGTTGATCTTATTGCAGCCAAACTTGATGCCTCATCATAGAGATTTAAAAAGATGAGTACACACTCCATCCAAGCATAAGAGAATGTTTTCTATGCATGTGGATCCCCCAGATACAATTATTCTTCTTGTTTTGCCCCACATATTAATGTTGGAGAAGTGCTAGAGAAAGCTAATGTGGGAGAGCTCTGGAAACAAACAACCCTACAATACCTATTCTAACACCTACAACACAGAATGGAGTGGTCACCCAAAATTTTCCTACATGAACAATAATCCTCAAAATCAACAATTATCAAATCAACATCAACATAACCAAGGACAAAATCAGCAACAACAAGTGGGCAACCACCAACACATGAACAATAACCAACTATTAGGATTCAACAACAAAAATAGAAACTACAGTTAGCCTCAACTTAACTAAATTCTAGAGAGCATGCTTGAAACTTTTGTGTCAATGCACATCTAGAAAAATGACGAATTTCATGGACATGGTCTACTTTTGAAAAATGCTATCACTCCACTTTCTTCCATGGTAGACGACATTGCTACTCATGATGCTAGAAAATCAGATTACACAACAAGCTCTAGCAAATCAAGGAACCTCTTCCAAATCACTGCCAAGACAATTAGAGATGAATCCATGTGAATGCAAGTCCATGTCTTTAAGGAGTGGAAACATTATTGAAATACCCTTTGAGGAAGATGAAAGGAAAGGTGGTGATGATAAAGAAGATTATGCTGAAGAAAAATGAAGAAAGAAAAATACAACTGAAGAAAAACCATCCTACAAGCATATTATTCCTTTTCCACAAAGGTTTGCACACAAAAATGAGGATGCCAAAAATCACAAGTTTATGGACATACTCAAAAAACTGTATGTCAATCTTCCTTTTGCTGAAGTCATTTCCGCAATTCCTACCTATGCAAAGTTTCTAACGAACTCTTAACCAAGAAGAGAAGGATTGATCAAGTGGAAACCGTTATGCTATCTGAAAAGATGTGTTCCATCATTCAAAATAGATTACTGGAGAAACTTGATGGTCAAGGAGCCTTCACACTTCCATGCAATATTGGTGATAGGATGTTTGATAAAGATGTAATTGACCTTGGTGCCAACATAAGATTTATTCTATTTACATTATGGGAGCAACTTAACATTGGAGATATGAAGCCAACCAAGATGGCCATTCAATTGGAAGATCACACCATCAAGTATCTGAGAGGAATTGTTGAAGATGTGTCAGTACAAGTGGGAAAATTATTAATTTCCTGTGACTTTGTTGTGTTAGGCATGAATGAATTCCCATCCGATCCTATCCTTTTTGTATGACATTTGCACTACACAACTGATTGCATAGTCTATGTATGGGAAGACAAGATCACTGCTTTAGAGTAGGAGAAGAAACAATGGAATTCTCTATTCTATATGCAATGAAAGCTCCAAACAAAATAGAGGACATCTTCCTAGTTGATTGTATTGGCAAGTTTCTGGAGGAAGACAAAGATTTTTCTGATTTCATTGTTGACTATTGTGAGGAAAGCGAGTTGCACACTGCCATGGCTATAGAAATTTCAGACATGTAATCCACAAATACACCATGAAGATGTGTCACCATTGAAAGATGACTCTTGCAAATCCACTAAGGAGAAGAAGGTAGAACTCAAACCCCTTCCACTGGGGCTAAGATACGTTTTCCTTGACCTTGATTCTACATCTCTTGTCATCATAAATGTTGATTTTACTGATGAACAATAAATCAAATTGCTAAATGAATCGTGTTTGCATAAAGAAGTAATCGGTTATTCGAACGATGATTTGAAATCCATAAACCCCTCTATTTGCATGCTTATAATTAATTTGGAGGAGTATGCCAGGCCTTGTGTAGAACCTCCTCGCTATTTAAATCAAAATATGCTTGAGGTTGTTAAAAAGGAAATTTTAAAGTTGAAAGATGTAGGGATCATCTACCATGTTAGTAACAGCCCCTGGTTGAGTGCTATCAATGTAATACCCAAAAAGGTGGGTGAAACTATTATCAAAAGGGATAATGATGAATTGCTTCAAACTTATGTAGCCACATGATGTCACATTTTATAGACCATAGGTGACTAAACAAGACAACCCGTAAAGACCATTTTCCATTGCCATTCATTGATTTAATGCTTTGAAGATTAGCCAATCATTCCTACTTCTATTAACTCGATGGGTGTTCTGGATTCTTTGAAATGCCAATTTCTTAACTAGACTAGGCAAATATGACTTTCACATGCACCCGTGGCACATATGCTTATATACACATGTTGTTTCGTCTTTGCAATGCACCAATGACTTTTTCAGTGTTGCATGATGGCTCCAATTTCATCGAGCGTACAATGGAGGTTTTTGTGGATGATTTTGATGTTTATGTGTAAAAAAAGGTTAACCTAGTATTAAATTGGGAGAAGTACCATTTCATGGTACAATCTAGAGTAGTACTAGGTCAGGTGATTTCTAACAAGGGTATTGACATTGACACGACAAAGGTAGAAGTAATAGCAAAGATGTCTACCCCATCAAACGTCAAATATGTTCAATGATTTCTTGGCCATATAGTATTTTACAAGAGGTTTATCAAGGATTTTTTCCAAGATAGCCAAACCCTTATGCTCATTGCTTGCAAAAGACATTGATTTTGTGTTTGATGATGAATGTCAAGATCCTTCAAGAAGCTCAAGGGTGGTCTAATTACAACCCCCATTATTCATCCACCAGATTGGGATGCACCATTTGAAGTGATGTGCGATGCAAATAACTACACCATTGACATTGTACTTAGTCAATGAAAGGACAACAAGATGCATGATATCCACTATGGTAGTAAGACATCAGATGAGGCCCAGATAAACTATTCCACTATGGAGAAGAAGATGCTAGCCATAGTATACACCTTCAACAAATTCTATAAGTATTAAGTGGGATCCACAGTTGTGGTCTATAATGACCAAACGAACATCAAGTATTTGCTAAGGAAGAAGGATGCTAAACCAAACTTGATTCATTGGATCTAACTGCTTCAAGAATTTGTCCTCAAGATCAAAGAGAAAAAGGAAAATGAGAACAATGTTGTTGATCACCTTTTTAGATTGACTACAGATGTAAAGGATGCACTGCCTATTGATGAGTACCTTCCCATTGAAAGGTTGTTTCTAGTTGACACACCATAAGCACCATGGTTTGTCAACATCACCAACTTTCTTGCCATAGGGCATCTTCCACCTGATATTACCTATCAACAAAAGAACAAATTCTTACATGATGTCAGATTCTATTATCGGGACAACCCAATACTATTCAAGCAAGGGATTGACGGACTGATATGATGATGTGTATTAGAAGGGGAGATACCAAGCATTATTTTTGGCTTCCATTCTTCTTCCTATGGAGGTCACTTTGGGGGAGAAAAGATAGCTACAAAGATCCTTCAACCTATTTGTTATTGGCCAAACTTATTCTGAGATGTGCATGCCTGTGTCAAAGTGTGGCAAATGCAAAAGAATCAGTGGGATATCAAAGCGAGATGAGATGCCTCTCAACTCTATTATGGATATTGAGGTCTTTGATGTATGGGGGTTCGACTACATGGGCCCCTTCCCATCCTCATGTGGTTAAAAAAATGTTTTGGTCTCCTATGACTATGTTTCAAAGTGTGTAGAGGCCATCCCTACCCAAGATCATAATGCTAAGTCAGTACTTAATTTGTTTCAAAAAGTTATTTTTCCTCATTTTGAAGTTCTAAGAGTCATGATTTCATATGGATGGACAAACTTTAGCGAGAAACAATTCAACAATCTTTTCACCATGTATGGACTGAAAAACAAAATCTCAACTCCATACCACCCTCAAAAAGCTAGATAGGTTGAAGTGTCCAATAGACAACTAAAGAACATCCTTGAAAAGATAGTTTACAACTCAAGAAATATTGGGAACTCAAGTTGGATGATGCTCTTTGGGAGTTCCGGATTGCATATAAGACTTCCATCAGTACTACACCGCTCAAGCTCATCTATGGAAAATCTTTCCATCTTCCTTTGGATCTGGAGCATAAAGCCCTATGGGCCATAAAATTCCTTAACTTTGATATGAAGAAAGCAAGTGAAAAATGGTTGTTGCAACTTCAACAACTTTAAGAGCTCCGGCTTGATGGATATGAAAATGCAAAGATCTATAAGGAGTGAACAAAGGCATGGCATGACAAGAAGATTATATGAAGAGAGATTTTATTGAAGGAAACGAGGTGTTGCTTTTTAATTCAAGATTGAAGCTTTTTCCAGGGAAGCTTCAATCCAAGTGGTCATGACCTTTATTGGTCTTGAAAGTTTATCTGTATGGGATGATCTAGCTATAGGTAAGCAATCGACATTCAAGGTCAATGGACAATGTAGTAAGCTTTACACTGAAGGAGAGAAGACAGAGTAGGGAACTTCATGTTCTATTATCAAACTTTGCTGATGAAGAATCAAGTCAACTTCCAGACTCTAAATGGAGGGCTTTTGTGGGAGACATCCACACATTTAGATAGTTTCCTTTGTGTTATTTCCTTTAGTGTTGTTTAGTTTATAGTCATTCACTTCTGAATAAGACCTCATGGTGCTACAATATTGAATTTGTGTGGAAACATTAAGTAATCACTTGTATTTTATAGGTGATGATTACTACATTAAAAAACAACAAGGTCGAAAAAGATATGTGAGAATCATGTTGCAACACGACATGTTGACCACTCCACATGATGTGCAACTTATTTTTCAAATTCACATAACTTTTCAGGGATTGCCCCTTATGTAATGTAGCCATCATAGATGTCACATTGAGTTATTTGATGAAAAAAATGAAGTTTCACGAAAGTCACCCCTTACATCGTGTAGACATGAGATGCAATGTGTGTTTTTTGCAAGGAAAATTCACTAATTTTTATAGTAAACACTCCTTACGACATGTGACCACTGTACACGTTGTGTGAAGATATTAGACGATAATTTACAAATGGTGCAGAAGTTGGCCCTTACGGCGTGTCACCAGCAAGTTATACCGTGTAACCTTCACAAGAAGGATTTTAAGTTTTTGGCAGATGCAAGCTCTTATGACATGTAGCAGTACAAAATGGCATGTGACGTTGCAAATTTGGGGGAATTTACCTATTCCTTATGTCTTGTGACATGCCACTATGATGTGTCTCTGCACAACTAAAGGGTTCCAAAACCCTAAATCTATTCATTTCACACTGGTATCACACCGTGTAGCCGCCTCTCTATCCCGCCTTCCAACTCCAATCTTCACACCATGTACTTCTACTGCCGCATGCCATGGCATCGCCTCCATCATCATCTTCCTTCCTGCATCATCCACACTGTCACATCACCAATAGTAGCATCACTTGTAGATGCCATCCCAAGCATCAACCTCTTCTCTACCACATCAATAGTCATTGCATGCAACCAAAACCTCCACCTTTCACCATCAACAATGATCTCCCCAAGATCAGAAATCACATGCCACAACATGCCATAACGACTCCCACCACATCGTGTTTGTTTCAAGGAAAAGCTAAAGAAAGAATGATAATGGCATGCCATGCGACCTATCTGCTACATTGCGTCAATTAACCAAACCACCTATCAAAATACTAACAACATATATTTTTATAAGTGATCCCACCCCAAACCCAAGCCATTTTTCTCTAATTCACCCTATCACGTGTGACACCCCGCACCACACAAAGTGAGATTACTAAAAACATAACCACAGAAGAAATATTAACAAACATATTACTGAAAATACTAAAAATTAAAACCGTTTTCATAAAACTGTCAAACAAAATCAACCTTTACATACAAGTCCTTTCATGCCTCAAAACACTTACTGTATGTGCCATCACCCTGTTACCAGGGAACCTGTTCCACAACATATATACATATATCTACTACAACTATATACAACAGGACACACAAGCCAACCACGTATCGAAAGCACGCCCACAAAACATCTCGAAAACATCCCCAAGGACCCGAGTGTACAGGGATGACTCTAGGAATCTATCAATAAAAGACATCCAACAACACTTCCAACCTTGTCATCTACTGCTCTTCTTGTTGTTTCTCAACCTCCGTTACACGATCTCTACTTCTTCATGCATGCTCACCTAAAAAGGATGTGGGAAACCCATGGGGTGAGATTCCAAATTTCAATGGGAGATATAACTCTCCACCAACTCTATTATTGTCACAGATAAGATAAAAAAGTACCAGTATAGTTACAACTATAAGAAGAAGATAGTCATTATTAATAGGTTAAGTAATTATGTTGATTTATGAAACATCTTAACAATTTAAAAGGAATATGAAGAACATGTATAATTCCTATCAACAACATGGTATAAGGATCAAGCAAGGCCTCATCCAATGTTTTCGTATTTGATCCTATATAGATATACTATATGGCTGATTACACATTTTGTTATGCCCCAAGAATTGAGTCGTACGACCCAAATCCCAACGACCACTGTTAAGTTGAAATCAATGCCATACAAGGTCTAATGGAAGATCCAAAATCCATTACCTCACCTCCTCAGTCAGTACGAGTGAACACGCAGTGACATCATGAGTCAAACTACTATCAGTGACATATAGTCCAGCTATACAAATCTAGCCCGCCCTGGTACAGGTCACGATGATAGTAAAAATGAGCTATGATCGTAGCCACACTCTTATTAGGGTATGACTAGATCCAATCCTATTTCGTATATCATTGAGCTACGACTGCAACCACACTCTTATCAGGGTATGACCACAGCCAATCCTATTTTGCATATCACTGAGCTATGATAGCATTAGCCACACTCTTATCAGGGTATGACCATAGCCAATCCTATTTCTAGACATAAAGGGGATATTCATCCTCACCCCCATATTCAAAAATATGCGCTCTGAGTTAAACTCGTTTCACAATTCAGAAAGTCCTGACACCAAATGGATCTATGGCATGTGGGAAACTACATGATTAGGTTCCACTTGATTAGTTAGGTTATTTAAGTATATTTTAGCATCAATCAAGTTATAACGTATAAACTCCAAACAAGTTCTACATAAACAAGGGCATGGCACATCCCCACAACATATTGGAGCACATAGGGTGTGATCTCATCACATCAACACTTAGTATTTTCCAATCACCATATTTCTCATCACAAGTATCACATACATTGGGGTAACAACCCATCATCTCATTACTAAGGAAATCACCAACTCATATAAGGAAATAATCCATCAATAGGTCATAAGACCATATACCTTCTCTTTCAAAGATGCCAACATCACATATGCCTCACAAGGCCCAATCAAACATATCATAAGCAACATAGCTCATACCTGGCTATGCTTATCAACTGATGTCACCTACATGGTTAGAAACTTGTAATAAGAAGAACAATACATCATCATCATTCCCATCTCATATGATGCATTCCATTCAGATTACATCAATAGGGTTAGGGTTTCTAATTAATCAATTAGGGTTTACGAGGTTGGATCAACAACCACCCTTAGATTATTACTCCCATCATCATTACAAGGTATGCCATGAGGTAATGGTTATAGAAAACAACACTCATTATTGTTCACACAACCACCCCATAGGGTATCACATCATATCATGTAACCCTATCATCAACAGGAGATAACATAACCACCATCACAAGATATCGATTAGGGATAACATGTAGCATATTAGTTAGCACTTTCCATGGGGTGTCGACTTGTCATCATCACAACATGTCAACTACCATCATGCAAGGTACAAGAGGTAACCTCACAAGAGATATATCGGTTACCACTTCTAGAGAGTGTGACGGGAAACACCACCCCATGTTGTATCGACCAACACCACCTAAGGGTGTCGGGCAACACCATTCCATAGCATATCATCCAAAACCACCTAAGGGTGTCGGGCAACACCAAGGCAAGTCGGGAAACCCTACACTAAAGTGTGATGGTCAACACCATCTAAGGTGTGACGAGCAACCATAGGTATGTTGAGAAACACTAAGGGTAATGGACTGCTAGGGTTAGGGTTTAGCAGAGCGTCATGGGTTGAGATGTGTCAGGCAACATCACCCTAGGGTGTGTTGGCCTCCACCTAACTAGGGCATCATGGATAGCCTCCAAAACCGACCAACTCCTAAAGGTACACCCATAGCCATGATGAGCTAACACCTTCAAGGGAACAACAGTTGAGCAACACCTTATCTACTTAAGGTACTTCAAGGGCATGATGACTAACACTCACCATGCATCTTGGTTAGCCATCCCATAATAGTTTAGGTATTGCTAGGTCATGACGAGCTAGATCCTTCAAGGTCTATCAACCATATCAGTTAGCAACCACCATAAGCCAAAACAAGCTAACCTTCTCAACACATGTCAATCTAAACATATCCAAGGCATGACGACCTAAGCATCTCCAAGTCATGACGACTTGTCACATAGGGTATCAGTTTGTTACACTACAAGCCATGACGACCTATCCTCATTATGTTGCATGTGTTTGTGTGGACTTTTTGTCTTTAGCCTTAGAAAGATCGACCACTAGTCCATCTACAACTCATGGCAAGAAGGTACAAGACAAGAAAAGAAAACCAACGAGATTCCACCATCAAAATAGTTCTATGACCATTAACAACTACTATCATACAAGAGACAAATGATCCCAAGATGAAGAACAAACATAAGCATATGAGGAGTGAAAATAACAAAGGGAGTTAAGAGTTATATAACCCACCTCAAGGATCACCACCAAGATCCAAGCTCCAATTTCAAGCTCCAAGCTCATGAGCTCAAGGTAGAAGATGATCCACCAAACTCGGTCACCACCACACCTCCAAAGAAGAAGATGATACCAATGTTAGGATAGATCAAGGTGGAAAGAAGGTGTCCAAGATACATGGAGGAGAAGGGGAAGAAAGGAGAAATGAGAGCTAGGAAAAATATCTTACCAAGGTATAAGATGAAGGATGCTCAAGGAACACCACAACTTGGAAGTCGTCCACCAAGCTCCAAGGGAGATCCTCTAGCTCCTCAAACTTCTCAAGGTTATCCACCAAGGAAGAGGGACATCAAATATGGCCAAAAGGATCCTCTTGCATGGAGAGAAAGGAGTATATATACAAGAGGAATGAGAGAATAATCATGGAAGAGGTGTCATCACCTTAGGAGCTTAGGTTCCACTTGTCCACCAAAAAGATCTACATGCACATCATCATGCAAGACATGGTGATATGGTCTAGGAAAGGTCTCACCCACTTGGTCTCCTACCAAGATAATGCCCAATACTACATATCCACACACCCACAAACTAATAATATGCAACCCTACATACTCACAAACCCATAGGGTGCAACCCTACACACTCACAAACCAATAGGGCGCAACCCTACACAATCACAAACCGATAGGGTGCAACCATACACACTCAAAAACCGATAGGGTGCAACCCTACACACTCACAAATCGATAGGGTGCAACCCTACACACTCACAAACCAATACACAAACCTCTCTAGGGCTCTCTAGCCTAAGACAACACATCTAGGTGCAAGGCACACCTCAAACATGTGTTCAAAACATCACCAAGGATGTCACCACACAACCAAAACCAAAACAAGGTGCCCATCTATCTCTCTCTCCTAGATGGTGCCAAGAGAGAGAAGGAAAACTCAAGAGGTGGAAAACTTGCATATCAACCCTAATTGTGGGTAATTTGCAATTTGCACCAAAACCTCACAACAAAACACAAGCATCATCCAAACAAGCTAAAAAAGAAACTTTAATCTTCCAACATGCCCTAATTACATCTTAGATGATTAGAGCAAGGTGCTAAGAAACATGCTTAAGAGAAACAAATAGGGTTATCCCAAAACATTTGTCAAGGTCCTTACAAACCATAAACCCCTAATAGGGATTTCGCTCCCAAAATCCTAAGAGAAAAGAGAGGGGTACTTCCTCCTCATCTCTTCCTTGATCTCCCATGTAGCTATCTTAACACTATAGTGATGCCAAAGAACCTTCACAAGCACATGTCTTTCCTCTTCAGCTTCTTCAATCTCCAACCAAGGATCAACACTAGACCATCCACATAGGTCATGTCCTCATCAAGCTCTACCTCCACATGATGTAGCATCAAGTCTATATCTGGATGGCACTTTCTCAATGTACTTATATGAAACACTGGATGCAACTTGTGTAGCTCAGGTGGCAACTTCAACCTGTAGGCCACCTTCCCAACATGTGCCACCACTGGATAAGGTCCCATAAAATTGGGAGCCAACTTACCCTTCTTTTCAAACCTCAAGACAACTGTCCAAGGAGATATTTTCAAATATACCTTGTCTCCCACATGGAAATCCAAGGGTCTTTGATGATTTTCTACATGATAATCACCTATCTCGTACCAACACAACGATGATCTACAATGCCTCCCATACAATGCCTCATAAGGTGCCAGGTCAATGCTACTCTGGTAGTTGTTGCTGTAGGTGAACTCGATCAAACTGAGGTGTATATCCCAACTTCCTGAAAATTGAAGAACACATGACCTCAAAAAATTTTCCAAAGTTTGAATGGTCCTTTCAGATTGACCATCTGTCTGCGGGTGGAAAGCAGTACTAAACTTTAACTGCATACCCAAAACTGTGTGCAGTCACTCCTAAAAGTGACTCGTGAACTGAGGACCTCTATCAGACACGATAGTTGCTAGAACACCATACAAACGCACTAACTCATCCACATATATCTGGGCAAGCTTCTCTACTGTGAACGTCTTTTTTATGGGAAGGAAATGTGCTTACTTGGTCAATCTGTCAACGATCACCCAAATTGAATCATGGTCTTTGGCTGCCCTAGGCAGACCTACTACAAAGTCCATAGTCACATGATCCCACTTCCACTGTGGTATAGGCAATGATTGCAATGTTCCTATAGGCTTCTGATGCTCAACTTTAACCTGTTGACATACAACACACCTTGTAACAAACTCAACCACATCCTTCTTTAGGCCTGGTCACCAGTACATATCCTTCAAGTTATGATACATATTGGTTTTTCCTGGGTGTATAACATACATGGACGAATGAGACTCTTCTAGCACCATTCTCCTTAGGTCAATAGCATCAGGAACCACTATCCTGCCATGGTAACAAACTATCCCAGCATCTGACTCATGGAAACCATTATGCTTCTAGCTACCAAACTTTAATTGAATCTGCTGTATTACAGTGTCAACCTGTTGTGCCTCCTTCATCTGGTGTCCCAACATAGGATTTACCTATAGATGTGCTAACAAACCTACTAGCAAGGAGACTTCCAACTTAACATTCATCTGACACAAGGAGACCAACACGTCTCGCTTGTGGCACATCAAAGAACTCAATTGGGCTCTATACATAGGCTAAGATGAAGATTTCCTACTCAATGCATTTGCCATGATGTTCGCCTTCCCTAGATGATAATCAATTGTACATTCATAGTCTTTGATCAAATTCATCCAACGGGGCTGCCTCATATTCAATTCCTATTGTGAAAAGATGTACTTTAGGTTCTTGTAATCCATGAAGATCAGACACTTCTCCCCATACAAGTAGTGCCTCCAATTCTTCAAAGCATGGACCACAATGGCTAACTCCAGATCATGGGTTGGGTTATTCTCCTCATGTTTCCTAAGCTGTCAGGAAGTAAAAGAAACCACCTGTTTGTCCTTCATCAACACACATCCCTAACCATTCCTGGACACATCAGAAAAGACAATGTATCCTTTTCCTTACTCAGGCAAGACCAGAACCAGTGCACTTTTCAACTTCTCCTTCATCAGATGAAAAACACGTTGACATCTGTCATGCCAAATGAACAACACATCCTTCCTTATTAACTTAGTTAGGGGTAAAGCAATAACGTTGAAGTCCTTGATGAACCTCCTGTAATAGCCTACCAAACCTAGAAAACTACACACTTCTGTCAGCGTCTTAGGCTGCTCCCACTCCATCACATATTCTACTTTCTTAGGATCCACACGTACTCCCTCAAAAAATATGACATGCCCCAAGAAAGCTACCTTTTTCAATGAGAACTCACACTTTCTAAACTTAGCATAAAGCTATTGCTACCTCAACATGATCAATGCCTGATGAAGATGTTGTTCATGATGTTGACCATCATGACTATATATCAAGATGTCATATATGAAGACTACCACAAACTGATCAAGAAACAACTGAAATACTCTGTTCATCAAATCCATGAATGTTGTTGGTGCATTAGTTAGCCCAAATGACATAACCACAAACACATAGTGATCATGCCTTGTCCTAAAGGCCGACTTAGGTATGTCATCCTCCTTGATCCTCATCTGGTTATATATTGACCTTAGGTCTATCTTTGAGAACACTGTTGTTCCGCACAACTGATCAAATAGGTCATCTATTCTCAGTAAGGGATACTTATTCATTATCATCACCTTGTTCAACTATTTGCAGTCTATACACAACCTCATAGACCCATATTTATTCTCACTACTATAGAAATAGCATTCAGTGTCACTTTTCTGGGCGTCGGTTATTAAGGATAACCGACGCCTAACATATAAGGCGTCGGTTGTTAAAGCAACCCGACGTCTATATTCGAAGACCAGCCAGACACGGGTACCGCTTTGTATTAAGCGTCGGTTGTTTATAACAAACCGACGCATAAAGTCGCCCGCGAAATCCATATTTCGATCAAAAAAATAGTGTCATTTTCAGCGTCGGTTTCTACGTATATAACCGACGCCTATGTGCGATGAAAATTTGCGCGAAAAGTGTCACTTTCAGCGTCGGTTATCCTTGTATAACCGACGCTGAAAGTGGTTCCCGCCAAATAATTTCATGAAAATATCGTCCAATTGGACGTCGGTTTTTTCAAACAACCGACGCTAAAGATGTTTAGGCGTCGGTTGTTTTAAACAACCGACGCTATTTGGGAACTTCATTACCCTCGATCGCCCAACTCTTCCCCTTTCTTCTGTTTCATTGCGAGCGATTTCCCTATTTCTCTGTTGCCGCCGATTTCTCTCCGGCGATTTCTTCTTCAGCTCCCCTTCTCCGGCACCCCCTTCTCCGCCACCACTCCTGCTCGCCGCCGCTCCTGCCGCCGTTGGACACCTGCTCGCCGCCGCTCCTGCTCGCCGACGATCCTACTCCTGTTGTTGCTCTGTGTCTCCGCCACCGCCGCCGCCTGCTCGCCGCCGCTCCTGCTCGCCGACGATCCTGCTCCTGCTGCTGCTCTGCGTCGTCACTGCCGCCGCCCGTTCCTTCCTCCTTGTTGCTGCTCTGCGTCTCCTTGCTCACGCCCTAACTCTGCTGCTCACAAGGTACTAGCATCAAACCCTTCCTCTGCCATTCTTTCCATTCAGTAACAGTCTCATATCCTCGTTCCACACCATAACTTGGCTGATGTCAAGCCCATGCTCAAAAACATCTACCTATTCTCATCCATGTTCGTGTGGCATTCCCATTTTCAGGAGTCAATGACCATCCTTTACAGAAATATCTGCATCTCAAGCATAATTGATCCAAAAAAAATATTGCTAACTAACATGATTTAAATTGGTATGATGCATAATATAAATCCATTTTTTTACTTTTGGGGGTGCGCCTTATACTATTTGATATCCTTGATTTTATCTTCTATCCTAAATAAAATTAAGGGACCCATGATTAGAAAACAATTCCAAACTTGGCACCCACACTAATTGGAAGGAAATAAAATATGATTATTGAAATGCACATTTGTGATGTGATACCTTTTTTAGGATGCATATATTAGATTCAACCTTTGAGACATCCTTTTATGAGTTCCAATACAATTAGGGTTTCATTTCATTGCCATTGTATGTATTATAATATTACATCTTTCACATAAAAATTAATTAAATTGAATCCTATTGGAAACCTAATTTAAATCCTAATTTGATTTAAACTTGTCCATTCTAGCATCCTAATTTGATTTGATTAAACCCTAACATTGTTTAAACCCTAACATCAATTGTGATGAAACCCTAACATGTACATATCTATTATTGTGTTTGTTGGCCTAGAAACCCGTCCAAGATTGACTCATTAGGAGTAAATCTTGGATAGTCCCCGGTTTGGGACTGTTCTTGAACACCTAATCTCACTTAGGATGTAAGTGTATAATGTGTATTGGGTTTTCGAGAAAATTTTGGTAGCATTTTCCCGTTTGTTCTCTAAGTACATATGTACTTAGAGAACAGCGGGGAAATGCTGCCGAAATTTTCTTGAAAACCCAATACACATTATACACTTACTAGTGAGATTAGGTGTTCAAGGATGGGATAGGTGGTACACATTTATTATATATAAGAATGACATCACATGTGTTTGTTGGCATTTCCCCGTTTGTTCTCTAAGTACATATGTACTTAGAGAACAGCGGGGAAATGCTGCCTAATCTTTTCCTAATATATACTTGTTTCCTAATATATACTTGTTTTCTCTGATCATAGAATGGATAGATCATGGATGTCCATTCGTAATCGTTGCACCCCAGAGTTTATATCTGGTCTTGATCAGTTTATTAGATTTTCCGAGGAACATAGGAAAAAACCTACAGATAGGTTCTACTGTCCATGTAGGCATTGCGGTAACAACTTGAAAGTCAACACTGGTGAGGAAATCAAAAGTCATGTCATGTGCAACGGGATTGTACAAGGCTATACAGAATGGCACTGGCATGGAGAGATTTCAAAATCGAAACCAGTAGATGTCGATAGCAGTGCTTGGGTGGAAGAAGAAATTGCCTCCGATGACGTAAATGTGAACGAACCAGTTCCAGCAGACATCGTTGATGCGATGCTGGATAGTTGTAGGGTAGAGCACACCGATCCACCTCCTATCTTTACAAACATTGTGCATGATGATGAGATACCGTTATACACAGGCTGTGCTAAGTTTACGAAGCTTAGCGCTGTGTTGAGATTGTATAAGTTGAAAGCTAATAATAGATGGAGCGACAAAAGCTTCACTTCATTGTTGACTTTGTTGAAAGAAATTCTTCCTGAAGGAAACGAGCTTCCAATCTCAACATACCAGGTAAAGAAAATGTTGTGCCCAATGGGAATGGAGGCCAAGAAGATACACGCATGCCCGAATGATTGTGCATTATTTCAAAAGGACTATGTAGATTTGAAAGATTGTCCAAAATGTGGTGCGTCACGGTATAAATTGACGACTTCGGGGGAGTCCAAAACTGGTTCTCCTGCCAAGGTGTTGTGGTATCTACCTATAATATCACGGTTTCAACGCTTGTTTGCAAATCCGAAAGATGCGAAGAATTTGAGGTGGCATGCAGATGTTAAGAAAAATAATTATGGGATCCTACGACATGTGTCTGATTCCCCACAGTGGAAGAAGATTGATCTATTGTACCCTAAATTTGGTGAAGAAGATAGGAATCTAAGACTTGGGCTTTGTACAGATGGGATGAATCCATACGGGACATTGAGCAGCCAACATAGCACTTGGCCAGTCATGCTTGTTATATACAATCTTCCTCCCTGGATGTGTATGAAAAATAAGTACGTTATGTTGTCATTGTTGATATCGGGCCCTAAACAACCCGGAAATGATATCGATGTTTATCTTGAACCTTTGATTGATGACTTAAAGAAACTTTGGGCTGAAGGTGTGATGACCTATGATTCTTCAGCAAGAGAGACATTTCGTTTGCACGCTATGTTGTTTTGCACTATTAATGACTTTCCAGCATATGGGAATTTGTCTGGATATAGTGTCAAAGGAGCTAAAGCGTGTCCTATATGTGAAGAAAACACTGATTCAATAAGACTAAAACATGGTGGCAAGACTGTATATCTTGGTCGTCGAAGGTTTCTTTCAAAATTCCATCTGTATCGTAGGAAGCGCAAAGCATTCAATGGATGGAATGATGAACGGAGTGCACCTAAACCTATACCAGGGGATGTTGTTTATGAAAGAGTTAAAGACATTGTCAATGAATTTGGTAAGAAATCACAATGTAGTATGGCCACACGGAGTGACAATTCTTCATTCAAGAAGAAGTCAATATTTTGGGATCTTCCTTATTGGAGTTCTTTGACATTCAGGCATTGTATCGATGTAATGCACGTTGAGAAAAATGTCTGTGATAGCATCATTGGTACTCTATTAAATATACCAGGTAAGACTAAAGATGGGATAAAATCTAGACTGGACCTACGTGAAATGGGAATAAGGTCAGAATTAACAGAATTACGTGAAATGGGTAATAAAAGAACATACTTACCTCCCGCTTGTTACACGTTGTCTAGAAAGGAGAAGAAAACTTTTTGTGAATGCTTGGTAAATGTTAAGGTGCCACATGGTTACTCATCCAACATCCGTAGATTGGTATCAATGAAAGATCTGAAGTTGATAGGTCTTAAATCTCATGATTGTCACACTCTAATGCAACAAATATTGCCCATGGCAATTCGATCTATATTGCTGAAGCATGTAAGGTTTGCAATTACCAGACTTTGTTTCTTTTTCAACAGTCTATGCAGCAAAGTTATTGACCCTGATACTCTCGATAATTTGCAAAGAGAAGTGGTTGTTACCCTATGTCAACTTGAGATGTATTTCCCTCCTTCGTTCTTTGATATCATGGTACATCTTGTTGTCCACTTGACTAGGGAAGTGAAAATGTTGGGACTAGTTTTCTTGCATTGGATGTATCCCTTTGAACGATAAATGAGCGTTTTTAAAGGTGATGTTCGAAACCGTTATCGGCCTGAAGGGAGTATTATTGAAGGTTATGTGGCGAGAGAGGTTATGGATTTTTGCAATGACTTTTTCAGTGGTAATGACACTCCTGATAATGACAAGAATATTGAGGAGGGCAAAGGAATTTTGGGATCACGGGTGAAAGTAATCAACCATGAGTAGTTGGAACAAGCTCACTTGTATATTTTACACAATATGGACGAAGTGAGTGTTTATATCGAGGAACATACCAATTACATAAAGAGACAACATCCTCGAGCAAGTTCAATGTGGCTTGCTAGAGAGCATAATAAGACTTTTACTAAGTGGTTTGAAGATAAAGTCTTACATCAACTATCTCAAACACCAAATGATATTACAGAAACTATCAAATGCCTCACCTTTAAACCAAAACCGAATGTTATGTCTTATGAAGGGTTTGACATTAATGGATTCACATATTACACAAAGCGCCAAGATGATAAGAGTGTCGTCCAAAATAGTGGGGTCACTCTTCAAGCGTCGACTGTGTACTTTGCAAGTGCAAAGGATAAGAGTCCACGTGAAGCTAAAATGTCATATTACGGTGTCATTGAGGACATTTGGGAGTTTGACTACATAGATTTCAAAATTCCGCTCTTTAAATGTAATTGGGTTGATAACACCAAAGGAGTTATAGTGGTAGTGGATCCAAATTGGTGGTGGAGTTTGATAATGGAGGAAATCCAATTGGAGTGAACCACAATAATTTTGTAAACTATCTTGGGTGTACCACTCGGAGCCATTGTGGTGTTAAGTATGACAATTGGAATAAAGTTCCTCAAGGGAAAAATGACTTGATATGGAAGGATTTATGCGTGAGTTATTATTATTTACAATTCTATTTTGTAGATTACAAATTCTATTATTTGCAATTCTATTTTGGATACTATTTAATAACATTTCTATTTTACAGAATCTGTTTGCATTGGATGAGAAGTTGCATCGTAAAAATGTGATGCAACGCGCTGGAAAGATGCTTAGGAATTATAGGACAAATCTGAACAGAGAATACATAAAAGAGGGTGATAAGAAGAAGAAGTCATCCCTTGAACAATGGAACTTCTTGGACAAAGAAGATTGGGACAATTTTGTTGCTTCAAGAAAATCTGAAGAATTCAAGGTATTAGGCGTCACTCCCAATTTAATTAATATACATTGTATTCACCTATTCAAGATTAGCATTTAGTGCTACTAACCAAATCATTAATGTGCATACTAACTAGGCCCTCAGTGACGCACAAAAAGCAAGGCGTGCACTGAATGTGCATGACCACACTATGGGTCCAAAAGGCTATGCAAGCGTTCGCCAAAGACTACAGGTGGAGTCTGCGGCTACTCAGGAGTCTGCTCCTACTCAGGAGTCTGCCACACCCATGCCTCGCCATGATATCTGGATAGCTAGCAGGCAAAACAAGAAGGGTGAAATAAAGAAGCCTGTAACTGCTGAGGCGGATGCAAAAATGGTAAAATACAACTCTTAGAGAAATCGTTTGAATATTGATTATTTGTGGTGTTAACTTACCAATTTCTGTTTATGGTGATTAGCGGGAGCTGCTCGAGTAGAGGAAACAAGGCACGTTCATCCCTCAGGGCACAAGGGATGAATTGACAGTTGCTCTGGGTAACCCAGAGCATCCTGGACGTGTTAGAGGTGCCGGCGCTGGTGTTGGCATCAAAGCATTCTTTGGGCCATCCCAGCGCAAACCCAGAGCGGGACTTTCTCAAGAAGAGGTAACCTATTCTTTTTTTAGAATGTTACTGCAAAAGGAAATTCATTAATAAGAAGCTAATGTTTCTTTTATCCATGTATAGGAGAATAAGAGAGTTGAGGATTTAGTTTCTAAGAAGGTCAACGATGTAGTTGCTGAGAAGGTCAAGGAAGAATTGCTGCGGTGGCAGGCATCTCAGGCTTCCAATACGCCTATGGCGACCCACTCTTCTCCTGATGCACAGACTGCGAGTAATCCTGGAGACCCATCGCCTAGCACGTCTGCTGTAAGTATTTTTTATGACATTGTAGTTAGTCTTTTCAAGTTGTTATGTTTTCAAGATGATATGTATATATGTATAATATTATTTACATAAATTTGTAGGCATTGAAGCCATGCCGCTTAAGAATGCAAGACTACGTTGTTGCAGAGGCGCAGGCTTACCCGTCCCTTCCTGGGGCAATGTTTCACGGGACTCCAATGCCACAGGGATACGTTCGTGTGAGCCCGATACGTGTGTTACCCAATTGGAGAGAAGCTACATTGCCATATCCCCACCCGGATATTGATAGACTTGCTGATGCAGAAGGCGGGGTGATATTGTGGCCCAAAGCAGATGTCGTCTACACGACTGAAATTGTAAGATAAATTTACATTGATTTAGACTGTTAATGTGTATATATGATGTCAACTGATCTGAAATTATATGTACAGGTTAAAAAGAAGACACCAGGAGCACCTAGGCCTCCACTTCCACTTCCCGCATTACCCGATTGGGTTCCAACTGACCTAACATACCCGTTAGGTCCTGCTTGTAGGGGAATGGCATGTTGGCTACGGGCACATAATGTACATTGCCCTATAATTATTTCTTTAGATGCAGATTATGTAGGTAAATCATACGATAGCTCTTTATTTATACAAGATATTATTGAGCTGTTTATGTATGATTGGCTGAATACATCAATGATAGAGACATGGATAAGGTGAGATCTTGTTTATACATCCATATACCTTGTGTAAGATCTGGTGATCTAGTTTCTTATATATTAATGCATACACCTATATGTTTTGCAGCTACTTAGTCGAAGATCATTGCAAACAATTTGCATTTGATCATTTGGGATTTTTGATTCCATCATTGATTAGTTTGGTAGCTAAAGACCCTGATAATGTTCAATAATACTGTATAGATGCTTTTACAATTTTTGGTCAGCAAAAGAAGACGATAATAATAGCTCCATTCAATGTCAAGTAAGTTTACTTTATTTATAATTTGGACTTAAGAAAATTCCATTTTTATTTTGCATTTTGAGTTATTAATTGTTAACTTCTTACCTCTAGCGGTAGACATTGGGAGTTACTAGTTATTGTCCCTGGGACATTCACTGTTTATTATCTAGATCCTGCGGGGAGTACATTGAACCCTAAAATTGGACACGTAATGAGAATGCCATTATTTTGGTGAGAAATATTTCATTTTTATATCCGTTAACATCTTTTATTACATTACTATTTACTTATGCAATTTATTGTGTTATATTAACATGTAGGGGTTTAGATGCATTCAAAAAGGCTAGAGGAACGGTCCCAAGGAAAAAGAACCAGCAAATAAATTGGCAGAACGTACAAGTAAGTTCCCGACTCGAATATATATATTATTGATGTGAATTGTGCTTAGTTGTATTATTTTGTATGTTTCAATTTATAGTGTGCTACACAAGATAATGGCTGGGCATGCGCATACTATGTGATGCAATTTATGCAGATGATTATCAAATATGCCGCATTGGACATCGATACCATACATGAGGTATTATATATAGTCTCATTAGTTAGTATGCAATATATCAATCTTATCTTATTTTTATATTATTACTTATATATATACATCATTCTCTTTGCAGGTGTTTAAAACTGACAACACTACAGGTAAACGCTTAAAAAATATACATGCTCCATATACGATGGAAGCATTAAATGAAGTAAGAGAAGAATGGGCAAAAGCCATACAAGAAGTGGCAACTGTAAGATATAATTGGGATGTTGATAGCGATAATGAATGATACTTTGTAAATGAATATTTATGAATGTTAATACATGTATTTGAATGTTTCTATATGTGTGAATGTGAGAATTGAATTGATGTATGAATGTATGTACTTGTGTGAAATTTTCTTTGTGACTTTTGCAGGTTTGCGGCCTGTTTGTAGGCTGATATCAATGGATGTCGTAAACCTGCAGTTCAGAAAACTGAACTGCAGGTTCTCATCCTACTGACCAGCCACAGCAGGCCTGCAAAATGATATGAAAAAAAAATATATAAATAGGCGTCGGTTATTTATAGAAAACTGTCAGCAAAGACATACAGCGTCGGTTATTTATAGATAACCGACGCCTGATGTGGCCAAAGCAGTCCTGGAAATGGCGTCGGATATTCGTATCGAACCGACGCCTATTTAAACAACAAAGCGTCGGTCGTTTGGTATATAACCGACGCCAAAAGGGTTCGCGCCACAGGAAACGGCGTCATCTAGGACACTTTATGCATCGGTTATCAACTAAAAGACCGACGCTACATGGAATATAGGCGTCGGTCTTTTAGTAAATCACCGACGTAGAAAGTGCCCTAGATGACGTCGTTTTCTGTGGCACGAACCATTTTGGCATCAGTTATATACTAAAAGACCGACGCCTATAGGTTAAATAGGCGTCGGTTAAATAACCGACGCCGAAATGTTCGACCTTTAGCGGCGCCCACATAGGTGTCGGTCGGAAACCGATGCCAAATGGGGTTAAAAGACCGACGCCAAATGGGGTTTCTGTAGTAGTGTCTTCACGAAGAACACTGGAGCACCTCACAATGACGTACTCAGCCTAATGAAACCTTTGTCAAGAAGTTCTTACATTCTATTTCTTCAACTCTACCATCTCTATTGGTGCCATCCTGTATGGTGTATGAGCTATCGACTGCATTTTGGGGACCACATTGATCTCAAAATCAATCTCTCGTGGTGGGGGAAAATAGGGAAACTCCTCAGGGAACACATCCTAGAATTCCCTAATGATCGAAACCTCCTGGATACTAGGACTCCTTACCTTAGTATCCATCACATGTGCCAATAATGCCTCACAACCTTGTCTCAAAAGCTTCCTTGCAACCATGGTCGATACCAGACACATTGGAAGAATCTCCCTATCTCCTTGGAAGATCCATGTCTCATGACCATCTATGAACGTCACCTAAATGGAACTACAATCCAAGACCACTCTATACTTCTCCAAGGTATCCATTCTAAGGATCACATCGAATCCATGCATGTCAAGTGGTATGAGATCCACTTGAATATTGTGCCCTAAAAAGGAAAGGACATAGGAAGGACACACATCTTGCAACACTACAGTACCAACTAATGAGGTTTCTAACAACAAACTATTCTTTTTATAACTAATAGGCAAAACACAACAGCTAAGCACCTCATGAGCGATAAAAGAGTGTGTTGCACCTAGGTCAACCAAAATAGATAAAAAATAAGCAGAAGAGAAATTAGAATGAACTAACTCCATCTGACCTGTCACCACTCGTAGGTTGACCACTACCTTCGGCTGACTCATAGCATAGAATCTAGCCATCACCTATTGTCATCCCTGTCCTCTACTTCCCTGAGTAGACAATCCTGCTGTGACTGTTGGCCACATCCTCATCCTTCTGCATTGCTGTTATGCTTCCTCTGTGAGCATTACTGACTCTGCCTCAGTTGCTGGGTCACCTCGTCATCCCTCATTGTGCACTCCCTCTTTAGATGTCCTATTTTCCCACACTTATGGTAAGCTCAAGTCTCATACTGTGGCCTAGTTGGCCCTATCACTGATATTGATGCTGCACTGTGAGCTCCAATAGGTGGAAAGCTATGGCCTCTTCCCTTACTAGGTAACCACTACGTCAGAGTATTAAACCTCTGCGATACTCACGGTGCAGAAAACCTTGGATTCTTAAATCCTCTTGAAGAATTTCCTTGAGACTGTACAGACGTCTTCTTGGTACTTACCTCTAATTTTTCTTTCATGGACCGCTCTATCCTTTGAACATACTCCAAAAACATTACAAACCTCTCCCTATTCTCCAAGGCAATAGCTGGGGTAGACAACTCAGTGTTCAACCCCTTCTCAAAATGATGAATCTGCTCATCATCTGTAGCAACCATGTGAGGATAGAACCTCAAAAACTCAATAAACCTTGCTTCATACTCATTGATCATCATGAATCCCTATTGAATCCTCTCAAACTAGCTGATCTTCTTTTCAAGATATGTTCGAGGAAAGTACCAACTAACAAAATCACTTCGGAACTCCTCCCATCCGACCACAACAGTTGGCCTCTTCTCCTCCTCTATGGCCCACCAATGGCCATCATTCCCTTTCAGAAGGTACACCGCATGCTTCACCTTATCCTCTTCAGTGATACTCAGGATCTTAAAGGCTTTCTCAAGATCGGTAAGCCACAAATCCGCATCCACTGAATCAACCATCCCACCATACTCCACCGCCCCAACATGGAAAGATGCTCAAAAGTATTCCTAGGACCTAAAGATTCAGTATGGGGAACCAGTGCCCTAGGCTCAAATGCACACATCATGTTCGCCATATGAGTCATAGTAGCCATAAACTACCCAAAAAGGATTGGAAGGCATGATTTTCAATCATGGCTTGGTCAAACTAGGGGACTTCAGGCACCCAGTCTTCTCATTCCTAATTCTTTATACCACCACCTGGTGCAGCAACACTACTCTCGGCAGCATGTTCTTCATGTTCTCCATGCATCTTTAAGCTTTCTCTTCTTCTTCTGGATAAGAAGAAGTCACTATAAGATAGAGTAGAGGATACTAAAACAGACACAAACCCTAGTCCTAGGTCCCTGTAGACTCAGCAAGCCTAAAGCTCTGATACCAACCTATCACATGTGATGTCCCGTGCCACACAAAGTGATATTACTCAAAACATAACCACAGAATAAAGATTAACGAATAGATTATTGAAAAAACTAAATATTAAAATTGTTTTCATAAAACTATCAAATAGCAAGGACCTTTACATGTGAGTCCTTTCATGGCTCAAAGCACTTACTGTGTGTGTCATCACCCTATTGCTAAGGAACCTGTTCCAGAACATATATACATATATCCACTCCAACTATATATAACAGGGAACACAAGTCAAGTATAAATCAAAAGAACGTCCACAAAACATCTCTAAAACATCCCCAAGGACCCGAGTGTATAGGGACGACTCTAGGACTCTATCAACAAAAGACATCCAGTAGAACTTCCAACCTTGTCAGCTACTACTCTTCTTGCTACTGCTCAATCTTTGTTGCATGATCTCTACCTCTTTGTGCATGACCACCTAAAAAGGATGTGGGAAACCCACAGGGTGAGATTCCAAATCTCAATGGGAGATATAACTCTCCACCAACTCAATTATTATCACATATAAGATTATAAAGAAGTAGTATAATTACAACTATAAGAAGCAAATAATCATGGCCAACAGGATGAGCAATTATGTTGATTTATGAAACATCTTAACAATTTAAAAGGAATATGAAGAACATGTATAATTCCTATCAACAACATAGTATAAGGATCAAGCAAGGCCTCATCCAATGTTTTCATATTTGACCCTATACATATATACAATACAACTTATTACATATTTTTTTATGCTCCGAGGATTCAATGGTACCACCCAAATCCCACCGACCACTTCTAAGTCGAAATCGGTTCCATACAAAGTCTAATGGAAGAGCCGGAATCCACGACCTCACTCCCTCAGTCAGAACGAGTGAACATGAAGTGACATCATGAGTCAGACTACTATCAGTGACATATAGTCCAACTGTACAAATCTAGCCCGCCTTGGTACATGTCATGGTGCTAGTAAAACTGAGCTACGACCGCAACCACACTCTTATCAGGATATGACCGCATCCAATCCTATTTTGCATATCACTGAGCTACGACCGCAACCACACTCTTATCAGGGTATGACCACAGCCAATCTTGTTTCACATATCACTGAGCTATGACTACATCTGCACTCTTATCAGGGTATGACTGTAGCCAATCCTATTTATGGACGTAAGGGGATATTTTTCCTCACCCCTACATATTCAAAAATATGCACTCTGAGTTAAACTCGTTTCACCATTAAGAAATTCCTGACACTGAATGGATCTATGGCATATGGAAAACTACATGATTAGGTTCCAATTGAATATTTAGGTTACCTAAGTATCTATTAGCATCAATCAAGTTACAACATATAAAATCCAAACAAGTTATACATAAACAAGGGCATGGCACATCACCCGAACATATTTGAGCACATAGGGTGTGATCTCATCACATCAGCACTTGGTATTTTCCAATCACCATATTTCTCATCCCAAGTATCACATACATTGGGGTAATAACCCCTCATCTCATTAATGAGGAAATCACCAACTCATATAAGACAATAAGCCATCAATAGGTCATAAAACCATATACCTTCTCTTCCAAGGATGTCAACACCACATATGCCTCACAAGTCCCATCCAAACATATCATAAGCAACATAGATCATACCTAGATATGCTTATCAACTGATGTCACCTGCATGGTTAGAGACTTGTATTAAGAAGAACAATACATCATCATCATTCCCATCTCATAGGATGCATGCCATTCACATTACATCAATAGGGTTAGGGCTTCTATGTGATTCTTCTCAAGGCCACACACTAACCAACTATAGGTGACTAGATGCAATCCTAAGTGAAAACATACGGATATCTCAAAATTTGTATATGGACCTAGTCCAACGCACATGCTCAACTAATCACACATACCCATAAGCACAGGGGTTGTGTTGTAGTATAGGCTATTGGTAAGATTAGTGTAACATACCGAAACCTGGACATATTATCTTTTTGACGCTCTTTCTAAGCTTTTCCTTTCATTTCAATCCGACTTGGCCTTTCTGTTTAATTTGTGGATATTATGGTGGTTGAGTGGACATTTGTTCACCTTTTATGCCAATCAAGGGGTTTATGCACAAATACCTCAATAAATATTTTATAGGGGTCTAATATGCACATTTACCACTCATGTAACATATTAATAAAATATATTCATTATAGATCATTCCTTTGCCTTATGGAGCAAGGAAGAGAAAAAGGAATGAATAATGTTGCTTTAAACATGTTAATGTGATATGGAATTAATTAATATGAGAAATATTGGTAATATTGGATAATGGGATAAAATTCATAAAAGGAACACTAATTCGTTAAAAATAAGTTGAGATTCCCTCTCCTTGGGTTTGGTTCGTCTTGTAGGCCAAGTTTCATAATTTTGGGACAATAATAATTATATCTCTTTTATTTTGAAAAGAAGAGTTTCCCTCAAAATATTAAATAACTACAAAAATAGAAACTAACCTTAAATTCATAATCTAGACAAAAAAATATGCCTTTGGGCAAGTTTGCAATTAATTTGGATGATATTTGGATAATGTGAAAAAGTAGGAGAGAGAAAGTGTGTAGAACCTTCATTTTGAGAATTAATTAAATGAATGCCACAAATATGATCAAATAGTGGCAAAATCATATCTAATACATTAATTGGGACACGTGGGTGAAATTTCAGCATATTTGGATAATCCTAGAGTCATAAATGAAGGAAGAGAGAGAAAATAAAGAATTGCCTAATTATCTAGTTTAAGTTTCTCAAAACATAAAATAAACTCCAAATTTAGATTCTACACCTCAAAAATAGTCAGTTTGTCAAATTTCATCAAATTTGGGATTCGTTTGAGCATCCGATTAAGGAAAGCGAATATCATTAATTAATGCAACGTCACTTTATTCGAATTAGAATAGGATTGAAAAAAAATAATGTCACACACCCTCTTTGTATATCCACATGATTGGACAATTGGGGCCCTCAGTGGACCCAGATCCAAAGATTCGATGGCTCATGGTCGTCTCCTACCTCGGCTCGGACTGGATAACAGAAAATGGTATTTCTGAATTTTCAAATCCTAATATCTCTCTCTATACTCAACAAAATCGAGTGGTTTTTGTTTCTATGGACTCCTCTTGTGATTCTGCATCTAATTATCCCAACTTTTTGGTGTTTTGATGATTATTCAAAGAACCCCCAAATCACACGAAGCTCCTCTCTCACCCCGGCTATGTAAACCCTAACCTACACCTCCTTTCCTATTTATACCCATACCGGGAGCATCCCCATTACATTTGAACCCAACACACCTCTATTTTTTTTTGAGGAAGGATGGGAAGCCCTATGATTGGGACTCCCCGTCATATATTAGCTAAATCACTAATTACAAAAGGCATAAAGTTCGAAGGAAAATGCTGAGAAAAGGAAAACCTATCTACTTGGCCCCTACGTGTAGCATTTGCTACCTAGTGAGCAACCTTGTTACAATTACGACTAATGTAACTAAAACTACATAAAGAAAATAAATTCTTCAGGTGGATAACATCTTCAACCATGGAGCCAATGTAGTCTTTCCTGAGACAGTTGTTGTTGCATGCATGTACGATTGCTTTGGCGTCTGATTCCACTTCTATTCTTTCCAGGCCTTTCTCCTTTGCCCATGACATCACTTCCCTGATTGCCATAGCTTCCGTGAGAGTTATATCACCTCCGGACTGTACCCTTACCCCCATCAGCGCTATAACAGCACCACCTTCATCCCTGGCCATGACTCCAAGTCCCGCCGACCCCTCCTCCCCACACGAGGCGTCCACGTTGAGCTTAACGTGACCCTGCGCCGGTCGTTTCCAGCTACTCGCACCAGCGCTGCTGGACGCAGCCCTGCTGTCGCCGACCATCTGCTGGCCTCGCCCGTCCGCATGGCCATTGCAGCCACTTCCGCTCTCCCCCTCAGCTCGACCTGCATTGCTGCCTTCATTCCTGCCTCCATCCACGTCGCTTCTAACCCAGCTCATGGCGCAACGGAACACCACGCCCATGTTGGCATTGCCCGACTGGAAAATGTGCATGCACCGTCCACGCCATATAGCCGTCATTGCAGCCACTACTACCTTCCTATCTTCCAACGCCATGTCATGAAAAGAAGCCTCCATAGTTGTTTGAAGCTCACCGTCCTTCCTATCCTCACTCCATTGCTGGATCTCCCTTGAGGTTTGGTCCCAAACCTCTGTTGCATTCAGACACCTGAATAACATGTGAGGAATGGTCTCCTTTTCGGACATACAAAGCGTGCATGTTCCGTCTTCCGTACAATGCCGGTCGAAAAGTCGTCCCCTAGTAGCAAGCCCAACCGTGCATACTCTCCACAAGAAGTAAGCCGTCTTTGGACTCCAACCATCCTTCCATACCCTCCTCCATATCCCGTCCCCCACCCGATCATTGTACTTCCGAGCTTCCTCCACTCCAATCAAGCCCATCTAATATGCTGACCTGACCGTAAACTCCCCATCCTTAGAAGACCACCACATCAACGAATCCTTCAGCTTCTTACAGCTGATCAGAATTGCACATATTTTCTTTGCAATGCTGTCCGGTACACAGTCCCTCACCTTGTTCTCATCCCATCTTGTCCCGTCCTCCGACATGAGCTCCCTCACTTTGTAGTAATCCGGGCTGCCTTCATGTTTGAACCTTCCAAGTATATCCCCCTCCTTCGGAACCCACATGTCGTCCCATAAGTTTATGTCCCTTTCGTCTCCCACTCTCCATTTGACTCCCTCCTTCAGCACTGCCTTAGCTCCCCATAAACTCCTCCACACATGGCTCGGGTCATACCCTCTTCTCGCCTCCCAAAACGACGTCCGTGGAAAGTATCTCGCTTTGAGCACCTTTGTGACTAGAGCATCCGGATGAGAAACTATCCTCCATGCTTGACGTGCCAGAAGAGCTTGATTAAAGGTATGAAAATCTCTAAACCCAAGCCCTCCTTGCCGTTTTGGTTTACAGAGCTTCTCCCAACTCATCCATGAGAGCTTCCTCTCCTTCTCCTTTTCCCCCCACCAAAATATCGCCACCATACGCTGTATATCCTCCATAATACCCACAGGCAGTTGGAACACACTCATAACATAGGTGGGGATCGCCTGTGCCACCGCCTTGATGAGAACCTCCCTCCCTGCTTTTGACAACAATTTCTCGAACCAGCCCTGCAACTTCCTCCATATCCTTTCTTTTATGAAACTGAAAACCTGCTTTTTTGATCTTCCCACCATTGTAGGAAGCCCAAGATAGCAAGCATGTCTATCCACCGCACATACTCCTAAGAGAGCACGCAACTCCTCTCGTCTATTGCCTTGTACCCCTTTGCTGAAAACAACCTCTGTCTTTAAAAGATTAGTCTTCTGACCGGATGCCTGTTCGTACTGGCTGATAATTTCAGCTATCTTCAGGCATTCTGCAGTGGTTGCTCTAGCAAAAAGAATACTATCATCTGCAAAGAAAAGATGTGAGATGCATGGGCCTCCTCTACATAGTTTGATTCCATGTAGTTGGGAGTCTTGAACAACAGTGCTAATCAAAGTGGAAAAAGCTTCAGCACATAATATGAAAAGGTAGGGGGAAAGAGGGTCACCCTGGCGAAGTCCGCGTGCAGGTCTCATGCTCTTGGTCCGATCTCCATTGACGGCAAAGGTATGCTGGACAGAAGAGATACATTCCTGGATCTTGTCTCTCCATTTGCACCCAAATCCCATCTTCTTCATAACGGCGTCAAGAAAACTCCACTCGACTCGATCATAGGCTTTGGACATATCAAGTTTCAAGGAAAGGCTTCCCTTCTTCTTTCCTTTATCTCTCTTCATATTGTGGAAAAGCTCATAAGAAATGATGGCGTTGTCAGTGATCATTCTCCCTGGGACGAAGGCGCTTTGATTTTCAGAAACAATACTATTCATGAGAGGCTTTACTCTATTAGTTAGCACCTTGGAGGCAATCTTATACACCACATTACACAGGCTGATCGGCCTGTATTCTCCCTTCAGCTTCTCAGTCTTTGGGATCAGCACCACTAGAGTATCATTTACCGCCGTCAAGTCTCTTTCTCCCTTCCACCACCCCTTGATGTAGCTTGCTACGTCCTTTCCCACCACTCCCCAGAACTTCTGATAAAACATTGCCTTCATACCATCATGTCCCGGTGCTTTATTAGGATGCATCTGTTCCTGCGCTGCCCAGATTTCCTCATCAGTAATATCTCTTTCAAGCTCATCTGCCTGGTCTCCAGAAACACCTTCCCGAATCCCCTTGATTGCCTCCTCAAATCCCGAAGGACTGCACGACTGAAAAAGCTGAGTGAAATAGTCAACAATGATGCTGCAGACCTCCCCTTCATGTTTTCTCATCCGACCCTGCTCATCCTCAAGCCCCTCAATCCAGTTTCACCGTCTCCTATTAGTGGCTTTCTGGTGAAAGTAAGCAGTGTTCCTGTCCCCCTCTTTCAATTCCTTCACCCTCGCCCTGGCGGCCCAGTACTCTTCATTTCTTTGCAGCCAATATTGCAGCTCCCTTGACTTTTCCTCCGCTTCCATAAGATTTGTATGATCTGGGTGAAGCGCTTGTAAACTGTTCAGCTCATCTTCCAGTTGTTTGATTTTCTTTTGCCTGTTCCCGAACTTTTCAGCAGCCCATTCTCTCAACCTGTCTTTGCACAAAAGAAGTTTTGTATTCAGCTCCGAACCTCCTCCATACTCCCACGCCCCTTTAATAATATTAGCACATTCATCCTCATTCGCCCACATGGGCTCAAACCTGAAGAATCCCCCTCCTCTCCTCTTCTTATTGCCTTTGTTTTCAGCTTTCAAGATAATAGGTGCATGGTCCGACTCATAGATGGGAAGATGAAAAACTCTACAAAACTTATACATGTTTCTCCATTCAATCTCTGGTAGGAATCTATCTAACCTCTCTTTTACAAGCATTCTTTCTGTCAGCCCCCTTTTCCATGTAAACATATTTCCTTCGAAACTCATATCCATCAAGTTACAATCATCAATAACATCCCTGAAATTATGGATAAACGTTTCATCCTTGGGTGGTCCCCCCTCCTTTTCTGCATTTGAGATAATTTCATTAAAGTCCCCAAAGAAAATGACCGGTTCATTTGCCTCATCTTTCAGTCTCCTCATCAATTCCCATGTCTTTGTTTTATTTTGTTGATCTTCCCAGCCATAGATCCCAATAGCTCTCCAAGAAACATCAGCTGTCCCATCTTTTATCAAGGCCAAAACATGTCTGTTTGAGTAGCTCAGAATATCTACCTCCAATTCCTTCCACCAGAAGCCCAGGCCCCCGGCCCTTCCCGTACGTGAAATGCAAATACCATCAGAAAAGCCACAACTCCTTTTAACATCTTCAAGCTGTTTGTCAAACATCATAGTTTCCATGACGAAAACTAAATTTGGGCGCTCCCTCCAGACCCAGGCCCGGAGAGCTTTGGACGTATCAGGGTCACCCATCCCCTGAAAGTTCCAACTAAGTATTTTCATTGTCCTTCGCGGGACTGGTCACCGCCAGTCGCCGCTACTTGGGTTGTCACACCCTCTATCATGCCGGTCCTGCTTTCATCACCTGTCCTCTGTCATTTTTCTCCTATCGGCTGCACAATCTGCTCATCTAACTCCATGTCGCAAAGATCTCCGCCTCTGTCCCGCTTTCCTGCTGCACTTTCCCATACTACTTCCTCTTCTGGGATACCCAGTCTAGCACCCCGGATCATCTTATACACCCATGGCTTGTGTTTCTTCTTCCCCTGCCCCAGCTTGGATCCTTGCTTTCTTCTTGCTCCCGCTTCCTTCCGCCTTTGTGCACGTGTGATAGCCCTTCTCTCACCTTTGTTCTGAGCCTGGTATTCCGCCATCCCCTAACTATAGTGCAACTGAGTCTCAGCATCAAGCTGCTCACGTTCATGCGTGCTCCAGGCATCATGTTCCTGACCTGTGCTGTTCTGTTCTATCTCCCTGATTCTGTGCACCGTCGACCTGCTACTTGTCCCCTGCTGATCGCTATTCACGTAGCTATGACTCTCATCTGCTCCACGATCATCACGCTGTTCGCTCACCTCCCTATCCGTCGGTGCCATCTCCTGGATCTTCCTGACATGCCGCAACCCTAGTATTTCTTCCCTCATTATTTTCTTCTTCCGCTCTGCACCCCTCGACACCCCTAGCCATTCTTGCGTTCCTCCAACCTCTCCCCAAAACCCCTGATTGCCTCTGTCATTATTGGTAACGATGATCACACCACCTCCAACCCCTTCACCCTCCTGACCCCCTTCCTCCTCACCGGCCTTCCCCGCTCGCGAGCTCCCCATCCTCCCCGCTTCAACCCTACCTCCATGCTCCCTTCTCTCTACTCCGCCCTTGCTACTATCTCCCTACTCCCCTTCGTGTGCCCCCACCTTGCTCATGCTGTCCTTTATCCCTCCCGACTTCCTTCCCTCCACCGGAACCCCTTTGAAAGTAAGGGTATTCTTCACCCTTCCCCCCCCCCCCCCGGCCCTGCTATCCGTGTGCCGGCGCTGCTTCCATGGGGAAGCCCTCATCCAATCGCCCCATAGGTTTTGTCTGTCTTTGTCCTCCCCAAACTCGTGGCAATCTTTGTCAACGTGCCCGAGACAACCACAGGCGAAGCAGAATGTCGACAGACGTTCATACTTAATCTCAACGTTGGCGATCTTTCCACTCTCCACCCTGATCTTTAGGGTTCGTTTTAGAGGTTTCGTGACGTCCACAGCTATCCAGACTCTTAGCGAGGAGTCCCAACCCAGGCAATCTCTGTCGGTGTCCAGCACCTCGCCTATTCGAGTTGCAATCTTCCTGATCATGGCCTCCGCCCAGTACCCTAAAGGGACCCCGTAGAGACGAACCCAAAACGGCGAGCTATAAATCCGCAATCTACTTGGCTGCTCTTCCTTGTCAATGTCCTTGAAAAGAAGAAATCGCCCATCAAAGTTCCATGGCGCCCCTTCCATCACCCGTTGTCTGTCCGCCCAATGAGTGAACTGCATCACGAAGGCTCCGCCCTCAAGTTTCTTGAACTCCACTGTTTCCCAGAGACTCTAGGCCTGTTCCATCGTTCTCTCCATCGCTCAGAAATTGAACGTTCTGTCCGTCAGAAGCCTACCCACCAGCGCCAGTGCTGTGTGGTCCTCCGCCTCATCACCCTTCCCCGTCGCCTGCACATCAATGGGATCATCCTCATCTTCGCTCAGATGCAACCCAGCATATCTCTCTGCCAGATCTGCCGCCATGATGAGACGGGACCAAGAGCCAGACCCGCTCGCTTGAACCTGCAAGGGAAAACCCTAATCTAAGGGAGGAAGACACCCACTCTCGCTTGCCCTAATCGCCAGAGCGACAGACACAGACTGACGAATCGAGTTTAGTTTCTATTGATACCCAACACACCTCTAAATTGCTATTTTCATTGCCATTTTGAGCTGCACTGAGAGGTGAAGCCCCCGAGATTGTAGTGGTTCCCTCTCCCTCCTCCCTTCATCTCCGGTCCAATAACAGGTAACATTGAGTTCAATTTTCTCTAAGCTTTCTTTCACATCTTTCATTTTTGGGTTTGGTCGCATCTTCGAGTTTCACCCAAAGTCCCACATGAATAGTTTCTACTACACAACACCATGGTGCATGGGTGGGGGGTGGGGGAGGAAGAAACCTACACATGATTTTACCAAATTACCCTCGCTCCACTTCTTTCTAGCTTTGACTCGCGCAAGGACATGCATGTCCTTTTGCCTAGTTTTGACCACGTTGACCCGACTTTGATTGGTGCCAGCCTATGAGGTGGGAAACTAACTTTCCTCACTATGATTGGGACAAGCAGTGGGCCCGACCCCACCCTCTCGCTCTCTCTGAAAAATGAAAATCAAATTTTCTAATTTTCTTATTGGTCAATTTTAGGAAATTCATATCTATTAATTCCTTGGGCCAAAATTAAAAGCAAAATATGTTCTAGACTTAGAAAAAGACTATATATGCAATAAAAATAATTTATACATCTAGTTTTGAGTTTTTCAAATAAGTGTTTTTGGGAATGAATTAACTAAGTAAAAATCACTAAAAATACCTCTAGAAGTCCATATCTCTAAAATATATAAAATTATATTTTATTTTGATCCAAAAACCCTAACTAAGATAGTGGTGATGTTTTTAGGACCTAAATCGATGATTTGTAGAAAACATTGGTAACTTTAGGGTTTTAAGTCTTTAATGAACGCATATAATGGTAATACATGAACATGGTTATGATATTAGAACAAGTGGACTCTTATCGTGCATAGGGTTTTAGAAAGTGGTTTCTAGTCTCTAATGAAGAGTTATGTGCATCTAACACCTTAGTTGGGATATTTATGCCTGAACCTAATATTCCCTAATGAGGCTTAATTGAATCTAATCCTCTTTTCTTGAAACCTTAATTTCTTGTGCCTCAAATTAGATCATAGTTTCTTATTATTTGGGTTTTAAACCCCACTACCATGCTTATTGATTCACATGATTGTTATTTCCATGTCTACTTTTTCTAGCATGTAGATTTATGTTCTATTTAATGTTAAGTAGCGGTACTTATGTACAACCACCACAGAGGGCATGTATTCATTCACCCTGGGGAATGTTTTTATTCTCCCCATAATGTTGTAGGTGACTAGGAATGTCTTATTCTCCCCTCACCTATGGTTAGAGGTCTGGTAGGTGCCTCAACCCTACTTAGTTAGGTGGACATAATTATCTTACATGCAAAAACCCTTTATATTTGATTGTTAATGGCAAGTTTCTTTTGATATAGCCTCACACTCTTGTTTTCTTCATCTTATGATGAACCATATCCTATTTTTATTTGCTTTACTTATCTTGTTATCCTAGACTAGTTTTGTTACAAAAACTTTCCTTTCCTTTTCCATTTTGTTGGGTGCCTTCCCAACCACCCAGGTGCTGAACAAGGTGACGGATAAGACAATAAGAACTTAGCTATTGGTTTGGACTTGGTTGATGGAGATGTTGCTTTGGAGACAATATTGTAGTAGTTAGACTTCCTTCTATCTAGATCCTATTTGTATATCTTGATGTAAACCCTAAAGGGAGAATGATGTATTCTTGTAGAATCTTTTATGAAATTGATTATAGTCAGTTATTCTTTATTCCACTGCTTTCCAATGGTCTTTTGTATACCATATAAATAAAGATTTGAAATGTTTAAGAGTTGGAATGAATTGAAGCAAGCATCTCAGAGTTGGAATCTTCGATTTGATGAGGAAGTCAAAGTGTTTGGCTTTATTCAAAATGAAGATGAACCTTGTATGTACAAGAAGGTTAGTGGGAGCACGACCACATTCCTTATATTGTATGTGGATGACATACTATTGATGGGGAATGATGTCACAGCCTTAGAGAAGGTAAAGACTTGGCTTGGGAATACTTTCTCAATGAAGGACATAGGAGAAGCATCATACATTCTAGGTATTAAGATCTATAGAGATAGATCTAAAAGGCTTCTCAGACTAAGTCAAAGCACGTACATTGACAAAGTGCTGAAGTAGTTCAGCATGGAGAACTCAAAGAGAGGTAACATCCCCATGCTACATGGAGTCACCATCTCTAGAGCTCAATGTCCCCAATCTTGTGAAGAGAGGGAGTGTATGAATGGGATCCCATATGCATCAGCCATCAGATCCATAATGTACGCTATGTTGTGCACACACCCATATGTCTCGTATGCTCTTAGCATGATGAGCAAGTACCAGTTAGATCCTGGGGATTCTCACTGGACATCCATAAAGAACATCCTCAAGTACTTGCGAAGGACTAAGGATCAGTTACTTATATACGGCGGTGAGGAAGAACTGGTTGTAAGAGGTTACACCGATGCAAGCTTCCAAACCGACAAAGATGATTATAGATCGCAATGAGGATTTGTGTTTTGCCTAAACAATGGAGTTGTGAGCTGGAAGAGTTCCAAGCAAGAAATAGTTTCCGATTCTACTATAGAGGCCGAGTATATTGCTTCTTCACATGCAACAAAGGAAGTTGTGTGGATCAAGAAGTTTATCACTAAACTTGGTGTAGTTCCCAGTAGCTGTGATGCAATTGAGCTTTATTGTGACAATAATGGAGCTATTGCTCTAGCTAAGGAACCCATATCACATAAGCGGTCCAAGCACATACCGCGGTGCTTCCATCTCATACGAGAGATCGTACAATGAGGAGATGTGAAGATTTGCAAAGTACCAACTGAAGACAACATAGATGATCCACTGACTAAGGCCCTTTCTCAGCAGAAGCATGATGGTCATGCTAGGTCAGAAGGACTGAGGTTCCTAGGTGACTAGCTCTAAGTGCAAGTGGGAGTCTATTGGTATGTATGCCCATAGAGCAAGTCATGTGATGATTGTAATGGGATACTTTGTAAATGATTTGAATAATAATAAAGACAATTTCCGATCTATATGTTTTAACTATTTCTGAGATGATAGTGTAACATGATAGATGTCTAAAGAATTGTTTAACTCGATCACATATGCTTTTGGGTTGAGGACCTAAATGATGAGATCATACAGATGTTAAGAGTATACATTCTTTTTTCGTCCCTATTCGGTTGTTATTGTGGAAATAGCCATAGACATCAATAACATTAAAGACTAGATTGTGTGTTGGTTGATGATAGAATCTCATTAGTCATGATATAGTGATATCAAACCAAACACATAGGTACTTGTTAGAGAACAAGTGTACTGGACAGACCCACCATGAGAGTGACACATGGAACCATGATTTGGTAGTCATAGTCAGCTCTCACAGTGATGGTGGTGAGTGTGATTTTTTGACCTGAAATCACTACACTCAACACATGTCGTTGGGTACACTTTGACATCATCAAATGTAGTCCTGAAACATGGGTTATTATAAAGGTGATGATTGGGTGACTTTGACACATGGGGCTTTTGAGGGGTGAGTGATAGATATGGGATTTGTCCCTCCTAAGGGAGTTTGATGTCCATGGCCAGTTGATGAGTAGGATTGAGAAAGGCATGCACATGCATGTGTGAATCAATATGTTATATTGATGTCACACACATCTCACCGAGTCTGCTCTGAGATCAAGGAAATGGATGAACGTTGAAAGGATGACTGTACCATGCCTTGAGTTCATTCAGGACATTAGTGACAAAGGAATTATACATTCACTGTAACACCATTCACAAATTGTAGGATTGAAAGTTGTTCTCCAAATTTCTATTTCACTTGGGTAGCAATGATGTACGACTAGGCACCGCTCTTTGCTTGTGAAGTCATAAGTGTTATGGAATTTCACTGCCAACGTGAAATGGACCTGCAGGGTCACACACAAAGGATTTAACCTAGAAGAAGAGTTTATCCACAAAAGATGTTTAGATTGATTACTAAAGGAGTTTAGTAGTTCAATTAAATAATCAGTTGATTGATATCTCAAAATCATAGTGTTCAAGGTGTTGGAACAATTGATTAGAGTGTCAGATTGATTGAAACTACAATTGACTAATTTTGCACAGTCTGCACTCCCAACCGATCGGCTCATGTGATGAACCAATCAGCTCAAGTTGGTGAACCGATCGGCTAAAGTAGTGAGTCGATCGGCTCTTGTGTCAATGAAACGATCGGCTCAATTGTTGAACCAGTCGATTCGTGGACCAACTGAGATCATTTGGAAAGTCAGAAGACTATTTTGCAAATATAATTTGTTTCACTTGTACAAATTCAATTTGGACAAGGATTAATATTTGATTAGTTGGAAACAAATATGAAAGTCAATTTGAGTTGGACCAGGACCATGAACCATGTCCCAAATGATCATTTCAGGTGTGAACCGATCGGTTGAGGTCATTAAATGATAGTTTCAGGGTTGAAATGATCGGTTCAGCTGGCACAGTTGGTTGTTTTGTGGAAAATTTCGAACCCTTCTACTCCTGCTTTAATCCCGCATTGCCCGGGGTACAGAACCATGTCCCATGACCCTCCTATATATAGGGGTATTAGGGGCTTCTCAAAGTACAACTCAGAACACCAGTTGCTCTGCAAAGTTGTTGTAGATATGGTCCAAATTTGAGACCATTTGGACCTTCCTATGATTTTATATGAATTTCCTAAAATCTAGCCCTTTCCTAGGTCATTTTAGCCATTTTTATTTCTTTTCTCTTCTTTTCCCTTGCTGGGATTGACCCATATTATGCTTTGGAGCGCCGCTGGGCAAGACTTGCCCCACGAATTGACCCAGCAGCCTTGGATCTCAATCCAACGACGTTCATAGAAAACATTAGAATTTGATTTTGGGTATCTACATTGATCAAAGAGTCAAATGAGATCAACGGTCCTCACACCCCCCTTGCTCCTTCATCTCACACACACCCAATCAGCAGCGGACGACCTCATAGCCGTTAGATCCGATCTGATCAAAGAAGGCCAAGGAATCCAACGGCTATCGTTTTTCTCGACCTGGGTATTTATTTCCCTCTCTGCCCAAAATTCCAAAAAATGACTCAAAATTGCAAAAATGATATCTTGAGATTCCGAGCTCCAAACATATCAAAATTATAGTCCATTTTCATCAAAAAAATTAGCCCGATCTAATAAAAATGGTTTCAGAACCTGTTTCGTATCTATGTTCTCTATTGTGATGCTTGTACCTTTGAATAACCTTCTTGAGTATAAAATGGACAACTTTCTTAAGTTCATGATCCTAATCTAGTTCCTGATCCATCATGCAATCTTACTCTGATGATTAAGCACAAACCTATCATTATGATCTAGAAACTTGACTAATGACTCAGATATTGATGATATAACTAGGGTTATCTAATATGGTTCCTAAGAACACCAAAGTAGATCATTCATTCTCGATATATGCTTGATGCTTGATTAAATGTTGAAATATTGATATAATGTCGATTATAAATGGATGATCTACCCTAGGGTTGTATAGGAATTCAAAACCCTAATCTTGCATACTCAATTCTGGCATAATATGATCTTGACCCTCAAATCTATATCTTGATTGATCTAGGATCTACTTGAGACCTTGACCTTTCACTCTTGAACCTTTACTTAGTTAGCATCCAAAAAGGTACGCTATTATACAACTCCTCCTTGATTGTAATGATGATACTTTTAGATATCTCTTGACTTATGCTTGGCTATTTATTTGGATGAACTATTGTTCCCTATGAGTAGTCTTCCGTTTTTCTTCTATACTATATTTTTAGAAACATGAAACCCTATATAGCAATACCCATTATGACTGCCCGGATATTGATGTTGATAATGATGTTGGAAAAGTTGATGATATTGATATTAAATATAAGAGAAACCCCCCTTGATTGAAGGGTGGGGTTTTGTACATTGACCTCCTATTTCCTTTGGTGAGAAGGAGCTTGGTGACCTCCCCATCGCGTTGGGGTAATAGAGTCACATAAATTAAAATAAGCATGCTTCTTGATTACAGCATAATGGGAAATTCATAATAAAATTCTTGTTGAACAACATTTTGGTTTTTGGAAGATCGTTCGATATACTTTTATAACATAAGTCCTTCAAAGCATACTAGTTTTCTTATAAATTGCTTTACTTGTTTTTATATAGCGTACCGTGCAATTGCATTGACATTGTGTCTTGATTTTCTCGATTTTAGGTAATGCAAGGAACTAGAGATTTGCATTCATATACTCATTTATCCACTGCAATAAAGACTGCTACATCAATTATGGACTCTACATGGGAGCTAATTGTAAAAGGGATGTAGTTGTTGGCTAGTTTCTTATCTTTTTCTCTTTCCATGTTGCCTACGGGCCTTATGTACTAAACCTTTTGGTTCATTTTAATAAAGAAGAATGTTATTTAATTTTTGCATATTATCTGTGTGTGATTTTTGGGCCACTCAGGGACGGGCGCTCTAATCCCTTGAACACTGCCCTTTTGGACAGTGGGATTGGGATTAGGGTAAGAATGGATCTGTGACAGTTGGTATCAGAGCCATAACCCCTCCAGTAGGTGGGGCCCGCATGGCCATGTGGCATGCCAGTGTTGAGCCGTGTGATCCAGGCATGTAGGAAAGGGATGTCCATGATTGACATAGTCACCCTTGCACTGGTATTCCGTGATTGGGAGCTGGGTGTCCATGGGACATTCTGGGTCTGCACTGAAATGGGGCGATGTTATGAGGCCTTATAGTTGAGGCTTGACGAGGATGTCAAGAGTCTAAGTGGGGGAGATTGTAACATCCCAGGATTTGAGGCCTCAGATAATACACTCTTAAAAGGAATGATTGGACTACCCATATCACCAAGGTGCACCTCCTTTTCTGGGAGACCATCACTAAAGAACTCCATAGTTAAGCATGCTCAGCTTGGAGTAGTACAAGGATGGGTGACCAGTTGGGAAGTTGACCCTGGCTTGCGTGTGAGTGAGGACAAGGCGCACAGTTAAGGCTAGTGGTGGTCTGTGGGGCCAATTGTCATTCCTGAAACTCTACTAGAGTCTTGGGAAGTGGGCCTAGGTGTTACAAATGGTATCAGAGATATAACCCCTCCAGTAGGTGGGGCCCACATGGGAATGTGGCATGCCAGTCTTGAGCCGTGTGGTCTAGGCATGTAGGAAAGGGCTATCCATTATAGACGTAGCCACCCTTACGCTGGTATTCTGTGATCGGGAGCTGGGTGTCCATGGGCCATTGTGGGTCTGCACTGAAATGGGGTCAGATTATGAGGCCATATAGTTGATACTTGACGAGGACGTCAAGAGTCTAAGTGGGGGAGATTGTAACATCCCAGGATTTGAGGCCTTGGATAACATGAACTTAAAAGGAATGATTGGACTACCCATATCACCAAGGTGCACCACCTTTTCAGGGAGCCCATTTCTAAAGAACTATGCGGTTAAGCGTACTCAACCCAGAGTAGTACTAGGATGGGTGACCAGTAGGGAAGTTTATCCTGGCTTGCGCGTGAGTGAGGACAAAGTGCACAGTTAAGGCTAGTGGTGGTCTGTGGGGCCAATCGTCATTCCTGAAACTCTACTAGTGCCTTGGGCTTGCGTGTGAGTGAGGACAAAGCACACAGTTAAGGATAGTGGTGGTCTATGGGGCCAGTCGTCATTCCTAAAACTCTACTAGTGCCTTAGACAGTGGCCCCGGTCATTACAGTTGTCGTTCTCTCTGGTTTTGGTAACTGAGAGAGCCCGAGCAAGTGCTACCTGATAAGGGAGGAACAACAAGGGAAAGACAACTGCAAAAAAGTGACTGGTGGCAGGAGAGTGTGTCGGTGACTAGTACGCTGACAGGAGGGTACGACTCCTTTCGGTGCCTTGTGCGACAAGGCGATCTGAGTTCCAAGAAGTCTGTGTGGACGACTGTAGAGGCAGGAGACTTCTGCCACTAGGAGGATAGCTGTCAATCCTGACAGTCCTAGTGAGACCAGGAGATGCACATACACTGGCCAAGACTGGAGGTGAAGACCATGCAAATCATGAGGTAACATCGCCGAGAAAGCCTCGGGACAAGGTATGCCTCTACAAACCATCCTTCCTATTGTATAGACGTTGATGCATTTTCTTTATTCTGGGTTTGGGAGAAGATTTTATTTTTTTGGTTTTGTTGCCTTCTCTGATTCCAATAAAACCCAACAGGCATGTCCCCACCCTCTTACTCTCTCTAAAAAAATGAAAATCAAAATTTCTAATTTTCTTATTGGTCAATTTTAGGAAATTCATATCTATTAATTTTTTGGACCAAAATTAAAAGTAAAATATGTTCTAGACTCACAAAAAGATGATCTATCCAATCAAAATAATTTTGATGTCTAGTTTTGAGTTTTTCAAATAAGTGTTTTTGGGAATGAATTAATTAAGTAAAAATCACTAAAAATACCTCTAAAAGGCCATATCTCTAAAATATATAAAACTATATTTTATTTTGATCAGAAAACCCTAACTAAGACAATGGTGATGTTTTCAGGTCCGAAATTGATGGTTTGTAGAAAAAGTTGGTAAGTTTAGGGTTTTGAGTCTTAAATGAATGCATATAATGCTAATACATGAACATGGTTATGATATCAGGACAAGTGGACTCTGATCGTTCCTAGGCTTTTAGGAAGTGGTTTCTAGGGTTCTAAGGAAGAGGTATGTGAATATAACACCTTAGTTGGGATATTTATGCATTAACCTAATATTCCCTAATGAGGCTTAATTGAATCTAATCCTCTTTTCTTGAAACCCTAATTTCTTATGCCTCAAATTAGATCATAGTTTCTTATTGTTTGGGTTTTAAACTCCACTACCATGCTTATTGATTCACATGATTGTTCTTGCCATGACAACTTTTTCTAGCATGTATATTTATATTCTATTTAATGTTATGTAGCGGTACTTATGTACAACCACCCACAGAGGGCATGTATTCATTCACCCTGGGGAATGTTTTTATTTCCCCCATAATATTGTTGGTGACTGGGAATGTCTTATTCTCCCCTCACCTAAGGTTAGAGGTCCAGTAGGTGCCTCAACCCTTCTTAGTTGAAGACATAATTATCTTACATGCAAAACCCCTTTTTATTTAATTATTAATGGCAAGTTTCTTTTAATATAGCCTCATACTCTTGTTGTCTTCATCTTATGATGAACCCTAGCCTATTTTTATTTTCTTTACTTATCTTGTTATCCTAGACTAGTTTTGTGACACATACTTTCCTTTCCTTTTCCCTTTAGTTGGGTGCCTTCCAAACCACCCAGGTGCTGAGCAAGGTGATGGATAAGACAAGAAGATCTTAGCTTTTGGCTTGGACTTGGTTGATGGAAATGCTGCTTTGGAGACAAGATTTTAGTAGTTAGACTTCCTTCTATCTAGATCCTATTTGTGTATCTTGATGTAACCCTAAAGGGAGACTGATGTATTCTTGTATAATCTTTTATGAAAATGATTATAGTCAGTTATTCTTTATTCGCTGCTTTCCAATGGTCTTTTGTATACCATATAAATAAAGATTTGAAAATTTTACACCTATTTCAACATACCTTTTGATTAAGTTGGGAATGGAGGTTTGATTCTTAAATTTTTTAGTAAAGAGGTGATTTCACTCTTCTTCAATTAGGGTCGATCCTTAGGGAGAGGGGGCACTAGAGCTAGGTTTGTGTTGGCTATGTTCCTAAAGCGGAGATTAGGGTTGAAGGGTTTAAAATGGGTTTGGTTTGATTGCACTACAATTGCAAGAAAGAACGAGCAAGAAAGTAACTAAGTTAACCTACACTCTAGATTACTCTAAGCAAGCTAAGGATATCAAACTAAGCAAAGAAAGCAATTAGACTAGAGCAAGGAGTTATACTACACTTGCAAGCTAGGTTATCAACTAAGATGCAAACTAAGAATTTAGACAAGAAAGAGTCTAAGTTATCACTAATTAGCCAACTTAACACAAGCAATCTCAAAGGTTTTCTAACTACTTAAGCAAGAATGAACTATCTAAAACTAGGCAATTAGCTAAGAATTAACAAAGGCAAATGACTACACTTGCATTAACAAGATAAGAAGGCAAGGGTGGATTTTAAGCAATATGATGGATAGGTGGGCCATTTGGGAATGAAACTTGATATTAATTGGAGGAAGGTGAAAATAGCATGCATATCTCATATTTCAATCTAGATTACCAAACCAAACAACAAGGCAAGTGGTGTAAGAATATACCCTATACTATTAGTGAGAGAACTAGGGTTAGGTGATTTGGCAAGTCTAGGTTCCTAGGGTATGTGGTATTAGGGAAATTGATAGCCAAGGGTAGGAATGGGAGTAGAGATGAGGGTGTCTCACCTCATGTTACTTTCCATCTAGACTTTAGAAAACTCTAGGAAATTGCACTAATCACACTTTCACAAGCTACTTAGATCTCACACTCACTTGTAGAAGAAGGGAGATGTATGTAGGAACAAAGGGTTCTAGATAGGGATCCACTAATTGGACCTATGAACCATTCCTAAGATTGCCACATACTTTCTAATCCCCCCTAGAAGCAAAGTGTCATCAAGCATCACAAAATAAGCAATTTATTTTTAAAAGCACAAACCACATGCAATATAATGGAAAATGAGATATAATCAAGAGGAAATTACCATAGAATGAAATTATGTTCATTACAAGTTATTTTCCCCCAACATGGTATCAAAGTCACATTTTAACCCCAAGTAGACCACCACTAGGGGCTTAGCTAGACATGCTAAAAAAAAGATAAAAGAAATGAGAAGAAGGGGATATGACTCCATGGAGATCGAAGTAGATCCTTCTCCTTTACCTCCTAGCTATTGTAGGGTGACCTCCCTCCTCTAAGGTGGATGATGGGCATGAAAATGAAGGGGATTATGGTAGAAAATCTAGAAAACTAGGTTTCTATAGTGGAAATGAGGTGGAAATGGTGGGTGGAGAGCATATATGCAAGGGGAGTGCAATGAGTGCTCTAGAGTGGGTGGAGAGGAGTAATGGCAACTAGGGAAGCCAACCTTCGACCTCCAGCTGCCTCCAAGGCTTATATAGAGGTCTAGGGGGCTAGGGTTAAGTTGGGGGGGAATAGGGACATCAAGTGACAAATTGGTGGGGCTCAATGGTAGCACATCCGTTCTCATCAGCATAGCCATTCTGGCCACCTCCCAGTACAACCATTCTACCCAAAATGACCTTTTAGGCCATAAAAAGCAATTTTTACAAGTTCTGTGAAGAGTTTTTGATCGGGGAATGTCCCAGAACGACCATTCCTTGGTAGCACAACTGTGCTAGGGTCCTTCCCATTCATTTGGGTATTGAACTTTTTCATCCATGAAGGTTATTGCTTCAATACATTCTTTGACCGCTTAGGGTATGCTGGTAGTGGTTTTGGCCTCATTTTGGGCTCCTCCAAGCCTGTGGAAAATCTAGATTAGGCCGTCTTCTTTCAGTGCCATCAAGTAGTGGCCAAAGTACCTATATAACATGCAAAATGCCTCCATAAGTACATTTGATAATAATATGCATATTGAGGGAAGTAATGTGCATTCTAACATGTTTGGGTGTGAATAAAGAACAAATTGACACAAGATGAAACCCTAAAATAGGGCTTCATCACCACCCTAAACTTAAAACACACTTGTCCTCAAGTATGCTCCAACTTAATCTCTCTCTTTAGTTTTCTTTCAATAAATAAGAATGATAAATGCATTGCAAAAGATGATTATTGACTAAATGGTCTTAAAAGTGACTAAGTGCATGTGTTCCACCTCTATCCTCTCCACTTTCACAAACCAATCATGAAAAGAGCACTGAGCATACAAACTTTGAATATAGAGCAAAGAACACACACACTTTCCATATGTCCTTCATATAAATCTAGGTAAACCGTTTCATGATGGCATTAATCAATGATGACTAGGAGTGTTGTTTCACTTTAATGCATTCAATCTTATGCCTCAAACCACACCATATGACCCACATGGCTGTAGAAGGGGTAAAGTGAGCTAGGCTTGATGTTTTCTAGCTCAATGGGTATGAAAAAGGAAGAAGTGATTGCGGTTAGAGAATGGGTTTCTTTTACACACTCATCTTTTTTTTTAATTTAGATGCTCTCAAATAGGAGCATTTTTTATTTTCCCTTTGCTTTTCTCTTTTTTTCATTTTCCCTTGGTGTAGGACGAGCATATGGTGGATATAGTGAAGTGGGGAGATGTAGATATGGCCACCCCAAGCTTTTGGGGATGACCAAGTCTAAATATGTGCACTAAGGAATCCTTTCATGAGGCGGAGAGGTATGAAGATGGTGAAAGAAGAGTCAGGTCAAAGAGGGGTCATTACTATAGTCCTCAACATAAAATCTCCTGCAAGAAAACTAATCCAATAGTTAATCAAATGATATCACACCACATGGTTGAACAACATGAGATTCACATTTATATCATGTGATTCCATAGGGTCTAAGTGTTCATAGCTTGCTCACAATTCAACCAAAACATTCACAAACTTGAGAGAGGTGATGCACATGTAAAAAGTCAACAATCAGGACCATATAGCAATAATATCTAATAAAAAGGCATGAATTTGTCAAAGACCAACATTTTCATTTCAAACAGCGGAGATTAAGTTAAAACATGCTTTTAGGCAAGAACATTCAAGTTTGGGAAAAAATGGCCAAAATGGTGTCAATTTGCATTCAATCACATCTAAACCTAACTTTTAGGGAAATTAAAACATAAAGCAATAAATCCTAATTAAAACTCACAAAATTAAGAAAATCTACATGGAAATGCAATGCATGACATGGCAGAGCAAAAAGAGATTTTTTTTGAAAATTTATGCAAAATTGCATGAAATTAAAGTACATGTATGCATGAATGCAAACAACCTACACACAAGGTCATGATAGATAAGTAAAAGGTTAGTCAAACCATTTGATCCTCTTGCAAAAATTTAGCACAAGGTACATAGGTAAAATTGTGGTGAAGGAAGGTCTTACCACCCTACCACCCCAAACTTTTAAATCATGCTCTCCTCAATATTAAATAAAGGTTTAGAATAGTAGGGTAAAGGGAATGGAGCTGTGGTAGACAACCACAAGATATGGAGTGATCAATGTAGCAATACGTGAGCAGGGCAGGACCACCATGACCATGCTGAGCAACATAGCCATTATGCCGTGCTGTGTGGCACAAACATTCTAGACTCCTTCCTATAGCTCTTCTGCTGATATGCAATGTTCTCTTCAACGTTGATCTTCTCCTTGGATAGACCCTTTGTGCATCACCTTTTCTTTCTTGTCTCTGTACTGACATGATTCACAAATAGAAAAACAATCAAGTATGGTGTGTGTGTTTTTTGGAAAAAAAGAAAGTGTAATCAAGGAATTTTTTTTTGAGAGAAAGAGTCTCAAACCAACATGAGTTACCTCCCACTAGCGCTAAGTATAGATCCTTCACTTAGGCTTGTTGTTCCTCCGTCAATCAACCATTTTCTAAAAGCAAAATGTTTCCATCCTCATCATAGGCACTCCTTTCAAATGCCTTCATTGTTTGATCTCCCCCCAAGGGTCATGCAAGCTTATCAAGTATTGTTCTTAATTTTCTGCTCCTCTAGGGTCGCCATCATAGACTTCAAAGTAAGAATCCTCATCAATGAAACTTTTCATCTCATTCAACATGACCCTCTTGGATAGATTCCCCCTTATCTTATTAATCAACCTTGAGACCTTCAAAATTTTTATGCTATAATTTTTCTTTCCCTTGAGGAATGGGTCTTCATAGGCTTCAAAGAGAGGGGTCTCAATAATAGTAGACACTTAATAACCTTGAAATATCACATTGGGGTGTCTTGGATCAGCGATTGGGGCACTTGGTAGTGTAACCTCAATGAAATGTGCGAAACTTGGTATTATTGCTTGAAAAGGAGTCGAAACAACATATTTGCTAATGCCCTTGGCACTCTTTATAGAAGGTGGTGTAGAAAAATCTCTAGTTCACTTGGCACTCTCTCAAGTACTTTCTGGAAAGGGTACTCCATCAAACTCTTTCTCAAATTTCCTTCCCTCATTTTTGGACTTCTCAACCATCTTATCACACCTCAAGATGGGAACCGTCTTCACTTGCTCATGGGGAGGAGGGGGAGCATGTGATGGTTGTGGTGGTGGTGGTCTTTGGTGTGGTGGGTTAGGATTGTGAAGGATGTAGAATGGTTGTTGTGGATGTGGTTGTGAGGTGTGTTGGAAGTTGTTTGATGGTTGGGGAGGTGGTGGAGCATAAGGGGTAGGGGGAGTTTGATATTGTTGTAAGGTAGATACTTGCCCTTGCGGTGGATAATAGATGTCTTGAGGATCACTCATAGAACCATTTGCATTGTTTGTTTTGGCCATGGTTTGAGAATGGGGTCTTTCCTCCTCACAAAGGGCAAGTGAAAGGGAAATATCATCCAACCTTTGCTCAAGCCGATAAATGGTTTGTCTATGAAAGGACACCTCTCTCTTCACTTTATCAAGGCTTCTTAACCTCTCACTTCTTCTTCAAACATGGAGCTGTCTCTTGATTCTTGGTCTCCTTATTGGTCCCACGAAAGGTTTGGATAATTTCTCCATTTTGAAGTGTATGAGCTTGATCATGGAGCCTTGGTTGTTCTGGATTCCATAGGATTGTACAACCATGTCTTCACAAAGAGCCACCATGGATTTGGTAGAGTGATTATAAGAAGCTCCCACATGAATCTTCATGAGATCTACCATGTCTTCCAACATCTTCATCATGTAGGGAAGTTGAGGGATTAAAGGGGCTCGTGCATCTCAATCTACCATCTTAACTCCAAAGGGTTGCTTGTCACATGCACAAATCACAAAAAAAAAGAGGACAAGTCAGCAAACCAAGATGCAAAAGTAACATAAAGAATAAAGAATAGTAATGGTGAGGGAAGTAGGAAAAGCTAAGCTACACTAACTAGCAAGGCTGAGCACCTCAATCCCCAACAACGACGCCAGAAAGCTTGGTGTGATTCTTCTCATGGCCACACACTAACTAACTAAAGGTATCTAGATGAAACCCTAAGGGAAAACACATAGATCTCTCAAAATTTGTATATGGACCTAGTCCAACATACAAGCTCAACTAATCACATGTACCCACAAGCGCACAATGTCGTGTTGTAGTACATGCTAGTCGTAAGATTAGGGTCGATCCTCAGGGAGAGAGGGGGGGACTAGAGCTAGGTTTGTGTTGGCTATGTTCCTAAAGAGGAGATTAGGGTAGAAGAGTTTAAAGTTGCGTTTTGTTTGATTACACTACAATTTCAAGCAAGAATGAGCAAGAAAGAAACTAAGTTAACCAACACTCTAGATTAGTCTAAGCAAGCTAAGGCTATCAAAATAAGCAAGGCAAGCAATTAGACTAGAGCAAGGAGTTTCACTACACTAACAAGATAGGTTATCAACTAAGATGAAAACTAAGCAATTATAAAAGCAAGAGTCTAATTTATCACTAATTAGTGAACTTAACACAAGAAAGCTCAAAGGATCTCTAACTACTTAAGAAAGAACGAACTATCTAAAACTAGGCTATTAGCTAAGAATTAACAAAGGAAATTGACTACACAAGCATTAACAAGGTATGAAGGAAAGTGTTGATTTTAAGCAATATGATGGATAGGTGGGCCCTTGGGAATGAAACTTGATATTAATCGGTGGAAGGTTAACATAACATGCATATCTCATGTTTTAATCTATATTAACAAACCAAACAACAAGGTAAGTGTGATAAGAATATACCCTATACGACTAGTTGGAGAACTAGGGTTAGGTGTAATTCTAGTAGGATTTGGCAAGTCTAGGTTCCTAGGTTAAGTGGTATTATGGAAATTAAGAGCCAAGGGTAGGAATGGGAGTAGAGATGAGGGTGTTTCGCTTCATGTTACTTGCCATCTAGCCTTTAGAAAACTCTAGGAAATTGCACTAATCACACTTACACTATCTACTTAGATCTCCCACTCACTTGTAGAAAAAGGGAGATGTATGTAGGAACAAAGGGGTCTATCTAGGGATACACTAATTGGACCTAGGAACCATTCCCAAGATGGACACACACATTCCATTTCCCCTAGAAGCTAAGTGTCATCAAGCATCACAAAATAAGCAATTTATGTTTAAAAGCACAAACCGCATGCAATATAATGGGAAATGAGATAGAAGTAAGAGGCAATCATCAGAGAATGAAATTATTTTCATTACAAGTTATTTTACCCCAACATGGTATCAAAACATATTTTAACCCCTAACAGGCCACCACTAGGGCTTATTCTAGACATGCTCACAGAAAACATTAAAAAAATGAGAAGAAGAGGATATGACTCTATGGAGCTCAAAGTAGATCCTCCTCCTCCACCTCCTAGCTATTGTAGGGCGACCTCCCTCCCATAAGGTGGATGGTGGGCATGAAAATGAAGGGGATTATGGTAGAAAAACTAGAAAACTAGGTTTCTATGGTGGAATGAGGTGAAAATGGTGGGTGGAGAGCATAAATGCAAGGGGAGTGCAATGAATGCTTTAGAGTGGGTGGAGAGGAGTAATGGCAACTAGGGAAGCCAACCTTCAATCTCCAGCCATCTCCAAGGCTTATATAGAGGTCTAGGGGGTCTAGGGTTAAGTGGGGAAAAATAGGGTCATGTAGTGATAAAATTGATAGGGCTCAAGGGTAGTATGGCCATTCTGGTCAGCACAGCCATTCTGGGCACCTTCCAGCATGACCATTCTGCCAAAATGGCCATTTTGGCCATAAAAATCAAAATCTGCAAGATCTGTGAAGAGTCTATTATTGGGGCATATCCCAGAACGGCCGCTCCTTGGTAGAACATCCGTGATAGGGTCCTTCCCTTGAATTTGGTCCTTGAACTTGGCCATCCATGAAGGTTATTGCTTCAATACATTCTTTGACCACTTAGGGTATGTTGGGAGTGGTTTTGGCCTCATTTTGGGCTCCTGTAAGCCCAAGGAAACCCTAGATTAGGCCATCTTCTTTCCGTGCCATCAAGTAGTAGAAAAAGCACCTATATAACATTCAAAAAGCCTCCATAAGTACATTTGATAAAAACATGCATATTGACGGAAGTAATGTGCATTCTAACATGTCTAGATGTGAGTAAAGAACAAATTGGTACAAGATGAAGCCCTGAAATAGGGCTACATCAATTTATATTTAATCAATTAGGGTTTATGAGGTTGGATAAACAACCACCCTTAGATTATTGCTCTCATAATCATTACAAAGTATGTCATGAGGTAATGGTTATAGAAAACAACACTCATTATTATTCACAGAACCACCCCATAGGGTATCACATCATATCATGTAACCCTATCATCAACATGAGATAACATAACCACCATCACAAGATATCGGTTGGGGCTAACATGTAGCATATCAGTTAGCACTTGCCATGGGGTGTTGACTTGCCATCATCACAACATGTCAATTACCACCATGCAATGCACAATAGGTAACCTCATAAGAGATGTATCAGTTACCACTTCTAGAGAGTTAGATGGGCGACGCCACCCCATGGTGTATCGACCAACACCACCTAAGGGTGTCGGAAAACACCATTCCATAGAATATCGGCCAATACCATCTAAGGGTGTCGGGAAACACCAAGGCATGTTGGGAAACCCTACCTTGAAGTGTTATGGTCAACACCATCTAAGGTGTGATGAGAAACTATAGGTAGGTTGAGCAACACTAAGGGTAACAGACTGTTAGGGTTAGGGTTCAACTGAGTGTCACAGGTTGAGGTGTGTCAGGAAACATCACCCTAGGGTGTGTTGTCCTCCACCTAACTAGGGTGTCATGGATAGCCTCCAAAATACACCAAATCCTCAAGGTACACCCATAGCCAAGACATGATAACACCTTCAAGGGCACAATGGTTGAACAACACCTTATATACTTAAGGTACTTCAAGGGCATGACAACTAACACTCACCAAGAATCTTGGTTAGCCATCTCATAATGGTTTAGGTACTAATAGGTCATGAAAGGATAGATCCCTCAAGGTCTATCAAAAATACCAGTTAGCAACCACCATAAGCCAAAACAAGCTAACCTTCTCAACACATGTCAATCTAAGCATATCCAAGGCATGTCGACCTAGGCATTTCCAAGTCATGATGACTTTTCACATAGGGTATTGGTTTGTTACACTACAAGATATGACGACCTATCCTCATTATGTTGCATGTGTGTGTGGACTTGTTGCCTTCATCCTTAGAAAGATTGGTCACTAGTCTATCTACAACTCAGGGCAAGAAGGTTCAAGACATGAAAAGCAAACTAATGAGATTCCACCATCAAAACAGTTCTTAGACCATTAACAACTACTAGTGTACAAGAGGTGAACGATCCCAAGATGAAGAACAAACATAAGCATATGAAGTGTGAAAATAACAGAGGGGGTTAAGAGTTATATTACCCTCCGTAAGGATCACCACCAAGATCCAAGCTCTAAGATCAGGCTCCAATCTCACGAGCTCAAGGTATAAGATGATCCACCAAACTGGGTCACCACCACACCTCCAAAGAAGAAGATGATACCAAGGTTAGGATGGTTCAAGGTGGATAGAAGGTGTCAAAGATCCATGGCTGAGAAGGGTAAGAAAGGAGAAAAGAGAGCTAGGAAACATAGCTTACAAAGGTAGAAGATGAAGGATGCTCAAGGAACACCACAACTTGGAACGCATCCACCAAGCTCTGAGGGAGATCCTCTAGCTCCTAAAACATCTCAAGGTCGTCCACCAAGGAAGAGGGAAAGAAAAGATGGCCAAAAGGATCATATTGAATTGAGAGAAAGGAGCATATATACAAGAGGGATGAGAGAGATCATGGAAGAGGTGTCATCGCCTTAGGAGTTTAGTGCCACTTGTCCACAAAAAAGAGCCACATTGTAACAACCCCGCCTCCCAATAACCCCCAATTAAGGGAGACCAAGAGGTCAGAGCCGTTATCCCATTTTCCAGATCAAAGTTTCGACAAATAATCTATATTAATTATCAAATTCTACTAAACTAAACAGAAAGGCTGTAATAAAAATTAACTTCACATACCTTTTTCAAAAACTTGGACATCTACTTCTATACACATCCAGAGTCTATTCTAACTAATCCTCCTTTGCACTTTAATTCTCATTTAATTCCACATATGCCACTTTACTGTTTGTTCTTTTCACTTGTACCTAAAACGCTGACAAACAAAACGTCGGTCGGCATAAATGAATTATGCTGGTATGTGGGGGAAACAGTAATCGTGCAATTAACCTGTAATAACATTTTGCAATCAAATATGATTTAACAACCAACTTTACATTTTCAACATAACTTCTCAATCCATACATACCCTAACCTCTGCGTTGTCCCTACTATGGACCTGGATGCTACCTTCCTTATGGTAGATCCCCATTCAACCCCTCATGATCCTACCTCATAGGTGAATCAGTTTCTAGGGTTGAGTCACATGGAACTACCCATAGGTAGCCCACTCCTTAACTCATGGTGTGGAACAGAGTTGCATGGCACTACACGTAGATAGCCCAATCCCTAACTCTTGATAGCCTAGACCTTTCTCTAGGTTACCCTTTTTAGCATTTGCAAAGCCACATAGGAGGACCAGGATATGACCCAATCATGTATGTATACTTATGGTGATAGTCATAGTCACTTTATAGTTGCATATAATAATAGTCATCCAAGCAGTTATTTTCAGGAAACGGATAAAACAACTGAGAATCACTGTGAAACTAAAGCGATTATCCATAAGCGTAACCACATACCTATCAGGCAGATTTGAGACAGAATAAACCAATCAATAAAGAATTCCAAATAGGCAAGAAAGCATATTATGAGATCCTAAAATATGCATACAATTTCCTATTATTTATCATACCATCAAGATCTATTAAACTTAGATCGCTTCCTAGGGTTTCTAATCCACTTTTAGGGTTTCCATTGCAATTAGGGTGTCCCTTCATCTCTTAATATTTTAAACCCTAATTTTATACAATTACTCATAAAACCTTATTATCTCATCTATTCATCATGAAAGATATTAAGGTTATCTTTTAACAACATATAACCCTGATATCAGAAAAAGCATAATTAACCATTAATTAAGTCCATTAAGCCTCTTTTACATTAAAGCTACCATTTTTATCCTTTTTATCATCAATTCATAGTTCATTATGGTCTAATTCACATATGAACTCTATTTGTTATTAGTTCTACCTTTATCCGTTAGAAAACACTAATTACTACATTAAGGGTATTTATCCACAACTAGGAACTTTTATACTTGAAATAGCTTGGAATTATCATATCTCAACTTTATTCATGATTTTGAATAATTAAAACCATTATGAGTTACATTTACTAATATTAGGGTTTCAAGGCCCGTTAAAGCATATTTATGCACATGAATTTCTAAATTAAACCAATTACATGCAAAGTTCATGCTTTTTGTTCTCAATATACCTTTTTACAATTAACAGGTTAATATCAACTTTAATCATCTATCAAACCCTACTAAATACATTAATAATCTCCAAATAGGGTTTCTTAATCTTTAATTCATTAAAGTTGATAACTTACACTACTTTTCGAATATCAAGAGGAATTAGCCTCTAAAGACATTTTTAATGAATTCCTCTCATTTTTCTAAGCAATTTTCATATTTTATGCATATCCATCCGAGCTACTGATATTTAAATACAAATTTTGCAAGATATTACTTACTAGAGCCAATCAGAGGGCACCATGTGTCCCTTCCATGCAACGTGACTCGAATATCTTGAAAACATTTCGAAATGATGAAAACACCCTCGGTTAAGTGATATCTTCTTCAGCCTGCGGAGGGGAAAAATTGTCCAACAACCCAAAGGGTCGTCTTCCTCCTCACGTAATCTAGTAGAGCCACAATCTGTAGTAGGTTGCGGGCATGCACTCTCTCCTCCAGGGCCTCGATGGCTGTCTCCGATCCCTACCCTAGCTCCATTTCCCTCCACCGCCCTTGGGGCGCCACTCAGATCACAACTAGCATGGCTGGTCTGAGCTGGGCCGATCTGCAACTCGCCGCCCAAGTGCAACCCTCCCACGGGTGTAGCTCCTTCGTGAGAGTCCAGGGATGATAGTTAATCATCCTCATTCATTGTGGGAATGTCAAGCCACCATCCAGACCACTCCTTGGCCCTTCGTTTGTACCAGGGTTTCTCTACCCTCTTGGTTAGGGTTTGCACAAAAGAAGAAGAAGAAGAAGAAGAAGATGAAGAAGGAAGAGAGAGTTTCGTGGGATTTCTCTGGAACTCGATCTAGAGGATCTACCCCTTTATATAGGGGTGTCTATCCACACCCTAAGATGACCATCTATGAGTCAACTAGTCCTTTTCCCAATTGGATCCTTATTCCTTCATGGAGAAGTAATTCTTCTCTCTCCTATTTATTTCCTTGATATTCCTTATTTCATGGACACTTAGAAATACGAAAATTATCTCTTTCATTCTCTTTATACTTGCCTTTTAGTCATTGGTCACGAAATTACATTTTCTTTTAATAGAAAATACCACCTCTTTAACAATACCACAAAATTCATTCATTATGCATCATATTATCCTTTTATTTTCTGTCATTGGTATTTTCTCTTTATTTTTCTCCATTGGGGCTCCTTGGAGCCCAAGAAACTCTAATATTTCGAAATTCCTTTTTTTTTAAGGATACTTATTATCCTTCTAGATGCATCTATATTCATTATTTCTCATTATCTTATTTATTTCTTATTTAAATATCTCTTTTTGAGGATTTCTCTTTATCTTTCTTTTTATTTTCCTCATTGGCATTCCATTTAACATTAGGAATCCTTTGGATACAAAAATCCACCAAGGGTAACTCAATTATACCTCCTTTCACTTAATTCCCGCATTTTATCATTGTTTCCGATTTCTTTCTTAATAAAGAAATATTTTATTGATCTTTTCTTTTCTTTTTGCATTATCTTTGCAACTTTGGACTCCTCAGAACCCAAGGAAGCCAAGAGGCACGCAATCCACCTTTGGATTATATACTTTTTCCTTCTAGAGGTTTCTACATCTTTCTTTTCTCCATTTCTTATTAATAATGGAGTTCCTTTTGTCTTTTCCTTGTTATTGGGCCCAATAGCCAATAAAGCTCACAAAACAACCAACAAGGCTATTGTAAACGAAACTCATTTATTCAAAACAAATTACATCATTATTTGTGCCAATATCTTTAATATGAGAAATTACATTTCTCGCCAAATGAACCCAAAAGTTGGAGTTGTAACATCCTTCCCCTCTTATAGGAATTTTGTCCTCAAAATTCCATCAAGCAAACAAACAATTTAGGATAAGACTTTTCCATGTCCATCATTGGCCCCTATGTGGATTTACCTTATCCATGGCGCTTCCAAAGAACCTTTATCATCACATATTCCTTTCTCTGAGTTCTTTCACCTTGCATCTATAAACCACATAGGTCACTCAGGTCATTTCAACCTCCCTTGGGGCTCACTAGGTTCATTGGTCCGCACATGGTCCGGGTACCTCACATAGTTCTCTAAATTGGACACATGGAACTCATCACCCATCACATTATCCTGAGGGGTAAGGAAAAACTTAACCTTCTCCACCAAAACATGTCAAATGAACACATGCATCAAGGACTCAACTCTCTTAGCTATAACTTAGAGGGGTCAGATTTTTATATCACATACTCTCCCACAGTGAACTGTATGTCAGTCTAATTTGCATCATCCTACGACTCTTGTCGTCCTTGGGCTCCTTTCAGCCATGGCACGATCAAAGCAACTTTATCTGCACACACTGTGGTCTTTTCTTGACCTTCATGAGGTCCCTTCACCAACATCATCTTAATGAAGTGGTGACCGAAACAAACTCCCTTACAGAGCTTCTTTACATCTCGATACTAACTATGGTGGTTATCATCACATCTTACAGAAGACAAGAACTATATCCATGTATCACCTTGAATGAGCAGACATGCTCTCATCAGACCCTCTAGTCTGGATCATACTAACCATTAGTTAGGGTGATAAACTGTACTAACATCGAGTTCGTCATGTATCTACTTCCAACTTATGGAAGTGTATCTTTAGGTTATACTCAAGAACTTTTGAACTCACATCATGGTGTAGTTGAACCATCTCTCTCATATGTAGTTCAACCAGATCTGTCCCTTGATAGTACTCTTTCTTTCTGATGTCATATAGGTAAGGCGATCTACCATAACCCATATTGCATCTTGACCCTCCTTGGTCTATGGGAGACTTACCACAACATCCATAGTGATGAACTCCCATTCCTTCTCAGGGACTCTTAACTTCTATATCATTACATTGGGTTACTGGTTTTCATCCTTTACCTCCTTTCATGCATGGTAAAAAACCACATACAACTTCATCTTAGGCATCCAAAGTACTACTATCACTTACTATTTTTGTAGTACCAAGGTGTATCATGATCTCCTGCATGTCATGATTCCTTAAGATTGATTCCTTAGAAACCCTAATCCACTCTAGTCGGGTTTTCATCTTATTTTTCTCTAGAGAAGTGCATCTGAGGTTCTACAACCATCCTTTTATCATGATAAGCCCTAGGCTGGCTAACCAAACAACCATTAACATGATCAACCAATATTGTTACATCTGAGTGTTATCCAAACTTATCTCTTTTTCCAACTGGGGGTTATCCTAGCAACCTCTTCTAGCCTCCATTTAAACTAGGCAGTTGTATCTCATCCAGAGCATCCATTACCACTTCACATCCTTAGGTGTTAGGTAATCTTGAAGACATACACCTCCATGTATTTCACTTATTACCTTATCTCAGCTCTAAGTCTATCTTCATTAAGAAAACTCTGATCTTATTCTCTTGGTTTTTCGAACTCAAACTTGTATAACTCATAGCTTATGATAAAAACATCCTCATAAGATGACTACCTTATTTCTCTTAATGTTTGTAAACCATCCATGTATCATGTGCTCCACCAGGGTATGTTATCATATCTGTTCTCATACCTCATGGCAATGTTCCAACTCACATCACCTTTTATCCTTGGTGTATGGCATGCATATTGTCCTATCTGTCACTCCCATAATAAGAGGAAATAAGCATTTGGCTGTAGTCCAAATACATAGTTCTTCCTATTCCAAGAGCAGAGATGGTACATCCCACCTTACCAGTATACCTTTAAATCTAAGTTGAAACGTGCCACATATGTCTCTACATCACAAACATCTCGATATGAAAGTTACTTCCATGGAAAACTTGTTTCGAACCTACTTGGGTCCACACACATTCCTTGGTCATCTCCTCTAGGTCTATAGGGTGCTGACACTTTTGTGGTCATCCCTCTTCCCTTATGCATCCAGAGAGTGCCCTACTCATCTGCCCTTTGGGTCCCATGAGTTCATGAAGGTGATCAATCTCCTAACCCATGTCCCTCAGACAATGATAGCTGTTACCTCCCGACCCTATGTTCATGTGCAACTAGGGAATTAGGCAACTCCTACTTCCATCAGTCTTATCCCTACCTAACCCTAGGATAGACTTAGGATTCTATTATAGTACATGTCCAACTTAAAACCTTACCCAAGCCTTCGTCATATCTCTCTCTGCATTCATGGGCTAACTTTCATCCTTTCATAGGGGTCATGGCAGCCTGCCTACCTTGGTCAGGCCCCATACCAGTTACCTCCATGGTAACACATGCGCATGCACTTAGAGATGGTTATCTATGGGTCTACAGGTTCATTCTCATACCATGTACTTTTCACTTAGCTTCTCAAGATCCTATGAGACCTCTTTAGGTTTCCTCAAAACTCACAAAACTAGTATACACCCTACCAAAGGGTCCCTCTCCCAAGATGGGAGGAAACTACAACTCTTGACAACAAGGTTTCAAACATCCTTAGGGTTTATATTCACATGAGCATGCTTAACCCAGAAGCTACTAAGGCACAAGCAAACCACCTACTAAACCATGCTAGGTCATACTTGTTCTCATCCTCAACATTGGATCAAGATCATACCTTCCCATGTCATCAACTTAGCTGTGATGGGTTTATCAAACATACCTTAAACTTAAGGGGTTTCCCTTTCCTCTAGACATGAGGAGTACCATGCTCGAATCTATAGAAACGCAAACCTTGTCATGAGCATCAGGTACACCACTTCCCCTCTCATACCTAGGAACCCTAGGTTCACTCCTCTGATGCCCAACTGTCTGCTCAACCTCTAACCACGATCCAAACATGTACAAGGTATGACATGCACTTCCTATCATCCTTCTATTCAAGCAACACTTCAGAGTGGAGTCCTCCTCAAGGTCAACCGACAAGGTATAAGGCCTCACAATGTATTACTAAACCTCTTCATGGTTTAAGGAACTCTTCTTCTCATCCATACCATAGGTACAAAGGTACCAACAGTCTCATCCTCTCTCTAGGGTTTGGTTCCTCTAATGGCAACCAAGATATCGTCAACATGAGGCAACCACTATCATCCACTTAGGTCGCATCATCCTCAACTCCTCACTTTTCCTCATATCTCGGAGTCTAGGCTTCCAACCTTCTTGCTTGGGTCCTGCTCTCTCTCTCTCTCTCTAGAGCTAACTCCAGAACCAACATTATACTAAAGGTCCTCTCTCCATGAAGATGGATCAAGCTCACAAGCATACCTCTACGTGGGTGAAGCCTATATTCAAACTTATGTTTGCTCAAAGTTATCCCTAGCCCTTTATGCTTATCTCATCAGCTCTCCAACATACTCCCTTGGCCAGGGTTTCAACCTACTACTCACACTACTGATGTATTTTGGGTGCCTACTATGACATGCTCATATAAGCTCATCGGGTTTCTATAGGTTCTTCTCTAACCTCATCAAAGAAGGTGCTATCCTTCACTCTAACATGCACGACCCTTCCCAGGGTTGGGTCGCCAAAGGTACTCGGTCATCCAACCTCTCATGGCTCATTTGCTATCCAAGGCATGTCCATCCAAACACCTGGTCTACCATGACATCTAACTCATCATGCCATCTCTCTCTCTAACCTTCACTTAAGGTTAGGGTTAACATCATTCTCAGAGGATGTGCCAGGTCTCCACTTATAATGGAGGTCTCTACCTCCAAGACTAACTCTCTTTACTTATCCTCCTGACAAGAAGGTCTAGCCTCAGGTCTCTCCTGAGGACACGACAACTTATATCATATGACCTAAGCATGTATCTATTCTTTTACGCTTAATCTATTAAGCTTATGTCCATGACATCTTATTTACATGCTTTTCATTAATTTAGTGGAGGATTCCTTAAACCTTATCAACCTTACCCATACCTCAATAGGGTGAGGAAAAGAGAGAAAACCCTAATCCTTATAATTCATAACAACATTTGAGTTGAGAAGGGATGAACAAGATGAGAGAGTCGTAAAGGTATCTTATTTCGAGTAAAATCCTGAGACATTGGCCAGGAAGTCACACTAATCCAGGAGTTCTCGTATTTTGACTAGCGGTGCGGAGGAAAATCTTTCCAACCCCTAGACGTGATCCTTTTCTAGACACCTCTATCTTTCAGAAATTCCTTTAAAAACTCCCTTGGGTTCTATAAAGTTTGTAAAATTTAATAATTATTAAAGATTAATGAGGAACCTATGCTCTGATACCAAATGTAACAACCCTGCCTCCCAGTAACCCCCAATTAAGGGAGACCAAGAGGTCAGAGTCGTTATCCCAATTTCTTGATCAAAGGTTTGACAAATAATCTATAATAATGATCAAATTCTACTAAACTAAACTGAAAGGATGTAATAAAAATTCACTTCGCATACCTTTTTAAAAAACTTAGACATCTACTTCTATCCACATTTGGAGTCTATTCTAACTAATCCTCCTTTGCACTTTAATTGTCATTTAGTTCCACATATGCCACTTTACTATTTGTTCTTTTCACTTGTACCTAAAATGCTGAGAAACAAAACATCGGTCAACAAAAATGAATTATGTTGGTATGTGAGGGAAACAATAATCGTGCAATTAACCTATAACAACATATTGTAGTCAAATATGATTTAACAACCAACTTTACATTTTCAACATAACTCCTCAATCCACACATACCCTAACCTCTGCGCTATCCCTACAGTGGACCTGGATGCTACCTTCCTTATGGTAGATCCCCATTTAACCCCTCATTATCCTCCTAACAAGTGAATCCGTTTCTAGGGTTGAGTCACATGGCACTACCCATAGGTAGCCCACTCCTTAACTCATGGTGTGCTACAGTGTTGCATGGCACTACACGTAGGTAGCCCAATCCCTAACTCTGGATAGCCTAGACCTTGCTCTAGGTTACCCTTTTTAGCATTTGCAAAGCCACATAGGAGGACCAGGATCTGAGCCAATCATGTATGCATACTTATGGTGATAGTCATAGTCACTTTATAGTTGCATGAAATAAAAGTCATCCAAGCAGTTATTTCCAGGCAACCGATAAAACAACAGAGAATCGCCATGAAACTAAAGCGATTATCCATAAGTGTAACCACATACCTGTCAGGCTGATTTGAGACAGAATAATCCAATCAATCAAGAATTCCAAATAGGCAATCTAGGACATTATGGGATCCTAAAATATGCATACAATTTCCTATTATTAATCATACCATCAAGATCTAATAAACTTAGCTCGCTTCCTAGGGTTTCTAATCCACTTTTAGGGTTTCCATTGCAATTAGGATTTCCCTTCATCTCTTACTATTTTAAACCCTAATTTTATACAATTACTCCCAAACCCTAATTATCTCATCTATTCATCATGAAAGATACTAAGGTTATCTTTTAACAACATATAACCCTAATATCAGAAAAAGCATAATTAACCATCAATTAAGTCCATTAAGCCTCTTTTGCATTAAAGCTACCATTTTATCCTTTTTATCATCAATTCGTAGTTCGTTATGGTCTAATTCACATATGAACTCTATTTGTCATTAATTCTACCTTTATCCCTTAGAAAACCCTAATGAATACATTAAGGATATTTATCCACAATTAGGAACTTTTATACTTGAAATAGCTTGGAATTATCATATCTCAACTTTATTCACAATTTTGAATAATTAAAACCATTATGAGTCACATTTACTAATATTAGGGTTTCAAGGCCCATTAAAGCATATTTATGCACATGAATTTCTAAATTAAACCAATTACGTGCAAAGATCATCGTTTATGTTCTCAATATACCTTGTTACAATTAACATGTTAATATTTAGTCATCCATCAAACCCTATGAAATACATTAATCATCTCCAAATAGGGTTTCTTAATCTTTAATTCATTAAAGTTGATAACTTACACTACTTATCGAATAGCAAGAGGAATTAGCCTCTAAAACCATTTTAATGAACTCCTCTCATTTTCTAAGCAATTTTCATATTTTATGCATATCCATCTAAGCTACTGATATTTAAATACGATTTTTGCAAGATATTACTTTCCAGAGCCAATCAGAGGGCGCCATGTGTCCCTTCCATGCAACATGACTCGGATATCTTGAAAACATTTCGAAATGACAAAAACACCCTCAGTTAAGTGATAGCTTCTTCAGCCTGCGGAGGGGAAAACCCTTCCAATGACCCAAAGGGTCATCTTCCTCCTCACATAACCTAGTAGAGCCGCGATCTGCAGCAGGTTGCGGGCGTGCTCCCTTTCATCTAGGGCCTCGATGGATGCCGCTGAACCCTACCCTAGCTACGTTGACCTCCGCCTCCCTTGGGGCGCCACTCAGATCACGACTAGCATGACTGGTCCGAGTTGGGCCGATCTGCAACTCACCGCCCAAGTGCAGCCCTCCCACAGGTGTAGCACCTTCGTGAGAGTCCAGGGATGATGGTTAATCATCCTCGTTCAATGTGGGAACGTCAAGCCACCATCCAGACCACTCCTTTGCCCTTCGTTTGCACCACAATTTCTCTACCCTCTTGGTTAGGGTTTGCACAAAAGAAGAAGAAGAAGATGAAGAAGGAAGATAGAGTTTCATGGGATTTCTGTGGAACTCGATCCAGAGGCTCTACCCCTTTATATAGGGGTGGCTATCCATGCCCTAAGATGACCATCTATGAGTCAACAAGTCCTTTTCCCAATAGGATCCTTATTCCTTCATGGAGAAGTAATTCTTCTCTCTCCTATTTATTTCCTTGATATTCCTTATTTCATAGACACTTAGAAATATGAAAATTATCTCTTTCATTCTCTTTGTACTTGCCTTTTAATCATTGGTCATGAAATTATATTTTCTTTTTATAGAAAATACCACCTCTTTAACAATCCCACAAAATTCATTCATTATGCATCATATTATCCTTTTATTTTCTATTATTGGTATTTTCTCTTTATTTTTCTCCATTGGGGCTCCTTGGACCCCAAGAAACTCTAATATTTCGAAATTATTTTTTTAAGGATACTTATTATCCTTCTAGATGCATCTATATTCATTATTTCTCATTATCTTATTTATTTCTTATTAAAATATCTCTTTTTGAGGATTTCTCTTTATCTTTCTTTTTATTTTCCTCATTGGCATTCCATTTAACATTAGGAATCCTTTGGATACGAAAATCCACCAAGGGTAACTCAATTATACCTCCTTTCACTTATTTCCCACATTTTATCATTGTTTCCAATTTCTTTCTTACTAAAGAAATATTTAATTGATCTTTTCCTTTCTTTTTGCATTATCTTTGCAACTTTGGACTCCTTGGAACCCAAGGAACCAAGAGGCACGAAATCCAACTTTGGATTATATACTTTTGCCTTTTAGAGGTTTCTACATCTTTCTTTTCTCCATTTCTTATTAATAATGGAGTTCCTTTTGTCTTTTCCTTGTTATTGGGCCGAATAGCCAATAAAGCCCACAAAACAACCAACAAGGCTATTGTAAATGAAAATAATTTATTCAAAACAAATTACATCATTATTTGTGCCAATATCTTTAATATGAGAAATTACATTTCTCACCAAATGAACCCAAAAGTTGGGGTTGTAACACACATGCACATCATCATGCAAGACATGATGATAAGGTCTAGGCAAGGTCTCGCCCACTTGGTCTCATACCAAGGTCATGCTTGATACTAAGCCATCTCCACACACCCACAAACCGATAGGGTGAAACCCTACACACTCACAAATTGATAGGCATCAACCCTACACACTCACAAACCAATAGGGTGCAACCCTACACATTGACAAATCGATAGGGTGAAACCATACACACTCACAAACCGATAGGGTGCAACCCTAAACACTCACAAATGGATAGGGTGCAACCCTACACACTCACAAACTGCTATACAACCTCTCTAGGTCTCTCTATCCCGAGACAACACATCTAGGTGCAAGGCACACATCAAACATGTGTTCAAAACATCACCAAGGACGTCACCACACAACCAAAACCCAAACAAGGTGCCCATCTCTCTCTCTCCTAGATGGTGCCCAGAGAGAGAAGGAGCACTCAAGAGGTGGAAAACTTGCATATCAACCCTAACTCTAGATAATTTGTAATTCAGACCAAAACCTCACCACAAAACATAAGCATCATCCAAACAAGCTCAAACAATAAACTTTAAGCTTCCAACATGCCCTGATTACATCTCAGATGATTAGAGCAAGGTGCTAAGTAGAATGCTTAAGCAAAACAAATAGGGTTATCCCAAAACATGGGTCAGGGTCCTTACACACCCTGTATCTCCATGGTGCACTTCATGACAAATTGTAGAGGAGGATGTCAAATTCCGCCAGTCTTTCCTCTTACTAGGTAGTCCCGACTAGGTTTGTACACCTAAATGATATGGAACAATTGGGTATTCTCAATGAAGCTGGGGAATACAACATATTCTTAGGACTAGGTCTATGCTGCATAAACAACATACCTACTTACCCTCATTTGAGTTATGAGTTTTTTGATGACCTTCAAAGCACAATAAGACCCCTTTGATAAGAACAAACTTTTTGGTCTGATTTCATTTTGTTTAATGAACAAACAATTCAAATTGACTTTCAAACAATTCTGCAACTTGATGTAATTTGATTATGATGGTAGTATCATCATGCCAAAGCAATTTGAGCCCATCACTTTTTTGGGTCAGATCACGAATGAAACATCCTACAATCCTACTACTTCTAGAGTGTCTCATATTTACAACCTGATTCTTCACTATATTCATTACCATTTCAGCACAAGTGTTTTCACACGAAAGGAAACACATGGTGTAGGAAGGAAACACATGGTGTAGTTAAAAAATTGGATTTTTTTGTCCTCTAGGCTATGTGGAAAAACTATGATGTGAACATCGAGTATCAATATCTTTCATGGATCATAATGATCCAGAAAGAATCAAAAGGAGACATCATGACAGGGGGCATGATCACCAAACTTTCCATTGCTCTGAAGCTTGATCTTTGTAATATCGATTCCCTAGATGGTGGTCTCATGTTCTTGGGTTTGTTGAGAAAATATAAGAATGAAAATTTTTTCCATAAGGTCCACCAAGAATCCTCTTTCATCTAGTTTCCAAACCCTATCCTCACAACTCTCAAAGACAATGCCAATTGGAAGTCTTTTTAGACTGAATGACCTTCTATGGGTGCACAACCTGAGTCTTCCTCTACAATAACTAATGTTCCACAACCTCCTTCCCTGGGTACACAAATGGACTTTACTTGGAGGTACCCATATATGAGGTAGCTTTATGGGTATGTTCAACACATATTTGATGATCAGGATACCTGCATCTCTCAGTTCTCCCAATAGTACATTGATCTATCCTAGAACATTGTTGACATCCACCCCATGGTTTTTAGGATGGATTCCTGGCACATCTCTCAGGGTCATTATGTCTATCCTTCACAACCATATTTTCCTCTAAGATCTTCCTCCTCCATGGAAATCATCGACCCCACTTTATTCCTGGAGCACCTTTAGCCTCCCCAGGAGGGTTTTGACCCCCCCCCCCACTTTCTGATGCACTTGAGGTATTTGATTGTACAACTTTTGAGTTTGTTATGAGAAGTGAGGACACTACAAATTTCAAGATTTGGGGGGGGGGTATAACCGACTAGCAGTTTTAGTTTAATTTTTTGTGTCATTTGCTTAAGTAATTTTCTTATGTCATTTATTTTGTTGTTTGCATGTTTTGCATTTATTCTCACAATCTTGCATGATTATTGGGTGATTTTTTTTTAAAATTTCCCCTATTGCTTGAACCATTGGATTGCATCGTGATCATGGCTATATGACGACAAACTAGGCACAAATCATCCTAATTGATTTTTTTTTGAAATTATGGCTATTCATCCCTATATTTATGTATTTGGATAAACATGATTTTCAATTCTCTTACTCATTCTTAAAATTGTGCAATGTTTCAAATGTTTCAAAAATTCTCAACTTTATATCTTTGAGTAGCAATAAGATGACTTTGACAACCCTATAACACATTTTCACTGCTCTACTTGAATATTTATACAAAATGATTATATTCCTACATGATTTGAAATAATGGGGGTGAGTTAGCATAGGACTACATGGTTCCAAAGCGGAGCCCAAATCAAATAAACAGGGAAAATTTTAATCTTCATTTTAAAATCCAAACCCCACAAAAGAGGGCTAAGTCACCCACATTTCCACCAACCCAAAGAAGGTTGGGAATTATGTATAAAAGAGGAGAATAAATTCCCAAAAAAATTCCAAGTGTGCATAAGCCTATATTAGCGGGCAAGTATCGTGTACTGAAATCAAATTGAATTTTTTTCTTGAATAATAATGTCATTGCAGGAGGATGGAAAATTTTATTTCATTGGGCTTTGTGGCAAATCAGTATATTTTTGGCTATGTCATTTTGTTCCTACTAATTGCTCTCTATTTGATTCCTTCAAAGCAAAGTGAATGTCTATTTGAACTTTAAATCTTATCATGAGAGTTAGAATTGATTTCATGTTTAATTACATATCGAAATGATGAAAACTACCATTTTGAGATCTATTGACTCATATTCATATGGATCTAATTTCTCCAATCTGTTTATCTTTAACCATTTATCCAACTCTTTATGCTTGAGTATAAGTAAGGGTTCTTTCTTAGTGGTATTTGATGTGCACAAATCATATCATATTTTCATACCATTTTGGTTGCACATTTCACTCAATTTAACCATATTTCTACTTTGATTCATGCTAGAATGTTTGTATCTTATTGTTCTTACTTGTGACATGGTTTGAATTGTAGGTACCCCATATTCTACTCATAGTGAAGGAAAAATGTCCAAAATTTGATATATTTGGTATTTCCAATGATTAGCCAAATTTTGTAGTTCAACATTCAATAAATAAGCAAGCAACATGGTGTGTGGGATACTCCACATGGCATGGGACTCTCAAACAATAGTCTCTTCAGTCTAGCCGAGTTATGATGTGTGACACAACTATACAATGTGGCTCAAAAAACCCAGAATTCACCAGAAAATCTTCCTTACATTGTGCGTCCAATCCACACGGTGTGTCACTTGCGATTGTAGCCCGACTCAAGCAAAAATTGAATCTGACATATCATGATGACTTATAACACAGTGTGTGAGGCATATTTTATGTACATTTAGAAACAAATGCTCATTTTCATAATACATAACGAACCACACACCTTGAGAAGCGGATCACATATCATTTGGAACAGTTAGAGACTAGAGACGAGGCTTGCGTTTTGGAGCAAAAATTTTGGAGAGAAAGCTAGGGTTTCTTGGGTGAGAATGCATTCTTTACTCCATTTATCTTCTGCATTCCATTCCAAAGTTGTAGAGAGAGTTATTGAAGTGAGGAGATATTGTAGAGAAGGATCCGCACCTCTTTCCCGATGATTCCCATCTATTCTTCACTCCTACAGATTTATTTGTTATTCCTCTCTCTACTCATGTTTCTTTCAATGACTTGTACTTTTGAGCCTATATTCTCTCACAATGAGTGCGTAAACTCCTTTTCTTGGGCATGGGAGAGTAGATCCCATGACATGACTCATGTGAACTCAAATTCCAAGTTCGGCATTAGTGAGTCTTCTATTTCAAAACGAGCTATGGTGTTTATCTTCATTTACAGATGTCTAACCATCATGTATTTACATGCTTTATGCTTGTTTTTTATTTTATGGGAAGAGATATTAAGATGTAAGGAATAGTTGTGTTAACAACATGCCCTTGACCATAGGAATGGCTAGGATTTTGTTGAGGATTCTAGGGTGTAGTTCAAATCTATGTATATGCATGGGGGTGCTATATAAGGTTAGGACTATCTTATATTATCAGGAGATGTATTTAGATGACAACAACTGACATTTTGAAGATTGACTAGTATAAATGGAATTCCTGTTTTTTATTCAATTATATTATGGAAGTAAATCCCATATCCAAGATTCTCTTGATCTGATTTCAAAAATTCTCTAAGTGATTACTTCTCTTATTTTCTTTCTTTCATATTTTCAATATAGTTCAATCCAAAACCAATCACTTATTATAATTGACCTAGCTTGTAGAAAGTTAATAGTTTTGCACCTAGCTAGCCTAGTTCCCTTGATTCAACCTTGACTACAATTGATCCCATATACTTGCGAGTGATTGATGAGTTGAGACAATCAATATTTAAAACTCAGTTTCCTTTGATAATCAACAATAGTTTAGTTCAGTGAAATATATATGCACTTGTTAAAATGGGTAGGATTATGTGGAATTACAATAGTAAGCCTTGCCTTAATATTTCATGGAATTACATATTAAAACTCTATGTAGGATCACTAGTAATGTATTTCCTAACACTACTTAGGTATTCTGAAAGGGAATGAAACCTAGGTTCAAACATCTTAATGTTTGGGGTTGTACACCAAAAGTAAGGATATATGATGCCAAAGAAAAAAGTATATCTTGAGGACCACTAGAGATCACGTTATTCAGTTCCCTTAAAAAGAAAATGGTACATATACTAATATAATGACATCAGTATGAGAAAAGTAGAGTCTGATGATGCCGACTTCAATAAGAATGACCAAATTATCATGGGTGGGAAAGCACACAAATTAGTAAATGAGGGATTTCTACTAGAAACTCAGATACCAACAATTCTTTGAAATTGTTCTCCTTTTTTCTACCACAATCAAACAAAATGTCAAACAAAAAGACATTAACCCAACCCCACAATTGATTATATCAATAATGATCCATATGTTAATTCTTGAGTCAGAATGAGAAACATGCATACGAACCACATGTGTAAACTATAAATAGATATACAAGACAAAAATGTACTTGCTATTCCATGTTACTGTGTCGATTACTCACTAAAACAATATCGTGAAAAAAACACTAATTAGTGGTCTCATTTTAACAAGCCATATAAAAGTAAAATGTCACGAATTAGTTGGATGAAGTATTAGTAGAAGTCAACATATGAAAACAAAGATATGGAACTGTGCAAATATATGGCCCACCAAGATGTACTCCTAGTGGGTAAATCTCAGATACATTTTTCTTTGGTATGTTCTTTAGCATAATATATCACTTAGGATGTGATTTTATAATGTGCTATCTCAACTTCAAGAAATTTTGCTAGTATCTTGAATCTACATGTACATATACATGGGAGACTACCATTTCTCTCACACGCATCAATTAACTCAAAAAATTTAAGTAAATGACACAATTTCATTGGAATCATATTTTACAACCTATACTGATTAGTGAGATCAAGCATTCAAGAACTAAGTTGGGTTGTACACATACATACAAATAATTTTTATATGGATATTGTGAATTTCATCAATTTTGGAGTTATAATAATGAATTTTTCTACCTATCTAGGTCATTGTGGGTGATAAGTGGATGTTTTGTTGAATTGAAATATCATTAAATTAACCTAGATATACCATCATAATTTTACCATTAAGCATACATCTTGGTTTATCTCTAATATACCACTGATCTTGGTCTTATATCTTAGTTAGTTAGTGAATCTACACTATGTTGTTTTGATTTTGAGGAATTTTGATCGTATATTCATTGTGTTACCTAGATACATAACATTGTTCAAAACAACAAACGATACATACTACGACCAACCACTAGTGATAAATATTGGTAACAAGCCAAAAAATAGTTGTATTTCACAAATAATACACTAGTACATATATTATGTGTAGCATCAATTATTTTAGGTATTCAAAGTCGGTTATATACTGACACCTAAGGGGGCGACAACAAAAACTAAGGACCTTTGATGTCAATATTTTTGGAAAGAGTCAACCAACAACACATACGTAGTATCAGTTGCTATGAAAGGTGAAACCAACATAATGTCAACACGTATTGTTGATTTATCATAAAGAAATTGATGGTATAATTTGATATTAGATACAATTATATGATTATTTTATAGTGGTTGGTTTTACTTAGCATTAATCATCTATTAGCAAGAATAAGCTGACATTCAAGAACCATCTACATCATCGGTCCTATTACGACAACTGACATTGTACTTCCTAATAAATTAAAATTTGATTGATAAGGATAGTTATCTCATCAATTTTGTTGAGAAAATCAACAGTGCAGATCTACATCATCATGTTTTTAAAGACAACCGGTGTCATATATTTTTTATGGTAGGTCTGCAGGCTTGTTGTCTGACTATTTAGTGGGATGGATGTTGTAGTTCATTAGTACTGCAAACTTGGTAAGGGTTCATCTTAACAATAGTCCAGTAGTACATGCAATATGCAACAATAAACACATGCAAGTGTCCACATCCACACAATTCATTCACATATATGCAATTCTATTTTCATCTATACTTCATTCTGTTCTCATGCACATATGTACATAAATAATTTATTGACACATAGGCAATTTCATTCTCATCTACATGCACAAATGTAATTCTCATTGTATTCATTTCTGTTCACATTTCACACACATATCCATACTTCACACGCACACCAACATTTCATATGTACCAAATTTTAAATTTTAGAAAGTCATTGCCATCACATGTTTATAGAAATTACAACATCAAAGTATAAAAAACATAATATTTCATCCTGATCACTTACAAAATTGGATTTGTTAATGAAAGACTAGTGTGTCCCTCTAGAGGTGCACACGCTAATCAGTTAGGATTTGACTAAATATGCCCCATGAGATCAGGAGACTCTTGGGATATCTTTCAAAATTTATAATGAACGTACACATACACAGTCACATACACTGAAAACTACACCCACAAGCGCACGGGGTCGTGTCACAGTATAGGAAGATGGAAAGTATAGGGTTGATCCATAGGGAGAAAAGGGGCACTATAGCTAGATTAGTTTTTGGCTAGGTTCCTACTACAAAGTCTAGGGTTGAAGGGTTTTAAGTTGATTTGTTGATTACACTAATGGTTGAACAAGAAAGAAATTAAAGGGGAACAAACAAAATCAAAAATCTAAGTTAACCCTAGACAGTTAATTCTACTAAACTAGAAAAGACAAGGCAAGCAGGAATATGAGCAAGCTATGCTAAGGTAGGCAAGAAGATATCTACACTACAATAAGCTAGCAGACAAGGCAGAAGAATGACTAAATACCTAAACTAGCAAGAGCAAAGCAAGAACAAGGCAAGAAGATAACTAAGCAAATAAAGAGCTATCTAAGATAACACTAGCTAAGCAAGAAGGCAACTATGGTTTTAATTCAATAAAGGGATGCATGGGCTGTTTGGAGGATGCACTTATCAATTAGGTTGGGGATTGACATGTGATCATTATGCGTTCATTTAGATTACCTAACCAAATAACAAGCTAGAGTCTAACGAATTTCCCTAGACTACTAACAGGCCATGGATAGGATAGATTGTGTATAGGGGAACTAGTCCCTGACACCTCCTACTACCCTTACGAGGCTCAATTGGGTTGTAATTCAATTAGAGTCTAAACAAGACTATGTTTCTAAGTTAGAGGATCTTAGGGTGATTAGGGGTTGAGGGTCGTAATGGGAGTGGAAGTGAGGTTTTAGGCCTCACATAACCCACATTCTAGCCTTTACAAAGTTCCATGTTAACCACACTAAATTCATCTAGACTAGCTACTTATATCTCTCAACTAGGGTTAGGAGAATTGATTATCATGGAGGAAGATGGGTTGCTAGATAGGGATCCATGAATTGGACCTAGGAGCAAATAAAAAATTTCACAAATATAAACAATTTTCCTAAATTCATAGGTGATTTCAAGCACAAACCAACAAGCAATCCATGGAGAATGAGATAGAAATAAAACATAATCATTAGAAAGTGAAATTATAGGATTTACATATTATTTTACCTCAACATGGTATCAAAGTAACATGTTTAGCCCCAAACATCCCACCCAAGGGGCCTAGCTACTCATGGAAATGCAAAATACAGAACGAAAGGAGAAAGAGGTAGAAGAATCCATGGAGCTCGGTGTAGATGGAAGAGTCCTCCTTCTTCCAAGGTTCAAGGGTATGGAATGATGGTGGAATAGGGTCAAAACACTAGGAAACTAGGGTTTTGGTGGTGGAAATAGTGAAATGGAGTGGAATGGAGGTGGAAATAAAGTGGAATGGGTGGAATGCAAAAATGGAGAGCTAAGAGGGGGTAGAAGGTAGCTATCCTCATGCCCCAACCGCCTCCTATTTATATATAGGTGGAGGGGAAGTATTAGGTCAAGTGGGGGGTAAAATAAAAAATGTAGTGGAAAAGTAATTGGGATTTTGTATGTAGCATGACCATGTGGGTGTAGGGGAACATGGTCGTGGTGTGTAAAAATGACCGAGGTGAAAAATGGGGAAAATCACAATAATGGTTGGAGTTTTGTACATGAAGTGGAACGGCTGTGGTGGTCACCACGGTTGAGGTGGGGAAACGGTAGAACAACCATGCTGAGTACCACAACTGTGGTGGCTGGGATGCTTTACCCATTCTTGGTGGAATGGCCATGTTGCACTGATTGTCACACGTCCCTATAGGGTTGTATGACCGTTCTAGATCCTTGAGGCACAACTATTCTTTATGAAATGGGTGTGGTGATCTTTGAAATACTTCAAACTTGACTCTATTGGTTTTGAGTGAGCTAGCACAAATGTTCTATGGTACCACAACTTTGTTGGTCACTATATCAACACTTGGAGCTAGTACTTGGTTCATTCTTGGACATCTTTACTTCAACTAATTTTTGGCCACTAGGGGTTGGTCGAGGGGGCCTTGGACTTTACTTTGGGCCTCTCTAAGGGTAGAGAAACCCTACATCACTCATTTTCTCTCTCCCGTCCAAGTGTGGTCCAAATACCTAAAAAATATGCAAATAATGCCCATAAGTGCATTTTACACAAATATGCATATTCGGAGAAATAACATGTAATCTAGCAGGTATATATGTGAGTGAAATACAATATGACACAAGATGGAACCCTAAAATATGGTTGCAACACCACCCCAAACTTAAAACATACATGTCCTCAAGTATGCTCCAACTCAATTTCTCTATAATTTTTCCACAATCAAGAAATCACAAATGCATTACAATAGTTGAATATTGACTAAATGGACTCAAAGATAACTAGGTACATGTATTCCGCCTCTCTTCTCTCCTCTTTCACAAACCAATCATGATTAGAGCACTTAGCCTACAAACTTCAAATATAGATCATAGAAAACACAATCAATCCGTATGGCTTTCATATCACTCCAGGTAAACCGTTTCATGGTAGCAAAGGTTCAAAATGACTAATATTTGTTTTACATTCATGCATCAATTTCATATGTCCATCAACACTAAGTAACCCATATGGCTACAAAAAAGGGAAATATGAGCTAGTTTTGATATTTCCTAGCTCCATGGGAATGCAAAAGGAAGAAAGGGTTGCGATAAGAGTTTGGAGTCCTTTTACACACTTGTATTTTCTTTATTTAGATGCTCTTAAACATGAGCATCTTTTATTTTCTTTTTGCATTTTTTTTTCTTTTCCCTTGATGCGGATAGGGAAGATGATGATGAGAGTGAAGTGGGGGGGGTATGGATATGGCCACCCCAAACTTTTGGAGGTGGCCAAGACTAAATGTGTGCACTTTGGCATATTTTCATAAGGCGGAGGGGTAAGAAGATGGTAGAAGAAAAGTGAGTCAAAGCGGGGTTACTAGTGTGGACCTCAACATCAGATCTCCTGCATGAAAGTTACTCCAACAATTTTATCAAGCAATGACACACCACATGAATGAGAAATATTAAAACCACATTTCTATCACGAGATTCTACAAAACTCTAAGCATTTGCGGCTTGCTTCAATCACAATTCAACCAAACAGTTCATAATCATGATAGAGGTGATGCACATGTAAAAAGTCAAGATGAGGCCAATTAGCAATAAACCATGATAATTCACTTGCATTTGTCAAATGTCATCATTTTCAATCCAAAAAGTAGAGATTGGGTCAAAACACACTTTTTAGGCAAGAAGTTCTTAACTTGGGAAAAATTGGCCAAAATGGTTCCAAATCGCCTTCAATCACATCTAGACCTATATTATGGAACATAAAGTAGAAACAAGCAAATCCTATCTAAAACATACAAAAATTACTAAAATCTACATGATATGCAATGCATGACAAAAAGAGCAAAAATTGACAGAAAATAAACTACATGACATGCAAGTATGCAAAGTACGTAAAATATAACCAAGATAGAAAAAGCAACAAAACAAAAGTAAATGGTAGGTGAAAATGAGTGAAAAGGAAAAGGGCATACCTCCCTACCACCCCAAAATTTTGAATCATGTTGTCCTCAGCATGTCACTAAAGTCTACGAGTGATAGGCTCTGGTGCTGCTCCTCCCTGTGGTGGAGGATGTTGGTAGTAGCTGCCCCAATATTCCACCTGTGGAGGCGAGTAGGAATCCTGATATGCAGACAGTGCACCCCACCAATATTCCCCCCATTGGGGGTTCCTCTGGGTTTGGGCATGCTGAAACCAATACATGTGGTTGATCTAATAGTGCATCTACTGATGATCCAACCATAATGCATCCTGTATGTGCTGAAATCCTAACCTGCGTGCTTTGAATACTCTCCAATTGCACATGTATGGTAGACAGTCATATGCATTCATTGAGGGTTGCTCTGGGTCTAATGTCCCTGCCTCTACCTCTCGTTGTCGTACTGTGCATGTCTCTCTAGCCTCTGCTTCCCTCCTCTACTCTGCAACCCATAAGGGCTCTCCCAGTCCCTTAGCCAATATCACCTCAAGGATCCCATCCTCTCTCGGATGCTCCTCCTCATGTCTCCCAGGGTCTCGAAGAAATCTAGAGTTAGGCCATACTAAACTAGAAGAGGTGGAGTGTGGTAGGGTAATTCCAGTGAGATACCTACATACAAGGGGTTGACCTGATATATGATTGTAACGACCCCGCCTCCCGGTAATCCCCCAATTAAGGGAGACCATAAGGATAGAACCGTTATCCCAATTCCTGGATCAAAGGTTCAACAAATAATGAATAATAATTATCAAATTCTACCAGACTACATTGAAAAGCTATGGTAAAATAAAAACTTTGCATACCTTTTGAAATCTTGGATCTCTAAACTTCTATCTACTTATGAATTCTACTCTAACTAATCCTCATGGTAGTTTAATTCATGTATTTCAAAATATGACGATTTACTATTTTTCCTTTTGGCTTTGTACCTGAAACGCCGACAAACAAAACGTCGGTCATCATAAAGCTGGTATGTGGGGGAAACATTAATCATGCAATTATCCATAACAACATATTGCAGTCAATTATAGTTTAACAAACAACTATACATTTCAAATATAACTGCGTGATCCGTCCATACCCTATCCTCTGTGATGTCCCTGCAGTGGACCTAGATGCTACCTTCATTATGGTAGATCCCCATTGAACCCCTCATGATCCCACCTAACAGGTGAATTAGTTTCTAGGGTTGAGTCACATGGCACTACCCATAGGTAGCCCGCTATTTAACTCATGGCATGCTAAAGAGTCTCATGGAACTACACATGGGTAGCCCAATTTCTGACTCACGATAACCTAGACCTTTCTCTAGGTTACCCTTTTTAGTCTTTTCAAAGCCACATAGGAGGACCCAGATCTTAAGCCAGTTATATATATACATTTATGGTGATAATCTTAGTCACTTTATAGTTTCATTAAATACATAGGCATCCAACAGTTATTTTCAAGCAACCGATAAAACGTTTAAGAATCGCCGTGAAACTAAAGCGATTATTCATAAGTGTAACCACGTACCTGTCAGGCTGATTTGAGATAGAATAATCCATGCAAGTAAGAAATCCAAGCAAGCAAGCACACATATCAAGATCCTAAAATAATTATACAATTTCCTTTTATTACTCATGTCATCAAGATCTATTAAATCTACCATGCTTCCTAGGGTTTCTAGTCCACTTTTAGGGTTTCCATAATAATTAGGATTTCCCTTCATCTTTTACTGGTTTAAGCCCTAATTTTATACTATTACTCATAAACCCTTATTATCTCATCTATTCTTTAATATTAAGGTTATCTTAACAACATATAACCCTATTTTCGGATTAAAGGCACCATTAACCATCAATTAATTTCATTAAGCTTCTTTTACATTAAAGCTACTATTTTTGTCCTTTTAATCCATGACAAGATCATTATGCGCATTTATCATCAATTCAAAGTTCATTATGGTCTAATTCACATATGAACTTGATTTGTCATTAATTCTACCTTTATTCATTAGAAAATCCTAATTACTACATTAAAGGTATTTATCCACAATTAGAAACCTTTATACTCAAAATAGCTTAGATTCATCATATTTCAACTTTAATCATGAAATTGAACAACTAAAGCCATTGAGAGTCACATTTACTAATATTAGGGTTTCAAGGACCATTAAGGTATATTCATGCACATGAAACTCTAAATTAAACCAATTATGTGAAAAGTTCATCCTTTTTGTTCCTAATGTTCCTGTTTATCATTAATAGGTTAATATTGATCAAAAACATAATCAAGATTCATCATGATTGCTCTTATCTATTTCTAGGGATTTTCTAACTTTTAATGCATTGAAAAGATGTAAAACCCTACACTTTTTGAATATCATCTACAATCAGGTTCTAATATTATTTTTATCATGTTCTACACATTTTTCTGATAAAAAAGCACTACTCATTTGTATTTTTCAGCCAAAGGTGCAATTTTTAACGAATTGTGCAAGATTCTTCAATTTCCTTGCATTTCGACTAGAGAGGTGACTAACCTGAGATTTTCTAAAAAATCCCGACCGCCAGTTCATGAGCCATCGTTGACCGAGCCGGATCGTGTGGCTCTCCACGTGCGCACCCACTAATGGACTTCAGACTTGCAGAACGCTCTTGGGCTGTCGATTCTCCACGCGGCCCATGATGGAACTTCATCGTACGGCTGCTGCTAGTCGTTTCCACCTGATCTAGCAAAGAAAATATGTGGCAGCGCCGCAACCCATGCTCGCCGGAGGGACCTTGTCTCGCTAGCCTGGGGCACGATAGCAGCAAGGAGCAGACTGATGGCGATCATGAGGGTCTGCCACATACTAGTGTGGTCCTATTTATAGGACATAGGGCTCTCGTTAGGGTTTCCCAATCTCCCCGCCGCTCCTTGCTCTTGGCCCAATTGGGAACTTCTTCTAGAATGAACGAAACCACCCAAAACCTAGGTGGTCTGGGTGCGGAATCATCTCATGACACTAAACAACAACTTTCCATGTTTGCATATGGTCAGATCTACAAGGAAAAATCGAGGGAAAAGTCCCTCTGTCTCGCGGCACTTTCCTTCTCAGAATCGAGGAAGGAGACACACATCTGGCATCAGATCTTGATCCGACAGCTGCTATCATCCCAAGCAATTTTCTTTTAAATCGATAAATGTGTGACATTTATTATAACCACATCACATCGAGGAAATTTCCAAAAGGCATAACTCCCAAACTGAGTGTCCAATCAATCCCAAATTTTGAAGGAAACTGAATAATAACTTTATATACCTCTCTGCCATATTTGGGCTCATTATCAAAAAGAAATCATGCCTTTTCTTTAAGTGCAAGATATCACTTAATTATATACATTTCTCACATATTTTCTCTTTCCCTTGCTATTATTCTGAGTTCCTTGAACCTCAAGGAACCTTAATGGCTTGAAATCCCATCTTGGGGATATACCTTAGCCTCTTTCCTTATCTTTCATCCTTTTTCTCATTATCTTACTTTTTCTTTATTAAACTATCTCTTTTTGAGGATTTCTATTTATCTTTCTTTTATTTTCCTCATTGGCATTCCTTTCAACATTAGGAATCCTTGGGATACGAAATTCCACCAAGCATAACTCAATTATACCTCTTTCCACTTATTTTCCATATTTTATTTTTAATTTCTTTCTTAATAAAGAAATATTTAATTGATCTTTTCTTTTCTTATTGCATTTTCTTTGCAACCTTGGACTCCTTGGGACCCAAGGAACCCAATATGCATGGAATCCCTCTTTGGATTACATTCTTTTGCCTTCTAGAGGTTTTCACATCTTTATTTACTCAAAACTCAATTATTCATTTACTAATTGAATTTTCCTTGTTATTGGGCCCAATAGCCAATAAAGCCCACACAACAATCATCAAGGCTATTGTAAATGCAATCCATTTATTCAAAACAAATTATATCTTTATTTTTTCAAATATCTTTAATATGAGAAATCACATTTCTCACCAAATGAACCCAGAAGTTGGGGTTGTAACATCCTTCCCCTCTTATAGAAATTTTGTCCTCAAAATTCCATCAAGCAAACAAACAATTCAGAATAAGACTTTTCCATGTCCATCATTGGCCCCTATATTGCTTTACCTTATCCATGGCACTTCCAAAGAACCTTTATCATCACATATTCTTTTCTCTGAGTTCTTGCACTTTGGCATCTATAAACCTCAAGGTGACTCAGGTCATTTCAGCCTCCCTTGGGGCTTACTCGGTTCATTGCTCTACACATGGCCTGGGTACCTCACATAGTTCTCTACATTGAACACATGGAACTCATCACACATCACATCATCCTGAGGGGTAAGGGCAAACATAACCTTCTCCACCAAACCATGTCAAAAGAACCCATGCATCGGGGACTCAACTCTCTTAACTATAGCTCAGAGGGGTCAAATTTTCATGTCACATATTCTCCCATAGTGAACTGTATGTCAGTCTACTTTGCATCAGCTCATGACTCATATTGTCTCTAGGAACCTTTCAGCCATTGCCCGATCAAAGTGACTCCATATACATACACTGTGGTCCTTTTCTGACCTTCGCGAGGTCCATTCACCAACATCTTCTTAATGAAGTGGTGACTGACTCAACATCCTTTACCGAGCTTCTTTATATCCTAATACTGGCTATGGTGGTTACCATCACATCTTTCATAGGACAAGAACTATCTCTATGAATCACCCTGAATGAGCACACATGCTCTCATTAGACCCTCTAGTTTGGATCATACTAACCATTAGTTAGAGGTGATAAACTATACTAACATCGAGTTCTTCATGTACCTACTTCCACCTTATGGAAGTGAATCTTTAGGTCATACTCAAGAACTTTTGAACTCGCATCATGGTGCAGTTGAACCATGTGTAGTTGAACTCCATGTGTAGTTCAACTCGATCTGTCCCTTAATAGTACTCTTTCTTTCTCATGTCATATAGGTAAGGCGATCTACCATAACCCATATTACATCTCGACCTTCCTTGGTCTAGGGGAGACTTACAACATCCATAATGATGATCTCCCATTCCTTCTCAGTGATTCTTTATCCTCTATGTCAAAACACTGGGTTACTGGTGTTCGTCCTTCACCTTCTGGCTTGCATGGCCATATGCCACATGCAACTTTATCTTAGGCATCTAAAGTACTACTTTCACTTATTATCTTGGTAGTACCATGGTCTATGGTGATCTTAAATCATGATCTCCTATATTCTCATGAATCCTTAAGATCGATTCCTCAGAAACCCTAACCATTCTAATCGGGGTTTCATCACCTTACTTTCCAGAGAAGTGTATCTGAGATTCTACAACCATCCTCTCATTGCATCAAGGCCTAGGCTGGCTAACCAAACAACCACTGACTTGATCACAAATTTTGTCACATCTGAGTGTTAGCCAAACATATCTCCTTTCCAAACATAGGGTTAGCCTAACAACCTCTTCTAGCCTCTAGCCAAACTAGGAAGATATATCTCAACCAGAGCATCCATTACCACTGCACATCCTTAGGTGTTAGGTAATGTTGAAGACATACACTTTCATGTATTCCACTTATCATCTCATCTCAAACTCTAAGTCTATCTTTATCAAGAAAACTATGAGCTCCTTCTCTTGATTTTAAAACTCAACCTCATAGCTTATGATAAAAACATCCTCATAAGATGACTACCTTATAACACTTAGTGTTTGTAAACCATCCATGTATCGTTCACTCTACCATGGTATGTTATCATCTTTGTCCTCATACCTCGTGGCAACGTTCCAACTCACATCACCATTTATCCTCAGTGTATGGCACGCGTATTGTCCTATCTCTCACTCCCATAACAAGAGGAAATAAACATTTTGCTGCAGTCCAAATACAAAGTTCTTCCTGTTCCAAGAGTAGAGATGGCACATTCCACCTTGCCAGTACACCTCTAAATTTTAGTTGAAACGTACATCTTATGTCTCAACATCCCCAAACATCTTGATATCAAAGTTACTTCCATGGAAAACTAGTATCGAACCTACTGAGGTTCACACACATCCCTTAGTCATCTCCTCTAGGTCTATAGGGTACCAACACTTTTGGGGTCATCCCTCTTCCCTCGTGCATCCAGAGAGTGCCCTACTCATCTGCCATTTGGGTCCCATGAGTTCATGAAGGTGATCAATCTCCTAACCCATGGCCCTCAGACAATGATAGTTGTTACCTCCTAACCCTATGGTCATGTGCAACTAGGGAATTAGGAAACTCCCACTTCCATCAGTCTTATCCCTAACTGACCCTTGGATAGACTTAGGATTCCATCATAGTACATGTTCAACTTAGAACCTTACCCAAGCCTTCATCATCTCTCTCTCTCTACATTCCTGGCTGACTTTATCCTTTCATAGGGGTCATGGCAACCTGCCTACCTTGGTCAGGCTCCATACCGGTTACCTCCATGGTAACACATCCACATGCACTTAGACATGGTTATCTATGGGTCTACAGGTTCATTCTCATGCCATGTACTTTTCACTTATCTTCTCAAGATCCTATGAGACCTCTTTAAGTTACCTTAAACTAACAAACCTGATATACACCCTACAAAAGGGGTCCCTCTCCCAAGATGGGAGGAAACTTCACCTTAACGACAAAGGTCACAACCTTCCTTATGTCTAGGGTTTATATCCACATGAGCATATGTAACCCTAGCTAGCTACTAAGGCACAAGCAGACCACCCTATTAAACCATGCTCGATCACACTTGTTCTCATCCTCAACATTGGATCAAGATCATACCTTCCCATGTCATCAACTTAGTTTTAAGGGGTTCATCATACCTTAAACTTAAGCGGTTTCCCTCTCCTCTAAACATGAGGAGTACCATGCTCAAATATATAGAAACTCAGATCCCATCATGAGCATCAGGTACACCACTTCCCCTCTTAGGCCTAGGAATCCTAGGTTCACTTTTGGGTGTTCAACTACATGGTCAATCCCTTAACCACGAATCAATCATGTATAAGGCATGGAATGCACTTCCTGTCATCCTTCTACTCGAGCAACACTTCAGAGTTGAGTCCTCCTCAAGGACAACCAACAAGGTATAATGCCTCACAACATGTTACTAAACCTTTCCAGGTCTAAGGAGCTCTTCTTCCTATCTCAGAAGGTAAACACCTATACCATAAGCACATAGGGCACCATAAGCCTCATCCTCACTCTAGGGTTTGGTTCCTCTCATGGAAACCAGGACATCATCCGCCTCCAGGGATCAAGCATGAGGCAACCACTATCATCCCCTTAGGTTGCATCATCCTCAACTCCCCACTTTTCCGCATATCTTGGGTCTAGGCTTCCAACCTTCTTGTTTGGGGTCCTGCTCTCTCTCTAGAGCTAACCCTACAACCAACCTCTCTATCAGAGGTCCTCTCTTCATGAAGGATCAAGCTCATAAGCATACCCATACCTGGGTGAAGCCTATGTTCAACTTATGTTCCCTCAGGATTATCCATAAATCTTTATACTTACCTCATAAGCTATCCTGGCCAGGGTTTCAACCTACTTCTCACACTACTGACGTATACTGGGTGCCTACTATGCCATGCTCATGTAAGCTCATGGGGTTTCCATAGGTTCTTCTCTAACCTCATCAATGAAGGAGCTATCCTTCACTCTAACATTCACGACCCTTCCCAGGGTTGGGTCGCCAAAGATACTCAGTCATCCAACCTCTCATGGCTTGTATGGCATCCAAGGCATGTCCATCCAAACACCTGGTCCACCATGACACCTAACTCATCATGCCATATCTCTCTCTAACCTTCACTTAGGGTTAGGGTTAACATCATTCTCAGAGGAGGTTCCAGGTCTCTACTTCTAATGGAGGTCTCTACCTCCAAGACTAACTCTCTCTACTTATCCTCCTAGCAAGAAGGTCTAGCCTCAGGTCTCTCCCGAGGGCCATGACAACTCATGTCATACGACCTAAGCATGTATCTATTCTTTTACGCTTAATCTATTAAGCTTATGTCCATGACATCTTATTTACATGCTTTTCATTAATTTGGTGGAGGATTCCTTAGACCTTATCAACCTTACCCATACCTCAAGAGGGTGAGGAAAAGAGAGAAAACCCTAATCCTTAAGGTCCTTAACAACATTTGAGTTGAGAAGGGATGAACAAGATGAGAGAGTCCTAAAGGTATCTTATTTCGAGTCAAATATTGAGACTTCGGCTAGGAAGTCACACTAATCCAGGAGTCCTTGTATTCCAACTAGCAGTGCGGAGGAAAATATTGCCAGCCCCCAGACATGATCCTTTTCTAGACACCTCAGTCTTTCAGACAATCTTCTAATAACTCCCTTGGTTCTATGGAATTTGTAAAATTTAATAATTCTTAAAGATTAAGTGAGGAACCTAGCTCTGATACCAAATGTAATAACCCCGCCACCCGGTAACCCCCAATTAAGGGAGACAAGAAGGTATGAGCCGTTATCCCAATTTCTGGATCAAAGGTTCGACAAATAATCAATAATAATTATCAAATTCTACCAGACTATATTGAAAAGTTGTGGTAAAATAAAAATTTGCATACCTTTTGAAATCTTGGATCTCTAAACTTCTATCCACTTATGAATTCTACTCTAACTAATCCTCCTTGTAGTTTAATTCATGCATTTCACAATATGACGATTTACTATTTGTCCTTTTGGCTTTGTACCTAAAATGCCGAAAAACAAAATGTCAGTCAGCATAAAGATGGTATGTGGGGGAAACATTAATCATGCAATTATCCATAACAACGTATTGCAGTGAATTACAGTTTAACAAACAAATTTACATTTTAAATATAACTACATGATCTATCCATACCCTATCCTCTGCGCTGTCCCTATAGTGGACCTGGATGCTACCTTCCTTATGGTAGATCCCCATTAAACCCCTCATGATCCCACCTAATAGGTGAATCAGTTTCTAGGGTTGAGTCACATGGAACTACCCGTAGGTAGCCTACTCCTTAACTCATGGCATGCTAAAGAGTCTCATGGCACTACACATGGGTAGCCCAATTTCTAACTCACGATAACCTAGACCTTTCTCTAGGTTACCCTTTTTAGCCTTTTCAAAGCCACAGCGGAGGACCCGAATCTTAAGCCAGTTATATATATACATTTATGGGGATAATCATAGTCACTTTATAGTTGCATGAAATAAATAGGCATCCAACAGTTATTTTCAAGAAACCGATAAAACATTTGGGAATTGCTGTGAAACTAAAGCGATTATTCATAAGCACAACCACATACCTGTCAGGCTGATTTGAGACAGAATAATCCATGCAAGTAAGAAATCCAAGCAAGCAAGCACACATATCAAGATCCTAAAATAATTATACAATTTCCTTTTATTACTCATGTCATCAAGATCTATTAAATCTAGCTTGCTTCCTAGAATTTCTAGTCCACTTTTAGGGTTTCCATAGAAATTAGGGTTTCCCTTCATCTTTTACTGGTTTAAGCCCTAATTTTATACTATTACTCATAAACCCTTATTATCTGATCTATTCTTTAATATTAAGGTTATCTTAACAACATATAACCCTATTTTCGGATTAAAGGCACCATTAACCATCAATTAATTTCATTAAGCTTCTTTTACATTAAAGCTACTATTTTTGTCCTTTTAATCCATGACAAGATCATTATGCGCATTTATCATCAATTCAAAGTTCATTACAGTCTTATTCACATATGAACTTGATTTGTCATTAATTCTACCTTTATTCATTAGAAAACCCTAATTACTACATTAAAGGTATTTATCCACAATTAGAAACCTTTATACTCAAAATATCTTAGATTCATCATATTTCAACTTTAATTATGAAATTGAACAACTAAAGCCGTTAATAGTCGCATTTACTAAAATTAGGGTTTCAAGGCCCATTAAGGTATATTCATGCACATGAAACTCTAAATTAAACCAATTACGTGAAAAGTTCATCCTTTTTGTTCCTAATGTTCATGTTTATCATTAACAGGTTGCTATTGATCAAAAACATAATCAAGATTCATCATGATTGCTCTTATCTCTTTCTAGGGTTTTTCTACCTTTTAATGCATTGAAAAGATGTAAAACCCTACACTTTTTGAATATCATCTACAATCAGGTTCTAATATTATTTTGATCTTGTTCTACGCATTTTTATAATAAAAAGCACTACTCATTTGTATTTTTTGGCCAAAGGTGCAATTTTTAACGAATTATGCAAGATTCTTCAATTTCCTTGCATTTCGACTAGAGAGGCGACTAACCTGAGATTTTCTAGAAAAATGCTGACCGCCAGATCGTCAGCTGTCGTTGACTGAGCCGGATCGTGTGGCTCTCCATGTGCATGCCCACTAACAGACTTCAGACTTGCAGAATGCTCTTGGGCCATCGATTCTCCTTGTGGCCCATGATGGAACTTCATCGTAAGGCTGCTGCTAGTCATTTCCACCTGATCTAGCAAAGAAAATCTGTGGTGGCACCACAACCCAAGCACGCCGGAGGGACATTGTCTCGCTAGCCTGGGGCACGATAGCGGTAAGGAGTAGACCAGTGGTGATCATGAGGGTCTTCCACATACTAGTATGGTCCTATTTATAGGACATAGGGCTCTCTTTAGGGTTTTCCAATCTCCCCGCCACTCCTTGCTCTTGGCCCAATTGGGCACTTCTTCTAGAATGAATGAAACCACCCAAAACCTAGGTGTGTTGGGTGCGGAATCATCTCACGAAATGAAACAACAACTTTCCATGTTTGCATATGGTCAAATCTATGAGGAAAAATCGAGGGAAATGTCCCTCTATCTCGTGGCACTTTCCTTCTTAGAATCGAGGAAGGAGACACACATCTGGTGTCGAATCTTGATCCAACGGCTGTCGTCGTCCCAAGCAATTTTTTTTAGGGTATGTAGAGACTATTTATTCACCCCGCTCTCTACTGCAGGAGAAGATAAAAGGAATGTCAACAGTGGTGCTCAAAGAGAGCCAGACAGACTTATTTATAGAGAAATTAAAATCTTGTAAAGTACGGCGGGCTTGCTTAGCATGAGTGTCAGCGACGTTGTTGGCCTTCCTCGGTATATGTCTTATCTGGACAACATCACAGTTTCCCAGAAGGTGTTGGATCTTATTCTTGTAAGGCTGGTACTTATTCATAGTACCAGCACTAGAGTTTGCAAGGGTCACCGCTTGGGTAGAATCCGACAGAATGATAAAATTGCGCCAGTTCCTCTCTAGACAGACCTTGATACCGTGAATAATCGCCTGAAGCTCTGCCTCGAGAGCACAAGATCTTTGAAGATGAGAGCCACACCCATAACAACAGATTCCCGCTTCATCTACAATGTGAACCCCAATGCCATTGCTTTCATACTGCGAAGCAAAGGAGGCATCCACCATGACATAATGGTTGAAACGCTGAGTTTGCTCATCTATCACGACAACTGCTCTATCATGCTTTGTGGGTTTGTGATGCACCTTGCAATGCATCTGGATTGAGGAGGCACGTGCTAGAATGAAGTCGACCATGCTAGATGTTGACTTAAGGAGACATGTATGTACTTGTTCATTACGGGATTGCCAAAGATGCCAGCAAGCAACCTGCATAATCGGAGCTGCACTGCTGGACTCTGACTCAACCTTACAAACAGCAGAAATCCAGGCGTCTTCTCCCAGGAGAAGAAGTGAGGATCCATCTTCAATGCTATCCAGACTGGTTTACTGAAGGGACAGTCCCGAAGACAATGAATAATGGATTCTTCTGCATTGTTGCAGCGTGGGCAGATGGTGCTTATGTCAATATGACGGTGTTGTTTCTCCATGTTAGTGAGCAGAGCTCTATGCTGAAGAAGCCACAAGAAGACTTTCAGACGTGCCGGAAGAGAAGAGCCCCAAATATCCTTCCACCTCCCTGGGACTGAGCAATCCTTGTGTTCACGTAGCCATCTATAGGCTGATCTGGAAGTAAAAGTACCAGATCGTTCCATATCCCAACCATGGATGTCTTGCCCATTGTTAACATCAAGAACATGCATGGATTTGATGTAGTTCCAGATGGAGCTGGGTAAGTAATGGCGAATGAAGTCCCAATCCCATTCTCCTTCGTGCAAATGCATAGAGCTAACTTTTAAATTCTCTAGATCGGTAGGGAATTGAAAGTCAGGCTGAAGGTCCCAGATTGATTTACCCATGATCCATCGATCCATCCATACATTCGTATCGTTGCCATTGTTAATTACTTTATAAATGTTGCTTTGCAGGAAGGGGATATTTTTCCTAAGAAAACTCCATGCTGACGACCCATGTTGTTTAGTGATGATGCCATGACAGGCGTACTTCTCCTTCATAATCCTGACCCATAGCTTCTCAGGCTCATTGAGAAAGGACCAGGCGTTCTTAAGCATGAGTGCTTGGTTTTGGTCATGCACATCCTTGATGCCTAGGCCACCCAGATCTTTGTTAGATGTGATCTTTTTCCAAGATACAAGGGACATCTTGTTTTATTCCCAAGTACCAGACCAGATACATTTCCTGACATAGCTATTAAGCTCATTACAGAGTGAGGGAGATAGCTGCACAGTCTGCATCGTATGCGTCGATATTTCTTGAAGCGTGGAGCGAGCCAGGGTGATGCGCCCAGCAAGAGATAGGTGTTTCAAAGACCAGCTGTTCATGCGGCTGCGAAGAGAAGTAGTGAGGTCTGCATGAGTAGACTTGTTAATCCGGTGGTGCAACATCGGCACCCCTAGATACTTGCCCAAGTCCATCGTCCAGGGGATGTTGAGTTTCCTGCTGATAGCCCGGATGACAGGCCTGGGTGTATTAACACAGAAGAAACACTTCGATTTTTCAGGTGAGATGACCTGACCTGAGACTCTAGAAAACTTAGTAAGAGTATCCATAATCTTGACCGCCTGGGTGACAGATGCCTCGACCATGATAAGGATATCATCAACGAATAGAATATGCAAAATTGGCATTCCCTCTCTTGTAAGGATCATAGGTTTCCATGTATTATTTCCCACAGTGATATTAATCTCCTAGCTCAGGCACTCCATGCAGAGAACAAACATATAGGGGCTGATCGGGTAGCCCAGTCGAACCCCTTGTGATGCTTTAAACGAAGGCAAGGGTTGTCCTTCCCAAAGTACAAAGGTGGAGCCCTTTGTAATGATCTGCATGATAATGTTGCAGATATTACTTGGGATGTTGGTCTGGCGCATCGTGTCACTGATGAAGTCCCAGTTCATGCGATCAAAAGCTTTTGATAAGTCGACCTTGATGCACATCCAATTCTTCTTGGACGAACGCGATCTCATGGAGTGAATGATTTCTTGGAGAAGCATGATGTTGTCACTCATCGAACGCCTTGGAATGAAGGCCGATTGAGATGGAGAGATCCACTCCTGAACGAAGGGCTTTATTCGTTCAACCAAGACCTTGGAAAGGAGCTTGAAACATCCATTATTTAGGGAAATGGGCCGAAGGTCATTGCAGCTTTGAGGTGATTTAACTTTGGGGATCAACACCATGTGAGATTCCACCAGCTTCTCATTGATGATTTGTGTGCTGAAGATGTTCCTGAAAGTGAGCATAATAGATCCACCAACAACATTCCAGTTAGTTTGTAGGAACTCATTATAAACACCGTCAGGCCCGGGCTCTTTAGATGGGGACATAAGAAAGAGTGTGCGTCTCACTTCTTCAGTGGTAGGCATAGCGGACAAGGCATTGCAGCATGCCTGAGAGATGGGAGAAAAATGACCTGCAAAATCGGCCAGGTTCTGTGGATCAGGCCTGAAAGTAGAGGTGAGTAGATTAGAGAAAAACTCCAGGATTAGGGATTTAATGCCCTGTGGTGTGGAAACCCAGACTCCCATGGTATCCTTGAGCTTGGTGATTTTGTTTAAGTGACGCCGAGCCTTGACATAGGATTGGAAGAATTTAGTGTTATTGTCCCCCAAAGTGAGCCAGTCAATATGTGCCTTCTGTTGCCACTCAGCTTCTTCCACAAAGAAGCAATTGTGTATAGCGCTCCTGCAGAAGAATAGACCCATCAGAAGAAACAGTACCATTAGAATGTTGGGATGATACCTGGATGTTGTTAATGCATTTGAGCAGCAAATGTTTTTCCTTGTGATGCGTATTCAATCTCTGACGATCCCATTTCTGGACAACATGCTTAAAACCTTGCAGAGCATCTGTGTAAGGGGCATCCTTACTCCAGGATGAGAGGGCATCCGAATAGTAGGATGGGTCGAGGCGCCAACTTCCTTTCGTTCTGAAAGCGTGGGACACCCGCGAAGGAGCAGCCTTATAGGTGAGGAGAAGAGGATTATGATCCGAGTTAACTCGGGGAAGGAGAGTGAAAATGGCGTTAGCATGAACTTGCAACCAGTCATCGTTGATGAGAGCTCGATCCAAGCGTTCCTTCATGCAACCCCTATGGAAGGTGAAGAATTGACCCTGGCTTTTTGCGTCGAAGAGGCCGGTATGAAGGAGGCACTCATTGAAGTGCTTAGAAGAAGATTTGTCAAAGTACGATCCCCCCATCTTCTCGGAGACATCGAGCATTGTGTTCAGGTCTCCCATGATGATCCAGGCTGAGCTGATCGACGCTGTGAGCTCCTCCAGGCACTTCCAAAGGAACCTGCACTTGATTGGGTTTGGGCTGGCATAAACCACTGTCAAGAACCAATGGTTATTCACTTTGCAATGGATAAACTATTGGTGGTTGTACAGAATATCAATGTCGATACGGGCACTATCGCAGAGAAGCCAAATGCCGCCGGAGAAGCCGATGGCTTCGACACGGTGAGAGGAGGAGAAACCCACTTTTTTGATGATATCAGTTGCAATTTGGCCACTGCAACGTGGTTCCAAGACAACAAGAGCTTGAAGTTTGTGAGAGCGCTTAAGGTCTCTTAGTGTACTGGATTTACCTTTCTTACACGCCCCCTGTATATTCCAGCAACAGAAGTTCATTAGGGGAATGGTGGAAGAGGGTGGGAATTAAGCAATGGCGGTAACCAGGCCCACAGCCTGTGCATCGGGAGGGGCATCTTCTTCTTCACCCATAGTTGTGTCTGCTTGCAGTGGAGGGGGATCGTCATCCTCATGAAAGTTGAGACTGCGGGTCATAGCATCCTTCTCTGTTGGGGGCTCAACGCTCGGTGGGGTATCCAGAGTGCGACCCTTCTTCCTCACCCGGTTCGGGCTATGGACAGTTTGATAGACTATCTTCCAATTACGGAGCATCACAAACCCATTGCCTCCCTGGCCGTGGTGGAGAAGGGTGTGTTTGGGGTGCGTGGTATCGCTAGCCTTAGCGGCCTGGAAATGGAAAGGAGGTCCTTGCTCCCCGGATGAAGGGCGCCCTTTGCTTATTTCATCTTCAACGAGAGTGATCGCAGTGTCATCCTTCTCTGTGTCCTTCTTGTTCTTGGCCCTGTCGGCTACGGGCGGCTTGGACGCCATAGTCGCCGCAGCTTTTTTCTTTGCTTGCTTCTTTTGCTTCTTGCTCATAGATGTTTCCCATTCCCCTTCTGAGTCCTCATTATCTGATACTGGGATTGGTGTGTCATCACCTTGCTTCTTGTTCCCGGGGTCTTTTGCTGCAGGCTGGGAAGGCTTGATTGGCGCCTTGCGTCGTTCCGGTTTTTGGGCGTGAATAGCCATAGTGTACGTGACACCCGGAAGTGGGGCGGGGGTCGACAAGGATGCGCCGGCCACATCATTCACTAGAGGAAGGAACTTGCATTATGCATTCGTATGCCCCACGTGGCCGCATCTCATGCAGACATAAGGTAGGTTTTCATATTGGAGCTTGAAGTGCTCGTTGTTGATGAAGATCGCGGGGAGCAGCGGCTGCGAGGTGTCGACCTCGACCGCAATCCTAGTGAATTTTCCACGGTTGCCTTGCATTGTAGTGGAATCAATCTTGATGGTCTTACCGACCAGGTGCCCACGCTCCACAGCAGTTGGTTCTGGTACAAGAAGACTAGCAGGTCAGTAACTCAGACCCAGACACTCATCTTCCTTAGGATTGGGTCGGAAGGACGGAACGTGGGGGACCAAGATTGCATGGATAAGTAGTTGCTGAAGATGGTCCACGGGCCTTCGGTCATGGCGGTCACGTAGTCATCCTCGTTGGCAAGCTAGATAATGTAATAGCCTTATTCTAGGTCAATGACCCTAAAGGGTTCTTTCAGCCGCCAGAGGGATTGGATCCTGTTAACCAGAACCTGGAATCCAACTTTAATCCCTATGGCCTTCACGACAACAGTGAAGCGCCAGGGTTCCAAGAGCGGTGGGATGACCTCCCAACGAATAGTAATGGAAGGTAGGACGCCGGAGGCGTCGATGGAGATATCTGAATCTTTAATCATGTCCGGTGATATTGGGTTCAAGAACGTGAGCGTGCCCCCGACGCCGCCCGTGATGGCATCCTTGTATGATGCTTTCACAGTGCTGCCGCTTTGGGAAGGATTTCCTTGATTACTGTCAGGCTGTGATGTTTCCATATCGGTGGTGCTATATGCATGGGAGGCCGAAGCTTCCTGTTCCGCAGACGGTTGAAGTTTGTCCGGTGGACGATCAGCGTGCATGTAACCACGGCCACCACGGCCTCTGCCCCAGTCGCCGCCGCTCCCGCGGCCACCGCTGCTCCCGCGGCCTAACCCTAGCATCTCTCTTATACCAACGATGCTATTTAGACTTGGAAATTCCAAGCAAGCAATTTTCTTTTAAATCAATAAATGTGTGACATTTATTATAACCACCACACTTTAGCAAAATTTGCAAAAGCCATAACTTCAAAATCAAGTGTCCAATTAATCCCAAATTTTTAGGGAAACTTAATAATAACTTTATCTACCTCTCTACCAAAATTGGGCTCATTATCTAAAAGAAATCGTGCCTTTTATTTAGGTGCTAGATATCACTTAACTATATATATTTCTCACATATTTTCTCTTTCCCTTGCTATTATTCTGAGTTCCTTGAACCTCAAGGAACCTTAATGGCTCTAAATCCCATATTGGGGATATACCTTAGCCTCTTTCCTTATCTTTCATCCTTTTTCTCATTATCTTACTTTTTCTTTATTAAACTATCTCTTTTTGAGGATTTCTCTTTATCTTTCTTTTATTTTCCTCACTGGCATTCCTTTTAACATTAGGAATCCTTGGGATACAAAATTCCACCAAGGATAACTCGATTATACCTCTTTTCACTTATTTTCCATATTTTATTTTTAATTTCTTTCTTAATAAAGAAATATTTAATTGATCTTTTCTTTTCTTATTGCATTTTCTTTGCAACCTTGGACTCCTTGGGACCCAAGGAACCCAAGAGGCACGAAATCCCTCTTTTGATTACATTCTTTTTCCTTCTAGAGGTTTCCACATCTTTATTTACTCAAAACTCAATTATTCATTTACTAATTGAATTTTCCTTGTTATTGGGCCCAATAGCCAATAAAGCCCACACAACAATCATCAAGGCTATTGTAAACGAAATCCATTTATTCAAAACAAATTATATCTTTATTTGTTCAAATATCTTTAATATGAGAAATCACATTTCTCACCAAATGAACCCGGAAGTTGGGGTTGTAACAACGATCTTTTGATCCACTATAGCAATCATGGATGAACAAACCAAGTAATGCATGTCTAATGATTCTTCCCCCACTGCCCTTGTGTAGCCAAAAACATTATGTCCTAGGGAAGTTGCAATGGATACCGCAATCCCACCCCCCATAATTAATGGGTTCTTACTCTTGGAAGGGGTTGTCCTTAAGTGATCAAATAACAAAGCACCCAGATTCACATATTTCTCTTTGACCATCCAACCCAAGACAAAAAGGTCCTTCTTTGTACAACTTCCTTGCTTCTGATATCTGCCAAAGATTGTATTTGTAAATACTTTTGGAACATAGTGGAGGAATGGATTGTGAATCGAGCTTGTTTTAGATTTCCACACTACAAAGTTTCTTTGGTTGGTTAAGTTCTTAAACAAGGCTATATAAGTGGCACATGAGTTATTTTCTATCTTCCATCCATCAAGGAGGACTTCCATCTCATCACTGGAGGTGAAAATTCTATTATAAGCTTATAAGTAATGACCCAACGTCTATCTCCAATCATCACTATAATGGCATCTTAGCCATCATCAGACACCTTGTCTAATGTGGCGAAGAACTAATGCGTCAACTCAACATAAGACTCTTATTGTGTCTCTAGGATCTCAAACAATCCCATTTTCTCCATTATACCCTGGAAATAGGTTTAGAAGCCCAAGCTCTCCATCATTACCCGACATGCGTAGCACGTGGCTATCACATTGCGCGTCAAGCACTCTAGGTGCTTTGGTCCCTTTGCCCGACTACTAGTAACCTTGAATTCTGGCTTTGGCTTCTGCTGGGGTATCTCGTCTGCTGTGGTTGTGGATGTGGTGCTATAGATGTCAAAGGATAGGACGAAATTGATGACTGAGCTGATGAGGGTTGTGTGCTACCCCAGAAAAATGGACTACTGAGATGAGGAAACAAAAGGCCAAGATGACGAGGGAGGTGGCGGTGCTATTCTAGATGATGGTCGTAGTTGAGGGGATGCCTCCTCCACAATTGGTTTCACCAACATCAAGCTCGACATCTAAAAAATGGACAGTTCCACCAAAGCTGGAGGATAACTGAATAGTAGTAGACGGAGTCAAAGATGACACACACTTGGGTTGGCATTGGTATGAGAGTAAGCCCTTGGTCTTCTCCACTGATTTCTTGGCCATTATCTTCATCCTTGATGGATTTGAGTCGAGTGTTTGGAAAAAACTAGGTTTTCTGTAGTTCTATGTATGTGGGGCAGAATGGAGAGAACGATGGTGATTTAATGGGTGAAATTGTGTGGAAATGATGGTGGAGGTAGGGGAAATGTTAGGGAAGTGATTGGGAATGGGTTGGGAGTGAGTTGAGGAGGCATTGAGGGTTGCAGAAGGTGTGCACAAAGCTACATGACCAATCTATGCATAGTGCATGTGTTCTATATACGCAAGGTTAAAATGAGCAAATGAAATGAATTGTTGAATTCAACTATTTAAGAGGCTGAGCTAGGTTGTAGCACGGCCATCCTGTGCGACACGACCGTGGTGGCTTCAGGATGCACAACCGTGCCACATGGCATGGTCGTGTTGCCACACTTGGCATTTTTTCTCAATTCCAGTGACTCTCCGTGGTTTGTGAGTACTTCACCACAACCGTTACAAGGTACCACAACGTGATGGATACTGCAGCTGTTGTTTCTCATTGAAATTTCATCAAAAACTCAAAACATGGATCCCAAATGATTTTTCTTTGAAACCTTCTCTCAATTTGGATCATATTTTATTCATTTCACCATGTTTTCACATGCACACTTTAAAACTACAAAAAACTATTAAAACATATGTGTGTGCATTTTCTTGGAAAAGTGTAAAAATAACCAAAAGTATGAGAAATGGAAGGTTGGGTGAAAAATTCCCAAACCTACGTGGGTTGCCTCCCACAAGCGTTGAGTTTCGTGCCTTCCACTGGGCTTCTTGGAGATTCTTTCATCATTCATCCTTTTGGATTTCTCATGTGTCCATTCTTCTAATAAATGCATCTCTCATTTGCACTCAACCTATGCTCCTCATCCCTTTGATCACTAAAGCTATCCTCAAGTCTTTCATGTAGATATCCTTCTCTCAAATGACCAATCAGACTCTTGAAGTGGCCATGTCCAATATCCTCATCTCAAACTCATCGGGTTGAGGACTTGTATATATTGATCTTTATCTTCATGCACATGAAAGAAACTATCATTATGCCACTATAAATGTGTATCTCAGCATCAACTATAGATAAGAATGGTCTTTCCAAGATGTTGGGAATAGTCCTATCATCTGGCTCGAAGTCAAGAACAATGAAATCTTCCAAGAACACTACACCTCTTTCCTTGTTTATCATGACCTAAAAATCATCCACTCTTCCTCTCGACATTTTGATTGAATGGTTCACCAACTAGAGAGTGCAATGACCTGATTTTAACTTACCTAAGCCCAATTCAACATAGACACTACATGACATCAAATTCACTCTAGAACCCAAATCAAGTAGTGATTTGTCTATGCGATGTCCCCCAATGTAGCTAGGTATGAGTGGGGCTCCTAGATCTTTCCACTTCACAAGAAGTGAGTGTTGGAGGATAGATCTCACTTGTTCAGTCAATTTGACTCTCTTTGGTATTCTCCCCATTGACCTTCTCATCACAGTACATAGGTTCTTGTGGAATTAGCAAAGATGGAATCTTCTTGATAGAATCCAACAATGGAATGTTGACCTTCACATTGCAAAACACCGCAAGAATGTCAACATTGTGCTTTTGTCTCCTTTTCACTTCCGGTGGCTCATCTAATGCTTCATGGAATGGTGGCTCACTTCCTTTGACTTTACTTGCATCACCATGATTCTCATGTGTCATGCCATGAAGTGGAACACTAGGGATGGTAGGACCTATAAATGGAGTAGAAATTAGAACACCTAGTATCATATGCTCAAAATGAGGCATCACAAAATCATCTTCACCAATCTCAATCATAGTATCACCACTTGGTTGCCTTTGCTTTGCTTTGTTAACCTTTCTTTGACTTACAGTCTGTTGAAGAGATTTTCCACTCCTTAGAACTGTCACAACACTACCTTTCTCATGGTGGAATGGGAGAGCATGTTTTGGTTGTAGAGGAAGTGGAGGTGGTACTTGGTATTGAAATTGAGGTGGAGGGAGAAACAGAGACTGTAAGGTGAATTGGTTAAAAGGTTGTAGTGATGGAGGGGAGGAGGTGTGTAAGGATTTGGATGGCCTTGGAAGTGATATATGGGTTGCACTTTCATGGAAGGTGGTCTATAGAAAACTTGTAAGGAAGGCATTGGTCCACTTGCTTCATTGAAACTTAGGATGGGTTTTGAAGACAATTTTTCTTCTTGGAGAGAAAGTATGGAAGATAGATCCTCTATCCTCTCCTCAAGCCTTATAGCATTCTTTTGGACATCTTTAAAGCTTTTCAACCTAGAGAGAACTTCTTCCTCAAACCTTGAGCTATATCTTGGACTTCGTGGTTCCATGTAGCTATAGGAGTGAGGTTCCTTCATTTCTTTACCATAGGACTCAACATAACTCATAGAATGACAAGGAACAATTGTGACTCTATTCTTCAGGAAACTCACAATGTCACCAAGAATCTTCATCACTTACAATCTTAAATCATTATGAACTAGAGATCTCACACCAAAGGGGCGGTCTCCATCATTCATCATTCTAGAAGTTCTTATTCTTGAACCTTCTTCCAGATACTCAAACAATGGAATATCTCCTCAGGTGGCCTAGTCATGAAAACTCCTCCACAAGAAGAATCTACTGTAGCTTGACCCGTTGAAGATAGATGAGAATAAAAAGACTGAACTAGCTTCTACAAGGGGATCTCATGGTGTAGGAAATCTCTCAACATCTTTTGAAATTTCTCCCAAGCATCGTGAAATCGCACATTGCCCATTTAACTAAAACTCACTATGGCACGCCACATTTTTGTTAACCTTGCAATGGTGTAGAATTTCCCCAGGAAGGCATTCTTAATCTCTTCTCCACTAATGATGTCCTTCCTTGAATAGTACTAACCTTAGTATTTGTCTTTGAGTGATAATGAGAACAAGGTCAACCTAATGGTGTCATCACCGAATATCGGCATCCTGAAGGTGGAACATACTTCAAGAAATGAGTCCAAGTGCTTGTAGGGGTTCTCACTCTTCAAGCTATAGAAGGTGGACAGGAGCCCAAGAAGACCTGGAGGGATGGAGAATTGCTACCCTGACATTTGAGAAAGTCTGCTAGCAATTGGAAATTTGTAGTTCCTAAGCATGAAGTATTCTTGAAGTGGCTTTTGAGGTGAATTTTGACCTTCCATCTTGTCTTCCCCAAGTGTCTTGTGACATGCCCAAGGCACAACCAAACAAAAGAAAGAAAGTTAGCAAATTGATATGCACAAAGAATGCAAAGAATAAAGAATAGAAATGATGAGAAGTAGTAAAAGATCAAATCAAAACTAACTAGCTAGGCTGAGTGCCTTTTTCCCTGACAATGATGCCAGAAATCTTGGTGCGTCCCACCAGAGGTGTACACGCTAATCAATTAGGATTTGACTAGATGCACCCCATGAGATGGGGACACAGTTGGGATATCTTTAAAAATTTATAGTAGCCTACATATACACACTCACATACACTAAAACACTACACCTACAAGCACATGGGGTCATGTCATAGTATACGCGTGCGACAAGTATAGGGTTGATCCACAGGAAGAAAAGGGGGTACTAGAGATAGATTAGTTTTGGGCTGGGTTCCTACTACAGAGTCTAGGGTTGAAGGGTTTGAAGTTGCTTTTTTTATTACGATAATGTTTGAATAAGAAGGCAATTAAAGGGGATAAACATGATCAAAACGTAAGTTAACCCTAGATAGTTAATTCTACTAAACAAGAAAAGATAAGGCAAGAAGGAAGATGAGCAAGCTATACTAAGGCAGGCAAGAAGAGATCTACACTACACTAAGCTATCAAATATGACAAAAGAACAATTAAAGACCTAAACTAGCAAGAGAAAAGCAAGAATAAGGAAAGAGCAAGGCAAGAAGCTAACTAAGAAAATAAAAAGCTAACTAAGATAACACTAGTGAAGTAAGAAGGAAATTAGGGTTTTAATGAAATAAAGGGATGTGTGGGCTGTTTGGGGGATGCACTTATCAATTAGATTGGTGGTTGACATGTGATAATTATTCTTTCATTTAGATTACCTAACCAAACAACAAGCTAGAATCTAATGGATTGGCCTAGACTACTAACTGGGCATGGATAGGATAGGTTGTGCATAGGGGAACTAGTCCCTAACACCTCCTACTTACCTTATGAGGATCAATTGGGTTAGGGTCTAGGTGTAATTCAAATTGAGTCTAAACAAGCCTAGGTTTCTAGGTTAGAGTATCTTAGGGTGATTAGGGATTGAGGGTAGTAATGGGAGTGAAAGTGAGGTTTTAGGCCTCACATCACCCACTTTTTGGCCTTGAAAAAGCTCCATGCCAAGCACACTAAATTCATCTAAACTAGCTACTTAAATCTATCAACTAGGATTAGGAGAATTGATTAGCATGTAGGAATATGGGTACCTAGCTAGGGATTCATGAATTTTACTTAGGAGCAAATCCCAAAATTCACACATATAAGCAATTTCCATAAATTCCTAGGTGATTTCAAGCTAACGCCTATAAGAAATCCATGGAGAATGAGATAGGAATAGAACATAATCATTAACAAACAAAATTATAATGTTTACATATCATTTCCCCTCAACATGGTATCAAAGTAACATTTTTATCCCCAAATAGCCCACCCAAGGGGCCTAGCTACACATGGAAATGAAAAATACAAAAAGAAAGGAGAAAAAGGTAGAAGAAGCCATGGACCTCAGTGTAGATGGAAGACTCCTCTCTAGAAGTTGTAAGGTCATCTTCCTCCTTCTAAGGTGCAAGGGTATGGAATGATGGTGGAATAGGGTCAAAACACTAGGAAACTGGGGTTTTGGTGGTAGAAATTGTGAAATGGAGTGGAATGGAGGTGGAAATGAAGTGGAATAGGTGGAATGCAAAAATGGGGAGCTAAGAGGGGGTAGCAGGTAGTTAACCTCGTGCCCCAACTGCCAGTTATGTATATATGTAGGTGGTGGGGAAGCACTAGGTCAAGTGGGGGGATAAAATTGGAAATGCAGTGGAAAAGAAGTTTGGATTTTGTATGTAGCACGGCCGTGGTGGGTACCACAAATATGGTGGGTGTAGGGGAACATGGTCATGGTGTATGGAAACCACCTAGGTGAAAAATAGGGGAAAATCATAGTAAAAGTTGGAGTTTTGTACATGAAGTGGCATGGCCGTGGTGGAGACCACGACCGACGTGGGGCAAGGGTAGCATGACCGTGGTGAGTACCACGACCAAGATGGTTGGGATGCTCTGCCCATTCTTGGTGGAATGGCCATGTTGCACTATCTATCACACGACTGTGTAGGGTGGCATAGCTATTTTGGATCCTTGAGGCATGACCATATTTTGTGGCACGACCATTGTGATCTCTACAATACTTCAAGCTTGACTCTGTTGGTTTTGAGTGAGCTAGGATGGCCATTTTATAGTACCAAGACCGTGCTGGTCTTTGTATCAGCACTTTGAGCTTGTACTTTATTCATTCTTGGACATCTTTTCTTGAATCGATCTTTGGCCACTAGGGGTAGGTTTAGGGGGCCTTGGACATCACTTTGAGCATCTCTAAGGGTAGAGAAACCCTAGGATCACTCCTTCTCTCTCTCTCTCTTCCATCCAAGCATGGTCCAAATACCTAAAAAACATGCAAATAATGTACATAAGTACATTTTACACAAATATGCATATTAGGGGTAATAACATGTAATCTAGCAGGTATAAATGTGAGTGAAATGCAATATGACACCAGGTGGAGCCCTAAAATAGGGCTTCATAAAAGACCCCACTCACTCTTCTCGTATCTCATCTAACTCCTCTATAGGGCTTTATTTTGTTTAACAACTGCAAAGTGAGTGGCATAATGAAGTTTGATTTGTTTTTTTATATCATCAAATGAAGCTATTTACTTATGATTCAAGACTATCATATTACCTTTTGTATATAATTGATGTTTTGTGACACATTATTAATAATCTAGTCCATATACCATATCACATAGTATCCACATTTCTAAGTATCATCTTGGACATGGAACTATAAATTTACAATTTAGTGAAATGTTAATAAATAAAAATAAGCATAGCTGGCATATGTATGCATTGGAGTCATAAAACTACCTGAACTTTTCCAAGATATTGATTTTTTTTATCTACATCTGCTCTGGTTCGTTTGAATGGTTTTTTACCCCTATAAGTTAAAGTTATACAATTAATTACATTAGTAAATATCCATGTAATGATGCAAACATTAATATATGTTGACATATAATTTTTTTTACTTTCGCTATAATTGGCACTTTCAATGAGTGTCTCCCAGTCATTAGTTTACTGCCCAAAGATCAATATAATACACAGTCAATGTCTTAGGGAAAATTACCAACAACTCCCAATGCCTAATACTATGTGAAAAGGAGGCAAATAAAAGAAAACTCAAATTTCAAAGTAAAAATAATTCATAAGTTAAAATTATAAGAAAAGATCTGAAACTTATCGAACATGGAATGGATCTATAACCACATTATTTCCTGCAATAATAAAATAGTAGTAGTAAAATACTTAAACACAGTAGATAAGTAATCATCCAAAGATGGCCTCTATAAACACATCTAATTGATGATAGAACTAGAGATGCTACATTGGTTAATGTGAATTGTACACTTGATGTATGTAAGTATCTAGAATATATATATATATATATATGTATATATATATGTATGTATATATATATATACATACATACATATATACATATACAAATTAGTATATTAAAGAATAATTCAAAATATATTTTCACATATATAGAACAAGGTATTTATCCATAAGATCTTACCATATACAAAGTTCAATAGTGTTTGTATTCAATCAATCATAACTAAATAGCTCCAAAACATCTGACATAAATACATTAGTATCATGATCTTGCCCCACAATGTTCTCTTAAATACAAACCACCATAGTTCACCCTTCTTTTACAATGTTTAATTGTAGTGCCAACAACTTAGACGTAGGACCTAGCAAGTCGAATAGGTCCTACAGAATATAAATAGATGTTGGAGGCTTTAAAAGAGGAAATGTAGGGGGATTCTTAGCTACTATGGTCCGCATGTATTCTCATATCAGTTGCAAATTATATACATAAATTGAAAAAAATGGTATATACAAATGCAATGTAAATACATCATACATTCTCAAAGAGAATTTCATCTTTGTGCAACATGACATTCTACCTTATGTATCTCTTCTTGTGTTTTTCCCAGGGAGGTCCAAACAGAATAGTGCCTTTTCCATTGGGAATAGGAAAGTTGGCTACTCACACAAAGCACATTATCAGACATGTGAGTACAATGAGCCTTTTCACCTGCAAGGAGTAGGAACCTTTCCTAATGCCACGATATTGAAGATAGTTTCTAATATTGTAAGATTACATTTTCTCAATACTTATAATTTTATTTGTAGTGTTATATATACTCAAACACAACATATAAATTGACTTTTAAATCATAGAAAAACATACACAAGGGTTTGTGGGATTACTCCCAGTTACCCCATCAGCTATATAAGGAGGGTCCATGTGAGTACTTCTAACCACCTCATAAGAAGAATAGTGCGACTCAGGTACTTTATATGGAGATTGAGATTCCAAAACCATTGGTTCTTCTATTCTCTTTGCACTATGTCCTCTACCTCAAATTGTGACAATCCACCTTTCTTGAAAATATGTGCTTTTGGTTTGATGTTGGAAACAAGGATCTTATCCCAACACTAGATACAATGCTCCAAACATGACTAGTATGCGTCTGAGTACCCAGAGCAATGATAAATTAATCCCTTTTCCCCTCTGGGATAAATGTGCCTTATTTTCTTGATAGAGCTCCTGCTCCTAGTCATGAATAATAACTGGTCAGTAAAACATAAAATCAAGGTAAAAAATGTACATGCATTGTGAGAGTTTACTTTTACTATTTTTGCAACCTCATTAGGGGTTGCATGTTTGGGTACTTCTTTAGAGAACTTACCCTCACACCTATCCACTCCTCATTGTGAGGTAAAGATGTAGAAGTAGTAGAAGACTGAGTAGATCCATGAGTACGCTACTTAGAAGAAGACTTTTCTCCATCTATTCGTGATACCATGTGTAACCACCTGGACCCAACCTATGGTTGTGCACATTCATTGCATGCCTTTCTTTTTTAGCATTATGTATAACTCGGTTAATTCAAATATTTGTTAATTATATAATACATTTAATTCATTTGATTAGTTGTAAGAATTTATTTCAAAGGAGGCTTAATACCTTAAATTTCAATTTGCCTTTAAGAAAAAGTGTGTCCCACACACCCTTATCAAGATAGGGTCATTTCTTAGTAACAAACTTTTCCTCTTATTGATCTTTATGCAAAATCATGTCAAATTTATCCTCTAGTTCCTCAATATCCTCCCATAGTGTTGCATCACCTTTTTATGATGCAATTTTCATCAAAGTGAAAGATGTCCGAGAAAAGTTATTATACTACTTTAAGAAATGTGAAACAAAATGTGAATCACTTTAAAATATAATTGTGCATATATCTCACAGCTACATCCTTTCAAATGGGATCGTCAATGGCAGTATCAACTTTTTGTCAAGATTCTACTGTTATTGACAATTTATTATGGATAGTAACCCCTAAATATTTTTTTAAAGCAATGTCATTGATCATAGTAGGATTTCCTACAACATCAAAATAATTTGCAAAATTTGGACCTTTTCCCCTTTGTTCAGATAAATTGTTCATCAAAGTGATGCCTCTTTTATGTGCATGGTCATGCTCCTCATCATTAGCACCCTCATGATACTTATCTATATGGTTCTCATCATAAAATAGTCAAGAAGTACATATGAGTGATAAAGAATGTAAAATGCACATCTAGCATATTAAACATATATAACTGTGATACATAAAGTAAAATGAACAACTAGCATATAAAATAACACAAAAACTACACTAGGCTCATCCTGATGGTGCTCTTCCTCACAGTTAGATGCCATCTAAAAATGTAATATTAAGATTAGTGAAGAAACACATAATAGTGATAAAGAATGTAATATGAACATCTATATTATAAAACAATATATAACTTACAAGCTCATCCAAATGCTCATCTGCACTGTCGGAGCCAACCAAACTAGTCATATTAAAAATAGTCAAGAAACATACCAAGTAATAAAGAATATAAAATACACATCTATTTAATAAAACAATACATACACTACTACAGAAGTGCCTTTTAGTGTCGGTTGTTTAACCCCCTTTGGCGTCGGTTTCTGAACGACGCCTATGTGGGCGCCGCTAAAAGGTTGGACACTTCAGCGTCGGTTAAAAAACCGACGCCTATTTAACATAAAGGCGTCGGTTTATTATAAAACACCGACGCCAAAAGGGTTCGCGCCACAGAAAACGGCGTCATCTAGGACGCTTTCTGCGTCGGTTATATACTAAAAAACCGACGCCGAAAAGTGTCCTAGATGACTCCCATTTCCTGTAGCGCAAACACTTTTGGCGTCGGTGTTCAACAAAAAACCGACGCTGTAAGTCTGTGCTGACGGTTATCGGTAAATAACCGACGCCTATATATATATATATTTTTTATAAATCTGTTTGCAGGCCTGCTGTGGCTGGTCAGCAAGATGAGAACCTGCAGTTCAGTTTTCTGAACTGCAGGTTTACGACATCCATTGATATCAGCCTACAAACAGGCCACAAACCTGCAAAATTAACATAAAAAGATTCACACAAGTAGATACATTCAGACATCAATTCAATTGTCACGTTCACACATATAGAATCATTCAAATACATGTTTTAACATTCAGAAACATTCATTTACAAAGTATCATTCATCATCACTATCAACATCCCAATTATATCTTACAGTTGCCACTGTTTGTACAACTATTGCCCATTCTTCTCTTACTTCATCTAATGCTTCCCTCGTATATGGAGCATGTACATTTTTTAAGTGTTTGCCTATAGTGTGGTCAGTTTTAAACACCTGCAAAGAGAATGATGTATATAAGTAATAATATAAAAATAAGATTGATATATTTTATAGTAACTAATGAGACTATATATAATACCTCATGTATGGTATCGATGTCTTTCTTCGCCTGTGTATGGTATAGAACTCTCCTCCAGTATCTCCCTCACAGACTCCTGTGCGGAGAGGGACATTCCAACTCGAGATATCATCTTCCGTTGCCTCCTCCGCAGCAATATCCTTATCTCTGAACGTTTCTCGTAGGATTATGAACCCCTCCTTCCCTCTACTACATCGAAGCCATGCCACAGTTGAACCCTTTCACCGAGCCCTACCCGGCCAAACAGACGTCGCCTGAAGTACAACCGTCGTCGTCGTCTCCACCTCCATCGCAACTTGCTGTGCTAGTCCTGGCAGTTTATCACCCCACATGCTTTCCTCACCAGTTCCTGCCGCTAGACAACCACACAATGGAATCCAAGAGGATATGCAGGCGTTCGCCACAGACTATAGGATGAGTATACTCAGCTTATAGTCTTTGGCGAACTCCTGCATATCCTCTTGGATCCATTGTGTGGTCGTCTAGCGGCAGGAACTGGGGAGGAAGGCATGTGGGGTGATAAACTGCCAGGACTAGCACAGCAAGTTGCGATGGAGGTGGAGACGACGACGACAGTGGTGCTTCAGGCGACGCCTACTTGGCCGGGTAGGGCTCGGCGAAAGGGTTCAACTGCAGCATGGCTTTGATGCAGTAGAGGGAAGGAAGGGGTTCAGAATCCTACGAGAAACGTTTAGAGATGAGGATATTACTGCGGAGGAGGAGGAAACGGTAGACGATATCTTGAGTTGGAATGTCCCTCTCCGCACATCAAGTTGCTCCAGTGCTTCAGTGGGTACATGTGCATCATCAACCTAAAATTTGACAAAAATAAACACACTAAATTAGCATTTGTATTAAAAAAGCAAACATTACTCTAAACGTTTGTATTTTACCATTTTTGCAGCCGCCTCCGCGCATCTGAAAATGTCATTAAAAAGGCAAACATTTAGCATTTGTATTAACTAGAAAAAGGAAAACATTTAGCATTTGTATAAACTAGAAAAAGGAAAACATTTACCATTTGTATAAACATACATGTCTCTAAAATTGTGATCTTTTATCAATTAACAATCCTTCATTGTGATCTCCGCGCACATATAAGTCATCATTAGCTTCAATATTTTGTGGAGTTGGCAACCCAACTGAGAATGGACTGGAGTCATCATACTTATCATAGTACTCTTCTTCATCTATAGGATCTTCAATGAACTGTCTTTTACCATGAAGAACAACCGACCATTTATCATTTGCAGGATCATCGATATAGAATATTTGTTTTGCCTGTGATGCCAATATGAATGGTTCAGCCTTCTCGCCAATCATTTCAAAGTTCACCAAAGTGAAACCCAATTCATCCACTATAACTCCTTTGGTGTTATCAACCCAATTACATTTAAAGAGCGGAATATTGAAATCTATGTAGTCAAACTCCCAAATGTCTTCAATGACACCGTAATATGACATTTTAGCTTCACGTGGACTCTTATCATTTGCACTTGCAAAGTACATAGTTGACGCTTGAAGAGTGACCCCACTATTTTGGACGACACTCTTATCATCTTGGCACTTTGTGTAATATGTGAATCCATTAATGTCAAACCCTTCATAAGACGCCGTGCGCTCATACCGCAGAAGCATCATAGGTCATAAACAACATCCCCTGGTATAGGTTTAGGTGCACTCCGTTCATCATTCCATCCATTGAATGCTTTGCGCTTCCTACGATACGGATGGAATTTTGAAAGAAACCTTCGATGACCAAGATATACAGTCTTGCCGCCATATTTTAGTCTTATTGAATCAGTGTTTTCTTCACATATAGGACACGCTTTAGCTCCTTTGACACTATATCCAGACAAATTCCCATATGCCGGAAAGTCATTAATAGTGCAAAACAACATAGCATGCAAACGAAATGTCTCTCTTGCAGAAGCATCATAGGTCATCACACCTTCAGCCCAAAGTTTCTTTAAGTCATCAATCAAAGGTTCAAGATAAACATTGATATCATTTCCGGGTTGTTTAGGGCCCGATATCAACAATGACAACATAACGTACTTATTTTTCATACACAGCCAGGGAGGAAGATTGTATATAACAAGCATGACTGGCCAAGTGCTATGTTGGCTGCTCAATGTCCCGTACGGATTCATCCCGTCTGTACAAAGCCCAAGTCTTAGATTCCTGACTTCTTCACCAAATTCAGGGAACAATACATCAATCTTCTTCCACTGTGGGGAATCAGACGCATGTCGTAGGATCCCATCATTATTTTTCTTAACATCTGCATGCCACCTCAAATTCTTCGCATCTTTCGGATTTGCAAACAAGCGTTGAAACCGTGATGTTATAGGTAGATACCACAACACCTTGGCAGGAGAACCAGTTTTGGACTCCCCCGAAGTCGTCAATTTATATCGTGACGCACCACATTTTGGACAATCTTTCAAATCTACATAGTCCTTTTGAAATAATACACAATCATTCGGGCATGCGTGTATCTTTTTGGCCTCCATTCCCATTGGGCACAACATTTTCTTTACCTGGTATGTTGAGATTGGCAGCTCGTTTTCTTCTGGAAGAATTTCTTTCAACAAAGTCAACAATTCAGTGAAGCTTTTGTCGCTCCATCTATTGTTAGCTTTCAACTTATACAATCTCAACACAGCGCTAAGCTTCGTAAACTTAGCACAGCCTGTGTATAACGGTATCTCAGCATCATGCACAATGTTTGTAAAGATAGGAGGTGGATCGGTGTGCTCTACCCTACAACTATCCAGCATCGCATCAACAATGTCTGCTGGAACTGGTTCGTTCACATTTACGTCATCGGAGGCAATTTCTTCTTCCACCCAAGCACTGCTATTGACATCTACTGGATTCGATTTTGAAATCTCTCCATGCCAGTGCCATTCTGTATAGCCTTGTATAATCCCGTTGCACATGACATGACTTTTGATTTCCTCACCAGTGTTGAGTTTCAAGTTGTTACCGCAATGCCTACATGGACAGTAGAACCTATCTGTAGGTTTTTTCCTATGTTCCTCGGCAAATCTAATAAACTGATCAAGACCAGATATAAACTCTGGGGTGCAACGATTACGAATGGACATCCATGATCTATCCATTCTATGATCAGAGAAAGCAAGTATATATTAGGAAAGCAAGTATATATTAGGAAACAAGTATATAAGCAAGTATGTCGTATTACAGTTCATCATTAAGAAAGATATAAGCAAGTATGTCGTATTAAAATAGACTAAACAATAAAAGAATTTTTTTTTGAGGCAAGACAATATGAGAAAATAGTAGTGTAATCATGTAAATGGGAACATTCATGGGAACACACACTTCAGTTATAAGCATTCATGTAGCAACTTACAGTTCCATTCATGGGAACACACACTTTAGTTATAACAATAACTAAACAAAGGGGTTGGTGTACCCCTAAACATGCGCATAATTAAAAAAACTATTACTACAGACAAGTCTAGATAGATAGACAACTAAATACTACACCAACATGGCCCCGCATGCATCAGTAACTTCTTTTTGATGATGAAGCTGTGTCACGAAGCTCCTCACTGTATTTAGACGAATCTGAACTGATAGGGGCCTCAGATTCAGATTTGTCTGAGCTGATATGCGACGCCGTGCGCTCATACCACAGAAGATGATCGAGGGTGTCGCAGTTGTTGTTGGTTATCCAAACTTTGATGGAATTATCGCCAACTGGACGGAGAAAAAGCCTATTCCAACGGACCAGATACAGCTCTCCAATCCAATCACGCCAACCGGATTTTGATACAAGATTTCCCGCCAAATCATACTCAACCTCGATTACATGTGAATAATTTCCAAAAGTTAGGGTCACTTTACCAGGCATGTAGTGTCTTCCTTTTAGAAAACGCCAATGTTTGGGTATGACCAATTGGTTTAAGGAACGATCATCTAGGATGATGTCCAATTGTTCTTCAATAGGGAACGTTAACATTGACATAGAGGCCCAATTCATAGTCATTGTTATGGGAAGACAGAGACTGCACAATATTAGTATTAACAAAGTGTAAGTACATATAACGATGTTATATATTTTCAGAAAAACTTGTATAACATCAGTTAACCTTTTAAACAAGTATATATTAGGAAACAAGTATATATTAGTCAATCTTGGACGGGTTTCTAGGCCAACAAACACATTTGATGTCAATCTTATATATAATAAATGTGTACCACCTATCCCATCCTTGAACACCTAATCTCACTTAGGATGTAAGTGTATAATGTGTATTTGGTTTTCAAGAAAATTTCGGCAGCATTTCCCCGTTGTTCTCTAAGTACATATGTACTTAGAGAACAAACGGGGAAATGCTGCCGAAATTTTCTCGAAAACCCAATACACATTATACACTTACATCCTAAGTGAGATTAGGTGTTCAAGAACAGTCCCAAACTGGGGACTATCCAAGATTTACTCCTACTGAGTAAATCTTGGACGGGTTTCTAGGCCAACAAATACATGTGTTGTCATTCTTATATAAACCCTATAATTCATGAAATCATTCTAATTCAATTTAATATGTTGGGATCACATAATTATATAATGACATCAGAATATATAGAAGAATCATAATTAACATGATTAACAACATGCTCATCAAACTAGGGTTTTCTTGAATATCATCTAATAAATCAAGAATTTCATAGTTTCAAACATGCAATAATTCATAATGCAATGTTATAAACTATAGGCAACATGGATAGATGAAATAAATAAACATCCAGCATCTATCACTTATTCAATCTTCAAGAAACCTTGACAAACATCCAACATCTATCACTTATATAATTTGCATGTATATACACCCTAAAGTGCCACAAATCATATAATAAAACTATCATGTTATGATATTAGGACCACTTAAAGCAGATTAGGCACATTAAGCAAGCAGAGTAGGGAGCCAATTTCGTGCAAACAGATTAGGCAACAGATTAGGTCAGCACATAAAGAACCAATTTCGCGCCTGGGTAGGTCTGCAGGTACCTGGGCAAGAAGAGTAGGGTGAGGTCGAGCTGGTTGAGTACGTGGGTGGCGGCCGACGAGCTCCAGAACCAGCGGCAGTGACTCCGACGAGCAGGAGCGTCAGCCGCAGCAGGCAGGCAGGCGGCCAGGCGGCGGCAGGCAGCGGCCAGGCGGAGGAGAAGGAGAAGGGGGTACGGCGGCGCCGGTTCTCAGGCGTGGCAGGCAGGTGGGCACCAGGCGTTGCGGCGGCGCCGGTTGTCAGGCGTGGCGGCGGCGCAGGCGGTTGGAGCAGGGGCGCCGGTTGTCAGGCGTGGCGGCGGCGCAGGGGTGCCAGAGAAGAAACGCGTCGGAGAGGGGCGCCGGAGAGGGGACGCCAGAGATGGGGCACCGGAGAGAAGCGCCGGAGAAAAACTAGTACCAGCAGCAGAGAAATCGCCGGAGAAATCGCCGCAATAGGGAAATAGGGTAGCAATGAGGGGAAGAGTCGGGCGATCGAAGGTTATGAAGTTCCCCAATAGCGTCGGTTGGTTACAACAACCGACGCCTAAACATATTTACCGTCGGTCGTTCGCAACATCCGACATCCATTTGGACGATATTTTCGTGAAAATGTTTGGCGGGAACCACATTCAGCGTCGGTTATTAAAGGACGACCGATGCGGAAAAGGACACTTTTCGCGCAAATTTCCATCGCACATAAGCGTCGGTGTTTTAACTACAGACTCGACGCCGAAAGTGACATTATTTTTTTCGCTCGAAAATTGGATGAAATAATGCGTCAGTTTTGTATAAACAACCGACGCTATATACAAAGCGGTACCCGTGTTTGGCTGGTCTTTGAATATAGACGTCGGTTCTTCTAAATAACCGACGCCTTATATTAAAGGCGTCGGTGTTCCTTAAAAACCGACGCCCAGAAAAGCGACACTGAATGCTATTTCTGTAGTAGTGATAACAGTGATAAAGAATGTAAAATGTATATCTAGTATATAAACATTTAAGAATAGATGATTTTAAATGCATGCCTCTAGTATTGGTTGGATAACAATCAATTAGTATTCATTTTTTATGATCTTCACATGCATATTCATCAGTGTTAGCTTCAATACTTATACTTTGAAAGCCAACTAAGAATGGACTAGAGTCATCATACTTGTCATAGTACTCTTCTTTATCAATAGGATCTGCAATGAACTACATTTTATCCATGAAGAATGATATACCAATTTTCATTTGTGGGAATTAGAGATTATGGTTTAGGTTCAGGGTTTCTAAGCCAACCTATTATAGGAATTAGGGTTTAGAAATTACTATTTATCATTTAGGGTTTACCATTTAGGATTTAGTTATGAATCTATATCATCTATCCCATTCTTGAAAACCTAATATCACTAGCAATTGTATAATGTGTATTTGACATTCAAGAATATCTTGGTAGAATTTCCCTGTAGTTGTCCAAGTACATTGATGTAGATGGGAAATACCCACTTACATATGTATTTAGAGAACAAATGGGGAGGTGATGGAAAAACATCTTGAAAACTGAATACACATTATACACTTACATTGTAAGTGAGATTAAGTATTCGAGAGTAGTCCCAAACCAGAGACTATCTATGATTTACTCCTAATGAGTGAGTCTTAGATGAGTTTATAGATAGAATATATATATATATATATATATATATATATATATATATATATATGATCCTAGTGTCATCATTATGCATCTTGAAAATTGAATGCACATTTTACACTTACATCGTAAGTGAAATTAAGTGTTCTAGAATAGTCTCAAATAAGAGACTATCCATAATATACTCCCAGTGAGTAACTCTTGGATGTGATCATAGACAAGATACTTGTATATTGTCATTTATATACCTATGATCCTACTGTCATCATTCATATCCTAGGTGTAAACAAAATTATTCATTGAAATATTGAACATAATTATTAGGGGTTTTATTTTATACTCCTCATATTCTATTTATAGAGACTAGATAATATTTATGATAAAACCCTAGAACTCATTTCAATATCTTGGAATATTTTTCAATTAGATAGAGATGCCATATATTGATCAAGAATAATAATCAAACTGATATTAATTGATTTTATCTCAATATGTAACATAAACAAGAATTTGTTAAAAAATAAATATTATTTGATTCCATTTCACTGTGTAGCATAAGTAGTTATAGAAAAATTACTTTAATTGATTTCATTTCTATATATATAGCATTCATAAGAAAATAGAGAAAATCATTATTAATTGTTTTTATTTCAATATTTGATATCAATTCAATTTGTGTATCAGAGAATAAGAAGATACATAAAGAAAGGACACAAAGTAGCTCGTGGCATCAATGTCAAGGGAAAAGCAACAATGAAAATGAAAAAGATGATAGCGTTGAGCAACAGAGACAACAACATCGACACATTGAGCAGTAACAATGACTACAATCTTGACGCATTGAGCAACAACTGCGATGGCACATTGAGAAGTAGCAGTAGTGGTGACACATCAAGAAGCAATTGTAGAGGCATGTTGAGAAGTAGCAGTAGCAGCAACACATCAAGCGGCATCAACGACGATGTTCCAAGCAGACGGCAACAGTGGATAGAGGAGGACCAACAATGAGGAAAAATGGTGGTCAGAGGAATGGAGAGAGGAGGAAGAAGATGAAGTGGGATGGGTATGATGTCGATGTTGTAGCAATGCCAACAACATTTGAGAGAGACTGTGGTCAAAGGAGGAAGAAGACGACCGCAAAGCTAGGTATCAAGAGATGAAAGAAAAAATTGAAGAAAGAATTTTTCACAGATAGTATTAGGTGTTTGTTATGTCAGTTCTTCCCGAAGAAACTGACATGAAAATGAAAGCGGTACTCGTTTGTTTCATTCAACACCACACCTTGACCAATTTTGATGTTTATGCTTATCTAACTAACATTATATGTATATAGTGTTGGTTTCTTTTGGAAACCCACACTAAGAAATATGACATTAGAGATAAAAAATTTCTAGTGATATCATGCCAACATTTTTATACGATTTCTTAACTATTATATGTTCCAACAAGATTTGATTTATTGAAGAAGTCATAATCATTGAACAACCACAGTGTGACCACCTCAAAGAGGATCATGACACATATGTGTGTGTATGTGTGTGTGCATGTGTGTATGTCTATATATATATTACACACACTCACACAGACACACAAACACATACATATGTGTGTGTATTTACATATACATATAATAGTTAATATATATATATATATATATATATATATATATATATATATATATATATATATATCTGTGTGTGTGTGTGTGTGTGTATATATATATATGTGTGTATGTGTGTGTGTGTATTTATCTAATAGATATACATACATACATGCACATATATATATATCTATATATATATATGTATATATATATATATCTATGTATGTATGTATGTATGTATGTATATATATATATATATATATATATATATATATATATATATATATATATATATATATATATATATATATTCATCGTAGCTGTATTACTGTCTGATCACATCAATTTATTCAACAAAAAAAAATAAATTTACATTGTGGAAGACATAACCTTTGTCACTATGTTAAAATTATATGAATGAAAATTACCATCCACTAATGAAAACTCATAGGAAAATTTCTTTAATCTATAAAAGATACAATGTCTTTAATTCTTTTAATTGTATCAGCACCTCATAATTTATCCAAAACTCTTGAAATTTCTCTATGCCTTATATATCTTGTGCTCCATTGACAAACAAAGAGAAAACAAATTAATCATCAACTTCTATTCATCGAATGCATCGTTGTAGCATGTCAGTCAACATTTTATTACAAAGTTTTTTAATTATTTCATGTAGTGGATTTGACTTGGCATAAAACATCATGAACTCTGCTTCTATCAAAGTGATCTCAATTCTCATCCATGAGAGTTTAAACAATGGAATATGGTTGGGGAGGGGGACATGAAGCTTCCGTAGGGAAGTATTCCATACAAATAATATCAACGCATTGATCAAATAGTACAACCACAAGGCTAAAAATGAATATAATATATGCACTAAGAAATTTGTTTGACATTTATAATGAATGAATATAGGATAATTTTCAGATCCTTGTGTGGTAGCAGAACATGAAAATGACAGTTTCTATGAGTTTAGTAGGAAAATTACTTTTTTATAAAAACAACAAATGAGAAGCAACTATTATCTACATGAATGATAAATAGAATTCAAGCACTCTTTGATATAAATACAAATTCAAATGAAAATCACACTATATCTCAACATTATGAATCATATGAGTGCATCAAATATAATATTATTCAACACCATAAATCGTTTTTATGATAAACATTCAATATCATATGCATATATCTATATACATATACATATACACACATACATCTATATATATACACACATATATATAAATACATATATATATGTGTGTGTGTGTTCATATATATATATATATATATATATACATATATATATATATATATATATATATATATATATATATATATAAATCAGAAGTGGGTTAGCCAAAGTAGTGGAACCCGAGTGATAGAGTTGATGTTGTATGACTAAGAGGCAACAAGTTTGAAAATCCTTGGCAATGTGATGAATGAATTGCCAATTGTTTCTTAAAAAATGATGTGGGTCCGAACGCACAAACTAAAATTGAAGGGTGCTTTTTATAAACAATGTAGTAGATCAAATCTACAAACATTATTCTATTTATCATGGGTAAAATGTGGTAGGTTTTGCAGTCTAATATTAGTATTACATCATGTAATTTTAGGGAACTCTTGAGATGATTTTCACTTAGAACATAAAAAATAGTTTCTGAAGGATAGTAGGATAAGAATCTAAGAGGAGAACATTAATAAAAATGTGAAATTGCCAATTTTTGTGAAAAATGCATCTAATCTTTTAGTACTTGACATCACTTCCCTTTAGTTCACTTACATCCACAATCATACATCTATTTCAATGAGAAAGTATTATGCAAAGATGATAAATTATTTTGATTAATTATTTGCAAATCCATAATTTTCCTTATTAAGTGGGGTATGGTGCAAACTATTGACTCTCATGCATACTAGCACACTATGGGACATGCTTCCTCAATGGATACACTTTTGGATAGATTGGTGAGATGCCTCCATCTATGCTTAGAGTTTACATACTTAGTTACATTAGATTTTCTTACATCAAAAGAGACAAGAGATGGACCAGAGACACAAACAAAGATACATACATGGAATAATAGAGTAGATAGATAAAACTATAGAGTGGAATACGAAGCCTAGACTATTTATTTTGAGTGGATCAAATGATATAGAGTCCAGACACCACAACCTAGAACAACTTTGTTTGTTTGACTCTTTGGGGCACGAGATGCACATATTTCCCGCACATTTCTAAAAAAATCTTAAACATTCTCATCATCTCAAGAACCTCAAGGTCAACATCATCGACATAAATTATAATGCCCATAGAAATTTAGATATTACACCATCATGGATGTTGATGACAGAGGAGGACGTGGTAGCAAGAGAGAGAATAGGAAATGGGGAATAGGAATGTTGGGGTGATTGATCTAGGGATTAAAGAAGAAGTGTAGATGGGTATTAAGGGAAAAATAGGTCAGAAAAATGATAAGTATTAAGGGAGGCAATGACAACCGGGATATTTCACTTTCATCCAATTAATGCCCTTCTAGACTTATAAGATGTTCTGTTGTATTCAATAACATCACACACCAATAATTTTATGACTTGAAGTCATGTTATGCTTAATAAATGAATTGGATTTGATTAAATGTCACATTGGGCCCTTTTGACTAAAGTTGAGTCCATAATTAGTGCTTAGAGTATGAATTTCAAAATTTGAGTTCCCTCAACATCATTATATCGAATCCAAAATTTTTGTAGAAGAAGTAGAATAAAATCAGTGAATCAAATGTGAAAATTTCACCTCAAACAAAGTTAAGATTTGAAAGTCATCATTTTTTAAGATTACTAAATGAGCACAATTCAAAAACTTTGGTTTTTAGATAATAATATGACACATTATCTATCTGACCTAGCTGCTCTCAACCAATAAAAATGCTTTCTTACTTGTCCATGGATCTAGTCCACTTGGGCACATAATGATCTAGATGATATACCCTCTGCCTACCACATGACATAGATTAGGGAGCCACATATCCAGTCTCTATCCAACAAGCACAACATCATCTCTCCCACGTTCCCAAGGATTGGAGCAGGTGGCTAGAGAAGCATTCCCAACCCCTCTATACCCCATATTACTCTCAATTGAACCACCCTTTGTCTTCCTTTCTTATTCTTCTTATTCTTTGTTTCCTCTCTCTTCTCTTAGGTTTTTGTGGCCCCATATACCCCTTTATCTCCCTTTTCTTCATAGTAGCATTGGCATGATGAGCTACTTGGTTTTCACCCTTCTAGTACCCATCAACTCTATTTAAGTTAGGCATCTAGCTCGCATTGCCTATGCAAACATGGATGTATCTTAGAAAATCACCTCGTGCATCTAGTGCCCAAATATGAAGAGGCCCTTTGAGCCACCAATGAGGTGCTATTGCAAGTGCGTTACCTTAGTGTGGGTGGCTTCCCATAGAGATGATAATGGTGGGGTTGTCAGATGGGCTAGGGTGCATGATAATCCTAGATCCAACATCCATGAATCACAATATCCTCTTACCTTTCCATTCCATGGGTCATCCCAATGATCTGAATCCCTTAATACATGTAATTCCATCTCTGCCTCTATCATTTTCCTATGTTTAGTGTTGAATTTCACAAAAAAATGTATAAAATCAATCCTTGGTCTATTTTGACATGTAATACATGATTTTTGATCTAGAAAACAAGAACTATTGATTGGAACCACTTTCATGTCCTAATTCCACTTGTAGTTCTTCTAATATCCCAAAATGCTGATTCTTATTATATTTTTGATATGATAATTGTTGGGTTTTATGGCCTCGGAGTAGGCAGTAGAAACAAAAATTTTACTGGCCATTAACCCATAATTGGAGGCTGCATCAATGACTATGTAATGGGAAGGATTTTTCTAGCGAGATATACCTAGTCCTGGAGCTTTCCCTGTGACAATGCCCCGCAGCCATGTGTGGTCTTCAATGTCATGTGTGGGATGGTGTCTGTACAGCTACTGGTCTTCGCCATGGACTCTGGCCTCCACTATGGACTGCGGCTGACGTGTCCTCCTGAGCGGAAGACATCTCCCGCCTCTATAGATAGTCCACACGGACCACCTAGAACTCCTATCATTCTAGAAGAACTGGTAGGAAGGAGATGACCCTCCTGTTGGTGTACTAACACCAACCTGCTCTCCTAATCTCAGACTACTTTTCTGCAGTTGTCTTTCCCTCATTGTGCCTCTCTAGTCAGGTAGCACTTGCTCGGGCTCTCTCGGTTACCAGAACCAGAGAGGACAGCAAGTTTGTAGAGAAACAAATGTTCTAAGTTGTGTGTCCTGAGAAGTCCCCAATACCCCTCTATTTATAGTAGAAGGTAGGGTCAGGGTTCCCAGTCAGTTTGGGAGTAGAAGGATCTGGAAATTCCATGAATAGTTTGCACTGTGATAGGCAAACCAATCAGTTCACAACTGAACCAATCGTTTGGGCAGGTGAACCGATCAGTTCATAATGGAACCAATCATTTGGGAAGATGAGCTAATCGATGATCAGTTCACCCAGTGAATTGGTCATTTCACTTCCCAGACTTTCCCACAATTGACTTTCCTTATTCATTTCCAAATAATTCAAAGATTAATGCTTATTCCAATTGAATTGAACAAGTGAAAAGTGAAAGTTTTCCTCCAACTGGGAAAATCCTTATTTCCTCAGTTGGCAGGATTGTGAGCTGCCTAGTTCACCAGGTGAACCGGTCAGTTGGCTCACACCAGTCGATCAGATCACCTGGGTGAACCTGTCAGTTGGCAGTCCTGACATTACCAATGCACTCTCTAATCAACCTAACACTCTAACTAGCTAGTTCAATACTTGAACTTGATAGTTCTGAGTCTAGTCAGTCAATTATATGTTTAATTGAGTACCTAAACACCTTTAGTATCAATCTAAACATCATTCATGGATAATCTCCTCTTCTAGGGGTACACTATGTGTGTGACCCTGCAGGTTCCAATTTACATTGGCAGTGAATGTTCATAACAACTTATGACATCAGAAGTAATGAGCGGAATCTAGTAACTCATCATTGCTACCCAAGTAACTCAAAAAGTTGGAGAACAACTTCAACCCACAATCTGTGATTAGTGTTACTGTGATAGTATAGATCCTTTGTCTATGACATCTAGATTGAACTTGAGGCATGGAACATCATCCTCTTCAATATTCAATCCATGTTCCTTGACCTAGAGCGGACTATCTAAGATGCATGTGAGTTCACATATCATATATTGAATCACATGAGTATGGCCATACAATTCTTAGTATCGCTTATCAAGGGGCCCGAGATATCATACTCCTTGTAGGAGGGACAAATCCCATATCTATCACTCACAGTCAAGTCCCCATGTGTCAAAGCCACCCAATCATCACTGTTATAACAACCCATGTTTTAGTATTGTGTTTGATGATTTCAAAGTGCACCCAATCCCATGTGATGAGTGCAGTGATTTTAGGTCTAAGAACCACTATCACCACTATCACTACGAGAGACGATTGTGACTACCATTCCATGGTATCCATGTATCACTCTCAAGGTGGGTCTATCTGATATACTATTCTCTAACATATATCTATGTGATTGACTTGATATCACATATCGAGTAATGAGACGCTGTCATCAATCAACACACACTATAGTCTTATGCATTATTGTTGTCTATTTTGCTTCCACAATAATATCTGACTAGGGACATAACAAGAATGTATGTACTCTTATCATACATATGATCTCATTTCTTAGGTCCTCAACCTAAAGACATAAGTCATCAAGTCATATCATTCTTTAGACATCTGTCATGTATGTGTCATCATCTCATGAGTGAGACAAACATAATAGACATAATTACCTTTATCATTAACAAATCAAGTTTCATATGCCTCATTACAATCATCTTATGATTGGCTCTTTGGGCATACTATACCAACATATTCCCACTTGCAATTAGATCCAATTGCCCACAAATCATATTCCATGTGATCTGAACATGTACATCATGTTTGTGCTGCACAAGTGCTTTTATAGCAGGTAAGCAACATTTGTTTCAAGTTAGTATATTGCAAGTTTCACATCCCCTCACTATACGACAACTTGTATGAGATGGAAGTTCTATAATATGCTATTTGAAATTCCTTTGCCTAACTAGTAGCTCCATTGTTGTCACAATATCACTACTGAGTCACTAATGGTCAGAACCTCCCATAAGTTCATCTATATGAACTTCTAGATGCATATAATATTCTTTACAGTGTTTGTAACACTAAGGTACTCAACTTCTTATTGTATAGTTGATCAATTGTCTTATGTTGGAACATTTCCAACTAACAGTTCTTATTCCAAGGTCTAACACAATTTTGTCATTTTGGAAGCTTGCATCGGTGTAACTCTTTACACCTAACTCTTCCTTATTACCATAACTAAAGAACTAATCCTTTTAGTACTTTACAAGTACATAAATATGTCCTTCATGGTATTCCAGTAACTCTTACTAGAGTTCGATAGATATCCATTCAATACATATGAGATAACTGGATATTTATATAATCTAGTCATACAAGATAATGATTTCATTTCTTCTTGTCACATCCAATACATACAAGATGATGAGTTCGTATATTCTTGTCATGTCTAATACATACAAGGTAATTTGTTAATATTTTCTTGTCATGTCCAATACATACAAGATAACGAGATGAGTTCATACATGATAGATCCAATTGCAAATGCATATGGCATATATCCATGTGTTCCTTATTCTTCATAAGAATTTGGACACTTGGCTCTTGAGTGACTAACTCCATGGAACATGGATACGTTTTCTTTCACCATGCTAAACTCATTCAGCATCTAGCTAAAGTATGTTCTATTTCTTAGGATAAGAATCCCTCTTGATCAATCTCTATAGATCTTGATTCCTATCACATAGGATGCTTCTCTAAAAACCTTTTAGAATGCACTTTGTTGCCAGATTTTGTAGTATAAGGATGATACTCCCCATCAATATGTGAAATATATGTATGCTCCCACTAAATTCTTGTAATCATACATTACATCTTCATTCTGACTCAAATAAAACTCTTTGACTATCTTGTCAAATTGAAGATCCAGTTCTGAGGTGCTTGCTTCAATCCAAAGATTGATCTATGCAGCTTTACATACTTTATTTGCATGATTAGATTTATAAAACCTTTAGGCTATGTTACATACACATCCTGTAAAATATGTAGTTTTAATATCCATATGCCAAATCTCGAGTCATATTAAGCTACAATGGCAAGCATTATCTAGATGGATTTATCCATGGTAACTCCTGAAAGGATTTTATCATGTTCAACACCTTGAACTTGTTCGAAACTCTTTTCAACCAACTTACCCTGCATATCAGTCTTCTTCTAGAAGACCCAAAAGTACCCTATGGGTTTTACCCCTTCAGGTGGATCAACCAAGGTCATTCTTTGTTGATGTACATGGAGTCCATCTTGGATTTCATGGCTTCAAGCCATATCTCAGTTTGTGGCTTTCATTATCTTCTAGGTAGACTGTTGACTCATCATATGATCAACTTACCACCTTCTTATCCATAAGATATCATATATCATTCAAGCTCTAGATGTGTTCTACTAGAACCATGAGTTCTATGTGTTACTTATGGAACATTGAGATACCACAACATTTTGTGGTTCTCTTTATTCCCATTGTTAAGCATGTGCCCAAAAGGAAATTTGAAGATTTAGCTAGTAATCCCACTTTGACTCAACTAGGTGTGATTCCTTCTTTCTGATACACTTCTCATGATACACTATCATTGTGTTTTAGATGGAGTCCATCATGTTACATTATCATGATCTTCCAGAAGGTTCTCAAACTCTTGGTTCATAGTATTTTCATATCGATCATATCAAAATTTAATACTTATACCAAATTTTTTATGTACTTCATTTATGATCTCCTTGAACAATTCAAGAGATTCATGTTTGTATTATATTAAATACAAACTACCATATCTACTGAGGTCATTAGTAAATACATTGAAGTACTAGTGATTACATTTAGCATTTATTCTAAAAGGTCTATATACATCAATATGTATAATCCATAATAGAATAATCATTCTCCCACTACATCTAGTGAAGAACCTTTGTCATATTGCATAATGAATGATATTAGCATGTCTCTATTGGTTCAACAACCAAAAGGGTCTAGATAACCATCATATGAATTTTTAGAAATGCAATTCTCATTTATGCACTATAGATGACTATGCTATAGGCATTCAAGTTTGAGTTATCATGCCATTCATTACATGTGTCACACACTTTTGTCTCTTTAACTATCAATTATAGTTGATGAGACATAGACATTGCCATCAAAGATCAAATCTTTAAAATGAAACATCAGTCCATACAATCTTGCCCATACAAGATGTATGATGTTTTCATTGATGGTAGGTATATAAAAGAAATTCGCTAATTCTATTACATGCCCATGAATGTCATAATGTAGCTGTAGTGATAGAAACTTTTGCTCCGTACAGTTTCTAGCTTACTTTCTCTTAAGTCCTGAAGTCGATATCTCTATCTTTTCATCTTCCCGAGATCCTCTATCAAGAGGTTATTTTCCTTTCCAATGTCAAATAGGTCACAATGGTGGCACTTTCTTTCCTTATCTTTATAAGTGAAAAAGGACATATTCCCTTTTACACTTATCCCTTCTCCATATCTTGAGTGATGAAGATTTGGACCTTAGCTTGGCTTCAGAACACTTCTTGACCTTACTTTAGTCATTGGACTTTACTCTACTGATCATTATCACAGATTTTGTCTTCTCTTCATTCATGCTTTGGCATCAACATGCCAAGCACATCAGACAGTGGTTTGGCCAAATTTCTCAACATTTGATAAACTGGCTATATGATTCACACAATGATTTATAGAATCATATGTTTGGTCAACTCTTGACCTATAAGAAATCACAGTTAATCTCTATGCACAATCATATTGAGCATATGAGATTATACTTGATCTCCATGTATCTGAGTATACTCAAACATTACTTTCAAGACATTATACCTTTCATGATTTACATGATTCTTAAGATGTATAACCATCTCAAGAATATCCATGCTTCAAGCTATTTATGCAACTCATAGTTCATATAGCTCAACATAAGGTTCTTCATGTCTTAGGCATCATTGGAATACTTCAAGTAAGCACCCAATTTTAGCCTTAGGCGCATTTGGAGTGGTTCAACTGGCTCTGGTCTTTCAAGGACTTTCGAATTTACACTCACCATTGAGAAAACTTCTCAAAAGTCCCAAACAAGATTTGAAGTTTATCCCATTTATGAACTAATCGCAATGATAAATATTTGTGTTTTTCATTTGGATTCTACAAAAGAATTTTGCAACATTTCAAAACATTTTTGATTTGTTTGATTGGATAAAGTTGACGGTATTAATTAGGTATTTAATTAACTATCGCTCCCACTATTTTATTCAAATTGATGATGCTCTTGTATCAATTCAGAAGAATGCAACATACAATCTTCTAGTGGCCAAGATCCATATTTCATCAAATTATGAGTCAGCTTTGGATGATCGCCTACAACTTGACTATTTAGGTAGGCCATCTTATGAAACTCTTGGATAGATGATATGTGCAACTCTTTTCCATAATCATCCTCATGCATCTGGGCTTAGTCTCTCCAAGTCACCAGTTAAGTCTGACCCAAAAGTGACACAATAGATATGCACCATGCTTTGTGCAAATCAATATCTACCATTACAATTCCACCAGATGGACGACGTACAATGCTTTGTGCAAATCTATGCTTGGTCAATTAAGATTTTCATGTGTGCCACTTATGGAAGGCATCTAAGACTTTAATATTGTATTTGAGGGATTTTATATAAGTACATATACATATCCAATCACCACATTATTATAGTACATATCATATACATGCTATAACCACAATGAGAAAACATGCAATATCGATAAAAGTGATGACTATGGCCATCCTATTGTAATTCCTTGGAGCCACAAGGAATTACAATCATCTAAGGTCTACATCATATGCAACATGTTGTTGACAAAGATGTTTGTGCTTGAACCATTTCGGGTTTGATCAGCTCATCCTATGACACGATCGGTTCACCTCCTGGCCGGTTGGTTGTTTGGTCTGGCCTTTGATGTCTAGACACCTCCAACAAGTAGTTGGGCCATCAACCGGTTGGTCTGGCTCCTTCGCAATCCTCCTCGGTCCTCTAGGCCGTCAGCTCATCTGGTGTTGAACATCTTATTCTTTGATGTAATAGAAAATAAACTATCCTACTTTTTCATAATCTTTGGGAAACCTCGAGTTACATTCGAGGGGAGTAAAGGTAGAAGAGAAATGATCTCAAGTTATCTCAAGTTACATGTGGAATAGAAGTTAGAGGCTCGGTATGCAAACTGAGATGTAAACAACCATAACCAACCAAGCACACATAGGGTTTATAGTCCACAACCATACTACAAATCCACCATCAAAACCATTTTAGGGTGACACATATCAATTGCATATATACCATATCATATATGTATATTAGTTTGTGGTCGCATGTGGTATTTAGTCAGATATGCACATTAGTTCTTTTAAATATATACATCGTATGCAATAAATAAATGATGATAAAACCAAAATCTGAACATATCGATTTATCCCAAAAGATAGTATGTTGACGTGGCTCTAATACCATTGTTGGGTTTTATGGCCTCAGAGTAGGCAACACAATCAAAATTCTTACTGGATGTTAACCCATAATAGGAGATCGCATCAATGACTATGTAATGGGAAGGATGGTTTTAGCGAGATATACCTGGCCCTAGGGCTTGCCTAGTGACAATACCTCATAGCCATGTGTGGTCTTCAATGCCATATCTTGGGTGGTGTCTGTGCAGCTCCTGGTATTCGCCATGGACTCTGGCCTCCACCACAGACTGCGGCTGATGTGTCCTCCCGAGCGACAGACATCTCCCACCTTTGTAGAGAGTCCACATAGACTAGTCGGAACTCCTTCCGTTCTAGAAAAACTGGTAGGAAGGAGACGACCCTCTTATTGGTGTACTAGCACTAACCTACTCTGTCGAAATCAGACTGCTTTTTTGTAGTTGTCTTTCCCTCATTGTGCCTCCCTAGTCGGGTAGCACTTGCTCGGGCTCTCTCCTTAACCAGAACCAGAGAGGAAAATAACTTTGTAGAGAAACTGATGTTCTGAGTTGTGTGTCCTAAGAAGCCCCCAGTACCCCTCTATTTATAGTAGAGGGCAGGGTCAGGGTTCCTAGTCAATTCATGAGCAGAAGGATCCAGAAATTCAATGAAAGTTTACACTGTGGCATGAGAACTGATAAGTTCACAACTGAATCGATCATTTGGGCAGGTGAGCCGATCAGCTCATAACTGAACTGGTCATTTGGACATGTGAGTCGATCGGGTCACCTAGTGAACCGGTCATTTCACTTCCCAGACTTGCCCACAATTGACTTTCCTTATTCATTTCCAGTTAATTCAAAGATTAATCCTTATTCCAATCGAATTGAAAAAGTGAAACGTTCCTCCAACTGGTCAAATACTTATTTCCTCAGTTTGCAGGACTTTGAGCAACCCGATTTACCAGGTGAACCAGTCGGTTGGCTCACACTAGCTGATCGAATCACCTGGGTGAACCGGTCGATTGGTATTCCTGACTTTGCTAATGCAGTCTCTAATCAACTTGACACTCTAACCAACTAGTTCAACACTTGAACTTGATAGTTCTGAGTCCAGTCAATCAATTGTATTTTTAATTGAGTACCTAAATACCTTTAGTATCAATCTAAACATCATTCATGGACAATCTCCTCTTCGAAGGGTATCCTATGTGTGTGACCCTATAGGTTCCAATTTACGTTGACAATGAATGTTCATAACAACTTACGACATCACAAGCAATGAGAAGAATCTAGTTACTCATCTTTGCTACCTAAGTAACTCAAAGAGTTGGAAAACAACTTCAACCTACAATCTATGATTAGTGTTACCATGACCGTGTAGTTCCTTTTTCTCTGACATTCAGATTGAACTCGAGGCATGGAACGTCATCCTCTTCAACATTCAATCCATGTTCCTTGACCTAGAGCAGACTATCTGAGATGCATGTGCGTTCACATATCATATATTGAATCACATGAGTATGGCCATACAATTCTCAGTCTCAATTATCAAGGGGCCCTGGATATAATACTCCTTGTAGGAGGGACAAATCCCACATCTATCACTCACAGTCAAGTCCCCATGTGTCAAAGTCACCAAATCATCACCATTATAACAACCCATGTTTCAGGATTGCATTTGATGATGTCAAAGTGTACCCAATCAGATGTGATGAGTGTAGTAATTTCAAGTCTAAGAACCACTATCACCACTATCACTATGAGCGACGAGTGTGAATACCATTCCATGGTATCAATGTATCACTCTAAAGGTGGGTCTATTCGATATGCTATTATCTAACATCTATTTGTGCTTGACTTGATATCATATATCATGACTAATGAGACTCTATCATAAGTCAACACACACTCTAGTCCTATGTATTACTATTATCTATTTTTCTTCCACAGTAATATCCGACTAGGGACATAACTAGAATGTATGTACTCTTATCATACATATGATATCATTATTCAGGTCCTCAACCTGAAGACATATGTCATTGAGTCACACCATTCTTTAGACATCTATCATGTATGTGTTATCATCTCATGAGTGAGACAAACATAATACATGGAATTACCTTTAGCATTATCAAATCAAGTATCATATGCCTCATTGCAATCATCTTATGATTGGCTCTCTAGGCATACTATACCAACAATAATATCATTTAATGCACAACCTTGACTAGTAATGCCTTAAAACTTTATGATAACTCTATATCAGTAGGTGTTTCTTTCCTTTTAAACTATGAACTTGAACTTGGTCACTTTAAGCCATATTAATTCCTTCATGATATGGAATTTTCCATACAATGTGATGTTTGAGTACATATATGGTTGGATCTTTAATCCTTATTAAAAAGTTGATCCATAATGTTCAACCCTCTATGTTGACCTTAAAATAGGTCCTTATAATGAATTGTGATACAAAATTCCATGTAGTACTCTCATATGCTCTTTCTAACTACATTTGACATACACGTGACACCTAACATGATCTAAATGAACATGTTGATTACTGAACTTTAATATTGCAAGAATCATGCTCTAATGATACAAATCTTACTTGTTAAGGCTTCATATTAGTAGATTTATCATATTGAAGTACTAAATCCCCAACTCAATCTATGGATGCTCTTTTGTGATCTTCTGACTTGGAAATGTGGCAATATATCATGAGATTGATTTCATATGACTATTTATGATCTGGCATGACTAAACCTTAATGATGATACATGTTTCACAATCTCACCATTCCAAATTATATAATGTATTACTCTTGCAATACTCATAATGTGGATGTTTCACCTAGTATATAGGGTATACTTATGACAGTTACACTATGTTGAGTGAATGCATGCATGTTTGAAACGTGGGAGCTATTATTGAACTGCTTAACACTTAAATCTAGGGGAATATCCACATGACATGAAATATGTTTATCAGAATCTTACTAGTCTAAGACTCCATATTATATCTTTTTTCATCTTAGGTATATTTTTATTTGGACCTTCTCTGGGAATCTTTCTCATTGATCATAACGTACTCACTACTAACAAGATACACTTAATCTCTTGATCCTACTATGACATTGTCTTGTTTGTATGTCTAAAGTTAATATTGATAGGATATTAGTTACTTATGTTGATCTAGTGTTCCCATGAATACTACTTTCATGATGGATCATACTATGTTGATAAACCTTGAACATAATATAGAAATCAATTGTATACTCTTGAGCACCTGTCTGAATTCCTGGGGTAAGGGAACTAAGCATTTGGAAATAGGATTACTATTGACTATGGTGAGGTCACTCATGTAGAAATAGGGTGACATATAGCCTTTTAGCCTCAGATGCCCCTCATGGACCCTTCCTTTGGGAGTTGGTCAAAGGCCTAATATTGACGATGATATAATGGAACATGAAACCTAAAATATGCTTTGCATAAAATGAAATTTATTTAGGTTTTTTCACTTTGCTTCTTCCTTATTAAATTGATTAGCCAAGCACTTTATTTACTATTCAGTTGTGTTTGCATATATTTTCATACCATACTCAATGCACTTGCATTGATAAATTTTATTTATCAACATTTTCTTTAATGATGTAAAGTGATGCTTGCAGCCTACATCGTTAGGAATCTCATGTTATTGTTGTATCCTATATAGATGATTAGATGCTCTAGAGGGGTGGGGGGGTGAATAGAGCTGAATGCACTTAAACAAAATTCATTAGACCTTCAAGATATATCACAAGATAAGGTTGCTAAATAGGAATTTTGTGTGCAACTATAACATACATAGCAAGGGAGAGAGAGATTGAACAAACACAAATAGACAAGCTATTTAGAGTGCTTCCACACTTCAAACTAGAAGTATGTCAGTCCACTTACCTAGAGAGGTCAACCTCTAGGATTTTCTAACCATTGCATTCTTATATTCATTCATAAGACTAACAATACATGACCAAACAAAGGACTTACCTATATAATTTAAAGTGTCTTCAACCTTACCAAGAACTTACCCACTTTGCAAGGAGTCTTCCACCTTCTTCCAAGGACTTACCTACTCTTGAACAAGTCTTCCGCCCTGTAGGAATTACCCACTCTTCTTGGATCTTCCGCCTTTGACTTTACCTTCACTCGGAGAAGTTTCCACCAAGGACTTACCCACTTGAGCAAGGAGACTTCTGCCTTCAACAAGGGCTTACCCACTCTTGCTCTAAGTCTTTAGCCTTGATCTTCACCAAGGGATGCCTTCCCTTATTCTTCTTCACCTCTCTTAGCTAAGAGAGAGAATCTTCATCTTCATGATTGAAATGAGAGATGAGGAGGTGGTGGAAGTGAGAGCCTCACAAGATATACATGTAGAACTAGCTCTCTTACAAATCTCCTACTCACTCTAATGGATGTAGCAAGTGATTAAGCTTAGAGAGAGAGGAGGAGGCTGTAGGAAGCACTCAACTATAGAATAGGAACCTCACATAGAGTTTGCATTGAATGCTCAACCTTGGAATGAAGCCCAAGGGGTCATATTTATAGCTAGGGATGCCTCTTAGCCTTTGGGAACACTTGAGAACAAAAACTAGCCATTTTGTGGCTTGCAACAGATATATTTTCACTAATTGCAACTCCATAATGGCTAGAAGCACTTTTCTGTACAGTGCAATCAGTCGATTTTCTATAAGGGTAACTCGATCGATAGAGTAAAAGACAAAGCCGATATTCAGACCATTGGTTGAGTTTTTCCTAGGGAAACTCAACCGATCAATGAAAATCAAATTGGTCTGGTACTCCATCGATTGAGTTCTGTGTAGTGTAAACTCGACCAATCAAATGTCATTTTCAAGATCCAATCAGGAGCAGTCGAGTTTGCACCTCACAGAACTCGACCGATGAACAACCTGATGTGAATTTTGGAAAATGGCTTTTGAGTTCTTAAACATTCGATCTAAGTGCTCCTAATTTTTTCTAAGCTTAATTACAGGTCATACAATCATTACAAGTGATTTACAACATGATTCTAATGGATTTACATCATATTACAAAAACATGCACTTGTATTGACTTTGACTTGTCTTTTATCCAATTTGAGATGCGCAAGTTAGGGCATTTGGAGCGTGTCTATACCTAATCTGAAATCACTCAAGTAGAGACATTAGACACAAATATGTGGAATGGTTAGTCATCATCAAAACACGGGTTTAGTCAATTTAGACGTGAGTCAACATTGACCTAATTGACCTTGAGTCAACATTCTCCCCTTTTCTGAAGATGAGAAACCATTCCATAAAAGTATTGAAAGCTTTCAAGTAAAATCATACCTTCGGAGAAACATAAGGGTTTCAATAGAATGGAGTTCATTTGCTCCCCCTCAATTGATGTGCATGGAGTTTTCATACTCCCCCTCAATTGATGCTATTTCTCCTACATGGTTGGCTTTCATAACATTTATAGAGTACTATGTCTTCTACTCATATATGTCTTCTCCCCTTTACCTTCTCCCTTTACATGAACATGCTTCTCCTCTTCATGTAAGACATGCCTTCTCCCTATTTTTTCAAAAGAAGACATACATTTCTCCCCCTTTGTCATTTCAAAAAGTTGGGGTATGAAGAAAATAAGAAACATCACTTGTTAAAGAGAAAGGAGATAACACAAATATATATAAGGAGAGTAGAAGAGCACAGAATGGGGCTTGTCCAAGCATAGAAAGAAAAGAAAGTTAAAGCATATACTTGAACAACCCAAAATGCAAGATAAGGTGCTGCAGAAAAACACTAAATCACAATTTTGACCCTCAAGATGATAGAATTTTCCCAAAAAGTGCCAGGGCTCATGGCAAAGCGATGAGCCTTGCTCAGAAGGTCGTTTCTGCATGAAAAACACTAGTCTTGCACCAAAAACTAAAACTGGAGCAAAAATTGCATAAAATCCAAAAATACTCCAATTTCTTCATATAATGTAGATCTATGTACCCTGCCTCACAATGTTATGCAAGAAAATCAAGATAGTAGATATGCAATTCAAGGAACAATCTTGAGCATGTATGAGACTAGATACAAGAATAGCATATAGATGAGCAAAGATGGCAATTTTAAACAGGGATAGAACTACATGTATATGAACTACTAGTAGATGTTATCACAAGTTAGGACTACTAGTAGGATCTAGATCATAGAAAGAGATACCAACAGATACACAAGATAAATCAAGCTATGAGTAGATGTAGAGATATATCCAAACAAAGAGATATGGAATTTTAGAAGCATGAGAGGATATAAATCACTAGATATGCATCCTTACCATAAGATGATTACCCCTAAGAACCTCAAGGTTGTATCAAAACAAGATATAAACCTATATAGATGTAGCAAGTTAGAGTACAACAGAAGCAATTTTTAGACACAACCAAGAGATCCAAAGAGATCATCATCAAAACCTGCAAAACAACTTAAAACAAGTAATTGTAAGATATAGATATACCAATTTAGAGAAATTAGAGAGATAGAGTTGTAAACAAGATAGGAAATTTAGAACATGGCAATATGCATATATAAAGGTACCAAAGGAGTGCCAAAAAATAAGGCTATTGGTTGAGAAAATCTAGTTGAGAGGGAAATTCTCATTGAATAAGCCAAATGTATATTATGTGCACAGTGTTATTGGTCGAGTTCTGTGCATTGACAACTCGACCGATGACAGTTGTTGGCAACACCCAAAGGTGCCTATCGGTCGAGTTTCAAACAGGGAAAACTCGACCGACAGAGCAGCTGTCAAAAATCACATATATTTCATAAAAACATATTTAGAGGCATGCTAAAAATACAAACCATATCCAAACATCTGTAAGCAAGTTAGTAATGCACTATAGAAACATTAGAAACAGTTTTTGAGCAAGAGTGTGAAGAGAAACACAAAATACCACTTTTGACTCAAAAACCACATGCATAGTGCACACTAACTTGACAAAACAAGTTAGGATTGGTTATAAGCAAGAGAAACATTACCTTTGTGCTTACCATTCCTTTTTCCACTTGTTGTCACCCTCTACACATCTCACCTTTCTTCTTTCATGTGGATTGAGAAGTCGATTTGCAATTCAATAGCTCAAGTCAATCCATTTGCAAGTACCTACAAGAAGAGAGATGAAATGGTCCCCAATCATGTTTTTGGGTCCAGAGGGGTTAGCATATCAACCCAAGGCCTAGTGCTATTGAGTGCTTTCCTAAAAGGACAACAATTAGAATAATGACCAAAATCATTGCAATAGTTGCATCTGCCCATAGTCTTGGAACTAGATGGTTCTCCATGGAATATTGGAGGTCCTTTGCCTTTGTTCTTCCTTTGACTACCATCATACCCTAGACCATGTCTACCAATTTGTTTAGTAGTATGGTATAGGATATCATTAAGGATCTTCTTACCAACTAAGAATCTTTGCAAAGAAGATCTCAAATTATCATTATCATGCATAAGAGAAGTAATAGTGGAAGACAAATGATTGATATTATCTCTATAATGTAGAAAATCATTTTCTAAGCAAAGAGCTTTAGTTAAATAAGAATCTCTATCAATATGAAGAGCAACAACATCATTTTCTCTACTAGTAGAACTAGAACAAGATTCATGCACATTGATTTTAGCAAGCAAGGAGGCATTTTCTATTTCTAATTCTTGCAAAACAAAATCTTTGTCCTTGTTTTCAGATTTAAGAACATCAATATCATGCGTGAGAGAATCAACAATTAAAGTATGCTCTGCATTAGAACTAGGCATAAGACGTTGAGCTTCTAGAAATCTAATCTTATCAAGCAAACTAGCATTTTCAAGTTTAAGAGAGTCTACTTGGCTAAGACAAGGATTTTTATCATCAAGCAAGCAAGAATTAGCATGTTCAAGATCATTTAATTCTACATGCAAGTTATCAACAATTCTAGCAAGCTTTTTCCTTTTCTTTTTAGTAGACTTAAGAGAGGCACAAGTATCATAAATAATAGCAATCAAAGATTCTTTATCTAAAGAGTTTAGATTTACCTCACTTGAGTCCTTACTTGTTGAGACTATAAGAGAAAAATGGCATTCTCCTTCATCACTAGAGCTTGAGCTTTATCCTTCACTTGAATCTTCACTTGAGCTTGAGTCAGAGGAGCCACTTGAGCTGAGTGCCATTTATCCTTCTTCTTGTGAATATGGGTCTTTTTTCCTTGTAGGCAATCTTCCTTGTAGTGACCCTTCTTTCCACATGTGAAGTACCAGATGGAGGAGGACTTGCCTTTTTAGAATCTACGCTTGGAGTACATGGTATCTTCTTCAACTTGAGAGGATGAAGAAGTTTGACTAACAATAGCCTTGATTTGAGCTTTGATTTCAGCCTTCTTCATTCTCTTGAGTTCTTTCTCCTCTTGTGTTTCTACTTCCTCCCTCTTGTCAAGTGTGGCTTCATGTGCTTGTAGATTTCCAATGAGCTCTTCGATAGGGACATCCTTAAGGGACCTTGCTTCTTCAATGGAAGTCACCTTGGGTTCCCACCTCTTGGGGAGAGTTCTAAGGATCTTTGATTTGATCTCTCCACTAGACATAGGATGTCCTAGAACAACAAGACCATTCACAATGGTGTTGAGCATTGAGTACATGTTGGCTATCCTCTCCTCCTTTCCCATCTTGAAGTTCTCAAGCATCCCTTTGAGCATATAGACTTTGCTTTCCATCACTTGATTTGTCCCTTCATAAGTGATGCATAGCTTTCTCCATACCTCATAGGTTGTTTCACATGAAGAAATACGATTGAACTCAGTGGGGGTCATGGAGGCATAGAGGATGTGCATGGCTCTAGCATTCAAGGTTTATTTCTTCAAGGTAGCTTCATCCCATTCTTCAATCTTTGTCTTTGGTAGCGTGTATGGGTTGTTCACCATTTGCCACATCTCAAGACTTGATCCTTGGATGTAGAATTGAAGCCTTCTTCTCTAATAGAGGAAATTTCTCCCATCAAAGATTGGTAGGCTGATCAAGTATATCCCTGCTCAGTAGTCACCCATCTTCTCCTACTTGTTGAAGTATGCTTGGAGAAGACCCGCTCTGATACCAAATGTTGGATCCTAGATGGGTGATTAGATTCTCTAGAGGGGGGGGGTGAATAGAGCTAAATGCACTTAAACAAAATTCATTAGACCTTCAAGATATATCACAAGATAAGGTTGCTAAATAGTAAATTTGTGGGCAACTATAACATACATATCAAGGGAGAGAGAGATTGAGAAAACATAAGTAGACAAGCTATTTAGAGTGGTTCCACGCTTCAAACTAGAAGTATGTTAGTCCACTTACCTAGAGAGGTCAACCTCTAGGATTTTCTAACCAATGCATTCTTATATTCATTCATAAGACTTACAATACATGACCAAACAAAGGACTTACCTATCTAATACAAAGAGTCTTAAACCTTACCAAGGACTTACCCACTTTTCAAGGAGTCTTCCACCTTTTTCCAAGGACTTACCTACTCTTGCACAAGTCTTCAGCCTTGTAGGAATTACCCACTCTTCTTGGATGTTCCACCTTTGACTTCACCTTCACTCAGAGAAGCTTCCACCAAGTACTTACTCACTTGACCAAGGAGTCTTTTGCCTTCAGAAAGGGCTTACCCACTCTTGCTCCAAGTCTTCAACCTTGATCTTCACCAAGGGACACCTTCCCTTGTTCTTCTTCACCTCTCTTATCTAAGAGAGAGAACCTTCATCTTCATGATTGAAATGAGAGATGGGGAGGTGGTGGAAATGAGAGCCTCACAAGATATACATGTAGGACTAGCTCTCTTACAAATCTTGCACTCACTCTAACGGATGTAGCAAGTGATTAATCTTAGAGAAGAGAGGAGGTTGTAGGAAGCACTCAACTATAGAATAGGAACCTCACATAGAGTTTGCATTGAATGCTCAACCTTGGAATGAAGCCCAAGGGGTCCTATTTATAGCTAGGTGTTACTACCTCAATTTTGCATATGTTTTCATAATTGAAATATAATGATTCTGTCAATGTGGACTTAATTGAAAAGTTTGTATGGTTTGCTTCAAAGGATGGGTTTCTTTCCAAACATTCATTTGGATAGGAATATTGTGATTCCTACTATTTATATTAATCTAATAATGGATATAAAAGATAAGAAAAGAAGAAAAGTCCAAATATTAGAAAAAGATACAAGATAATGGATATTAAGAAAAGTATTTATAAGAAATACTTGGAAATATCTAGGAAGTGGCATTAATGGCCACAATTGAGTAAAATTCGTTTACATGTGATTTGTAATAAAATAAATATGAAAAGAGGAAAAAGGAAATAAAAGATAAAGAGAAATCCTTAAAAAGAAATCTTTTAATAAAGAAAGAAGTAAGGAAGGGATAAATGATAGGAGAAAAGGCAAAGGAATATTTCCCCAAGATGGTATTTGCGTGCCTTTAGGGTTCCTTGAGGTACAAGGAATCCAAGATGATATTATAATGGCAAAAGAAAGAGGAAATATCAATTAATTTGATTTTATTTGTAAATCACTTGCATATGAAGGAAACACCATTTTTATTTGGAATTTGGGTTTCAAATTTAATACACGAGTATATAATGCCAAGATAGAGTGTCCTATAAAATTTGAGTGAAAAATGTTAAACGAGGAGAGAGATATGGAATTTTCAAGTTTCCTTTGAATATTACAATTTGATTTTTAAATCATGTTCTTTCATGGTGCCCGACAGCCATTGGATTTTGATCCAACAGTGGCTGCACTTCGACTAAATAAGGAAAGGAGGAATGGACACACATAATTTTGGGATTGATTTCCTTGTTGGGTATTGATCAAGCACTAATGGGGACTCTCCCACTACGATTAGGAGTCCAATCCGAATAAAATGGTCCCTAGATTGACATGGTTCTGCGTTTAACATGGACTTTCCCCAGTCCCAGTTCCTCCAGGAACTAGAGTCTGTGAAGGGTCAATATCTCAGAGAGACTTGGCTGTAAAAAGGGGATCTCGATGCCCTTATGATCTCACAATTGCTGTCCACAAGCGTGCATCGCTGATAGAGAGGTCGGCGGGCAAGGGGGGGGGGCTTGGTCCCCTGGATCTGCGAACACCCTAGCCTGGGTCGACTCGAGGAGTAACACCACGCCACATGCCTGTGTGGCATGGCTTGTGGATGAAGGAGGCATCTGAGAGGGGAAAATCCCTGGTGTTCTCGCGCGGAGCACCAAGGGGAGAAAAGAAGCGCCACGATGGGCGAGGTGGCCCTCCGCCCAGCCCGGATCTGAGTACTCTGTTTTACAGAGTATACAGAGGAATGAGATCCTCCACCTGCGCCCATGAAGATGAAAAAGGGGGAGCAGATCGGGTAGTTGGGTAGATGGATCCACGCAAAGGTCCGCGAGCTAAGGGACGGTTTTTCCAGAAAAAGAAACAAAAGGGACATGTGGTACTCTACCATTGGTTAAGAGGTACTTTAATTTGCAAAATTCGTAACTAATTACCAGTAGCTTTGTTGGATACAAGTAATACATGGGTTTTTCTTAGAAAAATACAAGGAATCCAATAAAAATACTATTGCAGACTAGTTTTGCTTCTACTTCGAAAAGTACACAAAGATAGTAACTTTAATACTTTAAGTGTAATCAAAACCCTAGGTGTTGATTAGGGATGAGTTCAATTACTTATGTTGCTATTATGAATCAACATTTATCCTTTTGGCTTAAAATGGATAATGTGAATCCAATTTGAGTTTAAAAATCCATGATTTGCTTAATTAGGGTTATATGACTAAGAAAGTGCAATAATGGGCCTAAAAGCCCTAATGTTGAGTAATATGACTTTTATTTCGAGAATATGAATATCATAAATAGAGACATATTGATCTGAAGTTTAATTAAGATGCCTTGGAATAGATAACTTAAAGAGATGAAGTTTTAATATGTAAAAAGGATGTTTTAAAGTCTCATATGAGTGAAGATATACTTGAAAACCTAGAAACCCTAATCTAGGTTTTTATTACTTTAATAAGCTATGTTTTGAAATCTTATGTATAAGATGAAGTTAGAACTAATCGTAAGCCAGATTGGTAATAAAGAGGCTTAGATATGAATGACTAAGTAATTAGGGTTTTGGAACATGGAAACAATGTTTTAGGGTTTAGTTGACCTAAAAGGTAAAGGTTAAGAGATGACTATAAAGAATGTTAAGGAAAACCCTAATTCAACTTAGGCACACCCTAGGAGGGAATTCCAATTCAATAAAGTAAGTGCATGATGAACATATGAGTAATTAGATTGCACATTTTTCTAGGTTTCTTGTTGTGCCTGTTTGATTGGGGTGATTGGTTGCCTAGCTTGGTTGGTTGTTTGATTAATTGGATATTTTTATTACAATCCTTGATACTTCCAAATCAAGTATGTGATTAATCACATTAGTTTCCCGAATAGTTTCTCGAATGATTCGTCGCATTGAATGCAACTTATCAGTTGAATGTTCATACTTGAACATTATAAAGTCACTATGATTATCACAATTGTAAAATAAGTGTGTATTCTCGCACCTACATGCCACCCTAATGGATGATGCAAAAAGGTCAAGCCTAGGAGGGCAGACCAATGAGCACCATGAAGGGTGACCCCAGGCACCAAGCTCGGGATTGAGAAGGTGGCCTATGATATTGCATGACTAGAGGGCACCATGAAGGGTGAACCCAAGCACCAAGCTCAGGATTGAGAAGGTGGCCTTAAGTCAATGGAAAAAGTGAAACCTGAAAGGGGGTATGCCATGGTTAGGGCAAAAGTGGTGGAGAAAGTCACACTAAAAGCATAATTTGGCATGTTAATTAACTTGATTGTGATATTTAGATTGTTAGCCATATTTATGAAATTTTGGTTGTCCCCACATACCGACATATTCGATATGTTGACCGATGTTTTGTTTGTCGACATTTTAGGTGGAAGATTAAAAAGGACAAATAGTAAAGTGGCATATGTGGAATTAAATAAAGAACTAAAGTACATAGGAGGATCAGTTAGAATAGACTCCAAATGTGGATAGAAGTAGATATCCAAGTTTTTGAAAAAGGTATGCAAAGTTTTATTTTATACTAGTTTTCAGTTTAGTTGGTAAAATTTGATAATTGTTATTGATTATTTGTCAAACCTTTGATCCTATTAATTGGGGTAATGGCTCTGACCTCTTGGTCTCCCTTAATTGGGGGTTACCAGGAGGCAGGGTCGTTACATTTGGTATTAGAGCATAGGTTCTTCATCTAATCTTTAATAATTATTAAATTTCACAAACTCTGTAGAACCCAAGGGAGTTATTAGAGGAATTTCCGAAAGACAGAGGTGTCTAGAAAAGGATAACGTTCGGGGGCCGGCAAGATTTTCCTCTACACCGGTAGTCAGAATACGAGGACTCTCGGATTAGTGTGCCTGCCTGGTCAACATCTCAGGATTGGACTCGAAATAAGATACCTTTAGGACTCTCTCGTCTTGTTCATCCCTTCTCAACTCAAATGCTATTAAGGATTATAAGGATTAGGGTTTTGTCTTTTTTCCTCACCCTCTTGAGGTATGGGTAAGGTTGATAAGGTTTAAGTAATCCTCCACCAAATTAATAAAAAGCATGTAAATAAGATGTCATGGACATAAGCAAAATAGATTAAGCGTAAAAGAATAGATACATGCTTAGGTCGTATGACATAAGTTTTCATTCCCTCTAGAGAGACCTGAGGCTAGACCTTCTTGTCAGGAGAATAAGTAAAGAGAGTTAGTCTTGGAGGTAGAAATCTCCATTACAAGTAGAAACCTGGCACATCCTCTGAGGATGGTGTTAGCCCTAACCCTAAGTGAGAGTTAGAGAGAGAGATGATATGAAGAGTTAGATGACATGGTAGACTAGGTGTTTGGAAAGACATGCCTTGGATGCCATATGAGCCATGAAAAGTTGGATGACTGAGTACCTTTGGCGACCCAACCCTGGGAAGGGTCGTGCATGTTAGAGTGAAGGATATCACCTTCTTTGATGAGGTTAGAGAGGAACCTATAGAAACCCCATGAGCTTATATAAGCATGGCATAGTAGGCACGCAGAATACATCAGTAGTGTGAGTAGTAGGTTGAAACCCTGGCCAAGGGAGTATGTTGGATCGTTTATCAGATAAGCATAAAGGGCTAGGGATAACCTTGAGAAAACATAAGTTTGAACATAGGATTCACCCACATAGAGGTATGCTTGTGAGCTTGATCCTAGAGAGAGGACCTTTAGTATAAGGCTGGTTGTGGAGTTAGGTCTAGAGAGAGAGAGTAGGACCCAAGCAAAAAGGAGGGAAGCCTAGACTCTGAGATATGAGGAAAAGTAGGGAGTTGAGGATGAAGCGACCTTAGTGGATGTTTGTGGTTGCATCATGCTTGATCCCTAGAGACTGATGATGTCTTGGTTTCCATGAGAGTAACCAAACCCTAGAGAGAGGATGAGTCTACTGGTACCTCTATACCTTTGGTATAGAAGAGAAGAAGAGTTCCTTAGACCTGGAGAGGTTTAGTAACAAGTTGTGAGGCCTTGTACCTTGTTGATTATCCTTGAGGAGGACTCAACTTTGAAGTGTTGCTCGAGTAGAAGAATGATAGGAAGTCCATGACATGCCTTATAAATACTTGATACGTGGTTAAGAGGTCGATCATGCAGTTGGACACCCAAAAGTGAACCTAGGGTTCCTAGGTGTACATGATGCTCATGACAAGATTTGAGTTTCTATAGAATCGAACATGGTACTCCTCATGATTAGAGGAAAGGGAAAACCCTTGAGTCAAAGGTATGTTTGATGAACCACTCACAGCTAAGTTGGTGACATGGGAAGGTATGTTCTTGGTCCAATGATGAGGAATCAGAATAAATATGACCTAGCATGGTTTAGCACGTGGTTTGTTTGTGCCTTAGTAGCTTGCTGGAGTTAAGCATGCTCATGAGGATGTAAACCCTAGACCTAGGGATGTTTATGACCTTTGTTATCAAGGTGTAGTTTCCTTCCATCCTAGGAGAGGGACCCTTTGGTAGGGTGTATACCAGTTTGGTTGGTTTTGGTAACCTAAATAAGTCTCATAGGATCTTGAGAAGCTAAGTGAAAAGTACATGGTATGAGAATGAACTTGTAGACCCATAGATTACCATCTCTAAGTGCATGTGGATGTGTTACCATGGAGGTAACCGGTATGGGGCCTGACCAAGGTAGGCAGGTCGCCATGACCCCTGCGAATGGATGAAAGTCATCACATGAATGCAGAGAGAGATGATAAAGGCTTGGGTAAGGTTCCTAGTTGGACATGTACTATAATAGAATCCTAAGTCTATCCTAGGGTCAGGTACAGATAAGGTCGATGGAAGTAGCAGTTACCTAATTACCTAGTTGCACATGACCATAGGGTCAGGAGGTAACAACTATCATTGTCTGAGGGCCATGGTATAGGAGATTGATCACCTTCATGAACTCATGGGACCCAAAGGGCAGATGAGTAGGGCACTCTCTGGATGCATAAGGGAAGAGGGATGACCCCAAAAGTAACGACACCCTATAGACCTAGAGGATATGACCAAGGATTGTGTGGTGACCCAAGTAAGTTTAAGACCAGTTTTCCATGGAAGTAACATTGATATCGAGATGATTCTGTTGTCGAGACATAAGATGCACGTTTCAACTTAGATTTAAAGGTGTACTGGAAAGGTGGGATGTACCATCTCTCTCTTGGAATAGGAAGACCTCTGTATTTGGACTGCAACCAAATGCTTATTTCCTCTTGTTATGGGAGTGAGAGATAGGACAGTACGCATGTCATACACCAAGGATAAAGATGATGTGAGTTGGAACGTTTCTACGAGGTATGAGGACATGGATGATAACATACCCTGGTGGAGTGAATGATACATTGATGGTTTACCAATGCTAAGAGGAATACTGAAGTCATCTTATGAGGATGTTTTGTCATGAACTGTGAAGGTTGAGTTTGAAAAACCAAGAGAATAAGATCAGAGTTTTCTTGATGAAGATAGACTTAGAGCTGAGATGATATAATAAGTGGAATACATGGGGGTATATGTCTTCAACGTTACCTAACACCTAAGGATGTGAAGTGGTAATGGATGATCTAGATGGGATATAGCTACCTAGTTTAGATGGAGGCTAGAAGAGGTTGTTAGGTTAACCCTCAGTTGGAAAAGAGATAAGTTTGGCTAACACTCAGAGGTAACAATATCAGTTGATCAAGTTAAAGGTTGTTTGGTTAGCCAGCCTAGTCCTTGGTGTATGAAAGGATGGTTGTAGAACCTCAGATGCACTTGTTTGGAAAAGAAGGAGATGAAACCCTGACTAGAGTGGTTCAGGGTTTATGAGGAATAAATCTTGAGGAATCATGACATGCAGGAGATCATGATACACCTTGGTACTACAAAGATAGTAAGTGACAATAGTACTTTGGATGCCTAAGATAAAGTTGCATGTGGTATGTTGCCATGCATGACATGAGGTGAAGGATGAACACTAGTAACCCAGTGTATTGTTATAGAGGAGAAAGAATCCCCGAGAGGGAATGGGAGTTCATTACTATGGATGTTGTGGTAAGTCTCCCCTAGACCAAGGAAGGTCAAGATGCAATATGGGTTATGGTAGATCGCCTTACCTACATGACATGAGAAACAAAGAATAATGTCAAGGGACAAATCCGGTTGAACTACATATGAGAGAGAGATGGTTCAACTACACCATGATGTGAGTTCTTGAGTTTAATCTAAAGATTCACTTCCATGCGGTGGAAGTAGGTGCATAAAGAACTCAATGTTAGTACAATTGATCATCCCTAACTAATGGTTAGCGTAATCCAGACTAGAGGGTCTAATGAGAGCATGTGTGCTCATTCAGGGTGATATCTAGAGACATTTCTTGTCCTCTGTAAGATGTGATGATAACCACCATAGCCAGTGTCAAGATGTAGAGAAGCTCTACAAGAGAGGTTGTTTTAGTCACCACTTCATTAAGATGATGTTGGTGAAGGGACCTCACAAAGGTCAAGAAAGGACCACAATGTGTGCATATGAAGTCACTTTGATCGTGCAATGGCTAAAAGAGAGCCCAGGGGCGACATGAGTCGTGAGTTGATGCAAAGCATACTGACATGCAGTTCACTGTGGGAAAATATGTGATGTGAAAATCCAACCCCTCTAAGTTACAGCTGAGGAAGTTGAGTTCCTGATATATGGGTCTATGGTCGAGATGGTTGTGTTTAACCTTATCCCTCAGGATAACAGGATGTGTAATGTGTTCCTTAAGTCCGATCTAGAGCACTATGTGAGGTACCCAAGCCATGTGCTGAGCCCTGAACCTATTCAGCTTTATGAGAGGTTGAAATGACCTAAGTCACCTATGAGGGTACGATATCTCAAGGTAAGAAAGAACTCATATGGAAGAATATGAGATGATGAAGGTTCTTGGGAAGTACCATGGAAAGGGTAAAGCCACATAGGGGCCAATGATGGACATAGAAAAGTTTTATCTTGAATTGTTTGTTTGCTTGATGGAATTTTGAGGGAAAAATTCCTATAAGAGGGGAAGGATGTTACTACCTCAATTTTGCATATGTTTTCATAATTGAAATATAATGATTCTGTGAATGTGGACTTAATTGAAAAGTTTGTATGCTTTGCTTCAAAGGATGGGTTTCTTTGCAAACATTCCTTTGGATCGAAATTTCGTGATTCCTACTATTTATATTAATCCAATAATGGATATAAAAGAGAAGAAAAGAAGAAAAGTCCAAATATTGGAAAAAGATACAAGATAATGGATATTAAGAAAAGTATTTATAAGAAATACTTGGAAATATCTAGGAAGTGGCATTAATGGCCACAATTGAGTAAAATTCGTTTACATATGATTTGTAATAATAGAAACATGAAAAGAGGAAAAAGGAAATAAAATATAAAGAGAATTCCTTAAAAAGAAATCTTTTAATAAAAAAATAAGTAAGGAAGGGATAAATGATAGGAGAAAAGGCAAAGGAATATTTCCCCAAGATGGGATTTTCGTGCCTTTAGGGTTCCTTGAGGTCCAAGGAATCCAAGATGATAAGAAAATGGCAAAATAAAGAAGAAATATCAATTAATTTGATTTTATTTGTAAATCACTTGCATATGAAGGAAACACCATTTTTATTTGGAATTTGGGTTTCAAATTTAATACACGAGTATATAATTCCAAGATAGAGTGTCCTCCAAAATTTGAGTGAAAAATGTTAAACGAGGAGAGAGATATGAATTTTTCAAGTTTCCTTTGAATATTACAATTCGATTTTTAAATCATGTTCTTTCATGGGGCCCGACAGCCATTGGATTTCAATCCAACAGTGGATGCACTTTGACTAAATAAGGAAAGGAGGAATGGACACACATAATTTTGGGATTAATTTCCTTGTTGGGTAATGATCGAGCACTAATGGGGACTCTCCCATTGCGATTAGGAGTCGAATCCAAATAAAATGGTCACTATATTGACCTGGTTCTGTGTTTAACCGGGACTTTCCCCAGTCCCAGTTCCTCCAGGAACTAGAGTCCGTGAAGGGCTAATACCTTGGAGAGCCTTGGCTATAAAAATGGGATCTCGATGCCCTTAAGTTCTCACAATTTCTTTCCACAAGCGTGCATCGTTGATAGAGAGGCCGACAGGCGAAAGGGGGGGGGGCTTGGTCCCCTGGATCTATGAACACCCTGGCCTGGGTCGACTCGAGGAGTAACATCACCCCACACGCCTATGGGGCATGGCTTGAGGACAAAGGAGGAGTCTGAGAGGGGAAAAGCCCTGGTATGCTCGCATAGAGCTCTGAGGGGAGAAAAGAAGCGCCCCGATGGGCGAGGTGGCCGCCGCCCAGCCCAGATCTGAGTACTATGTTTTACAGAGTATACAGAGGAACGAGATGCTCCGCCTGCACCCATGAAGATGGAAAAGGGGGAGAGGATCGGGTAGCTGGGTAGATGGATCCAAGCAAAGGTCCGCGAGCTAAGGGACAGTTTTTCCAGAAAAAGAAACAAAAGGGACATGTGGTACTCTGCCATTGGTCAAGAGGTACTTTAATTTGCAAAATTCGTAACTAATTACCAATAGCTTTGATGGATACAAGTAATACATGGGTTTTTCTCAGAAAAATACAAGGAATCCAATAAAAAATACTATTACAAACTAGTTCATTGAGATCTTTTCCAACTTTGAGGTATTATTATCCAGTAGGCAATTGCGATTAAGATGGAAAAAGTGCAACAAAGCTAAAAACGTTGTCATATTACAAACTAAGTCTCTGAATCCTCCCCTTTAATCTATGAGCAAGGGCTGAGAAACATATAAAAACTTGGAGAAAGGGTCTATCCAAACCTAGAATGCCTTACTAACATAACGTTTTAGTGACTTTTCCTCCTAGAGAGACAAATAAATCTTAAATAAGGTATCTGTCTTTGATTAGTAGCCTAGAAATACATTGGATGATGTGTAGGAGAGGTACAAGAAGATACCTCTCAATATTCACACCAAAAATTGCTAGAGTGGAAATATCTAAGTACTTTCTATGTAGGCCAATACCAATGACACAACCTCAACTATGGATGCATCTATAGGAGGGAGTTTCATGACTAAGAATTGCAAGTGATTGCAAAAATCTATTTGAGATCACATCTTGGAACACATCTTTAAAGGGCATGGGATATTGAAGAAGTATTTATCATACTGAGGAAATCAAATGTTCTAATGCAAAGATAGAGAAGTTCACCAAGAAAATTAATGCCATAAGTGTCAATACGGCACAATAGGTGATGGTCTATTTCTTGTGCAATGGTCCACCCCACAATGTAGACTGTAGTGCTTCTATAAAATGATTTTGTGAGGAGTAGGTAAATGTTATGGGGAAGCACCTAAGAAATATCCCTTTCAAAAACTTACTTTAATACAATTTGGGGTTGAGAAACCACAAATGACACCTTGAAGGACAATACCCAATATCATAAATATCAAGATAACCACCATCAACATCCTAAAAAGAATGATTGAGTTGAATGCATTTTTTCCATGTTTGTGAACGAGGAATATGCACTTATAAAAAACCAAGAAGCCTCAATTGAAGGGCTTGAGTCTCAAATGAGGAAGCAAGATTCAGCCACCATAGACTCAAAGGCAATAAATGAGCTATTTAGGGAAATACTAGGGGGAACGCTAAGGAGCATGTCCATTTAATACTCATCAACCACTTGAATCAAGATGACAAGGAGGATGAACTCATAAAGTATCACATGCAAGTGATATTGTCAGGGTTGTTGAACAAGTTATTCCCAAAGCACAATGACCCATCACTTCAGAAGTACAAGGGGCAGTCGCACTAAATAATTGTTAGGAGAGAAAACTGCAATGTCATATTTGATACCTCATTTGAGGAACAAGATGGTGTAGCCAACTACAAAACCTAGTCCTACACCACCGTTTGGGAGGGGAAGGAAGATCAACCGATTCTATAGCTTTCTATTCAAGGGATTCCAGCCAATGAAGAAATTATTTTCTTAGATGAGGGACAATAAACCCAAGTACTCATGGGAAGGAATCCATTTTTGAATTGCAAACATATTTTAGTAATTGTTCTTAATGAAGTCAATCTATTTCATGAATGTAAATATATTTGTGAAAAAATATTCCTTATCTTCATGCATGATGAGTATTATTTGACATTTGGTCTTAAAAACTTTTTGCATAAGATAGATAAAATACATGTCAGAAAACTTTAGCATGATGCCAATTCATCCAACATGTCGCACATATATTCAGAAAGGCTCTATGATATTTGAAATCTCTATGCATGGCGTAGTCTAATGGCATGTCATTTACCATCATCATCGAGAAACATATCATATCAAGGAGACAGCTAACATGCTTAAAAATAGGCATGTCATGCTAAATGGTGGGTAGACAACTCAACAGTACTACCTCCATGCACGACGTGCCATGAGGTTCACCAAAATTGGGAATGTTTGGATCTGGGCATGAACCCATCATGACATGCACGAGGGTGGAGATTCCAAAAGACAAAAAGGGAAAGTGTCAACCCATATGAACATTGTACCCTAGGTTTAGAAGTACACCACCTTTAAGCACAACCAACAACCATCACTTCCACCAGTAGGGCCAAAAATATACCATTTTCCTCACCAGAGCCTCCTCGAGTGTTGTTGTGCACCTCCACAGTCACCCTGCAAAAAGAAGAGGATTACCTCCTCTTCAATCCTCCACTTCCCCCAGTTCATAGATGTGCCTCCCTGAAAATCAACTTTGGCATTTCTACATCACATATGGATACATGAAAAGGATGTACCTTCACTCATTGAACTTTCCATAGCCACGAACTATGACTCTATGATTTATCCTGTCCATTGATCCATAGCCATTGTCTTAGGTGACCTCAATGACATGGTGCACGACTTGTAGCCACCAGTGCCCATCATGTATAATGCAAAGAAGACAAAAACATGTGTTTATGCATGCCATGTGGCATTTGGTTCACACCATGCACTCCTCCATTAAATCTACAAACCTGACATTTCGAACACCTACACCTTTCCATATCCATTATCACCATGGTTAGGAGTAGAGGATGAGGAAAGATTCCCTGAGGAGAGCTACTTGGCACCCAAGAGCCTCACACATAGCCTGAGGCACAGTAAAAAGAATGAAGTGAACAAGAAGAGGAAAAGGGCTCATATGAAGCAATTCCCTTTACCATCTAGTTAGATGATAAGCTCAACCACTTCTAGAACCTCTCCTCCCATTGCATCCACTAAACTAGATTTCTCTATGAGATATTAGAGGTGTTTGACTTGACAGATGAGGTTAATTTCTACTCAAGATCATATCCATGTTGAAGGTTGTCTCCTACGGTAACACAAACTTACCCCACTCTAGTATTCTTGATTTTTTGATGATTTTGTAAGAGAAGATTATGTATAAGGGACTAGGGTGATTCATATTCATCTAGGAGATAAGGAATTCTCATATAGGAAGAATGAGTTCTCAAGGAATATGAGTTTTGACCTCAAAAGTCGGACCAAACTTCTCTAAGAGTTTAACTATTACACATTCTAGTTCATGATCACTCATGATGTGGCCTACGAGCCAAGGAGAGCTCATCCAACACACATCCACACTATAGTTCTTCACATCTTGTAGCAAATTTTATTGAACATGATTTTTGACAGGAAGGATATACATGGTGTGGTGTCTAGTGATGAATTGTATATTTTTTAGTGCATATAGAACCAGAAATGGATCAACATGGGGTGTTTTCTAATCAATATTTTTTGGAGGAGGCTATGTGCAAGAAGTTTGATAGGGGAATTATCATGAGAGGTATGAATTTCCAAGTTAGATAAGAATATGAAGGATGGCCATAAACCACTTACACTTGAGGGGCATGTCATGATAGACACCCACCTTATGGTGGTGTCTACCATTCTAAGGTACAACATATGGAACCAAAAGTACTACAATAACATACATGGGCATCCTAAGGCCTCATATTTGGTTGTTTCTAGATCATATTACTTTGTCTCACCTAGGGAACCTCAAGTGGTAGATGTTGCACTAGTGGGACACAAATGGCGCCCTTCCTTCTTCAACACTACTTATACGACAAGTGTCATCCTCCATCTAGACTCAAATACATTATACCTAGTCCACTCTAGACCATAGAATGCGTACAACTTAATGTAATCATCTTTTCATCAACATTCAATTAGGATGGACCACCATAACGTCGCCGCCCAAGCCATACATTGCTAGTACCAGGACATGTCTTCATTCCTTAGTTAGATGGATGCTTCATAACTCATTAGGGAAAACTAGTCTGACATGTATGACCCTTCGCTCAACCCCTATAAATAGATTACCTAAAGTTAGCCTTCTTGGTAGTCGAGGTCCTTTGAGCCAAAAACCCTATAGTGAGCATCCACTTCTAACACGCAAAATCTTACACTTACAATATTACACTATACATAAGGTCGAGGTTGGTGGAAATTGGACTTTTCTTCTAGTTGTCAAATGCCTATTTTGTTATGTTTTTATCTTCTGCACCTTTCTTATCACTATAACTTCTTGTCTACCATATTGTATATTTTTTCTTTTTTTGTTTTTTGCATTTAAGTGTAAGCATGTTTACTTCTTGTTGTGTAATTAGGGAATTGGAAGTGTGTTTATAGCCAAAATGTAAGAAATCTGAAATGTTTTCATATATCTATAAAAAAGTGGGCATATGGAACTAGCTTATAATCTTATTCCATAGCATGTGACATAGCTTTGTCCTATCTTGATAGTGATAATGTTAATATAAGCATGCTACACTCCTACAAATGTAATAAAAGTTGAATTTGACAACATGGAATTGTTGTACTGTGTTGGTAATTCAAATACATAAATTATGAATTGACTACTACACTTGAGATGGACTAAATTTTTCATTTTGTTCTCTTGAAATAAGATCATCCCTCCATGTTATCATCCAAAACCAATTAATCTAGATTTCTCAATTATAGATCTTAAGGAATGTATCTCTTATAGTTACTCATCTTTAGCATCGACACCTCTATAAATTTTTTTTAATTGGTGAAGATGCTATAAATTTCCCACTTAGTATGCTAACTTAGATTAATATATTGATTAGGTCATGACATTTATGTGTTTTGTAAAAAATGCTTGAACTGAAATGTTAATTTATAAAATATAGAAAATGGGCAATAACAACCCACTTGCTATTCCAACCTAGCTGAAAATACCAACATGGTCTCAACATTTGGGTACTATGAGCTTAAATGATAAAAATGCTCCAATGTTGACCAAATTTGAAATGCTATAAGTTATTTGATATGAAAATAGAAAGGGAAAGTAGTAAAGAGATGAAGAGTTCCTAGATGGGAGTATTTTTGCCGCTGTTATAGGGTAACACTTTTAGAATGGTCAATTCCTAAGGATATGTGGAGATCTCATTGTTTATCTCATTTGAAATGAATAGAATCGATCAATCATGTCAAAACTCCATTGAACACAAAAAAAATATATTTGTAATCACCCCGCCTCTCGGTAACTCCCAATCAATGGAGACCAAGAGGTCAGAGATGCTATCCCAATATTTTAGGATCCATAGTTTGACATTTAATCAAAAATAATTATCAAATTCTACTATTACTAAATTGAAAAGATGGAATAAAATAAAGCTTTTTGCATAACTTGTAAAATTTCAGGTCCAGACTTCTATCCATAGAACAAGTCTATCTAATTAATACTCCTTGAATTGTTAATTGTATCTTCACAAATTTCGATTTACTATTTGTCCATTTTTAGATATCACCTAAAACACCGACAAACAAAAAATCGGTTAGTATATTGCAATACTGGTATGTAGGGGACAATCATAATATCACAAATAGTTTCTAACAACCTAATTATAGAAAATAATTGATTAACAATCCAAGCTACGCTTTCAATGTGACTTCTTAATCGCTTTTGCCCTAAACCCTAGATTACCCTCTCTTAGGGTTTTGTCCTTGCATGGGACATAAGTCCACCTTCTCCATCCTGATCTTGGTGTCTGGGGTCACCTCTCAAGATGCCCAATGGTCTTCCCTCTGGGGCTTGACCAAACCAGACCATCCCTCTGGGGCTTGGTCTTGCAACATACATCAGGGTGGCATGTAGGTTCGAGAAGCACATCCATATTTAATTGTGATATTCATAGGACTTTATAGGATTGCAGAATTGAACATCCAACAATTTAGGTTGTAATCAATTGAGAAACACTCGCGAAATTCCGTGAAACTAAAGGCGATTATTCATAAATTAACCACCTACCTGTTTTGGAGATCTCAAAGAAGCAATATATACAAAACCAACTAGATGTCCAATCAAGCAAGACAATCAATCAATGAAGCAAACATTGAACCTAAAAACATGTGTAATGTCTAATTATCACAAACCTATCCCAAACAACTCCTTATTGTCTTGGGACACCTTTCCAAGGTTTCTAGGTCTCATTAGGATTCATTGTGACTTCTTAGATCAATTTCTTAAACTTTATCCTTTTTAGGTCAACAAACCCTAAAACTACTTTTCTACTCATAAAAACCCTAATTACACAAATTATCCACAATAAGGATCTTTTATGCTCAAATTAACTTTAGAACATCATATCTCTATCTTACTCATGGATTTTCATAATTAAAACCATTAAAATCCATAATTATCAAAACAAGGGTTTCTAAGCCCATTAAATGCATTTTCATCTATATGGAAACCTTAATTAAGCCAATTATGTAAAAAGATCATCTTTTTAGATCCAATTCACACTTTTATTAACAACAGGTTAATATTGGCTGAAATTATCCAAAGAACATCATTAAATCCAACTATCATCAAATCTAAGGGTTTTTCATTAATTAAACCATTAAAGATGATAATTGTATGCACTATTCAAATTGCAAGCGTATTTAGGCCTCAATTATTTTTTTATTGCACTCCTTGCATTTTTCTGAGCAAGATCCATATATTACTTATTGTCATCTGAGTTACCAATAATTAGTTATCAATTTTGCAAAAGAACTCACCTTTCTGTAAATTGCTGGCCGCCACGTCAGCAACCAGCTTCATTTCCCTTTTCCATGTGTATAATTCATAGCAAATCACGTGCGGCCCTCTCAAAGGCTCACTTTAGTGGGGTCAGGGTCTTAAACATAGCCAGAAGATGGTTTCACCCTTTCTTTCCTTCACAAACGCCAGGCGCAAGGAGGTCTTTTCCACCTATTGCATCTTCAACCTCGCGATCCCCGTCTTCCACGAGCAAAGCCCAGCCATGGTCAACCAGACCATTGACTTCGTGCTCTCATCCTCCAAACTGCAAGGTGATAGTGTGTCCACCTTTTCCAGACTCTGGATGAATTGCCCTTACTCCCAATTCTTCCCGGGGTGCGCTGGACTGTCGGGGCGAGGAGAGTGCTTTCCGGTGAGGTGGCTATACCAGGGTAGGGGTGAAGACCAGTGTTCAAGGCAAATTTGTTCATAGGTCATGATCACAAAGAGCAATAAGGTCTCTCAGAGGTGTTTGTGTCTCTGTTGGGGTTCAACGTCCCTCCTTTTATAGGTGGAATCTCACAGAACCGACCTGCCTATGTGGTAGTTTGGGAAAACCTTCTAGGAGCATCGAAATCCTAAGAAATATAGGGCTAAACAACTCAGACTAGTATCTTGAAGTTGTTGGAGTTATTTCCAAAGTGTGAGATGGATTAGAGAGAGGGAGGGGTGTCGTACAAGAAATCGAGAACTGCTACCTGACTTGCTTGTTCAGGAACAATGAGAAAAATTACCATGGTCCCTTGGATTCAAAATCCATGGCTCTGATTAAACCCATCATCTCCCAGAGTATTTCGATTAGGATTGTTAAACTGTGACATTTATTGATATCCACTCTCTTTAGAAAATCTTCAAAATTCATATCTCCCAAACCAGATGTCCAATTAATACCAAATTTTAATGGAAAGTCCTTGATGACTTAATCTACTTGTTTGCCAAGTTTGGGACTCAAATTTGAAAGGATAAAGGTCTTTTCTTTACATGCAAGTTAACATTTATTAAGGCATATTTATGCATATTTTCTCTCTCCTATTCTTTAATAGCATTTATTTGGATTCCTTTTAACATTAGAAATCATGTGGACTCAAAATCTCATCCATGATGATTCCATTATCCATTTTTCCACATATTTCTTATCTTTTCCTCATTATCTTAAATTTCCTTCTTAATAATGCATTATTTGATTTCTTCTTCTCCTTTTTAATCATATTGGACTCATTAACATATTATGATCCACGAAATCACATGCACAAAGGAAATATTGCAAAGGGAATCCATTCAATACATATAATTCATATAATTCCCATAATCATACATTTATTGGGGAAAATTGCATTTCCCACCATATGAACCCAAAAATTGGGGTTGTAACATACTTCCCCTCTTATGGGAATTTGTTCCTCAAAATTCCACCAAACATACAAACAATTCAGGATAATACTTCCCTATATCCATCATTGGCTCCCATGTGGCTTCATCCTCTCTATGGTGCTTCCAAAGAACCCTTATCATCTTATATTCCTACATCTGAGTTCTTTCACCTTGGTATCTAGAATCCTCACAGGTGACTCAAGACATTTTAGCCTCTCTCGAGAGATCACTAGGTTGATTGCTCAACACATTGCTCAGGTACCGTAAATAGTGCTCTAGACCAGACACATAGAACACATCATATTATCCTGAGGGGTAAGGTTATACATAAGCAACTCCACCAATCCATCTCAAGTGGACCTATGTATCAGGGACTCAGCTTCCTCAACTATAGCTTAGAGGGGTCGGGTTTTCATTACACAAGTCCACCCACAGTGAACTGCATGCTAGTCCGCTTCGCATCAGCTTATGACTCATGTCGCCCTTGGGCTTTCTCAGCCATTGCTCAATCAAAGCAACTTCATCTACACACACTGTGCTCTCTCTGACCTTCACAAGGTCCTCTTACCGTCATCATCCTAATGAAACAGTGACTGACACGACCTCCCTTAAAGAGCTTCTTACATCCCGATATTGTCTATGGTGGCTACCATCATGAGCAAACTCTTCTAGGCGCAGGAACCGCTCCCCTGTATCACCCTGAATGAGAATACATGATCTCATCAGGTCCTCTAAAGTCTGGATCATACTCTCTTGACTGTCCATTATTCAGGGTTGATAAGTTGTAAAATTTAGTCTAGCATTGAGTTCTTCATGTACCTACTTCAACCACATGGAATTGAACTTGAGGTCATGCTCGAGAACCTTTGAACTCGGATCACGGTGTATTTGAACTCTCTCTCTCTCATGTATATATATAGTTCAATCAGATCTGTCACATTGACAATGCTCTCTCTAAGGCAAGGGATTAGGTCAACTTGGTAAGGTGATCTACCATAACCCATATTGCATCATGACCTCTCTTGTTCCAGGGGAGACCCACCACATTGTCCATGGTGATCCACTCCCATTCCCTCTCAGGGACTTCTCATTAACTGTAGCAACTCATTAGGTTACTGGTTTTCGGCCTTCACCCTCTGGCATGTATGGAAACATGCCACATGCAACCCTATATACTTTTTCATCTCAGGTCCTCGTAGTATTATTGTAAACCTTAACTATCTTAGTATTACCACAGTGTATGGTGTACATAAAATCATGAGCCTCTTGCATGTCATGATTCCTCAAGGTTGATTCCTCAGAAACCCTAAAACACTCTTGTCATGGGTTCCATCATCTTCCTTTACTGAGAGGTGTATATGAGGTTCTTACAACCCCCCTTCTATATCATCAAGCTCTAAGATGGCTAAATGAGTATCCACCACCTTGACCAATGGGTCTGGTTGGATCTGGGTGTTAGCCGTACATGTCTCATCTTCTAACAAACTTAGGGTTCACCTAGCAACCTCTCCCAGCCTCTCTACTGGCAATACACCTAAGTTGTGCCTCGACCGAGGGTATCTGTTACCACATAAGCTTCCTCACAGGTGAAGACATAAACCTCTATATACTCCACTCAACATCCTCATCTTGGGGTTATGTCAATTGAGTCAAGAGAACTCCAAACTCATCATCTTGGTTATCAAATCCAAATTTGTAACTCATAGATTCCATACTGCTCTTGATAAAAATGTCCTCATATGATGACTACCTTAGCTCTCTTTGTGTTTGTATACATCCATTCAAGGTACTCTCCAAAAGGTATGATACTTCCTCTATCCTCAAACATCATAGCAATGTTTCAACTCACATTATTTTTATCCTTAGTGTATGACATGCAATTTTCCCTATCTCTCACACCCATAACGAGAGGAAATAAGCATTAGGCTGCAGTCCAAATACATAGTTCATCCCATTCCAAGAGTAGAGATGGTGCATCCCACATCGCCATCGCACTTCCTGTTATAACCTCAATTTCCTAAGTATGTAATGATAAGTGTAATTATCTTTTAAAGAATAAATGAAATCTATTGCTTTGATTTGTGATGGATTTCGTGTGAAATGGACTTGATTGATTGATATTGGGCTTTGTTGTCCATTGAGCCCAATGGAAAAGAAAAGAGAAATAAAAAGGAAAAGTATTTAATTAAATAAAAGGAGAATATGTGAAATAGAAATAGATGAGAGGATAAAGGCAAGTAAATATTCCCCAATATGGGAATTCGTGCTTTTAGGTTTTCTTGAGGTCCAAGGGACCCAAAATAAAAAGATAATGGTAAAGGGAAAAGAAATACTAATTAATTTTGGATTAATTGAAAGATAACTTGGGAGGGAAGGAAGCCTTCTCATCCTTTGGAATTTGTTTCCCAAATTTCGTAAATAGCTAGATAATGTCAAGATGAACTTTCCCTTAAATTTTGAGATAAAAGGAGTTATGGTTTAGGAGATATGATTTTCTAAAAAATATAGCATTATTTTGCAAATAGGAATATATATTTCCTTTTGGTTGATCACGAGCAAGGAGTACCGTTGAATCTTGATCCGATGCCTGGAACTCACCGTCTAAGTCCCACAAGGACTGGGACTCTACAAGTTACAAAGGGATTTTCCCTCTCAGGTTTTCTCGTGATCCAGAGAGTGTGTAAGCCTATTGTTGGTTCCTTTGGACTTAGAGGAGGAAACCAAGGAAAACCAACCCTACTTTGTAGGGGATTGGTGATGAATGCATATTCATCATGGAATTCAATTATCATTTTGGGACATATTCAACTCAATACATTCAATTTCACTTACTAAATAACAAAATGTGCAAAATTACTTACTTGGTCCAATTATCATGATATTAACTGAATTTATGATAATTTGATGCAGGTCTTGACAAGGTTGAATAATCGTACCATTTTGAGTGGGACCCACCTTTCTCATCCTGGGTTTCAACCATTCGGTCTCACCAAACAGTTTAAACCAAATGGTCTCACCAAATGGTTTCACCCAAACGATTTGCTCTAACAGTCTCAAGACCGTTTGAGCCCAAATGGTCTCAAGACCGATAGGCCAGCAGAGACCGATTGGAGGCATAACCCAGACCATTTGGACAATCTATTCAAGATCGTTTGGAGAAAATATTAACGTAAGACTGTTTGCAATATGACTCATAACCCAAGCATGTGCAACAAATGATCAAGATCATGAAGCAGTGCACTCACCATGACCGTTGTGATCAGCCACGCACCTGTGCTCCATTACCCTTGCCACGACTGTTTTGTCACACCACGTCTGTGGCACAAAACCATTAGTACCAAAGGTCTCCGCCCGCCACCCCCGTGCAAGGCAGCACGACTGTGGGGTAGTAGCATCACCACGACCGTGTTGTCATGCCACGGCTGTGGCGCACCACCATCAGAGCCCAAGTCTTCACCTGCCACGCCTGTGCGAGGCAACATGGCTATGTGGCAGCAACCTCACCACGACCGTGTTGTCTCAACACGGCCGTGGCGTGTCGCCTTCACCTCACTTGCTGCTACAACACCACCGCACCTACTACCTTCAGCCACGCCGAACTCGCCTTCCACCTCCGTCCAGCAACAACAACATCGCCTACGCTGGCAGCTGTGCAATCACTAACCAAGTCCGGCCGAGCATGATCATATGGGCAGGAGCAGCAGACTGGTTGATGTCGAGGTCACGAAGACCGTTTGAGTACTGATCAAAGACCAAATGGAGGTTGGGCATGCATGTCATTTGCTCTAGCACATGAAGACCGAATGGGCTGTGAAACTATTTAAAGATGAAGTTATCCAAACCGTTTGATACTACCCACATGAAGATCGAATGGAGGAGAGCAAGATTTCTATCAGACCGTTTGGAGTATTGGCATGTAGAGAGACTGTTTGCTCCAACAACATATGAAACTGAATGAGCTGCCAAACTGTTTGCTCAAGCAGCATATGAAGACCGTATGAATCACTTACGTGAAATGCAAAGACCGTTTAAGCATGCAACCAACAACAAATCATTTGGAAAAGTTTCTAAACCGAGACCGTTTGATAAATTACTGGAATTACCAAACCATTTGGATAACATATTTAGCAACCAAGACCATATGGACATACAAAGCAAGATCATTTGGTCATATTTTAGTAAACCGCTTGGGTACATTACTTAGAAAACTGTTTGAATAGAAAATATCTCCAAGACCGTTTGGACTAGAATCACTCCAAAAATGTGAGGACTAGTCCAGTGCCTATAAATAGGACCCCAAGGGTCCTCATTTTGGGGCATTGGTTCCGGGATGTCGGCAGGCTACCTGTACACAGTTCTGATCCAGATTAGCTCCATCCACGCCAGTTTCACTCCACCTACTTCCCATGTTGCAATAAAGGAGACCAAGAAGAGAAGGAAGATAGAGTGAGAGAGACTGTCCGGTCTATCTTGGCATCTCCTATTTCGCGTCTAGATCTGCTCCAACACGACATAGAAGACCGCATCATCTTCACTGAGTTGTGACTACCTTCTGCACCGTGTGCATGGCAAATTTCTCTGTCTTTCTTATTCTTCTTGTTTCTCGCATCATGAGCGAGTATTCTACATTCGCTGGTGTGCGGGGACTAGCCTCGCTGCCCATGCAATCATTTTCTTTTGTTAAACTTTCCATGGCAATGTATATAACTTTTCATTTCGTTGCTAATCATTATGTTCATAGTTTGATTAATTGCTTGCTTTCATCTTTGTTGTTCCTATGTTGTGAGAACTTCTAATGTAGGATTGAATGTCGTTTAACATGTTGACTCCCAAACTAGAAATAGAATGGGAGTCCTTAAGGTCGTAAGTGTATGATCCACAAGGGGACGAGCCATCTAGCCTTCGGTGACACTTCTATGTACCTAACACATGTATAGGGGGTTTACAACCTTAGTTGGATTTTGTATCTTCTTGTTAATCGTCGATGTTTGCTCATATTATAACCACCTTCTTGCTTATCGATTAATGCGGTTGACTCCCAAACTAGAAATAGAATGAGATTTCTTCAAGGTCGTAAGTGTATGATCCGTAAGGGGACGAGCCATCTAGCCTTCAGTGATGCTTCTGTGTGCCTAACGCCAGTATAGAGTGCCCACAACCTTTGTTGGATTTCTGTATCTTTAGAGCCGTAAGTAAGTGATCTGAATGGTGACAAGACATCTAATGCCTAAGGTGATGCTTAACGAACCTAACACCCGTATGGGGGGGGTTTTGTAGCAGGTCTATTTAGATCGTTATATCTTGCCTGGATTGTTTGCGTTTGAATGTGTTTGCATGTGTAGTAGTGGTGAAACCTGATACCATCCCAGCAATTCCATATCATTGATCTAAATCCAACTTTAATTCAACTTTTACTTTCTTTCAAATTAGTTTAATCAAACTCAAATCAACCAATCATTTTAAACATTAGTTTGAACTCGAACTAGACTAGATTGACAAGGATTCTTAAAAACACTGTCCTTTGGGTTCGCTCCTTAACTATACTACGATAAGACTCGTCTTCTTGCGGGTGGTATTATTGCACATTGGTTTTGGTAAAAGCTCAGGGATTTCAACCCATAGTGAGTTTGTTAGTGCGATAAAATCCCACGTCAAATTTTGGCACCGTTGTCGGGGATAACAGAATCAGTTAGTCAAATCTAGTTCTTTTAAGGCTAATATAGGATTTTGTTTTTCTTTTGATACAATAGATCATCTACTTGACTTTGACTCTACTTTGTGGATATCATTTTCAAAATCCTTCTATTTTCAGGTACTTCAGAAGGATTAGTGCATGCACCGCCTGAATAGTCCTGAACTCACTGCCAGCTTTGATCCGGAGATTGACAGAACCTTCCACCATCAAAATAGAGAGAACCAAGCAAGAATGGCTCAAGAAGAGGAGATATCTAGAAGGGTGGCTCAAGCCCTTAATACACAGAGAGAAAGATTCATGCAAGAAGCTAGAGCTGTTGTTCAAGAAGAAATTCAAGCAGCACAAGTAGTAGCACAAGCAGCAGAACTACAAAAGGATCTTAGAAAATTCTCGATCCCCAAAGCTACTAATGTTCATCATCTAGTACAACCTCCTCCCATCAATGCTGCCAATTTTGAGATTAGGGAACATTGGTTCACATTGCTTCAAAGCAACCCTTTCTATGGCAAACAAGGAGAGGATAGTCATGAGCATCTTTTGAGGTTTATTGATCTATGTGCTATGACAAAGCAAAATGGAGTATCTGATGATGCCTTTCGACTCTGTCTCTTCAAGTATTCCCTTGCTGATAGAGCCATAAGTTGGTACAATTCGTTGCAAAGTGAAATACCCATCACCACCTGGGAACAACTCCAAAATGTGTTTCTAGAAAAGTTTTACCCTCCATCTCTCACCTATGAAATTAGAGGGTGAATAAAAAATTTCACTCAAGTCCCTGGAGAAACTCTTGTTGAAGCATGGGATAGATACAAAGAGCTTCTACACAAGTTTCCACAGCATGGAATTCCTAAGAATCAACTCATAAAAATTTTCTATAGGGGTGTGGACGACGATATCAAGAGATTCTTAGACTCCTCATCTGGAGGAAACTTCATGCGTCAAAGTTATGACAGCGCATGGATGGTCTTCACCCTTGTAGCAGAAAATCAAGCCAATTGGAGTAGATCTGTAGGTAAAGGAGTCTTGAAAGTAGCTATGGCAAAGCTACTCCCGAGTACAAGTCTATCACTTAAACCTTGAAACTCTTAGTTGCCAAGCAAGACCATATTGAATCATCTCTTGTTGCTATTGGAAGAGGACGTTTGCCTACTCGACAATAAGAACAGATCAAGTCCACTTCCCTGTTCTATGAAGCATGTAAAGGAACTGATCATTCCACATTAGCATGTAATGTTCTTTATGATGTTGTTCTAAGCAACGTATGTGGACAAGGAGATAATGGTCAAAAGGAAAATCTTAATGTTGTCAATAGATAATGGTCAAAAGGAAAATCTTAATGTTGTCAATACCATCCCTGGTCAAGGTTACTACAATCCGAATCAGAATAGGAATCATCCAAGATTTCAATATGAAAACCCCTCTGGAGTAGTAAACTCACATCAATTTGGTTTGAACAATCAGCCACGAGGCCCGCCAGGATTCCTATACAACCAACAACAAAATTTTGGAAATCAAGGAAATTTCAAGGGAAACTTTCAGAATAGGAACTTCAATAATTATCAAAACAATTCCCAATACCAAAGTCTTAACCAAGTTCCTTATCAACAACAAGGACAACAAGAAGGTCCCATCTCGCCTGATGACAAGCTATCAGGCATTGAAAAGATGTTGCAAACTCAGCAAACTTTGATACCTAACCAACAAGCTCAGCAGAAGGCTATCAAATCTCAACTAGCTCAACTCGTAGCTAGCATAAAGCCACCTGTTGGAGTTTTTGCTGGCCAACCTGAGAATAATCCTAAGCATCCTAAACAATTGAAGGCAGTCACCACCAGGTCAGGAAAAGAGTATTCTGATCCTCCTATCAAGACACATGTGGTTGTTATAGATGAAGATGAACCTGTGATTGTCCAAGACTCAACAACACCAGAATCTCAACTAGAAAAAACTAGTAACTGTTGATAAGACAGATAAGGAAAGTCCTGAGAAACGTATTAATGAAGAAACTAAAACACCAGAACCTGATATCCCTGTATACAAGCCTCGTATACCTTTCCCTGCTCGTTTAAAGCAAACCAAGCTTGATGCTCGATTCAATAAGTTTAAAGAAGCTATTAAGAAACTACATGTTGATATACCCTTTTTGGAGGCGCTGGCAAAGTACTTAAAGTCACTCCTCACCAGGAAATATATAACTGAAGAATATGAGATAGTCAAGTTAGCTAAAACCACTTTAGATATCATTCAGAGTAAGATGCCTAAGAAGTAGAAAGATCCAGGATCTTTTGGGATTTCCTGCCATATTGGTGATTCTTCATGTCAGAAAGGACTCGCAGATGTTGGTGCTAGCATCTCTATCATGCCACTCAGCCTTTGCAAAAGGCTAGGGTTTTCTGAACTTCTTCCAACTGGCATGAACATACAACTCGCAGACAATTCGATAAAATGCCCGTTAGGAATTATTGAGGATGTACCTGTCAAGGTAAGAAAAGATTCCTATGTGCCATGTGACTTTGTCATCATGGACATTAAAGAGGACACCAAATATCCTCTCATCTTTGGACGTGCGTTCCTCACCACTACAAGAGTTCTAATTGATTGTTGAAGTAGGAACATTGCTTCTCAGACTTGGTAAAGAAACTCTCAAATTCAAGGTTTTTGAAAGCATGAGAAGACCAAGTATGCAAGAAGAAGTTTATCTGATTGACTATATTGAACAAATATCACTCCTCAAACAAGAGGGATATGAACAAGACGATCCTTTAGAAGTGACTCTAACAAAACCCTCTACTGATAATTCCATTAGTGAATGAGTTAAAGAATGTGTTCTTCACCTTGACACTATTGAAGAATATCCCGAAGCTATGTTTGAAGGACTCAAGGCTGTGGAAGCTACTAAAGAAACATGTGAAAAACCAGAGGCCCTCAAAATGAAGCCCCTAACTAAGGGACTGAAGTATGTGCTTTTGGATGACCTCAAGGTTTGTCCAGTAATAATAAATTCCGATCTTACGACCGAACAAGAAGATAAACTCCTGAATGAATTGAAGGAAAGGAAGAAAGTGATTGGCTACAAAATGAATGACCTCACTAGGGTTAGTCAATCGTTCTGTATGCACAAGATCCCTATGATGGAAGATCACAAGCCAACAATTGAACATCAACAGAAATTGAATCCAAATATGAAGGAGGTAGTCTATAAAGAGGTCATTAAACTGCTCACTGCTGGAATTATCTATCCGATATCAGACTCGCCATGGGTGAGCCCAGTGCATGTAGTCCCGAAAAAAGGTGGAACATATATAATACAAAATGAAAACGATGAACTCATCCCCACCCGAACAGTCACAGGGTGGAGGATGTGCATTGATTATAGGAAGTTGAACAACGCAACTCGAACATATCATTTTCCAATGCCTTTTCTTGATCAAGTATTAGAGCGGCTGGCCCATCAAGAATATTTATGTTATCTCGATGGTTACTCTGGATTCTATCAAATACCTATACATCCAGATGAACAAGAGAAAATAACTTTTACTTGCCCATTTGGAACATACACATTTAGAAGAATGGCGTTTGTCCACTACAATGCACCTGCAACTTTCCAACGTTGCATGACAACCATATTTGTTGGTCTATCCGAAACAATTATGGAAGTTTTCATGGATGATTTTTCTATATACAGAGATTCATTTGATTTGTTTCTAAAACACCTCTCCCTTGTTCTCAAACGATGTGAAGAAGCTCATCTTGTGCTGAATCGGGAGAAGTGTCATTTTATGGTAAAGGAAGGCATTGTCCTGAGCCATAGGGTCAGTAACCGATGTATTGAAGTAGATAAGGCCAAGATTGAAGTGATTTCCAAGATCTCTATCCCTATCAATGTAAAGGAAGTTCGAGCATTCCTTGGTCATGCATGATTCTATAGACGGTTTATAAAGGACTTCTCAAAGATAACCAAGCCAATGACAAATTTGTTTCTAAAGGATGCTAAATTCAATTTTGACGAAGAATGTGTTAAAAGTTTCAACACACTGAAGCATGCCCTTACAACCACACCCATCATTAGAGCCCCCAATTGGGACCACCCTTTTGAAATCATGTGTGATGCAAGAAATTATGCTATTGGTGATGTCTTGGGCCAATGTATAGAAAAGAAACATTACGTGATCTATTATGCATCGAAGACCCTCGATGAAGCTCAGAGGAATTATGCTACTACTGAGAAAGAACTTCTGGAAGTCGTGTATGCCTTTGACAAGTTTAGATCCTACCTAATTGGTTCAAAGGTCATTGTCTACACAGATCACATTGCCATTCATTACCTTCTAGCAAAGAAAGATGCAAAACCTAGATTAATAAGATGGATTCTCCTATTGCAAGAATTTGATTTAGAGATAAGAGATAAAAAGGGTACGGAGAATGTTGTAGCAGACCACCTCAGTCGCATCCACACCCTGGATAATGAGAAGATTTCGATTAATGATTCCCTTCCGGATGATCAACTAATGAAGGTCTCAGAAGTTGTACCGTGGTACTCAGATTTTGCGAACTACCTTGCTACTGGGGTTATCCATTCTCAATGCACCGAAAATGCACTAAAGAAATTTATGCATGATGTGAAACAGTACTACTGGGATGAGTCGTACCTTTTCAAACTATGTGTTGATGGTCTATACAGACAATGTATCATTGAGAAAGAAACTCAACTTATCTTGGAACAATGTCACTCAGGACCAGTGGGAGGACATATGAGCTCTAAGAAGACTTCCTTGAAGGTTTTACAATGTGGATTCTTCTGGCCAACCATATCCAAAGATTCCTACGACTTTTTCCTATCATGTGACAAATGTCAAAGATCTGGGAATATAACAAAGAGAGATGAGATGCCACTGAATCTGTGTCAAGAAGTAGAGGTATTCGACATTTGGGGGTTGGACTACATGGGTCCATTCCCATCTTCTCTTGGATTTTCATACATCCTAGTGGCGGTGGACTATGTCTCAAAATGGGTTGAATCCATACCGACTGCCACTAGTGATTCCAAACCCATCATCGAATTATTCAAAGATATTATTTTCCCCCATTTTGGAGTTCCATGAACTGTGATATCTGACAGAGGGTCTCATTTCCTTGAAAGAAGCTTAGAAGCATTACTAAGAAAGTATGGTGTAACACACAAGGTAGCCTCGCCCTACCATCCACAAACAAGTGGACATGTAGAGGTTTCTAACCGTCAACTCAAGGCTATTCTGGAAAACACTGTAGGCTGCAATCGGAAGGATTGGTCAGTGAAAATCAATGACACATTATGGGCCTATCAAACTGCTTATAAAACTCCCCTCCAGACTACACCTTTTTGATTAATATATGGAAAGGCTTGACACCTGCTAGTCGAACTGGAAAACAAGGCATGTTGGGCAATAAAACAACTAAATTTTGATATGAAAGAAGCAGGCCAAGCCAGGATTCTGCAACTCCAAGAGCTAGACGAACTCGGGATGACAGCTTATGAGAATGCATGAATCTACAAAGAACACACCAAACTTTGGCATGATGGTCATTTGAACAAGAATGAAATACAATTGGGAGACCAAGTTCTGCTATTCAACTCAAGGTTGAAGTTATTCCCAGGGAAACTCCGCTCTTGTTGGTCTGGACCGTACATTGTCAAAAGCATCTCCGCACATGGTGCTTTCGTCCTATGGAGCAGAAAGTCGGGTGAATTCATGGTGAATGGTCAACATTTGAAAAGATATTTCACCACAACCGACATAAGCACCGAAGCAATAATAGATGTCTCCAATCCAAAGGAACCACTGTGAAGTTGAAGATATCAAGTCAAGCCATCGACATAAAACAAAGGCACTTGTCGAGAGGGAACTCGATAAATAAATTTGTATTTAGTTTTAATTTTGAATTAGAATTTTTTTCTCAATTTTGTTTTTACTTATTAGATAATTTTGCACCAAATAAGAATCACATCACGTGATGCTATTTTGAGTTCTGATTAATCATCATTTTCAAGATTTTCAGATGGAGGATGCACGCTGATTGGAATGCAACCACATCCAGTGGTTCATATGGCATGAACTTCCCCCTCCATCTCAGATTTAGAGTTTGCTCGGGACAAGCAAATTTCTAAGTTCGGGGTGGAGGGTGGGTGGTACGTATCTTACTTTCCACCATAACCCATCTAATTCGACCTTAAGATTGCATCGTCGCATTTTTTATAAAAAATTCTCAAAAAGTTTAACAATTTTTAAAGTTTTTCAAAGAAATTGAACATATGATGAATTTTTGACACTTCCTGGTTTCATTAAAAGTCACTAACTAACCTGCTATGCATTTTGAATCATTATATCCTCCTTATTCGAAGTAAATCCTCAAAAGGACCACTTTTTGAAACTATCCTTTTGATTGAAATCATTTTGTGAAGCTTATGACTCCTAACATCATGATCTTTATGCAAAAATGACAAGTGTTTGTCAAATGGATAGGGATCAAACACATCGTGCTTCCTAAGTGATCAGTGGAACAATAGCATGGAATCCCCACCGGATCCTCACCAAGTCACTATTTGAGCAGAGTATGATAAAGAGAACAACCTGGTGCACTGAGTTGTAAATCAAGTCGCATTCTGATCTGAACTCTCTTCTACACTTTTTCCATCATCTTCGTACCCCTCCCTCCATAAAAAAGAAACAAAAATAACCAAAATAGTGCCAAACCCTAAGTTTGGGATGGCACACCACTTCCCTCTTTATCCGCTTCTTTCATACCCCTCGCAAATTAATAAGGACGTACCACCAAAAATGCAATCTCGAGTCAAATAGAGGAGAGATTTGCACACAAAAAGATGCCAAAGTGCACACAAAAAGAAATGCAATCTCAAGTCGAATAGAGGAGAGATTCGCACAAAAAAATGCAATAAATGAAATTGCAAAAATAATAAAAATCTCGAGTCGAATAGAGGAGAGATTTATTTCTCCCTTCCATATCACCCTTCACTCCCTTTTCTACCTAAAGGCACAATAAAAGCCTCCACTACCTTGAAATACACCAGTGTCAGATCAGATGCACACTTGTTGTTCTGTGGGTGACTCTAGACTCTTACAAAACTCTTTGACATGCTTTTTGTTGCAAAAAGTGAGGAGGAAGTGATATTGGAAAATGAACTCAGGAACGAAGATATGGTAAGATGTGTTCAATGATCTGAGGAAGTTGAGATGTTGAGTCATACTGAGCAGAAAGAAAACAATCGTGATGTGAAGATGAGGCAATCACACAAATTGAAAGTATTCATTTGGCGACTGTTTCAGATTTTGTGCTACTCGAGGACGAGCAACGTTCAAGTTCGGGGTATTTTGATGAATGCATATTCATCATGGAATTCAATTATTATTTTGGGACATATTCAACTCAATACATTCAATTTCATTTACTAAATAACAAAATGTAAAAAATTACTTAATTGGTCCAATTATCATGATTTTAACTAAATTTATGATAATTTGATGCAGGTCTTGACAAGGTTGAATAATCGTACCATTTTGAGTGGGACCCACCTTTCTCATCCTGGGTTTCAACCATTCGGTCTCACTAAATGGTTTCAACCAAATGGTCTCACCAAACGGTCTCACCCAAATGATTTGCTCTAACAGTCTCAAGACTGTTTGAGCCCAAATGGTCCCAAGACCATTTGAGCCCACACGGTCTCAAGACCAATAGGCCAGCAGAGACCGATTGGAGGCATAACCCAGACCATTTGGATGATCTATTCAAGACCATTTGGAGAAAAGATTAACGCAAGACCATTTGGAATCTGACTCATAACCCAAGCATGTGCAACAAATGATCAAGATCATGAAGTAGAGAACTCGCCACGACTGTTGTGATCAGCCACGCCCGTGCTCCATTACCCTTGCCACGACCGTGTTGTCATGCCACGACCGTGTTGCACAACCATCAGTACCAAAGGTCTCCGCCTGCCACACCCGTGTGAGGCAGCACGGCCGTGGGGTAGTAGCATCACAACGACTGTGTTGTCATGCCACGGCCGTGGCGCACCACCATCAGAGCCCAAGTCTTCACCCGCCACGCTTGTATGAGTCAACACAGCTCTGTGGAAGCAACTTCACCATGACCGTGTTGTCTCACCATGGTCGTGGCATGTCATCTGCACCTCACCTGCTGCTGCAGCACCACCACACCTACTACCTTCAGCCACGCCGCCCTTGCCTTCAACCTCCGTCCCGCAACAACGATGTCGCCTACACTGGCAGCTGCACAATCACTGACCAAGGTCGGTCGAGCACGATCATATGGGCAGGAGTAGCAGACCAGTTGATGCCGAGGTCACGAAGACCGTTTGAGTACTGATCGAAGACCAAATGGAGGTTGGGCATGCAGACCGTTTGCTCTAGCACATGAAGACCGAATGGGCTGCAAAACCGTTTAAAGATCAAGTTATCCAAACCATTTGATACTGGCCACATGAAGACCGAATGGAGGAGAGAAAGATTTCTATCAGACTGTTTGGAGTATTGGCATGTAGCGAACCATTTGCTCCAATAGCATATGAAGCTGAATGAGCTGCCAAACCGTTTGCTCCAGCAACATATGAAGACCGTATGAATCACTCACGTGAAATGCAAAGACCGTTTAAGCATGCAATTACAACAAACCGTTTGGAAAAGTTGCTAAACCGAGACCATTTGATAAAGTACTGGAATTACCAAACCATTTGGATAAGATATTTAGCAACCAAGACCGTATGGACATACAAAGCAAGACCGTTTGGTCATATTTCAGTAAACTGTTTGGGCACATTACTTAGCAAATTGTTTGAAGAGAAAATATCTCCAAGACCGTTTGGACTAGAATCACACCAAAAATGTGAGGACCAGTCCAGTGCCTATAAATAGGACCCCAAGGGTCCTCATTTTGGGACATCAGTTCTGGGACACCGATAGGCTTCCTGTACACAGGTCTGATCTAGATCAGCTCCATCCATGCCAGTTTCACTCCACCTACTTCCCGTGCTACAATCAAGGAGACCAAGAAGAGAAGGAAGATGGAGCGAGAGAGACTGTTCGGTCTGTCTTGGCATCTCCCTTTTCGCATCCAGATCTGCTCCAATACGACATAGAAGACCGCATCATCTTCACTGAGATACAACTACCTTCTGCACCATACTCATGGAGGATTTCTCTCTATTTCTTATTCTTCTTATTTCTTGCATCATGAGCGAGTAGTCCACTTTTGTTGGGGTGTGGGGACTAGCCCCGCTGCCCATGCAATCATGTTCTTTTGTTAAGCTTTCCATGGCAATGTATATAACTTTTCATTTCATTGTTAATCACTATGTTCATAGTTTGATTAATTGCTTGCTTTCATCTTTGTTCTTCCTATGTTGTGAGAACTTCTATATGTAGGATTGAATGTTGTTTAATAGGTTGAATCCCAAACTAGAAATAGAATGGGATTCCTTGAGGTCGTAAGTGTATGATCTGTAAGGGGACGAGCCATCTAGACTTCAGTGATGCTTCTGTGTACCTAACGCATGTATAGGGGGTTCACAGCCTTAGTTGGATTTCATATCTTCTTGTTAATCGTCGATGTTGGCTCATATTTTAACTGCCTTCTTGCTTATTGATTAATGAGGTTGACTCCCAAACTAGAAATAGAATTGGATTTCTTCAAGGTCGTAAGTGTATGATCCACGAGGGGATGAGCCATCTAGCCTTCGATGATGCTTTTGTGTGCCTAACGCATGTATAGGGGGCCCACAAACTTCATTGGATTTCTATATCTTCGGAGTCGTAAGTGGTCTGAATGGTGATGAGACATCTGATGCCTAACGTGATGCTTATGCAAACCTAACGCCCGTATGGAGGGTTTTGCAGCAACTCTATTTGGATCGTTATATCTTGCCTGGATTGTTTGTGTTTGAATGTGTTTGCATGTGTAGTGGTGGTGAAACCCGATACCATCCCAGCGATTCCATATCATTGATCTAAATCCAACTTTAATTCAGCTTTTACTTTCTTGCAAATTAGTTTAATCAAACTCAAATCAACCAATCGTTTTAAACATTAGTCTTAACTCGAACTAGACTAGACTGACAAGGATTCTTAAAAACATTGTCCTTTGGGTTTGATCCTTAACTATACTGCGATAAGACTCGTCTGCTTATGGGTGGTATTATTGCACATTGGTTTTGGTAAAAGCTTGGGGATTTCAACCCCGAGTGAGTTTGTTAGTGCGATAAAATCCCACATCAATTGGTCGCCTATTGGGAGAATTTCCAATCCGGCAGGGACCTACCCCGACCCTATATATAGGGGAGGGTGAACGAAGGAACCAGCACATCCTTTTCCTACCCCAACCTCAGCGGAAGAGAACAAGGAACGATTTTGTGCCCCCAATTATCCCTTTCACCCTGACCTGCACCCCCGTCCCCTTGAAAAACCTCGCCAGAGTCTGACGAGTAGGAGGGAGTCGTGGCGTGTTTGTGGCGATCAATTGCACCCCTAGTCAAGTTTGACGGAGTGAGGCAGAGCTCCCTGACCCCTTGGCACGCTCATAGGTGGACGAGAGCAAGAAGTCAACTCCCAGGTTGACCACGGGAGTCGTTGTGCTTGGGCGCGAGGTAGAAGAAGACCTCGTGGTCAATTACCAACCTGCCCCTCAGTACCTTCAGTCTAGGTAAGGACAATCTTGTCCTTCGCATTCTTTTAATTGCAAAATAGGCACGTGCATCCTTGGTCGTTGGATCCTGAGTGGACCAGCGGACCATGAATCTAATGATCCTCGTTTTTCTGGAAGTTGCTGATAAATCAGTAAAAAGGGTTTTACTTACAAAAATTGTATCTTTTGCTAGAAAACTCGGATGAGGAAAGTTAATACATGAAAATTGATCAGAAAAATACGAGGGATATGGTAAAAATAGTTTGGGAACCTAAATTAGTATATTTTTGCAAAAGTATACATTTTTTATGGAAAAAATATTTATTTGTGGTTAGAACTCCGAATTAAAGATAAAGGATAAATTTAATTTTGTAAATAAGTTAATTCGAGCATGGTTAGCTTGTTTAATGATAAAGATGGATTTTAACCTATTTTGAAGATGAAATTACAAAGTTTAGGGTTCTAAACCTAATATGATGATTAATATGCTTAGAAACCCTAAATAAGAGAAAAACAAAAGAAAAGTACTTATAATCCGAAATTAGGGATTTATGTTGCTAAAAGATGATCTTAGGATCTTTTGTGAAAGAAAGATGAAATAATTAGGGTTTAAAGTAATAAAAATGAAGTGGAACCCTAATTGTGATCAAAACCCTGAAAAGGACTAATAACCCTAGGAAACAACTAGGATTAATAGATCATGATGACATGATTAATGATAGAAAAATTGGATGCCTTTTTCAGGATCAACTTGTGTGTGCTTTCTTGGTTTCTGGATTGGTTGAATTATTTATGCATTCAAGTCATCTTGACAGTTATGTGGTTAATTATGGTTAATCACATTAGTTTCCCGAGGAGTTTCCTGGATGATTCATCGCATTGAATGCAACCTATCAGTTTGGATGTTCATAATTGCAAATTATAAAGTCACTATGATTATCACAAGTATAAATAAGTGTGTATTCTCACACCTACATGCCACCCTGATGGATGATGCAAAAAGGTCAAGCCCAGGAGGGAAGACCAATGGGCACCATGAGAGGTGACCCCAGACACTAAGCTCGGGAATGAGAAGGTGGTCTATGTTGCATGACTAAAGGGCACCATGAGAGGTGACCCTAGGCACCAAGCTCAGGATTGAGAAGGTGGCCTTAAGTCAAACCCTAGAGAGGGTATTCTAGGGTTAGGGCAAAAGTGGTGGAGATTGACACATTGAAAATGTAAATTGATTTGTTAATTACCTTGGTTGTGATAATTAGTTTGTTAGCCATATTTGTGAACTTTTGGTTGTCCCCACATACCGGCATATTCTTATATGCTGACCATCATTTTGTTTCTCGGTATTTTAAGTACAACCCTGAAATGAACAAATAGTAAAATGACACATTGTGAAAATAAGAAATAAAGTTCAAGGAGGATTAGATAGAATAGATCCAAAGCTGTGGATAGAAGTAGATTTCCAAAGTTTTTAAAAGGTATGCAAAATTTTATTTTATACCAGATTTTAGTTTAGTTGGTAGAATTTCTTAATTATTATTGATTAATTGTCAAACCCTTGATCCAGTTCATTGGGATAATGACTATGACCTCTTGGTCTCCCTTAATTGGGGGTTACCGGGAGGCAGGGTCGTTACAATTGGTATCATAGCCCAGGTTCCTCATTTAATCTTTCATAATTATTAAATTTTACAAATTCTATAGAACTGAGGGAGTTATTAGACGATTTTCCGAAAGACAGAAGTATCTAGAAAAGGATCACATCTGGGGACTGGTAATATTTTCCTCCGCACCACTAGTCAGAATACAAGGACTCCCGAATTGTGTCACTGCCTGGCCAATGTCTTAGGATTTGACTCGAAATAAGATACCTTTAGGACTCTCTCATCTTGTTCATCCCTTCTCAACTCAAATTCTATTAAGCATTTTAAGGACTAGGGTTTTCTCTCTCTTATTCACCCTCTTGATGTATGGGTAATCTTGATAAGGTTTAAGGAATCCTCCACCAAATTAATAAAAGATACGTAATTAAGATGTCATCGACATAAGTATAAATAGTTAAATATATACTAAAGGTATGTTTGTGTGCTTATGTAGATGGCTCATACAAAGACTGTGGCTATCCCAGTTTCCACCAATAGTGGTGGGCCTCCCCATAAAGAGAATGGGTCTTCTGAGAAAAGGAAGCAGAACCATGGTGGTGAAACCTCAAAGAAGAGAAAGAGACCTGAAGGAACTACACATGAGGCCCCAACCCTGAACCAATACCCTTCAGCAACCTAGAGCAAGAGGAGGGACCGGGATATGAGGAGCAACATGTGTACGAGGAAGTAGCCCAGATGGAGGAGGACCGGTCTGCTGGTCTGGAATCGACTATGGTAGTACACATTACGGATGCGATATGGATGGAGCAACAGAAATGACTAACTGAAGCTATCCATGCCTTAGCCCTCAGGGACATAGCTAGAGATGAGAATGGCGAGCCACTGCCTGTTCGTCCTCAACTGGGAGCCACCATCTTGGACTTCATCAAGTTGAACATCGAGAAGTTCTGGGGAGAAGATAAATCTGAAGTGGTCGATAAGGCGGAAGCTTGGCTGCTTGCAGTCGAGAATGGATTATGTTTGCTTGAAGTACAACCAAACAAGAAGGTTTTGTTTGCTACTCACCTTTTTGAATGTGCAGCCAAGATATGGTGGGAGAACCATATCACGGGAAGAGACCTAAGCGCAGAAACGATGGTGTGGACCGATTTCAAGACCATCTTCACCACCGGATTCATCCTCGTCTCAGCTAAGAAGGAGAAGTAAAGAGAGTTCACTAACATGACATAAGGAAGCTCGTTAGTTGTAGACTTAGGTCGCAAGTTCCACATCCTGGAACGTTTTGGTCACATGATGGATGAAGAAAGGAGGGTGGACCCCTTCATAGAGCGTCTCCACCCTACCATCAAACCCTCTGTGATGGCTAGTAAGCCAAAGACCTTCTCTGAAGCCTACAACGCCGCCTTAGACATGGAAAGGATAGTGATGCCTGCACAGAATCCCTCCAAAGGATACATGGGTTTCAGTGAAGGAGCTCAAGGGCAGAGGAATGAACACAAGTAGGGACAAGGATGCAACCACAACATAAGAAAGCATGGGCACAAAGGCAAGCCCCATGGTCGCCTTCAGTAGTGTCGCACCTACGGACGGGCACATCCTGGGAAGTGCCATTTTGAGAAGAAGGTGTGTTTCAAATGTCAGCAAGAGGGACACTTCATTGCCAATTGCCCTCAGCCCAAACCAATAGGACCTTTAGGATCATAGCCTGTGGCAGCACAACCAGTAGCTGCAGCACCTCCTGTAGGAGCACCAACCGGAGCACCCCCAACTGGAGAGAGAAGGCAAGCTAAAGTGTTATCCATTGAAAATGAAGAAGCTCAGGCAAATGCTAATAGGCTGATTGAGGGTAATAACCCCTAGAAGTTTTCCTTTTAGTTCAGTAGATCATGTAATAGCTTTCTGATGCGGTATGAACTATGTAGGCATGTTGGAAGTCATGGGACAAAATGTAAAAGCACTCTTTGATTCTGGTTCTACTAATACTTTTATTTGAGAAATCTGGCAACTATGCTTGGTTTGGATATCAAGGATTTGGGTTAGTTTTTGAATGTCACAACCCCAAGTGGTCGTATTTATACCTCTCTTTTGAAAACCCCTATTTTGCCAGTTACGTATCAGAACCATGAGCTTCCCACTGATTTCATCTTTCTCGATATGAATGATTTTGATGTAATCATCGGTATGGATTGGCTTTCCACCTACAGAGCCCAGATTGACTGTAGAGAGAAGAAAATTCTTATTCAGAAGACCATCCATCCACACTTCACCATTCGAGGAAGGAGGGATGTGACAACCAGCCTTTATCTGTCCTCTTTGAAAGCTAAATGGATGCTATCCAAGGGTTGTCGAGCCTACCTAGCCATAGTTATTGTACCTGAGGTTAAGGGGCGATCCTTAGAGGATATAGAGGTGGTTCGGGAGTATGTGGATGTGTTTCCGGATGATCTACCAGGAATTCCCCCTGAGAGGGAGGTAGATTTCCCCATCGAGTTAGCTCTTGGGACTAACCCTATATCTAAGGCACCCTATAGTATGTCCCTTGTAGAGTTGCTTGAGTTAAAAACCCAGTTGCAAGAGTTGTTGGATAAAGGATTTATCCGTCCTAGTGCATCACCTTGGGGAGCATCAGTCCTCTTTGTGAAAAAGAAGGATGGGTTGCTTCGGATGTGTATTGACTATCGGATGATCAACCATGCAACCATTAAGAATAAGTATCCTTTGCCTAGAATAGATGACCTATTTGACCAACTCAAATCATCTTGAGTCTTTTCCAAGATCGATTTCAGGATACTACCAGGTGAGAGTAAGGAGTGAGGATATACCCAAAATGGCTTTTCGAACCCGATATGGTCACTATGAGTTTGTAGTCATGTTGTTTGGATTGTCCAATGCACCTAGTATCTTTATGAACCTCATGAACAATGTGTTCCAGCCTTTCCTTGATTATTTTGTGATAGTGTTCATAGATGACATCTTAGTGTATTTGGATGACCTAGCCCAACACCGTGACCACTTGGGTAGAGTCCTTGATATCCTGAGAAAGCATAAGTTTTTCAGAAAGTTCTTGAAATGTGAGTTTTGGTTAGACCAAGTCATGTTTCTTGGACACATTGTCTCAGGAGGAACAATCGTCATAGATCCAGCCAAAGTATCGAAAGTTCAAGACTGGCCGAAACCAAAGAACCCCTCCGAGATTCATAGCTTCTTGGGATTGGCTCGATACTACCGTTGCTTCATCAAGGATTTCTCAAAGACTGCTTTGCCGATGACCATGTTAACCCAGAAGGATGTGAAGTTTGTGTGGTCTGACATATGTGAAGCTTGCTTCCAGGAGTTGAAGGAGAAGCTGACCACCACCCCGGTGTTGACTCTACCTTCTGGAAATGAGTGTTTCATGATATTCACCGATGCTTCCAAGATGGGACTTGGATGTGTGTTGGAACATAATCAGTACATGGTTGCATATGCTTCCTGATAGCTCAAGCCCAATGAGATGAATTATCCGACACATGACCTAGAGCTAGCTGCTATTATCCATGCCTTGAAGATATGGCAACATTACCTGTACAGTGCTACCTTCGAGATCCTTACCGACCATAAGAGCTTAAAGTATCGGCTAACATAGAGAGACGTGAACCTACGATAGCGACGATGGATGGAGTATATGAAGGATTAGGACTTCATCATCACCTACCATCCTGGTAAGGCGAATGTCATAGCAGATGCTTTGAGTCAGAAACAACTTAAGTGTGCAGTTGTTTTGTCCAGTCCGTGAAAGAGTTTGGAGGAGATGGTGGAGTGGACTCCACAACCACTAGAAGATCGAGTTCGTTTGTCTAAGATTCAATATGAATTATTGAGTGATATTATAGCACCACAGTTAACCAATGAAGAGATAGATAAGATGAAAGGTTTAATGATGAAGCCACATACTCATCTATTTGTGGGAATAGACGGAGGAATCAGGTTTGAGAATCACATATGGGTTCCAGCAGGTTCATCGATAAAGGAATGTATCTTGCAAGAGGCTCATGGATCCAAATACATAGTGCACCCATGAACTACTAAGATGCTCAAGGACTTGCAAAGGTTTTTCTAGTGGCTAGGAATGAAGAAATACATTGTGGCATGTGTGGCCAGCTGTCTTATGTGTGAGATGGTGAAAGTTGAACACCAACGACCCGACGGGCTTTTACAGTCGATAGAGATTCCAGAGTGGAAATGGGAGCATATCACCATAGATTTTGTGGTAGGTCTACCCCAGACCAGGAAAGGTCATGATGCGATATGGGTCGTGGTACATTGTCTTACCAAGTCAGCACACTTCCTTGCCTTAAAGACCACTTCTAAGGCGTCATACCTAGCTGAGTTGTAGATCATAGAGATAGTGTGTTTGCATGGTGTACTTGGATCCATCATCTCTGATAGAGACCCAAAGTTTACTTCCAAGTTGTGGAAGCAAGTTCAAGAGGAACTTAGTACCAGGTTGAAGTTTAGTACCACTTATCACCCCCAGATGGATGGTCAGTCAGAAAGGATAATCCATACGTTAGAAGATCTGTTCATAGCTTGTGTGCTTGATTGGGGTGGCTCATGGGAGTAGTACTTACCTTTAGCTGAGTTTGCCTACAAAAACAGCTACGAAGCCATTATCGGGATGCCTCCATATGAAGCTTTGTACAGGAGACCGTGTCGGTCCCCACTTCACTGGGATGATGTGGGTGAGAGGACTCTGTTGAGGTCATACGAGCTCCAAGTATATGCTGATAAAGTTGCTTTGATCAAGCAAAGGCTGAAGAGAGCCCAGGATCGACAGAAGTCATATGTTGATGCAAAGCGGACTGATGTGCATTTCACTATTGGAGAGCATGTGTTTTTTAAAATATGACCGCTCCGAGCTATAGCTAAGAACAGAGGAAAGTTAAGTCCCCGATATGTGGGTCTATTTGAGGTGTTAGAATGGATTGGTGAAGATGTATATCATTTGGCATTACCCCATCAGTATAGAATGATGCATGATGTGTTTCACATGTCCAACCTGAAGCGATATGTGTGAGATCTGAGCCATGTGCTAAGCATTGAACCTATTGAGCTTCAAGGGAAGTTGACTTATCCTGAGACACCTTTGTAGATTCTATATACCAAGGTGAAAGAGCTCAAATGCAAGAATATAGAGATGGTAAAGGTTCGTTGGAGGCACCATGGAGAGGATGAGGTCACATGGGAGCTAAAGGTAGACATGGAGAAAGCATACCCTGATTTGTTTGTTTGACTATTTGAATTTTGAGGGCAAAATTCCTATAAGGATGGGAGGATGTTATAATCTCAATTTCCTAAGTATGTAATTAAAAGTATAATTCTCTTTTAAATAATAAATGAAATATATTTATTTGATTTGTGATGGATTTCGTGTGAAATGGCCTTGATTGATTGATATTGGGCTTTGTTGGCCATTGAGCCCAATGGAAAAGAAAAGAGAAATAAAAAGGAAAAGGATTTAATTAAATAAAAGGAGAATATGTGAAATAGAAATAGATAAGAGGATAGAGGCAAGTAAATATTCCCCAATATGGGAATTCATGCCTTTAGGTTTTCTTAAGGTCCAAGGGACCCAAAATATCAAGATAATGGAAAAGGGAAAAGAAATACTAATTAATTTTGGATTAAATGAAAGATAACTTGGGAGGGAAGGAAGCCTTCTCATGCTTTAGAATTTGTTTCCCAAATTTCATAAATAGCTAGATAATGTCAAGATGAACTTTCCCTTAAATTTTGAGATAAAAAGGAGCTATGGTTTAGGATATATGATTTTCTAAAAAATATAGCATTATTTTGCAAATAGGAATATATATTTCCTTTTGGTTGATCGTGAGCAAGGAGGATCATTGAATCTTGATCCGATGACTGGCGCTCACCGTCTAAGTCCCACAAGGACTGGGGCTCTGCAAGTTACAAAGGGATTTTCCCTCTCAAGTTTTCTCGCGATCCAGAGAGTGTGCAAGCCTATTGTTGGTTCCTTTGGAATCAGAGGAGGAAACCGAGGAAAACCAACCCTACTTTGTAGGGGATTGGCCGCCTATTGGGAGAATCCCCAATCCGGCAGGGACCTGCCCTGACCCTATATATAGGGGAGGGTGAATGAAGGAACCAACACATCCTTTTGCTACCCCAACATCTGTGGAAGAGTGCAAGGAGCAATTTTGTGCCCTCAATTATCCCTTTCACCCTGACCTGCACCCCCGTCCCCTTGGCAAACCTCGCCGGAGTCCGGTGAGTAGGAGGGAGTCGCGGTGTGTTTGTAGCGATCAATTAGACCCCTAGTCAAGTTCGACGGAGGGAGGCGGAGCTCCCTGACCCCTTGGCACGCTCGTAGGTGGATGAGAGCAAGAAGTCAACTCCCAGGTTGACCATGGGAGTCATTGTGCTCGGGCACGAGGTAGAAGAAGACCTCGTGGTCAATTACCAACCTACCCCTCGGTACCTTCAGTCCAGGTAAGGACAATCTTGTCCTTCGCGTTCTTTTAATTGCAAAATAGGCACGCACATCCCTGGCCGTTGGATCCTGAGTGGATCAGCGGACCACGAATCTAGCGATCCTCATTTTTCTGGAATTTGTTGATAAATAAGTAAAAAGGGTTTTACTTACAAAAATCATATATTTTGCTAGAAAACTCGGATGAGGAAAGTAAATCATGAAAATTGATCAGAAAAATATAAGGGATGCGTTCAAAATAGTTTGGGAACTAAATCAGTATCTTTTTGTAAAAGTATACATTTTTGATGGAAAAAAATATTTATTTGTGGTTAGAAACCCTAATTAAAGATTAAGGATAAATTACTTTTGTAAATAAGTTAATTCGAGCATGGTTAACTTGTTTAATGATAAAGATGGATTTTAACTTGTTTTGAAGATGAAATTGCAAGGTTTATGGTTTTAAACCTAATATGATGATTAATATGCTTAGAAACCCTAAATAAGAGAAAAAGAAAAGAAAAGTACTTATAATCCAAAATTAGGGTTTCATGTTGCTAAAAGATGATCTTAGGATCTTTTGTGAAAGAAAAATGAAATAATTAGTGTTTAAAGTAATAAAAATTAAATGGAACCTTAATTGTGATCAAAACCCTGAAAAGGACTAATAACCCTAGGAAATAACTAGGATTAATAGATCATGATGACATGATTAATGATAGAAAAATTGGATGCCTTTTTCAGGATCAACTTGTGTGTGCTTGCTTGGTTTCTTGATTGGTTGGATTATTTCAGCATTCAAGTCGTCTTGATAGGTATGTGGTTAATTATGGTTAATCACATTAGTTTCCCGAGGAGTTTCCCGGATGATTCATCGCATTGAATGCAACTTATCAGTTTGGATGTTCATCATTGCAAATTATAAAGTCACTATGATTATCAAAATTATAAATAAGTGTGTATTGTCACACCTACATGCCACCCTGATGGATGATGCAAAAAGGTCAAGCCCATGAGGGAAGACCAATGGGCACCATAAGAGGTGACCCCAGACACCAATCTCGGGAATGAAAAGGTGGTTTATGTTGCATGACTAAAGGGCACCATGAGAGGTGACCCTAGGCACCAAGATTAGGATTGAGAAGGTGGCCTTAAGTCAAACCCTAGAGAGGGTATTCCAGGGTTAGGGCAAAAGCGGTGGAGATTGACACATTGAAAACGTAAATTGATTTGTTAATTACCTTGGTTGTGATAATCAGTTTGTTAGCCATATTTGTGAACTTTTGGATATCCCCACATACCGACATATTCTTATATGCTTATCGTCATTTTGTTTGTCGGCATTTTAGGTACAACCCTGAAATGAACAAACAGTTAAGTGACACATTGTGAAAATAAGAAATAAAGTGCAAGGCGGATTAGATAGAATAGATCCAAAGCTGTGGATAGAAGTAGATTTCCAAAGTTTTTAAAAGGTATGCAAAATTTTATTTTATACCAGATTTCAGTTTAGTTGGTAGAATTTCTTAATTATTATTGATTAATTGCCAAACCTTTGATCTGGTTTATTGGGATAACAACTCTAACCTCTTGGTCTCCCTTAATTGGGGGTTACCGGGAGGCGGGGTCGTTACACTTCCCAATCTATTTGAAACGTTCATCACATGTCTCCACATCATGAATATCTTGAATTTATATTTACATTTATGGAAATGTTGTTCCCAAACACTCATGGGTCTTAAAAATCTCTTTTTTATGTACAATCCTTAGTCGTTACCTCAAGGTCTCTAGGGTGTCAACACTTTTGGGGTGATCTGACTCTTATGTATCTAGGGAGTGCCACTCACTTTTACCCCTTAGCTCCATGAACTCATGAAGGTGGCCAACCTCATAACCCATGGGCCTCGGGTAAAGGTAGTTGTTACCTCCCGACCCTATGGTCTTGTGCATCTAGGGAATAGACAACTCCTACTCCCATCGGTCTTATCCCTACCTGAATTGAGTATTGACTTATGATTCTATCATGGTACATATCAAACTTGAAAACTTACCTGAATCTACATCATCTCTATGGGCACTCATGGTCAAACTTACATCCCTTCATGGGAATCATGGCAACCTACCTATCTCAGTCTGGACCCACACAAGTTACCTCCATGGAAACATATATGCATGCCCCTTAGAGATGGTCACACATGGATCTATAGATTCATGTTCATATGATGTACTCTCCACTTAGCTCATCAAGTTCGTATGAGAGACTTCTTTAGGTTACCTTGAACCTAAACAAAAGTTGGTTCTCACCAACATGAAGGGTTTTTCCCCAAGATAGGTGAAAACTATCTCTTGATAGTAACAAAGGTCACAAACGTACTAAGTTCTAGAGTTTACATCATCATGTGCATGCTTATCCCTATCATGCTACTTATACATGTATCTAGCAAGAAGACAACCTACTATGCCACTCTAAGTGCCTTGGTATGCCATACTTGTTCCTTATCCCTCAACATTGGACCAATATCATACATGCATATGTCACAAACCTATGTGTGAGGGGTTCATCAAACTTATACTTTAGTCCAAGGGGTTTCCTTTTCCTCTAAACATGAGGGGGTGCCATGCTCAAATCTATAGGAACTCAACCATTTTTGTGAGCATCAGGTGCACTATGTACAACCACTTCCCCCCCTTAGGTCAAGGAACCCTAAGATCACTCATTATGCATCAGTTGTCCAACCACGAGCCAAACATGCACAAGGTAGGGCATACACTGCCCACCATTCATCCACGTGTACCGCACCCTAGAGTCCTTCACAAGGACAACCAACTTGGTGTGAGACCTCATAACTTGGTATCGTACCTCCCCAGGGTCTAAGGAACTCTCATTTCTATACCTATAAGGTAAGGTAGGCACCTATGACTTCTATACCTCGGTTCAAGAAGCATCTTCCTCCTTCTAGGGTTTGGTTCCTCTAAGGCAACAACAATGCAACAGGCCTCCAAGGAACATGCATGAGGCAACCATAGCCATCAACTCGGGTTCATCTAAAATAGGTCATATCATACCCAACTTCTCATGGTTCATCATGTCTTGGAGTCTAAGTTTCCAACCTTCTTCCTCGGGATCTTGCTCTCTCTCTAGAGCTAACTATGATGAAGTGAGACTTTGACACTTCTAGTTATATACTTGATAAAGACATGATACTAGTCCGTAAAGTGTATTCAGATCATTTGAAGAAACTCCAATTGGTTGGCGAGTTTTGTACAGAATGTAGTTGGATGATAATGGAACTATGAGAAAAGTTTCATTAGATTCCCACACTCCTAGATGGAGATATCTAGGTTTCAAATAGGCCTAATGACGTTTAATTTGATGTGCTTGGGACCAATATTTCACATTTAGAAATATAGGCTATAATCAATCAGATGTTTGTTATGCGCACACCTATTTTGGTTTTTGGTTGAATTGGCCTTAGTTAAAAGTTGCGTATTTCTTTTTTGGAGAAAGGAAATGGTGGCCTTTGGATGCCGATCGTGAGGTGGAGACTTGTTGTCTTTTGCTTTGGCACAACAGAAGTAGTGGGACAAAACCCGTCGTACAAGCCTGGATGCATCACGGCCACGATCTCTGAACATGGGCAGAGAGGTGAGACTAAGTGGAATTGCCCTCTACACATCGAGACCTGTCAGGTGATAAGTCATGTAAGGCTAGGAAACAAGGAACCAGGACCAACACTCTCTCTAGTGTCCCCATCGTCAGTGCCATGAGCAGAAACAGAAGGAAGGTGAAGGAGTTGCATCTTCCCCTACTTTCTCCACTGCAGTTACAGAAGAATGGAGAAGCTGGGAGTCCGGGAGATGCTTTGAGTGCAGATGGAAGGAGATCTCGCTGCCTTAGAAGAGGATGAGAGGAGAATGAAAGGGAGGCCCGTCACATGCCGGCGTTCAGGCCACGGTGAGTGCAGACAGGCGGACAGAGTGGACCTTCCATGAAGCCAGACACCGTTGGTGATCGCGAGCCAACTGCTAAAGGTTTCAGAGATGGAGGCAATGTTCTAGCCCCGCCCAAGCAGCAAAGTCAAGAGGTTGGAGCAAGCCCTTCACGGCGACGCTGGATGCAGGAAGAGCCCAACGACAATGTCGGAACCTCGCCAGTGGCGAGCCTGAGCAGACCGGAGATTGGAGCATCACAACGGCAGCGCTCGAGAGCAGATTGGCAGTGCTCGAGAGAAGATCGGTGGCGCTTGAGAGCAGATGAGTGCCAGCGCTTGCGTCCACGAAGAGGAGCACGTTGGCTCTGTTAGTTGCTCGTCGGGAGCAGCCTGGAGGGAGGCGCTAGAGGCGGCGAGCCTGTCCAGTGGTCGCTAGCTGGAGCAGACCTGGCCACGACGGCGCCCAGGTCGAGCAAGAGGTGAACGACAGCCAGAAGTGCGGCTCACGCTGGAGTAGGTGAGAAGAAGAGGAGGAGATCGCCGCATGCTTCTTGTCGGAGAGGAGCATGGGCTCCCGCAGGCGTCGTGCGGCAACGAGAACAGACGCACGCGGAGTCTGCGCCGTGTGATGGAGAGAAAGAGAAGGGGAGCAGACTGGTCTGGACTCCCACTCAACCAGACGGATCGGGTCCAATCCCAGACCAACCCGAACCGGCCAGAACCCAGTAAGGCAAAGAAGAGCTGCGCAACCCTAAAGTGGACACGTGGCGGCGCGTTATTGACCCAAAAAGGTAAACAATCCAGTAAATGCCCAGTTCTTATATAAATCATTGAAAATAGCTCCGATGTCCGAAAAATACAAATAATATACCGAAATTCTCAGAAAAATGCGTAGAACAACCTGGAACAATAATATCAGGCTTTTGATGCAGTAATATCAGTGATAATATGTAAGATATGAAATGTTGATATGATGGATGATAAATATCAAACGATATTCTAAAATTATGATAAAATATTAGTAAGTCCATAATTATGTATAGAATCCATCTGATGTCAGTAATCATGATGTTGATGTACGAAATTACATAATTTTCTTAGAATGTCTATTTAGGGATAATAACCCTAAATAAAATGCAATAAATGCACACATGTTCAATAAATGATGAAATTCACAGAGTAAGCTCATATCAGTATATGAAATCTTATTTTAATTATGAGATCATAAAGATGAACAGAATCCATGTTATATGAAGATGAATCTTAATACATGTCATGAAACCCTAATCTAGGTTAATGATGTAACCTAGGGCTAATTAATGTGCACAAAAATGATATGGAAGCTAATGTTCAGATTATGTATCCTAATCTGGAATATAACATTAGTAACATAAATCTCACATAAGGATGAAGATAATACAAGTAATGATGAGAATATCATAATGAAATAAGCAAACCCTAATATGATCACGATTAGGGTTAAGATGATATGTAAGATGATGAGAACCTAATGATGGTAGATATGATCTTATCTTAATCAGGGTTGACCAAGGATATAGTTGATATCAGGAATATGTGGTGATTAAGTTTATCTCTTGATCAAGGTACGCCATTACCTCTTTCTTGGCTTATTATACAATATGCTTGTGTTATATAGTAGTAAAGACTTGGCATATGGTATTGATTGAAATGATTGTTCTTATATACAATGTTGTTTGAGCTTTTCATACTTATTATTATGAACACATCAAACATAATATATCTATTCCATTATATGAAAGCACTAACTCTTTGGTAGTGTGCTTGGAAGTGACCTAACTCTTTGGTAGTGGTCACATTGTACATATGACCTAACTCTTTGGTAGTGGTCTGACCAAACTCTTTGGTAGTGGTCACCTTGTACAAATGATCTAACTCTTTGGTAGTGATCATAAAGGCCTTGAGATATAATGGAAAATAAGCTTAAAATATGTGTTCTCTTTTGTTAATGAATACCCTTGTGCAAGTATATGCTCTTCTTATATTCTTCTGTTACTGCCAAGTATTAGTTTTATCTTATTGCCAAGATATGATGAGAGGTATATAAAAGACACGTAGGCGTACTCAGTACAATATTCAGGAAATATTGTGCTGACGTGTACCGCATGTAACCTTTTGTTTAGGTTGTTGTTATGCTCTTGAAGATCCATGATATTTGAGAGTTGTGTGGCGAGCTGATGTACAGGTGGACATGTTGTCTTAAGATCCTGTTGTTTAGCTGTAGCACATGTATATGTATAAGTTTGCTGTCCAATATGTAATATCAAATGTTGTAACAATTCATGTTGTAATTATATGTTGAATGGTGAACATGTGTTGTGGTTTGTTTATTGTTCATGTATATGTGCTATTGATTGTTTCCTTATGACTTCCTCTGATTTTCTTCTTCTTAGCCTCGTGTGGGATGTTTAAATTGGGATTCTCGCTGAGGTGAGGGTTTCAATTTGGACGTCGCACATCCGATTAAGTTTTAGAAAATCCGGGGATGTCACAGGTGGTATCAGAGCATGAACAATAGCAAAGCCTAACATTTGCTCATTATGCAACTCAAAAACTAAAGAACCTTAAACCTTAATAATCTTTAGGGTTAGATTAGTCATCTTTTAGAGACTAGATCTGACCTAGCTTCTAGGTTAGCACCTAGATGTCTGAGAACTAGGTCTAGACTGGTGCTTGTTGAGTAGCAAGTCCTTAGATGTCGTTCTTTCCTTATAGTGCAGCGGTATGGGACGTTGCATTATTTGGAGATGGCATGCACCAAGGGAAGAGAAACCCTAGACATATTGCGAACGTTTTCTAGAGTAGCTACACTAGTCTACCCCTTGTTCTCACCCTTTTCACTAGTTTTCATGGCACTGTACTCTCTACAATGTGTGGGACACTCGTTTTCTGGATTTGGTTTTTGATTCCAATCGGATCGAACCTTGATAGTTTTCTCTGACGCATGTTATATCGGAGAAAAACTATATAATATTTTGATATGTATATGTATTACAAAAATGTGTCCCCACACATGTACGAGTAGGAGGTGGTCATGCAACCTAAGTGAAAGTGAATGACATCAGTCTAGAAGAGAGAGTAGTTCTAGATTAGATGTCTAGAGCCTTGTTGGAATATGTGATAGATGATATAAGTTTGATGATATGATGTAGGTATTATATAGATGATATAAGATGGTTTATGATGATATATGTTTGTCTTTGAGGACTTGAGTTCAGATTTGAGGCTTTGAGATAAGTTTTGATGATGCAAGTATGCATTCTTTTATGAGATAAGATATGTTAAGTTAAGACAGGTTGTGAGTCAGCAAGAGCCTCAATCTCTTTTACAAAGGAGGACCTCTAGTGTCGGGACCAGTTTCGGGGTTAACTCCAGAGAGAGTGAGACCCATTGGGAGAAGGTCAGAGAACCTAAACTCCAAGATATGAGAATTCTGAGAATATGTGTTATGATATGTCATAAACTAGAATACTCCTGAGTGATTGAGTTGAGTCGCTTTATGCATGATTCCTATAGATTTTGTTGAACCCTAGATGTCCTTGGGAGGACCAAACCCTAGAGATAGAGAGAGGCTGGTTATATGTGCATGTGAACATGAATATGAGTGCCTACCATCTGGGTGAAGGAGAGAGCCCAAGACCCTGGAGGAGGTAGCTATCTTAGTTTCTATGAAGCCTCATGCTCGGGTTGGTGGTTCCCATATAGGAATCTAGTGGTGTGTATATAAGAGAAAGAGAGTTGAGAAATAGTTTTCACAGGTATAGATCTGAGAAGAGAATGTCATAGCATGTTTTGGTTTGTGCTTATGTGGCTAGAGCTTGTAAAGTTATTGCTAGTACCAATGAGGTAGACCCAGAAACCCTAAATCAAGGAGGGAAGACAAAGTATATGCATATGAGATACTCATAGAGTTGAGTTAGCTCAGAGAGACTGAGCATAAAACTACCCTCATAATATGGGTCAGGATAACCTCAGTTGGACTAGGTGAGGTTTTGATATATGTTTGATTAGCCACTCACATAAGTTTGTTTAGCACAACCATGATATAATATATGTAAGGATGTGATCTAATCTCGAGACGTGATATATAGACATGATATGATGGAAACCTAGAGATGGTTTAATAAATATCGATGCATAAATGGTTAACCATATACATGAATAATGATGATAATGTGATAATGTTGGTAAATCTTGTGATGAAATCAATAGTAAACGTTGAAATATATTATGAGTAGTGAAACAAAATCATATGAATGAAACATGTTACATGAGGTGTTAATCTTAGTGCTTAATAAAGATGAAAAATATAATTTGACAGCTAGCACAACATAATGATTATAACACCTTGATATGATCTAGATGGATAAAGTGGGATTAACTTTAGTTAACTCCCTCCTAAAGGCATATGTTAATGTTAAACATGTCCTAATAATATCTCAATAGAATGCTGATGACACCTTGATGTATGGGTTAACGTTAGTAACTCCTTTTTGAACATGGTAATACGATGTTTGAAACTATAATGCATGGGTAAAGATAAGAATGCAACCCTAACGTATGAAGTATGTCATGATATAATATGAGTTTCTAAAACCTTGTTTCAATCCCGATGGAGTGTTTGTGCACCAAGATAGTTGTAAACCCCCCCCCCCCTAATAGTGCTTTGGATACATGGTTTTAGGTTTTCCCTAGAAGTATGAGTATGGTTTACTTTCGAGGACGAAAGTTCTTTTAAGATGTATATGATGTGACAAAGTCAGTTTTATGGATTAATTTCGAGGACGAAATTTCTTTTAAGATGTGTAGGATGTGATGAAGTGAGACTTTGACACTTCTAGTTATATACTTGATAAAGACATGATACTAGTCCGTAAAGTGTATTCAGATCATTTGAAGAAACTCCAATTGGTTGGCGAGTTTTGTACGGAATGTAGTTGGATGATAATGGAACTATGAGAAAAGTTTCATTAGATTCCCACACTCCTAGATGGAGATATCTAGGTTTCAAATAGGCCTAATGACGTTTAATTTGATGTGCTTGGGACCAATATTTCACATTTAGAAATATAGGCTATAATCAATCAGATGTTTGTTATGCGCACACCTATTTTGGTTTTTGGTTGAATTGGCCTTAGTTAAAAGTTGTGTATTTCTTTTTTGGAGAAAGGAAATGGTGGCCTTTGGATGTCGATCGTGAGGTGGAGACTTGTTGTCTTTTGCTTTGGCACAACAGAAGTAGTGGGACAAAACCCGTCGTGCATGCCTGGATGCATCACGGCCACGATCTCTGAACATGGGCGGAGAGGTGAGACTAAGTGGAATTGCCCTCTACACATCGAGACCAGACAAGTGATAAGTCTTGTAAGGCTAGGAAACAAGGAACCAGGACCGACACTCTCTCCAGTGTCCCCATCGTCAGTGCCATGAGCAGAAACAGAAGGAAGGTGAAGGAGTTGCATCTTCCCCTACTTTCTCCACTGTAGTTACAGAAGAATGGAGAAGCTGGGAGTCCGGGAGATGCTTTGAGTGCAGATGGAAGGAGATCTCGCTGCCTTAGAAGAGGATGAGAGGAGAATGAAAGGGAGGCCCGTCACTTGCCGGCGTTCAGGCCACGGTGAGTGCAGACAGGTCAGACGGAGTGGACCTTCCATGAAGCCAGACACCGCTGGTGATCGCGAGCCAACTGCTAAAGGTTTCAGAGATGGAGGCAATGTTCTAGCCCCGCCCAAGCAGCAAAGTCAAGAGGTTGGATCAAGCCCTTCACGGCGACGCTGGATGCACGAAGAGCCCAACAACAACGCCGGAACCTCGCCGGTGGCGAGCCGTAGCAGACCAGAGATTGGAGCATCACAACGGCAGCGCTCGAGAGCAGATTGGCAGTGCTCGAGAGAAGATCGGTGGCGCTTGAGAGCAGATGAGCACCAGCGCTTGCGTCCACGAAGAGGATCATGTTGGCTCTGTTAGTTGCTCGTCGGGAGCAGCCTAGAGGGAGGCGCTAGAGGCGGCGAGCCTGTCCAGTGGTCGGTAGCTGGAGCAGACCTGGCCACGACGGCGCCCAGGTCGAGCAAGAGGTGGACGACAGCCAGAAGTGCGTCTCGCACTGGAGTAGGTGAGAAGAAGAGGAGGAGATCGCCGCATGCTTCTTGCCGGAGAGGAGCATGGGCTCCCGCAGGCGTCGTGCGGCGCCGAGAACAGACGCACGCGGAGTCTGCACCGTGTGATGGATAGAAAGAGAAGGGGAGCAGACTGGTATGGACTCCCACTCAACCAGACGGATCAGGTCCAATCCCAGACCAACCCGAACCGGCCAGAACCCAGTAAGGCAAAGAAGAGTTGCGCAACCCTAAAGTGGACACGTGGTGGCGCGTTTTTGGCCCAAAAAGGTAAACAATCCAGTAAATGCCCAGTTCTTATATAAATCATAGAAAATAGCTCCGATGTCCGAAAAATACAAATAATATACCGAAATTCTCAGAAAAATGCGTAGAACAACCTGGAACAATAATATCAGGCTTTTGATGCAGTAATATCAGTGATAATATGTAAGATATGAAATGCTGATATGATGGATAATAAATATCAAACGATGTTCTAAAATTATGGTAAAATATTAGTAAGTCCATAATTATGTATAGAATCCATCTGATGTTAGTAATCATGATGTTGATGTACGAAATTACATAATTTTCTTAGAATGTCTATTTAGGGATAATAACCCTAAATAAAATGCAATAAATGCACACATGTTCAATAAATGATGAAATTCACAGAGTAAGCTCATATCAGTATATGAAATCTCATTTTAATTATGAGATCATAAAGATGAACATAATCCATGTTATATGAAGATGAATCTTAATACATGTCATGAAACCCTAATCTAGGTTAATGATGTAACCTAGGGCTAATTAATGTGCACAAAAATGATATGGAAGATAATGTTCAGATTATGTATCCTAATCTGGAATATAACATCAGTAACATAAATATCACATAAGGATGAAGATAATACAAGTAATGATGAGAATATCATAATGAGATAAGAAAACCCTAATATGATCACGATTAGGGTTAAGATGATATGTAAGATGATGAGAACCTAATGATGGTACATATGATCTTATCTTAATCAGGGTTGACCAAGGATATAGTTGATATCAAGAATATGTGGTGATTAAGTTTATCTCTTGATCAAGGTACGCCATTACCTCTTGCTTGGCTTATTATACAATATGCTTGTGTTATATAGTAGTAAAGACTTGGCATATGGTATTGATTGAAATGATTGTTCTTATATACTATGTTGTTTGATCTTTTCATACTTATTGTTATGAACACATCAAACATAATATATCTGTTCCATTATATGAAAGCACTGACTCTTTGGTAGTGTGCTTGGAAGTCACCTAACTCTTTGGTAGTGGTCACATTGTACATATGACCTAACTCTTTGGTAGTGGTCTGACCTAACTCTTTGGTAGTGGTCACCTTGTACAAATGATCTAACTCTTTGGTAGTGATCATAAAGGCCTTGAGATATAATGGAAAATAAGCTTAAAATATGTGTTCTCTTTTGTTAATGAATACCCTTGTGCAAGTATATTCTTTTCTTATATTCTTCTGTTACTGCCAAGTATTAGTTTTATCTTATTGCCAAGATATGATGAGAGGTATATAAAAGACACGTAGGCGTACTCAGTATAATATTCAGGAAATATTGTGCTCACGTGTACCGCATGTAACCTTTTGTTTAGGTTGTGGTAATGCTCTTGAAGATCCATGATAGTTGAGAGTTGTGTGGCGAGCTGATGTACAGGTGGACCTGTTGTCTTAAGATCCTGTTGTTTAGCTGTAGCACATGTATATGTATAAGTTTGTTGTCCAATACGTAATATCAAATGTTGTAACAATTTATGTTGTAATTATATGTTGAATGGTGAACATGTGTTGTGGTTTGTTTATTGTTCATGTATATGTGCTACTGATTATTTCCTTATGACTTCCTCTGATTTTCTTCTTCTTAGCCTCGCGTGGGATGTTTAAATTGGGATTCTCGCTGAGGTGAGGGTTTCAATTTGGACGTCGCACATCCGATTAAGTTTTAGAAAATCCGGGGACGTCACACTAACCCTACAATGGATCTCACCACTGTAGGTTCCTTCTTAGAGGATGGGTCAAGCTCTTAATGATACATGTATACAGCTATCTGAGTGAAATGTATGATCCACAACCTATGTCTATCCCAGATTCCCTAGAGCTCGACATGCTCATCTCATAGGCTATCTGCCATACCCTTATGGCCTTGGTATCAACCTACTGCCAGCATTGCTACTATCCACCTCTACGTAGGTGTGTGCCTCCTCTCTGCTCTTACATGCCCATAAGGTTTTTCTATATGGTCACCACTATCCTCCATGAATAGGGAGATACTCCTCACCCTTAACATGGTCACCACTATCCTCCAAAAAGAGGGAGCTACTCCTCACCCTTAATAGGAACGACCACCCAAGGTCGGCTTACCAAAAACACTAGGTCAAACCTAGCTCATACTTCTCATGGGTACTTAAAACCTATATTCATATCAACCCACATACATACCTGCATGGTCGACTATGATATCCAACTCATCTTGTCACATTTTTCTCTAACAACCACTTAGGGTTAGGGTTAGCATCATCCTCAGAGGATGCATCAGGTCTCTACCTCCTCCTGGAAGCCTCTGCCTCCAAGGCTCACTCTCTCCTCATTCTCCTAACAAGAAGGTCTAACCTCAGTGCTCTCCTAAGGGCACGAAAACACATGCCATGCAACCTTAGCATGTAATTAATCTTTAGTTTAAACTTAAAAACTTATGTCCATGACATCTTGTTTACATGATTTTCATTGATTTAGTGGAGGATTCCTTAATCCTTATCATACTTACCCTGACCTCAAGAGGGTGGGGAAGAGAGAGAAAAACCCTAAACCTTTGAACCTTAATTGAATTAGGGTTGAGAAGGGACGAAATAGTTGAAAGAGTCCTAAAGGTATCTTAATTCGAGTCAAGACCTCAGACTCTGGCCAGGCAGTCACATCGCATCCGGGAGTCCTCATGACCGACTATCGGGGCAGAAGAAAATATTGCAAGCCCCCAGATCGTGATCCTTTTCTAGACACCTTCGTCATCAGAAAATCCTCTAATAACTCCCTTGTCTCTATAGAGTTTGTAAAATTTAATAATTATTAAGGATTAAATGAGAAACCATTGGCTCTGATACCAATTGTAATGACCCCACCTCCTGGTAACTCCCAATCAAGGGAGACCAAGAGGTCAGAGATGCTATTCCAATATTTCAAGATCCATGGTTTGACATTTAATAAAAAATAATTATCAAATTCTACTATTACTAAACTGAAAAGCTGGAATAAAATAAAGATTTTTGCATACCTTGTAAAATTCGGGTCTAGACTTCTATCCATAGAACAAGTCTATCTAACTAATCATCCTTGAACAATTAATTGTATCTTCACAAATTTTGATGTCTTGTTTGTCCATTTTCAGATATCACCTAAAACGTGGACAAAAAAAATGTTAGTTAGTATATTGCTATACTGGTATGTGGGGGACAATCACAATATCACAAATAGTTTCTAACAACCTAATTATAGCAAATAATTGATTAACAATCCAAGTTACGCTTTCAAAGTGACTTCTCAACCGCTTTTTCCCTAAACCATGTATTACCCTCTCTTAGGGTTTTGTCCTTGCACGGGATATAAGGCCACCTTCTCCATCCTGAGCTTGGTGACTGGGGTCACCTCTCGAGGTGCCCAATGGTCTTCCCTCTGGGTCTTGACCAAATCAGACCATCCCTCTGGGGCTTGGTCTTGCAACATATATCAGGGTGGCATGTAGGTTCGAGAAGCACATCCATATTTAATTGTGATATTCATAGGTACTTTACAGGATTGCAAAATTGAACATCCAACAAGTTAGGTTGTAATCAATCGAGAAACACTCGGGAAATGCCGTGAAACTAAAGGTGATTATTCACAAAGTAACCATATACATGTTTTGGAGATCTCAAAGAAGCAATATATCTAAAACCAACTAGATGTCCAATCAAGAAAGCCAATCAATCAATCAAGCAAACATTGATCCTAAAAACATGTATAATGTCTAATTATCACAAACATATCCCAAACAACTCCCTATTGACTTGGGACACCTTTCTAAGGTTTCTAGATCTCATTAGGAATCATTGTGACTTCTTAGATCAATTTCTTAAACTTTATCCTTTTTAGGTCAACAAACCCTAAAACTACTTTTCTATTCATTAAAATCCAAATTACACAAATTATCCACAATAAGTATCTTTTATACTGAAATTAACTTTATAACATCATATCTCTATCTTACTCATGGATTTTCACAATTAAAACTATTAAAATTCATAATTATCAAAACCAGGGTTTCTAAGTCCATTAAATGCATTTTTGTCAACATGGAATCCTTAATTAAGCCAATTATGTAAAAAGATAATCTTTTTAGATCCAATTCACACTTTATTAACAATAGGTTAATATTGGTTTAAGTTATCCAAAGAACATCATTAAATCCAACTATCATCCAATCTAAGGGTTTTTCATTAATTAAATAATTAAAGATGATAACTTTATGTACTTTTCAAATTGTAAGCGTATTTAGGCCTCAATTATATTTTTATTGCACTCCTTGCATTTTTCTAAGCATGATCCATATATTATTTATTGTAATATGAGTTACCAATAATTAGTTATCAATTTTACAAAATAACTCACCTTTCTGCCAATCGCTGGCCACCACATCAGCAACCAGCTTCATTTCCCTTTTTCATGTGTATAATTCATAGCCAATCACGTGTGGCCCTCTCAACGACTTGCTCCAATAGTGTCAGGGTCATAAACATATACAGAAGACAGTTTCACCCTTTCTTTCCTTCGCAAATGTCAGGGGCAAGGAGGTCTTTTCCACCTATTGCATCTTCAACCTCGTGATCCCTATCTTCCGTGAGCAAATCCCGACCATGGTTAATCAGACCATTGACTTCATGCTCTCGTACTCCAAACTACAAGGTGACTGTGCGTCCACCTTCTCTAGACTCTGGCGGAATTGCTCGTACTCCCAATTCTTCTGGGGGTGTGCTGGACTGTCGGGGCAAGGAGAGTGCTTTTCGGTGAGGTGTCTAGACCGAGGTAGGGGTGAAGACCAGCATTCAATGCAAAATTGTTTGCATGGTCATGATCGCAAAGAGCAATAGGGTCTCTCAGAGGCATTTGTGTCTCTGTTGGGGGTCAACGACCCTCTTTTTATAGGTGGAATGTCACAGAACTGACCTCCCTCCATGGTAGTTTGGGAGAACCTTCTAGGAGCAATGAAATCCTAAGAAATCTAGGGTTAAACAACTTAGACTGGTCTCCCAAAGTCGTTGGATCTGTTTCCAATGCGTGAGATGGATCAGAGAGAGGGAGGGGTGTCGTAGAAGAAATTGGGAACTGCTACCCGACTTGCCTGTTCAGGTGCAAGGAGAACGATGACCATGGTCCCTTGGATTAAAAATCCACAACTCTGATTAACCCATCATCTCCCAGAGTATTTCAATTAGGATTGTTAAATCGTGACATTTATTGATTTCCACTCTCTCTAGTAAACTTTGAAAATTCATATATCCCAAGCCACATGTCCAATTATTACCAAATTTTAAAGGAAAGTCCTTGATGACTTAATCTACCTTTTTGCCAAGTTTGGGACTCAAACTCGAAAGGATAAAGGTCTTTTCGTTACATGCAAGTTAACACTTATTAAGGCATATTTTATGCATATTTTCTCTCTCTATTTCTTTAATATCATTTATTTGGATTCATTTTAACATTCAAAATCATGTAGACTCGAAATCTCATCCATGATGATTTCATTATCAATATTTTCACATATTTCTTATCTTTTCCTCATTATCTTAAATTTCCTTCTTAAGAATGCATTATTTGATTTCTTCTTTTCCTTTTTAATCATCTTGGACTCATTAACATATTATGATCCATGAAATCACATGCACAAAGTAAATATTGCAAAGGGAATCCATTCAATACATATAATTCATACCATTCCCATAATCACACATTCACTGGGAAAATTGCATTTCCCACCATATGAACCCAAAAATTGGGGTTGTAATAATATTAGTTGACACTTGTTAAATTCATGATGTATTTTTTGAATTTTGCTTTGGATCTTATTGTTTGAGGTTTGAGAATGGTTTAATATTAGAATGGTTTGATGAAAGTAGTTCATACTACTTTTCATGCCCCAAGTTTCATGTATTTAGTGAGTTCAATTTTCATGCATTGTGTACACAATTATTTTGTAACTTGTTAAAAAATTTAATCTGTCTTTTTACTATCCGTTGGACTAATCAATGGTAATTCATGTATATATCACAAAGTTTGGTTCATATGGAACCAATCCAAGACACATCGTCAACAAAATAACTCAAAACTTTTGAGTCAAAACTTTATATGTAGAAGCACAACATGCACCTTCAGGTGCATGACATGCACTCATCTCGAAGATAATTTAATGTTCTCCCAATTTTGTGGTCGACATGTACTTGGATGTGAACATTCTGCACCATCCCAAAAGTCACAGACACACACAAATCCATCCCAAATGTCACATACATACACAAATCCATTGCAGACAACATGACATCAGTAGCAGCTCCTATGGTAATCAATTCCATACATGACTTGACTAGTTAATGGAATAAAATTCAAATTATTAGTTAATTCCCACAACCTCATGCACGTCATATACCTTCCCAAGCACAATGTTCTAGAAAATTTCGACCCTGACCTTTGTCAATTAGCATGGTGTACGACTGAACCACTACGTAAGGTGAAAAAATATAAAAATCTAGAGGATGATTATTGAAGGACATATTTCATTTGGTCTATCAAAACTTAGAATAAATGAGTAGATGCAACTCAATATGCAAATACCCTAAAGAAAAGGATGAAGGAAGAATACAAAAGGCTTGGAGGATATTTCATGTAGGATTGAAGAATAAATCTACTACAGAGGATAATTCCTCTACGCTTGTGGTATCTCATTTCTTTTCTTCTCATGTTCTATTTTCTTCTACTTACTCCATGTATATCATTATTTCTATAATGTTAAACCTTGTTTGCATCACCATTCATTATGGTGTAACCTCCCTTTTTTTGGTTCCTAAATGACACCTATTAGTCATCTGATGAATAACAATCTTTAATATTATGAAACTTTCTCTTATCAGTTTCCCTTTCTTAATTGCTTAAAAGAATCGATGGCCATGGTTTTCTATGTCCCCAAATTCATACCTTGTCAGATTTATGATCTTAGTGGATCAAAATTAGAGCTCTACATTGTATTGCATGAATGTACGCAAAGAACCTTACATGCTATAGATCCTTGTTTGTTTAATGAAGGTGGAGTTATAATTCTCTTTGGAGTTATCCATGAGATCTTAATCTCTTAACCTACAATAATGACTTGAGAGATGAGTAACCTATCCACCTAGGTGATTAATAGATGAGAATAAGTAATCCTATTATCTCATGAGATGTGTAAAAGAGAGAGAATAAAATCAATTTTGTGTAATTGGTATAGCATGTGACTATTGGTATGCATGCCCGAAGAGCCAATCATATGATGATTGTATTGGGACATCATGCACTTGATGTCATAAGATTAAAGGTAATTTTGTATGTTATGTTTGTTTTAGTCATCAGATGATGACACAAATATCATAGATGTCTAAAGAATGTTATTACTCGATGACATATATCTTCAAGTGAGGACTTGAATAATGAGATTATATGCATAATAAGAGTGCATACAATTTTTTTATGTCCCTAGTCGGATGTTATTCTAGAAGCAAAATATAAAACAACAATACATAAGACTAGAATGTGTTGCTTGATGAGATAGTCTCCTTAGTCATGATATTGGATATCAAGTCAAACACATAGGTACTTGCTAGAGAACAGTGTGCCATATAGATCCACCTTGAGAATGGTACATGGAAACCATGGAATGGTTGTCAAAATTATCTCTCAAAGTGATAGTGGCATTGTGGTTCTTACACATGAAGTTGTGACATTCATCACATATAATTTAATGAACTTTGACACCATCCAACTTGACCTTGAATAATGGTTTCTGTAAAGGTGGTGCTCGAGTACGTTGTGACATGTGGATTTTAACTGTGAGTGATTTAGATGGTATTTTTCTCTCCTCTAGGAGTTGATATCCTAACCACTTGATAAGAGAGACCAAAATGCATATTACCATACTCATGTGAGTCAATATGTGATATGTGAGCTCGTGTGCATCTCAAACATTCTTCTCTAGTTCAAGGAACATAGATTGAATGTTAAGAGGATGATGATTCCATGCCTCATGTTCAATCTAGGTATTAGAGTTAAAGGAACTAAAGGATCACGATAACATTGATCACATATGTAGGTTGAAGTTGTTCTCAAACTTTCCAATTACTTGGGTAGCAATGATGGGTTTCTAGATAGCACAAATTTCTTATGATGCCATAAGTTGTTTATGAACATTCATTGCCAACATAATTTGGGATCTGTAAGGTCACACAGATAGGCTGCATTGGGAAAAGGAGTTTACTGATGGATAAGATTCAAGTTGATTACTAAAATTTTTAGGTAATCAATCTGAATAATACATGTTATCAATCAACTGACTAGAATGTCCAATCGACTGATAGGAGTGTCTATTTTCCCAATATGAGGCCACTTAACCGACTAGAAAGTCCAGTCAATCAATTGGATTATATTTGATTCAGATTGACCAATTTGACTAGGTCAAAGAAATATTCAAATGACCAGTTTGACTGGGTCAAACAATTAATGATAGGTGTAATGACGCCCTTTAGTCTTTGAATTAAAAATCAATGCTTTTGCTCCACTAACCAAGCCAATTGATTGATTAGAATGTCTAATAGACTGAATGGTTGTGCGCAACCATCGTCTAGTCAAGAAAAGTGACCTTTTGTCTCTTGGGGGTTCCAGAAACCCTAGCCAATACACTCCTATATAAGGAGGGGGTGTCCAAGGCTCTCAAAATACTTCTATCCTCACAATTGTGGTGGCATGAGATTTGGAGAAGTCTTATCCAAGATAGGGAGAGACAATAAGGCAGAAGGAAGTTGACGGTAACACATTGACAAATAAAAGGGTTGCACCTTCCTGCCAACTCAAGCATGACATGGAGTTTCTGATGGTCCTCTTGTACTATGTAGAGGCATGGAAGTTTTGCTTCTATGCTAGGAGGATGTTGTAAACTTTCATATGTGGTTACTACACTAGGAGGATGTCATCGACCTCCATCCATCTATTTCTTAAAAAGGAAGCACATATCTGTGCAAGGATAGTCACTGGACTTTCTCCAGAACAAGGTATATCTTCCACCCTCTTTCTAGATACATCATTGTTGATGCAATCTACTAGTTAGAAAATGTGGCAGAAATATTTGTTTCCATTGCCGTCTTTGTATTCATATTTCCCTACAATGATATTAAAGTTCGATCAATTTATGGTCTACAAGATTTAAATCATTATGATCAGATTTTGTTTTATTGCTTATTTTGTTTCATATGATGCACTACTACAGAACCTGCCTTTAGCGTCGGTTTTTTAACCCCCTTTGGCGACAGTTTTCAAGCGACGCCTATGTGGGTGCTGCTAAAGGTCGAACACTTCGGCGTCGGTTTTCTAACTGAGGCCTATATGATATATAGGCGTCAGTTATATATAGTTGGCTGACGTCTATAGGGTTCGCGCCACAAAAAAGGGCACCAGACGACACGGACGTGCTTCGCTGCACGGCCGTGTATAGTACTATAGGCGTCGGTTAACAACTGAACAACCGACGCCATACTCCCAGATGACACGGCTGTGTTTAGTACTATAGGCGTCGGTTTTATACGAATAAGCGACTCCTTTTGCACCACGGTCGTGCTTTCCTGCACGGTCGGGTTATTTGTCATATTAGGCGTCGGTTTTTATCTAATAACCGATGCTATAGGCCTTTGATGACGGTTAACTATAAATAATCGACGCCTATACTTTAATTTTTTTTTCTTATCAGTTTGCAGGCCTGTTGTGGCTGGTCAGCAGGATGAGAACCTAGAGTTCAGTTTTCTAAACTGCAGGTTTACGACATCCATTGATATCAGCCTACAAACATGCCACAAACCTGCAAAATCAACAAATATTTTTTCACACAAGTAGATACATTCAGACATCAATTCAATTATCACATTCACACATGTAGAAACATTCAAATACATGTAGAAACATTCATACATGTATAAACATTCAGAAATATTCATTTACAAAATATCATTCAGCATCGCTATCAGCATCCCAATTATATCTTACAATTGCCACTGCTTGTATGGCTTTTGCCCATTCTTCTCTTACTTCATTTAATTCTTCCATCGTATATGGAGCATGTACATTTTTTAAGTGTTTACCTATAGTTTGGTCAGTTTTAAACACCTGCAAAGAGAATGATGTATATATAAGTAATAATATAAAAATAAGATTGATATATTTCATACTAACTAATGAGACTATATATAATAACTCATGTATGGTATTAATATCCAATGCGGCATGTCGGATAATCATCTGCATAAATCGCATCACATAGTATGCGCATGCCCAGCCGTTGTCTTGTGTAGCGCACTATAAATTGAAACATACAAAATATTAAAAAATACAACTAAGCACAGTTCACATAAATAATATATACATTGGAGTCGGGAACTTACTTTTACGTTCTCCCAAATTATTGGCTGGTTCTTTCTCCTTGGGACATTTCCTCCAGCATTTTTGAATGCATCTAAACCCTTACATGTTAATGTAACACAGTAAATTGCATAATTAAATAGTAATGTAATAACAGATGTTAACAGATATAAAAATGAAATATTTCTCACCAGAATAATGGCATTTTCAATATGTGTCCAATTTTAGTGTTCAATGTACTTCCCGCAGGATCTAGATAATAAACAGTGAACGTCTCGGGGACAATAAATAGTAACTCCCAATGTCTACCTCAAGAGGTAAAAAAGTTAAAAATTAATAACTCAAAATGCACAATAAAAATGGAATTTTCTTAAGTCCAAATTATAAATAAAGTAAACTTACTTGACATTGAATGGAGCTATTATTATCGTCTTCTTTTGCTGACCAAAAATTGTAAAAGCATCTATATAGTATTGTTGAACACTATCAGGGTCTTTAGCTACCATACTAATCAATGATGGAATCAAAAAACCCACATGATCAAATGTAAATTGTTTGCATTGATCTTTGACTTAGTAGCTGCAAAACATGTATTACATATGCATTAATATATAAGAAACCAGATCATTGGATCTTATACAAGGTATATGTATGTATAAACAAGATGTCACCTTATCCATGTCTCTATCATTGATGTATTCAGCCAATCATACATAAACAGCTCAATAATATCTTGTATAAATAAAGAGCTATCGTATGATTGACCTGCATAATCTGCTTCTAAAGAAACAATTATAGGGCAATGTATATTATGTGCCCGTAGCCAACATGACATTCCCCTACAAGCAGGACCTAACAGGTATTTTAGGTTAGTTGGAACCCAACTTGGTAATGCAGGAAGTGGAGGTGGAGGCCTAGGTGCTTCGGGTGTCTTCTTTTTAACCTGTATATATAATTTCAGATCGGTTGACCTCATATATACACATTAACAATCTAAAGTAATGTAAATTTATCCCACAATATCACCCCGCCTTCTGCCTCACCAAGTGTATCAATATCTGGGTGGGCATATGGCAATGCAGCTTCCCTCCAATCGGGTAATACACATATCGGGCTCACACAAACGTAGCCTTGCGGTATTGGAGTCCCATGAAACGTTGGCCCAGGAAGGGACTGGTAAGCCTGCGCCTCTGCAACAACATAGTCTTGCATTCTTAAGCGGCATGTCTTCAATGCCTACAAATTTATGTAAAGAAGGTTATACATATATACATATCATCTTGAAAACATATCATCTTGAAAAGACTAGCTACAATGTCATAAACAATACTTACAGCATATGTGCTAGGCGATGGGTCTCCAGGATTACTCACAGTCTGTGCATCAGGAGAAGTGTGGGTCGCCATAGGAAGATTGGAAGCCTAAGATGCCTGCCACCGCACTATTTCTTCCTTGACCTTCTCAACAACTATATCATTGACCTTCTTAGCAACTATATCCTCGACTCTCTTATTCTCCTATACATGGATAAAAGTTACATTAGCTTTTTATTATTGAATTCCCTTTTGCAGTAACATTCTAAAAATAGAATAGGTTACCTCTTCTTGTGAAAGTCCCTCTCTGGGTTTGCACTGCGATGGCCCAAAGAATGCTTTGATGCCCACACCAGCGCCTGCACCCCTAACACATCCAGGATGCTCTGGGTTACCCTGAGCAACTGTCAATTCATCCCTTGTGCCCTGAGGGATGAACGTGCCTTGTTTCCTCTGCTCGTGCAGCTCCCGCTAATCACCATCAACAGAAATTGGTAAGTTAACACCACAAATAATCAATATTCAAACGATTGCTCTAAGAGTTGTATTTTACCATTTTCGCAGCCGCCTCAGTAGTTACGGCCTTCTTTATTTCACCCTTCTTGTTTTTTCTCCCAGCTATCCAGATATCATGGTGAGGCATGGGTGTGGCAGACTCCTGAGTAGCAGCAGACTCCTGAGTAGCCGCAGACTCCGCCTGTAGTCTTTGGCGAATGCTTGCATAGCCCTTTGGACCCATAGTGTGGTCATGCACATTCAATGCACGCCTTGCTTTTTGCGCGTCACTGAGGGCCTAGTTATTATGCACATTAATGATTTGGTTAGTAGCACTAAATGTTAATCTTGAATAGGTGAATACAATGTATATTAATTAAATTGGGAGTGACGCCTAATACCTTGAATTCTTCAGATTTTCTTGAAGCAACAAAATTGTCCCAATCTTCTTTGTCCAAGAAGTTCCACTGCTCAAGGGATGACTTCTTCTTCTTATTACCATCTTTTATGTATTCTTTGTTCAGATTTGTCCTACAGTTCCTAAGCATATTTCCAGCGCATTGCATCACGCTTTTACGATGCAACTTCTCATCCAATGCAAATAGATTCTGTAAAATATAATTCTTATTAACTAGTATCCAAAAATAGAATTGCAAATAATATAATTTGTAATCTACAAAATAGAATTGCAAATAATAATAACTCACGCATAAATCCTTCCATATCAAGTCTTTCTTCCCCTGAGGAACTTTATGCCAATTATCATACTTAACACCATAATGGCTTCGAGTGACACACCCAAGATAGTTTACAAAATTATTGCGGTTCACTCCAATTGCATTTCCTCCATTATCAAACTCCACAACCAATTTGGATCCACTGCCACTCAGCGCTATTAACTTCTTCAACAGAGTGATGCCCCTTTTCTTGTTAAGTGTTTGGTGTTGCGCATCAAGTTGCTCCAGTGCTTCAGTGGGTACCTGTGCATCATCAACCTAAAATTTGACAAGAATAAACACACTGAATTAGCGCAATATAGAAATATGGGATATATGACATAACTAGAAGATAATGAATTTTATAGAAATACAGGATATTTTTTTAGAACTTACATTGGTATCCTCGCCATGCTTGTCATGGATAGAATTCTCATCATGGACTTCATGCTCATCATGGACATCATGCTCATCATGGTCAGCCATCTGAAAATGTCATTGAAAAGGCAAACATTTAGCATTTGTATTAACTAGAAAAAGGCAAACATTTAGCATTTGTATTAACCAAAAAAGGCAAACATTTAGCATTTCTATTAACTAGAAAAAGGCAAACATTTAGCATTTGTATTAACCAGAAAAAGGCAAACATTTAGCATTTGTATTAACTAGAAAAAGGCAAACATTTAGCATTTGTATTAACTAGAAAAAGGCAAACATTTAGCATTTGTATTAACTAGAAGATAATGAAAAATCAAATCTGAAAATGATATTGATATTAAAAAAGAAAACATTTAGCTTCAATAAAAAAATATAAACATACATGTCTCTAAAATTGTGATCTTTTATCAATTAACAATCCTTCATTGTGATCTCCACGCACATATAAGTCATCATTAGCTTCAATATTTTGTGGAGTTGGCAACCCAACTGAGAATGGACTGGAGTCATCATACTTATCATAGTACTCTTCTTCATCTATAGGATCTTTAATGAACTGTCTTTTACCATGAAGAACAACCGACCATTTATCATTTGCATGATCATTGATATAGAATATTTGTTTCGCCTGTGATGCCAATATGAATGGTTCACCCTTCTTGTCAATCCTTTCAAAGTTCACCAAAGTGAAACCCAATTCATCCACTATAACTCCTTTGGTGTTATCAACCCAATTACATTTAAAGAGTAGAATTCTAAAATCTATGTAGTCAAACTCCCATATGTCTTCAATGACACCGTAATATGACATTTTAGCTTCACGTGGACTCTTATCCTTTGCACATGCAAAATACATAGTCGACGCTTGAAGAGTGACCCCACTGTTTTGGACGACACTCTTATCATCTTGGCACTTTGTGTAATATGTGAACCCATTAATGTCAAACCCTTCATAAGACATAACATTCAGTTTTGGTTTAAAGGCGAGGCATTTGATAGTTTTTGTAATATCATTTGGTGTTTGAGATAGTTGATGTAAGACTTTATCTTCAAACCACTTAGTAAAGTATTATTATGCTCTCTAGAAAGCCACATTGAACTTGCTAGAGGATGTTGTCTCTTGATGAAATTGGTATGTTCCTCGGTATAAACACTCACTTCGTCCATGTTGTGTAAAATATACAAGTGAGCTTGTTCCAACTGCTCACGGCTGATGACTTTCACCCTTGATCCCAAAATTCATTTGCCCTCCTCAATATTCTTGTCATTAACATGAGTGTTATTACCACTCAGAAAGTCATTGCAAAAATCCATAACCTCTCTCGCCACATAACCTTCAATAATACTCCCTTCAGGCCGATAACGGTTTTGAACATCACCTTTAAAAATGCTCATGTATCGTTCAAAGGGATACATCCAATGCAAGAAAACTGGTCCCAACATTTTCACTTTCCTAGTCAAGTGGACAACAAGATGTACCATGATATCAAAGAACGAAGGAGGGAAATACATCTCAAGCTAACATAGGGTAACAACCACTTCTCTTTGCAAATTATCGAGAGTATCAGGGTCAATTACTTTGCTGCATAGACTGTTGAAAAAGAAACAAAGTCTGGTGATTGCAAACCTTACATGCTTCAGCAATATAGATCGAATTGCCACGGGCAATATTTGTTGCATTAGAGTGTGACAATCATGAGATTTAAGACCTATCAACTTCAGATCTTTCATTGATACCAATCTACGGATGTTGGATGAGTAACCATGTGGCACCTTAACATTTACCAAGCATTCACAAAAAGCTTTCTTCTCCTTTCTAGACAACGTGTAACAAGCGGGAGGTAAGTATGTTCTTTTATTACCCATTTCACATAATTCTGTTAATTCTGACCTTATTCCCATTTCACGTAGGTCCAGTCTGTATTTTATCCCATCTTTAGTCTTACCTGGTATATTTAACAGAGTACCAATGATGCTATCACAGAAATTTTTCTCAACGTGCATTACATCGATACAATGCCTGACTGTCAAAGAACTCCAATAAGGAAGATCCCAAAATATTGACATCTTCTTGAATGAAGAACTGTCACTCCGTGTGGCCATACTACATTGTGATTTCTTACCAAATTCATTGACAATGTCTTTTACTCTTTCATAAACAACATCCCCTGGTATAGGTTTAGGTGCACTCCATTCATCATTCCATCCATTGAATGCTTTGCACTTCCTACAATACAGATGGAATTTTGAAAGAAACCTTCAATGAAAAAGATATACAGTCTTTCCACCATGTTTTAGTCTTATTGAATCAGTGTTTTCTTCACAGATAGGACACGCTTTAGCTCCTTTGACACTGTATCCAGACAAATTCCCATATGCTGGAAAGTCATTAATAGTGCAAAACAACATAGCGTGCAAACGAAATGTCTCTCTTCCTGAAGCATCATAGGTCATCACACCTTCAGCCCAAAGTTTCTTTAAGTCATCAATCAGAGGTTCAAGATAAACATCGATATCATTTCCGGGTTGTTTAGGGCCCGATATCAACAACGACAGCATAACATACTTATTTTTCATACACAAACTGGGAGGAAGATTGTATATAACAAGCATGACTGGCCAAGTGCTATGTTGGCTGCTCAATGTCCCGTATGAATTCATCCCATCTGTACAAAGCCCAAGTCTTAAATTCCTATCTTCTTCACCAAATTTGGGGTACAATAGATCAATCTTCTTCCACTGTGGGGAATCAGACGCATGTCGTAGGATCCCATCATTATTTTTCTTAACATCTGCATGCCACCTCAAATTCTTCGCATCTTTCAAATTTGCAAACAAGCGTTGAAACTGTGATATTATAGGTAGATACCACAACACCTTGGAAGGAGAACCAGTTTTGGACTCCCCCGAAGTCGTCAATTTATACCGCGACGCACCACATTTTGGACAATCTTTCAAATCTACATAGTCCTTTTGAAATAATACACAATCATTCGGGCATGCGTGTATCTTCTTGGCCTCCATTCCCATTGGGCACAACATTTTCTTTACCCAGTATGTTGAGATTGGCAGCTCATTTCCTTCAGGAAGCATTTCTTTCAACAAAGTCAACAATTTAGTGAAGCTTTTGTCACTCCATCTATTGTTAGCTTTCAACTTATACAATCTCAACACAGCGCTAAGCTTCGTAAACTTAGCACAACATGTGTATAACGGTATCTCAGCATCATGCACAATGTTTCTAAAGATAGGAGGTGGATCGGTGTGCTCTACCCTACAACTATCCAGCATCGCATCAATGATGTCTACTGGAACTGGTTCGTTCACATCTATGTCATCCGAGGCAATTTCTTCTTCCACCCAAGCACTGCTATCGACATCTACTGGTTTTGAGTTTGAAATCTCTCCATGCCAGTGCCATTCTATATAGCCTTGTACAATCCCGTTGCACATGACATGACTTTTGATTTCCTCACCAGTGTTGACTTTCAAGTTGTTACCGCAATGCCTACATGGACAGTAGAACCTATCTGTAGCTTTTTTCCTTTGTTCCTCGACAAATCTAACAAACTGATCAAGACCAGATATAAACTCTGGGGTGCAGCGATTGCGAATGGACATCCATGATCTATCCATTCTATGATCAAAGAGAAACCAAGTATATATTAGGAAAAGATTAGGGTATACACTTACATCCTATCCAAGATTTACTCCAACAAACACATGTGATGTCATTCTTATATATAATAAATGTGTACCACCTATCCCATCCTTGAACACCTAATCTCACTAGTAAGTGTATAATGTGTATTGGGTTTTTGAGAAAATTTCGGCAGCATTTCCCCGTTGTTCTCTAAGTACATATGTACTTAGAGAACAAACGGGAAAATGCTGCCGAAATTTTCTCAAAAACCCAATACACATTATACACTTACATCCTAAGTGAGATTAGGTGTTCAAGAACAGTCCCAAACTGGGGACTATCCAAGATTTACTCCTAATGAGTAAATCTTGGACGGGTTTCTAGGCCAACAAACACAATAATAGATATCTACAATGAAGTCGGACTCCATACAAACAATATATAATTTAGTGATAGTTCATTCTAATTTATACCAATTTAAAAGTAATATAAAGAACAATGATTGTTCACTTTCTAGGCCAACAAACACATGTGATGTCATTCTTATATATAATAAATGTGTACCACCTATCCCATCCTTGAACACCTAATCTCACTAGTAAGTGTATAATGTGTATTGGGTTTTTAAGAAAATTTCGGCAGCATTTCCCCGCTGTTCTCTAAGTACATATGTACTTAGAGAACAAACGGGGAAATGCTACCGAAATTTTCTCGAAAACCCAATACACATTATACACTTACATCCTAAGTGAGATTAGGTGTTCAAGAATAGTCCCAAACCGGGGACTATCCAAGATTTACTCCTAATGAGTAAATCTTGGACGGGTTTCTAGGCCAACAAACACAATAATAGATATGTACATGTTAGGGTTTCATCACAATTGATGTTAGGGTTTCATCAATTTAGGGTTTAATCAAATCAAATTAGGATGCTAGAATGGACAAGTTTAAATCTTATTTCAACATGCATCAAAATTTACTGAATTAGATCAAGCATTAGGATTAGAAGCACAAATATACGCAAGCAAAAGATTTTTTTCGTATCCTAGAATTTACATAAAGCATTACATATAGATTTATTCATATCCTTACCAACAGCAAACACGGTTGTGGTTGTGTTGGCCTACCACGACCGTGCTGCCCAGCACGGACGTGGTAGGCCAACATAGCCAGAGTCGTGTTTGTTGCATGTAGGTAAAACGCTTGGGAGAAAGGCTACAGCTAATACCTGGAGAGCAGGCCGAAGCTAGGCGGCGCGGCGGGCGTGAGCAGGGAGGAAGGAGCGGGCGGCGCCGGTGACGCAGGACGAAGCTAGGGTGGCGGCGACGCAGGACGAAGCTAGGGCGGCTGTGGAGACACAGGATGAAGCTAGGTGGCAGGTGGCGGTGACGACGCAAAGCAGCAGCACCTTCGGCGGCGACGGCGAGGCGAGGCGAGGAAGCACAGGCAGCGTCAACGACAGGCGAGAACCAGCAGGAAGCTAGCGAGCGATCGAGCAGCAGCTAGCGGGTTGTAAAGGCGTCGGTTATCAAATACAAACGACACCTAAAGTTTTCGGCGTTAGTTGATAGTAAAACGCCGACGCCCAACTAGACAACCTTTACACTAAATTTTTTGGCGGGAACCATTATCGGTGTTGGTTATCGAAGGATAACTGACACTGAAAGTGGGATGTTTCGCACAAATTTTCATTTTAAATAGGCGTTGGTGAATTGTTAAAAAACTGACGATGTAGGTGACCTAAAATTTTTTCGCTCGAAAATTGGATTTCGCAGGCGATTTTAGGCGTCGGTCTGTTATAACCAGTCGACGTTGTCGTGTCTGGCTGGTCTTCAAATATAGATGTCGGTTTGCATAAATAACCGATGTCTAATATTATAGGCGTCGGTTTTCCTAAATAACCGACGCCCAGAAAAGCGACATTGAACGATGTTTCTGTAGTAGTGATGGGAATGTTTATATGGTTAATGTGTATATCTGATTAAATTCCACATAATCTAGAGAATGTCTTGTGGATCATATATATATATATATATATATATATATATATATATATATATATATATATATATATATATATATATATATATATAGTGTGTGTGTGTGTGTGTGTGTGTGTGTGCAAGTCATGTGTGTTTCCCTGTAATAATTTTAATAGTGGATCTATACTGGTTGTGCAATATAAATGCAATACCAATTGGGTGCTTGTGTGGTTGGATCGTTCAATTCCTAGCCTATAAATTTGGTTTCCACACCTAGCCTTCCTCTTTCTTTTCCAAATGTATATAATATGTAAACCCCTATGCTCCCCTCAAATGTAACTCGAGGTATTCACATTACATAATGTAATAAATAGATAAGATTAGCATTGGTTTCCATTTATGGGAAGAGGCATTCTGATCAAGAGAGTCGATCGACTAGAAGTCAAGTCGATTAATCAAAGGATTGGAGGAGCCAGCTAATCAGAGGTGTTAGTCGATCGAACAGAGGCCTAACCAACCAACTTCTTGAGCCAAGGCTAATTGACTGGATGATGAATACCATCCAATCAATAGGAGGTTCAACTGATCAATTGGAAGAGTCTAGTCGACTAACCGACCTATTTCCAACACACAACTATTCTAATACAAGTTTCTACACATGATGTATGACCTTAAGTGGATAGTAATTCTTTATGGATCCACATAATAGCATTATTATGTCCATAACTATTGCTTGCATGTTTTTGATTGCATGTTCTATTTCTGGATATAGTATGTATATGATACATATTATAAATATGTGGTGATTGGATATGTATATTTATTTATAAATAAAATCCCTCAATCCATATTAAGTCTTAGATTCTTTGTGTAAGTAGCATAGGTGAAAAGCTTGTTTGAATAAGTGTAGGTTATGTGAAAGCATGCTACATCGTCCATCTCTTAGAAGTGTGATGGTAGATATATAGGTTTTTCCAAAGAAGGGTGCATAGTCTATCGTGTTGGCTTTTGGTTTTTCCAAAGTAGGGTGCAAAGTTTATCGTGTTGTCTTTTGGGTCAAGATTAACTAGGTGACCTTAATGGGATTAAGTTCCTAGAAGCATACAGATGGGATATGACCAAGATTTCTGCATACTATCTATCCAGTAGTTGTATTAGATGAAATTGGGAAATGTTTCCTACCTAAATAGTCATGTTGTAGGTGACCAACCAAAGCTGACTCGTGACTTGATAAAATATAGATCTTGGACCAATATAAGATTGTATGTTGTAACATTTGCAAGTTAATATAGAGGGTTACGAGTTTGAACAAAAACTAGGAGAGATAGTTAATTAAATGCCTAATTAAGTTCCTCAATATTATCAAATCAAATCAAAAGTGTTTTGACAAATGCAAATTTTCTTTTGTCAAAATAAATGGAAACCACCCACTCTTTTTTATTGTAGTTGGTCGTTGAGAAGGATTTGAATGGAAACAACTTCCATGATTGGTTTAGGAATTTGAGAATTGTTCTCATTCATGAGCCCAAACTTTATTTCCCAGAACACCCAGATCCAGATGAACCCCTTCCCAATGTGCCTAAGGCTGAAAGGGATGCTTACAAGAAGAATTTCAATGATGATGCAGACAACAAATGCCTGATGTGATGCTCTATGAACTATGAGTGGTAGAGACAACATGAAAACATGAACATTCTCAAGATGGTGACACATCTTAAGAAGATATACTAGGATCAGGCTAGGAAAGAGAGATATGATGTATCAAAGACGATGTTTAAGTGTAATATGGTAGAAGGAGATCTAGTAGGGCCCCATGTGCTGAGATTGATATGATACGTGGAAAACATAGAGACAAAGGGATTTCTGTTAGGCCAAGATTTGGTCATAGATGTGATTGTACTATCATTTTCTGAATCATATATCAATTTTTCATGAACTATAACATGAATAATTTTGCTAATTTGTTGTCTAAATTTCTTGGCATGTTGAGAACTTCCAAGATTCAAATGAGGAGGGACAATCCTAGATCTGTGATGATGATCGACAAAGATAAGGGAGAAGTCCAAGGGTAATGGTAAGGACAAGAAGAGTTCTAAGGCCACCTAGAAACCCAAGTTCTCTCTTAAAGAATAGGGATGAGTGAGTAAGGAAGGGAACTTCCACCACTATCACCAGCCTGGACACTAGAAAAGGAATTTCCTTGTTTACATACATGAACTCAGAAAGAAGAAGTAAGGGATGAAAATCCCACTTCAGGTATACATGTTATTGAGATCAATATGTCTACTTAATCATCTTAGGTATTGGATATTGAATGAGTATCTCACACATGTTACATGTGCACAATCTGAGAAGAAGTAAGCAAGATAAGGTGGAACTACGTCAAGCTAGAGTTACTTCCACTGTGGTGGAACCTATCATTTATCTATGTGGTATTGTAATAGAATTAGATAAATGTTATTATATGCCTACCATTAATAGACACATCATTGTTGTATCTTGTTTGGACAAGAGTGTAATCAAATTTCATAGTGATGAATGATCGATAGGATCTTTTATGGAAGTGTTATGATCTGTACTCATTACTTTTATAGATTAGTTACTAAATGAATCAATGATTCAAGCAGAACATATATATGGCATTGTCATTTAGGGCACATAAATGAGAAACACATTTATAGACTCCATAAAGATGGTTATCTAGACTCTTTTGGTTTTGAACTAATATAGACATGCGAGTCTTGTTTATAGTGTAATATGACAAAAATGTTTCACTAGAAATAGTGAGAGAGTGGGTGATCTATTGGGACTCGTACATAGTGATGTATATGGACTTTTTAGAAAAAATTCTAGAGGTAGTTACTAGTATTTAAGAACTTCTATTAGGTCATTGTAGAGAATACTTGAACCAAGAGTTTGAGGACCTTCTACAAGACTGTAGTATTGTTCAACAATGAACTCTACCTAAAACATAATGATGTATTGGAAAGAAGGAATTGTACCCTATTGGAAATTGTGTGATCATTGATCAGTCCATTTTATCTTACAAGTTTCTTTTTGGGACATGCTTTACACTTGACAGTGTTCAAAAGATACCATATGAGATACAGAATGGAAAGTGTGCTAATAAGTATATTATGAAGATTTGGGGATGTGAAGCTTATGTGATAAAAACGTTTCCTAAAAATCTTAGTTCCTCGATCATATAAATATTATTTTGTTGGATATTCTAGGGAAGCCAAGGGATACTATTTGTATAACCCATCCGACAACAAAGTATTTGTTGTCAGGGAAGTTGATTTCTTGGAAAAGAATTTATTTCCAAAGGAATCAGTGGGAAAAAAGTACAACTCAAAGAAGTTTGAAGCCAAAAATAAAAAATGGAATGTGTAGAGGTACTAAACGAATAAGGAGAGTCAGAAATTATTTTGGAATCTAAAGTTCCTCATGTAACACATGAACCTCATAGATCTAGTAGGACACACCTTGAGCCAGAAAGATTTGTATATCTTGTGACTCAAGAAGGCGATAAGATATTCAAAAATGGTGAGCCAACAATTTACCTAGAAGCTATTGAGGGACCAGATTCTGAGAAATGGCTTGAGGCCATGATATCTAAGATGGAATCCATGTACACAAATAAGGTATGGACTTTTCTGGATCCACCAGAAGGTGTAAAACCTATTGGGTGCAAATGGGTCTTCAAGAAGAAGACCAATATGGATGGTAATGTACAAACTTATTAATGTAGATTGGTTGCAAAGGGTTTCAAACAAGTTCAAGTAGTTGAGCATGACAAAATCTTTTCACCAGTTTCCATGGTTAAATTCATCAGGATCATGCTTTCCATTTTAGCTGATTATGACTATAAAAGGTTTGTAAGATATAAAGGTCAATCTATTAATTAATGAAAGAATCTTAGAGATGGAATGTTTGACTTGACGAAGCACTAAAAGAGTTTGGTTAAGTCAAAATGAAGACAAACCCTATATTTACAAGAAAGTTAGTGGGAGCATAATTGTACTCCTTATATTGATGGGGAATGACATGCCTACCCACAAATAGTAAAGACCTTGCTGGGAAGTACCTTCTCTACAAAGGATTTAGGTGAAACATCCTATATATTAGGAATTAAGATTTATAGAGATAGATCTAAAAGTCTTTTTAGATACCAAGTACACACATTGACAAGGTGGTGAAAAGGTTCAGCATGCAGGAATCAAGGAGAGGAAATTTGCATATGACCCATGGAATTAGTCTCCCTAAAGACTGGTGTCCTAATTCTTGTGAAGAAAATGAATGCATGTGTAAGATGCCATATGTGTCCACAATTGAATCTGTCATGTATGCAATATTATTTACTCATCCTATTATCTCGGTGGTTTGGACATGATAAGAAAATATCAGTCAGATCCCATTTGAGGTCACTGGACTACCATGAGGAACATCCTTAAGTACTTAAGAAGTAGTAAGGATCAATACCTTGTTTATGGTGATAAGAAAGAGTTGGGTGTAAAGGATTACACTAATGCAATCTTCAAAATTGACAAAGATAATTATCGAACACACCAATTTTTTCTTTGGCATTAAAATAGAACTGTAAGCAAGAAAAGTTCTGAGCAAGATTTCGTTGTTGATTCTACAATAGAAGCTGAGTACCTTGTTTCTTTGAGCACAACAGTGTTCATTGGAGGAACTTGGGGTGGTTCCAACCATTGATGATGTAGTAGAAATACCATGACAACAATGAATCTATTAGATACGCTAAGAAGCCCAGATAGCATAGTGTGACATTTCCATTTCATAGGAGAGATCATATAGAAAGGAGATGGGAAGATTTGCAAAGTACCGACAAGAAGCAATTGTTGCTAACCTACTGAAAAAAGCACTTTCGCAGTCGAAACATGATGGTAATTTTAAGATCACTTGGAAGTAGAGTCGTAGCTGATTAGATCTAGGTGCAAGTGAGATTCTGTTGCTATGTATGCTAAGAGAGGCAATCATATGATGTGCAACATACGAAAATCCACTATGTATCTCTTTGTGCTCTTTTTCAATAAGATTTGTACTTAATTTTCATTCCTTATGTCTTTAGAGTTGAATTAATGGAATTATGATGGTTATTGGATAAATATTTCCCATACATTCTTAATAAAGGGTTTTATGCACAAATACCTCAGTAGAAACCTAAGTAATGGGCCTGAAGTGCAAATGTCCACTTAGGTAATAAAAATAGTGATGAAATTAGTGCTAGAACTTTCTAGGACTTTTTAGAATAGGGAAAAGAAAAGAAATTCCAAAATATACATAAAGGAGATGATAAATGCTATAAATAGGATAAAAGGAGATAAAGTGGAATGTATTTCCAAAAATCTCAATTAAGTGAACCCACAAGATAATTTGATACACAAATTCATTCTTGGACTAAAAGTTACTTAAGGGCCAAGTATCACCCAATGTGGAAAATATTAAGATATATAAAAGCCTTTATGAAAGGAAAATAGGAAATAAGCCAAGAAAGAGAAATAAAATATCTAATTTCTAAAATTGGAAAGCTAACTCCAAATTCATAATCTAGGAATAAAAATAAGCCTTTGGGCAAGTTTTCAATTAAATTGAATAATACTTGGATAACGTGAAAAAGTAGGTGAGAGAGTGTGTAGAACCTTCATTTTAAGAATTAATTATATAAATGGCACAAACATGACTAAATGATAGTAAAATAGTATCCAAGACATTAAGTGGGACATATGGGTGAAATTTGAGCATATTTGGATAAGCATAGAGTCACAAATGTAGGAGGAAAGAGAAAATTAGTTTTGAATTATTTAACCCATTAAAAGTCCTCAAAAGGCAAAACTAATTCCATATTCAGATTCTAAACCTCAAAATTAATTAGGGTGTCAATTTTTATTAAATTTGAAGATTTTTTTGAGCCCTCAAAAGAAGAGAGAGAAATTCATTAAATAATGTGTATATCACTTTATTCAATTTATAATACAATTAGAAATATATGTCACACGCCTAATATAACTTATGCATGTGATCCAACGGCTCAGATGGCCTCATGGATCGATTGTATGGTAGTCAATTTAACTCCTACCTCGGTCTGGATTAGGAAAGAGGGAGGAAGTTTTTGATTTTTTGTTTGGCATTTTCTTGATCTACACTCAACTAAATCAAATGATTTTTGGTTCTATGAATTCCTCTCGAGTTTCTGCATCCAACTATCCCAAAATTTTCATGATATGGTGAAGGTTTGAGAAACCCCCATAGTCAGTCGCAACCTACCTTTCACCACGGGTACCAAAACCCTACTACATACCCCCTTGCCTATAAATATCCACACCCTAAGCACCCCCATCGTCTTTGCAACTCAATGCACTAGCCAATTTGATTTTTCATCACTGTCTTGACCCTCAAAGAGCCACCAAAGATGAAAAGCTTGTGGAAGTTCTCTTGCCCTCCACACATCATCTCCGATGAAATTAGAGGTACCATCTTGTTCAATTTCTTGCGTTCTTCGTTTTGAGTACTTGTGTGTCGAGTTTGGTTAATTATAGACAAATTGCCCAATTCTCATGAACGTCGACCGAGCTTCTTTGTGAGTGGGTCACATGAGCAAGGAGGAAGAATGCCTCCTATTATTTTACACTTATTCCCTCGATCGATTCTGTTCGCCTTTGTTTTCGCTCATGGGTAGTACTGTCTATTCGCTTATCCTTCCGCGTTTGATCGATCTTTGACCCAGGCACCACTTTGGCAGCCAGCAGGCACTGGTCGTTGACTTGGACCATGGTGATTGGGCCAAGAAGTGGGCCCAACCTCTTCTCTCTCTCGCTCTCTATGTTTTTAAATCAAAAATTTATTTTTCTAATTTTATGATTTGTCAAACTTAAATAATTCATAACTATTAATTCCCTAGGCCAAAATTAAAAATAAAATATGTTCTAGAATAAAAAAAAGATTATCTATCTAATAAAAATAAATTTGATTACTAAAAATATTATTGGTTTTGTGTTTTTCAAAGAAAGTATTTTTGGGGATGATTTAATTAACTAAAATCACTAAAAATAACCCTAAAAGTCCATATCTTCAAAATACATAATATTATATGTTATTTTGATTAAAAAAAAACCCTAACTAAAATAGTGGTGATGTTTTCAAGACCTAAATTGGTGGTTTGTAGAAAAATTTGACAACTTTAGGGTTTTGAGGTCTTAATGAATGCATATAATGCTAATACATGAACATGGTTATGATAATAGGACACGTGGACCCTAGTCTTACTTAGGATTTTGGAAAGTGGTTTCTAGGGCTCTAAGGAAGAGGTATGTGAATCTAACACATCAGTTGGGAATATTTATGCCTTAACCTAGTTTTCCATTATGAGGCTTAATTGAACCTTATTCTTCTATTCTTGAAACCCTAATTTGCTTATGCCTGAAATCAGTTAATATATTATCTTGTATGGGTTTTAAACCCCACTGTCATGCTTATTGGTTCATAAATTATTCTAGCCATAACTATTTTTCTAGCATGTAGATTTATGTTCTATTTAATTTAAGGTAGCAGTATTATGTACAACCACCCACAGAGGGCATGTATTAATTCGCCCTGGGGAATGCATTTATTCCCCATATTATTATAGGTGACTGGGAATGTCATATTCTACCCTCACCTAAGGTTAGAGGTCCAGTAGGTGCCTCAACTCTACTTAGGTAGGTAGACATAATCCTCTTACATGAAAAACCCCTTTTTAATATATTTGTTATTGGCAAGTTTCTTTTGATATTGCCTCATACTCTTGTTATCATCATCTTATGATGAACAGTAGACTATTTATACTTTCTTTACTTATCTTGTTGGCCTAGATCAGTTTTGTAACACATACTTTTTCTTCATTTTCCCTCTGGATGGGTGCTTTCCCAACCACCCAGGTGTTGGTGTTGAGCAAGAAGAAGGAAAAGCTTGAAGGAGGCTTTCTTAGGAGTTGATCTCAAGCTTTTGGAAAGGATGACTAGGTTGTTGTAGCTAGATCCTATTTCTCTTATCTTATCTTTTGGGAATCAATCATGCAATAAACAATGAAAGCCATGTAAAGGCTTAGTATTTTTATTTCCACTGCTATTGACATTTTATAATGTAACTGGAATCATGCTTGTTTATTTGGAATATTATGCAAGCATCCCAAATTCTCTATTTTTATGAAATGTTTGGATTTTTTGTATTTCCTTTATATTTTAGTAAGGAGGTGGTCTCTCCTCTTTACATGATGAGTGCATTGGGTCATCATATACTTGATTTGATAATAAGAAAGGTAATTGTGTCTGTTATGATGTCTCAGTCATGAGATGATGACAAAAACATAATATATGCCCAAATAATGTTGTTACTCAATGACATGTCTTCAGGTTGAGGACCTAAATAATGAGACCATATGTATGATAAGAATACATACGTTCATGTTATGTCCCTAGTCAAATATTATTGTGGAATAAAAATAGATGACAATAGTACATAAGACTAGGATGTGTGTTTACTGATGACAGAGTCTCATTACTCATGATATTGGATTTCAAGTCCAACACATAGGTACTTGTTAAAGAACATTGTACCAAAGAGACCCACCTTGAGAGTGGTACATGGAAAGTTGGAAACCATGGAATGATAGTCAGAATCAGCTCTCAAAGTGATGGTGGTAATTTACATGTCATTACATGAATTTCTACACCATCCAACATGACCTTGAATAAGGGTTTCCATAAAGGTGGTGCTTAGGTATGCTGAGACACATGGGGTTTGAGTGAGTGATGTAGATGGGATTTGTCCCTCCTAGTAGAGTTGATATCCTGACCACTTGATAAGCAAGACTAAGAAATGTATGGCCATACTCATGTGAGTCAATATGGGATATGTGAGCTCATGCATTTCAAATAGTTTGCTCTAGTTCAAGGACCATAGATTGAATGTCAAAAGGATGATGATTCCATGCCTCATGTTCAATTTGGATATTAGAGACAAGTGAACTATATGATCATAGTAAGACTGACCACATATGTAGGTCAAAGTTGTTCCCCAACTTTCCAGTTACCTAGATAGTAATGATGTGTGGCTAGATATCATTCATTGCTTATGATGTCTTAAGTTGGTTATAGACATTCACTACCAACATAACTTGAGACCTATAGGGCCACATACGTATGATACATTAGGAAAACGGGTTTGCTGATGGACAAGATTGAAGTTGATTACTTAAGTGTTTAGTTAATTAATCTGAATAATACTAGTTACTAGTCTACTAATTGGAATGTCTAGTTGACTGGATGGATTGTATCTAATTCAAACCTACAAGTTTGATTGGGTCAAATAATGATTCAAGCAACTAGTTTGAATGATTCAAATGATTAGTGATAGGTGTAATGATGCCCATTAATTGTCTAATTAAAATCTAGTCTTATTTCTCTATTGGACAAGCCAATTGATCGTCTAGTTGTTCTAGTAAACCAATTGGATAGTCTACGCAATGGTCTGGTTGTGCGCAACCACTGTCCAGCCAACAAAAGGGACCTTTCATCTCTAAGGGGTTTTGGAAACCCCATCCCATCCACTCCCACATAAGGAGGGGGTGGCCAAGTCTGGAAACACACTTATATTCTCGTAGTTATGGTAGCGTGAGAGTTTGAGTGTTCTTATGCAAGAAAGGGAAAGAACACCAAGGGAGAAGGAAGTTAATGTTAGCACATTGAAAAACGAAAGGGATGCTCCTTCCTGCCGACTCAAGAAGGACGACGTGGAGTTCCTGGTGGTCTGAGTGGACTATGAAGAGGTGTGGAAATTTTTACTACTACACTAGGAGGATGCCATCAATTGTTGTCTATAGTTATTACACAGGAGGCAGCTGTCAACCACTACACATCTCTATGCAAGGATAGTCGCTACACTTGCTCTAAGACAAGGCATATCTTGCACCTTCGCTCTGAATACATTATTGTTGATGTGATTTTCTGATTAAGACATATGGACAACTTTTTTTGTTACCACTGCCTTCACTTTCTCCATATTTCTCTATAGTGACATTATTTCTTTTTGTCTAAGTCACTCATATTTTTTGTCCAGTCATCTTCCCTTTTTTTCCATGTCACTTCCTTTTTCCTATTTTACTACAAGGACTATTCCCATGCTTTTTCAGGGTAAGAAGGGTAGATAATACCCAAGCCAATGTATGAGTACCAGATGTTAAGATGTTGAACTAATATGTGCTTAGGTACCAAATGATTTCCTTGAATAAAGTATTTGAAAGATAACTAGTAACAACCTTAGATTATTTTAAAACTTAATCAATCAATCAACCGTTCTTATTTGAATGGAATGCTTCAATAGAACTATTTTACAATGAATATATTTGGCTCAACGCGGATTTGACCCAATGCTATATTATTCTAGGTGACAAGGACTCACTTTGGTTCTATTATTGTAGAAAACTTCATACACCGATCAAGGACTATATCATGAAGGCACTAGTTACTCCTACTTTGAATATGGTGATCAACTAATGCTATGTAAGAAATATAGAAAAACAAATCAAAAGGCATGGTAAAATTCTCTAGATACTCCTACTTATCATGGATCATGATGCATGTGGAATTCGTATGCACTTGAATGAGTGTCCATATCATGATCCAGACTGCATATATTGTTTAGAACAACTAGGAAACACTTCCATTTTAGAAGTTTGGATTTGGTATGTGGATATGTCATACATACTTTTAGTTATGTGTTATCTTGTAAATATTGATTATGTCACTATCGACATTGAGTTTTTTTAAATTAGCAGTAGTATTTCCACCATAATCTATATATATCAGAATGAATGTCAATCTCATGACTAGGACTACATTGATTTGTTTATGCTGAATTGGCTAGAAAAATCAATTTTAGAAGCATGGAAATGGTATTTGACCATTTCATACATAACATTTATTTGAATGTTTATATTCTTAAATTGTATTTATATCACTATTTGCATTGAGTATAATGTACATATATGTATAAATAATGTATCTTTTGACACATCCATATTTACGATGACATATTTGTATGCTTAACAAGAAGAAACAACCTAGGAAAATCTTGAAGTAGGAAATTAGTTGATAAATGCATATGATAGTACATTTCATTTGATAAAGATGCAGTTCAATAATTGAGAAAGTGTTTTAACCATATCATCATCATTGGAGATATACCTTACTAACATTTTTTAATCCATATAATATACCATACCAATGTTTGGTTTTGACCAATCTTGGATGTTCGGGGATGAGGTTTCGATCACCCCAAACCCCCAGGTGTAGTCATTAGGGATCATCGCTACACCCTTATGATGTAGCATGAGTTCTCACCTCTAAGAGGGCCAATATTTGTAGAAATGGTCATCTAAGACTTCTCATAAAAAAGGCATGGATGCATCGGTGCCCAATATTTTCATTGACACATAAATTTGTTGATGGTTGACAATTTCTCCTCTCCTCCTATGATCATTGTAAATAATGTTGATCTCTATTGCATAATCCTTTTCCGTATCCTTTCACAACTAGAAATTAAAAAAGGGTTTGAAACATGATGGAGTAATATAGATTATTAAAGAGAGAGATTGGGAGATGTGCTAAAATGCTAAATAGTCTAGTCTCCTTGCTAATGAGTAATTAAACCTAGATACGAAAAATGTTTTAAGTGAATGTTTGAAGATAAGAATTCTAAATCTCAAAATCATCTTCTCTTTTGTATCTTCCTTAATGATAACAATGTGAGCATGACGTGATAAGAAAATAAATTCTATAAGATGCAAGCAACCTTGGTAGAGGAATCTTTTGAATGTATTAATGACACAAAATATGATGATGAAGCTTTAGTAAGATAAATAAAGAAGGTAACCAATCATAAATGTCAAGTAAGAGAAAGGGAAATTCAATTAGTAAAGATAAGGAAAACTTTAGTAAACCTCAAGAGAGATGGAGTTTGCATATCAAAAAAGGGGAGTAAAATCATGTCACAATAACTTTTTTTATTAAGAAGGATCAAATACTAGAATGTTTAGGGTTCTAATGAGTTCAAGGGATGTCACCAGCAATTTGACCTAGAGTACTAGATCCTCTATAAAATAAAATCTTGAGACCAATAATATGAGAAGAAACTAGCAGTGATAGTAATCTAGGGTTTAAAGGTTACAAATGAGAAAGATAGATAAACAATATTGACATTGACTAAGAATGTGGGATGAGAAATAGATTTGAAATGTAAGAAGTGTGATTTGGACAGTAGGTGAAGTGCAACATGAGTAGAGTGTGATCTAATATAAATTCTTGCAGTGATAGAAAGAATGATGTATAATCCATTCTTATCTCAAATATTTTATGATTAGAGATGTTTAATCTATATGATAAAAATGAGAAAGATAAGTAAGAAGAAGTAAGTGGTAATAAATAAGAAAAAAAGTAGAGAAAACAAATGGCTTTCAATAATATGTGAATGTATTTTCACATGTATAATTTGTTGAAGGTATATCAAGGGTTGTAAATTTTATTACACATATGATTTCAGTCGTACATATGCAAGCAATATATTAACTTGAAAAAGGTATTATGATTTTAGTCATTCATACTAGCGATCCAGCTCAGAATTGGATTTTTTTTTATTACATTTTGCAGTATATAAGTGTTTTTCTATTAAAGTAGCATGACACTAAAGTGAATTCTCTTTAATAACTCAGATGTGAACAAAATTATAGTAAAGATTGATCCCAATAAATTAAAATTGTTGGATCGAATTGTTAGTATTAAGGCAACACCTAAAAAGAGTATGACATGATTGAAAATGTTTGTTTTTCTTTATCTTTCATAATATTGATTGTGATATATAAAATTCTTTTGTTGTCAATGATAGGCATTGTCTATATCCTTTTCGGTTGGAAGAGAAATGAATGACTCCATGTTGAAGACATTACTCAAATATAAAATACAAGAATATAGTGACACATAACATTTGAGAAGTTTAAAAGAAACAATGAATGTACTTTTCCTACATATTTATGTTTCAGGGATGAAACCTTCCAAGGGAGGAAGATTTTTTATGACCACATCTGAACTTAGTTGCTAAATTAGGAGTTTCTTAGATGATTACATGTGTACAATTATATTGTTATAAACCTTATTAATGATGGTATTACAATTATGATGTTATAAATGTAATAAAAAACTCTAAGAATACTTATAATCTAAAGAATTAGGATTTGAGAAGTGTGAAGTCTAGTCAGTTGAAATTAGGGTTTTGATAGTATATGAATATGGAATTTGATCAGTATAGAAGTGTAGTAAATGATTTTCATATTTTTACATAACCCTAATCTATTTGAAATTTGGATATAATACATATAACTCAACTATAAGTGATCTTGAAAAATATCAAAACTTTTAGATGTCTGATGGATCTATTGGTAGGTCGGGTTTCCTCAAGACAAACTCAACCGACCAGATATTCTGACTCCAATATAACAATGTAGTACTTGATTTTTAATTATATATTGGTAGATCAAAACAATATGAAATTTTTACTGGAGCTCTAAAACTATATTTTAGACAAATTATAATTTTAATATTTTTTTGAGGATCGAAAACCCATTCAATAAATGATTTGTAGTAACATTTTCATGATAGAAAATTTAGCTGAAATAAAAGAAAGTGGAAGGACAGGTCAATTTGCAATTGACCCAAGCACCTTAATTTATCCATGTGAGCAACTTAATACACTAGGATCTCCCATATTTCTCTTAATTCATTCCAAAGAATTGAAATCCTAGAGAGAGGGAGAGTTAGGGTTTCAATGAAGTAAGTGGTGAAGATGGCTATCTAGGGTTTTCTCTTTGTATAGTTGGTGAAATCACATAAGTTTTTTATATCTTGATAGCTTTTCTTGGTGATTCTTCTCTCACACATCAAAATTATGTCTCTCATATGATTTGATGTGAAAAATATTAAATATCCATCTTTTCTCACTCTTTCTCTATATTTCTCCATTCCTAGGGTTTTCGAGTTGAAAGGAAGAAGAAGTCAATGATTTACTTGGATGTTGATATGGATTCGAGAATTTTAGATGTGGGGCTATGTTGTTAAGGTGTTTTCACTCATAAGGTGAGTGAGTACTTCTAGTTAACAGTAGGTTGTACCAAATTGTCTTAAATAGACAACATTTTTGTATTCCATTTTACTATCAACCCTAAATCTGCCTTTCAGTTTAAGCTTATGAAAGATGATTTATCAATGGATTGTATTCCTATTGTGGTGTAATTCATATGATAAACTCATATTATAAATAGATACAAATCATCTAAATAGAATTTCTAAATTTATTGTAGAAGTTATAGGATTATAGAAAAATCTAGGATTTTCGGTTATGTCTGAAATTGTTGCATAATCAAATGAAGAATTATGCCGGTATGGATCTCATTATTAAAAAATGATCATTTTATCCCAATGCTCAATGCATATGTTTCGGTAAATATCTTGGAATTCATTTGATGTTATTAGTATTTTCTTGATATCTCAGTCAAGAAGGTGAAACCATGTATGTGTGGAAAGTTGAAAGTTTGCAAATAGACATCATGAAATCCAATAAAAAGTGATTCATTTTAATGTGATAGATTTATTTATTCAAGGTTATTCTTGATGCATGATATTTCATGGAATGGCATGAAAACTGTAGTTCAGTTCATATTAGGGTTTCATATATTTGTTTGGTTATATGTGAACCGTTGAAAACAATCTTTTATCAACTAAAGTTATCACAAAGATTTGACACTAACAAATTCCTATATGGTTGATGTGAAGTCGACTAACACATGAGCCCACATCACATGTCCCTTTAGGCATCTCTCATTGTGTAAGCCCGTTGTTGCGGGTAGTTGTTCCAATCATCTTTGAGCTATGCATTTCTCTTTAATGACTCAAGTTTGGGACATCTGAAAAGATGTTGAAACACTCTAAAATTTGGGATGTTTTGGTCACTACTCTATGTTCTTGCAAATGATGGATGTGTCCCTTATGTCTTGCCACTCAATCTTGGTCCAAGCTTGCCTCCACTATGTTTCTAAAGGCTCTGATGCTACTACCACTATACTCTTCCATCCTGGATAGAAGATGTTTGATGTGATTTTTGGCTTTTCCTCCCCCATCAAAGCCTAGCTTTCCAACTCATGTTCCTTGCACCTTGATTGCCTGTCAACATATTGAACCACCACTACCTCTTGTGAACCATCTCGAGCTAGGTGTGAATCTTATGGACTTTTTGTTTTTTGTGGGCATACCTATGGTAATGAGCATTTTGTTTCTTTATCATTTAGCCTTCACCTACGCTTTATGTGCTTCCCTACACAAAGTGTCTATGTCCTTGCTCCATTGATACTTAAATTTTCCTTTTACCTATACCTACATGCATTCTCTATATCTTATTCACAAATTCTTCTCAAGAACAATTAGTTAAAAAGCATGCATGCTCCAACTACTTACGATCCTTAAGGACCTAGAAAATAGGAATTCAAGACCTGATAGTATCAAACAACTCATCACCTAGATTTTGACCTACCAACATCCTTTTGAGAATGAATAATCTATTGAAGCCAAAGTTTCCCACACCAAGTTAAAGATCAAGGATGGCTAATTTCCTACTACCAACTAACTTTTCTCCTCTAACAATGTTGCCCCCTCCAACTTCACTACTCATTTGGATCTTAAAGAAAATCACCATGATCCCTTGTTGATGGTACAGGCTGTATTAGATATTTCTTTCTCTTCCTTTGTAGATTCCCCTGCTATGGTTGAAGAGGAAGTATTATCCTTCGAGGAAGGGACCAATTGTGAAAGTGACAACCTCTACACACAATACCTTATTGATGCTATGTGAGATGCAACAATAACTATTAAAGATGACTTTTTGACTAATGTCTCGTATGTAGTCAACCTTTGGTTTGCTCATTGTTTTCCTTCCTCCTTAGCACCATTTGTCATTAGTTCCCCTTTGATTCCTCCTCTAAAGTTTGACAATGGAATATGGCCTATCATGGTTGGCATGATTCGTTGTCGCCTTGTTTTTAAGATTACATTTAAGGGAGTCTTGTCAAATGCTGCAATTATCATAAGGATCTTCAGTTCACTTTTGGCATTTTTGGGATGTGAAGCCTTTATACACACTATCACTTCCGTGTCCATGACCAACAACATTAAACAACCATCACAATAGCCTTGTTTACTTCAACATTGCATTGATCGTGGTTGACATATCCACTATATTTTAGAGGTTCGTCTTCATTTCTCAACTATTGCACGTTGGTTTGAATTTTTTTATAGCTCTTCGTCTCTTCTCCACATGGACCAGAGCGATCCTCTTCTATTCATAGTTGGTGTCTTGAAAGCTGATCTGTTGGGACCACTCCTTTTTCAATTTGCTCTCCTCTTATTCTGTAGTTAAACGATGAATGCCACAATAAACTTCTTACTTTGTATCTTGATGATGGATCCCTCATCAGTGACTGTACAGAAGTCTCCAAGGTGCTAGCCATTATCCAAGCACAAGGTCCAAAATTTGGTCTTCAAAACAATATTAAGAAGATGAAAATATTTTGAACTTAAGATGCATCGAGGGGAGACCCAAAGTTTGGTATGTTCCCTGATAATAATATATCTCATCCTATGCATAGAGTGAATTTTTTAGGAAGTCCTATTTCCATAGACCTAGGCTTTAACATGGATTCTTAAGGAACATGTGGCCAAAATTCATTCCATGTTGAATTACTTGGATTTTCTTCAGGACCCACAATGTGAGATTCTTCTTCTCTTCCATGTGTTGTGATGTCAAAGTTGTTATTTTCTCTTCAAACAACATCGCAAACTTCTATTTCCTTTGAATTGGGTGATTTTCATCGTGGGATTTGTAGATATATATTTGGCATGCATTATGGTTGGTAATGCCTAGGCTTTGGTGAGTAGCGCTTGGACATGCTTCCTATGAACCTTAAAATTCTGGGTGTAAAATCTTCACGTGATGTCAACAAATTCACATATGTTTCTCTCCAAAACCATAACCATGAACTCCAAGACTATATTATGTGAGATATTGTATCTGTGCCTATATGATTCTCATTCATTACTACAAATGCCACCATCTATAATATCTTGAAGTATTTTTGCTGATCCAACTTATCATGCATGCAATCTGTCAGTCTAAAGATCTAGTCTATTATGGCAGAAACATCCGGTCTATTTTGGCAGAAACGTACTTCAATTTTTTTGTCCAAAACTTCACTACAAGTGACTTCTCCCAGAAACAACTCCCTATCCTCACTTCCATCCATGTCAACCATGCAAAAGGCTTACTACATGTTGTATTTTAATGGTCTTGTCTTGTCCATGTCTAGAGTATCAATATAACATTTGATAATGACTCATGATCCCCTTATACCCAGGTGATGAACATTGCCTACATTGTAAAACCTCGATGACATATGTGGTCACACTGTTCATTTATGTGTAATACCTGGCTATAAGTAGGGTTGTACATCGGTCCAAACTCAGACCATACCGGCTTGGCCCAGACTGGACCAAGACCCTATTAATAAAAAATTCATGGACCGATGACCATACCGAGTAAGAACCGGTTTGGTCCTGGACAGAACTGAAAAAAGTGAAGGACCCGAATCGGACCAGACTGAGATCGGATCGGATAGCCAGTATTCATATACTCTTGATTATAAAATATAAATGGATTATTTTATAAAATTATTAAAGAAGTAATAATCCATTTGAGTTTGTAACACAAACCAAGTTACACAATTAAATTCTTACAACTTGAGAAAATAAACTATCATAAGAATATTAGGAACATTACTAATACAATATTTATACATAATAAGATAATCAAGACTAACTGTCAAAAAATTGTAGAACATAAAAGCTAACACTTGCAATAATTATAAAATTTATTTATGTTATAGTTAATATGTAATGCACTTATTTATTAGCAAATCAATTCAATATGCAACATCTTTTAAGTTTTTCTTCGTCACAATGTAATACAATACTCAAACTTATTTAGCAGCTACTCGATATTTGCATAAGTTTAATGGTTAATGTGGATGATACTTATTGATATAATGACATCAGTGTGTAGAATAAAATATTAATACACCTTTTGGTAAATTCTAGAGTTATAAATAATGTACAATACATCCCCAAAATCTTTCATAAATATTAGATTCCATTAATATACAAAAGATTTTTTTTATGTTATTTGGTCCAACCGGTCTAGACCGGTTTCTACCGGTTTTGGACCGGACCAGACTGAGGACCGTATTTAGGATAAATAGAGAACCAAAGACCGAACCGAAAGTCAAGTCGGTCTAAGACTGTACCAGACCGAATAGTCGGTCCAGTCCGGTCCACCGGTCTGGACTGAGAAATGTACAACCCTAGCTATAAGTTGTAACATGATGTATTATGTGATACTCTTTCTGACTTTGATTTTCGAGATGGGTTATAGGACTTAAAGGAAGCTCATGTGACCTTCCTTGCCACATGACCTGACGGTCGTATCAACGTCCAATTGACATCTTGTTATTTGATTGGATAGAGCAACCACACTATGTTGACCTCATTGGAGTATCTCCACAACATACATTCTTTCCGGTAACTTTAAAGTAGGCAATGCAACTTTTGGCGTTGCTACACAAAAGGTACAAAATAATGAAGCAACTTGTATGAAAAATCAACATCATTTTTGGAAATTTATATTTGATACCTCTAAATGACTTGCTGATATCAGAACCTCTATCTATTTTGTAGTGCCTACAACTTGTAATCAATCTGAGCGTCATGCTTCCTTGTCTACGTCTAATAATTTTATTCTTAGATCTGTATGCTTCACCATCCGATAAGGATTGACTACTCAATTTATTTTCCATACTTCTCCAATGACATATTTCAAAAAAAAATTGCATGATGAATTTATATTAATATATACACGTTAAGAATGCCAATGGGACGTAACGATAATTTTCTTTGAAGAGATAATCGGTAACATTTTTCCTGAGTGGATTTGTATTGGGAGTGTATGTAACTTCCAACTCAATATTTTCCTCTTCATTTTTTCTTTTAAAAAGCATATACATAAACTTTTCCATAGCACTGATCAAACCTATTATATTCCAAAAGGGATAGAAAAACATATGTGTATATACCAAGAAAATCATACTGTGTCAAATGTAAGTAGTGTTATTATATCTATAACTTGTGTATATGTGAAACACATGTTCATGGTTAACGAAATCAAAGATTTCTATGTAACATACTCTTTAGCAAGATGCATGGTCACACTAATACTTTGTAGAGAAGTATATGGATACTCTATTGACCACCTACTTTCCCAAAATATTTCTATGAATTTCGTAAGGTAGTTTAATGAATGCACACAATTCGTATGATAATAAAATACTTGTTGGTATTCATGGGTGAATGTGCATATCTTATACATGTTTTCCATTTATAAGTACTTTTTAGACGCATTAGATAACATGCAATATATAAGATGTGAATGATTTTGAATAGATGGTACAATCTAAATCATTTAACATAATTTTAAAATGATATTTATCATTTGAACTCGTCCTTTTGTCAACATGTTGTAACTACAATTATACCTAAGCCACACTTTTTTCTGATAGTTCGGTTGACATTATCCATGAGTCATATGACTAGTCAATGTATGTAAATGTTTCATGTGTAATTGTGATAGTTACTGGTGAGTACCACTTCAAATACAATAACAACAACAACAACAACAACAACAACAACAACAATAGTAATAACAATTATTATTATTATTCTTTTATTATTATTACTAGTAGGACTATTATTGTTGTTGGTGTTGTTGTTGTTTATTGGTGGTTATTTTTGAAGTCAGGCGTGGAGTGTGGATGTGTTCTCTATTGAAGCACTCGATTATGCATTTCATTGGTTTCATATGGATCAAATCACATTAGACGTGGAACAAGTACACAAGTAAACATGTATTGTATAATTACTTGGTATGTTGATTGCATGTACAGGTAGGGCTGACACAAGTTCCAATATAGGAGTATCTACAATTTGCATTTAAAAGTTCACAAAATTTTGGTAGAAATTATTTAATAAAGAACCAAAGCGGAAATTTGTAGCATCGATTTGTTTACTTAACAACAATACTATAGGTAAGGTTGCGTCAGAAATACCAGACATGTTCTTACCGATGCTGTCAAATTTTATTCTCTGCAATTGACTGTATAGATTGATCCAAATATGAATACAAGATTTGGGATTACTTACGGTCTATGACATAAAAATTGATTCTACAACTTGTTATGTCAGCCTTATCAAAGACAAGATATATGTTACAATACCATGGTTTTTTTTCCCGGGCATCACTTATGAGGTGGCACACTAACCCCATTTCAACCAACTATATATGCCTTTAACACTCTAGTGTATTTTATTTGTTCGAAGGTACAAAACAAGTTATATGCAAATAGGTCGTCATCACCATTTAAGATTTTTTCAGAAACATTAAAGCGTGAATGGCGCACAGAGGTAAAGCTCAAAACGATATTATCCACTATAAAGTAAGATTTTCTCCTATCTCAAAAAAATATTTCTTAAAGTAATTTCATCGTTGGTGGCTCATTAGGATTTAGAGTTTTAGCAAATGGACACATTTATTACATCTTTGAATGGAAATTTTGGAATAAGAAATTCACATTCATCAACTAGAAAGGTTCTCGAGCTGAGGAGAGGAAGCTTGGAGTATCTACTAAATGAGTAAATGCATGGACCACAACAAACTTCCTGATCATGATTTTGTAGTGCATTACTTAGTATGGTTTTGTATTTAACACTACTGACTGGTTCATCTACAAGAAAATTTAGTACAAATAATTTAATTGATTGAATCTAATACATTGACAACATGCTTGATATTGTTAACTGTTATAATTTATTTTATAATGTTAATTCTTTAATCTTTAAGCACTTCAAAATATAAGACTTGTGAAGTATTATACGTAATATTTTATGACATACCTCAAAGAATGTCTGGTTGCCTTGAACTACTTTATCAAGAAAGAGTTACTGATATTTATTTTGAAAAAAATACACCATTAATGTAGTTCCAATTAGTAAAAGGGTCACATTTCTTTAAAAAGTAACACATTGAAAGTGATTTGGAACAAAAAGCAACTCAAAGTACTTTCAATGCATTTGTTTTGGTACCTAATGTACGATCATATATTTATCTGACCAAATTTTTACATTGGTGTTTGACTATTAGATAAATATCAAAGTAATCCCAACTTCAAAAAGGCTGCAAGGAAAATTTTTAAACTTACATGACGCTAAGGATTACCTTCTCAGACATAAGGGTCCAAAAAAATCAAAATTAGTTGGCTACAATTTAGATTGTTCTACTTTCACAAAATCTATAGAATCCATATTTAGATAGATGTTTATTCCAGATGGATGGTAAGTATCACATGAAATAAATTAACCACGACTTCCAATATGGTGATAAAATTTTATCGTGCTTTGAGGCTGCTATTCATGCATTTCTATTTCACAATTTTATTTTAGAACATATTATCTCCAATAGTTGATCACAAACAAAAGATTCAATTTAATGACATTATTGTCTTCTTACCAAAAAAAATAGTATTTACTGAAATGGTGCAAAGTAATATGACGTGAAATATTTATCATTACAAAAAACAAATATGGAAACGTAAAGTGTAAACGAAGCGTTGTTGATTTGTCAACCAAGGGATTACCGTCCACAATATGCATTGACCATCTACAATGGATGGGATTATAGACAATTTTGCTGACATGATGATATGATATTTATTTGTACATATGAAGTTGTCTTTCTCATAATGTGACGACTCTTGTGAATGCGACTGAAGTTAATTATAATATATATATATATATATATATATGCAAATCACCATCATCATCATCATCATCTAAGCCTCAATCCCAACTATGTTGGGGTCGGCTACATAGATCATTCGTTTCTATTCCGCCCTATCATGGGCCATATTCTGGTTGAGACGTAGAGATTCAAAATCTCTCTTTATAAGCTTGTCCCATGTTAATTTAGGCATTCTCCTTCCTCTATTTATTGTGCTTGACTTAATAGTATTGCTTTGTATAGGCGCATTAGTCGGCCTGCGTCGCATATGTTTGTACCATCTGAGTCGGCCCTCATGCAACTTGTCCTCAATGCTCGCTACCCCCACTTTATTCCTGATATAGTCATTTTTTAGGCGATCTATTCTTGTCTTCCCACACATTCGTCTCAACATACACATTTCAGTCACGTTCATCTTGTTGAGATCTTGTTTCTTCACCGTCCAACATTCACTCCCATAGAGCATAGTTGATTGTATAGTTATTCTATAAAACTTACTTTTTAACCTGAGATGGATGTTCCGATCACATAATACTCATGTTGCACTCCTCCATTTCAACCATCCTGCAGTGATATGTGATAAACGTCATTTTGAACATCCCCATCTTTTTGAATAACAGAATCCAAGTAATGAAATTTATCACATTTTAATATATCTACTCTGTTTTTCTCCTGATAATCATCAATACATTTGATTTCAATGCATTTCTCCAACGTTCAACTTTAGCATTCAATCCATCTTTTGTTTCATCAATCAAAATAGTATCATCAGTAAATAACATACACCAAGTAATTTCATCCTGACATTCTTTGTCAACTCATCCATAACAAGAATGAATACATACGAGCTAAGTGTGGATACCTGATGTACCCCAATTGTGATAGGAAAAGTTGTTGTCTCTCCTTCAGGAGTCTTCACACTTGTGGTAGAGCTATCATACATGTCTTTGATCAACTCAATGTATTGGGTTGACACATACTTTTTTTTTTCAAAACCATCCACAACACTTCTTTGGGTAGTCGATCATAAGTTTTTTCCAAATCGATAACCACCTTATGAAGATCTATTTTGCTTTGTCTATGATTCTCCATAAGCCTCTTAATCAGAAAAATAACGTTTGTTGTTGATCTTCCAGGCATGAAACCAAATTAGTTATTTGATATTAGCATTATAGATCCGAGCCTCTACTCAATAATCCTCTCCCAAAGCTTCATTGTGTGACTCATCAACTTGATACCTCTCTATTTACTAAAATACATATACATATAGATATATATATACATACACATATACATATACATATAAATATACGTATACATATACATATACATATACATATATATAATATATATAATCATTATCATATCTCATATGGATCATGAGATATAGAGATATGCAATTCAATAGTTTATATAGTTTGTGCAACTTATCATTGATTACAAAATACACATATTATTTCATTGGATGATCTATCAATATTAGATTGGAGTGATTTTTTATACACATCTTATCTAAAGGGTATACATCTCATCTATAACAATAGATTATCCATTAGAATTATATAATCATCATAGATAAAGATGGATGCATATAAGCTACATGTACTTGGGCACATAATTCTTTTAGCCATGTATATAGTTCGTAATAATTTTTATCAATATATATTTTGTTGTAGCTATATAGTTTTGTATTTTGAATGATAGTAAGGTCCTCCAATAAATATTTATTGACTTGTTTTGACTAACTAATACCATGATTTTTTATGCATGATTTATAACTACCACGGCCCTATCAATTAAATTCTTACATGGAAGATGACCTGCCAAATCCACTATAATATGATAAAGTCATATCATGAGAATATTATTTTACGGAATATATGATTTGTAGTTGGATCATCTAGAGGGAACACGGGCTGAGTGGGCAATCATGAAGAATATTAGTAGATGGTTCATGAAACATAATGGTTGTAGCTAATTAAAGACTTTTTTGTCGGCTTTCATGACAAGTAAAAATATAAGATAAGGGGTTGCAACAACCTCACCACTCACTTTTCTTAACATATATCAAAATTTCCTCCATCTAATGACACATCCTTTAACTTTACTGTTATAAATGTCCAGCCGCTTGTCTTTTAATCTCTAGTGATCTCATCTTTTTCTTTGTCCTGTAAACTATTCTATTGCTAATTAATTATTGGAATATTTGTGGAGTGGTTTCAAACAACATACTAAGATCTTTATGAATCTTATCAAGAATTATAGAATTCAACTTATCACCATCCATGATACATACATCAAAATTCTATGTTTTCTTTCACCCCCCTTTTGTGGCAACATCATTGCCACTTGGATCCAAAACCAACTATTGGCTATAGTGGTGGTCTAGTTGTGGGTTGGAACCCCCTACAGCTCACTAGCTCACTTGTATCTCTACACACTAGGCTACTTTCTCTATATTGACTTACTTGCGAACCAATCACAAAGTCAAATACACTATGTTTATTGTGGTTCATGAAGAGACTTGTTACAACAAAGACCCCTTATACTAAAGCTAAACTCTGAGGCAAGTCTTTTGAACAACTCTCCCTAGATTAATAGTAGTGTCTTCAACCTTATGGAATCCAATATTGAGAAAAAGAACAATTACACTAGTACCAACACTCACACTATAAATAACAAATTGTTTGACAACTACAAACAACTCCGACCTCCTTGTTGAGTTGTCTGCTATAAACTTGACTTTCAATTGGAATCATTGTGATTTTTGGTTTAGTACTAGTAGGTTTTGAATCATACAAGAGTGGGATTCCATCTTTCACTAAGTCATACTTATGCTTCTTGCCATGTCATTCTTGAGAATTTTCCTATCATTCCTAACACCAATTTCAAGTCTTTGGGCCCACATTTTTTAAACTGAGAGATCCTTCACCTCCAACCATTTATTCCCTAACCTTTGAAAAGGATATTGTTATTTGATCCTAAACAACTTTGACGCTAGACTTTCTCTCTATTAGAACATCAAAGGACCCAAACAACAACTTATTTCCATAATTACTCACCTTTTTGGCAATGTCCACCATAAAATTAACTCTTTAGAGAAAGAACTTCTATTATTGGCTACCAATGTCATCTGTGATGTAGAAAGTATGTCATTAAAAGAGTTGAACTCTTATGCATCCTTTTACAATAGGATATTCTCTATAAACAAAAATCAAAAGAACACTAGGTCAAAAAGGGTGATAGAAATACAAGTTCCTTTCACAAAACCTTGTAACTCCTGAAAATGAATTACTTTATCAATATCTTCAACAGTAATAACACAAATACTTCCAACAAACACCACATCATAGCTCTCATCACTAATAATTCCCTATGTTCTTCAAACACACCCTATCATGCCTCGTAAGTTTACCATGTCGAGTTCACCAGTGATGGGTTCTCTCAATCATAAAAAAGGGTTTTCAAACAAAATAGAGTTATATTAGCTTTTTAATTTCAATTAGGATTGTCTTTCCCCTAAAAAGTTACTAATATTTCTTCCCTAATCACATCCTTCGCCAAAGAGGACATTTCAATTGTTGTTTCTCAAGTGGATCCTAAGCTTCATATGGGATCGTCTTTCCCCTAAAGAGTTGTTAATCTTTCTTTCCCAATCACATCCTTTGCCAACGAGAACATTTCAATTGTTGTTGCTCATGTGGATCCTGATAAGTTGCCTGGTCTTGACAGTTACAACATGGCTTATTGTCAATCTCAATGGGACCTTATCAAACCTAGATTCTCAAATATCTTTTCTATTGTGTTTAACACAATGATGACATCACCTCTAATATTGAATTCCAAAACAACACTCATATCATGCTCATTATCAAATTGGATAACCCATCCAATATCAAATTATTAAAGCATATCAATCTCATTTATTCCTCACACAAGTTCATCTCTAAAGTTCTTAAAAAAGGACTCCAACCTAAGCTTGAGACTCTTGATGGGTTCAAATTGTCAAATTCATGACACTTATATCCTTGCAAATGAGCTTAGTCACTCTTGCCACACTAAGCATGTCCCTATCGTCACCCATAACTTGATTTTGGAAAGGTTTTTTATCATTTAAATTGTAATTGTATCACACAAACTCTGTGGAGTTTGGCATCCCCCCAAGGTGGATTGAGTGGATTGATAGTTGCATTAGATCTAGTAATATCTCTACCATCGTAAATGTTGCACCTTTTGGCTATTTTTGTAGCTATAATGCTCAATGTTGTGAAGATCACCTCTCTCCATTCCTCTTTATATTATCCAGCACCATTCTTTACACCTGATTAAGATGGAGACACAAGAAAGGATCTTTGATGATATCTACAACTCTAGTTCATTGAGAGACAACATTATTCAATTTATGGATGATAATTTGACTTCTATTAAACTGGATTCTAAGAATATATCAACATTTCTTAGTTAGGTTTTTTTTAAACTTCTAATTTTATAATCAATTTCCATGAATCATCTATGATTGGAACCCACGTCAGTCATTATGATAAGAGGAACAAAACTCTATGAAGTACTTAGGCTTGCCTGAGTTTGGAAATCCATAATCTTCGAAAAATATATCTCCCTTTCATATTGGAAATCAAAAGTGGTCACCTGAACCAATAATTTATTTTTTATGAATGATACCTTGACCACCTTCTTGTCTTACTTTCTCAGTTGCACACTGATTTGGAAATTAATGCACTACAAATTCACTAGGAATGGAATTTTCCTAGAGTTTAACAAAACTAACGTGCAATAATGCCACCTGCAAGTTGATGAATCTCACTACAGTACAGTTGTGGATCGAATCCAAAAGGAAAATGTTTTTAAGAATGATGTGATCAAAGTCACTTGACAAAGACTGGTATTTATCATAAGATTTGAGTTGGTTTGTGTAAGGAGTGGGACCTAGAGGGGATCCACTCCCTAGTAAAAATTTGAAGAATAAAACCTCCAATCCAAACATACCCAAACGATATGTTGGAGTGGGTGTAAAAATTTTCAAATATTATGAATGGTATTCAAAACAACCAATAGTATAGCAGTGGAAGTAAAATTTTGACTATGTTCAATTTCACAACAAGATTACAAAACCAAATCATAATCTCCCACATAGGATTTACATGTATGATACAACATAAGGATCTAAGATAGAGGGAAGTTTAAGCCATAACAACTTTGTCTTCAAGCTTTAACTCCATAAGCTAAGTCCAAGACTTCATGCCATATCATCCAAGTCCTTCACCTAGGGTTGGAAGCATACCCCAACAAGAAGAGAAAATAGATGACATCAGCAAAGGCTGGTATGTGCTCACTAAAAGTAAATTGAGCAATATATGGAGTAAAGGACATCCAAGTAAATATAAGCATCCCATAGAAAAGAAAAGCACCACCCAAGTGGGTATCAAGAGAAAAGAATCTCATTAAAGGAGATACTTGCCATAAAACAACATAAAAATATTGTGCCATATATACATCTACTACCATGGTAGGAAATGAAGCACATATCCTGGAATCAGGGAACGTAACCCATCAACATCAACATCAATCTGCATGCATGTGAGATAATCATAGCCCTAGAACAATATAACGACAAACCAAGTCCCTTAAACCTAAAGCCTGATAGAGAATGGCACATAATCAAACTCCCGATATATGAATGTGGGCCAAACCTCATAAATTTAAAACTCAGGTATGGGAAACATAACCTCCACCCCAAAAATAATAACATGGGCACATAACCCAAAAACCAATGCAATTACACTATTCTAGTGCTACTGAATCACATAGCATGTAAAATGTAGAGGCAAGTAGAAAGTATAGTCAGATTATACATTGTTTCCATCACACAATGGACACCACGTACATCCACATGCAAGTGGGCACAAGATATCACATATCAACAAATAAACATCCACCTCAAAGTCGACACATATCATAAAATAAGTCCAACATGCACCAAGTCATAATAAAAAGAGTCCAAAAGAAAATCCAAGATCACAAGATCAGTAACAAATAGGGTACTTCACATGAAGCATAAATTCAAAAGAAAAAGACATGGTGTATAGGCTATTGTCCATAGGACCAAGAGAAATAAGAAACATAGGCTAATTGCACTAAAGAATAATCAGGGATGCAAACATACCATAATTATGTGTGTATTAGGTTAGGGTCCACACCCTAGATCCAAACAGAATATCTCTTCATTTAATTTCATATTAGATGCAAATCATTAATTGATGATTATATTGCAACCCAAGAAAATCACCTTTTTATTAAATTCAAATTAAAATATGAAAACATCACCAAGTGATTTATTAGATTCTCTTGATTAAGAAAACATATATGTTTATCCAAATTAGAGTTTATATGATTAAGTTATATTTATTATGAGTTTTTTACATGTATTTTATTCTCCAAAATTCATTCTTTAAATAACATTGAAATCAGACTCTGAAATATTTTTATTAGATAAAAAAAAATTTATTATTCGAAATCATATTTATTTATAGTCGTTAGATAAGTAGATTAAAAGATATGAATTTTGCAAGTTGAACCAATCACAAAATTAGAAAAAGCCAAATCAGTAGGGAATTTGCAAGAGAGGAAGAGAGCTCAGATAGGCAAGGAGAAACTTATCTGAGAGTTTGGGGAAAAACATTGTTCATCGTTCATTCATGAAACTGACTAACTGATCATGAAGAACAAGTGCCAGAGTTGTTTACCTGAGGTCCAATTACGCTATGAAAATAAACATGACATCGGGGAGCGGAGCCGCAAACTCAAACCAAGAATCACGTTCGGATTTTGGGTGAAATGATGATGCAAGGTGAAATAAAAGCACGACCAACATCAGCCACACACTCAAGAAAGGATGAAATTGGGACCGAGGAAGACTGGGGTAGAGGTATTTATAAGTGGGGGTGTGTGAGAAGTAGTTTCACAAGACTTGAAGAAAAAGTTTAGGCTTTTCTCGAATTCTCCATGTTAGGCTACACATATGATATGGATAGATGCAGAATTAAATTTGCAATACACAACAAGTTATTTCATGAAATTTTATTTATAAATAAGGAAGCTATGCCCAAAATACTAGACCTTGGTCTGCGGTCACTGTTTATGCGGGCTGGTGTTTCCTAATCTGAATTTTATAAAGTGTTGATTAAATTATTTTTCTTTTTCCCTCTCTTCAATTGAAGGTACAAACAAGGTCCAAATTAAATGAAATTGTATACCTAGCCTAATTAGGACATGTAGAATATGATTTTGGTATTAATTTTCCCTTTTGGTGACTTTTGGTATTATATTTAATTCTTTTAAAGTATATCACTTTTTCTCTTTCCTAATGCATTAGAGACATAAAATTATCCAAAATTGATGAAACTTCACCCACAAGTCATTCTAAGTGCATTAGACTCAAATTTTCCATTATTTCCATTTTTTTGTCATTTATTATTTTAATTAATATTTTGAAGGTTCTACTCATTTTCTCTCTCCTGATTTCACCTTTTAATCAAACATCTTCCAAATTGGATGAAAATTCACCCAAACTCTATATTTATAATGTAGATTATGAATCAAAGATTATTTTCATCTTTTGAAGTCATTTGGTATTTTATTTGATATTTTGGGGAAAATATAAATATTCTCTTTCCAAATTTAATTAGATTAATTATTATTATGTGAATAATGTGAAACTTGACTCTCAAGGTAATTGGGGCCCAAGAAATACAATTTTTAACTTAGATTCCACTTTTGGGATTCTTTTTCATGACTCATTTCATAATTAATATTTGTGAAAATCAACATCACATTATTACTTAGGTTATCATACTATTATTATTTCTCATCCATTTATGTTCACATTATCACCAAAATGATTATGTGTGATTATATAATTCATGTGACATATTTTATTGTCTGTTATTGGCCTAAGACTAATGTGAGAATATTAGATTCATGCATTATCTTATAAGGATTATACTATGCATCTTTTACTCTAACCTTTTTCTATTAAGTCCAAAAGGTCAAAGTTCTGGGGTAGGGTCTAAGATCTAGTATCTTACAACACTCCACCCCTTAAAATTATTTCATCCTTGAAATCTATTGATCCAAATGTCAATAACCAACTACTCCAACCCTTAAAAGGCTCAACCTAAGAAGTAAACTAAACAATCACAAGGTAATAGGGTTACCCACATATCTACTAGTTGTGAATATTTTAGAGATTTATGTTGTTCATGTATCCAACTAAAAGTCATGCCATCTAGGGTTGAGTTTTGGGTGCTTGTGCGTCTAACCTAACAACCCTATATAAACATCCAAAAGTCATAGGGTATGTCAACTATACCTTTATATCGATTCTAGTCACAATTCCAAAGTCAAAACTAGGGTTAGGATATCTATTCCAACTAACGTTAGGATTTCACTATCCATATATCATAAAATCTTCATTGTGACTTAGTTTTAAGAAAACTTCAATAAAATCTAGAGAAAACATTATTTTTTTGTACATATAGTATTATATGGAAAATAATTTGTTGTGAAAAACTTTTGCGATTGAAAACTGAAATTAGGGCCTAAAATCAAGGCAAAAACAAAGTCATAATTTATCCATAACAAGACTTCTTATCCTATTACCTCCTCATAACCTAATTGCATCCTCAAGTCAAACCTTTTTGCATCAAGAGATTTAGGTCATCATCATAGAACAAATCTAGGGTAAACATCTCACTTAGAGGTAACTAGCAAAGTCAATGGTTCTAACAAGGGAAACAAAATTGAAATAGTTAGATTTCGACTACCATAGGCTATGATACCATGATGTAAGGAGTGGTATCCCTAGGGGATCCACTCCATACTAAAAATTTATAGAATAAAACCTCCAATACAAACATACCCAAAAGATATGTTGGAGTGGGTGTAAAATTTTCAAATCTTATGAATGGTATTCAAAACAACCAATAGTATAGCAGCAAAAGTACAATTTTGACTATATTCAATTTCTCAACAAGATTACAAAAATAAATCATAATCTCGCACATAGGGTTTACATGTATGATACAGCATAAGGATCTAAGATAGAGGAAAGTTTAAACCATAACAACTTTTTCTCCAAGCTTTTACTCCTTAAGCTAAGTCCAAGACTTTATGCCATATCATCCAAGTCCTTCACCTATTATTGGAAGCATACCCCAGCAAGAAGAAAAAGTAGATGACATCACCAAAGGCTGGTATGTGCATACTAAAAGTAAATTGAGAAATATATGGTGTAAAGGACATCAAAGTAAATGGAATCTTTCCATAAAAAAGAAAAGTACCACCCAAGTGGGTATCAAGAGAAAAGAATTATATTAAAGGAGACACTTTTCATAAAACAACATAAAAAGATTGTGCCATATATACATCCACTGCCATGGTGGGAAATGAGGTACATAAACTGGAATCAGGGCACATAACCCATCCTCATCAACATAAATGTACATGCATGTGAGATAAGCATAGCCCTAGAACAATATAAAGACAAAGGCGACCAAGTCCTGTGAACCTGAAGCCTGATAGAGAATGACACATAACCAAACTCATAATATATGAATGTGGGACAAACCTCATAAATTTGAAACCCGAGTATGGGGCACATAACCTCCATCCAAAAAATAATAACGTGGGCACATAACATAAAAACCAATGCAATTACACTACTCTAGTGCTACTGAATCACATAGCATTTAAAATGTAGAGCCAAGTAGAAAGTATAGTCAGATTATACACTATTGCCATCACACAGTGGACAACTCATACATCCACATGTAAGTGGGCACAAGATATCACATATCAAAAAATAAGCATCCACCTCAAAGTGTACACATATCATCAAATAAGTCAAACATTCACCAAGGCATAAGAAAAAGAGTCCAAAAGAATATCCATGATCACAAGATCAGTAACAAGTAGGGTACTTCACATGAAGCATAATTTCAAAAGAAAAAGACATGGTGTATATGATATTATTTATAGGACTAAGAGAAAGAAGAAACATAGGATAATTGCTCAAAAGAATAATAGGGGATGCAAACATACCTTAATGATGTGTGTATTATGTTAGGGGTCCACACCCTAGATTCAAATAGAAAATCTCTCCACCTAATTTCACATTAGATGGAAATCATTAAAGGATGATTATATTGCAACCCAAGAAAATCACCTTTTTATTAAATTCAATTTAAAATCTGAAAACATCACCAAGTACTTAAGTATATTCTCTTGGTTAAGAAAACATATCTTTTCATCCAATTTGGAGTTTATATGATTAAGTTACATATTTTATGAGTTTTATACATGTATTTTATTCTCCAAAATTTATTCTTTAAAAAACATTAAAATCAGACCCTGAAAGTTTTTATATTAGATAAAGGATGTTTTTACAATTCCAAAATATATTTATTTATAATTTTTAGACAATATATTAAAAGATATGAATTTTGTAAGATGAACCAATCACAAAATTAGAAAAAGCCAATTCAGTAGGGAATTTGTGAGAGAGGAAGAGAGGTCGGATGGGCAAGGAGAAACTTATCTGAAAGTTTGATGAAAAACTTCATTTGTCATTGGTTAATGAAACTAACTAACCATTTATGAAGAACAAGTGCCAGAGTTGTTAACCTGAGGTCTAATTATACTCCAAAAATAAACATGACGTCGGGGAGCGGTGGTGCAAACTCAAACCAAGAACCACATTCGACTTTTGGGTGAAGCGGCGATGGAAGACAAAATCAAAATACGACCATTAGAAGACACAAACTCAAGAAAGGATGAAATTGGGATGAGAGGAGGTTCACAAAACAACCAAAAAAGACCGGCGTAGAGGTATTTATAAGTGGGGGGTGTGAGAAGTTATTTCGGAAGACTTGAAGAAAAAGTTTATACGTTTCTCTAATTCTCCACATTAGGATAGTAATATCGTATGTATAGATGCAGAAGTAAATTTTCAATCCAACGCAAGTTATTTCATGAAATTTTGTTAAGAAATGAGAAAGTTATGCCCAAAATACCGGACCTTGGTTCGCGGTTACTGTTTATGCGAGCTGGTGTTTCCTAATCCGAATTTTGTAAAGTGTTGATTAAATTATTTTTCTTTTTCTCTCTCTTCAATTGAAGGTACAAACAAGGTCCAAATTAAATAAAATTTTATACCTAGCCTAATTAGGACATGTAGAATCTAATTTTGATATTAGTTTTGGAGACTCTTGCTATTTTATTTTGTTATTTTAAAATATATCACTTTTTCTCTTTTCTAATGCATTAAAGACGTATAAAATTATCCAAAATTGATGAAACTTTACTCACAAGTCATTGTAAGTGCATTAGACACGAATTTTCTGTTATTTCCATTTTTATGTCATTTATTATTTTAATTAATATTTTGAATGTTCTACTCACTTTCTCTCTCCTGATTTCACCTTTTAATCAAACATCTTCCAAATTGGATGAAAATTCACCCAAAGGCTATATTTATTATGTACATTATGAATCCAAGATTACTTTCCTCTTTTGAATTCATTTATTATTTTATTTGATATTTTTGAGAAAATATAGATATTCTCTTTCCAAATTGAATTTGATTAATTATTATTATGTGAATAATGTGAAACCTGACTCCCAAGGTAATTGGGACCCAAGGAATATGATTTTTAACTTAGATTCCACTTTTGGGATTTATTTTCATGAGTTTTGTCATAATTAATATTTGTGGCCTTAATATCACATTATTACTTAGGTTATCATACTATCATTATTTCTCATCCATTTATGTTAACATTATCACCGAAAGGATTATGTGTGATTATATAATTCATGTGACATATTTTATGTGTCCATTATTGGTCTAAGACTAATGTGAGAATATGAGGTTCATGCATTAGCTTATAAGGGTTATACTATGCATCTTTTACTCTAACCTTGTTCGGTTAAGTCCAAAAGGTCAAAGTTCTAGGGTAGGGTCTAAGATCTAGTATGTTACAGTTTGACTAAATAAGGTTGTAGGAATAAAAAGAACTAGATTAAGGTTCTAGTTATCAATAGAAGGAAACACTAGGGTGGAATTGGGTTTCACCACAACTACCTAAATTTGTGCATTCCTTAAAATCCAAACATGTATGAAAATAACATTGGAGTTATGCATGTTTCTCCTTTCAACGTTAGAAACTTGCATGGGTAGATATCCATGTAAGCTCAATCTTGCATTCTTACGTATCCTATATGTACTATTCTGAAGAATTCCCATCAGAAGTTATCATCATCTAGTCGATATTCAAATCTTAAACGTTGAAGTTCTAGTAGAATAATATTATAATAAATTACGTAAAGCGGGTGATCAATCCGCTAGACATGTAATAAACAATTAGCTATGAATTAAATGAGTTCGCCAAGCATTGGAATATGAATAAAATTACAAGAAACACGTAGTGGGGCTAATCCCCACACCCCAGTGAAAAGACTACTCCCTCGACATGGCAAGATTAATATCAATAGTATAGGAATATGACATGATCACGGTCATGATAGTAGATGTAGCTTGACGTGTTGTGTGACGGTAGAATTTCTTCCTTCTCTCTCTTCTAGGTATTAACCCTGACTTGCAGTTGAAGTAGGTGGATGGTCATCGAATCCACAAAGAGAATGATTTCCTTAGAGAAGGGGGACAATAGGTTTAGATTTTTGGAGGTAGGTGGAAGTAACAAAGTCTGCAAGTCTATGGTCTAGCTAGATTAATGGAACTAGCTAGGTCAATTGATCTAGACTTCGCTCTAATATTAGTATCAACCTTTTGGCATGCTCATCTCCAAAATTTGAGATACCTTGAACTGATGCCCAGGGGGCTTATTTATAGGGTTGTGGTAGTCTACTGTTTGTGCTAACTCTTGGACTTCTAGCCATCGACCTAAGCAATCGATAGGTAGATGAATGGTAGACTAGGTCGATAATCATAAATCTCAATCGATTTGATATCAAGCTCTAGTCATCGATCGATGGTTGTCCGGGTAGCTTGTAGATCTAGAAGGTCGATGGAGCTTTTGAGGCTTACAGTTGTAGACGGATGGCTAGTGATGTTGGTCGATGGATAGAGATCGTGGGTCATCGACCTTAGTCATCGATGAATCTAAATGTCGATCTTCTATGTCTTGACCAGTGAGGTCGATGGGTCATCGACCTTGAAGGTTAATGGGGCGCTCGATTGTTGATGATTTTTTAGGGTCGATTGGCAGGTTGAATGATGGGTTGATCTTTCCCCCAGAAACATTTGTTCATTGATCTACCTTCTAAAAGTGCTCAAAAACCATTTCAGTCTGGAGCACTACCCCGCACCCAGTGGGACTCCATAGGAAAAATTGTTATAGAGTGATATAACTCAAAAATTGGTATCAGAGTCAAGAAAAGTATCAAATTCCTACTGATTAACACGAAATTCTAAATGTATTAAAACAAAGCTATTCTAGTGAAAATCAAGAGATTTAAATACTAAACTAGACTAAGAATTTAACTAAAACTGGGATGAATATGCATTCATCACACCCCTTGACTTATGTAGTCCTCAAAAAAATCAACTCTCTCAGGAGATGTAATCTCTGGGGGAATATTGATATTAAGTTCCATGCCCACATGGTTAATATGGGGACCCTCTACAGTCCACATATCATGGGAGGTGGGGGTATTATCAATCTTTGGCTTCACTCTCTTTTCCTTTTTATATGAATATCAACTATTTCTTATGAATGATACATTGAAATCCTTCTTATCTTACTTTTTTAGCTGCATCACTTGCCTTCCTTAGTTTTCAACAAAATCAACTCTCTCATGAGATGTTTTCTATGGAGGATACTAATATTCATTGCTATGTCCATCTGGTTAATTGGGGTACCATCTACAAACCACATATCATGGGAGGATAGGGTATTATCAATCTTTAGCTTCACTCTCTTTGTCTTTTAGCTAAATATCAGTTGTCCTATTTGATAGAAAAAAATCATTTGGTCGGATCATGTCCAATGTAAATATTACTCTAGTAGAAAAACCATGGAATTTTTTATCATCTAAATCCTTATTGCCCTTTTGGAATTTTTTGAACTCATGGTTCATTGTTCACAACTATATCATCACACCACCTAGTTCTTTCCCTACAATTAAATTTTGGCCTAACCCCTAGAATACTAATAGTTTGATGAAAGATCATGCCCAAAGGATTGTAGTCCCTCAACATTAGATGTCCAACGTTGCACTTAATCTCATTATTCACCCAGATTGAAAAATTTACATGTCTACTTTCAGACTATGACTTCTCCAACCATGACTTGTCTTATTATGCAACTATTTTTTTCTCCAATCCTACCTCTAAAATTTAATAAAATTGGGGAAATGCATGTACAATTTCCACTACTTATACATTCTTCATTCATCCTAGTATGAAAGACACTCTAGGTAGTAAGATGTGGAAATACAAGTGCCCTACACGTGTCATTCTTAAAAATTGGTTGCTCATAACAAACTTCTCTTTGGCATCAATGGAACTCACACTATGAAAAATATGTTCTTTAGCTACAAAACAAATTGTAGCAAAAACCCCAAAATTTGTAGATAAAAGCTTTGGCTACATTTATCCTTACATTTAGAATATGAAGCTAATACCCATGTAGCTAATTGTTTAGGCTACATTTTTCAAAGTTGTATTTAGTTATTCCTCTGGCTACAAATTCATATGTAACCCTAATTGTAGGTAAAAAATGTCCTTACACATAAAAATGTAGTTTCCATTGTAGCTAAATATAGGACTACAATTCAATTTGTAGCTATGGTATGTAGAGATAGATGACATTGGTTACAATTTGTATATGTAATTCATGTATAGAAAAAATTAGCACTTACTACACTTGTAATTATAGCTAGTGTGTAGTGAAAGATATTATGTTCTACACATACATATGTAGTGAGAGACATTATGTATCAAGTCGGTCACTTGCCAATACAGAGGGGTTTTTCAAAAAAAAAATGAATAGTGATCAAGATCAAGTTGTGCTTATAATGTCAACAATGATACTTTTATTTATATCTGAACAATGAGTACACATGGGGAGGACATTAACCTGGCCTCTATTTGACAATATGCATGGAAAAAGATACATGTATACAATATCTTGTTCTGACTGCCACTATCCACTGCAGACTCTATATGCCACATGATCATGTGCATCTTCTTCTATCTTGATTTTTTTTGTATTAATTCCTCCACTCATATCGTAAATGAATATGATAATGTTGATAAACTCATAAGAAGAGAAAGATTGCTAAGGTATTGCTCTTCTTGATTGAAAATAGAGAACTTCTCTGTGCTCTACTTCTGATTGGCCATAGGAAGCTCATGTAGTTGATATTGATATTCACAAAGATTTTTGAAAGACAAATCATTCTCATCATCAACTAAAAGTTCCACCCAGTCCCCAAGTTTGAGGTCTCCATATATCTCAGTAAATGTTTTGTGAATCTGAGACTATATATTGGATAATTTCTTTGTCCTCTCTTCCTTTTACTGTGACAGTTGTTTCTGTACAAGAGATATGGCAACACTTTACAACTTAACCTACAGTAACATAATTTATGTTATATGGGTGAAAGTAAGAGGGTATGGCACTAATTTTGAGCAAATGAAATGTACAGGAACAAACCAATGAAATTATTGCATAGTTTACCTTTCACATGTACATGAACACCAGTTTATGGTACTCCAATCAAGGTTATGCAATGGGCCATTTTGTCTAGGATGAAGATGTGATACGAAGGCCTTCTCTACAATCATTCTTGACATCAAATAACCTAATTTGCAAAAAAGGTCAGAGAGAATGACCAAGTTGTCTTGCTAAAAGTTATATATATCAGAATTTATACAAAACATAGCTATATATGAGTTACAATGCATCATTGTTTACCAAAAACAATTGTGGCAATGTGGTAGTCAGAACAGAACAAAAATTTATAGCATCTGAAACAATAGCTGATATCGGAACAGGTGTGGTCCCCAAACCAGTTTGCTTTTTACCAGGGGCCTTTTTCTCAGCAAGCGGTTGAGATTTCACCTCCTTTAGTACTAAATAAATATGAAACGGCTCATCAGATAGTACCGGCAATCAATCTTTCATCAATCATCAGGTCATGAATGATGGGATATGGGGCGGGCAGATGGATGTGTCATCGCCACCTGTATAGATTTTAAGTGTTTATATAACATAGTTATACATTCAAGTAACAAACTACATGTAAGTGTGGTAGGAAGAAAGATGGACAAGTGCACACAAAGATGACTTAGCTATTTAATTTTCTATTAATTACACACAAGGGTATATGGTTTAAGACATATAATATATTTGCAAAAGAGAAACCTCACCCAACCCATCCAATAGAAACAAAAAAGCAAGCCCAACCATTTCAGTATGATTAACAATCTAACCTCACATGGTTGCATGCCTAGGATGTTGATCACAACACTTACTGCCTCAGCCAAGCTATCCCTTGCACTAAGACCGTTCTCAGCCACCCTTTCATAGTTTGCGCCCATGTTCTCCCATGCATTGTTGAAATTGGAGGCCCCCCACTTCTGCATATAATCTGCTGTAGTAACCTCTAAATATTCCAATTGATACTCATCTTCCATGCCATCATCCTATGCTTATCCACTAGATGGGTTGACATATTAATAATAAGATCCAAAGTGAATAGAATTTCAAGAAATTTTATCAAACCAAGACCAATATGATAACATCCCAGGAATATCATGTTGCATCTCTAAAGTGAATATAGTGAAGTATCTAAAGACAATGCCATCCATATTGTAGAAAATTAAAAGCTCAGGAGATTTATTTTAGTAATACATAAAGAGATATATGGCCAATGACGTCCATTGATAAACATGTTTAGTGATCTAGAGTTGTAGAAGACATTGATATGAATGTAACCAACGATGCCTCATTAAACTGGTTTGGCAGAAAATGAAAGATGGAGTTCTTTTACAACCTGCCACCACATTACTAGACATCAGACAACATGAAGTCTGCTTTAGTTTCACAACAAAAGAAGCACCATCTATGCAACAATGTGTTGGTATGTATGCCCATAGAGAAAGTCATATGATGATAGTAATGGGATACTTTCTAATGATTTGAATAATAATAAAGGCAATTTCCGATCTATATGTTTAAACTGTTTCTGAGATGATAGTGTAACATGATAGATGTCTTAAGAATGATTTTACTCAATGACATATGCTTTTAGGTTAAGGACCTAAACGATGAGATCATGCGGATGTCAAGAGAATACATTCTTGCTTAGTCCCTAGTCGGTTGTTATTGTGTAAATAACCATAGACATCAATAACACTGAAGAGTAGATTATGTGTTGGTTGGTGAAAGAATCTCATTAGTCATGATATAGTGATATCAAACCAAGTACATAGGTACTTGTAAGAGAATGAGGTACCGGACAGACCCACCGTGAGAGTGACACATGGAACCATGACTTGGTAATCACAGTCATCTCTCACAGTGATGGTGGTGAGTGTGATTCTTAGACCTAAAATCACTACACTCAACACATGTCGTTGGGTACACTTTGACATCATCAAACGCAGTCCTGAAACATGGGTTGTTATAAAGGTGATGATTGGGTGGCTTTGACACATGGGGCTTTTGAGGGGTGAGTGATAGATATGGGATTTGTCCCTCCTGAGGGATTTTGATGTCCTTGGCCACTTGATGAGTAGGATTGAGAAAGGCATGCGCATGCACGTGTGAATCAATATGTGATATTGATGTCACACACATCTCACCCAGTCTGCTCTGAGATCAAAGAAATGAATGAACATTGACAGGATGATTGTTCCATGCCTCGAGTTTATTCAGTATATCAGTGACAAAGGAATTATACATTCACCGTAACACCATTCATGGATTTTAGGATTGAAAGTTGTTCTCCAACTTTCTATTTCACTTGGGTAGCACTGATGTGTGACTAGGCACCGCTCTTTGCTTGTGAAGTCATAAGTGTTATGGACTTTCACTGCCAACGTGAAATGGACCTGTAGGGTCACACACATAGGATTTAACCTGGAATAGGAGTTTGTCCACAAACAATGTTTAGATTGATTACTAAAGAAGTTTAGTAGTTCAATTAAACACTCAATCAATTGATAGCTCAGTATCATAGTGTTCAAGGTATTGGACTGATTGATTAGACTATCGGATTGATTGAAACTACGATTGACTAATTCTGCACAATCTGCACTCCCAACCGATCGGCTCATGTGATGAACCGATCGGCTGAGCTTGGTGAACCGATCGGCTCAACTGGTGAGTCGATCAGCTCATGGACAGGGTGAAATGATTGCTTCAAGTGTTGAAACGATCGATTCAACTGGTCCAACCGAGCAAGTTGGGAAAGTAAGATTGGTGAGAAATTTCCTTTCGTTTCACTTGCCCAATTTGATTGGAACAAGGATTGATATTTGATACCAATTCAAAATAAAAGAGGAAAAGTCAATCGGGAACTGATCAGGACCATGAACCGACCAGTTTTGAAGTGAATCGACCGTTTCATGGGTCCCAACCGATCGGTTGAGGTGTCAACCGATCGACTCAGATCCCCAACCAACCATTTCAGTTGTGAAACGATCAGTTCAGGTTACACAGTTGGTTGTTTTTGTGGAAAATCTCAAACCCTTCTACTCCTGCTTTAGTCTCGCATTGCCCGGGATAGAGATCCCTGTCACATGACCCTCCTATATATATAGGGTATTGGGGGCTTCTCAAAGTACAACTCAGTGCAACCAGTTGCTCTGTAAAGTTGTCATTCTCTCTAGTTTTGGTAACCGAGAGAGCCCGAGTAAGTGCTACCTGATAAGGGAGGCACAATAAGGGAAAGACAACTGCAGAAAGCGACTGGTGGAAGGAGAGTGTGTCGGCGACTAGTATGCCGATAGGAGGGTGCGATTCCTTCTTAATCCTTGTGGGACAAGGAGATCGGAGTTCCAGGCAATCCGTGTGGATGAATGCAGAGGTGGGAGACCTCTGTCGCTCGGAGGACAACTGTCAATCCCGATAGTCCCAGTGAGACTAGGAGTCTTCAGTCCTGGTGCGACCAGGAGCTGCACAGACACCGTCCAAGACCGGAGGTGAAGACCATGCAAGGTGTGAGGTATTGTCGTCGAGCAAGCCTCAGGACAAGGTATGCATCCACAAACCATCTTTCCTATTGTATAGACGTTGACGTGATTCCTTTTGTTCTGGGTTTTGGGGAGAAAATTTTTGTTTCCGCTGCTTCTCTGCCTCCTCTAAAACCCAATAGTGGTATCAGAGCCACATCAACTACTCTATATTTTAGGATTATCGATATGATCGATTTTGGTTTGTCGCCTTTATTTATTGCATACGATGTGAATAAAATTGGCTTTATACATGTCCAATCCACAAATCCCAAATATACATATATTATATGTAATATTAATGCACTCGATATGCGTCGTCCTTAAACGAGTTTTGTGGTGGATGTGTAGCATGGTTATGGCCTATAAACCCTATATCTGTGTGTGGTTGTATGTGGTTGCTTGCATCTCGGTCTGCGCACCGATTCCCTTTCTCCTATTCCTGATGTAACTCGAAATAATTCGAGATTTCTTTTCCTACCTTTGCTACCCCCGAATGTAACTCGGGGTTTCACAATTCAATTGTAAATAGGATAGATTTTATTTCCTGTTATGTCAAAGAACGGTGGACGACCTGAGACGATCAGTTCAAGGCGTGAACTGATCAGTTGGTGTTCCAGACGACCGGTTCGAGGAGAGAGACAATAGGGTGGCGATCTGAGGAGATGCACGATGACCGGTGAAATGATTGGCAGGAGGCACCATTCGATCAGCTGGTGGCACCCGAACGACCAACTTGATGGCGAGTCGATCAGTCATGAAGATGAGCTGATCAAACCCAGAAAGGTAGGCACAGATTTCATCTTGTACAGGTTGCATGTGATGTAGACCTAGATGACTGTGATTCCTCTTGGTTCGAGGAATCATAATAGGATGACCATAATCATTCCTTTTATCGTTTTGCATGTTTTCTGTGGGATATAGCATGTATATGATACATACTATATATTATGGTGATTGGATATGTATATGTATATAAAAACCAAATCCCTCATTAAATATTAAAGTTTTAGATGCCTTCCAAATGTGACACACGTGAAAAGCTTGATCGACCAAGTGTGGGCACGCCCTAGCGTGGTGCACCGTCTATCTTGTGGAAGCGTGAAGGATGAACATGTGGGTCTGCCCTAGAAGGGTGCATATTCATCGTGTTGGCTTTGGGTCGGACTTAACAAGGTGACCTAGATAGGATCTAGCACCTTGAGACATGGAGATGATCATGGCAAGGAGTTGCATGTGACATCTTTCAAGAGTTGCATATGATGAAATTGGCAAGAGTTGCCTACCTGGGAGATCTGAGTTGTGGGTGACAGCCCTAGCTGGTCCATGACTCAGAGGATTTTAGGATCTTGACCCATTAGAAGATTGTATGATGCAATCTTCCGAATTGATGGTGAGGGCTGTCAATTTGAGTCAACATAGTGGGAGAGCTAATTAATTAAAGGCCTAATTAACTATCATCAAATTTTATTCAAATCAAATCAAAAAGGAGTTTTGACAAATGCAATTTTCTCTTGTAGAATGGCAAAAGAATCATCTTTTAAAATGGGCAAATTAATTGAGAACAAATTCCATAACTGGTTGAGGACTATGAGAAGTGTTCTGCACAATCCAGATATACCAGGAGCCTTTGAATCCACTCTATGTATGCTTAAAGCGTTGGTGAAGAAGAAAGAAAGTTCATTGATAGAGATCAATGGAACGATAGGTAAGGGAGAGAAGGGTTCTCTCGCCAAACCAAATTCTTTTACATGGAGAGGATGGAAGGAACGATGGAAGAAAAAGGTAGAGATAGAGATATCTACTTTTGGTGTATATGTGATAGAGATTAACTTTACTACTTCTTCGTCATGGGTACTGGATACCGGATGCGGATCTCACATTTGTTCAAATGTGAAGGATCTTAAGAGAAGTAGGCCTTTGGGGAAAGGCGAGGTTGAACTACGTGTTGCCAATGGGGCAAGAGTTGCCGCCAGTGCTGTAGGAACCTATGAGTTAACTCTACCAAGTGGGCTAATAGTAGAGTTGAAGAACTTCTATTATGTACCTGCCATAAATAGGAATATCATTTCCGTCTCTTGTTTGGACAAAGATGGATTTGAATTTCTTATTAAGAATGGAAAATGTTCCATTTCTAAAGATTGGACCTTTTATGGCAGTGCCCCAATGTCTTATGGTCTATACTTGATAGATCTAGAGACAAGTGTATACAACGTAAACACCAAAAGACAAAAACCCAACAACTCAAACAAAACATATCTTTGGCATTGTCGTCTAGGGCACATAAATGAGAAGCGCATTTCTAGACTCCATAAAGATGGTTATCTAGACTCTTTTGATTATGAATCAATAGAGACATGTGAATCTTGTTTGTTGGGCAAGATGGCCAAGACTCCCTTTTCAGGTAAAGGTGATAGGGCTAGTGATCTATTAGGACTCATACATATTGATGTATGTGGGCCTTTTAGAACTAATGCCAGAAATGGGTATCAGTATTTCATTGCCTTCACTGATGATTTCAGTAGGTATGGCTATGTTGACCTGATGAAGCATAAGTCAGAAACCCTTGAAAGGTTCAAGGATTTCATGAATGAAGTACAAAATCAACTTGGTAAAAGTATTAAAGCACTTCGATCCGATCGAGGTGGAGAATACTTAAGCCAAGAGTTTGATGACCTTCTGTGAGCCCGTGGTATTGTATCACAATGGGCTCTGCCTGGAACACCACAGCATAACGGTGTGTCTGAAAGAAGGAATCACACATTGTTAGATATGGTGCGATCGATGATGAGTTTTGCTGATCTTCCGATTTCTTTATGGGGTCATGCTGTTGAAACCGCCGCATTTACACTTAACCGTGTACCATCCAAATCGGTTGAAAAGACACCATATGAGATATGGTACGGGAAGCGTCCCGATTTGTCTTTTCTAAAGATTTGGGGTTGTGAGGCTTACGTTAGGAAAATGTTTCCTGATAAGCTTGGACCCAAATCCGATAAATGTTATTTTGTTGGATATCCCAAGGAAACGAGGGGATATTATCTATACCACCCTACTGACAACAAAGTGTTTGTTGTTAGGACAGCTGTGTTCCTAGAGAAGGAATTTATTTCCAAAGGAAGCAGTGGGATGAAAATAGAGTTTGAAGAGGTTCAAGCCCAACAAGAAAACATTGAACCAGTAGATGTACGAGAGGAGTATGGAGATTCACAAGGTGTTGTGGGATCTCATTCTCCTCTGGTAACACAAGGACCTCATAGATCTAGTAGGACCCACCTTGAACCTGAGAGGTTTGGATACCTTGTGACTTAGGAAGGTGGTGAGTTGATCATAGATGATGATCCAACTACCTACGTAGAGGCTATGGAGGGACCAGATTCTGAGAAATGGCTTGAAGCCATGAGATCCGAGATGGAATCCATGTACTCCAACAAAGTATGGACTTTGGTGGAACCACCCGAAGGGGTAAAACCCATAGGGTGCAAGTGGGTCTTTAAGAAAAAGATCGACATGGATGGAAATGTGCAAACTTATAAAGGCAGATTGGTTGCAAAGGGATTTCGACAAGTTCAAGGTGTTGACTATGACAAAACCTTTTATCCAGTTGCCATGATTAAGTCCATCAGGATCATGCTTGCTATTGTAGCTCATTATGACTATGAGATTTGGAAAATGGATGTTAAAACCGCATTCCTTAACGGGAATATAAATGAGGATGTGTACATGACACAGCCTGAAGGTTTTGTAGATCCAAAGAATGTCAATAAAGTCTGTAAGCTGCAAAGGTCAATCTATGGATTGAAGTAAGCATCTCGAAGTTGGAATTTTCGATTTGATGAGGAGGTCAAAGTGTTTGGCTTTATTCAAAATGAAGATGAACCTTGTGTGTACAAGAAGGCTAGTGGGAGCTCAACCACATTCCTCATATTGTATGTGGATGACATACTTTTGATGGGGAATGATGTCTTAGCCTTAGAGAAGGTAAAGACTTGGCTTGGGAATACTTTCTAAATGAAGGACTTAGGAGAAGCATCCTACATTCTAGGAATTAAGATCTATAGAGATAGATCTAGAAGGCTTCTCAGACTAAGTCAGAGCACGTACATTGACAAAGTGTTGAAGCGGTTCAGCATGGAGAACTCAAAGAGAGGCAACATCCCCATGCTACATGGAGTCACCGTCTCTAGAGCTCAATGTCCCCAATCTTGTGAAGAGAGGGTGCGTATGAATGGGATCCCATATGCATCAGCCATCGGATCCATCATGTATGCTATGTTGTGCACACGCCCAGATGTCTCGTATGCTCTAAGCATGATGAGCAGGTGCCAGTTATATCCTGGGGATGCTCACTGGACAGTCGTAAAGAACATCCTCAAGTACTTGCGAAGGACTAAGGATCAGTTTCTTGTTTACGGCGGTGAGGAAGAGCTGGTTGTAAAGGGTTACACCGATGCAAGCTTCCAAACCTATAAAGATGATTACATATCGCAGTTAAGATTTTTATTTTGCCTTAATAATAGAGTTGTGAGATGGAAGAGTTCCAAGCAAGAAATAGTTGCCGATTCTACTATAGAGGCCGAGTATATTGCTACTTCACATGCAGCAAAGGAGGTTGTGTGGATCAGGAAGTTCATTTCTGAACTTGGTGTAGTTCCTGTTGGTATGTATGCCCTGAGAGCCAATCATGGGATGATTGGTGGGATACATTAAGATTGATTTGATAAACATCAAAGGCAAGCTTCCAATTATTTCTGGTTCAGTCATATGAGATAGTGATAGAACAGATTGAATGTCTAGAGAATGACAGTACTCAATGACGTATGCTTTCAGGTTGAGGACCTGAACGATGAGATCATATGGATGCTAAGAGTTTGTACATTCTTGTTATGTCCCTAGTCAGATGTCATTGTGGAAGGTAGATAGACAGCAATGAAACACAAGACTAGATTGTGGTGTTGGTTGATGACAGAATCTCATTAGTCATGGTATAGAGATATCAAACCAAACACATAGGTACTTGTTAGAGAACAAGGTACCGGACAGACCCACTATGAGTTTGACACATGGAACCATGAGATGGTAGTCACAGTCAGTACTCACAGTGATGGTGGTGAGTGTGATTCTTAGACCTGAAATCACTGCACTCAACACATGTCGTTGGGCACACTTTGACATCATCAAACGCAGTCCTGAAACATGGGTTGTTATAAAGGTGATGATTGGGTGGCTTTGACACATGGGGCTTTTGAGGGGTGAGTGATAGATATGGGATTTGTCCCTCCTGAGGGAGTATGATATCAAAGGCCACTTGATGAGTAGGATTGAGATAGGCGTGCGCACACATGTATGAATCAGTATGTGATATTGATGTCATACATATCTCCTTCAATCTACTCTGAGATCAAGAAAGTGAATGAACGTTGACAGGATGACTGTTCCATGCCTTGAGTTCATTCGGGATATCAGTGACAAAGGAATTATACATTCACTGTAACACCATTCACGGATTGTAGGATGAAAGTTGTTCTCCAACTTTTTACTTTCACTTGGGTAGCACTGATGTGTGACTAGGCACCGCTCTTTGCTTGTGAAGTCATAAGTGTTATGGACTTTCACTGCCAACGTGAAATGGACCTGCAGGGTCACACACATAGGATTTAACCTGGAAGAGGAGTTTTGTCCACAAGAAACGTTTAGATTGATTACTAAAGGAGTTTAGTAGTTCAATTAAACACTCAATTAGTCGATGACTCAATATCATATGGTTCAAGGTGTTGGACTCATTGATTGGAGTATCGGATTGATTGAAATCGCATTTGACTGATTCTGCACAACCTGTACTCCCAAACGATCGGTTCAAGTGTTGAACCGGTCGGCTGAGGTTGCTGAACCGGTCGGCTCAAGTGTTGAGTCGATCGGCTCATGGTCAGAGTGAAACGATCGGTTCAAGTGTTGAAACGATCGGTTCAACTGGTGCAACCGAGCAAGTTGGGAAAGTCAGGTCGGTGAGAATTTTCCTTGTGTTTCACTTGCCCAATTTGATTGGGAATAGGATTGGTATTCGATACCAATTAGAAACGAAAGAAGGAAAGTCAATCGGGAACTGACCAGGACCACGAACCGACCGGTTCAGAAGTGAACCGATCGGCTCATGGGTCCCAACCGACCGGTTCACTTGTGAACCGATCGGTTCAGGTTGTGAGTTGGTTGCTTTTTGTGGACAAATCCCGAACCCTTCTACTCCTGCTTTAGTCCCATATTGCCGGGCATAGAGAACCCTGTCCCATGACCCGCCTATATATATAGGGGTATTGGGGGCTTCTCAAAGTACAACTCAATGCAAGCCGGTTGCTTTGTGAAGTTGTCATTCTCTCTGGTTTTGGTAACCGTGAGAGATCCCGAGCAAGTGCTTCCCGCAAAAGGGAGGTGCAGCAAGGGAAGGACAACTGCAGTTGCAACTAGTAGCAGGAGAGTATGTTGGCGACTAGTACGTCAACAGGAGGGTGCGACTCCTTCCACTTCCTTGTGGGACAAGGAGAGTGGAGTTCCAGGTGGTCCGTGTGGACTACTACAGAGGCGGGAGGTCACTGCCGCTCAGGAGGACAACTGTCATCCGACAGTCCGGTAGGAGGAGGAGGAGTCAGTCCCGGTGTGACCAGGAGCTGTACAGACACCGTCCAAGACCAGAGTTGAAGACCACGCATTGCACAAGGTATTGTCTCCGAGCAAGTCTCGGGACAAGGTATGATTCCACAAACCATCATTTCCTATTATATAGACGTTGACGCGTTTCCTCAGTATGGGTTTGGGGAGAAAATTTTTGTTTCCGCTGCCTTCTCTGTCTCCTCTAAAACCCAACAGTGGTATCAGAGCCACGTCAACTGCTCTATATTTTAGGAATATCGATATGATCGATTTTGGTTTGTCGCCTTTATTTATTGCATACGATGCGAATAATATTGGCTTTATGCATGTCCAATCCTAAATCCACAAATCCCATATTACATATATGATATGTATTATTAATGCACTCGATACGCGTCGCCCTTAAACGAGTTTTGTGGTGGATGTGTGTAGCATGATTATGGCCTATAAACTCCTATCTGTGTGTGGTTGTTTGTGGTTGCTTGCATCTCGGTCTGTGCACCGATCTTCCCTCTCTTATTCCTGATGTAACTCGAAATAATTCGAGATTCTTTCCTACCTTTGCTCCCCCCGAATGTAACTCGGGGTTTCTTCTTTTAAAGCAATGTAATAAATAGGATAGATTTTTTATTTCCTGTTATGTCAAAGACCGGAGGACATCAAGACGACAGCTGAAACGATCGGTTCAAGGCGTGAACCGATCGGTTGACATTCCAAACGGTCGGTTCAAGGAGTGAACCGATCGGTTGATGACCGGTTCGAGGAGCGAGACGAGCGGGTGGCGGATATGACGAGATGCACGACGACCAGGCGAACCGATCGGTTGGAGGAGCCAACCGATCGGCTGGTGGCACCCAGACGACCGGCTGGAGAGTACAGATCATTCATGTGATGAGTTGATCAACTCAGATGGCAAGGCACAGAGTTCATCTTGTACAGGTTGCATGTGATGTAGACCTAGATGACCGTGATTCCTCTTGGCTCGAGGAATCACATTAGGATGGCCATAATCATCGCTTTTTATCGTTTGTGCATGTTTTCTGTGGGATATAGCATGTATATGATACGTACTATGTATTGTGGTGATTGGATATGTATATGTATATAAAAACCAAATCCCTCATTAAAATATTAAGTCTTATATGCCTTCCATTAGCGGCACACATGAAAAGCTCAATCGACCAAGCGTAGGTTACGCCAAAGCGTGGTGCGCCATCTATCTTGTGGAAGTGTGAAGGGTAGACATGTAGGTTCTGCCAAAGCAGGGTGCATGTTTACCGTGTCGGCTTTTGGGTTAGACTTAACTGGTGATTCTTAGAGCGTCTAAGCCCAGAGGCAAGGAATGTTCATGGCAAGGTGTTTTGCATGTTCATTCAACAAGAGTTGCATATGATGCAATTGGCAAGAGTTGCCTACCTGAGAGATCTAAGTTGTGGGCGATCAGCCAAAGCTGACTCATGACTTAGAGGATTTCAGGATCTTGCCCACTAGAAGGTTGTACGCTGCAATCTTCCGAATTGATGGTGAGGGCTATCAATTTGAAGTAAAATAGTGGGAGCGATAATTAATTAAAGGCCTAATTTTATCGTCAACCTTTCAAATCAATCAAATAAGTCAAAAGAGTTTTGGACTAAAATTGCATATATTTCCTTTTTGTTAATGGTTAATCAACAAATCACTTTATTTGCGATCGGTCTTTGAGACCAACAAATCAAATGTGAATAATTCCACGACTGGTTAGGATGATGATGAGAAGTGTTCTCAATCAAAGAGCGGAAGCTCTAAGTCCTAGTTATACCAGAACCAGATGAACGCGATCCCACCACATCAATGGCTGAAAGTATGCTTATGGAAGCATACCGAGGATGACATTGATGAGGAGTGCTTGATGTTGTGTTCTCTGAACTATGAGTTGCAGAGACAACATGAGACATATGATGTCTCCAAAACACTGTCCTAGTATGGCATGACAGAAGGAGATCCAGTAAGGTATTCACACACTCAATGTGATTGGGTATGTGAATAGACCTGACTAAGAAGGATTCCATCTGAGCCAAGAGTTGGCTATTGGTATGATACTACAAATGTAGCGAGAATCATACAATTCATGATAAGCTACAACACGAACAACTTTGACAAGCGTTGACAGAGTTGTTGGACATGTTGAGGATAGTAGAGGCAAAGATGAAGAAAGACAAACCATAATCTTTGATGTGATCAAAGAAAAGGTAAGTCTTAAGGGCAAGGGCAAGGGCAAAGCTAAGAAGTGTTCTGATGCTAGCCAGCAATCCAAGCCGTCTTCAGCCTCAAGGCACATGGGGAAAGGGTGTATGAGGGAACTGCCCTCTATATCTGGAAGAACAAAAGAAGATGAAGGAGGGGATGGAGTTCTCCACCTAAGGTATTAGGAAATGAACCACTTCTTTATCTGAGGTATATGATACCAATATATGGATACGTCATATATGATATGCAATATCCGCAAAGAAGTGATGGCCTTTGTGAAAGGACCAAGAAAGAAGTACACATCATTGGAGCAAGTGTTGCTGCCATAGATAGGAGTATCTTTCAGTTTATTTCAGCCTAAAGGGCACGAAATAGAGTTGAGAACTGCTATTTCATATATTGCCAATAGATAGAAACACTTTATTATTGCATATTGTATGACAATGATGGCAATTAATAAAGTTGATGTCTCAATCTTAAAGATATGATCTTTGTGGCAATGCCTTGTTTATCTTGTGATACATGGTATGCATAAGATAAAATGATACCTAAAGTTATTGATAACTCAAAAAATCAAATTAGCATCAATCATGAGAAATTCATTTCTAGTTTCCATATGATGGATAAACCTAGACTCTTTTGGTTAGAGAACCATTAAGAGACATGAATATCTTGGACATGATTAATCAATCTTCATTAAAGGTAGTGGGAGAGTGATTATCCTATTAGGTATAATACATGTGATGTATTTACATACCAATTGGAACAAATGCTAATACTTCAAATGGTGTTTAGAGAAATACCAATATGAACATCTTGAAGTGTTCAAGATTGTCATAGATGAAGTACAAATTTGGTAAAGTATTAATTCTTGATGAGATCAATGAATGAAATACTTGGACCAAATGTTTGAGATCCTTATGAGTGATTATGATAGTGTATCATAGTGAACTCATGATTAAGGCATGGTGATGTCTAAATCAAGAAGGAATCATACTCTAAGGAGTTAGAGAATGATTATCAAATAACTGAATTCTTCTTAATAAAAGAATACCCCACACTAATAAAGGACATTAAGAATCACAAGGGTTGTGAATTCTTATATTCTTGACAGATACACCTCAATTATCTAAACGATGAGTTGTTCATATGATGAGTCAACTATCTAGATGAATATGAGGAATCAGATTTTGAGTTATGGTATAAGACCATTACATCCTAAATGATTTCCATGTGAACCATAAGGTATGACCTTGATGGTAGCACTCATTGGATGAAATCCATAAGTGCAAATGAGTCTTAAGCGTTAAGACACATGGATAACATTTTGAGAAGGATGATGCTTGATTGCAACTTAATGACTGAGACATTTGGCATATGGATACTAAAACCACATTCCTATGAGGAATAAAACAAGGATGTGTACGTGACACAACCTATAAAGTTTATGAATCCACTAATGCAAATGAAGTCTATAAGTTACAATGGATTAATCAATGTGATTGATTGAGTACAAGCAACTCAGAATTGGATCTTTACTTTGATGATATAGTCAAAGGGTTTGACTGACATGTCAAAGATAAAGAAGGGATCTGTGATTTAGTGGGAGCGTGTTCACATTCCACATGTTGATGTGAAATGGAAATGTTCTAGAATGGAAATCCAAAAGTGGAAATTATCTTTAAGGAAGATAGAGATGTTTCCTATATGATAGGAATAGAGATCTATAGAGATAGTTCTCGAAAAATCTCTTGACCTGGAAAGAGAAAGCATACATTGGCAATCTGTACTGAAGGGTTCAGTATGCACAGATTTAGTGGGAGAAAACTTGTCCAAATTATATGGATATTAGTATCCCAAGGCCAAGTGTCCAATTCTTATGAAGAATGGGAACACTAAGAATAGATATGGATCTATCATGTATGTAATCATCCCATTGTCTTGCATGTATGACATGGCAAGAGTAAAATGCATTCATCATCTTGTATGTAGGACATGGCAATATGATGTGCTCATCCTGATAACTCGTATGTTGGACATGACGAGTGGATGTCTGTCTACTTACAATAAGGGTTATTGGAATACCATAAGAACTTGATAAGTACTTGGGAAGTACTAGTTCTATGGAGATAAGGAAGAGTTCGATGTAAAGAGTTACATTGATGCGAACTTCCGAAAGGACATAAAATAAATCGCAAAATATATATAGGATATATAAAAGTGAAAGTTTGTTGATAATTGGAAGTGTTCCAATAAAACCATTTAAAAGGGAAATGCCAAGTATCTATGTGTTAGAGAACAACAGTGGATACTATATGGATCTGAAGGTTCATGAGATGAACTTATATTCCACTCATTGATGACAAGTCTGGAATCCTTGATCATGCAATGTGGCTAAAGGTTAGCAAAGGAATACTAGATCACATATTATGGCAACTCCATATCATACGTGTGACGTACAGCGAAGAGATGAGAGACATGCAATTTATACGGACCTTGGCAAGGTGTTGCCATTACTCACTATGTTGGCACTAGAGCAGAGTGACATGTGGGACATGTTTAGAGATCACTATGAATATGATTCAAGGGTGATTGGCTCGCAGTGCAAGTGGGAGTCTGTTGGTATGTATGCCCTGAGAGCCAATCATGGGATGATTGGTGGGATACATTAAGATTGATTTGATAAACATCAAAGGCAAGCTTCCAATTCTTTCTGGTTTAGTCATATGAGATAGTGATAGAACAGATTGAATGTCTAGAGAATGATAGTACTCAATGACGTATGCTTTCAGGTTGAGGACCGGAACGATGAGATCATACGGATGCTAAGAGTTTGTACATTCTTGTTATGTCCCTAGTCGGATGTCATTGTGGAAGGTAGATAGACAGCAATGACACACAAGACTAGATTGTGGTGTTGGTTGATGATAGAATCTCATTAGTCATGGTATAGAGATATCAAACCAAACACATAGGTACTTGTTAGAGAATAAGGTACCGGACAGACCCACCGTGAGTTTGACACATGGAACCATGAGATGGTAGTCATAGTCAGTACTCACAGTGATGGTGGTGAGTGTGATTCTTAGACCTGAAATCACTGCACTCAACACATGTCGTTGGGCACACTTTGACATCATCAAACGCAATCCTGAAACATGGGTTGTTATAAAGGTGATGATTGGGTGGCTTTGACACATGGGGCTTTTGAGGGGTGAGTGATAGATATGGGATTTGTCCCTCCTGAGGGAGTATGATATCCAAGGCCACTTGATGAGTAGGATTGAGATAGGCGTGCGCACGCATGTATGAATCAGTATGTGATATTGATGTCATACATATCTCCTTCAATCTACTCTGAGATCAAGAAAGTGAATGAACGTTGACAGGATGACTGTTCCATGCCTTGAGTTCATTCGGGATATCAGTGACAAAGGAATTATACATTCACTGTAACACCATTCACGGATTGTAGGATGAAAGTTGTTCTCCAACTTTCTACTTTCACTTGGGTAGCACTGATGTGTGACTAGGCACCGCTCTTCGCTTGTGAAGTCATAAGTGTTATGGACTTTCACTGCCAATGTGAAATGGACCTGCAGGGTCACACACATAGGATTTAACCTGGAAGAGGAGTTTTGTCCACAAGAAACGTTTAGATTGATTACTAAAGGAGTTTAGTAGTTCAATTAAACACTCAATCAGTCGATGACTCAATATCATATGGTTCAAGGTGTTGGACGCATTGATTGGAGTATCGGATTGATTGAAATCGCATTTGACTGATTCTGCACAACCTGTACTCCCAAACGATCGGTTCAAGTGTTGAACTGGTCGGCTGAGGTTGTTGAACTGGTCGGCTCAAGTGTTGAGTCGATCGGCTCATGGTCAGAGTGAAACGATCGGTTCAAGTGTTGAAATGATCGGTTCAACTGGTGCAACCGAGCAAGTTGGGAAAGTCAGGTCGGTGAGAATTTTCCTTGCGTTTCACTTGCCCAATTTGATTGGGAATAGGATTGGTATTCGATACCAATTAGAAACGAAAGAAGGAAAGTCAATCGGGAACCAACCAGGACCACGAACCGACCGGTTCAGAAGTGAACCGATCGGCTCATGGGTCCCAACCGATCGGTTGGTGCTCCAACCGATTGGTTCAGGTTGCGAGTTGGTTGCTTTTTGTGGAAAAATCCCGAACCCTTCTACTCCTGCTTTAGTCCCATATTACCGGGCACAGAGAACCCTGTCCCATGACCCGCCTATATATATAGGGGTATTGGGGGCTTCTCAAAGTACAACTCAATGCAAGCCGGTTGCTTTGCGAAGTTGTCATTCTCTCTGGTTTTGGTAACCGTGAGAGATCCCGAGCAAGTGCTTCCCGCAAAAGGGAGGTGCAGCAAGGGAAGGACAACTGCAGTTGCAACTGGTAGCAGGAGAGTATGTTGGCGACTAGTACGTCAACAGGAGGGTGCGACTCCTTCCACTTCCTTGTGGGACAAGGAGAGTGGAGTTCCAGGTGGTCCGTGTGGACTACTACAGAGGCGGGAGGTCACTACCGCCCAGGAGGACAACTGTCATCCGACAGTCTGGTAGGAGGAGGAGGAGTCAGTCTCGGTGCGACCAGGAGCTGCACAGACACCGTCCAAGACCGGAGTTGAAGACTGCGCATTGCATGAGGTATTGTCGCCGAGCAAGCCTCGGGACAAGGTATGATTCCACAAACCATCATTTCCTATTATATAGACGTTGACGCGTTTCCTCGGTATGGGTTTGGGGAGAAAATTTTTGTTTCCGCTGCCTTCTCTGTCTCCTCTAAAACCCAACAGTTCCCAGTAGTTGTGATGCAATTGAGCTTTATTGTGACAATAATGGAGCTATTGCACAAGCTAAGGAACCCATATCACATCAGTAGTCCAAGCACATACTGCGGCGCTTCCATCCCATATGAGAGATCGTGCAGTGAGGAGATGTGAAGATTTGCAAAGTACCAACTGAAGACAACATAGCTGATCCACTGACTAAGGCCCTTTCTCAATAGAAGCATGATGGTCATGCTAGGTCACAAGGACTGAGGTTCCTTGGTGACTTGCTCTAAGTGCAAGTGGGAGTCTGTTGGTATGTATGCCCATAGAGCAAGTCATATGATGATTGTAATGGGATACTTTGTAAATGATTTGAATAATAATAAAGGCAATTTCTGATCTATATGTTTAAATTGTTGCTGAGATGATAGTGTAACATGATAGATGTCTAAAGAATGATTTTACTCAATGATGTATGCTTTTAGGTTAAGGACCTAAACGATGAGATCATGCGGATGTCAAGAGTATACATTCTTTCTTAGTCCCTAGTCGGTTTTTATTGTGGAAATAACCATAGACATCAATAACACTAAAGACTATATTGTGTGTTGGTTGATGACAGAATCTCATTAGTCATGGTATAGTGATATCAAACCAAGCACATAGGTACTTGTTAGAGAACAAGATACCAGACAGACCCACTGTGAGAGTGACACATGGAACCATGACTTGTTAATCATAGTCATCTCTCACAGTGATGGTGGTGAGTGTGATTCTTAGACCTAAAATCACTACACTCAACACATGTCATTGGGTACACTTTGACATCATCAAACGTAGTCCTGAAACATGGGTTGTTATAAAGGTGATGATTGGGTGGTTTTGACACATGGGGCTTTTGAGGGGTGAGTGATAGATATGGGATTTGTCCCTCCTGAGGGAGTTTGATGTCCTTGGCCACTTTATCAGTAGGATTGAGAAAGGCATGCACATGCACGTATGAATCAATATGTGATATTTATGTCATACACATCTCACCTAGTCTGCTCTGAGATCAAGGAAATTAATGAACATTGACAGGATCATTGTTCCATGCCTCGAGTTTATTCAGGATATCAGTGACAAAGGAATTATACATTCACTGTAACACCATTCACGGATTGTAGGATTGAAAGTTATTCTCCAACTTTCTATTTCACTTGGGTAGCACTGATGTGTGACTAGGCACCACTCTTTTCTTGTGAAGTCATAAGTGTTATGGACTTTCACTGCCAACGTGAAAAGGACCTGCAGGGTCACACACATAGGATTTAACCTGGAATAGGAGTTTGTCGACAAACAATGTTTAGATTGATTACTAAAGGAGTTTAGTAGTTCAATTAAACACTCAATCAATTGATAGCTCAGTATCATAGTGTTCAAGGTATTGGACTGATTGATTAGAGTATCAGATTGATTGAAACTGCGATTGACTGATTCTGTACAATTTGCACTCCCAACCGATTGGCTCATGTGATGAATCGATCGGCTGAGCTTGGTGAACCGATCGGCTCAACTGGTGAGTCGATCGGCTCATGGACAGGGTGAAATGATCGCTTCAAGTGTTGAAACGATCGATTCAACTGGTCCAACTGAGCAAGTTGGGAAAGTAAGATTGGTGAGAAATTTCCTTTCGTTTCACTTGCCCAATTTGATTGGAACAATGATTGATATTTGATACCAATTCGAAACAAAAGAGGAAAAGTCAATCGGGAACTGATCAGGACCACGAACCGTCCGGTTTAGAAGTGAACTGACCGTTTCATGGGTCCCAACTGATCGGTTGAGGTGTCAACCGACCGGCTCAGATCCCCAACCGACTATTTCAGTTGTGAAACGATCAGTTCAGGTTACATAGTTGGTTGTTTTTGTGGAAAATCTCGAATCCTTCTACTCCTACTTTAGTCCCGCATTACTCGGGATAGAGAACCTTGTCCCATGACCCTCCTATATATAGGGGTATTGGGAGCTTCTCAGAGTACAACTCAATGCAACCAGTTGCTCTGTAAAGTTGTCGTTCTCTCTGGTTTTGGTAACCGAGAAAGCTCGAGCAAGTGCTACCTGATAAGGGAGGCACAACAAGGGAAAGACAACTGCAGAAAGCGACTGGTGGCAGGAGAGTGTGTCGGTAACTAGTACGCAGACAGGAGGGTGTGATTCCTTCTTATTCCTTGTGGGACAAGGAGATTTGAGTTCCAGGCAGTCCGTGTAGACGACTGCAGAGGCGGGAGACCTCTGTCACTCGGAGGATAACTGTCAATCCCGACAGTCCCGGTGAGACCAGGAGACGTAAGTGTCGATGCGACCAGGAGCTGGACAGACACCGTTTAAGACCGGAGGTGAAGACCGTACAAGGCACAAGGTACTATCGCCGAGCAAGCCTCGGGACAAGGTATGCATCCACAAACCATCTTTCCTATTGTATAGACGTTGACACGATTCCTTTTGTTCTAAGTTTTGGGGAGAAAATTTTTGTTTCCGCTGCTTCTCTGCCTCCTCTAAAACCCAATACAATGTTCTATAAAAGGTGGCTTACTAGAAATGATTTAATATATTGAACATCATAAAGACACTTGAAACTATGATTAGAACATAAAGATTTTTTTTTAAAAGAAACAAAAGGTGGTACAGATCCACACTAACCTAAAAAACAACCATTTAATATTCTTTTAGAATTAAACTAAAACCTATTTATTTTGGTTTATTATTCCCTCCAGAAGCCAGTTCCCTGTCGTCTAATGTATTCTATTGTTTGGTCCATTTTCCAATATATCCTATAGAAAATTTAGCAAAGAACAAAAAACATCTATTTGTATTGAGGGATTAGTTTTGTTCTTTTTGTTAGTGCTTCCTTCATAAATCCCTAAGATCTGTATATTATAAGAACCAAATTGTTTTGAAGCTAAAAGTACATTCTTACAAACTTACAGAAGTAAAATTCTGGACATTCGATGTTAGAATCATGATGTTATCCCACTAGCTGTGACAATTGTTTATCCTGTGATTTAAGAAGAGCAGTCAGAAGAGAGAAAAGCAGCAGTGACAACTATGCCATCAATGGTTCCTAGACTGCCAATTGGAAGTAATAATCATTTTGTAAATAGAGCATGCCTTTATAAATGAAGGATACAAGATTATCTCTAACAACAAGACAAAAAAGACAAGGAATTAATGGAGGATACTTAGTTGAAACCTCGAATTTTACCTACTTTCCATATATTAGGAAAAGTTTATAATTTTTGTTAGAAAACCTTTGAAGGAACTTTGTAAATATATTGATGATACAGTTCGTAATGGTTCTCATTTTCTTATTCTGTCAGATTGTTGTGAGGAGCTTAAGCCAACCAAACCTACTATACAAATACTTGTTGGTGTTGTTTGTCAGCATCTGATACACAATGGTATGTGAAAGTTTGCTTCAATAGTATTAATGTTTCTCAATGTTTTAATGCTCGTCAATTTTCTTACTTGATTGGATATGGCACCAGTTCAATGTCCATATTTTTCACTAGAAACCTACAAGTAATGGACATGGAGCACAAGAATTATGAATTCAATATGCATTGAGGAAAGGCCAACCATTAGCATTGAACAAGAACAAAGAAATGTCTTCAAAGCTAGTGAAGTACGAATTCTCAAAATTTTGTTCTGGATACAACCCCATTCCATTTCATGGCAAGGAGATTTCTTTGGAAATTTGATGAACATACACAAATCAATATAGAAATTTAAGGCAAAAGTTGAGGTACAAGCCAAGAACCAGATCCCAAAACACAAATCAATACAAAAATTTAAGGCACAACTGAAATAAGATTGTTCTGCCCCATACCACCAAGAACCAAATCCTAATATCCACCTCAACTTTGATCATACTAGCAAATCTTAAAGCTCTTACAAGCTTAAAGTATAGTTTTATCATGTAACCCCAACCCAAAGCTAATGGATCAATGGGAAATCAAAGATATACAAAGAGAGGAGTCTGAATGTACAATTGTCTACTCATGGGAAATATTTTCAAGGTTCCTTTAGCAGTAATGGAAGCAGCCTGGTTAGTGCCTACCACCATGTGTGGCAACGTACAGTCCACACCCACAAACTTGCCTAGATATTTTGTATTACTGAAAGTACGTGGTGGTCTGATTCCTACTAAGCCACAACACCATGTTCTATGATAATTTTTATAGAGAACTAACAAATTACTTTAGCAATTAAAACTACTACAAAACATTTTAAAATAAAGCTTGGCTTTATTTAATATGCTGTGTTTTTCCAGCTAATTGTCAAAAAAGGTCTACTCATACGTGTTGGATGGCGCATACCTATATCCCCTCTTAATGCTCCCAATGACTCCTAGATACATGTGTTATCATGATCCTCTCCTATCATAGATATTTAGTAGGCTCCCATACATTGCTTCATTAAGCTAAATTCCTCCATATAATTACACACCATTGTTCTAAATTTCTAATCATATATTAAAATTTTGAGATCTTTCAAGCAATTCAAACTATGAATCATGTATAAAATCTTACTTGTCCTCCTCCCAACATCTTTAAACACCACTATACATATTTCTAGATCTTTGCTCACTTTTGCAGCATAGATCATATGTGTCTCTAGTTTAATTTATGTCTTAGTAATAATACATTTATTTCTTTAATTAGTTCATGGTTGCTATTTGATGGAACTGGTTAATTGTCTCGTTGGCACTGAATGACCTCTATTCACTGCCTATGGGAGTAAGCATCATAGGTGTTAGGCTTCTCTTTATCATGATTTATTTTCTTGTGTGCTATCTTACAAATATTTATTGCACATGGCGATGTGAGTGATAATGGTTTATAGAAACCACCTAGACCCCATGGCTACAGAGTTGAAAGCATGAGATAGTAGATGCAAATGCCATTGTGTAGGTAGAGGTCCGCTCAGGTGCTTCTGACAGATAGCATAGACTCTGTAGGGAACTCCACCAGTAGAAGAAATCATGGATAATAGAAGAATTCAATCATGTCAAAGAACTTAATAAGAGAGTTTCTTTAATTAGCATAAACATGATGGTAAATTTCACTTCATGAATATAGCTCATTGTCAGCACCTAGAACCAGACCTGAAAATACATTGAATCAGTAGCCAACTAGAAGAGATTCTTCTACAATTGAGGAATCTTAAGAGTTCATTATCTACACCTAGAACCAAACAAGTGACCACATAAAAAGTGCATGTGTACGTGTACATAGAAATGTTACCTTTAGGTGTGGTCTAGGGAAAAGAATATTAGCTAAATATGTAAGGAAATTGCTCACATGTAGGTTTCCCTAGTTACTACTCCTTGCCAGCTGTGATATGATGCTTGTGATATAAACATAATAGCAAGAAGGGTAAGAGGGAAGCTTGTTCTTACAAGTTACAAGGCATTTGTTGAAATGCCTTATCCATACCAGGTCATATCAACCAAAAAAATGTATGAAGATTAGTCGACAAACTTTAAGCATCCGTTCACATAGTCCTTGGCCAATTTAAAATAAACAAATGGTTGGTTAGAAGATGAAAACAAGAGCAGAAAAATTAGTATTTTTGTCCACTACTGTTTGTCACATCAATTGTAGTAAGACCAATTTGACACTATGAGCCTACTTACAACAAGCAAGTTTCATAATTTTATATTATATGGAAGACTAGTAATAAGAACCTTCAAATTTAGTTCAAATAAGCATATTTACAAGGTGGAAAGAAAGCCGTGGGAAACAAAATGCAGACAGAAGCCAAAAAAACTCCACAAAATAAAAAGATAGAACTCCAGTTATACCAAAACTCCAACTAAACAAAATTCCATATAAGAAAATCACCCCCTTATTGGGAAATAGAATTTTGAAAAGATATCTAGATCCTTATGAATTTCTATATGATGATAAGACTTACAGAACCACTTTAACAAGAAAACTCCATTAATGTAAAAATAGAACAGGTCAGATAAAATTGCAACATGTTGAATATTAATATGGTCAGATAAACTTGCAACAAAAAACCATGATCAGATAACTATATCATTACACACCATCTACACTTAAATGAGCATAGCAGAAGCGTTTGAGAGGTTATCAAGAATCCAACCAACTTATGATGACGTCAACCAAATTTAAGACTGAATGAAACTAATACTAATATTGGATCCAATCAGAAAACCATAAGACCTAATGTGTCTGAAAAATGATTTGTTTCTTCATCACTCATTAATAATAAAGTTCACCAAGTTCCCACTCATTTGTTTGTTCATCACTCACTTTCTTCTATTACATATCCATTCTCTTATGCTGCAACATCTTCTGTATATTTATTTAGAAATTCAACTAACAATTCCTTAGTTATTGTGTTTTAGCTGCCTTAGTTAACCACTGAGGATAGGCACTGAAAGTTCTACAGTAGCATGTTGTGAACCTCTCAATAGCCATTACCCGATATGGATCAATATGACCCCATTGATGCTTGTTTGAACCTCTCTGGTGACTTTCCTACATTGAAAAGTTAGAGTACCCTAAAATCTGTATCTTATTGCATGTCAATCAGACAGCAGTGTAGTTGAATGATATTCTCACCTATCTTCAAACCAATTGTGGACCAACCCACCCACCAAAAACTCATCCCCCAAAATAAATGGAAATAATGTTCATCAACATCAGAATGTCCCACCAATGTAAGCTAATGCCAACCAATAGTTCTAGCTGAACCTATCATCATCATTCTCGATAGTGCCTCAATACACCAAGTTGCAAGCCAAGATTGTCCACCAACAAAGCCACTCTGAATCACAAAAATGTAATAGCATCAATGCCTACATAAATTTGTCTGTACAGTGAACCTAACAAAACTTTAAACCAGACTATTAGTCCAGAAGTGAAAAAGTATATGTAAAAATACATGAACCTCGTCATCTATAAGACCGTGCCTTTGCAACCATTACAGTAAGTCAAGGCAGCTGGAGTCCCCTCCCCCTTAAAAATCATATATCAGTAGTTGTATCCTTTGTATCTCCCTCCTCTTCTTGGGCTTATGTCTCGAAAAGGGTCTCCAATGAAATCCCAAAGATGCATGTCATCCAATGGTCAGTGGGTTCCATTTTGGTCTAGTACCAATTAGTGGTTTGATCACTATTGTGGTTATGTCGATCTTGCACATCTGCCACTGGGTGCTCTATCACCTTTGAGACATGTAGCTGGACGTCATTTCATTAATGTTAGGGCTTGAGATCAGGGACACTGTGGTAGGAAAATGATATAAACATGATCGATTATCCATTTGATAACAAAACACTTGGAGGTTGTAATAGGAACATGTTATTCTTTTTCATACATATTAATATTCTTTTTATGGAGTCAACCTACTTCAACATCTCTTACTGATTGCATGCAAAGATTAGACACTTTGGAAGTGAGCTAATAAAGGAGACTCTTTTAGTAAAATGATACCTATTATAGTTCAAGTCTAACATGTATTCAAATTGCTGAACCTGGATAAAAGAGAAATAAATTTACCATTCTAGAAGCATACAAGAGCTGCAAATACAAATTGAATATATCTTAATCATACTCATATATTGTGTAAGTCAGAGAATTATAGAGGTTAGTCAAGTTGGATAAGATGAGGCATAAATTGGAAAGGTGTAAACTAACAAAATAGTTGTTGATAAGTGCTATTCAAGAAAATGTACATACTTACACATACAATTTGGAATAACAAATTCTATGTACTTAAAATTGAAATCTTATAGACTCAACCTGGATAGTTAAAATGCGGTAGCAGTCTCTAAAGTCTGTGATTTGTTTTGGTTTTGATGACTATAATGGCCACAATAAGGAACATGATGGCAAAAGAGAATCAAGAAGGAATATTTTAATACTTACTTCTTGTGTATACATTTAACAGGTGTTGTCTCGGTCTACATTCTCTTCTATCTACAACCTATTACTGATGTTATGGTGTATCAAAACCTTTAACCCAGAAGGTGGAATGGACTAAATGAGGGACCATGATGATAATTTAAATGAAGAACTCGTGATCAATTTACCTAACTATTTATCTGTTAGGTGGAGCTCTAGCATATACTACAAGGGCAATAAACGTCTTGGAGCATGTGGCAATCTGATTCTAAGGATCCTATTGATGTGATCAATGGAAGTAATGCCTTACATAAATGATGGAAACCCTTGGTGAGATACATCATATGATCTCCACAATGATACCAAAAAATATTTATACATATACTAACTAAATATATAGCTTTCAAAACAAAAGTCAAGAACATAAAGAATGGTGAACCATGTCACATATTGGCTGCAACAAGTAATGACATCAGTTTACAAATCTGAGAATATAAAAATATTAATCTTTTAGTTATGCCATCATCTCCACGTTAGTGAAAAATTATTAAGGTGGACTAATAACTTTAGTTCAAATTATCTTAATAGTATTAGCAATTTTCTTCTAAAGGCCAATTTTATATACCTCTGTGTTGAGTGGATGGACTAACAACTGTAGTTTGGATTATCTTGCATGAGTGGATTTTATTAGCAGCAGATGGTTTAACTAGTAGCAATATCTTCCCTCATTTTATTGTATTGTTATATTATGTATTAACTTACAACTATGTGGAACTCACTAATTGTCATCAACATTGGGAGTCACTTAGATGAATCTCAAATAGGGGCACACTTTGTAGTTAAGATTACTTGAAAAGTTATTTTCACAGCAAAAGGTAATGGACAATTGTATTTGGCGTTATAAAGTGTATAACCTGCTGGGATCCCTTTGTTTAGAAGATGATTGATAATAAGCAATTCTCATGGCAAATGGGAAGGCTCACAGATCTTTCAAACACATATGACATTGCCACAATTATCCACATACTAATCTACGCAAAGTCTATTCCGGACTTGTACTTTGTCATGTTGTAAATGGTATGTTCAATTTTAATTCATCCTAATATCTAGCAATCAACCAAGGTACCTTAGAGTGGACATATAAATCAAAACCAGTTTAGAATACTTGGCATGAATGAGAAATTGTCTGTTAACGTTCATATGGTGGCTATGATCGACCATGTGGTTTGAACGGACTTTCAACTATTTGGTTTCCACCTTGTCAGAAATGCCTAGCGATGACCTTGTGAATTTGATATTCTCCAAGATGGACAAATTGGAGATGACAAGATTCACAATCTAGTTATTCTGGCTTGGTAGAATAGAAATGATCAATTGTTAATGGCTCGACAGATCAAACTAAAATAATAGCAACTAGATGAATGAGATTGGTAGAGATGCATAGGTTGACCAAAGCCTTCTACACTGGAGGATTGACTAACATGAGCGCATCAGAATCCCCTTGGTCCTCACTAGTAAAAGAACTCATGAAACATAACATGGATGTAGCTAATATTTTCCAATTACACTATCTGCCAACCTACACTCATCAATAAGACTTTGGAGTACATGTTGTCAAGATCTAAAACAAAAAAAACTTGTTATCAAAATAGATTTGATGAGAAAAATACCAGGTCAGTAGCTTTACAGATGATTATATATCATGCTTGAAAACAACCATAATGAATCCCAAGAACCAAACAATCAAAAAACTCAATCCAGAACCACGAAAGGGCCACATGATGAGGACCTTTCTTTCTATCTCGAATCTTTGCAACATCAATGACCTATTGTCAGACCACATTTAGAGTCATTATTTGGGATCATCTCATGTGAGACAAAGGCATCCACAAAAAGAGGCATGGGTCAGATCATCCACTAGAATCTAATTACTTGAATTAGTCTAGAATATGGTCATCAAGGATCACCAAAACCAAACTATATAGTAAAAGAGCATCTAACTCCCATATTCCTAAGTTTGCAAAATTTAATTTTGTAGGTGATAACGAATCAGATAACACTAATGGAAAATACATAATTGGCACTTAATATTTAGTTAGTTCAAATTGGCTTTGTCAACTCTATAGCCTCTACATATTCATGCATATGAATGACTACAGATATACAATATATAAGATGTATGTATTGCCTAGAACAATCTACTATTTATACTTCTATTTATGACATTTACTTATATGAGATTGGGACCATTTATATAAAATTCATAATTATATCAGGTTAGATTATCAAATCCTCACATATGAATATTGTAGGTCTGTATATGTAGAATATAATGTCTCATCCACAAGTCTAAAAATAGGCATGTCAAACAATCCAACATCTTTCTCCAATACACTATAAGAATAATCATGAATGATGAATCTGTTTACATATGGAGGAATAGTTGAGTTCTTAGAGGATATATTCTTACTGATCACACCATCTAGGAAATTATAAATGAGATAGAAGACCTCTTAGTTAGTAGAATGGTTGCATGTGAGGGAAAATGGGATTAGGACTTCTTCTATGCATGGCTACCTATTTCAAATAGATCCTTACCATATGCCCTCTAGACATAAATATGGAGAAGGATGAATGGATATGTGCCCATCATAGATGGGAAACTTTAACGTCTGCTTTTTGAATGACCTCATAGCCAAGTGATCCTATCAAGCATGACAAGGACATTGAAAAAGCTATGGAACCTCAAGAATCTTTCATGAGATAAATGCTTCTAGTGGATAATGTAACATGTAAGTTTGTTCACTAATGTTGAGAAAGTTTGCACACACATTTGTGGCACTACAGTCTATCCAATAAGTAACTACACTAATGAGAGTGTGACCCGTGAACTTGGGGACTACAAATGGACTACGAGGTGTGGCAAAACCTCCTATAAGACTACACCCCGACAAATTTTTACACCAACAATCTGAAAGAAAGGATCCATCTTAATAAGCAACAAGCTAGTACTACTAACCCACTATGCGACCTTTTCATCAACTTGTAGTTAAATATGGAAGTGCATAAATGAAGAGATCTTCAATCAAGTTACCCGTCCTCTCATTCATAAGGTAAATCATATTCCAAAAAGAGTGACAGTAATAATGTTAGTACTCAATGTAATAACATTCAGATCACTATGAAAATGAACAGATGGGATCGACCCCCCACCTGGCATTAAAAAGTTAACTACCTAAGACCAACAACTATAGTGAAGTTCCCATAGTTGGGTTAATAGGATAATATTCAGAATACTAGCAAAACAAACAGATGGTCGATGTCTTGACTTGTAGTGAAGTCCCCATAGTTGGGCTAACATACAGACAACATGAGCCTCAACACTCCAATCATTGTATATCTCACTTTGTCCATCTTACCATTTTAATAGAGAATTATGTTCTTTGTGAGGTGTTGATCATATTCTTATTATGTTTCACTAGAATGGACAGAAGAGCTCTTTAATAAGCCAAAAAGGGAGGGAAAAGCATTCACAAGGAATTTTTAGATATTTAAAGGAAGCTTGTTACTCTTATCACTTTTACCACTCCATGAGAAAATAAGTGGAGACTGTAGGTGATTCTTAAAAGAAACTATGGAGCTAATTACATCAAAAATATAATTATTTTTCATTATCATGTGGATATTTCGAGTACATGATGAAAATTATTCATTTGTATGTGGCACATTGGTAGAAAAATACACTTACAAACTAAAATCAATTGATCTTGTAAAGTGGTCAATTATAGTGCATAAAATGATGAAAATTAATGAAAAAAGTAAATGACATTGATGCATACCGAGACTGGTGAATTAAATGAAATCTATGTAGACCTTGCTATGTTGGTTCAAGACTGGGGACCTGTTGTAGATGATACCCATTCTAATATTGAAGGCTCATCTGTTGTGATTGATCACAATAGAACTCAGGTTGCAAAAGCTTAAAGGACCTAAAGGTTGAACCCATTGTTGGTATGCTTTCTCCATGTGATTTTTTTCATTATCATGCTTATATTCATATGTGTTCTTGTTGCCTGATCGCTGCCCCTCCAACACTTATTATAAGATTTCTTGTGGACAAGCTGCTGATAATTATTTTTAGTGAATGAGGATGAGCCTAAGACTAGACAGTCAATAATCTGGTGTGGATAAATACCAACATGAGTATTGCATGACCACAAAGATCCTCTACGGATTCCTAAGAACAATAATAAGCTAAATGTGTTACCTTAGTAGTGTTACCTGAGTAAGAAACATAAAATTCATTGTCACAAATGATCTATAAATGAAGAACTTGTAACTCCCCTTCTGCATTTTCTCTAGTTATAAGGAAGATGTGACTGAAACTAAGCAAGAAGGAACAACTAAATCAAACAGTAGTTGTAGCATGAACAATCTATTCACCATAGTAAGGAAACATAGACCAAGATGCATGAACAAAAACACTCATTGCCATAGTAAATGTGGTTGGGAAAGGTACACTACTATACACAAGAATCCACCCCTAGCTAGATCTATAGATCACAACCAGATATTCACATGATGAACACATATCGTTGTATAGACACTGAAGAAATCAACCCCTTTCCCGATCTAGAAATGGCATCCACCATGCAACAAATTGGATACCCTCTCCTATGTGTCATGAGGACTTGAACCAAATGAAGAGTTCCCACAACATGCAATCACTAAACTAGTTCAAGTATACAAGATATCTTAGCATCTAGAATTTAGATGCAAAATAAGGGATCCTAACCCATATACTTCAGTGTCTTCTTTTCAACCTATCTCCTCTCCTCTCTTTTGTTTTCCTCTCATTTCTCTATCCTTCCTGCTCTTCTGTTGGTCCAGGATGTGAGGTTTAACATAGGGAGGCGATTGGGGGTGTGAGTGAGGAGAAAAGGGGAGGAATCAATCAGATCGAGGAAAGGGGGGTGGGGGATGAGAGAGTAAGATAGAGAGAGAGTGATATGTGGGGCACTATTAGGGTGAATGGGAAGTAGGGGTGGTGAGAGATTTCCTCAGGGTGGATGGCGGTAAGAGAGAGTAGTTCAAATGCGATAGCGCTCCGTTAGAAAATGGGGAGGAGGAAATCTGTGCCAATTGAGGAAGGGAGAAGCGCACGGAAATATTAAAATTTGGGCATGATGGTTTTTTTGGGGAGGGGTAAGTGGGGGAGAGGGAGAGGGTTTGGGAATAAAATCTTGTATTTAGTTTAGAAATGTAGCCAATTTTTTAGTCATCATAACTAACTACAATTATATTAGTTATACTTCTTTAATATCTAGAGAAAGGAACTTTTAACTATAAAACCAACATATGTAGCTAGGATAATTGTAGCTGATTTGTCTTTTTTTTGCAGTGCCAACTAGTGTTATGGGCACCTTCATTTGTCTCGTTCTCAACGATCCAAAGATTCTCTAAATACTTCCTTTACTTTTCAGGTTCCAAAGTCATCTGCGGGCATTTCTACCTCACACCTACTTGACCGTCTACTCTAACCCTATGTCCTAAACTTTCCATGCCCTTTAAAACTCTCATGCCATTGACATATCCCTCAATCACTATAAAATGTTTAATGACTTCTATTATTTGGTCTATTTGGTGTAAATGAAATAATTACTTTTGCAATAATCGCATCAATAACATTAGTCTGACATGTGATTTATTTCTCTTATCTTCTCCCTTAGTCTTCTGGTTTTAGTGATCATTCTTTGGATCAAAGGACAAAGCCAGTAACATCAATGATTTTGATGTCAAAGATGAGAGATGAATTGATATTTTTAAAGAACTCATCTCCTTTGAGTCTATAATAGATACCAAATTTATACTCATATAATTCCATAATATCTATATGAAATCCAAAAACCTAGTTTTCCAATTCCATTGCATATTTATACATCTAATAATTATTCAACTTTTTTAATAACATACAATACCATTCATAAATTAAAGGGTGAAATGAAGATATACATGTGAAGATAATGATACATAACAATAATATTTCTTGTTATATAAGATTTTGATAGTATTTTTTAGTTGAACATTGGTTGGTGGAGTCAACTGGGTGAGAAGGCATGAATGGGAGTTCTTTTGTGCAAGTTGGCCATGTTTTAGGTTTATTTACTTCAAAACATTATTATGAGAGTCTAGGATATGAAGGGTAATGTCTCAAATTTGAATACCATTAGAGTTAATTTAATATGGAAGTAGGAGGGAGACAAGCCAAGAACAATATGATTGTCTGTTTTGTCTGAGGTTAACTAATGAGGGACCTTTTTGAGAATATCTCTAGACATAGGTGTTAATTTTGGGTTCATATTTGGAGTTCTTTGAGTAATATTTAATATGTGATTCTCCAATGCTTCATTTGATGTTTTTGGACATTTTATATAATTATTATCTATTAATTGGTACATGTTAGCCATAATCTTCGAGTATTATGAGACGGTTAAGCTAATCTCTATAAGGAAAACTATTGGAGGTTTTTTGAGTTTCTTTAATAGCCCAATTGTTTCACAAAGTAACTCATCATATTTTTATTGTTGGTGTTTTAGTGAGAGTAGTATTTATTAATAACCACCTAATGGAAAACCCATGAAAGGTAAATCATTACCTACTTTCCATATATCAGTAGGCAAAAAATGATTAATAAGCATCTCAGTAAGCTCACACTTGGAAATCATCTATGGTATTCTTTTTTTTTGGATTTTCTTGTCATGATTAGTTGGGGTGACTTATGTAAGATCCACCCCAATCAATTCCTAACAAACTTGCGTGGGAGGCACTCAGCCGACAGGGGGTCTTCAGATCCTAGAAGTGGAGCTTCTAGCAATATGTAGAGGTCTCTAAGCTGTAATCCATAGACCTGAACATGTATTGTTGGAAACTGACACCAAACTTGCGTGGTCAATTCTGAACTCCAGAGAACTCGACATGCCCAAGTACAAAATTTTTGTCACTAGATTGGAGAACCTCAAGGAACAAAAACCCAATATTCAAATCCTCTTTGTCAAAAGAGAATCAAATGTACTGGCTGATTTTCTTGCCAAATGGGCAGTCTGTCATGCAACAGAAGTGGTTACCTGGAGTCAATGCCCAGACTTCATACCAGCTAAGATCTGGGAGGAACAATGGGCATGTTATGTACCTGTAAGATCTACTAGTTTAGCCTGCAACCCGAGAGCAGGATGAATAAAATTTCTTCTCGGTGATCCCTAAAAAAAAAAAATTCCTAACAAAATAAAAGAGTGATATAGTTACCAATATATGTGTGTTTTTAGTAGATGACCACCATGAGAAAAATATCCTAAGCCTCCATCTATTTATATATCATAACACAAATATCAATAAGTTTTATGAGATGCTGCCATCATTTTTTGCCATGGATATAGAACTTGTGATTGCACAAAGAAAGCAACCATAGTGATAAGTACCCAAACAGAGAGAAGATGGTACCATCCTATAGTGACAGTCATGCCTTTACAGAGTCAAAGAACCTTGTCATAGAGGAGAAAGCTCCCCAAACTGGCTTCCAAGGCAACCTAGGCTATTGTTGCCACACACAAGACAACTATTTCAACAATTTGCTAAGGATTAAGGTTGTTGGGTCCACAAGGGGATTTTCCAATGAGGGCTTAGAGATTTGGATGCATCCTTCATCTTGTTAGGGACTGTAAGATGGGGCTCTATTCTATTCTATTAAGGAGAGGTGACTCCCTTCTCAACCATTGAAGAGAAGGAAGAAAGGGTTTTGGGCCCAATTTGTTGGTGGAGGGCCACAAATCACAAGGCTTGTAGACCAGATACAAGGCCTAGACAAGTAGATGGACTATAAAGAAGAAATGGGTGAGGTTTGATTAGTTAAAATATTTCAACCAGCCCTTCAAAAAATCACAATAATTAGATACTTTTTCAGAAAGATATGAAAATATAGTTTTTGAAAATGTATTGAAATAAATAATTCAATTTCATTTAGTTTAAATAATAATTCAATCATGTCAAGCCACATTTACTTAAAGACCTAAAATTAGGGTTCAAAATTAGGTTAAGGTAGTTTTCTTTTGTACATATATTAGTTTAGGTGGTTTAGGTTTCGACAAAGAATAAGGAGGCCTAACCTAAGGATATACGTTCCTCTAGGTGAGTGGGTCATGTATTTGTGCATATTTGGTATAGATTATTGTCTCATAAGTATGAGTTAAGATTTATATTTTTCTTTTTAATGTTGTAAAAAGTGATGATTGAGGTTCAAGTTATTATTATATCTATATTATTGATTGACTTATAGTGACTTCCTATGAATATAATCATTTACATTTTATATATAGGACTATGATGAAGAAGTCATTCATAGATAACAAATATGTAACCTTCAATGTACCTATTTAAGATTCATGTTAATGTTTATTTTTATAGAGGGAGAAATATTGTTATGTTGAAGAAGTTTCCCGACTTGTTAACGATAAATTTAAGATAATCATGGAATGAAATAAATTGAAGTAATGTTGTATGCTTCCTAATCAAGTAGTTCAAGGGCTTTTCTAGAAATAAAGGGTTTTCCTAGATTGATGTTCCCTTAAGTGGGTAATCATAAGGGATGTTCATATAGCATAAATCTCAATTCAGTCATGTAGATATTCCTGAACATGTCCCTAAAATTATTAAATAATATCCCATCAACTCCTTTTAATTCAATTTTATATTTAGTTTTTTGTTATATAACACGCACATACCACTTACTTATATGGCCATGAAATGAGATGACCCTAGATCAAGGAGGAAATGAAATTTAAATTCAATGCTTCAAAGTAATAGTTTTAAGACTTAGTCTAGTGGGGTGTGTCCACAACTGAAGATATTTGTTACCTAGTTCTAGAGTTCCTTAAGGCATTATCTTTGTTAAAGAATCACATAATATGTTGTAGCTCAAAGTTGAGAGTAGTCATGTTATAATTTTTACTTTAGAGAGCACTTTATAAATCTATAAATTTAATTCAAAGCATGGTCTTTCATTTATCTATTGTTATTTATATCATGTTTTGTAACATTTCTCCAAGTCAAGTGACCCATGTTATGGATAACATGGGGATTGCTTCTGCTGATGTGCATGTACTTGGAGGGGGTTAACAATATGGTATCAAAGCAATGAATAGATGGTCACTCGGTTAAATTCATATTTTTTCTAGGAATGGTCTAGGATGAGATATGTATCAAAGAGAACAAATCAATACCCTAATTTTTAGGATATTTGCTAAAAGTGAAGGGAGCGGAGAAGTCCAATATTGAGGTTTAGGTATACTGATAGAATTGAAACCTAGTCTTAGATTGTGACATGTTTTCTCTTTTCTCAGTGGTCGTGGCCAACAAATGGAGATTTGTAGAGGGAATGCCATAATCATAAAGATATATTGGTTGTCTCTTTTCCTCTTACTAGTGAATGTGGTACGGGACTTGTTTACTATTAAGCTAGTGGAGAGTAGTACATAAGATTATATGTCATTGTATTTGTTCATGATAAAAATATATATAAGGATGTCACAAAGATGGGTAACACAAAATACCTAAATTGGATAGTCATCTTAACCTAGTAAAGGTAGATATGAGAAACTCACTATGCATGTTAAGGTTAGTACCCCAGACTTTGAGCAAGGCATGAAGATAGTTACCATGATAAATGAACTATGTTTTAGGATTAAGGAATATCAAGGTTTTTATTGAGTATATAAATTTAAGGGTCAATCAAGGAATATGCTACATGATTTATTTAGGAAACTGATTCTAAGGTTGAACTCAATTCATTGTAGTAGAAAACATGAATTCATTGATTCTTTCTCTTTAGATTTGCAATACAATTTTTAGTGTGCATAACTATGACTTTTATGACAAAATTGAGTTGGTAAGTTTTGCATACTAGGAATATAGAAAAACGAAAATGAGTAGTAAATTGACAATTGTGAGGACAAAATTCCTATAAGGGGGGTAGGATGTAAGATCAAATTTACACCTAAGTAAATATTTAACATCTGAATGAGATCTAAATCCCTAGTCTCCCAATTCAACTAAATATGTATACATATAATAATGATATACCTTTATTGAGCACAAATAGTGTCATTCATACAATTAAGGGTAAAAAGGAATATGTACCATTTAATGATATTATTAAGTAATAATAATTGTTCTTGTTATTTAAAGTCATGAGAGGGAGATCATTTGAACTTTGGTGATCGAAATAAACTTGAGTATAAGTCATGAATGAGATAGGTTTTGGAAAAAACTGTCTATGTTTGAGGTTTGTTTATTTCTAAATATTATTTTGGGATTTGGTGTAGTCTATGAAAGACAATGTCTTGTTTTCAAAATATTCAAAGTCAATTCAAAATGAAATTAAAATAGATATGAGAATGGAATAAATAAGTCTATTTGGATTGGTTATGAATAATTAGGATATATTTTGAGAATATGTCCATTAACTGGAGTTAAATTGAAATCAAATTTGGAGAGTTATGAGGAATAACAAATATGGGGTTTCACGATTATTCAATTGATATTTTTGGACAACTTTGATAATATGTATCTATCAGTTGGTATATGATGAGCCACACTATTTGAGTATTATGAAGTAGCAATATTGTATCTATGTTGTACACATTTTGAGGATTTTAAGTTCATTTGATACGCCAAATTGTTTCACAAAGTAGCACGTCAGATTTTAATGGTTGGAGTTTTAGTAAGAGTGCTATATAATTTTGACTATCAGAAGGAAATTGATAAACGGTAAGTTGTCATCTAGTTTCCATATACAAAAAGGTAAAGAAAGGATCTAAACAATCTTGGTAGGCTCACACTTGAAAATCATATGTGTTGTTCAATTTATTTGTGATTTTCTTACCATGTTCGTCAAGGTGAACTATGTAAAATCTAATTAATAAAGTCCCAACCAAAATAGAAGAGTGATCTCCTTTGATATTTGTAAGATCCTATATATATATATATATATATATATATATATATATATATATATATATATAACCACAAAATGTAACTCTTCTATAAAATATGTAGAATACATTAATTCCTAACAAGAATGTCATGCATCATGTATAAAGAGCAAAAACCTCAAAAGAGAATAACTTGACCATGGCTATTTTTGTTCCAAGAAAATTCATATCATACAAGTAATGATCTAACACTTCTATGCACTATTATCATGTCTATGCCTCTAGGTACATCCTCATACATATAGAGACTATGTCGATCCATTATAATCTTTGGCATAAGAGATTATACTAAATTGGTATTTTGATAGATGAAGCATTGAAATCACTACTGATGTCATATAAATACTCATATAGAATCCATGTAATCAGTTTGTGAAGAAAGAGACTATATATCCCTTGTTAAGATAGAGGAAAAGCAGAATAAGTTTGCAAAAATTCTCTTGAACAATTTTTAGTATTATGAAAACAATATTGAAAATTTAACTAGGAGTTAATGATAGAGACAAGTATCCTTTACCTAACCATATGTTCAAGAGGGAGACAGTTTATTTGGTACCTAATAGATCCCCTTGAAATTTCCCTATTTCCAATATATTATGTCACTTGGAGAGGAAAACCACTTTGTAATAGGAGTTTGTTTGTTTGGTTGAGGTGGGTACCCAGTCTCAAATAAAGAGTCTAAAGAGTATTACAAAGTTCGATATGTTGATACTTATATAGTATTTTCTATATGGTACTATGTAAAAATATGATTTTGTTAGTACACTTTGGATACTATAGTATCATATAAAAAGATTTAAGTAACGTGTAATTGTTTTTCTTATTGATAGGAGGCAACTCCCTTTTCCTATATATAGGATCAGGGGGAAGCATACATGCACAAAATAAACACTAATGGGCCAAGACACAACTAGGCCCATATTACAAATAGACTAAAACAACTTAAGTAGATAGACTAAAATAACTTAAATAAATAGAGTCTCTAACAAGTACATTTAAACACTATTTTCTTCTTCAAAGAGTATTAGTTTTTGTTCCTAGTTGGAATGAGAATCATATATTTTCCTTGATCATGTCTTTTTTACTTAATAATTTGCTACTTAATAGAGTGTCTTGTATCCTTTTAGGGGTTTAGCGCATACTCTTGTCTTGTAATAAATTTACCTGAATTGTTTATCTACACTTAGTTACTCACAAACAATTCCTTCCTTTTTCTATCCACGTATTAATTCCTTTATGAATTTCCCTTTATCTTTTTTCTATCCTTTATTGTTCTAAGGAAGATGAGAGAGTGTAATAATATAGCCCTCTAATGATTCTTTCATTCATATGTTTTGTATTATCCATATACATTTTTTATAAGTATCCCATGCTTATATATAAGAAATAAAAACATGACAAATATGATGATATGTAGGGTTGGTAGAGAGGAACTACACAAACAAGGCACTTGGTACAAGGAGTACGTAGAGAGCTAATAAAAATTTCGAGGTTGTTAACCCAGAGAAAAATACCATATGGGGGTGGTTCCCCTTTAACATCGCACAAACACAATATAAAAACATAATGAGAAGTCGGTAGCATCATCTTGATACTCCAAAAGTCAAAAAGAAGAAACAATCACTAGACAACTAGACCCCACTCTACATATCATCATCAAAGGCCTCCAGTAGGGACTCTATAAAGCCCATCTAAATATATGCATATAAGCGGAAGAAATCCCCATGTTATCCATAGTATGGGTCACTTGACTTGAAGGAACATAACAAATATAATGTACATAACAATAAGATAAATGAAACACCATATATGACATCAAATTAAAGATTCATACAATATTTTATAAAAGAAAAACTTATAACTTGACTTCTCTCAACTTTGAACTACAAAAGCTAAGGCCTTTAACAATGCTAGTACAAGGTAACATGTCTTCTATGTAGTAGACAAAACTTCACCATGGGAAATCTTAGAAAATTCAACTTAGAAGCATTCACTTTAAAATTCCTTTTCTCCTTGATCTAAGTACATCACATCACACATCCATGAGAAAAGAAAGAATCATACTAGGTAAGAAGAATTATTCATGTCATATAACAAAAAACTAAATATAACCTTAAATAAAAGGACTTGGCATGACTTTTATTTTATAAACTTCTAGACGTGTTCATAATTAAACTATGTGACTGAATTGACATTAACCTATATGGTCATCCCTCTATGATTACCCACTTAACAGAACATGATAGTAGGAAACCCCTTTTATTGGTAGTAAATCATTTGAACCACTTTCTCAGGAAGCATATAACATGCATTTAATTTATTTAACTACATGGTATCTTAACTTTCTCGTAACATGATCAGAAAACTCCCTTAGGATTTCTCCCACTATGAAAATAAACATGAACATGAATCTTGAATATGGATATTGAAGGTTATTTGAACATTATCTTTTAATGACTTTTTGATCATATTTTTTATACAAAACATATATGATTCTATTCATAGGAAGTTAATATAAGTCAAATAACAAGTATAGTATGATTTTAACTTGAACCTCAATCATCAGTTTTCATGACATAAGAAAAAATCATAAATTATTAACTCATACACATCAAAAAATCATATGAAATAAATATGCATAATGCCATGACTCACTTACTTGGAGCGTCATATCCTTGGGTAAGGTCTCCTTCTTCATGGTAGAAACCTAAGCCACATGAAATAATCTACATATATCCAAAACTACATTAACTTGATCTTGAAACCTTAACTTAGGGCCTCAAGAAAAAGTGGTTTGATTTAATAGAATTATGGCTTAAAATAAATGAAATCGATTAGCTTATTTATATACCTTTCCAATGACTATATTCTTAAATGTTTCCAGACAAAGTATGTTAGTACAATGATTTTTAAAACTATGGACTAACTAAAAATTTCCAATAAATAAAAAATCACCTATTTTTTTCTTTCTAGGTAGACAAGGCCTTATAGCCGACCGACAATCCTTACGGCCTATCACCTAACAAACATGGTGCAACACCTTTTCTTATTTCACCTCACTAGCACAAGACAAGAGTCACCTCTCCCCTATTCTTGAGACTAGAACATAGCATTTCCTTGTAGTCTCTCACATATTGGCATGTGGATCTGCCACCACCTTCCATGGGGAAGGCAGCACCTAGCCCCATCATGTCGCATACTTCTCTCAGAGCATGCATCCAACTCGCTAAACCCTCATTGGAATACTCTCTTATGGACCCAAAAACCTTCATCCATAGATAATTTTTGATGTGGTCGTGTTGTGTATGGTCATGGTGACCTATGTTGCACATGCAACTAGTTTGGGGAACCATCCAAGAAGGTTCTTTGACTTTGAAAAGACATGCATGCCACTGTATGTTGGTATTCTATTCACTCTCATTGGGTGATCGACACTTTGGTTGCTTGATTTGGACCATTTTAAGTTTCATAACCTATATATATTTGAAATTGAAGATTACATATCAAATATTGGGATACCTAGTTATTAGTAAGCCATTCTTATTGTAAATAAGTAGATGAATATAAGATATGATTATGTTGGGATAAAACTTGAGTTATCAAATTTATAACTATTTAGGAGAATCCTGAAGTTTGTATTGTCATTTTATAGTTTAGTTTCATCATATTCCCTCTCCTAAGAATAGGATACTTTGTACAAACTACATCAATATCATTTTTTATATTGATATGTTGTTGTTGTTTTATGTTCACCTTTTGTACTATGTTTTTTAAATAATAAAACCTTTCGTAAGATTTGAAAATCTATGTATTCCACATTTCCATGAAGAATGAATACTTATCTATTCATACGACTCAATAGGTTTCATATTTTTCTTCCCTTATAACATGATTGAATTGGAATATATAACAAGTATATAGAAGAATGGATGTCTGAGTCATTAAGGCTTGACACGAAGACAAATAACAATATTAAAATAAAAATAAGACATGTATTGAGAAGGAAAAATAACCAAATTTTCTTGTATAACATATATAAATAAAAGCTATACAAGCATATAAAAGTATGCCATTTCTACTTAAGAGTTTATCTTTATACCATACAAGATATAGTTGGTGATAGACATTTCACAAGGTTAGTTATATAAGAGCCCTGAGATTAATTAAGAGAAGAAATAATAACTTGTTATTCAATTAAAATAGTTTTTTGAGAAGATATATGTGTGTGATGAAGAGACAACCTATAATGACATTAAGTATGATACTAATAATGGGTAGAATCAACAAAGCAAAAAAAAGGTGATAATGAGAAACTTTCCACATAACAAATGATTACACCATGAAAATTGTTGGCACAACAAAAATGGAATATGAGATGATACAAAGATATAGAATTTATGATAAACCATGAAATAAGTTCACTAATTGTAAAAGAACATGAATTCAAATTCTTAGGAATAACCTTCATTGAATGCATCAAGGTTTACAAACCAAATACACACATTAGAAAGCTAATAAATCGTCAAGGATAATGGAATCCAATTCATATTATTATTCATAAAGGTCACCATGAAACACCTATACCAATTGTTTCTTATCGTCATCTACAAGCTATAAGTATGACTAACAGTTAACCTACACTTCAACATTGCACGTCTAGATAGGAATTTTTTGCGAAAGTCCTTTCATTCTAGGAGTTGACCTCTAGGAATTTCATACAATTTATATACACTATTATGTCAAGGAACACCATAAACTATTTCATACTATAATATCTTAAAATTGATGTATATATATGACAAAGGAATCCTCAAAATCACATGCACTCCAAAACTTTCTATTAAACCTATATCAATATTTACTTATGGTCACAATATATTACTATTATATTTAACAAAATTCACACAAGTCCTTATATTTTATTTAACATGTCAAGAGGATTTCCTCGGTAGTCATCGTGGAAACTTAAATCAACTATAAGATCAAGTGTAAAGTGGAGAAAATTGAAAAGAGTCTAAAAATTTCTTGTGATACACATAAGTAGCCAAATTGATTTATTGTGTCTATAATGAAAATATCTTGTTAAGTGTGTTTGGTAATTCTTGAAAACATCAAATGAAGTAGGAAACTAACAATGATGATATTTAGAAAAATCCACCTTTTTATATATGATTGAATTCCGATCTTATAGAAATAAAATAAGTGTAATGAAACATGTATTATGCATCAAGATAAAAAAAATTTAGGGAAATGGATATAAGGAGTGTGAAACTCCACATATACTATTATCTTTAATTCTATACAAACATGGGTATCCCTAACATGTAAGAATTGAAAGAAATGTAAAGCATATATAGACAATATCTACTGGAAGATTAATTCTTTATGTAAAATATGACCCCCCATTTATAGGATAACTACACAACATGGTAGACATCAATCAAAATGACCACAAAGGAGTTAAATGAGTAAAGACATTGAATACATATGAAGCTAATTACTAATACTCAATTCACACAATATGATAAATTCATAAATGAATCTGAGTTATATAGACTCATGAGAGATAGCTATTATACATTCTTTATTTTGGATAAGTTAATTTTTGGTGAGATTAATCTCTTAGTTTCTTGGTTTCTAATAAGTCTAATTATTAGATACGTGAAGCATCAAATAACCTCTATAAAAAAACTTACTATAAAATATTTTTCTATTTATTTTTTGACTTCACATATCTAGTTGTGTCTTTGAGTGTAATCACTATAATAACGTTCATGTTTTTTCCTTTATTTCCATTTTTGATGTACGATCCATAACTTATATTATGATCTTTCTCTAGTATGTCACTTTCTCATTTTTACCTCCTCTTCATCATTTAAATTTTTCTATACTTAAATATTCTCTCACTATCTTCCATCTCAAGTTTTTAACTCTATGTGTGCCCTTAGTATTCTATCTTTTTCTTCTCATTCACACTTTTCACTTTACTCTCTTCAACTAGATTGACTTGGATAGAATTATATATGAGATTGTTTATGTAATGTAAAAGTTTATGTAAAATTCCAACCATCTATACAATATAGATAAACATAATTTAAAGAGAACACTTACTTCAAGTTAAGGAACCAAAAATTTGTTGGGTTTTAAAGAATTCCTCAACTCGATGATTACAAATTTGAGTATGAGAAGACAAAGAGATAAAGCCGGAGGGAGAAGTCTTAAATGTAAGTAAGGTAGGTCATGTTAGAGGACTGTGAAGGAACAAAGAGGGGATTCATATTTTCTTTGGTTTGTAGGGAGAAGTTTCAAATGCTTCCTTGTATGTTACATGAATCTAGTATTTCTATCATCCACTCACTTGCGTAGAAACAAACATTTCTACGTAGCCAATAAGTTAGAAAGAGATGGATGAATCTCTATATATGAAGAGAGTTATGGAACTTGAATTTGGATATGATGAATCAAAGGGAACCAAGTGTTTGTATTTAAGGTTTAGAAGAATAGTATGTCATAAAAATTTGCATGTATTACTGGGGTTATCTTTGATAATCATAGGGAGTGGATTTTGTAGTTTCATTATGAACCACATGCTAACTTACCCTAGGCTTCAAGACTAATACTAAAACATGGTAATATGGATTGAACATTCTAGGGCTATATAGAAAAGTATATATGATTCTCTAGATGGAATGAATAGTGATTGTCCTTGATTGAACTAGTGTAAACAAGAAGGAAATTCATGCAAGTAATAGAAGACAAACAACCAATAGGGTGTGTATGGGTCATATGATATGGTTCATTGACCCTACAGTTGCATAAGGCTATTTTTGTTTTTCCAGTGTGAGATAATCCACAATGTAGTTATAAGCCGTGATCTAGACAAATGATTTCTCCATAAGTGCATCACACATGAGAATGGGTGAGAAACAAGCACAACTTCAGTATTTTGGTCTCGATGCATGGAGACTTACACGTGGTTGGTGTTAACCTTGTCCAATGACAACTTAGGGTGCTCATAAGGAGTTCAGATGGTATCTTTAGCTATCATTGAACTCTATTAATATATGTTTATTGCAAATCAGCTGAGGATATAGGAGTTAAGATGATATAACCAATTAAAGTAGATTCCAATACAATAGTATAGGAGCCCACCAATAGTTTTTCCAATAAATGTATGAATATTGCAATGTTTTGGATAAGATATGCACATAGCATTATAACATCCGTACTTACTCATATATATTAATGCATACAATTATAGGAGTTAAGGTGTTGACATCCAAGTTATCATACAAGAATTAATACAGCTAGAAAATATTATACTTTAACATAAACTATTACCACTACATTGTATTATAGTGTAGTGGCAATCAAATTAGGGGCATAGTTTATAAATATTAGTTTTAGTTCTTTTTTCTAGTGAAAATATAATGTAATATACACCATCATAAATGTTTTTTTGGACCATCACAAAGTTTGTTATCCCAAGGTAAGTCATTCTTTGATCTTGCTTCCTAAACCCCTATTAAATCATTCTAACCACAAAATTCATAGGGTATTTTATTATGTACAACTAATACAAACAAATTAAAAAATAGTACACCAACAAAAAAATACAAAGCCTATAGTAATAACTTAAAGCTAGTTTCATTTCAATCTCATAAACTCATACATTCATACAAATATAAAACTAGAAGTGTCGATCATAATGATGTCTCCTTTTTAGGTTATCCCTCCTTTTTTACTTCTTAGATGACTGATATACAGAAGAAATATGATTTGTTTCCTATAAAATGTCCATTTATGAAGCTATTTACTTAGTGATAGATTTTTTTGTCTATACATAACTTTTTGTAGAAGAATATATTTTATCAACTATACATTTTTTAGCTATTTTCTACTAGTTCTTTGAATCTTGTAATCTTCACATTATATGTGTTCCTAACATCTAAACATGAAAATATGGATCAAGAGTAGATCTACACAATAGGAATCAAATTTCTCAAGATGTAATACAATAATGTCAACCAAGGGGAAATTCATGTCCATCTTTTGTTGACTATGGTATGCATGAATCAAACTAACATTTCTCAGCTGGTTTAATATCCTAGTCAAAAATTGACCTTGCAGTCAAACTTATTAGTTTCAAATCAAGCATGATATAGTCTTCAATGATTAATAGATGAGCATCCCATATATATGGAATTGTTCTTTTACTTATCATGTGTTAGATTAAGTGTATTGTTCTGGGACATCATATTTGTCTCATAAGTTATGATCTTGTATTTATATAGATAAAAAAAGTGTTATCTCACTTTAGGGGAAACAAGATTAATAAAACACTTTTAAGGAATAAAAAAAACTCATACAAAATGAAAAATTTGTAATATAGAAAAAAATGGGCTAAAGTATTTTCTTAACCAACTACAATGTGATCTTCTCTAATTGTAAATTTTTTGGTTATTTCATTTAGTGGAAAAGGTAGTATGGAGATGTCATTGAGGAAAATTAAATTGTATGAGGAGACCAACTTGTTCAAAATTGAATGGAAGAGTGTTAAAAAAATTTAGGAGAATTTTTTATAGTGGTTAGAATCTAAGGATGACTAGAACACATTACCCATGAATTGTTTCTTTGGAAACATAAATACAAGAAGATAATGGAGGGTATCAAGTATTGTGTCTCAATATTCCCTGATGAAGTGTCCAAGGTTTCATCCTGGCTAAGAGTGCATCTGGAGTAACTATTTCATTTAAAATCGTTTTGAGGTTGGAAACATATTCAAGACCCTCGTGTTTTCACTGCTAAGGTGGATCATTATATGGACCTACCTGGGAGTGATTTTTTAAAAATTTTCATAGAAATAAACCCTAAGAAAAGAAAAACAACACAATTTATATTTTGAGTGAAGTTAGGAAGAATATGGTACACTATGATCCTCAGTCAAAGTGAGACAAGTCATATATAAATGTGGAACATCTTGACACAAAGAATCCATCTTATAGGATTGTGATTTCCGTTATAGATTTATTTCAAAATATCATGATTATGTCATTTAAGTGGTAAATTTAACTTTCAAGTTTTGCATATTTTATATGTAATAACATGCAATTTAAAAGTGAAAATAATTAGAAGGAAACTATTTCATGGACTTTGGATTCCCAACTATTTTCTACATAATCTGGTGCCACAAGAAAGTTCCACTAAATTTTGTTTCAAGATGACATGTCGATGCCCAGTTTTTACTTGGAAATTAACTAGTGCGTCTAGTCAATAGTACAAAAATCCAAAAAAAAGTAACTTATATGTTAATCCCTTTCCTAAACAAGCTTTTGGGGTCTTTACATTTCTTTTAATATGAGGTACTAGATCATCTTATTGATGTTTTTCATGTCTCTTCTCGATAGAATTGTCCAAATGCCCATTAATATTCCAACATCCTCAAAGTAAACACTTTGAGGTCAACTTTTACCAAAAGATTAATTTTTGAATCTTATATATCATTTGTTTGGTTAAAGGGAAAAACATCAATATGATCCAACTTCTATGACATCTAAGATGGCTAATCATGCATATCATCCATAATTTGAATCTATAAGTGACAACATCGCAATGTTTTTAGTACAAAAATGTTTTTCATGTCGATAGTACGTACTTGTACAAAATTGAAGGTGAAATAATTTTCATGTCAATCACCTTGTGGACAATGGACCACATAAATCTAGTTATTGATTTCCATACAAACATATTTAAAAATAATAGACATAGAAGATGCATTATGTTGTTATCAAAAACACAAGCATGAAGAGACAAAATAAAGATAAATTCAAATTGATACATGTCTTTCATAGTTGTGATTGATAACAAATGCTCAACATATCATTATTTCTAGGATCTCTTAGACTTCTTCTTTAATTGATGGATAAGTCAACTAACCATAAACTAATATCATTGTAATATCAATATGATAAGTTTTATACTAATACACACAGTGTCAATATTTTGACAAATATGCATTATGTCAACAAACAATCTTATAGATGAAGTCATATTTGTAAAATATTGTAAAAGCATATATTGTTATCCATCTATAATCTAATGGATCTCCAAGTCAACATGAGAAAAGCCTATGATTGGGTGGAATGGATCTTCATTGGAAAAGTTCTATGCTCATTCGTGTATAGTGAATCATGTTGTGTAAAGACTAAAGATTGCTTCAAAGGTACATCCTTCTTATTCATTGTCCATAGCAAAAAGAAGGGAAAAATTTCACAATAGAGAGGCCTCGGACAAGACGACCTAATCTCACCCTACCTTTTCTTATTATGTTTTGATGAATTCTCTCTCTTATAAACATATGTGGATAAATAGAAATCTTATCCACAATACAAAGGCTAGATGAGGACTGATGATTAATCATCTGTTTTTAACTGATGAATGCATCCTCTTTTATAGTTTTCTTCTTCAAGAAGCTTCAAGGATATATGACATCATTGAGTGTTATGAGTGTGCTTCTGGACATACAATTAATTTTTCTAAGTTGGAGATCTCTTTCAATATTAATGCTACCACATAGAGGAGATCAGAGGTCATAGGTAGACTGAAGATGACACAAGTGAAGACATGCAAAAAGTATATTTGACTCCCTACTGTCATAGGAAAGTTCAAAAGATTACACTCAAAGTAATCAAAGACAAAATATGGAGCAAGTGTCTTAGAAAGATGGAACATAGATTTTCATAAAAGATATTGTTCATGATCTTAACACCTACATGATGGGTTTTTTCTTCGTCATAGACAAAATCATAGGAGATCTCACCATAATAATAACAAATTTCTAGTGGGCACTTCTAAGGGACACAGGAAAATACACTACACATCTTGTGACAAGCTATGTAAATAAAAAAGGAAGGACTTTTTGGTCTCTCATGATAAATAAACTTTGAACACTACCATCTTGGCTAAACAAGCATTCTTCATCTTCTACAATAGAAAATATTTATGATCATAGGTCTTGAAAGACAAATGCTACAAACATGATGACTTCATGGAGGATTTCATAGGTCATGCCCTAAGGTATACTTGGCAATGTAGATGGGGCGTGAGACCCCAACTCAATGGAGGAATCATATGGTGTATAGTTTTTTCCTCAAAAGTTAACATCTAGAATGATGAATGGATTCTCAATAGATAATGATACTTCTCTAAACCAGAGTTTATAACATACAACAATGAATGGATGGTGTATGAGATCATTGATTACACCTATAAAACTGAAAGGATCAATGTATCAATGAGTTACTCATCATGGAAGATGCATCTGCCATCCATCTATACCCTCCTTGCTATAACTGAGAAGAGTGCATCTACTTGCATTCTCCTAAAAATACTTTTTTCATTTCCAAGTCTGCCTACTGGCTTGGTTATCGGGAATTTGATTTTGATGTGCAAGTCCCTATAAAACATGACAAACACCTTTAAATAAAGATTTAGAAACTTAATGTACCTACAAAATTTAGATCTTTTACATGGTAATCTTGCAAACTACATATGGAAACCAAATTTGATCTACATAGAAAACACATAACATAGGATGTTGATTGTCAGCATGTGTGAATATCCATAATCAAGGAACTTTCGAAGCTTACTGATATGGATTTGATACATTTTACATCCCCCATTCTAATATGGAGTATTGGTTATGGCTTCTCAACAATATGAATATTCAGATCTTATTATGGTGATTTCTATCATCCTAATCACCTAGAAAACAAGGACCAAAGTTGCATTTCATGTAGCCCAATCCCTACCCTCCTTAATGCCCTTTCATTTCCTAACTTGGCCCATCAACCACCAGGTATCTAGTTCTCATACATGAAAAATGAAGCCCTCCTAGTCTGCTAGAAATGAGATAAACTAAGCAACAACCTCTCTCAATTACATCAAATTGAATGCTGACACTGCATGATTTAGGAACAAGCTGATCTCTTTTGCTACAATCTTTAGGGACCACAATTGCCTACTCAAGGGTGCTACTTGATATACTATAAAGGGTGTTTCATCCCCACTAAGTTAGAGCAACTTTATGGATGGATTTCTCTTCTCTAGAGGTCAATTTGATGCATCTATAGTCTCAAGAAAAAATATAGCACTGGGGAGATTAGGGCTTTCTTTCCTACTCAGATTGGTCATAAGTTAGTCGGCTGCTTACATGTTATCATAATTAGCAAGCTCCCTACCAACTCCAATTTGGTCTATGTTCAGTTAGTGCTCAAGTGATTCCTTCCATATATGCCACTCCTTTCAAAAACAATTCTTTTCTTGCTTCCTTTTTTCTTTGATTCTTCTTCTCTGACTTCTTCCTACCATCCTTTCACGCCAATCACAATAATCTACCGTCACCTAGCCAGGTTCCTGTGTAAAAGGAGGTGTTGAGTCTTATAGTGCTTGGATTTCTTTTAAGATTCTGAGTCTTCTTTGATATTAGATGAAAGGGTCTGAGTGCCATCCATCCAAAAGTCTATTTTGTTCTAAATGTTTTATTCCTTGAATTCACTAGGAATGAGGGGAGGGGTAGGGTATGATGATCTCAGGTATAATCTTGAAGTCAGAATTCATTAATTATTAAAAGGTCTAAAAATATATATCGCCATACAAATGGAGATTAAGAAGTTGAATAACCATATCATGGTGCAGATGTTCAAACATATTTATAGGGAGAACAATAGAACGACCCATAATTTCAGTCAACCTTGCATTAGTTTTAATTCACATGTGTACTGGGTAGATAACTTTCTGATTCTTGTACCCAAGACACATGAAATGATATTCTTAGTGGTTAATATATGTGGTTATTGATACATAAATAAAATCCATCTTTTTTTCTAATCTTGGTCACCTAGTAAGTTATTAACAAACCCAAACATGGGTATTCAATACTATATGGTCTGAAGTACCTATAATGCATCAAAAACACATGGGCTACATTGCTCAATTATTCCTTGTACGTGTTCTAGCGATGTAAGTTCCCCCATTTCTCTACGGAAAGTACCTTCTTCGCCATGAGGGGCTAAAGATGACTATACATAAGCAAAAAATTAATAGTGTATGGTTTTGGCATTCATTAATTAATGTCACAACTAGACCATGCACAACTTGTTACTTTTTGAAGGTCGTGAAACATTGGTTGAAACAAGGAAATTCCATCTACAATATGAAATTTAACTCTTATCAACTTCTACCTAGCTTTATCTCTCTAAAGATACACTTCAGAGATTTATTATGATATGGAATAGTAACCATTTAAACAGTTTGGGTAGTTTATAAAATCAACATATATCCATTTAGATGATGGTTATATTCTTGCCACAAACAAGTCATACATGAAAATATTTGTTGACAAGCAACAAAAAGATAAAACGTCAAACAGTCATGAACTTTGATATGTAATTGGTCGATCAATTATTTCATATAAAAATAACAATATACCCTTACAACACATCGATGTATGCTGTCTACATATTGTTCATCAAGATAAGTTTTATTTATCTATTTTTCATTTGAAAAGATAACCATTCTATTTGTCCCATGTCCCTGGACAAGACTCTAACCCGCGTTTATTGTTTCAAACTAACAAGCTGGACTCCTGTCCGTTTACCCAAAAAATGAGTGTTCATGGAGTATGAATTGCAATTTCTTGAGGTAAGGATTAAAAATAGGTCGACCCACGATCGCATGCATGAATGCGTGTTTTCAGGTACGACGGTCACAATACTCCAATGCCTTTACCGTAAAAGGTCCATACGGACCACGGCTGCAGTATGGGGGTCGAATCAACAACTTTGAGCGCACATCCATCTGCTATAACCATCACAGTACACGTACTCTGGGTAATATAAAGTAGTTAAAGTGATTGTTCTAGTGTCTGCAATTTGGAGCATGGTGACGATCACGGCACCAAGTGAAGTGCGAGTAGATCGCATAATGAGATCTAAGCATGCCAACTAAGCTTTGTGTTAGGATAATAATTGTTTCCAGTATAAAGCCGATGGCTATAGCCGCTTTGGCAAACCTAAGGGCTAGATTAGCCTTAATTAGCTTGACAGACTGGTATAAGCATGTAGTTTTCGTACCCATAGATTACCTGATTAGTCTAACATTGCGGCCGTTAGTTAACTTCCAGTCTTTTCATAATCATCATCTTTACTAATTTTAGTCTCTACTGGTTGTTCCGTCTCACTTACACGCTGCGCCGCTTAACCGAGCTTTTAGAAAACAAGTCATAGACGGGAATGGCGTAAAGCAGGTTGTCTGCAAAGACTGCAAAGCGGGTGGTCCTAGTACACACGACAAAACAAATCCCTCGCTGTTAACAAGAAATCGTGGGTCTAGGCAACTTGCTTATATAAGTGGTGGACATATGATTTAGTTCAGTGGTGCAAAGTTTTTCAGACAAACCAAAGAAACGTATCTAAGAATACGGCAAAGAACTAACAAAGCGGAGATATTTTTCTGAAAACAAAATATATTTAAAAACTACAGTTAACCAGCTTAACTGTTCGCATTATCAAGTGTGCAATGTATTTCTCACTCGTACCAATTACGTCAGTTGGTAGAAAACCAAAACTTACTAAAAAATATCTATACTCGTTTCCTTGTGTCTTTGCTTGTAAAGTTCTCCTCTCAGTGTGGCAGTTGCACAACTTACCATCCTCCCAAACGGAAGATGGAGTGTTGCAGAGAGAGTGAGTGTAAGGTTCGCCGAGAGATGCCTTCCAATATAGCTACCTCCCATCCACATCCTTTGAAAGCTAAACCTTCACGTGTGTATGGTTTGAGCGAGTAATGCTTTTTCTATCGCCTTTTTCTAATGGCAGGACTAAGGATTACTTCTCTTGCAAACTTCTTATCTTTCTTCACTGTCCGCCTAGGGGCCTAGTGATTTACTAACTCCATCGACATCGCTGTTCATGATGTTCCATAGCTAGGTTCTTTGGAGGCATTTATTTTACCACCTCACAGGTCATGCATCATATCTTTTCACAGCCTTTTTTTATATAAAGGTACATCAAACTCAGTTATAGACTAACGCTCTATCCTGCTACAGGATTATCTTCAGATCCTCCGGGCATGATTGTGAATGAAATTCATCATCAAAGATCTTGAGAAACCATTTGGCCAATTATCAGCAAGTCTATTAGCATCCCTCTTCACTTTGATAACTATAATCAAATGAAAGTCCAATCTGAACACATTTTAATTCTATAGACTAATGGATGGTACTTCATTGGACATCCAATGTCATCCTCCAAAAAGATGGTTTCCAATTTTGAATCTATGTTGAGTTCACATTTCGTCCACCCTTCTCGGTGAGCAGCTTGCAAGTCTTTTAAAATCCCCATGAGCTCCTCTACTAGAGGATCACTCTCTGGGAACTTCACTGTGCCTCCTACAAACCCACAACCCTTCCTTTCTCTACATATATAGCTAATGCATTGTAAATGAAGAGTTGTGTTGATCGCAGTGCCAACACTGATTTGTACCATTTCCTCTGGGGGTGCTTTCCACCAAGTCCTTACCTTTGAGTTGTTGATGCAGTTCGGAGCTGGTGTTTATATTAATATTCTTATAATGTCAGCATTTGTTATCAGGATATCACAAACAATCTCACTCGTTGGAACTAATTCCGTCTTGAATATACAATGATTTTGATGGTTCCACATTTACCAACATGTAATACAGAAAGTAATACCACAATTCTGGATTGAGTTTTGCTTTAGATTCTTCTTTACCCAATCATCCACATTAGAAATTGTCAAGAAAATCCCCACTTCAACCTAGATTGATAGTCACCCATGTCTCCTTGACTCTCGAACAATCTCTCAACACATGGTGACACCCCCTTAATGCCTACATGACATCATTCACAAGTATCAACTTCAGTTATCTTCCTCTTATCCTCATTTGATTTGTGAGGAGACTTCCATGCAAGAGCATCCACATAAATTTTGTGGTTCTCGAAGGGAGTTTTTTCTTCAAACCAGTCCCAATCATAATATCTTTTCATAGCCTCATTACAAGGAAGGAAGAGTTTTTGAGACTTTTATTTATTGATTTTTTTCTCCTTAAAGGTAGTATTTTTTTCTCAAACTTCACTTGCCTGAATAATTTCTCTTTACTCTCTTTTTTAGCCAAATTACTCTTTGTGAAAGTTGGTCCTCAATGAGCCTTTTATGCACATTGATGACCTACCTTGCATGAAAGAAGTGTAACTCACTAAGTTTGGAAGGAGGGCATGTTGGTAAGGTATGCCCATAGAGCAAATCATGTGATGATTAACATGGCATATACTTGAGAGGATTTGATTAATACTCATAAGAGCAAGCTTCCAATTCACTCTATTTTACTCAATTATGAGATAATTAGGAAACATTATCAATGTCTAAAGAATGATAATACTCAATGACTTATGTCTTCAAGTATGTGACTTGGAATATGAGATCATACAAATGCTAAGAGTATGAACATTCTTGTTACGTCCCTAGTCAGTTGTTATTGTGTAAGGTAGATAGATGCCAGTAACATACAAACTAGAGTGGGGGTTGGTTTATAACAGAATCTCATTAGTCATGATATGGCAATATCAAATCAAACACAACAGATAAATGTTAGAGAACAGTGTATCGGACAGGCTCACTTTGAGAGTGACATATGGAAACCATTGTTGGTGGTCATAGTCATCTCTCATAGTAAAGGTGGTGATTGTGATTCTTAGATCTAAAATCATTGCACTCGTCACATGTCGTTGGGTACGCTTTGACATCATCATATGCAGTCATCATATGTAGTCCAAAAACATGGATTGTGATCGAGTGACTTTGACCCATAGGGATCGACTATGAGTGATAGATATGCAATTTATCCATCCTACTAGAGTATGATATCCTGGCCACTTGAAAAGAAAGACTAAGAAACGCATGTAGATGCACATGTGAATCAATATATGATATTGAGGTGACATTATCTCAGACAGTCTACTCTTGATTCAAGGAACATCTGCTCTTGATTCAAGGAACATAGATTGAACATTAAGACGATGATGAGTTCATACCTTGAGTTCACTCCAGATATCACACACAAAGGAATTATACAATCTCTACAACACCTTACACATATTTTAGGTTGAAGTTGTTCTCCAACTTTCCATTCACTTGGGTAGCACTGATGTGCGACTAGGCATCGCTCCTTACTTGTGATGTCATAAGCTAGTTATTGGCATTCACTGCGAACGTGATATGAGACCTATATGGTCACATACATAAGAACTCATCTAGAAGAGGATTTTAATCTTGAATGATTATTGGATTGATTACTAAAGCATTTAGGTATTTAATTCATGCAAAAGATCGACAGATTGGCTGATTGGACTGCCAAACAACCATATCAAGTGTTGAGATGGCCGTTTGGGCAGCCAGACTGACGTCCCAAATTTGGAGACGGGTGTTTGTATTGATAGGATAATTAGAGTTTGAATTGGCTAACATTTTTCCAAATTGAGGAGTGAACTGACCGGCTCAACTCAAGCTCATTAGACGGCCATCTAGATGAGTGAGACAGGTGTCTCACATGAGTGAGATGACTCTATTAGGCCAAACAAATGTTCTAGATGTTTCCCAAACTTGTTTTGATTTCACATTACATATGGCGTGAGGAATTAATATGTGATATTAATTGGAAGAAAAATTATCAAATTTGCATGTGATTGGGAAACTATTAAACAACCATTTGGAAGTGTGAGATGATCGTATCATATGTTTGGCTGTCATAGGTTGTGAAAATTCTAGATTTTTCAGTCCCTTCCACTCCCACACAATCCCGTACAAACTAGGTAGCATGACCCTAATCCCGCCTATAAGTAGAGGGGTATTAGGGGCTTCCCAGAACACAACACAGACAATGGAGAACCAATTGCTCTGACAATTTTTGTCCTCTCTGGTTTTGATAACTGAGAGAGCCCAAGAAAGTCCTATCCTATAAGGGAGGGATAGCGATGAGAGAGAACAACTGAGGATCATTTTTGTGGGAGAGCATGTTGGTAACTAGTACACTAACGGGAGGGACAAATCCTTCTTATCTGTTATGTTTGAATGCCAGGAGTTCTAGTTGGTCCGTGTGAACTACTCTAGAGGAAGGAATCCTTTGGCTGCTGCTTAGAGAGAAAAGTCAGCCTCCAGTCTGTGGAGAGACCATACGAGTTGTTGTAGAGGCTATTTTGTTCATTGTTTGTGGTGAAGACCAAGAGTTTTACATCCACCGTCCAAGAGTAATTGGAAACAATTATATTGAAGTGAATTATTGTCGTTGGGGTTGCTCCAAGACCAGGTATAACTCATTAAATCATCCTTCCTATTTCATATTAGTTGACGCAATCTTGTTGTTATGGGAATACAGATAGATAATTTTTTTTCCACTGTTATAATCTGTGACCGTATTTCCAATAGTGGTATCAGAGTCACGTCAACTTACCATGCTTTAGGACAATCGATATGATCAGATTTTGGTTTAATCATTCATTTATTATATACGATGCAAATAATAAAACTATCTCATATGCATATCTGATCAAAGACCACATAATCCCAAACTAATATATATATGTGATATGATATATATGCAATTTACACACGTCACTCTAAAAGCGGCTTTGATGTTGGATGTGTAGTGTGGTTATGGCCAATACCCAATATATCTATGTGGTTAGATGGTTTGGTTCATGTTTATCTCGGTCTGTGTACCGAGCCTCTATCTCCCTCTTCTCAATGTAAGTTAATACTTTCCTACCTTTGCTCCCCTCAAATGTAACTTGAGGTTTCTCTTATTCAATGTAATAAAGATGCAATATGATAGTTTTCTTCCTTACAACGACAAAGAAGATTATCATCACCGATTGAGACGACAAGTTTGTGAGAGGAGCTGACCGTTTGGATGACCGTGGAGGACAGACGATTGCCTGGTGGGCCCAACTGACTGTTTTGAAGGAGTCCAAACATCAGTTGGACAAGATGCCAGACGAATGTACCTGGAGGCCCAACTGACTGGTTGGACATGAGGACCAACTAATCACCAAGAGGTGAGATGATCAGTTTTAAGGGTTGAACTGATCTATCCATATTTGCAAGCACAAGTCTACACCAACAGCAGGTTCATACATATGATGTGATGATTGACTTAGGTGGTAGTAATTCCTTGTGTCCCTTGAGAAGGAAAACTTATTGGGAACACCTTCCATGATTGGTTCAGGACGCTTAGAATTGTTCTCATACATGATCACAATCTCTATGTCCTGGAGATGCCAGAATCAGATGAACCACTTCAAACTACACCAAAGGCTGACAGGGATGCTTACAAGAATCATACTGAAGATGTCATGGATGTCAAGTGTTTGATTCTATGCTCCATGAACTATGAATTGCAGAGGTAGCATGAGAACATAGATGTGATTGAGATGGTTACACATCTCAAGAATATGTTCCAAGATTAGGCAAGACAAGAGAGATATGATGTCTCCAAGGCATTGTTCAAATATAACATGGCAGAAGGAGATTCAGTAGGTCCTCATGTGCTCAAGTTTATTGGGTATGTGAAAAATCTTGTTGGACTAGGATTCCTGAGTCAAGAGTTGGCCACTGATGTGATTCTATAGTCTTTTCCAGAGTCATATAGTTAGTTTTTCATGAACTACAACATGAATGACTTTGACAAGTCATTGACAGAGTTGTTGGGCATGTTGAGAACATCTGAGGGACAGACAAAGAAAGACAAGCCCAAGTCTATGATGTTGATCAATAAGACAAAGGGGAAGTCTAAAGGCAAAGGCAAAGCTAAGAAGGATTTTAAATCTAGCCAGAAGCCCAAGTCTTCAGATCTCAAGGCAAAGGGAGGTGCGAAGAAAGTCAGAGGTGATTGTCACCATTGTCACCAGCCTGGACACTGGAAAAAAAAAATTCCCACTCTAGTTAGAGGAATTAAAGAAGAAGAAGGAAGGAACTGAGGCCTCCACTTAAGGTATAAATGGTATAAGATAAATTTTATTACTTCTTCATTTTTGTATGTGGTATCAAACATAGATCAGACATATTGTTGTGAAAGATCTGACAAGAAGTAAAGGCCTTCATGGAAGGACAATGATGGCCAAGGCAGAACAAGAGTTGTGGAAGTTTTAATCTACATTTAAATTTCTCTTAGCCCAATGGGCATGTAATAGAGTTATTAGAACTGCTATTTCATTATGCTATTAGAACCATTTCTTTTATGCATCTTGAATGCCAAGGATGATAAATCAACAAAAGGTTGTTTATGTTTCTATTTCAAAAGATGTGATCTTGCATGAAAACACCTAAACATCTAAAGATCTTTGTATGAAAGACTTTGAGATGAATGTTTGTAACGTTAATATCAAATGATTGTAATTGATGACTCAAGAATTACCACTAGCAATTGTCACCTTGGATGTATATAAAAGAAATGCATACCTAGAATACATATTATGTTAATCTAAACTCCCTTGGTTATTAAATCTACAAAAATATGCAAATCTTGCTTGTACATAACATGACATGACATCATTTACTAGAATTAGTGGGAGGATAAGTTTTCCTCTAGACCTCATACATGTGATGCATGAAGATCTTATGCAATGAATGCTATAGAATCTTATACTTTGTTTCTATTAAAGGTAATATTATGATATGTGCTTAGTAAACTAGAAACATAAATCTCTTGAAGTATTCAATGACATTATAAATGAAGTATAATTTTTATGAAAGTATTAAGAAAATTTGATGAGATCAAATGTTGAAATACTTTACCTTGAGTACCTTCAAAGAAATGAAAGTGGTAATTTATCACGAGACAAATCCATCTGAACATGATGATGTGTCAGAATGAAGGAATTATACCATGATGAGTCATTATATAATTATTGATTAATCTAATCTTCTTATACCCTCATAAATATATACCTATCACTAAATCATGTACCACCTGAATGGTTTATTAGACATCATATGTGATATGATATGGGAATGTTCCAATATGTCTAAAGGATTGAACCCTACATTGAGAAAGTAGTTTCTTGAATAAGGTTTATCCACAAACCATAATTTTTGAATATTACTATTAATCCCAATCCAATAACAAAAGTGTTTTGTTGATAGGATAACTGAGTTCCTAATGAATCAGTGGGAGTAAAGGTAGAACTCAAAATGTTCGAGATTAGCAAAGAGATACAATGAGAACTAGGAGAATCACAAGATGTTGTGGACTCTCAAGTTCTTCATGTGACACATAATAAAATAATTCTAGTAGAACACATCTAAATTTGGAGCAATGTGAATCCAACAATTCAGATGAGTTGGCAATAATAGGATGAGCCCACTAGTCAGCTAGAAGCTATTTCTGAGTAATATGGAATCCATGTAAGCTAACAAGGTATTACCTTGATAGCATCACCTAAAAGTGTAAGGGTGCAATGAGGTCTTGTGGCAAAAACCTAAATGGATAACATAAAAGGACAATTTGGTTGATTAAGTTTTTTAAATCAGTTCAAGTTATTGAACTTGATAGAAACTCCTTTACAAATTGTCATGCATGTTGTTGTAATTAAAATAGACTAAGAGATTTAGCATATGAAGATAAAATTGGTTTCCTTGAAGAGAATATGTTAGAGGATGTGTATGTGACACAGCCTAAAAGGTTTTATAACTTCAAGAATGAAAATAAAGTCTATAAACTACAAAGTTGAATAATAAGCACCTTAGAGATGGGATCTTTTGATAGTAAAAGAGTTTGACTTGAATCAAGATAAAAGATGAAATATGTAATTCCAAAAGATTTAGTGGGAGCATGTATGAATATTCCACATATGATGAGGAATGACATCTCAATGTTGTGAATATTGGGAGATGGCATGAAAAAACCCTTCAGCAATGAAGGATAAGATGAAACATTTTATGATATAAGCATGAAGATCTATAGAGATAGTTCTTGAATGTTTCACAATGGAAGTTTGAACACATACAATAGCAATGTGTTGAAAGAGGTCAACACAGAAGAATTCAGTGAGAGAGAATTCAGATTAGTTCTTATGAATCATAAATTCTAATTCTTGTGAAGAATGTAAATGACATGATTAAGATGTCAAAGGCTATAACAATGGATCTATCATGAATGCTATTATCCCATATAATCTTATATGTATTAGATATGACAAGAGGATGCTAAAATCCAATAAGGGTTATTGGAATGTCATTAAAGATATCCATTAGTATTTGAGAAGTACTTAAGGATATATTTCTAGTCAATAAGGATAACAATAAAAGGAAGAGTTGAATGTACAGGGTTACATCGATGCAAGCTTCCATAATGACAAAAGTGAATGTTTCAACCATTGATCACTCAATAAAAGTATTGTGACAACAATGGAGCTAAATATTAGGCAAGGAATATCAGATACCATATTACGGTGGTTTCATCTCAGAGTGAAGAGATAAAGTAATATGCAATATACTGACTAATAGAAAAATGTTGCTAACCCGCTGGATTAAATAGTTGCACAGAAGAAGCATGATGGACATGTTTGGATCACTAAGAATGAGATTTGTGGGTGATTGGTTCTAAGTGCAAGTGTGAGTCTGTAAGACCCCTGACCTGGGTTTTAGGCTAAACCTATTTGTTTTGGCTTGATTATGTTCTTAAACCTTTCTCTAATCATTTTATATGGTCTTAGATCTTTTGGAGAGTTTAAGTTTCAAGTTTGAAGCTATTTGGATGTTGTTTGTGCTTTGTGTACTAGTTTTGGTGCAAATTGTAATTTACCCAAAGTAGGGAGTTGATGTAAAATTTGTCACTTCTAGAGAGTTTCTTCCATCCTTTGAAATAACCTAGAGGAGATAGGAAGAAGTGGGATCCTTGTTTGAGACTTGGATGAGTGGTGGCATCCTTGGTGGTGACTTAGGTTTTCTAGGGTTGCCTTGTTTTGACCTTGATGTACACTTGATGATGGTAGCAACCCAGGTAGCAACCTAGGGGTTGTTTTGGATGTGTTTTGATTGTAACACTTGCATGGGATTGATGTTGTTATGACCATGAAAGCTTGGGGTCATGTGTTTTGACCTATATGCTCATCTTTTTATGTTTTTACCTCTTTGATGGTGATGATCTTGTTTCAACCTAGTCATGATGTTTTCTCTTATTTCGACCTCTATGATGTGTTTTGATCTAAACCACTTGTTGAGGAACTAAGTAGGTCAATACCCAACATAGGTTTTATCACCATCTCATGCATGCATGGTTTAAGTGGTTGCATGTGGGTTTCTTTGGTGGACACCTATCCCTTAAGTGTCTTAAGGTGTTTATACCTCATCATTGACCTTCTCTCTCATCCCTCAAGTATATAGCCCCTTTTTCCTCCTCACAAGTGAATCCTTTCGACCATTCTTATTCTTCCTTCTCTTTTGGTCATCCTTGGAACCTTGAGGAGCAAGAAGGATCCTCCTTGGATCTTTGGTGATCGGATCCTTAGCTTGTGGTGATTTTTTGTTCATCTTCCACCTTGGTAAGTTGTACTCTCATTTGTGATGTTTCCCTTGGATTCTCTTCTCCATCTTCTTCCCTTCTCTCAGCCATGGGCCATGCCTTGGATGAGGGCTATTCTTGAGGAAGAAACCTTCATCTCTAGGGTCATAGCCATAGTGGGATGAAGTTCTTCTCTCTTTTTCTTTCTTCTTCTTTGGTTCGGCTAGGGTTTCCTTTCTTTTCCTTTTTCTTGGGCTATCTTGACCTTGGCATCTTCTTTCTTGGAGGTGTTGTTGTGGCTGAAAGAGGGACCTTTAGTGGATCTTCTTCAACCCTTAGACCATGTACTTGGATCTTTAATCTTGGATCTTGAATCCTTGGTGTTGATCTTCCATAAGGCGGGTTATATAACACTCAACCTACTCTATTATTGCACTCTTTTATTCATGCATGCTATTGTTTTCTCCCTCTAAAATGTTCTCTTGACATGCTAGTAGATGATGATGATCTCTAAAACTAGTTTTGTAATGAAACTGTGCTTGGTTTGGTAGAAATCCAAAATCTTAGTTGTATACCCATTTTCATGGTGACTATGATTTATGGTGGATTTTCCTTATCTCTTAACCATGATCTTGATCATCTTTCTTTAGGATCATGTACCTTGACCTATCTTGGTATTTGGGGTTCTATTTTGGGTGTGATTGTATTTATCACCCTTGCATGTGATGTTTTCATGGAGTTTCAATAGTGCAAGTTTTAGGGTTTGTGGTGACCATTTTGTGTGGAGTTTTCCACCTTGATGATGGTGGCATTCCATGGATTTTCTTGTTGTTTTAGATATTGTTCTTTCCTATTTTGACCTTGGTTATGTTTTGGTGATGATCTTGACCATGTGGGGTTGCTACTCTTGGGTGATATGGCTGATACCTTAGCTTGTTTCAGCTTGTTCGAGACATGTGCATCCTTGGTGATGAGGGGTCACTGCTCTTCCTTGGCAGCGGTCGTGACAAGGGTCTATGGGTTAGATTTTGTAGCAGTCATAACCCTCTTGGCCTGGGCATTCTTGACCTACTTTGTTGCAGTCGAAATATCCTATTTTGATAATGGGTCAAAACCCTAGTAGGTTGGTAGGTCGCTACATGTTGAAAGTGGTGATTTAGCCTTGTGTTTCGATCTAACCCTAACCCTAGGTTATTGTGGTCGTGACATGCTCTAAGGAGTTGAGGTCGAGACTAATGGTGTGTTATGGTCATAATACATGGGTTAGGTAGGTTGCTAAACCTATGTTCCTTGAGTGGTTGTGACTTAGTTGATGGGGGTTCATGCACATATGAGGGATGTGGGTTAATACCTATATATACATGAATACATGATTGGAATTTATACTTATGAATACATGATGATACATGCATGGTATTGTTTGGATAACATAATGCTTGACTCTAAACATGAGACTTAACATATAGATGATCCAAGAACATGGAAAACTATGTACCTAAGGTTTGGTGATGTTGTATGTTACAAAACCCTAAATCAGCTATAGTATGGAACTCCAATCCTAATTGAGATTGTATGGTGTGTTTACTTTCCTATTGGATTGGTTACTATGTTATGATGCTTTCTCAGTCTTTTTTATAAACCCCTAACCTTGCATGTGAAATGTAATGGGGTATCATATCTAGTACATGCTATGATGAGTATGATGTGGTACATGTTAAATAAGCCTTTATGAGGCATGTTGAGACACATGTGATACATGGATGATGAGAATGGGTCAAATGACCTAACAGGTGCCTTGAGCATGATTTAAGGTGATAACCTCAAGAGGTGTGATTGAGGGATTCATACCCCAAAGTGATGTTACATTGGTGATAGCCTTGTGTGGTTGTGTGACAGTGATGATGGATTTGTGAGTGACAATGCTACAATGCTATGTGATGATGTGACAAGTTCACACCTTATATGTTTTATATCTTCTGAATTTGTACTATATACCCTTATTTTTATAGATTCTATTACAATTTTATATGTTGTAACTTGATTGATGCTAAAAGACACTTAATTGGCATAACTAATCAAGTAGAACCATAATCATGTTGGTATCATGTGACATAGATCCATTTCAGTGACAGTCTTATTATTGGATGATGAAATGAGTTCTCCCCTAGTGGAAGCTCATAGTCATATATTATTGAGTATATAAATTTAAAATATTGGTTGTGGGCCATACCCTGGTAGGGGTGCGGCTACAGGATGTAGCTCAGTGATATGACTCAGTATATACTTTCATAGGATTGGCTATGGGCCATACCCTGGTAGGAGTGCAACTTCAGGTCGTAGCTCGATTTCACTAGCATTTTTCCTATATACCAAGGTAGGCTAGGCTGTTTTGCAGATGACTCATATGTTATGTCACTGTAGTGTTACTCTCATGTTAACTAGGAGGAGTGGAGAGGTCATGGATTCTGACTCTTCCATCGATCTTGTATGGCACTGATTTCAACTTAGTAGTGGTCAGTTGGAGTATGAGTGGTATACCTCATCTCCTCAAGGCATAATAAAATATGTAATATAGCAGTGTAGTGAAATTTCAAAGAGTCAAATGTAGATAACATTAGTTGAAGCCTTGCCTTGATTTTGTGTTGTTTAGATGATAAATGATATACATGTTCTTCATATTCTTGAATGCTCATTGTTATATTGTTCAGTGATAACTGCCTAGTATTGCTTAACTTGCCTTATATGTTAGATACATATCATATAACTGAATCTTCTTAATCTTCTAAGTATGCTTATCTACTTGTTTAAGTATTTCAACTTTAATAGATGTTGGCTGAGAGTTATATCTCTCTATGGGACGTATGGTCTCACCCTATGGGTTTCAACATCTTTTAGGTGGTCATGCATGATGAGGTGGTGATCATGTAGTTGAGGAAGAGAAGCAACAAGGGTAGTAGCTGATAAGGTTGGGTGTGTTGCTTGTATGTCTTTTAGTGCTAGAGTCCTAGGCTCATCCTTGTATACTCAGCTCTTGGGGTTGTTTTCAATGTGTTTATGGTTAGGTTATCATCACAAGGTTTTTAGCATGTGTGCATGTTGTTGTACATTCTTGGCAGTTGTACATGTATATATATGTGGAACAAGTTCTTCATGTAACAAGTTGATGACAAGAATGTGAAAACAATGACTTAAGCACCTTATGATATGTGTTATGTGATCTAGGTGTCCTATTGTGGACTTATATGTGAAGGTTTTCAGCCTATGGTGCTTTCATGAAATCAATTTTAATTTCTCATGTTTTTGGTAATCCACTTGCTTAATGTTGTTTCTGCATTTAGTTTAGCATTATCTTGTTGGTTTGAGGCATGGGGTGTCACAAAGTCTATTGGTAAGGTATGCCCATAGATTAAATCATGTGATGTTTGACATGTCATATACCTGGGAGTATATGATTAATACTCATAAAGTCAAGCTTCCAATCACTATGTTTCACTCAGTTATGCGATAATGAGGAAACATTATAAATGTCTAAGGAATGACAATACTCAATGATGTACGTCTTCAAGTGCGTGACTTGGAAGGATGAGATCATTCAAATGCTAAGAGTATATACATTCTTGTTATGTCCCTAGTTGCTTGTTACTATGGAAGGTAGATACACATCAGTAACACATAAGACTAGAGTGTGGATTTGTTGATGATAGAATATCATTAGTCATGATATGGTAATATCAAACCAAGCACACAAATACATGTTAGAGAACATTGTATTAGATAGACCCGCCTTGAGAGTGACACATGGAAACCATTATAGGTGTTCATAGTCATCTCTCATAGTGAAGGTGGTGATTGTGATTCTTAGAACTGAAATCACTACACTCGTCACATGTCGTTGGGTACACTTTGACATCATCAAACGCAGTCCTGAAACATGGGTTGTTATGAAGGTGATGATTGGGTGACTTTAACACATGGAGATAGACTATGAGTGATAGATATGGGATTGACCCCTCCTACTGGAGTATGATATCCTGGCCACTTGATAAGTGAGACTGAGAAATGCATGTGCATGCACATGTGAATCAATATGTGATATTGATGCAGATTTACCGTGCATAGACACGCAAGTGAACGCGTCGAGTAGTACATGCCTTTGTGAGGCCCGAGTCGAACTCAGGGATACGTTCAATCGTCGGGGACTCCTACTAACTACTCGCGATCAGCTAAGCCGATTAACAAGCTGAGAATTTTTGTTAAAATTAAAAGAAAAATAAAAACAAAATGAAACAAGCAATCGATTAAATGTTGGTTTAATCAATTCAAAAGGAGATCTTTACGGTAACGGTTTCACCGCGGGTATTCATTGTATTAAATTCTATATAGCTACTCAATTTTATCTCTCTATCCGGGTAGTGGCCTGAAATCAGAATTGCCCACTGTCGTGGTACAATTCGCTACCTATGTCTAGGTCGGTTCCACCGTCGTAGTAACCTATACCCTAAACTAGGTGCATTATAAACGATCTCTCGGTATCCACCATTAATCTTACACCGCCTTGTTCAAGGGATTTGTCAATTAATGTAAATTTCATCTCTTTTCAACCGTTAATCCTTCTTTCAAAGCAATTAAGGGCATTAGGTTATTATTATGGTGATCAAGCATAACAATATATTGGAGAAAACGAAATTATACCACGAATTTAAGAGATAAGATATGAATTGCTATTATAAAATCATCATACAATGAATTCCCTGGCTACTCCCGGTCCTAAAGACAAAGGGAATTAGTCCTACATGTTCATCTCAGAGTACAATGTAGTAGAGAAAAGGGGAAACATGAGAAAGAACGAAATTGAGTGGTGAAACCCCTGAACGGAGAAGGTCCAATTGATCCTTGACATGGAATCCGCGTTCTGCCACCTTTCGGTGGTGGAATTCATCTTCTTCAGCGTTCGGATCGGCTGGGGTGTGCTCTCGTGCTCCGTTCTTCTCTCCTTGCTCTCCGGGATGTGTGCAGCGGTTAATGACGTGATCCTCCAGTCAAGGGTTCCGTCATCAGGTATATCTCCCAAATTAGGTCGCCAATTAACCACGACCGTCCGATTAAGATCATTCTGAATCAAACTGATATCTGATGGTGTCGATCCCATCGACGCGGGTCGATGGTATCGACCTAGCGTGGAAGCGGCCATCCTTCTTTTCTTTCATCTGAGCGCCTGATGTCATCTCGATACCATCGACGCGGGTCGATGGTATCGACAACCCTGTAGCGACAGTTTTGTCATTTTGTGTCACTGCAGCTCCTCCCGTCGATAGTATCGACCATTGTGTCAATAGTATCGACTCCTTCCTCGACAGCAGCCTGATGGTATCTCGATACCATCGACATCCCCGTCGATAGTATCGACCTTGTTCTGGTCCTTGCGGCTGGCAGCCTGTGGTCCGGTCGATGGTATTGACGGTAGTAGATACTTGTTTTTCCATAAATTAACACACGGAACCACATAAATCCACACAAAATATATTTTTTCTATAATTAATACTAAAAATGCTTAAATAACGGGAATTTGACATAAAGAAGTAGCATAGACCAAAATGAATGAATTATGCAACATTAACCATGAAAATGACTAATAAATGCATAAAACACATATCAAACAAGTCTATAAATGCGACTCAAAATCATCGCATCAAACTCCCCTAAGCTTGAACATTGCTCGCCCTCGAGCAACTATTTCTTAGAATAGAATTGCCAGAGTCAACTAAAGAACAAAGCATCACAACAGACATCCCAGATGACTCCCACCAGACATTCACATACCGGCCCTTGCTAACCACAGAATGATAATTACCCTGAAGGCGGCAGTAATCATCCATAAAAGATATTAACCTCAAACTGATGAACACTATCACATAAGGCAGTTAACATAATAAAATTCTCCAGTCCAGACTTAGTGCATCTTGTGATCTTCTATACTACGTGGCTCACCTTAACTACCATCTACATGGAAGCAGTTCTCCTGATATTCATTAGTGAGGAGAAATTCACAGTGGCCTACCAATCTGAGCAACGGGTGGATGAAATAGGCGGCTAATGGAGGAAGTGGAAGTATTATACAATTTCAACATGCATAAAACAAAAATGCCCTAAATGATGCAAATGCACATGAGAAATGCCCTAATGCCTAAGATTAGATGAAATGATGAATGCACTAACCATATGTCTCAAAAGGAGATGGATATCTAATTAAGCTACATCATGTACTCATTCATCTTAAAATGTAGGTGAGATTATGTTCCTTTCTCCTTCTTATTCCACTTGCATCTAAATAACTTTCTTTTTTTTCAGTTTTTTTTCTTTCTCTCTTTTTTTCCCAAGCCCTTATATCCATAATTGGCAATGAATAATTTATAAGGCTTATTTTCTTTTTTTCATAACTCAAACATTTGAATTATTTAGAAGGTATGGAACATTTTAATTCACCATTACAGAATAAATGAGGTACATGACATACTTTATGCATAGAAGTTATAAATGCAACTAAATGACATGCACCTAAGGGTAATGTGCATGTATAACTATTCTAATCTTTTCTTCATTTTTCATGCAAAACATATGAAGGTGATTACAATGCAAGTCCTATCTACATGCCATGCACTCAAAAAGAGTTAAAACTATACTTTACTTCCAATTCTTGGTGGATTGTGAAAAGCAATGGGGTGGAAAGATCACAAGATTAGTTGATTGAACCTTTGAAAAAAACTATGTGTCCCTCCTTACTGACCTGTGTGGTAGTTAAGAGGTTTCTCTCTCTTACTTCAAATTAGAGTCTCATTACCATTTGGTCAGTTAAGGCTCAACAACCAATTTTCGTCCACTTTCATAAATCATTAGGGATATACAATTGTGATTTTCTGTTTTAAAGTTGACAAAACCAGTCATTTTCTAAGTTAAGTGATCAAGGTTAAACAACACTCAAGCTTTTGAACACTCAAAATTTTTTAGTTTCCCTTCATTCCCATGCACATGCAACAGAGATGACACAAGATTAAAGACATCCACGATTACACTAGATAGAATGTGGGTCCTACAACAAACTAAAATTGCAAGAAACAAATGACAAGCAACAAAAACAATAATACTAAAAACAGAGAAAATAAAGATAGAACTGTTCCAACTACCCCCCTAAGCTTGAATTCAACTATGGCCTCATAGTCAAAAACAAACTCAAAGGTTGGAACAGTGATACTGGTTTACTCTTGCGGTGGAGGCAGGTATTGTGGAGCCGTAGGGTCCCAAGAAGGATATTCCCCCTGGAAGCTTGGATCAAACTGGGCCCTGGGTGGAGGTTGTGGATAACCTCCAAAATAATTTTGGCTCCAATAGTGGTCGTAGAAGGGCTCCTGCTGCATCTCCATCTGATACAACCGATCATGTATCTTTTGTTGGTTGTTGAGGAGAAGACGCTCGTTCTCGAACATTGCCCTTTGGTTGTCTAGAATCCGGTTCGTAGTGTCTTGAATACCGGTATACATTGCCATGTGCTGCTGCTGTGTCTGCTGGATGTCTTGCAGCACAGTGTACATGCCCTGTATAGAATAGGCATCCTCGCTTGGCTGCAAGGGCGGTGGTGGTGGCGGCGTAGGCTGTGATGATGAAGATGCGCCCAGATGCATTGAGGACGCTTCCGTGGTGCCACTCGTGCTCGAAGAGGTGTGAATGCCTCCTCTTCCTCCTTAGCCTCGTCATCATTTCCGTCGTCGCCACCATCGTTGCCGCCTTCTTCATCGGAGTCGGCGATGGCTATGATTGGCCACCGGAAGTGTTGCACCCTTCGATGTTGAAGACCGGATCAGGCAACGAGCACTCCTGATATGCATGGTTGACATGGCAATGCGCATACGCCAAACCATCTCGAAGAAGTAGGAGATTGGACCGGTGCAAATGTTGCAAGTTCACCTTGCTCCTAGTAGATAGAGGAGTGAGGGTCTGGAAATTCAAGCCGAGGTATGAAGCCAGCTTGGTGATGAGCCCGCCGAAGTGAATTGGCGCTTTCCTCGTACTCCTCTTCACCGCCAATACTCTCTGCAGAAAAAAGGCACCCCAATTACACTCTTGATGCTTCAGGAGCTTATACAGAAAGAATAAGTCCGTCTCCTAAAATTTGATGAGGGCCAAGTCACCCCGAGCAAATAGCATCAAACTGAGCATCGGGTGCAGTATTTGGACGAAAGGGTGCTTGAAGTCAGCTACCGCAGCATTATGGTAGCTAACGGACTTCCCTGGCGGCACCGTAACCAGCTCGGAGAAGATGACGTCGTAGTCGGTGTGGTTGTCCGGGCGCCTGTAGTCATTTCGAGAGTGGTTCCAGTTGAAGATCTTGTTGAATTGCCGGAGCGTAAGGGTGTAGTCGATGTTGAACAGCCGGAACGACACCTGGCCTTTGATCCACTCGCGGTCGGTGGCAATAACGTCGTTGGGCACGACGCAGACGTCCAGCGACACCATGAACTCTGCCACCAACTCCTTGTACGTGGGCCAGTCACCGAAGAACGGCTCGCCATCTGCATGAAATTCCAGCTCATCAGGTCTTCGGTTTGTGTGGCGCGTCTGTCCTTTCAGAACGTAGGCCAAGTTGGCCTCGAACCCTAAGTCACGGATCATGTTCTGTTCGACATAACGGGTTGGCTCTATCTTCCTCTTTAAGATCTCCTCGTAGATCTTCTTCACCTCCGCGGATGGATGAATCACCCACGGGCATGAAACCAATGAGGGAGGAGGTGGCACGAACTCCAGGATATCTGCCTGGTTCGCACGTGAAGATGACGCACCAACTCCATGCACCATGTTTGCAAGAGAAAGAGGATTAGAAAGTAGCTCGGTGAAGATTGGAGAATCGAATCTCCACTCAATGAAGAACTAGCTCGGTGTTGCTCGTCGACGGGCTTGCACAACTCTGGAACTCGCTCGGCACAAGTGGAAGAAGATTGCACTGAAGGTGTGATGTCATCTGACGCAACTACTCCCCATATATAGCCGTGGCCGGTGCTACTGTCTGCCCGTCGATACCATCGACGCGAGTCGATGGTATCGACTCGGGTAGCACGATCCGTACCTCTACTAGTATCGACGGTCATCGATGGCTGGATCTGCGGGGCCCGAATTGTTGACGCGTTGATACTATCGACGCGAGTCGATAGTATCGACCCGTCCCACGGATCGACTTCTTTGTTTGCTGCGATGTCGTTGATCTTCCTCGCGGATCGTTGACGTGGCACATCGATACTATCGATGCGAGTCGATAGTATTGACTCTCTCATTAGGGCAAATCCTCGCGAGGCCCGGCCTCCACCTTCACTTGAATGTGTCGATACCATCGACATGCCCGTCGATGGTATCGACTTCACTGAGTCGATTTCTTCTAAAAATCTCCAAAGATCTCGATGGTATCGACAGGCATCTCGATACCATCGACCTTGACTTTGCGATCTGCCTGTAGGTATGTCGATACCATCGACGAGGCCGTCGATAGTATCGACACAGTCTGATTTCTACAGTCATCAACCTGTACCATGGTCGATACCATCGACACAAGGGTCGATGGTATTGACTCTGCCTCAGCCCTACACAAGTAGCAAACAATCACAGTATCTTTTTTACATTAAAAACTACATAAAAACAAATTACACTATGAATGTAAATGAAATAATCTAAGGTACCAATTGTTGGGTTGCCTCCCAACAAGTGCCCTTATTTAACGTCTTAGGCTAGACGACTTGAGTCACATCATGCATCCAAAAGTGAAATGAGTTTGACCTCATTCACCTTCCTTGTGTACTCTTCTCCATAATATAGCTTCAACCTCTGTTCATTCACCAAAAATGTCATCTCACCATCGCGCACCAAATTTGCGCCATGTGGCTTGACTTCTTCCACCATAAGTGGTCCACTCCACCGGGATTTGAGCTTCCCGGGATGCAACTTCAGCCTTGAATTAAACAACAACACACGATCTCCCTTCTTGAAGATGCGCATCTGAATGTGACGATCATGGATCAACTTAGTGCGCTCCTTGTATATCCGAGAGTTCTCATATGCAGTCATGCGCAACTCGTCCAATTCATTTAATTCAAGCAATCTCTTCTTCCCCGCTTCATCATAGCTCAAATTGAGCTTTCTTAATGCCCAGTGTGCGTTATGCTCTAACTCCACCGGTAAGTGACAAGCACGGCCATACGCCAACCTAAAAGGCGTGGTGCCTATAGGTGTCTTATATGTCGTCCTATATGCCCACAATGCATCCAGTAGTAAGGCACTCCAGTTCTTCCTCGTGGAAGCTACCGTACGCTCCAAAATCTTCTTAATTTCACGGTTGGAGACTTCCACCTATCCTTGAGTTTGCGGGTGATATGGGGTACCTATGTTATGTTTTACCCCATATTTATTCAACAATGTCGAGAACTTGTGATTCTTAAAGTGCGTACCCCCATCACTGATGATCATTCGGGGCACTCCAAACCTGCAGAAGATGTTTTCTTTTACGAATCTGCACACTACAGAAGAATCATTAGTCCTTGTGGGTATTGCTTCTACCCACTTCGACACATAATCAACAACTAAGAGGATATATAAATTCGAATTTGAGGACACAAAAGGTCCCATGAAATCTATACCCCATAAATCAAATACCTCCACCTCTTGGAAGACATTCAGGGGCATCTCTTGTCTCTTTGAGATGTTACCTGCTCTTTGGTAGGAATCACATTATCTCACGAACTCATAGGCGTCTCGGAACAAGGTAGGCCAATATAGGCCACTTTCCAACACTTTGGCAGTCGTACGAGAGCTCACATGGTGTCCGCCTGTAGGTAGAGTGTGGCAGTGATGAAGAACACTCTCGTATTCCTCCTCAGGTACACACATGCGTAGAACACCATCCCTGCATTGTTTTAAAAGAATGGGGCCATCCCAAAAAAAGTATCTTAGAGAATGGAAAAACTTCTTCTTCTCTTGATACGTCCAATCTTCTGGGATGATCCTGCAAGCAAGATAATTCACAATATATGAAAACCAAGGATCTTTAGAATTCACTTTCAACAATTGTTCATCCGGAAATGTCTCGGTTATGGGTATGTGTAAATATTTTTCATCCACCCTCTCTAACCTAGACAAATGATCCGCCACAACATTTTCAATCCCCGCCTTATCTTTAATTTTGATATCAAATTCTTGTAGGAGCAGAATCCACCTAATCAATCTAGGTTTGGCATATTTTTTCTCCATCAAATATTTAATAGCGGCATCATTAGTCCAAACAACTACTTTCGATCCAACTAAATATTGCCGGAATTTTTCAAAAGCGAAAACCACGACAAGCAATTCTTTTTCAGTAGTTGTGTAATTTAATTGAGCATCATTCAAAGTCTTGGATGCATAAAAAATTACGGTGGGTTTATTGTCCACCCGCTGTCCCAACACAACTCCTACTGCAAAATTCGATGCATCACACATGAGTTCGAATGGCTTAGTCCAATCCGGTGTTTGAACAACCGGTGCAGAAATCAATTTCTCCTTTAGCACGTTGAACGTGTGTAAGCATTTGTCATTGAAATAAAAAACAACATCTTTCTCGAGAAGCTCGGATAACGGTTTGGCGATTTTAGAAAAATCTTTTATGAACCGACGATAAAATCTGGCATGTCCTAAGAAACTTCTTACCCCTTTTACCGAATTTGGTGGGGGCAATTTAGAAATTACTTCAATTTTTACCGGATCTACCTCCAAACCTTTGCTAGACACCTTATGTCCTAGTACTATTCCTTCACTCACCATCATATGACATTTCTCCCAGTTTAGGACCAAATGTGTGTCCTCACATATATGTAATATGTTATCCAAATTATACATGCATTCATCAAATGAAGCACCATAAACGGAAAACTCATCCATAAAAACTTCAAGACAGCATTCTACCATATCAGAAAAAATGGCGAGCATACAACGCTAAAAAGTCACTGGTGCATTGCATAATCCAAAGGGCATGCGGCAATACGCAAAAGTTCCATAGGGACAAGTGAAAGTAGATTTCTCTTGGTCCTTAGGATCGATTGAAATCTGATTGCATCCCGAATACATGTCTAGAAAACAGAAATGAGATCGGCCGACTAAGCGCTCTAGAATTTGATCAATGAATGGTAAAGGAAAGTGATCTTTCAACGTAGCGACATTAAGACGGCGGTAATCAATACAAACTCGCCACCCGGTTACCAAACGGGTGGTGATAGGTTCATTTAAAATGTTTTGAGTGACAGTAATACCCCCCTTTTTAGGGACTACCTACATGGGACTTACCCATGTCGAGTCTGAAATCGCATAGATGATACCTGCGGAGAGAAGCTTAATCACCTCTTTCTTCACCACCTCCATCATGCTCGGATTCAGTCGACGTTGCGGTTGGATCACCGTCTTGGCTCCCTCCTCGAGTCGAATCTTATGCTAACACAAGGTAGGGGAAATCCCCTTTATATCTGTGACAGACCACCCAAATGCTCCCCGGTGGTTCTTCAACACTTTCAACAATTGGTCTTCTTCTTCCGCACTCAGATATGCAGAAATGATCACAGGTAACTTTTCTTCCTCTGCTAGAAAGGCGTACTTGAGGTGCGGTGGTAGTGGCTTTAACTCTAACTCCGGCGGGCTGATCAATGATGATTGAAGCAGAGGGGGGAGTTCACCTAAATCTTCATAATACCTCGCATAGAAACATGGAAGTATCTGAAGCATCTTGGCGCACTCCTTGAGTGATTGCTTCTCATCCAATCATGAGTGATGTTAACTAAACAAGCCTCCAATGGTAATTCCGGATATGCATCAAAAACTGAATTTTCTATAGCATCATCCTCCATAGAGGGAGGAATGTCCTCATTCTCATCATTTGGGAATCCTACAGCCTTACAAAGGGAAACTACTTTGGTTTGCTCCATGATGTCTACAGCCAAAGTCCCTTTGTCCACCTTGGTCATTACATGAGCCATATCCAGAAATGGCTTCCCTAGACAAAGTGAGATAGTATTATCAAAATGTTTCATCACGTGGCATTGCTCCTTGGATTTCGGTGAAGTGACGCTGGAAGGCATGACCATCTCAAATCAGACATCGGCTATACCTAAGGTCAACCAGCCTCTCCCCATCTCGAGTATCATGTCGGCTGTAGCTTGGAATGGTCTTCCGAGTAGTAGCTCATTGCCTTGCTCATCTTTCATCTCCAAGACGACAAAATCTGCAGGAAATACAAATCTATCCACTTTCACAAGCACATCTTCACAAATCCAATACGGTTTCACTACAGAGTTATCCGCCAATTGAATTGTCATGTTACTTGGCCTTGACTCCTTTAATCCCAACTTTTTGAATGTAGAAAGGGGCATTAAATTGATGCTTGCTCCCGAGTCACATAATGCTTCACCAAATTTGACTTTCCCGATATAGCATAAAATGTTGAAACAACCCGGATCTTGCCTCTTTGGTGGCAATGTGCCCATGATGAAGGCACTCACCTGCTCTTTAAGCACAACTACTTCCGTGTCCGGAATTTTTCTCTTCTTCGTGATGATGTCTTTCAGAAATTTTCCGTAAGACAGAATTTGCTCAATAGTTTCCAATAGATGGATGTTTACTGAAAGCTTCTTGAAACTGTCCAAGAACTTTTTGAATTGATCATCTACCTTCCTTGCCTTAGCACTGTTCAGATAAGGGATCGGTACCGCCTGTGCCCTTTGATGCGGTGGCACATAGGGTGTCTTTTTCTAAGGTCCCTCCTCCTCTGCAATAGGGTCTTCCGAAGCCTCCACAACTGTGTCATCGACTGGTTCTGTGACCGGTGTGGGCAACTCCCTTGTGGCTTGAACTTCAATTTCAGCTTGGGGTTTGCTTGCTTCATCGGCCCTGTGATTTAACAATTTCTTGCCACTTCTTAGCAAGATGGCCTTAGCTTGTTGGTTCCCTCCTGGAACATTAGTATTTCCTGGGAAACCTGGATGTGTCAGCTTCTTCAAACTGGCTATCTCCGTAGCCATCTGTGCCATAGATGTCTCTATTGTCCTCATTTGAGCCCCATGGCTCTGCAGTGTCTGCCCGAATTGATTCATGAACTCCCCTTGTTGCTTTATTTGCTGGCCGAAAGTAGCCATGAGTTCTTGGTTTTGCTTTATAACTTGATTGAGCAGCTTTGTGCTCTTATCCTCTACAGCTGGTTGGGGTTTAGCATCCGGATCCTGCAAGAAGTTGTTAGGATCCTTCCAGGAAAACTTCTTGTATTTTCTCCATGAATAGTCGTTGTTCCTGTATCCTAGCTGCTGCCTCATAAATTTCACTTGAGCCTTGTCCTCAGACTCAATATCCTCCTTTGCAAGAAATTTCTTTGCGAGAAGATCCATCTTCTCATTCAGTTCCTTTATTGCCTTAGATTCTCCTACTACTCGAACCTATTCCACAGTGCCTCTTTTACCCCATGATTGTTTCTTCGCCATGTTCTTTAAGATCTCCCAGCATCTAGTGTCCGTATTATTCAAGAAGAATCTGGAACCGGCCGAATCTAGGTTTCTTCTATCATGCTCGGAGAGAGCAAAATAGAAGATTTTCACTTGGGTCTCTTTATCCATCCCATGATGCGGGCATCGCCTGAGCATGATCTGAAATCTCTCCCAGGTCTCAGAATAAGTCTCGCCTACTTGTTGAGTGAAGTTGTGGATCTTTCTTATCATGTCATTGGTCTTTTTGGGCGGAAAGAACCTCTCGAAGAAGACCTCCACCATGTGGTCCCAAGACTCCACATATTCATCGTCTAAGTTATGTAGCCATTAGCGTGCAATTCCCGCTAGTGAACTCGGGAAGAACTTCAAGTAGAGCACATCTTGTGGAAATCTGTCGATTTTTACCATGTCACAATTCTCCACAAACTGACTTATGTGCGCGATGGGGTCTTCATTTTTAGCCCATAGAAGGCATTAGACTTCACCAAGTTGATCAAAGCTGGATCAATCTTGTAGGTCAGAATATTCAGCGCTTGCTTCTTTATAGGCCCCTTGGAAGCGGATGAGGAAGAAGCATTGATCTTCTCCCATATTGTCTGTGGCTCGTCCATCTCTTCTTGTTCATGTTCAGAAAGTATATCCTCCAGCTCATCTTGATTATAATCGCCCTCATCTTCTGGTCCCAGCAGCGGAACCTCTGGTGCATGACCCGCGTAGTCAGTACTACGCGTCTTTACCATGCACAATACCTGAAAATAGAAAAATTAAATTTCGTACAGTGCTTCACGATTGCAAATATTGAGAAAATAGATTATGAATTTTTTGAGTGATAAAAAAAATAAAAAGGTGGCCTAGAGTGGCCGCTCACAGCACTCGAAGTGCCAACAAATTGCCGTATCCCCGACAACGACGCCAAAAACTTGACGCAGATTTACCGTGTGTAGAAACGCAAGTGAACGTGTCGAGTAGTACATGCCTTTGTGAGGCCCAGGTCAAACTCAGGGATACGTGCAATCGTCGGGGACTCCTACTAACTATTCGCGATCAGCTAAGCTGATTAACAAGCTGAGAATTGTTGTTAAAATTAAAAGAACAATAAAAACAAAACAAAACAAGCAATCGATTAAATGTTGGTTTAATAAATTCAAAAGGAGATCTTTAGGGTTACAGTTTCACCACGAGTTTTCATTGTATTAAATTCTATATAGCTACTCAATTTTATCTCTCTATCCGGGTAGTGGCCTGAAATCAAAATTGCCCACTATCGTGGTACAATTCACTACCTATTTCTAGGTCAGTTCCACCGTCGTAGTAACCTATACCCTAAACTAGGTGCATTATAAACGATCTCTCGGTATCCACCATTAATCTTACACAGCCTTGTTCAAGGGATTTGTCAATTAATGTAAATTCCGTCTCTTTTCAACCGTTAATCCTTCTTTCAAAGCAATTAAGGGCATTAGGTTATTATTATGGTGATCAACCATAACAATATATTGGAGAAAACGAAATTATACCACAGATTTAAGAGATAAGATATGAATTACTATTATAAAATCGTCATACAATGAATTCCCAGGCTACTCCCGGTCCTAAAGACAAAGGGAATTATCCCCGCATGTTCATATCAGAGTACAATGTAGTAGAGAAAAGGGGAAACATGAGAAAAAACGAAATTGAGTGGTGAAACCCCTGAATGGAGAAGGTCCAATCAATCCTAGGCATGGAATATGCGTTCTTCCGCCTTTCGGTGGTGGAATTCATCTTCTTCAGCATCCGGATCGGCTGGGGCATGCTCTCGTGCTCCGTTCTTCTCTCCTTGCTCTTCGGGATGTGTGCAGCGGTTAATGACGTGATCCTCCAGTCAAGGGTTTCGTCATCAGGTATATCTCCCAAATTAGGTCGCCAATTAACCACGGCCGTCCGATTAAGATCATTCTGAATAAAACTAATATCTGACGGTGTCGATACCATCGACGCGGGTCGATGGTATCGACCTAGCATGGAAGCGGCCATCCTTCTTTTCTTTCATCTGAGCGCCTGATGTCATCTCGATACCATCGACGCGGGTCGCTGGTATCGACAACCCTGTAGCGACGGTTTTGTCGTTTTGTGTCGCTGCAGCTCCTCCCATCGATAGTATCGACCATCATGTCGATAGTATCAACTCCTTCCTCGCCAGCAGCCTGATGGTATCTCGATACCATCGACATCCCCGTCGATAGTATCGACCTTGTTCTGGTCCTTGCGGTTGGCAGCCTGTGGTCCGGTCGATGGTATCGACGGCAGCAGATACTTATTTTTCCTCAAATTAACACACGGAACCACATAAATCCACACAAAATATATTTTTTCGATAATTAATACTAAAAATGCTTAAATAATGGGAATTTGACATAAAGAAGTAGCATAGACCAAAATTAATGAATTATGCAACATTAACCATGAAAATGACTAATAAATGCATAAAACGCATATCAAACAAGTCTATAAATGCGACTCAAAATCATCGCATTAGATATTGAGGTTACATTATCCAGATAGTCTACTCTTAGTTCAAGAAACATGGATTGAACATGGAGAGGATGATGAGTACATGCCTCGAGTTCACTCCAAATATCACACACAAAGGAATTCTACAATCGCGGCAACACCTTACATAGATTATAGGTTGAAGTTGTTCTCCAACTTTCCATTCACTTGGTAGCACTAATGTGAGACTAGGAACTACTCCTTGCTTGTGATGTCATAAGCTAGTTATGGACGTTCGTTGTCAACATGATAGTTGACATATAGGGTCATAGACATAGGAACTCATCTAGAAGAGGAGTTTAATCTTGAATGATGATTGGATTGATTACTAAAGGATTTAGATATTCAATTCACTCAACAGATTAACAGACTGGATGACTAGACTACCACACGACCATATCAAGTGTTGAGACTGTCGTTTGGGTAGCCATATGGGTGTCTCAAGTGTTGAGACGGTCATTTGGGTTGTCAGGCTAATTACAGTTCAAATTGGCTTAGTTATGCCCATATTGAGGAGTGAATTGACTGGTTCAAGCTGTTAAACCAACCGACTCAACTCAGGCTCACTAGATAGCAGTTTGGATGAGTGAGACAGACGTCTCTCATGGGTGAGATGGTTCGGTTGGACCAAATGAAGGTTCTGGATGTTTCCCAAACTTGTTTCCATTGCAGATTACTTGTGTAAGGAATTAATGAGATATTAATTGGAATCAAAATTATCAAATTTGTGTGAGATTGGGAAACTGGAAAATGGCCATTTGGCACTGTGAGACGACAGTTTCATGTGAATTAACAATCATATGGGTCACCATATGGATGTTTCGATTGTCGTAGGTTGTGAAAATTCAAGATCTTCCTATCCCTTCCACTCCTGTACAATCCCGTACAAACTGGGAACTCTGATCCTAACCCCGCTTATAAATAGAGGGGTACTTGGGGCTTCCCAGAACACAATACAAATGATGGAGAATGAGTTGTTCTGAAAATTGTTGTCCTCTCTGGTTGTGGTAACTCAAAGATCCCATGCAAGTCCTACCTGAAAAGGGAGGGATAATAATGAGAGAAAACAACTAAGAATTGTTGTTGTGGAAGACCACGTTGGTGACTAGTACACCAATAGGAGGCACAAATCCTTCCTATCTATTATGGTTGAATGATATGAGTTTTAGTTGGTCCGTGTAAACTACTACAAGAATCCTTTGAATGATGCTCACAGTGCAAAGTCAGCATGCAGTCCGTGGTGAGGCCACATGAGTCATTGCAGAAGTTGTTCCATTTGTTGTTTGTGGTGAAGACCAGGAGCTACACAACCACCATCCAAGAGAAACTTGAGACAGTTGTATTAAAGTGAGTTTTTGTTGCTGGACTTTCTCTAAGACTAGGTAGAACTCATTAAACCATCCTTCTTATTTCATAGTAGTTGACGCGATCTTACTGTTATGGCAATGCAGATAGATATTTTTTTTTTATTTCCGCTGCTATACTCTTTACCCGCATTTCCCAACAGGGCACCTATGGGTCGGATGATTTATCTAATCAAACAAGAGAGAACACTTCTTAATTGGCCTCCCTTCATGGTTAGGGATTTCCACATCAAGAACCGTATGAAGAAACCAATTACCTATCCTTTAAGGACACTTCATGGACAACCGCCTTCATTGTTACTCAAAACTTCAACAAAAAAAACTTCACTCATAAAACAATTGACATGACATTGCTCTTCCAAGTCACTTCCTATTTTAATGTAAAGCTACTATATATAGGATTTTGCTTTAAGAATCTGAATCACACTAGCAACTCTACTTTCCATGCACATTTTTAGTGGTGTATCCAGAAAACCATTGTAATGGGGCCTGAGACAGATGAGACATCACCGAAGCAATACTCATCGATTGAGGTATTTTTATTTTATCAAGGTGATGAATTGATTAAATATAAAATATATCAAGCTTATAACTATTAAAATCTTATTTGTAATTACAATCAATGCATGTGTATATTCAAAACAAAACATAGTAATAGAAAAACATACTACTAGCTACAGACACTCTGATTCCCGATAAAGAGACCATAGTTTCAACCACACAGACATATATTTTTTATTTACTGTGCTCACATGATTCTAGTCTCTCACGTGGGCTTTGGAAGAGGGGAGTATCTTTCTCTTTTAATCTGAATATGTCATTCTCTACAATAAACCTATTGCAGTTATAAATGAAAACATTATAAAATAATTTATATATCACCTGTACAAACCTCTTTCTCAATATATATATATATATATATTCATATTGAGTGTTTGGTAAAAAGGATATCTATACATATATTTATGTTTAGGGAGACAATAATTTGTTTGAATAATAATGGAGAGAAATATTCTATTTCCATAATAATAAAAAGCTAAATAATAGAAAATTTAATTATATTGGTAGTGCTTCTCTCATTTTTAAACTATGTGTAAACTCACAGGTGATACACAAAACACAACAGGAAATAGATAAATATCAAAAATTTAATTTGAATAAAATCACATAATGCACGAGGAAAATTCAAAACACAAATCAATAAAAAATAAACTATATAGAAATAACAATACATGTTGTTTTATCAAATTTTTGAATTAAAATAGAGCTAAGTAACAATTGCAAATAGAGAAATAGAATACCAAGACTGTGGGAGCTCTCCATATACCACATAAACATCACTCTCTTAAAAATATCAATGTTAAAATATGACAATAATAAACAAGATAAGTTGAAATTAAGAATGTCTTTGTTTTAGGTTTCTTTCTATTTTATTCATTAGTATGAAATTTTCATTGAAAAAATTTATAAAGGCTCTAACAATTTTCTCTTTGAAAAATTTTAAAATTTGTAAGGAATTGAACTGAAGACGATACATAGAAACTTTATATCTACCAACAAGATTAGCAATTTACATATGTATGGTGATGCATCAATTATTATAATTTTACATATATCTAACAATTCACATATGTAAATATGATGCATTAGTTATTACAATTAGACATGTTATAATCCTAAAAAAATAAAATTGTTAATAGTCCAAGAATCAAACTAGGTACAAGGCAAAGGAGTTTAAAAATAATGACCAAACAGGCTACCAGTTTAGGTGATTATTAACACATTCATTAGTATAAATGTAAGCTTTGTGACCCTACCAAAAAAAATAAAAGCACAATGATATTGGAACATGAGGCTAGTCTTATGGATGCGTTAAACACTACCAATCAGGCTAACAACTAATTATTGACACAAAGGAATACACAACGTTTTTATCCATGTTACCTTGTATTGTATTTTATCTAACGTGATTTTTGATATCCAAATTGGAGGGGTCAGGGGGGCTAGAGCCCTGGTATTCCCCTCCCCCTCTAGATCTGCCCCTGCATATTTTAGTGTAGAGGTAGATTCTTAGGTCATTTTCTTGTGTAAAGGTAGAGTATTTTATATAATCTTATAATTTAAGAAGTTAGTTTATAGATGAGAATGAGGATCCATGTGTAAACCCTTTACATCATTGAGAGTTCACTACACCCTGGGCAATTCCAACTCCAATATCTATAACATCCTTTTCTTATAGTGTTAACTGGACAATTGTTTCTCATTTTTATCTTATTTTCTCCATTCTAGTTAGGTAAGACTAAGATGATCATATGTAAACCATTATTTTATATGAAAAGGTCTTGGTCAATATGCAAAAGTTCCCTTTTGTGATTCTTCATCTCTGAATGATAAGACTATGATCTATGCCATTTTTGAGTAACACTTCATCTATATATATATATATATATATATATATATATATATATATCATTTTGAATAATGAATTCTAATAATGTTGTGCTCCATCTCAATATTCTCATCATCAAGTTAATTTTTCTATGCTTAAAAAATAATCTTACCACCCTCTTTCTCCCAAAAATATTCCCTTTTTGACAATTCAATAAAGAGAAAACCTTTGAGAAAGGACAATACAAGAGGAATGAAATAAGTATTCAAAAGTGTTTGTTAAAATAAAAACAAATGATTCAAACCAAACTTGTTTTATGAAAAGTAAAATACAGAAGGAATTGGGAGTAGTAAATAGTTGGATCCTAGGATGGGTGATTATGTGCTCTAGAGGGGGGTGAATAGAGATGAATGTACTTAAACAAAATTCATTAGACCTTCAAGATATATCACAAGATAAGGTTGCTAATATGAGAATTTGAGTGCAACTAAAACATACATATCAAGGATGAGAGAGATTGAACATGCACCAATTAACAAGCTATGTAGACTGGTTCCATACTTCAAACTAGAAGTATGTCAATCCACTACCTAGAGAGGTCAACCTCTAGGATTTCTTAACCATTGCACTCTTATATTCATCATAAGACATATAATACATGACTTTCTAAAGGACTTACCTATCCAACCAAGAGTCTTCAACCTACCCAAGGACTTGCCCACTTTTCAAGGAGTCTTTTTCCTTCACCAAGGACTTACCCACTCTTACACAAATCTTCGTCCTAGAAGGAATTACCCACTCTTCTTGGATCTTCAGCCTTTGACTTCACTTTTGTTAAGGAGAAGCTCTCACCAAGGACTTACCCACTTGAGCAAGGAGTCTTCCACTTTCACAATGGGCTTACCCACTCTTACTCCAAGTCTTCAACCTTATTATTCACCAAGAGAATCCTTCCCTTATTCTTCTTCACCTCTCTTAGCCAAGAGAGAGAACCTTCATCTTCATGGTTGAATGAGAGATTGAGAGGTGGAGGAAGTGAGAGCCTCACAAGATATACATGTCGCACTAGCTCTGTTACAAATCTCCTACTCACTCTAATGGATGATGTAAGTGATTAAGCTTAGAGAGAGAGAGGAGAGTATAGGATCACTCAACTATAGAATAGGGACCTTCATAGTGCTTGTCTAACCATGGGATGAAGCCCAAGGGTTTCTATTTATAGTTGGGGAAGCTAAGAAGCCTTTGGGAACACTTAAGCCCAAATACTAGTCGTTTGGGATGTTGCAACGTATATTTTTTCAAGTTTTGCAACATTCCAATGACTAGAAGCACTTTTCTACACTTCTCCTTACAGTTTAATCATTTGAGTTTCAGTAAAGATAACTCGACCGATCCCAATATGCGACAAGACCAATTTAATCCATCGATCGAGTTTGTCCTGGTGGAAACTCGACCGATTCACTTAAATTAGTTTTGGTCTGTAGAGAGATCAGTCACGTTCTGTGAAATGGAAACTCGACTAATCAAAAGTCATTTTCAAAATCTAATAAGGATCGGTCGAGTTTGCAACTCGACCGATGAATATCCTGATGTGAATTTTAGAAAATGGATTTTGAGTGGTTAAATATTCAATTTAAGTGCTCCTGGTTTTTCTATGCTTAATACAAGTCATACAATCATTACAAGTGTTTTACAACATGATTGTTATCTATTAACATAATATTCCAAAAATGTACACTTGTATTGACTTTGACTTTTCTTTTCTTCAAGTTAGGATGTGCAATTTAGGGCATTTGGAGTGTGTCTATACCTAATCTAAAATCACTCAAGTAGAGATAATGGTTTAATCATCATCAAAAGTAGGTTTTAGTGAATTTAGACATTGAATCAACATTGATCTAGAGTCAACATTCTCCCCATTTTTGAAGATGACAAACTATTCTATAAATGTAATGAAAGCATTTAAGTAAAGTCATACCTTTGGAGAAACCTAGGGGTTTCAATAGAATTGAGTTCATATGCTCCCCCTCAATTGATGCTCAAGGAGTTATCATACTCCCCCTCAATTGATGTTATTTCTCCTTCATGGTTAGATTTCATAACATTCATAGAATAATATATCTTCTACTTATATATGTTCTGCACACATATGGCTTCTCCTCTTTACCTTCTCCCCTTTACATAGACATGCTTCTCCCTCTACATGTAAGACATGCTTTCTCTTCCTGCTTTACACAAGAAGGAATGCTTTCTCCCCAATTGTCATTTCAAAAAAGTGGGGGCATGAAGAGATAAGTAACACCACTTCTTGAAAGAATGGAGATAACAAAATGTTATAACCGAGAGTAGAAGAGAAAAACTAGGGGCTTATCCAAGCATAGAAAGAAAAGCAAGTTAAAGCATGCCTTGAACAACCCATAATACACTCTAGCAAAGATCAAGGAAAAATAATATTCTATAGAAAAAATAATGAATCGTAATTTTGGCCCTCAAGATGACAGAATTCACCCAAAAAGCATTAGGGCTCATGGCCAAGCAATGAGTCTTGCTCACAAGGCCGGTTCTGCACCAAAAACACCAATCTTGCATCAAAATCTGACAATGGATCAAAATATGCATAAGTTCTAAGGATGCTCCAAATTCTACATACAATGTAGCTCTATATATCCTACATCACAATGCTATGCAAGCAACTCAAGATAGTAGATATGCAAGTCAAGTAACAACCTTGAGCAAGAAGTAAGATACAAGCATAGCATATAATGAATACCACTTGATGAAACGATAAACAAGGCTAGACCTACATGTATATAAACTACTAGTAAATGATATAATAAGTTAGGACTACTAGTAGGATCTAGATCATAGCAAGATACACAAGATAAAACAAGTTATGAGTTGATGTAGAGTTACAAAGTAATGAGCAAGTCAAGAAGCATGAATGGATATTAGTCACTAGCATATATGCATCATTATCAAAAGATGACTATCACTAAGAACCTAAAGGTTATATCCAAACATTATATACAACTATATAGAAGTAGCAAGTTTGAGCACAATGAAAGAAACTTAAGACACAAAAAAGAGATCCAAAGATATCATCATCAAAACCTACAAAGCAACTCAACACAAGTAATTGCAAGATATAGGGATACCACTTGTGGGATACCAAAATATATCTATTGTAAATATAGAGTTGTAAGCAAGAAAAGCAATTTCAAGCATGTCAATGTGCATACATAAAGGTAGCAAGAGAGTGCCAAAGAATAAGGCCATTGATTGAGAAAATCTACTTGAGAGGGAAATTATCATTTCAAAAAGCCAATTGTATATTCTCAGCACAGTTCTATCGATCGAGTTTCTAGGGTGAACTTCTCAACTGAGAATAGTTTTTGGCAACACCCATTGGTGCCTGTTGGTTGAGTTTCTATCAGGACAAACTCGATCGAATTTTTTTTTGTCAAAAAGAACATATATATAAGAAAAATATATCTATAGGTATAATAAAAATGTATATCATATCCAATCATGTGTATGCAAGTTAGTGTTGCACTATGAATGCATTAGAAGCTATTTTTTAGCTAGAAAATTATGAGAATCACAATATACAACTTTTGACTCAAAAACTACATGCATAGTGCACACTAACTTAGCTAAAACACACTATGATCAGATATGAGAAAGAATAACATTACCTCTACGCTTACCATTGTTTTCCACTTATTGCCACCCTCTACACATCTCACCTTTCTTCCTTTGTGTGGATTGAAAAATTGATTCACAATTTAATAGCTCATGTCAATCCTTTGGCAAGTGACCTGCAAAAAGAAAGCTGAAATGGTCCCCAATCATGTTTTTGGGTCCGGAGGGGTTAGCTTAGCAATACAAGTCCTATTTCTCTTTCCTAAAAGGGCAACAATTAGAATAATGATCTAAATCATTGCAATAGTTACATGTGCGCATAGCCTTAAAACTAGAGGATTCTCCATGAAAGATTGAAGGTCCTTCACCTTTGTTGTTCCTTTTTCTACCATCATACCCTAAACCATGTCTACCCATTCATTTAGTAGTATGGTGTAGGATATAATTAAGATCCTTTTTACCAACTAAGAATCTTTGCAAAGAAGATTTCAAACTATTATTTTCATGCATAAGAGAGGTAATAGAACAAGACAAATAATTGTTATTATCTCTAGCATGCAAAAGATTATTTTATAGACAAAGAGATTTGGTCATATAATAATCTCTATCAATATGAAGAGCAGCATATTATTTTCTTTACTAGTAGAACTAGAGCAAGTTTAAGAACATTGATTTCAGCAATCAAGGTAGAATTTTCTTTTTCTTAGAATGATATATCCTATTTTTAGGGCCAAGTCCTTGTTCTTGTTTTTAGTTTTAAGAACATCTATATAATGTATGAGAGAATACAAAAAGTTACTATACTCTACATTAGAACTATGCATAAGAGTTTGAGGTTCTAGAAATCAAGTCTTGTCAAGCAAATTAGCATTTTCATGTTTAAGAGAGTCTACTTGACTACGACAAGCATTTTTATCATCAAGCAAGCAAGTATTAGTTGTTGACGTAGAGGTTATACATTGTCCATATTTTGATAATGACTTAACCATTCCATTCATATGTATCTAATATGTGTATTCAAGATTGATTTCAGGCTTTAGGTACATGAAAAGGATCATTTTACACAAGCCCTAGCTTGTCAAAGTTCAAGTCAAATGCAATGCAAGTGTGCTAATAAGGAAATCACCTCAAAAAACCTTAGATGATTTTTGTAATCACTTGTATTGATGATATGACTTGTAAATAAGATGAGAAAAATATGTGGGACACTTAATACTAAGTTTTAATCACATTTTAGCCAAATTAGAAAATCGATCATAGGTTGTTGATCGGTTGAGTTCTAATCTCGACCGATCCTATGGATTGATTTTCTGAAGATGGCCATCGGTTGAGTTGTGCATTCACAAAACTTGACTAACCGACCTACTGACCAAATGCAATTTTGGCTAATCGGCCAAGTTCTCCAGAACAAACTTGACTGATAGTTTGATAATTGGGTTTGTCTTTCAGTCGATCGTTTGAGTAACCTTTATTGAAACTCGATCGAATGTGTTGTACAGAAAATGTAGAAAAAGTGATTATAACTATTGGTGACTTATTTGGGGTGAAAATAGATATGTTTCTTTGAGGAAAATGACTATATTTTGGTCTGAGTGTTTCCCAACTCAAGGGAGCAACCCAGCTATAAATAGGACCCCTGGGAGTTCATTCCAAGTTTGCCCATTCACTACATTCAAGGTCCTTCCTATAGTTGAGTGTTCTACTACTCCTTGAGCCCCTTTCTCTCTCTAGTTTACACTTCATTTTGTGATTTGTGAGTGATTTAGTCTTATTGTAAGAGAGCTCCACCCTTGTGCATGTAAAGCTCTCAATGTTCCACTACTTCCCTATCCCCTTCCTACATGAAGAAAAAGTGAAGAAAGTTCCATCAAGTGAAGAAGGATTTGTAGCTGGTCCTCTTCAAGTTTGTTGAAGAGGAGGTGATATTCTCCAGGTGAAGGAGAAGGCAAAGCATGAAGATCCAAGAGGAGAAGCAAAGTCCTTCAAGACGGAAGACTTGAGCTTTAGTGGGTAAGAACTTGGTGAAGGCTGAAGACTCAAGCTAAGTGGGTAAGCTCCTTAGTAAGGTGGATATCTCCTTGTGGTTGGATGGGTAAGTCCTTTGGTGGTCTATTTCTGTAACTCTTATTGGTGATAAATAGAGAAAAGAACTTGCAAAGTCTTAGAGGTTGACCTCTCTAGGTAGTGGACTAACTCACTTCTAGTTTGATGTGTGGAACCACTCTATATCCTTTTGTCAAGTGCTTGCTATCAATATCTCTCATACTTTCTATGCTTGTTAGATAGGACTTCAAATTGCCATTAAGCTATTGCTTCAATTTGATATAATTTTAAGATCTAATATGTTTTGTGAGAAATTTTGTAGCTCTATTGACCCCTCCCTCTAGAGCCCTTAGATCCAACAAGTGGTATCAGAGAAAGGTTCTTATCTAACACTCTCCCATTAGATGAGAAGATGGGTGACAACCTACATGGTTCACTCAACCTAGAGGGAGGCATCTCCATGCGTCTTCCGGTCTTTGACGTCACCAACTTCCTCTATAGGAAGAGGCAGATGTAATTCTACATTCAAGGGATGAACTTTGATATGTGGAAGGTGATGGTCACACCTTACAAGGATCCAACCAGAGCTGTTGCAACATGGAGTGAAGATGCTCTAAAGGAGGCTCAACTCAATGCAAAGGCCATTAGCATCCTCTATGCAGCCCTCACCCCCACAGAGTTCAATCGGATCTCATCATGGGACACCTCCTATGAGATTTGGGACAAGTTGTGCATCTCATATGAAGGCACAAAGCAAGTCAAGAAGGAAAAGATTTGCATGTTGAGCAGCCTCCCAAAGAACTTCAAAATGGGAAAGAAAGAAGGCATTGTGGATATGTATTCAAGACTCAATGTCATCATCAATGGGCTGGTTGCATTGGGCAACATTTTGGATAGAGGCATCATCAACTCAAAGATCTTAAGAACTCTTCGAAAGAGGTGGGATTCAAAGGTCACCTCCATTTAAGAAGTGAGGAGCGTTGGTGACATCCCAACTGAAGAACTCATTGGCAATCTTCAAGCCCATAAGCCTAGACTTGACAAACAAGAAGAAGAACCAAAGCAAGAAGAGAAGGAAGCCGAGAAGATCAAAGATAGTGCCTTCAAAGCACAAGTGGAGGTTGTCATTCTTCGACAACAACTTGCTTGCTGGAATTATCCCTCCTCCTCTAATAAAGATGAAGGCCCTAGTGAGCATGAAGCTAACTACATCAAGGACAAGCACTTCAAAGGAAAGCAAGCCTCGTCCTCCTCTACTCCGAGATTCTACAAGTGTGGCCAAAAGGGGCACTATAAGAGTGATGCCCAAAGTCAAAAAAGTCACACCACAAGAGCAGATCAAGGAAGGAAGAGGATTACAAGAAGGAGACAAAATACAAGAGGAAGGACAAGAAGGAGAAGAGATACAAGAATGCAGCTCATTCAGCTTGGGAAGCCTCATCTTCAAGCAGCTCAAGCTCCGAAGAAGATGGAGAGTGTCACCTTACTCTCATGGACTCTACAAGTGAAGATATTGGTGAGGTAAGTGAGGTAATCTTACATGAATTACCTAAAGAAACTATTATTGACATGTTTATTACTACCCATTTATCTTTTGCTAAATGTAAATCTAAATGAAAAAAATTAGGAAAAAATATTAGTGATCTTTATGCTAAGGTTGAAATTTTAGAATTGAATGAGAAAATCAACCTTGAGAGTATTGATAACATGCAAGGGATATACCTTGACCTTGAGCTCCAATATAATGGGGTTGAAGTTGAGAATGGTGTCTATCTTAAAAACATTTAGAATCTTAAGGAAGAAAACCAAAATTGCCTTAACGAACTTGATTTTCTTAAAATTGAAAATGTTGATTTCACGTTGCTTGTTGATGCTCATAGAGAAGAGAGAGATGTCTATCTCAAAGAGATTCAAATGCTTAAATCTAAAAATGCTAGGTTACTTGCTCAAGTAAATGATCTATCTTCTATACCTTTGTTGTCTAGTGTTAATGTTGCTTCTGTCTCTCTAGAAAATGATTCATATCTTACTAAAGATTTATGTCTTGGGGCTGATCTTGTGCATGATAGGGATGACATATCTAGTTTATCTTCTACTATTATTTCTTTGAATGATGATAACCACAGATTGAGAGCATCCCTACAGAAATTCCTCAAAGGGAAGGACTCCCTAAATGAAATCCTTGACCATTCTACCAAACAAAGTGGTACTAGTGGTTTAGGACTTGTAGGGGGAGCCTCAAAGGGAAAGAGTAAGGCCAAAGATAAGAAAAAGAGAAAGGAGACCTCTTTCTTTGTAGGAGAGTATTCAGGAACTAAGAATCCTATTGTTTGTTCTTATTGCAAATGTGATGATCATTATGCCACTTATTGTCCTTACAAGCCTAAGGGGACCAACCCAAAGATGAAATGGGTCTCCAAGCTAACTCTGGATCTCAAAGCTTGAGTTGGGAACCAACATTCTCCTTTCTTGTAGGAAAAGGGTAGATGGATTGTTGATAGTGGTTGCACAAAGCACATGACCAGTGACTTAAGCCATTTCAACAATTTCACCAGGAAGAAAGGAGGATCTGTCACCTTTGGGGACAATAAGAAAGGTAAAGTCAAAGGTGAGGTTGATGTAGGTGAATCCTTGTGTAACAAGAATGTTCTCTTTGTGGATGGCCTACATCACAATTTAATTAGTGTTAGTCAACTTTGTGATAATGGTTACCTTGTGCTACTTACCTCTTTTGAATGCTTAATTCTAGATTCCCTCACCTACCAAGTTATATATAAGGGAACTAGAAGTGGTAATATTTATGTTATTTTTCTTAACTCTATTAAGCCTATGGATGGTAGATTCCTAGTAGTCAACTCGAATGATATTTCTCTTTGGAACTGTCATCTTGGTCATGTAAATATGCATCAATTAAAGAAGTTGAGCAAAAAGGACTTAGTTAAGGGACTCCCTAAATTAGATTTTGAAAAGGATGAGGAATGCCAACCTTGTACACAAGGAAAGCAAACCAAGTCCTCCTTCAAATCCAAAGGATTCCTTAGCACTAAGAGATCTCTTCAGCTTCTTCATATTGATCTATTTAGACTTATGAGAACACAATTGCTTTGTGTTTCCAAGTATTGCCTTGTTATTGTCGATGATTTTTCTAGATATACTTGGACCTTCTTTCTCATTTCCAAGAGTGATATGTTTGATGTTTTATCTAGTTTTTGCAAATGAGTTGAGAATGAAGCTTCTTCCCAGATTGCTTCCATCCATAGTGACCATGGGGGAGAATTTGAAAATGCGCTTTTTGAGCATTTTTGTCAAGAATCAAGTTATGCACACAACTTCTGTTCACCTCGAACACATCAACAAAATGGGGTTGTAGAGAGGAAGAATAGGTCCTTACAAGAGATGGCTAGGACCATTCTTCTTGAGTATGATACTCCTAAGAAGTTTTGGGCTGGAGCAGTCAGTACCTCATGTTTTGTGCAAAACTGTGTTTTCACTCATCCTTCGCTTAAGAAAACCCCATATGAACTATGGCATGGTAGGAAGCCTTCTATCGATTATTTCCATGATTTTGGATGAACTTGTTTTGTTTTGAATATGAAAGATTCTCTTTACAAGTTTGATTCAAAATCATACAAGGCTTTCTTTCTTGGCTATAGCACTACTAGAAAGGCTTATAGAGTTTTCAATATTGATCTTGCTAAGGTAGAAGAATCTATTAATGTAAAGTTTATTGAGACTAACCCCTCTATTCCCAAAGATATTATTCCAAATGAAGATATTACAGGTGAAGTAATTCCTATCCTTAAGGAACTCAACATCACTCAAAAGGGAAAAGAGGTGGCTGCTCAAGAAGAAGAAAAGATGATGAAAAGAAGGATCCAACTCCCCAATTTGCAAAGAATCATCCAAAGGAGCTGATTTTAGGTGATCCTTTTGAAAGAGTGAAGACATGGGCTGCATTCAACAAAGAACAAGCCAACAACACCTTCATCTCACAACTCGAGCCTAAGAGTGTCAAAGAAGCTCTTGGGATGAAGAATGGATCCCAGATATGCAAGAGTAGCTAGAGCAATTCGAGAAGCACAAAGTGTGGACCCGTGTTCCAAGACCAAGTGATAGAAAGATCATTGGCACCAAAAGTACCTACCGCAACACGCTAGATGAAAGCGTAAAAGTGGTAAGAAATAAAGCAAGGTTAGTGGCTCAAGGATACAATCAACAAGAAGGTATAGACTTTAATGAGACATATGCACATGTAGCTAGACTTGAGTCCTTCACATGTTGCTTGATTTTGATAGTTACAAAAACTTCCTTTTGTATCAAATGGATGTTAAAAGTGCATTTTTGAATGGTACAATTGAGGAGGAAGTGTATGTTGCACAACCTCCGGTCTTTGTACATGATAGTCTACCTAACCATGTTTATTTGTTATAAAAATCTATCTATGGACTCAAACAAGCACCAAGGGTTTGGTATGAAAAATTAAAGAACATTTTATTAGATAATGGTTATATCATGGGCAAAGTGGATTCTACCTTGTTTCTAAAACACACTTCTAATAATTTTCTTATCATTCAAATATATGTTGATGATATCATTTTTGGCGGAACTAACCTTGATCTTTGCAAATAATTTAGTGATATTATGCAGAGTGAATTGAAAATGAGTATGATGGGTGAACCCACATTCTTCCTCGGCTTTCAAATCAAGAAAACAAAGAATGGGAATTTCATCAACCAAGGCAAGTACACAAGTGAACTACTTAAGCTCTTTGGGATGGATAAGACCAAGCCTATGGACACACCCATTTCAAACATCGCCAAACTTGATAAAGATGAAGAAGGTGAGAAGGTAGATGAGAAGCTCTATAGAGGTATGATTGGAAGTTTACTTTACTTAACTGCCTCTAGACCTGACATAATGTTTAGTGTTGTCTTGTGTGCTAGATTTCAATCAAATCCTAAAAAAACTCATCATATAGTTGTTAAGAGGATTTTAAGGTACTTAGCCAAAACTCCAAATTTTGGTCTGTGGTATCCCAAGTCAAGGGAGTTTACTCTTACTGCCTATAGTGATGCCAATTATGCACACTGCTTGATTGATAGAAAGTGCACAAGTGACATTTGTTTCCTCCTAGGACCATGCTTGGTGTCTTGGTTCTCCCAAGAAACAGAGCACCATGGCATTATCAACCACCAAGGTTGAGTACATTATAGTTGGGAGTTGTTGTGCCTATGTCCTATGGATGAAGCAAATTCTCTAAGACTTTAACATTCACTTTGATGATTCTCCTATATATTATGATAATACTAGTGCAATTAACCTATCTTACAATCCTATATTGCATAGTAGAGCTAAACATATAGGGGTTCACCATCACTTTCTTCATGATCACATTGCCAAGAAGGATATTTATATCACGCATGTGGACACAGAAAGTCAGATGGTGGACATTTTCACTAAACCTCTAGCTAGAGAGCAATTTAACTTTATTAGATCAAAATTTCTTATAACTACTTTGAATGAATCCGATATGCCTTCTATCTAGTTGTCATCTATCCTATATGTTTTTCATCTATCTTGGTCAACTTTGCTTGCTAATATACTTAAAATCGGTTTTTCATGTTCATTTTGCCTTGGTTTCTCTTGTTTTTGGGTATTTTTCACAAACTCATGTTTTATCACAAAATAGTACCCAATGATTGGTGATATGTGCCTAAGTATGTTTAATATACATAATGGACTTGAAAAATAAATTTAATTAGCACTCATATGGCTAGAAATTAAATTTGATGGTTTTAGGTCAGGTTGACCATCGATCGAGTTTTCCCAAGACACACTTGACTGATCCATGGCCGAGAGCTTTTTAAAAAGGGGAATCGGTCGAGTTTCTAAGTTCACAGAACTTGACTGATCACCGGGCTGAAGCTCACTTAAGTTGGGTTCGACCGACTATTCTCCCTCTCAACTAGAGAAAAGTCGACCCATTCCACTCTCTCAAGCCCTTAGCTCTCAACCCTTGACCTTCCCTTCCCTTACCTAGCCCTAATCTGACCTAGGGAGACCATCCTAGACCTTACACCTTGCTAAACTTAGGTGTGTGAACATTTTTTGTGGTGTTTTTGGTGTTTTTGATCTCTTCTTCCACTCCATTTTGCCTCCATGGCTTCCAATAGAAGGAAGAGAGCAGCCCCCAGCACTGCACCATCCTCCTCCTTGTCCTCCTACTTGATTCCCTTCGATGAGACCTTCTTTGTCTCAAATGAGGTTGTTAATCGGTATAAGGATCTTCTTCCACAAAGTCATTTTCCATTTAGAGCCCTCTTTGATCCTATCCCTAGATGCCAAGAGGTCATCGATTAAGTGGAAAGGTTGCTTCAAGTTCACCACCTATCTGCCCTGGGTGTCGAGCGTGCGTGCTTTCACAATTCCATGACAAGCACAAAAGTCGTTCATGAATTCTATGCAAATTTGCATTGGAATTACGACACCCTTGTACCTCCTCCCAATACTAAAGTTATCCTTACATCTATGATAGTCAACAAGAAGCTCCAAATCTCAGAGGATATTGTGAACATCTTTTTTTCAGGTGCCGATGAGAATGACTCCTGGCGTAAGGATTATGGTGAGTATTTTGACCTGCTTGACCCTGAAGGTTTCTACAAGCAATACAAAATCACCCTTCTTGACATCCATCATTACTTGACAAAACCTTAGATTCCCTATAAGAAGAAGATCACCCTACCCTCCTCCTCCTTAGATCTCAAGAAGCGTATACTAGCCCTAGTGGTCAACTGCAACATCCACCCCAAGAAAAATCAAATAGATATTATAGAGAACACTATGGTGATAATGTACTACATCTTAGAGAATGTTAGAGTCAATTGGTCTAGATACATACTCCATCACATGAGTTGCGTAGACTCTGGAAAGAACACCTGTGGCATCCATCCTCCATATCATACCTTGATATGTGGTCTTTTCTAGTTTGCCACAGAGAAATCACTCTTCCATGACTTCCACTACAGACCTACCCAGAAGGGAGTGTGCATCGGTGAAACCACTATCCATAAATTTGTGCCTATCCTTTCCTCCACCACACCTAGTGCCTCACCCTCTTCCTCTGCCTCAGCTACACCTACCTCTATCTAAAACCATGCTCATCCACCTCCTCATCCTACCTGACCTAGTCGTGCTTCATTCTGTGTGTCCAATGAAGCCCTCATGGGTTATATGATACACTAACATGCACACAATCTCCAGGTCCAGGAGCACCTGCATCACGATTTATGTTCAATCATGTCTAACATGAACTTATCCTATGAACACCCATACCCCACCTACCAGCCATACCTAGGTAGTGATTATGCATCCTTTGCATACAATCACTTCTATCATGCCCCTCCACCTGCACCTGCACCTTCCGTTGCTGCTCCCACACCCTCTACTGCTGGTGGACCTATTCCAGTCATCTTGCCTCTACTTGTTGGTCCCTTGGTCACTCTGCTTGTCAGTCTTGGCGATTCTGCTCCTTCCTTCCCTTGGGCCAATGAGCTCTATGCTCTTGGTATGACTTGGGATGAGCAGAATGCATGTTGGCCCGATCATTGCTTCGGTCCTTCTATTGATGAGGAGATGCCTGACCAGGTTGATGATGAGACTACTAATGCTGGTGCTGGTGAGGATGATGGTTATGCATCTGATGATGGTGATGGCTTTGGTGGTTCTGGTGGTGACTCAGGTGATGAAGGTGATGTTGTTATGCCTTCAGACGGAGACGATGACTACGATCATGATGTCGAGGATGATGATGATGTGGATATAGATAGCTTAGATGTCTATATGTTCTTAGTTTTTAGTCTAGTTTACTGATCATATATATATTTCTAGGCTATTTTGTATTAGCAACATCTGGATACATGATCTGAGTTGTACTATTTTATCTTTAGTTTTCATCTCTTTTGACTTGTATTTGTTTTTATGAGAACTTGCATTTTGGGTTGTAACCTTAATTATGTGCACTTTTACTATTTGATATGTTATATCTTATGAGTTGGTTCCATGTTTCACCATATTTTGATTATGACTTAGCATCTTTGGTTCTCTTGTCTCTATTTGATGTATGTTTTAAGATTGCATGTTTTGGATATATGCTTGGTTGTGCTTGGAGAAGACTACTTTTATGATCTTCTACCCCCCTTACTTTATGATAATGTCAAAAGGGGGAGAGAAATTCAATGTTTTGAAGCTCAATCATATTGCTTTCATTGCTTATGTGATCCGTTTCTTTTTCATTATATGCCTTATTATGTGACTTGCTAAAGGACCATATAGTACATGTATGTTATATTGCTTTGTTTAGATAGACTAACTATGCAGGTTAAAGTAAGCATATATTGAGGGGGAGAAATTCACATTGTTTAAATCTTGAATCCCCCACAATTCACAAGGCAAAGTTATAATTTCAAGATCCTTTTTTTAAATGTTTGATGAATAGTTTGTCATTGTCAAAAAGGAGGAGAATGTTGACCTAGAGGTTATACATTGTCCATATTTTGATAATGACTTAACCATTCCATTCATATGTATCTAATATGTGTATTTAAGATTTATTTCAGGCTTTAGGTACATGAAAAAAATCATTTTACACAAGCCCTAGCTTGTCAAAGTTCAAGTCAAATGCAATGCAAGTGTGCTAATAAGGAAAACACCTCAAATGACCTTAGAAGATTTTTGTAATCACTTATATTGATCGTATGACTTGAAACTAAGATGAGAAAAATATGTGGGACACTTAATACTAAGTTTTAATCACTTTTTAGCCAAATTAGAAAATTGATCACAGGTTATTGATCGGTTGAGTTCTAATCCCGACTAATCCTATGGATTGATTTTCTAAATATGGCCATCGGTCAAGTTGTGCATTCACATAACTTGACCGACTGACCTACTGACCAAATGCAATTTTGTCTGATTGGTCGAGTTTCCCAGAACAAACTTGACCGATAGTTTGAAAATTGGGTTTGTCTTTTAGTCAATCGATCGAGTAACCTTTATTGAAACTCGACCGAATGCACTGCATGCAAAATGTAGAAAAAGTGATTATAACCATTGGTGACTTGTTTGGGATAAAAATAGATCTATTTCTTTGAGGAAAATGGCTATATTTTGGCCCTAAGTGTTCCCCAACTCAAGGGAGCACCCCCAGCTGTAAATAGGACCCCTTGGAGTTCATTCCAAGTTTTTTCATTCACTACATTCAAGGTCCACGCTATAGTTGAGTGTGCTACTACTCCTTGAGATCCTTTCTCTCTCTATTTTATACTTCATTTTGTGATTTGTGAGTGAGTTAGTCTTATTGTAAGACAGCTCCACCCTTGTGCATGTAAAGCTCTCAATCTTCCACTACTTCCCTATCCCCTTCCTACATGAAGAAAAGGTGAAGCAAGCTCCATCGAGTGAAGAAGGAGCTATAGCTGATCCTCTTCAAGGTTGTTGAAGAGGAGGTGATCTTCTCCAGGTGAAGGAGAAGGCAAAGGCTGAAGATCCAAGAGGGTAAGACCATGGTGAAGGCCGAAGACTCAAGCTAAGTGGGTAAGCTCCTTGGTAAGGTGGATTTCACCTTGTGGTTCGATGGGTAAGTCCTTTAGTGGTCAATTATTGTAACTATTATTGGTGATAATGTAGAGAATAGCACTTACAAAATCCTAGAGGTTTACCTCTCTAGGTAGTGGACTGGCTCACTTCGAGTTTGAAGTGTGGAACCACTCTACATCCTTTTATCAAGTGCTTTCTATCAATCTCTCTCATACTTGATATGCTTGTTTGATAGGACTTCAAATTGCCATTAAGCTATTGCTTCAATTTGATATAATTTGAAGGTCTAATATGTTTTGTGAGAAATTTTGTATCTCTATTAAACCCCCCTCCAGAGCCCTTAGATCCAATATTAGCATGCTCAAGATCATATATTTCTACATGCAAATCATCAACAATTCTAGCAAGCTTTTTCTTTTTCTTTTTTGAAGACTTAAGAGAGGCACGAGTAGCAAGAATAATTGTAATTAAAGATTCTTTATCTATAGAGTTTTGATTTATCTCATCTCAGTCTTCATTTTTTGAAGCCAAAAGAGCAAAATGGCATTCTTCTTCATCAGTAGAGCTTGAGCTAGATCCTCCACTTGATTCTTCACTTGAGCTTGAGATGGAGGAGTCACTTGAGCTTTTGTTCCATTTCTCCTTTTTTTGTACTTCTCTTCTCTTCTCTTGTGACAATGGGTCTTTTTTCTTGTAGAAAATCTTCTTTGAAGTGACCCTTCTTTCCACACTTGAATCACCTAGTAGAGGAGGAAGACTTCCCTTTGTAAAGTCTACCCTTGGTGTACATGGCAACTTCTTGAACTTGAGAGGATGGAGAAGCTTGACCAACAATATCTTCAATTTGAGGTTTGATTTCAGACTTCTTCATTTTCTTGAGCTCTTTCTCTTCTTCTCTTTCTTCGTCATCTTGCTTGTCAAGTTTGAATTCATGGGCTTGTAGATTTCCTATGAGCTCTTCAATGGAAATATCACCAAGAGACTTTACTTCTTCACTGGAAGTCACCTTGGGTTCCCTTCTCTTTGGAAGAGTTATAAGGATCTTTGAGTTGATCTCTCCTCTAGCCATTAGATGACATAGAATGGAAAGACCATTCATAATGATGTTGATCCTTGAGTACATCTTGGATATCCTCTCCTTCTTCCCCATCTTGATGTTTTCCAGAAGTCTCTTGATCATGTAGAGTTTACTTTCCTTCACTTATTGAGTCTACTCATATGTGATGCATAGCTTTCTCCATACCTCATAGGTCATCTCTCAAGAATAAATCCATTGAACTTGGTGGGGGTCATGGTGGCAGAGAGGATGTTGATTTCTCTTGCATTCAAGGTGGCTTTCTTCATGGTAGATTCAAACCATTCTTCCATCCTTTTCACTGGTAGCTTGTATGGACCGTCCACCATTTGCTAAAGCTCAAGACTTTTTCCTTGGATGTTGTCTTGAAGCCTTCTCTTCCAATAGAGGAAGTTACTCACATCAAAGATTGGAAGGTTGATGAAGTATCTCCCATCTTGGTAATCACTCATCTTCTCCTACTTGTGGAAGTATGCTTGGAGAAGACCCACTCTGATACCACTTGTTGGATCCTAGGATGGGTGATTGTGTGCTCTAAAGAGGGGTGAATAGAGTTGAATGCACTTACACAAAATTAATTTGACCTTCAAGATATATCACAAGATAAGGTTTCTAATATGGGAATTTGAGTGCAACTAAAACATACATAGCAAGGATGAGAGAGATCGAACAGGCACCAATTAACTAGTTATGTAGAGTGGTTCTGCACTTCAAACTAGAAGTATGTTAGTCCACAACCTAGAGAGGTCAACCTCTAGGATTTCTTAACCATTGCACTTTTATATTCATCATAAGACATACAATACATGACCTTCCAAAGGACTTACCTATCCAACCAAGAGTCTTCAACCTACCCAAGGACTTACCCACTTTGCAAGGAGTCTTATGCCTTCACCAATGACTTACCCACTCTTTCACAAGTCTTCGACCTTGAAGGAATTACCCACTCTTCTTGGATCTTAAGACTTTGACTTCACCTTCGCAAAGGATAAGCTTTCACCAAGGGTTTATCCACTTGAGCAAGGAGTATTGTGCCTTCACTAAGGGCTTACTCACTCTTACTCCAAGTCTTCAACCTTGTTCTTCACCAAGGGACTCCTTCCCTTGTTCTTCTTCACCTCTCTTATCCAAAGAGAGAACCTTCATTTTCATAGTTGAATGAGAGATTGGGAGGTGGAGGAAGTCAGAGCCTCATAAGATATACATGTAGCACTAGCTCTCTTACAATATCCTACTCACTCTAATGGATGATGCAAGTGATTAATCTTAGAGAGAGAGGAGTCTATAGGATCACTCAACTATAGAATAGGTACCTTCATAGTACTAGGCTAACCATGGGATGAAACCCAAGGGGTCCTATTTATAGTTGGGGATGCCTATAAGCCGTTGGGAACACTTTAGGCTGAATACTACCCGTTTGGGATGTTGCAACATATTTTTTTTTTTAGTTTTGCAACATTCCAACGGGTAGAAGCACTATTCTGCACTTCTCTGTACAATACAATCGTTCGAGTTTCAATAAAGATAACTCGATGATCCCACTATGCGAAAAGACCAATTTAAGCCATCAGTTGAGTTTGTCTTGGTGGAAACTCAACCGATCCACATAAATCAGTTTTGATCTGTAGAGGGATCGGTTGAGTCCTATGAAATGAAAACTTGACCGATTAAAATTAATTTTCAAAATCCAATAAGAATCAATCGAGTTTGCAATTCCACCAATGAACAACCTGATGTGAATTTTGGAAAATAGCTTTTGAGTGCTTAAATATTAGATTTAAGTGCTCCCGATTTTTTCTAAACTTAATTACAAGTCATACTATCACTACAAGTGATTTAGAACATGATTCTAATGGATTTACATGATCTTACAAAAACATGGACTTGTATTGACTTTGACTTGTCTTTTCTCCAAGTTAGGATGCACAATTTAGGGCATTTGGAGTGTGTTTATACCTAATCTGAAATCACTCAAGTAGAGACATTAGACACAAATGAGTAGAATGGTTTAGTCATCATCAAAAAAGGGTTTAGTAAATTTAAACCTTGAGTCAACATTGACCTAGAGTCAACATAAATAACAAACAAAAAGCAAACATGATGAAAGGTAGTCTAAGCCTAAAATGCTCTACATCCATTGCTACCTCCATTCACTTATTAGATTTTCGACAATCTTTGTCAAGTAAATAATAAGTCAATATATTGTAACCTAATATTTGATCTCTCATGATCATTGTCCATGTGAGGAGCATCACAAGACTATCTACTTTTAGTGGGAGTGGGATTTTTATATCACCTTTGTTTGATGTGGTGGACACATGTGGGTACAAATTTTTGTTTTACCTAGCCACAGAACAACAAAGAGGACATGTTTTTTGAGGTTACAATAACATCACTTATCTCTCACCACAAAACCAACTGTACAAGATTGTTTAATAACTGGACTATGAAAAGGAACTAAAATTTAGAATAAAGTTGTGCAAATGAAAGATCACAACACAAATAATTTCATCCTCAATTAAATATTTTGACCAAGGTACTTAGTTAAAGTACCATTAGTTGTGTACTTCTAAGTCAAACTTATACTTTTATTGAGAAAGACCCTAAGTCATAAATGACTCTACAATTTTTGGGTGATTGAATTAAAATTTCAAACAATGAGAACACATTCAAACATATAGGTCGAATGACAAATTATGTTTGGTCACTAACCAATTTATAATTTAGAGTCAAGAAATTATTTTAACAAAATTTTATCAGGTCTTGGCCCCTATGAGTGCATATAGTTGTATTCTAGAATCTTTTTTCTAAAAGAATGCTTATGCTTCTACAAGAAGAAAATAAAAAAATATTAACATGGTTTATGGTTTACATCCCACAAAATCATAATATTAAATTATTGGCTGTGTAGATCAAATTGTGAATTTTTTTGAATTTTACAATCATGAAATACATCATAACATGTCAGGATAACATGTGGAAAAGTAGATCACTCGGAAACTGCCTACCTTATGAATTTCCATATGATGAATGTCGATTCATAATGTTTTAGTTGCATATCTCACTTAGATCTTATGTTTTATTTCACTTCAGTTAGGTTTTTATTTCAATTTCTTCTTAATTCCTTTTAGTTTGAATTTAATGTTTTGATTGTTAGAATTGATAGAATTGTGCCAAACAACCAGTAATTGAATCTAGATGAGTCAATACATGAAAGCACCGAAGAATGCTCCATTACTTTCCTTTATTCTTCAGCAAACATACTTAAGGTTGATAAATTAATTATCACTAACTTACTACAAAGTAGAGAACAAGGTCATAATTTGATTAATCTATGAAAATAATCGTGAAGTTTACAATGTCAATGAAGAGTCTCTATATTGTGCACCTGAACTCCAAATTCATTGATTTAAAAGTAGATTCTTGTAAAAACCTCCAAGAGAAGACAACAATGGTAAAAAATAGTCTATTCAGATTTTTAGCTAATCAGTTAGATTATTTATTTGACAGACTAGTACAATACACAAACCACAACAAATCCACAAAAGTATCAGATTTAGATCACTTGCCTTGTACTTTTTCCAATCAGTATAAATAATATTTCAAAATATTTTTACAAATAGAATATAATTCCTATCTTTGTTATACTCATTATTTTTCTTAGTGAGATATCAATGCATAATAGAATACTTTGACTATAGCAGTTACACACTTATAAATGTTAAACATAAGTGAACACAAGGATGGCAAAAGTAACCAAAATTATCTAACTCAAGTCATGTCCACAACCTAACCATTTGCAAAAATGGACAACCATGCACATAAATGAAAGATGGTTCATCCATTCATATTTTGTGTGCATGTCAAGAATATCCAAACCACAATCGTATGTGGTACTATACTAGAAGGTGTGTACAATTTTATAGGACGTTACCATTTACTTTTTACAGATCTACAAACTGTTTAGTAAGAAAGTTAAAGGTTAAGAATACATGTAGGGTGTAGGAAGAGAAGTCAAGGCGGATAGGCAAGGTAGTATGCTTTGAAATTGCAACTTGTGTACATCAATAGTAGGTGTTTGTCTACGGAATTTTGTGCATGCCCATAGATTAATAATAAATAAACACGTATATGACTGTTAACCTGGTGTAACAATATTTGCACCGGACGATCGTATAAACTCATTCACACCAACCAAGAGGGTAACCATGACACAAGGAAAAAAGAAGATTAAATTGGTCACTGGGTGATGGATGTGGGGATCTAATTGTTTTCATCCCTCAGTGGACACATACTAAAAGAAATTAATTTAGAAAGAATACATGGATACAAATTTAAGATGAAAATGTGTTAACTTGGGGTTTCATTTTAAGACAGAATATTCATATATATGAATGTACTTGAAATAAACATACACATATGAATGCTTGTTTAGTCAAAGTGGGTGATTGCAATAGAATACTTTGAGAGTCATCTTCCATAATTTCTGAACCAACTACAGAATAAATATTATGGACCATGCTCTTTAAATGTAGGCAAAACAGAGAACAAACTAATGTTTATATTGCGATCCAACAAACTATACTTGACAAACGAAATTTTTTGCTTATTACAGAAGCTAAAATTTGCTTAGCAATTTTATCAGCTACACTGTTTGAAGTATTTAGAATGTGTTGAAGCTTTGATGTGTTATTGGAAGTCTTGAGTTTCAACAACTTTCTTAAGTGAGGAATGAGCCTTGCTGGCGTTGGACCTTTGTTTTCTAAGATTGCCACTTCTTGGGCCGAATCAAATAGGATGAGGTGATTTGTCTAGTTACTCTTTACAAATCTCTTTGGCTGTGACAATGGCTTGAATCTAGAGTAGAAGTAGAGAGGGTTGAGAATCCTACACTTAGTCTATGGATTCTATTTGATCAAGTACTCTTTCATTCTAATAAACTAATTACTATCGTATAATGCCAATTGGTATGGTATACTTCTGTTATATTTTTGTATAAAATGTTAAGGCCTAATGTGGTCACCGACTCAACAATTCCCAGTAGTTATTTACAGAATTTTAGCGTTCCCGCTGGGACAGAAGGACGCAAATGGTGAAAAGCAGTCCTGCATAGCGGCTGCCATGCATGTACCCTGAGCAAAATTGCACCAACGTTGGCAGTTGAGAAGCATCCGGTTTCTGACGAGATTTAGAATCTCGAAAAAGTATGTATCTTAGACTGTTTTACAGCAATGACAAATACCCAAACAAATTTCCTAACTATCGTTTATTACATTAACTACTAGGAGTCAAAAAGATCCCATCCAAACTAGATTGTTGTTCATTGGATTCCGGAGGAAGGACTCCATTAGGATTTGACAACTCCCTGAATAGACTCTATTCTCCCGCGGAGAGTTTCTTGGTATCTCTTTTCGAAAGTGGTCATATTATGTATCCTTGAAAGAATTTATCCACGCATTGGGACTTCCGTATCTCATATATGCAGTTTCATGATTTTCGATTAAGGGAAAATAGAACCTTATCATGTACTTAGCTTTAGTACACAGGTATACGAAAGTGTACTCTTATTTTCCTGAGCAGTGTTTTGTAAGAAGTATTACTCATTGACATGTAATCTATAGGCGACGGGTAGGCTTCTTTGTTACCCGGCTCACAGGTTCAGTAAGACCGGGGCCATTATTGTGGGCCAGATTAGGGGCTATTGGAGGAAGATTGCAACTGGCCCAACATCAGATTATACAGTCTGATTTTAACACAGAGGACTGCTTGATTTCAACACAGAGGACTGCTTGTATTATCGTCTCTGCTACCAATCGGGCTTACAGCCACGGTGCATTATCGTCTCTGCTACCAATATCCGTAGGGTGTAGGTTTGTGGAGGCTCTAGATTAAAAAGATAGGAAAGGACTCTTGCAAATCCAATCTCATCGGAGCAACTCTTGTAGCATATATCTAGCTGGAGGGCATCAAACATCGTCCTACATGTAGGACGAAAGTATATATTCAGTTATAATTGTATACGAACTGTCAGGCCGCATCAGATGACAATGTCGTTATTATTGAGAAAGGTAGATCTGTTGCATTTGTCTACTCTTCCTACTAGCCTATAACTGATATACTTGAAAGGCTGACGTGATTAAAAGGCAATTTGAGTTTTTTAGTCTAACAACTGAAGTCTTGTCTAACTTCAGAAATGGCACCTCCGGTGAAGGGTTTGATTATATTTTCTTTAAAATCAAAGTCAGTAATTATTATAACAAAATTGAGGTACTATTGCCGCCAGGCTTGTTTAAGTCTATATAGTGAATTTATAACTTTGTAGACTTTGTCTTCCTGACCTTAAGGTTGATGCAAGAAAATTTCTTCTAGTTTGAAGAAGGTTTCTTTTACATCCATTTCATACTAAAAGAAGAAAAATTCATACCCGAATTCACAGAAGCATCCATGAACGTTTCTGATTTTGTTCCATGACGGCAACGGTAGCGGTAGCGGAAGCGAAGGAGGAGAAGCGAGCGGGAACAAAGACTCAGTTTCTCTATCATGTGGATTCCCGTACGGATGAATATCGGTTACGGATGAGTATCCCTGGAGAGAGGATTGTTTCTTATATAGAATATTCTTTACTAGCTCTCCATCCATCATGAAGAGACATGTTGGTTGTGTGAACCAACCCCAATCTCAATAGACACATTTTTTAGGAAATTTTTTTATTAAATGTATTTATTTATTTTGGACCATACTAAACATGACATTAACATTTTTCCACTTGGCCCAAAATACCATGGCAATAGTATTCAACAATTTTCCTTTGATGCTCAACATAGATACTTCCATAGGTGAGAAGAAGATACGAGTCATAGTGGTTGATAATCAATGATTACTTCCATCTATGCACCAAAATATCTAAACATCTGATATGTAGTAATATAAAATTTATGAACAGGTTGACCTCAAAAACCTATTTCTTGGTCCAACTTGATGTCAAAACTGACATTCTGTTAGAACTAGTATTGAAATAGAAATAGCGAGTCAAATATGTGATCACACAATAAATATTATATTGTCAAATCACATAAACTATTACACATCAAATGGATTTCTCAGGCTCATATTCTCTACATGAGATGTATACAATCCTAAAGCTAGCCCATTTGTATGGGGATCTGAAATCATATATTGTGTACCAATGTGATCAATCGTTATCATCTTGTTGTCAACTCACTCATTGACAAAATAGAGCTTTATGTCTAGATGTCTGCATGTCGTGGTGATTTTATCATTATTAGAAAAAGTGACTGCATCTATATTATTACAGTAAATTTGTATTGACTTATGAATTGAATCAACAATTTTAAGATTGTGTATCATATTCTTAAGCCAAATTGCATGTGATGATATTTCATGGTAAGCTATAAGCTCAGATTCCATGGTAGATGAAGCTGTAGTCTTTTGTTTGATACTCATCCATGCAACTACACCACCAGCTAGTAGAAAGATATCGCCTGTTGTAGACTTCCTACTATCTAGACATCCAGTAAAATCTGCATCTGAGTATCCCATAACCTCAAGGTGTTTTGTCCTTCTATATGTAAACATGTAGTCCTTCGTCCCTTGCAGCTAGAGCATCACCTTCTTCATGGCTCTCCAATGGTCAATGACTGGGTTACTTTGGTAACGACCAAGCAGTCCAATAGAAAAAGTAATGTCGGGTTGCGTACATATTTTGATATATTGTAAGCTCCCAACTACAGATGTGCATGGTATTTTCCTCATCTGATTCCTTTCAATGTTATTACTAGGACACTACTTGGAGTTAAACTTATCTCCTTTGACTATAGGTTCAGGTCCAGGTGAAAAAAATTTCATTCCATATTTCTTTAAAACTTGAGATATATAAGCTTTCTAGGATATTCCAAGTATGCCTTTAATGTGGTCTCTATGAATCTCCATATTGAGTACATATGTGGCTTGACCCATTGTATTTCATCTCAAAATTAAAGGAAAGAAACTCTTTAATTTCATGCAAATATACCCAAGTTATTACTTGCTAGTATAATGTCATCTACATAAATAATAAATATTATAAACTTATTCCCATTGACCTTGAGGTATGTACACCAATCAACAATATTAAGTTTAAACCCAAAAGTTGATATATGGTGTTAAACTTCATGTGCCACTGTTAGGATGCTTGTTTAAGTCCATAAATTGATTTCTTTAGTTTGCAAATCATATGGCTTCTACTATTATCAATGAAACCTTCTGGTTGTTTCATATAGACTTCTTCAGATAAATCCCCATTCAAAAATATTGTTTTCACATCCATTTGGTGTAGCTCAAGATCAAAATGAGCCACTAAGGCAATGATTACTCTAAAGGAGTCCTTTGATGAGACTTTCACAAAAGTCTCTTTGTAATCAATGCCTTCCTTTTGTGTGAAACTCTTGGCAACTAATCTAGCCTTGTACCTCTCAATTTTTCCATTTGAGTTCCTTTTGGTCTTAAAGACCCATTTGCAACCAATAGGTTTAACACTCTTTGGTAAAGTTATAAGGTCCCAAACTTGATTCTTATCCATGGATGCTAGTTTTTCCTTCATGACATCAAGCCACTTAGTGGAATTTTCACATTCCACTGCTTGCATAAAAGACAAGGGGTCAATATCTTCAAAATATATATTTGGCTCTTGAAGGTATACAACATAGTCAGATGGGATGGTAGATATTCTTGATCTTGTAGATCTTCTTAATTTAGGATTAGATTCTTCATATTCTGTGGGCTCCTTAGGTTTCGCTTCATCATGAATATGTTCAACATGTTCAATCACATCCTGGTTAGGAACTTGATCTACTTCAATTGGCTTATCCACTTGACAATAGTTCATGGGAACAATAATTGGATAGCCTATACATCTTTGACTAGGTGTAGGTGTAAGAGAACTATCCTACATTTCATCAAATGATATATTATGAAATAGATCATTCCCACTGATATGATGATCCCCTAAAATCCTAGCCTTACTCATCTCAACTATTTTTTATGGGTGAGATGGATAGTAAAAAATATATCCCTTTGACCAGTCTGGATAACCAATAAAGAAACCACTAGTGGTTCTTGAGTCAAATACCTTCTCATGTGGACTGTATATTCTAGCTTCTGCACAACATCCCCATATGCGTATATAATTCAAGGATGGTTTTCTTCCTGTCCACAATTGATATAGGATTTTATAGACAAACTTGCTAGGAACGTTGTTTAATACATGTACTGCCATCTTTAAAGCCTAGCTCCACATTGTAGAAGGAAGGGATAAATTACAAAGCACTGCACGAACCATTTCTTTTAGTGTTCGATTCCTTCTTTCAGCTACACCATTTTGACTCGGTGTGCCTGGCATTGTATATTGAGGTACAATACCCTCTTCTTGAAAGAAATGTACAAATGGTCTCTTTATTTATCCCATCTTGGTGAACCTTCCATAGTATTCACCTCCCCTATCTGATCTGATTATCTTAATCACTTTTCCTAATTGTTTCTCCACTTCAACCTTAAAGTCCTTAAAGGTTTGAAAAACCACAATTTATCATTTAGTAAGTAGAGGAACATATATCGTAAATAGTCATCGATAAAGGTTACAAAATACTTTTCCCCTGTAACAAGGTGGAAAAGGTCCACCAATATCTCTATGAATTATCTCTAATGTTCTATTACTCCTCTTGGCACCCTTTTTAGAAGTTTTGGTTTGCTTAGCATTTATGCTTTCAACACATGTTCCAAAATCAGTAAAGTCCAAGGGCCCTAAAATTCCCTCATTTACTAATCTTTGGATTCTTTCTTTAGAAATATCTCCCAACCTTCGGTGTCAAAGAAGTGATGATTGCTTCATCTAACAATGTGTGCTTCTTACCAATAACATTATGCTGGATTGTAAAAGATTGTGCAAAATGGGGGCTTAATTTAACTTGATACTAATCATTTATTAAAACATAAGTACCAATTAAATTAGAATTTTTATACAATAATAGTTGTCCACTTTGAAGAATGAAATCATAGTTTAATTTGTCTAATCTAGAAACATAGACTAAATTTCTACTATAGTTCGGTACAAAAAAAGTATTTTCCAAGTCCAGCAACTTTCCATTGTCAATGATTAATCTGTATGTGCCAACAGTCTTTACGTAAGAGCCCAATTTATTTCCTGAATAAAAGACTTTTTTGCGATCTGTTGGTTTCTTTTGATTCAGAAATCCATGCAATGAAATATGCACGATGGCATCGGAGTCAAGCCACCAACTATATAATGGAACATTTGAAAGATTACATTCATATGAAATAAGAGACATTATACCTTTCTTCTCCAACCATTTCTTATACTTGAAGCACTTTTTCTTAGCATGCCCTTTTTTATGGCAGAAAAAGTATTTCATATTATCCTTGCTTCCATAGCCTTGCCATCTCCTGGCTTGGACACCCCACCTGATATAGGAGCAGTTCCTTTCATTTTTCCTTTACCCTTGCGGCTATGCTTGTCATGGGTGCTTAAATGTGCAGTAGAAAATCCTTCATTCTTAAGTCTCTCTTCTTCTTAGACACACAAGACCAATAAATCATTTATGGACAGTTTTTTCTTTTGTATGTTGTAAGAGACCTTGAATGATCCATACTGACTAGGTAAGGAAGTTAAAATCAATTGAACAAGAAATGCATCAGAGATGGATAACTCCATCTCATTGAGTTGTGCGGTAATATCTCTCATCTCCATGATGTGTTCACGGATTTCACCAGAACTATTGTACTTCATAGAGCACATTTTAGCCATTAAGGTGCTAGCCCTAGACTTGTTGGAAGAAACATATTCTTCCTCCACTACTTGTAGAAAATCTTTTACCAATTCAAAAGTAGGAATAGACCATCTAATATGCTTTTCCACATATTTTTGCATTGGCAACAAACTAAACCTATTAGAAAGTTTCCACTTATCATCATTGGTCTTTTCAGCAGTGATACTTTTCTCTGTAAGTGGTTGTGTATTTTCCACTCAGAAAGCTAAGTCTAAGTCCATACACCCAAATGTAAACATAACCTTTTCTTTCCAGTCATTAAAATTTGAACCATTGAGATTTGGAATGTTAATATCAGCATACAATGATGAGGAAATAACTACAACAATATAATAAAAAAACTTACTTTAAAAACCAAAAATTAAATACAAAGTAAAGTTTCAGGTCTAATTTATTTTATTTTGGCGATACTAATCACAACTAGTCATTACAATTTATCTTTGGATAAATTTTTTAACATTGGGTTGGATCAGTTACTAAATATGAGTCACACTCACTTGACAAGACTAACTCAATATGAACTTTATTCTAATAAAAGAATATCACCATTGGGCAATATATTTTATGTATCTAAAGTTCATATTGAACTTATTTCATGCGACTTACAACAAAATGATACACCTTTGGGTAATATCATTGTTACTTTAATTATACACAATGTGATGTTACTTGATTTTTTTTTTGTAAAAGATACTATTCAAAAAAATGGTTCTGTTCCGTAATATAATACACAACTTCAAGATTAAAACATCCATCAGGAAGTCAGTAATTTTATGTACATACACATGGGAAAAGATTTGTATGTAAACAACACTATCAACAGATTTCAGTAGATACATGATCTGTCATTCCTAAACTATCATCTTCACATTGATTTGTAAAAGTACTTCCATCGAGGTTTTAAATAAAGAAAGTTAAAACAAAGTGAACTTTGACAATGTTGAAGTATAGATGATACTCATACTAAACAACACAGATGCGTGACTCGTTTCCATCACATAGATGCGTGATTGGTCATTTTCAGGCAGACCCATGACGAGTCCTTCTCACAACCGCCACAACGATGAGCCATGTTACAATCAGTCAGTAAAGTATGAGAAACTATTGGTAACTGATCTGCATCTTGTACATACTGAAATATGAACTATACCTATCTTTATTACTCATCTCTAACTAATCCAAATAAATCACGTTTCCGATGATGGAATGAACGTTACTAACAGACCTAATATATGTACCTAAGTTGGTGCCAAAACAATGAGAATTTTATGTCTGTCAAGTGCTTTGAGGCACAACACAAAGAACACCATAAGTCCTCTAATAATTCTATTTTTTCATCGCCGATGTCGCACCGGTGTAATAATTGAGTTTTGTGAAAATAAGAATATCACCGGATATAACTAGGTGTGGAGGATCGAACAATGGCTCTGATGCCAAATGAAAGAAGAAAAATTCATACCCGAATTTGCAGAAGCATCCCTGAACGTTTCTGGTTTTGTTCCATGGCGGCAGCGGTAGCGTCAGTGGAAGTGAAGGAGGAGAAGCAAGCATGAAAAAAGACTTTGTTTCTTTATCCTCTGGATTCCCATACGGATGGATATCGGTTATGGATGAGTATCCCTGGAGAGAGGACTGTTTCTTATATAGAATATTCTTTATTACCTCTCCATCTTGGTTGTGAGAAAAAACCCATAGATGCATCCCTTCAGGAAAAAAACTCTTATTAAATATATTTATTTATTTTGGGCTATATTAAACATGACTTTAAAACATACAACTCAGGGCAACAATGAACTACTAGAACTATGACAATTTTTAGAGAATTCATTCTGGACACTAGGAAATTGTCTCAGTATAACGAGTACCTTCTTTTCAAGTGAGACATGTCATAACAAGAGTCCCGTTCTATGTCGTTAAAAACATTTTACTTGCAATCACATTTAGTCTCATAAACCAAAAATTAGCTATCTCTATTAAATCTTGTTATATATATTCCTTGTTGTAACATTCTTTATCGTTGATGACATCATTAAAGGATTGTTGATTAATCTTTAAGATCTCATCATTTTGAAGTGGTTCAACAACACGAGTGTGACGACCCCGGACGACATCACCTAAAGGATGAACTCCTAGAACATGATTCTTCTATATCAAATGCACTTTTGAGTGCCGAAACAGAAATATAATTTACACACTATGAATAATCTTGATACAAACATCACTACAATGATGTTATGCACAACATTATGTTATGAAAAGAAGATTTACGATATTTTACAATTACAATTTTAGTATTTAAAAAAATTGTACAAGTTCTTAGTAAAAGTATTTTCAATAGGTACAGCCAAAGCAACTGTTCACATCTCCAACTTCACGTCCATGCTATGCTCTAAACATATAATAATAAAACAAGTATGGATCTGCATATGTGTGCTAAGTACATGGGCACAAAAACCAACATAGTAAAGTAAATAGGTTTGGCAGTAAAGAGTTTATAAGCCTTTATCTCTTTATTTTACAAACTTCATCTATTTTTAATATATTTAGTTGAATTATATAACTAAGGTAGGATCTGTGGAAACCGACCACGCTAAATGAAATTACTCAAAATTAAAATCACAATTTGATCACTAATTAATCATATTACTAAAAAGGTGCATAATTAAAATCAAATAAAACCTTGAAAACCTGTCCAACATATTTACATATAGATCCAACATCAAGCATAAAAGCATATACCATACCAATTATCTTTACATATATTCAGGGACCTCGGCCACAACCTGATACAAAAGATATGATCCACATAAATACATCACGTACTATATTAGCACATTGCCAACAACTAGGGTCGATATACATCATCTACAAAATGTCTCCATCCAGACCTGAGAGGACAGGGATGACTCTAGGACACACTAAGAACTAGTTAACATTCTTCCTTTACTGATCTCCAACCTTCTCCTCCTTGCTACCATAGGTCTGATGACGCTGCTAATGATCACCTAATAAGATGCGGTGACTGACGAGGTGAGACTCCTGTCCCAATGAGAGATGCAACTCTCAACAACATTTTTACTTACAACAACTAAGGTATTTAATGGATAAGCAGATAACATTATATAATTGAAAGGTTAACATACTAGCAAGAATTAGAAAGAGCTAAATCCAGATGTAGTTCATTTCTCTTATCACATTATATATCATCTAAATATTATAAGAAATAAGGTAAGGGTTATCATCCAATGTGAATCTTTGAATCACCCTAATAGATATGCTACATGGCTGAATTAAATATTTTATAAATCCCTGGGTATTTTGAGGTGTACCACTCAAACTATCAGCTAACCACTGTGAAATCACAATCAGCTCAATACAAGATTTCAAAAAGTTAGAATCCTATGATCTCTTTTCCTCTATCAGTACGAGTCTACCATAGTGACATATTAGTGAAACTGCAATCAACCTAGTCCACCCTGGGTACACATGATATGACACTAAAAACTAGGGTATTTAACCCTAAAATTTGAGATATGACCACAACTATCCTCAAGCACAAACACACACAAACATATATATATACAAACATATATATAATATATATATATATATATATATATATATATATATATATATATATATATATATATATATATATATCTGAGACATGGATTTGATCATTCTCCAAAACCTTGGGATCATGATGACAAGAATATACCCTCCTTGCACCTGCATATACTCAACAATTTACGACTCTGATTTTTTCTTTTGCAATACTCATTTTACTATCCATCAAGTCATGACACTGGAATAGTTATGCAAATCATGACACTACATTATTAGGGTTTCACTTGATTAGTTAAGCCAATTGGGTGATTTCAGACTGCATAAAACAAGTTACATAAAAACAACTTATTATTTTATAAAAAACATTCATACATAAAAACTCCATAAGATACAAAATGCATGAAATATATCCCTTATCTCAACATCACAGGGTATTAGTTTATTGCCATTCATGAAGAGACTATATTTCCAATAGGGATCAAACATGCTCAAAAGCCAATCAGGACAAAACATCAATACTTCCTGTAAGAACATCATTATCATTCAATACCCTACAGAGGGTTCAACATGTCACCAACAAACTTGTTACTTCAGACCCAACATAAGGGCTTATCACTCATAAGAGATGTGACATTCCCATGAGTAACATAACATAGTTACCTATAACATTAGAATGTATCCAATCACGATTTCATCATTAATATAATATTGAAGTACTAACACTCATTAGTTAATCATTATAAGAGGGATTCAATGTATGGTTTGGGTTTGTATCACAAATTACCATACATAGGTAAACCATCGATCTATTAGCATACTTAGGTTAACACTTAGGCAAACCATTGTTTCCTTTGCATACTTAGGTAAACACTTAGGTAAATCATCATTTCATTTGTATACTTAACCAGAAACAAATCCATCAGTTCATTTAAAGTCTTAGCCAAAACATCACTTCTTATACCTAATATACCAATCACTTCATTGATGTACTTATCCAAAAGAAAGACCATAAAATCATCTATGGACAAAAAACCCATCAGATTATGTGCTCGGTAAATCATCATTTTATTTCTCAAGTAAACCCATCAGTTTCTAGACTTAGTGAAACCATCATTTCATTCACCAATTGAAATCATCAACCATAAACTTAAGTAAAGATCATCAATTTAGCGACAGAGTAGAGTCATTTATTCTAACACTAAGAAACACCATTGTTTCCTACACTTAACAAAACCACCATTTCAAGGATAAAGCAAAGCCATCAATTTATTGACTAAGTATAACCATGAATTGTTAAGTAAAACTAAAGATTTCTACACTAAAGGGAAAACATACCTTTACACTAACTAAAACCCAACATTCCATACCTTTAAAAACCAAGGTAATTCATCATAGAAGAAGAAATTTATACATGGGCTAAGGATAGTTTAACAACACACAACTATCATGCATGTATATAAAGTAGTAAACATAAGATCATCTCTTTTCATTATCCCAAGTTTTAGGGAAAGATCTATATAGAACAAGTTGAAAGCAAGCAATAAATGGGTTTAAGGTTATATAACTTGCCTCAAGGACAAAGTTGAATGTCCAATCAAAAATTTGACTCAAGAAGAGAAGATGAAACCCTAGTTTGCACTCCCAAAGCTCCAAGATAGCGCCCTTCTTAAAAAACAAGGTGAATCTAGGGTAGAAGAGAGAAGAAAAGGAGTTTTTCAAACACGTGCATGAGTTTCTACCAATAACTATAGGGTTTCTCCCATGGATGAAAAGAGAAGAAACAAAACAAAAAAAAACTAGATTAAAAAAGAAGATCTTACATGATTAGGGAAATAAACTAGGTTAGAAGGCTCCAAATGACCCTAAAGAGGCTTGATCCAAACCCTAGAGTGAAAACTAAAAAAAACTAGGTTACAAAAGAAGATCTTATATGATTAGGGCAAGAAACTAGGTTAGAATGCCCCAAATGACCCTAAAGATGCTTGATCTAAACCCTAGAGCAACATGCATCCAATATCCTCCAAAGCTTCACCCCAAGGAGGTTATCCTCTATAAAAAATGGGTTTGAGTCTCTCTAGAAACAAGAGAAAAAGGGAGAAGGAAAAGGTTCATTTATGAGAGAGGTGAAGGGTATATATATCCAAGAAGAGATAGAAAGGTGGTCCAAAGGTTGAAAAACTAGCTTACCATGTGTCAAAACCCAAAACCTATTGTATCCATGCCCATCAAAACTTCCATAATACCTTTTACTAAGGTCATCCAATGGTTCATGCCTTAGTGAAATCATCAAGTTGTATCATCAGAGAACCCGTCAAATTATGCACTATACTTAGCCAAATAGCTAACCTTGTTCTTCCATCGGATTGTGTACCTCAACCAGGGTGACCTTCAGTTCTAGGACCTCACGGGAAAGCCATATGATCCTCAACTACAAGGAGGGACCATTGAGTCATTCACCCACATAGTGAATTCATCAAATCATCAACATATATGTTGAACCATCTATTCTTCTTACTTGAAAATCCATTGGTTTTCAATCTTTAAGAGAAAGAAGCTAACACCTGATGGTACTTCAAACCATATAAAGGTTCAACTATATCAAACATTAAGAAGAGTACAATGAAGCACAACATTCATGTGTGAAAATTACAGATAGAACCCTAGAAATGGAAATTGCATAAAAGTTCACATAAGCACATAAATTGAAAAACTTAAGCAAATAAAGTTCAAACTGGATCAAATTTGAAACTTAGTTTTTCGCATGATATCAAAGCACAAATTATGGCTTGATTAAGGAATTAAACTCCCAATCAAATCAAGAAAGCATGTTTAAGCATGAAGCCAAGCGAGGGGTCGTATACGATCATACCCAACATCATATTATATTTGGTCATGCTAGCTTGGAGATACCAATTCACGCTATTCCTCAACAAACTAATATTTGAGAATTGTATGAGTTCCATAGATCCATTGGATTACACCTCTAATACATAGAAAGAATTTATGTTGTTATGTTCTTGATTTGAAAATATCAAAGATGCATGTACTATAATATACGAAATTTACATATGTAATCCATATGCATTCTTTTGAAAGTAGTATATATATATATATATATATATATATATATATATATATATATATATGTTGTTCATTTAGTACCCACGCTGGTACTGTAGCTACGCTCGCTATTTCTAAAGATGTGGTGACATTTTTGTAAATATTGGTTTTCTGCTTCCTTCATTTCGGCTTGCACTTCTTTTCATTTGGCTCCCACTTCTTTTGATTCTACCATCTTCTTGAATAGGTTGAGGACCTCTATCCCTGATTTTGTACATCCGAAGATGGTGATCATTGATGACATCGACAACAATTTCCCACACTTGAAGACGGTGAACATCCCTAATTTCCCGCATCCCTAATTTCTAGGTTGAGGACATGTTGTTGGTGGTGGGAGGTGGCCTAGGGTACAAACATTAATGATGACGACGCTACTCAGATGACAACCAGGTAAGAAGAATCCCATGCCTCTCCCATACCTTCTACCTATTTGTCACGGATTATCAACCTTTTTGGGGATCAAGTTCTCCATCCTATCCTATTTCATTCTCGTATCCTTTTTCTATCTAGCTTCCTCTTGATTTTATGTCTTTTCTGTTCTTAATCTGAAGGCAATTCTATTTATTCCTTTTGAGTACCTTTCACTCTGTCGGATCTTAAATAAAACATGATGCATAGTTAGGTCTCTAAATCAAAGAATTAGTTTAAATAGTTACTTTTCTTTCATTGGAGTTACTTTATGTAACATGCAATTACCTTTGTTTACCGATAGTTACTTTTTTATTAAATAGTTACATTGTTGTTCACTGTATGAATTTAAAGTTCAAATAGTTACTTTCTTGTTGTTATTGTTACTTGTCCTTGTTGTAATCATTTTCAGATATGCAATGATGTTTAGATAGGTACTCTCTAGTGGTTTATACACATGGGGCACATTTCATTAAAATACGACTGAATATGATTAGTAACTGTAACGTAATTGTCAGAATTAACTGTTGTATACATATAGGTAGTTACTGAATTCATTATTTTTCTATTGTCTAAAATGAAATTATATTAAAACATAGTTGTATGAGTATGTACATAAAATGAGTGTCTTTTATATCTATTTTATTCCAACTATACACATCCCTTTTTATGTTTTCTGAAATGAATTTTCATATGTCTTTTTATCAATCATTTATGCATTGTTTTTATGCAAGTTTTCCTACAAGTTGTTCCTATTATGGATCATAGTATCGATATTGATGCTAATAATGATATGATTTACTGTGATGGTGATAATTTTCAATATTATTCATATGTCGATGTGGATACTATTTCCTCAGCTGATATCCCTAGAATTGGACTTGAATTCAGAAGTTTAGATGATGGTATATTTTTTTATTCTAGATATGCTGGTATGGTTGGGTTTAATGTTAGGAAAGATGACAATTGTTAAGAACAAGGTACCAAGACTTGCTAAAGATTTGGTTTGTGATAAGCAAGGTCATATTAGTCATTCTAAAAGATCCAAAGGTCTTTTTAGTCCTCTCTGTGATGATGTTGGTGATATACTGAGAAGTTGTCCATGAAGCATAAGCATTTGTGAAAAGGAGTGGGTGTAAAGCCATGATCCAATTTACACTAGACAAGTCCTCATCTAAATGGGTCGTTATTGCTTTTTTTTTTATGAACACAATCATGATCTGGTCAATGATGCTCATTTACGCTACTTGAAGTGTAATTCTTCTCTTGACTAAACTCAAAAAGAGTTGCTTTCTTCTATGCGTCAAGCAAACATTCCAGTCTCCAAACAACTAGCATTAATAGCAACTGTGTCTGGTGGTTATGAAAAGTTGACATTTACAAGTAGACAAGCTCATGGACACCTCAGTAGCTAGAGAAAGGAGTCATCTAAATGTGATGTGGATATGGTATTAGATCATTTTGCTATCTTCAATGTCTTGGTTTCTAAATTCTTTTATATGTATCAAAAAGATTATGATGGTTGCTTGACACATTTGTTTTGGTCTGATCCAATTTATGTTGATGACTGTGTGCTATTTGGTAATGCCATTGTATTTGATACCACTTATTGTACCAATAAGTATTCAATGGTTTTTAGAATGTTTGGTGGTGTTGATCACCATCACAAAACAGTGCTATTTTCTTCAGCCTTGTTGTCAGATGAGAAGTATGAGTCATTTCTATGGGTTTTCAATCAATATATATTGTGTTTTGGCAAAGAGCTGGTCTCCATCATAACTGATCAAGACCCAACAATAATCCTACGATCATTACTACTTTTCCATCATGTAAGCATCATTTTTGTAGCTAGTACATTCTACAGAAACTCCCCTCTAAACATGGTGAAGTACCTAACTAGGATCAGATCATTAGTGCTTTGAATGATTATGTCTGGAATGTATATGATATAGACAATTTTGAAGAGATATGGAGTTCTTTAATTGAAGAGAACAACTTACTATAATATCCTCAATTTTTATAAAATTTAATTAAGCCATGAATTGGTAAGTATTTTCCTCAATTCCCACATTAATAGAATATGAATGTTTTACATTTTGTGGCATGGGTGCACAAGATGAAAAGATAAAATAATAATCTAGTATTCAATCCACAAGGATTTTTCCTAAAAGATTAATGGATAACAACCCATTATATGCCTTCCTTTATAATTTTGGGGTTGCCAACTAAGTACCATTGTAACGGAGGGGTTGGCCAAATCAGGATGAAAAGGAGTAATTCTACTTTAATAGTCTTCCTATAAAGAATAGACAACCATGACTTGAGGATAAGATGTATTCCTTTTCTCAATGTTTAATATGTATGAATACAACTTCCACACCAATCAATCACGACCCACAACTCACTCCCTCACCCGTGGCTATATGAGAAGGGAAACTCCTATTTCTCATGAGACCAGTATCGACTTATATGAGAATAAGAAAGGAAATTAAATCAAACTCTTTGCCCATATCTCTCTCCATCGTCGTTCTCTTAACCCTAGTGTTGTGTTGGGGCCTATATAAGGAACCATAGCCTGACTTGATTGGGGAGATCCCTGCCTACAAGCTCACTTTGTCGACTTGTAGCATGACGAGGAGTAGGCAACTGCGGTCTGGCACAATCCTCCTCGACAACCATATGCATCACCTCGGTGAGGGGGGACGGGTTGTTTAAGTATAATGCTTGAAGGTGGCCTTCATGGCCAGACCAAGATGGAGCGCCCTACAATAGGGTTGACCTTCACAACAACACCGACATACAAAGTATGCGAGGGATTGCTCAGCGCTGAGCTAGATTCATGAGGGAGAAACTCTGCTGGCTATTGTGGGTGATGCCAGATGTTCTTTAAAGAGAGGGCGAGAGAGAGAGAGAGGGAGAGAATCTCCACCATAGATGATGCAACAACATCAATGAAGGCACGCTGCAAATGTACAAAAGTGACACCTCATGAGGAAGACAACGGTGGACTTCTTTCCCAGTCTCCCCTACAGAGTCTCCTGCTCCACTCCTCCATATAAGCGCCTCATCTCTACAGAGGGGTGAAGCTCTACCGATCGAAACCACTAGAATATAGAAGGAGGACCATGACGGGTTGGTCTGGTAGCACTAGGGTTGCGGTGCCCAGAAGCTAGGCCAATGAAGGCCAATGAGGTAGAATGGAAACTTACGGAAGGGGTGAGGGAGGAGTAGTGAGTGAGAGGCAAGGAGTCTTGAAGAGCCTGGGCGATGATGCCAAGCTTCGTGGATAGCCCGCCGATGCGTTCTTAGACCCATCGCGAGGGAGAAAGGAAGGACAATCAGGGTCCAACCGACACTTGAACCAGATGAACCACATAATGACCCGGTCCAGAGAAGATCTAGGGAGTGAACTACACCCCCTGACTTAAACAGTGTGGCACTGGTGTTGACCAATGGGGAAGCTTCACGTGGCCCAAGTTTGAGGTATATGTGTTTTTCTTGATTTATTCATATAATTTAGTAGATTTACCCAAATATAGCGAAAATACATATCAAAATGATCAGAAAAAGATGTAGAATCTAAATATAATACTTCCACATCCTAATTATGATTCCTATTCTGAAAGTAGTGTTATACATGATTTAGTGGTGATTAAAGCATAAAAACCCTAGTTTGAGTATTAACATGTTTAATATGTTAAAAAGCCTTGTTTTGTGTTATCATATGATGTTGTTAAACATAATGAGATTCTAATATGACCATGATGATAAATTGGATATCAAAAGAAAAAAATCGTGCATATGATGATTTAGAATGTAAGGAGCATAACTTGATGTGCCATTAAGGAACATAATTGAATCTAATGCTCATAAGAGAGTAGTATGGCAAATATGATCATTATGGCTACACCTAATATGAATTAGGGTTCTTAAGTTATTAAATCAATGAACATGGAAACTAGAATATCAAACCTAACTCTAATGATAACTTGATACAAAGGAAGACTAAACCCTAGATTAGGACCCATTAGGGTTTAATGACTAGTTGCTTAGATTTCTTGTTAATTGGATAATATGCTTGAAGTATATATACAAGATGTTCTACATGGCTCACCGTCAAGGTATGTGGTTATGATTATGAATACCCAGATTATAGTTTGCCGATGTTTTGTGATGATTTTTGAGGATTGATTTATTAATCAATTTTTGGTTGTTTATTTAATTCATGTTCAACTATAATGCCAATATGAGTATCACATAAGTAAATGATAATATTCTAAACCCTAGACTGACATATATCAAGGGGTGATGCATACAAACCCTGGATGCGATAGTGATCACATCCAAATTAATATATCCAATAAGGGTTAGGATATGTAAAGAATATTCCAGTTCTTATATGCAATATTTGATGGTTATTACGTTATCATATTAGTTATACACACTGTGGATGCACCCGACGTACATATTATAGTAATATACATATCATGTTTTGTTTGTCGGCATTTTAGGTATTTGTTTCACATGATAAAAGACATGGAGAATAAGATGACAGATATCAAAGGAATTAAAGCTATACTAAGGAGGATTAGATAGATGACACTTCTTCTCAATAGGTATTAGTTCCATGAGGTATATCATAATACAATTTGTAAAATATATTTGAAATGTAATTGAAATTGTTTTCTATTATTTATTATTTGACTAATCTGGGTCCTTGGGAGTATAGGTAATGATCTCAACTTGAATGTCTTTCCTTATTTGGGGGACGTGAATAGTGAGGTCATTACATTTGGTATCAGAGTGTCAGATTTTCAAATAATATTTAATAGTTTATAATTTCAAGTAATTTGTAGAAATATGTGGGAATTATTAGGGAATTTTCTAAAGGCAATGGTGTCTAGAAGGGACCCTGACTGGGGGTTGGCAAAAACATTCTCCGCACTTCTAGTTGGCTTACAAGGACTCCTAGACCCGTGCATCCTGCCAGGCCAAAGTTAGATGATTTTTCCCGAAGTAAAATACCTTGAGGATGTCTTCTCATCTTGATTCATCAACTTCTCAACCTCTTGCTTAATAAAGCCTAAAGGAACTTCCCTCCTCATCTCAAGTTAGAGTTTTAGAGAAGAAGTAGGATTAAGGCATCATCTACCAATTGATTACATGTAATATGGAAATAATAATGAACATGTAATAATAATTTACATGTGATGTGGAGATAATGTAAAAGTAAAGAGAAAACGTTATATGGGTTTTCCCTAGGAGGATAATCCTAGATGGGACTAGGGTTGGTTTAGAAGAACCCTAGTGGGTCAAGGGACATGGAAACCCTAAAAGGTAGGGTATAGTCCCTAACCCTAACCCTAAAACCCTAATCATGAGAAATATGAATAGTGTGGTGATATAGTACCCTACCCATATGAACCCAATTAGGGTAAGAGGAATGAGAGAATATAAATGCTCTAGTAAACCATACATGAGGGATGCATGTGAAAGAATATGAATATAAATGAGTTAATTGACTCAGCCTCCCATGCATGTGTGCGTGTGGAACAAGTCATTAATAACAAAAGTTTTAATAAACTTATGAACAACATGTGATATAATATAACTTGCTCAACTAACTCTAATGAACATATGAAATACATGTTGGATGTATGATCGGGTCTATCTAATCACCTTGGGTCAGGGGGTGGGGCTATGTATGATCTCTTTAGTGGTCAGTGATCTGGCCCAGAAAAGATAATCACCTCGATCAAAGGCCTATGTATGATTGCCACTATAGTGATAGGTTATTGGAACAAGGCTTATGTATGATGTCCATTGTAGGGACCTACCCAAGAGAGGCAGTTCCCCACATGAATGCTCCAGAGGGGGGATATCCCATATAGATTAAGTTGAGAAGTTAGAAATAAAATACATGAGTATATACATGAGAAACATAAGTAACCAATAGTTATATATATGAAAAATGAAAATTTGTATATAACTTGGTCGAACTCCTCATGTTATCTCTAGAAGTTTGGATGACTATGATCAGGCCCCTAGAGGGGAAGGTCAGAAAAGATCAAGCCCCTAAAGGGGAACATTGCAGAAGGTCAAGCCCCTGGAGGGGAAGGATGACATAGTACCAAGATGTGGAGGGGAAGGTCAAGCCTTAGAGGGGAAGGCTGACATAGGAACCAAGCCCCTGGAGGGGTAGGTGGCCCCAGTCCACTGCATGGATAAACCCCATGAGAGGGTATCCCAGAGATTGAGCAAACAAGGGTTGAGAAGTTATAATAATAAGAGCAATGCATATAGATGAAAATGTGAAACCTTTAGATCTAGTGTGCCAACCCAGGGTGGGTCAACCCAAGAGTGGTAAGATGACCTATGAGGGAGGCAAAACCTTAGACCATGGGGTCAGGTTGTGGCTAGAGAGCCTAACTTCCTCCTATGAGCCAAGAAGGAACACTAGGTTAGGACCTTCCCTAGAAAGGAAGTTGACTGAATCAATTTAAAGATTGAGGTAACCATGCACGTTACCTAACATAAAAGAGGAAAGCACATATATCGAGTATGATTCTTTGAACCCATGTATGTCATATTTGAGAATATGAGGAAAAGTCACTATGAAAGTGACTAACCGTATGAGACTGAGCTTGAAAAGGAAAAGTCATCATAAAATGTTGCCATGAGTCCAATGAGGGGACATAAAGTGAATAATGAGCATTATAAGAGATGGAAGAAATGTGGTTAAAGAATTACATATGAAAATGATGTGCTTGAAAATAGCTAAAATGTGACATCTCAAAGAAACCCTTAAGAAGGGTAGAGTCCTAAGTCAATCCTAAGGTCAAGTAGGGTGTATAAAAGGTACATAGGACCGATGAGATTAGGATTTGATTGATCCCGAATGCACAAGACCATCTGTTCGGGAGGTAACATCTATGTTTGCCCAAGGCCAATGTCTTAGGAGATTAGGTACCTTCATGAGGTTCATGTGGTCAATGGGTGAATGTGAGGGGCACCCCCTAGATGCATAAGGATGAGATCACTCCAAAAGTACCTGTACCCCTAGAAAACTCAAGTAAGTGGCAAAGGATCATAACACCTGAGGTGTAAATGTAAAAGATAAAAAGAAGTCATGTAATAATGAAAGGCGTTGTGTAAAAACTCAAGATTTAACACTATATATATATATATATTCCTATCTAGCTCAGATCCTAGTCCTCCTCTATAGTTTTGAGTATATGTGAGAAATTGATAATATAGGTATTGGTCTATCTTGGTGTAGGATCTACAGATTATCATGAGTCGAAGTGGGGTCTACCTTTGGGGTAGGATCATCTGACAGTATGGATCTAAGTCTTGGTCTAACTTTGGGTAGGACCATAAGGGAAATTAAGGATCTACCATATGTGATAGGTAGTATACATGTCCACTATATGGACAACACAAAGTCTTGGATAGATCAGGATTGAGTAGTTATAACTTTATGAAATATGATAAAGTGAGAGAACTAAACAGTATGGATGGTTTAGATTCATGTTGAGAATGATTCAACCTAAAATATGAAATTTTAAGATGATGTGTGTACACCATATCTACTCTTAGAATGGGATGAACTTTTTCTTTGGGCTACAGTCAAATGCTTATTTCATCTCATTATTAGGGAGAGAGATTAGGTAAACACAAATTTTGCTTAAATTTGACATATGAGAATAAATATCTGAAGTTGAAAATTTAATGACATGATCCAGGGTTTGAGGTCTTACCTCACCCTTATGCGAAAAGAAATGAACAACTAGGTTGGAAACCTAGAGGAAAATGTAACCACTAAGTGGAATTGAAATCACACATGAAAATGTAATCATTAAGAGATGACATCATGTAAATTCTAAGGATGTTGATGAACCTTGAATTGAATTTAGGTGCCAATCTTAGTTAAAATGTGGGAATTCACATAAAAATGTTAATTAGGGTTCCTAACCCTAAAGGATTGGAAGTAAGATGAGTTATGATTTGCCTTAAACTTACTAATTGTGGATTTTGGGGACAAAATTTCTTTTTAAGGAAGAGTGAATGTAATATCCTCAATTTTGATAAAATTGAATTAAGCCATGAATTGATAAGTATTTTCCTCAATGCCCACATTAATAGAATATTAATGTTTTACATTTTATTGCATGGGTGCACAAGATTAAGAGATAAAAGAATAATCTAGTATTCAACCCACGAGGAGTTTATCTAAAAGATTAATGGATAACAACCTATTATGAGCCTTCCCTTATAATTTTAAGGTTGCCAACTAAGTACCATTATAACAGAGGGGTTGACCAAATTAGGATGGAAAGGAGGTATTCTACTTTAATAGTATTCCTAGAAAGAATAGCCAACCATTACATGTGGATAAGATGTATTCTTTTTCTCAATGCTTAATATGTATGAATACACCTTCCATACCAATCAATAGTGACCCACAACTAACCCCCTCATCCATGCCTATATGAGAAGGGAAACTCCTATTTCCCATGAGACCAACACTGACTTATATGAGAAGAACAAAGGAAATTAAATGAAACTCTCCGCCCATATCTCTCTCCATCGCCGTTCTCTTAACCCTAGTGTTGTGTTGGGGCCTATATAAGGAACTATAGTCCGACTTGATCGGGGAGATCTCTGCCTACAAGCTCGCTTTGTTGACTTGTAGCATTACGAGGAGCATGAAATTGTAGTCTGGCGCACTCCTCCTTGAAAACCATATGCATCACCTTGGTCAGGGGGGAGGGGTTGTTGAAGTATCATGCTTGAAGGTGGCCTTCATGGTCGGACCAAGATGGAGTGCCCTACGGTAGGGTCGACCTTCACAGCGGTGCCGACATACAAAGTATGTGAGGGATTGCTCAACACTGAGCCAAAGTCAAGAGGGAGAAACTCTACTGGATAGGGTGGGTGATACCAGGCATTTTTGAAATAGAGGGAGAGAGAGAGGGAGAGAATTGCCACTGTAGATGGTGCAGTAGTGTCGATGAAGGCACGCTACAGCTCTACAGAAGCAATGCCTCATGAGGAAGACGATGGTTGACTCCTTTGCAAGTCTCCTATAATGAACCCACCTCTTGGTAACCCCAAATTAAGGGAGACCAAAAGGTCAGAGCCATTATCCCAATTAACAGGATCAAAGGTTCGACAAATAATCAGTAATAATTATGAAATTCTACCAAACTAAACTGAAATTTGGTATAAAATAAAACTTTGAATACCTTTTTCAAAAACTTGGATATCAAGCTTCTATCCACATCTGGAATCTATTCTAACTAATCCTCCTTGCACTTTATTTCTTAATTTCACAATATACCACTTTACTGTTTGTCCTTTTCAATTTGTACCTAAAACGACAACAAACAAAACATCGGTCAACATAAATGAATATGCCAGTATGTGGGGACAACCAAAATTTCACAAATATGGCTAACAATCTTATTCTCACAATCAAGTTACTTAACAAGCCAATTTATGCTTTTCAGTATGACATTGTCCACCGCTTTTGACCTAACCCTGGCATACCCATCTTAGGGTTTCTCTTTTGCCAATGATTTAAGGCCACCTTCTAAATCATGAGCTTGGTGCCTGGGGTCACCCTTCATAGTGCATTTTAGTCATTCTATAAAGACCACCTTCTCAATCCTGATCTTGGTGTCTAGGGTCACCACTCATGGTGCCCATTGGTCTTCCCTCCTGGGCTTGACCTTTTGGCATCATCCATCACGGTGGAATGTAGGTGCAAGAATACACACTTATTCTACAATTGTGATAATCATAGTGACTTTATAATTTGCAAGTATGAACATCCAACTGATAAGTTGCATTCAATGTGATGAATCATCTGGGAAACCATTTGGGAAACTAATGCGATTAACCATAATTAACCACATACCTAATCTAGAGCAACTTGATGTCCAAGCAATAATATTGAAGAATAATCAAACAAGCAATCAACAATATCCTGAAATTAATACATAACATCCAAGTGTTATAGTTTATCCAAAACATTCTCAAGATAGACTTGTAATCTGCCTTCGGCTTTCTAGGCCCACTTTAGGGTTTTATTAGGGTTTTAGTCTTGATTATTCTTTTATCACTTTTAATGCCCTTTTTAGTCCAAAAACCCTAATTTTAACATCATAAGCACAATTATCATCTTTGGTTTCTTTCAAATTGACAACTCATATTTCATTATGGTCTAATTCACATATGAGCTCTATTTATCATTAATTCCACATTTATCCATTAGAAACCCCTAATTACCAAATTAAGGGTATTTATCCACAATTAGGAACTTTTATACTCAAAATAGTTTAGAACCATCATATCTCAACGTTATACATGAATTTGATCAATTAAAGCCATTAAGAATCATAATTAGGGTTTCAAGGCCCATTAAAGCCCATTTATGCACATGGAACCATAAATTAATCAAATTACACAAAGTTCATCCTTTTATATCTAATGCATACTTTTGTAATCAACAGGTTAATATCAACTTTAAACATTCAAATAACCCTTCCTAATACATTACTGATTAGGGTTTCTCATGAATTAAACTATTAAAGCTAGCATCTTTACGTACTTTTTGAATTGCAAGCAGAATTAGGATCTAAATCTATTTTTAATGGATTCCTCATTATGCATGACAAGATCAGGTATTAAGTCAACCTAGACAGACCTACTCATTTAAGAATCATATTAAAGGAATTTAGGTTTTCATTTCTAATAATCACATTAAAATATGTATGTCATAAACTTTTGGAATAGGAAGCATAATTAGATCTTAATCATATTTTATTTGTATTCCTATCATTTTTCTGATTAAAACGATATATAACTTTGCTATATTCCAATGTTCCTAACAATTTCTATGATTTAATCAAAATACTCATTATACCTTCAAAGTGGGATGATGTGGTGGCTCCTCATTGGTCTGCCTGTAGCCCATTCCTCACCCATCTAGATAAGTGGGGTGTGGTTTAGCAGGAAATTTTCTTCTAGATCGGCTATCAACTGATTACTTGGCTTTGGTTCATTTGCTGGCTGGCGCTGGACCGTACTATCTCCTTCTTCACGAGTCCGCGAGACCCTGGTTACCTATCGCGATTCTTTGCTCAGCGCCCATGCACGCCGACCACTGGTGATTTCCTCTTGGTCTTCAGGACTTCCAACTACCGATGACTCCCTCCCTCATTACCGTGGAGGTACTTCTAGGTCGCCCATCTGTGACACCCACCCAATAGTAGTGGAGGCGTCGCTACCAGGCCCTCCCTGCTCGCAGTTGCAGCACCTAGGCTCCAATGCCAGGTCTCCTTCAAGGTCTCGTGATCCACCTCTCCTCTCCTCCTCACTCTGCTATCATAATCCTGACAGCAAGAACCCAAGACGGTCGGTACCACAGGTTGCTGGTGGTAGACCTCTCTAAGAGTTGTCTTCAACCATCTTTTCACCTCCAGCCTTTCCCAACCAGACCGCTACCCATGCTCTGGCATCACAGTGCCAAAATAGGCTGTGGCAACGAGGTCCGTATGAGGAAGGCATCTAGCTTCACCCCCAGCGAGCCACCTCATCTTTGGCTGTAACCTCCAAGCCATGATGACTATCGAGGTCATCGCTACTCCTAGCCATGGTTGTCGCACCTCTCTCTGTGTCACACGATTGCCCAGAGGATCCGAAAGATGTTTTGGGGTTGGGTTTCCTTCTCGATCGGTTGGTGGTGAGTACTCCCATGTGAAGGATGGAGTCCCTACATATATATACATGTAGGTAGTTCGTAGCACTTAGGTTTTGGGAGTCCATGTGGTCTTCGTTTCCCTATACTTGGTAGGGCCAACGTCAAACAAAGAAAGGATGGAATATGATTCCATCATCCTCTCCTTATTGGATAAACTTGCCAACTTCTCTTGATTAGCAACCCATTAAAGGTGAAACACCAATTCTAGATTGTTCTTCTCTCATATTCTTTTATTTTCCTTTTAATCCCAAAATTTAGGGAAAGTCTTAAATTAGTATAATCTACTAATATTCCACATCTGAGTCCTAAACTCGAAAGGAAAAAGGTGTTTTCTTCAAATGCAAGTTATAATACATTAAAGCTTAGTTTATTCATGTTTTCTCTTTCTTATTCTATTATCATTGTAATTTGGACATACCAGGAACCTAAGGAATCCTAAAATTTCGAAATCCTTTTTGAAGGATAATTATTATCCTTCTAGATGCATCTACATTCTTCATTTTCTCATTATCTTACTTATTTTTTATTCTTTTTAAGGATTTCTCTTTATCTTTCTTTTCCTTTTTCCTCTTTTCATATTTCATTTGTTAGAAATCATATGTAAATGAATTTTACTCAATTATGGCCATTAATGCCACTTTATAGATATTTCCAAGTATTTCTTATAAATACTTCGCTTAATATTCATTATCTTGTATCTTTTTCTAATATTTGGTCTTTTCTTCTTTTCTTCTCTTTTATATCCATTATTGGATTAATATCATAATAGGAATCACGAAAATTCCTACCCAAAGGAATATTTGCAAAGAAACCCGTCCTTTGAAGCAATGCATACAACCTTTTTAATTAAGCACAAATTCACAAAATCATTATATTTCAATTATGAAAACATATGCAAAATTGAGGTTGTAACATCCTTCCCCTCTTATAGGAATTTTGCCCTCAAAATTCCATCAAGCAAACAAATCAGGATAAGACTTTTCCATGTCCATCATTGGCCCCTATGTGGCTTTACCCTATCCATGGTGCTTCCAAAGAAACTTCATCATCTAATATTCTTTCATCTAAGTTTTCTCTCACCTTGGTATCTCATACCCTTGTAGGTGACTCAGGACATTTCAGCTTTTCTCAAAGCTAAATAGGTTCATGGCTCAGCACATGGCTTGGGTACCTCACATAGTTCTCTAGATTGGACTCGTGGAACACATTATACATCATGTTATTCTGAAGGGTAAGGCTAAACCTAACCATCTACACCGATTCATCTCCAATGGAACCATGTATCAGGGACTCAACTTTCTCAGTTGTAGCTTAGATGGGTTGGATTTTCACATCACGTATCCTCCCACAGTGAACTGCATGTCAATCTACTTTGCATCAACTCATGACTCATGTCGTCTCTGGGCTCTCTTAGCCATCGCATGATTAAAGTGACTTCATCTGCACCCACTGTGGTCTCTCTGACCTTCACAAGGTCTTTCCACCAACATCATCTTCATGAAGCGGTGACCGACACAACCTCCCTTACAGAGTTTCTTTACATCCCGATACTAGATATGGTGGTTATCATCACATCTTAAAGAGGACAAGAATTGTCTCCATGTACACCGTAAATGAGAACACATGCTCTCATCATACCCTCTATTCTGGATCATTCTAACCATTAGTTAGGGGTGATAAGCTGTACTAGCATCGAGTTTGTCATGTATCTACTTCCACCTCATGGAAGTGAATCTTTAGGTTATACTCAAGAACTTTTGAACTCGCATCATGGTGTAGTTGAACCATCTCTCTCTCATAAGTAGTTCAACTAGATCTGTCCCTTGACAAAACTCTCTCTTTCTCTTAGACTGTGTCATCTAGGTAAGGCGATCTACCATAACCCATATTTCATCTTGACCTTCTTCGGTCTAGGGGAGACTTACCACAACATACATAGTGATGAACTCCCATTCCCTCTCAGGGACTCTTTATGCTCTATATCAACTCACTGGGTCACTCGTGTTCGTCCTTCACCTCCTGACATGCATGGCGACAAGCCACATGCAACTTCATCTTAGGTATCCAAAATTCTACCACAACATACTATCTTAGTAGTACCACAGTGTATGATGAACTTAAAATCATAATCTCCTGTATGTCATGATTCGTTAAGGTGGATTGCTTAAAACCCTAAACACTCTAGTCAGGGTTTCATCACCTTATTTTCCATAGAAGTGGATTTGAGGCTCTACAACCATCCTTTTATCGCATCAAGACCTAGGCTGGGTACCCAAACAACCACTAACTTGATCAACATATCTCATTACATCTGAGTGTTAGCCAAACATATCTCCTTTTTCAAACTTAGGGTTAACCTAACAACCTCTTCTAGCCTTCATCTAAACTAGGCAGCTGCATCTCAACAAGAGCATCCATTACTACCTTTCATCTTTAGGTGTTAGGTAACAATGAAGACATACACTTCCTTGTATACTTATCATGTCATCTAAGACTCTAAGTCTATCTTCATTGAAGAAACTCAGAGCTCATTTTATTGGTTACCGAACTCTACCTTGTATAGTTCATAAGTTCCACATAAATCATGATACAAACCTCCTCATAAGATGACTTCCTTAATGCTATTTGTGTTTGTACAACATCCACACATCGTACACTCCACAAGGGCATGCTATTAACTCCATCCTCATGCATCATAGCAACATTTCCACTCACATTATCTTTATCCTTGGTGTATGCCATGCGTACTGTCCTATCTCTCACTCCCATAACAAGAGGAAATAAGCATTTTGCTGTAGTGCAAATACAAAGTTCTTCTCGTTCCAAGAGTAGAGATGGTACATCCCACACTGCTAGCACACCTATAATCTAAACGAAAATGTGCATCACATGTCTCTACATCATTAACATCTCAATATCAAAGTTACTTCCATGAAAAATTGGTCTTGAACACACTTGGGTCACCACACAATCCATGGTCATCCCATCTAGGTCTGTAGGGTGCCGAAACTTTTGGGGTCATCCCTCTTCCCTTATGCATCCAGAGAGTGCCCTCCTCATCTGCCCTTTGGGTCCCATGAGTTCATGAAGGTGATCAATCTCCTAACCCATGCCCCTCTGACAATGATAGTTGTTACCTCCTGACCCTATGGTCATGTGCAACTAGGGAATTAGGCAACTCCTACTCCCATCGGTCTTATCCCTACCCAACCCTAGGATAGACTTAGGATTCTAATATAGTACATGTCCAACTTAGAACCTTACCCAAGTCTTCATCCTCTCTCTATCTGCATTCATGGGCTGACTTTCATCCTTTCATAGGGGTCATGGCGACCTGCCTACCTTGGTCAGGCCCCATACTGGTTACCTCCATGGTAACACATCCACATGAACTCAAAGATGGTTATCTATAGGTCTACAGGTTCATTCTTGTACTATTTACTCTCCACTTAGCTTCTCAAGATCCTATGAGACCTCTTAAGGTTACCTCAAACCCAAAAAAAGCTGATCCAAACCCTACAGAAGGGTCCCTTCACAGGATTGGGTCACCAAAGGTACTAGGTCATCCAACCTCACATGGCTCATATTGCCACATGATCTACCATGACATCTAGCTCATCATATCTTCTCTCTTCACTTAGGGTTAGGGTTAGCATCATCCTCAAAGGATGTTCCAGGTCTCTACTTATAATGGAGATCTCTACCGCCAAGACTAACTTTCTCCACTCATCCTCCTGACAAGGAGGTCTAGCCTCATGTCGCTCCTGAGGGCATGACAACATATGTCATTTGACCTAAGCATGTATCTATTCTTTAGTTTACGCTTACACTATTAAGGTTATGTCCATGTCAAATCATTTACATGCTTTTCATTAATTTGGTGGAGGATTCCTTAACCTTATCAACCTTACCCATACCTCAAGAGGGTGAGGAAGAGAGAGAAAACCCTAATCCTTAAAATTCTTAATAGCATTTGAGTTGAGAAGGGATGAACAAGATGAGAGAGTCCTAAAGGTATCTTATTTTGAGTCAAATCCTAAGACATTGGCCAAGCAGTCACACTGATCTGGGAGTCCTCGTATTTCGACTAGTGGTGCGAAGGAAAATATTGCCAGCCCCCAGATGTGATCCTTTTCCCGACACCTCTGTCTTTCAAAAAATCCTTTAATAACTCCCTTGGGTTCTATAGAGTTTGTAAAATTTAATAATTATTAAAGATTAAATGAGGAACCTATGCTCTGATACCAAATGTAACGACCTTGCCTCCTGGTAACCCCCAATTAAGGGAGACCAAAAGGTCAGATCCATTATCCCAATTAACATGATCAAAGGTTCGACAAATAATCAGTAATAATTATGAAATTCTACCAAACTAAACTGAAATATGGTATAAAATAAAACTCTGCATACCTTTTTTGAAAACTTGGATATCTAACTTCTATCCACATCTGGAATCTATTCTAACTAATCCTTCTTGCACTTTATTTCTTAATTTCACAATATGCCACTTTAATGTTTGTCCTTTTCAATTTGTAGCTAAAACGCCGATAAAAAAAATGTCGGTCAGCATAAATGAATATGCCAGTATGTGGGGACAACCAAAATTTCATAGATATGGCTAACAATCTAATTATCACAATCAAGTTAATTAACAAGCCAATTTATGCTTTTCAATATGACATTCTTCACCGCTTTTTCCCTAACCCTGGCTTACCCACCTTAGGGTTTCTCTTTTACCAATGACTTAAGGCCACCTTCTCAATCCCGAGCTTGGTGCCTGGGGTCACACTTCATAGTTACCGTTAGTCATTCTATAAAGACCACCTTCTCAATCCTGAGCTTGGTGTCTGGGGTCACTACTCATGGTACCCATTGGTCTTCCCTCCTGGACTTGACCTTTTCGCATCATCCATCAGGGTGGCATGTACGTGTGAGAATACACATTTATTCTACAATTGTGATAATCATAGTGACTTTATAATTTGCAAGTATGAACATCCAATAGATAAGTTGCATTCAATGTGATGAATCATCTGGGAAACCATTCGGGAAACTAATGTGATTAACCATAATTAACCACATACCTGATCCAGATCAACTTGATGTCCAAGCAATAATATTCAAAAATAATCAAACAAACAGTCAACAATATCTTGAAATTAATGCATAACATCCAAGTGTTATAGTTTATCCAAAACATTCTCAAGATAGACTTGTATTCCACCTTTGGCTTTCTAGGCCCACTTTAGGGTTTTATTAGGGTTTTAGCCTTCATTATGCTTTTATCACTTTTAATGCCCTTTTTAGTTCACAAACCCTAATTTTAACATCATAAGCACAATTATCATCTTTGGTTTCTTTCAAATTGACAACTCATATTTCATTATGGTCTAATTCACATATGAACTCTATTTATCATTAATTCCACATTTATCCATTAGAAAACCCTAATTACCAAATTAAGGGTATTTATCCACAATTAGGAACTTTTATACTCAAAATAGTTTAGAACCATCATATCTCAACTTTATACATGAATTTGATCAATTAAAGCCATTAAGAATCATAATTAGGGTTTCAAGGCCCATTAAAGCCCATTTATGGACATGGAACCCTAAATTAATCAAATTACACATAAAGTTCATCCTTTTATATCTAATGCATCCTTTTGTAATCAATAGGTTAATATCAACTTTAAACATTCAAATAACCCTTCCTAATACATTAATCATTATTGATTAGGGTTTCGCATGAATTAAACCATTAAAGCTAGCATCTTTACGTACTTTTTGAATTGCAAGCAGAATTAGGATCTAAATCTATTTTTAATGGATTCCTCATTATGCATGACAAGATCAGGTATTAAGTCAACCTAGACAGACCTACTCATTTAAGCATCATATTAAAGGAATTTAGGTTTTCCATTCTAATAATCACATTAAAATATGTATGGCATACACTTTTGGAACAACAAGTATAATTAGATCTTAATCATATTTTATTTGGATTCCTATCATTTTTCTAATTAAAACGATATATAATTTTGCTATATTCCAATGTTTAACAATTTCTATGATTTAATCAAAATACTCATTATACCTTCAAAGTGGGATATGATGATGTGGCAGCTCCTCATTGGTCCGCTTGCAGCCCACTCCTCGCCCAGCTAGATAAGTGGGATGTGGTTCAACCGGCGTTTTTCTTCTAGACCGGCTATCAACTGATTACTTGGCTTTGGTTCGTTTGTTGGCTGGCGCTGGACTGGACCATCTCCTTCTTCACAAGTCTGTGAGACCCTGGTTACCCGTTGCGATTCTTTGCTCCACGCCCACGCGCGCCGACCACCGGCACCGTCCTCTTAGTGTTCAGGGCTTCCAACCACCGGTGACTCCCTCCCTCATTACCGTGGTGGTACTGCTAGGTCTCCCATTTGCGACACCCACCCAATAGTAGTGGAGGAGCCGCTACCAGGACCTCCCTGCTCGTCGTTGCAGCACCTAGGTTCCAATGCCAGGTCTCCTTCAAGGTCTCATGATTTTCCTATCCTCTCCTCCTCGCTCTGCTATCATAATACCGATGGCAAGAACCCAAGATAGTCGGTACCACAGGTTGCTGGCGGCAGACCTCTGTAAGAGTTTTCTTCAACCATCTCTTAGCCTCCAGCCTTTCTGAACCAGACCGCTTCCAGTGCTCCAGCATCACAGTGCCAAAATAGACTGCGACAATGAGAGACGTACGAGGAAGGTGTCTATCTTCACCCCCAGTGAGCCACCTCATCTTCGACTGCAACCTCCAAGCCATGATGACTATCAAGGTCATCACTACTCCCAACCATGGTCGTTGCACCTCTATCTGCGTCGCACGATTGCCCGGAGGATCTGGAAGATGTTCTGGGGTTGGGTTTCCTTCTCGATCGCTTGGTGGTGAGTACTCCCATGTGAAGGATGGAGTCCCTACATATATATACATGTAGGTAGTCCATAGCAATTAGGTTATTGGAGTTTATGTGGTCTTGGTTTCCCTATAAGTGGTAGGGCCAACATCAAACAAAGAAAGGATGGAATATGATTCCATCATCCTCTCCTTATTGGATAAACTTGCCAAATTATCTTGATTATCAACCCATTAAAGGTGAAACACCAATTCTAGATTGTTCTTCTCTCATATTCTTTTATTTTCCTTTTAATCCTAAACTTTAGGGAAAGTTTTAAATTAGTATAATCTACTCATATCCCACATTTGAGTCCTAAACTCGAAAGGAAAGATGTGTTTTCTTCAAATGCAAGTTATAATACATTAAAGCTTAGTTTATTCATATTTTCTCTTTCTTATTCTATTATATTTGTAATTTGGACATCCCTGGAACCTAAGAAATCCTAAGATTTCGAAATCCTTTTTGAAGGATAATTATTATCCTTCTAGATGCACCTAAATTCTTCATATTCTCATTATCTTACTTATTTTTTTATTATTTTTAAGGATTTCTCTTTATCTTTCTTTTCCTTTTTCCTCTTTCCATATTTCTTTTGTTAGAAATCATATGTAAATGAATTTTAATCAAGTGTGGCCATTAATGCTACTTTCTAGATATTTCCAAGTATTTCTTATAAATACTTCGCTTAATATTCATTATCTTGTATCTTTTTCTAATTATTGGACTTTTCTTCTTTTCTTCTCTTTTATATCCATTATTGGATTAATATAATAATAGGAATCACGAAATTCCTACCCAAAGGAATATTTACAAAGAAACTCGTCCTTTGAAGCAAGGCATACAACCTTTTTAATTAAGCCCAAATTCACAAAATCATTACATTTCAATTATGAAAACATATGCACAATTGAGGTTGTAACATCTCCCCTGTAGAGTCTCCTTCTCCACTCCTCTGCACAAGCATCTTGTCTCGACAAGGGGTGAAGCTCAGCCGATTGGCGCCACTAGAATCTGGAAGGAGGACAACGTCAGGTTGGCATAGAAGCACTAGGGTTGTGATGCCCAGAAGCTAGGTCAATGAAGGCCAATGAAGTAGAGTGGGAACTTACAAAAGGGGCGAGGGAGGAGCAGAGAGCGAGAGGCATGAAGTCTGGAAGAGCCTGGGTGACAGTGCCAAGCTTCACGGATGGCCTGTCGGTGCACGCTTAGACCCGTCGTGAGGGAGAAAGGAAGGACAGTCGGGGTCCAACCGACACCTGAACTGGATGAACCACATAATGACCCGGACCAGAGAAGATACAGGTCGTGAACCGCGCCCCCTAACTTAAATAGTGTGGTACTAGAACTGAACAATAGAGAAGCACTACATGGCCCAAGTATGAGGTATATGTGCTTTTTTTTATTAAATCATAGAAATTATTAGGTTTACCCAAATATAGAAAAAATATATATCAAAATGATCACAAAAAGATGGAGAATCTAAATATAATACTTCCAGGCCCTAATTATTCTTCCTATTCCAAAAGTAGTGTTATACATGATTTAGTGGTGATTAAAGCAGGAAACCCCTATTTTGAGTATTAACATGTTGATTATGTTAAAAAGCCTTGTTTTGTGTTATCATCTGATGTTGTTAAACATAATGATATTCTAATATGACCATGACGATAATTTAGATATCTAAAGCAAAAAAGCATGCATATGATGATTTAGAGACTTAGGATCATAACTTGATGTGTTATTAAAGAATGTAATTGAATCTAATGCTCATAAGAGAATAGTATGGTACATATGATCATCATGGCTACACATAATATGAATTAGGGTTCTTAAGTTATTAAATCAATGAACATGGAAATTGGAATATCAAAGCTAACTCTAATGATAACTGGACACCAAGGAAGCCTAAACCCTCTATTAGGACCCAGTAGGGTTTAGTGTGATTAATATGATTGGGGACACATTAGAAATTACATAATGTAGATTTAATGATTAGTTGCTTGGATTGCTTGTTGATTGGATAATATGCTTGAAGCATATATACCACATGTTCTGCATGACTCACCATCAAGGTACGTGTTTATGATTATGAATACCCAGATTATAGTGTGTTGATGTTTTTCAGATGATTTCTGAGGATTTATTTGTTAAATTAACTGTTGGTTGTTTATTTAATTCAAGTTTAACTATAATGCCAATATGAGTATCACACAAGTAAATGATAATTTTCTAAAAGCACACGAACCTTGGATGGGATAGTGATCATGCCCAAGTTAATATATCCAGTAAGGGTTAGGATATGTAAAGAATATGCCAGTTCTTATATGCAATATTTGATTCTTTTCATGTTATCCTATTAGTTGCACACATTGTAGATGCATCCCACGTACATAGTATGGTAATATACTGACCATGTTTTGTTTGTCGGCATTTTAGGTATATGTTTCACATGATAAAAGACATGGAGAATAAGATGAAAGATATCAAAGGTATTAAATCTATACCAAGGAGAATTAGATAGATGACACTTCCTCTCAATAGGTATTAGTTCCATGAGGTATATAATCATACAATTTGTAAATGATATTTCAAATTTAATTGAAATTGTTTTCTATTATTTTTTATTTGACTAATCTCGATCCTTGGGAATATAGGTAATGATCTCAACTTGAAGATCTTTCCTGAGTTGGGGGGGGGCAAAAGTGAGGTCGTTACACTTATTGTCCATTAGTTGGTTTTGTGATGTGTATCCCATGAGGTGGTAATGGGTGCCATGTTTTATGCAGAATTCTTTCTTTGCTGGCATGAGGTCAACCCAAAGAAGTGAGAGCCTTAATGTATCGATTAGAACCCATGTCAATAATAGAAAAACACTCTTTGAACTTGTTTTTTTCTTGGAGACTGCTTATTCCCATGTGTAGGATATAGAAAATTTCAAGGATTTTGACGACGAGTACAACAATCTGCCTTTGGCTTCATTGTGACCTTTGGAGGAACAAATGAGAGGTATATATACCCAGTCTATTTCTAAGATCTTTCAATCTGAAGTTAATCAAAGTATGGTGTTTATCATGAAGGATACTTCTGATGAAGGTGTGTATGAGGTCTATAGTGTTGGTGTTTCTAGTTGTCCTCATGTTTTGAAGAAAGATTCATCTACTGATATGTTATCCTATCATGTTAGAATTCAAAGGAGTTCCATGTAGGCACATTCTTTTTTATCTAAAGAGTCTTGATTTTTGCACTCTTCCTAATCCATATATATATATATATATATATATATATATATATATATATATATATATATATATATATATGTATATATATATATGAGGTGGATCAAGGGATATATAGATCACCCTTTGGTTTTTGGCAAAGTATTTGTTATGCATTCATCCACAAAAAGTACACTTTAGCTAGTTTACGCTTGCAATTCAATTGCGAACATAGCGTGTAGGAACAACACTATAGAAATTTGTCATGATACAATTATTTCTTTATAGAAGGGGTTGTCATAATTATATGTTGTTCATGTTAGTGGAACTGGTTCTAATGCAACTTCTTCTTCTTCTATTATCAAGGTCAACACTCCTAGTATTTCCAAAACTAAAGGAAAACCAAGAACGGGTAATCTACAGTATACATCTGGAGTTGAAATTTCCCAATCTAAAGCGAGATAGTGTAAAAACTACTTACATTACCCTATAGTTACTCTTTGTGTCAATACGATATGTTATGGGTGCACCTATTACACTTGAGTTGTTCGTGTTAATTTTTAGTTCATATAGTTACTTAAATGTTCATAGATTTACTTTAGAAATAGAAATATGACACTTCGTTATTTAGCAGCTAAAACACAATAATTGTGTAATGTTATCTTCATATAGTTACATTTTTATCAAGAACAAATTGTTGTTACTTGCTATAACTATTTCTTACATTTGTGGACCCAAACATAATAAATACATCTTATAGTTACATTGTAATTTACACAGTTATTTTTCGGATTGTTGAGATACTTTCCCATTCAATAAGTTTTGTTTTACATGATACATTTACTTTCGTGTTCAAAGTGTTACTTTTGAGTTGTCATATTTATGTTTTTGTTCACATTGTTACTTTATAGCTAGAATAATCACACTTTGTTATTCAAAAGAAGTCACAAGAATTTGTTAAACCTTATGAACATATTGATCTTAATGGAAGTCATCATTCTCAAATATATAGTTGAGATATATAACAGGACCGTTCCAATTGAACACAACCATTCTGAAAAGAGAAAGAATCACTTTTAGTTACATTGTAGAACTCTACATTACTCTTGTGTACCCAATGTTACTTAATAATGTTTGGCTTGATATAGTTGGTTGGTACATCATGTTGTTACTTTTAGGTTGAGAGAGGTACTTTTCAGTTCATATAGTCAATTTATATCTGGAACAATCATACTTTGTTATTTTATCCTCAATATCACAAAAACTGTCAAACCTTATGTTCAAATAGTTGTATACTTATTAAGAATTCCTTAGTATATACATTTCAGAATCTATTGTTACTTTTTTTATGAACAATTACTTTATATGTTCAATAATTACTCTATAGTACATAGAATTACTTTTTCAATTTAGACTATTACTCTATCGTTCTCATAGTTACTTTTCTATTCAAATAGTTACTTTATGTTTCAAGTATTTACTCTTCAGTTAAGAGAGTTACTTATTAGATGGAACGAGCACCTGGTGAATTTGATCACAATCATCATCTACATATATGACTTGTGATACAACATGTCATAGAAAGTAATTCTCTTCCATATGAACACAGGCTAGATAAAGTAACAAGACCATCCAACAGACATCAAACTAACATGTTAAGACTTCATACAAAAAGCATCAAACCCATACATTTTACTGTAATTAGAACTATAATATATGCATAATCATAAACCAATAGAAATTATTTTATCCCTTGACCCCAACTATAATTTTTTGTTCAACCTAAAACATACTTCAGACTCTAACTGTGTTTTCTAGAGTTTACATACACTTTTCCTCAAGCATGATTTCAAAATTGCATTGTTTTACTACATTGTTTTCATAAAGTTGTACTTAATCTGACACAAGTCTTGTATTCAGGCTTGGCAAAACATAATCAGTCTTCATTCTGCTTATCACATGCTCCTTCTTTAGACTCTTCATGATCTCGAGCAGGTTCTATTTCTAGATGCAATCTTGCCCTCTTCATCATTCCTTCTAAAGATATATGTCCTAATTGTAGGGATGTCTTTACTTGTAAAGTTCATTTCTTTTCCATTCACCAAGCATTCAAGATACTTCATAACGTATAATATGCAATCAACAACATCATCTTCTTGTTGGGGGCATTCAGGGTACTCTATTGTCCATTGAGACATTTGACTTCCACACTCTGGCACACCCCTGAAGAACTCATGAACACATCCCACCTATATGCAAAAGCAAATATTGTTAAGTACAATGTAAACAACACCATTTTCATTCAATAGAGAATTAAACAATGTTCACCTTTTCATACCCATCTAATGACTTCTTTTGTAGATCTGGACTTCGCGGACATTGAATTGTAAGATCTATGCACCCCATCTCTAAAACTTGCCTCAAGTAAGGGCCAGTGATTGTCATTGTTCAATATTGTAAGCATTGAATCCATTATGAAAAACCTAGGGTCGGGTACATTGAATAGAGGTGATAGCATGTCGATCTCCTTTATTGTAATGTCAGCCACCATCATGTTCAGATGTTTCTATAAAAACAACATTCCAAATTACATTGTTGTAACCTTTATTGTATTATGGTAAGTTGCTCTAATCTAGTGTGATAGTGGTTTCTCTTACCAACACATAAGTGCTCAAACAATGCCACATTAATGCCTTCTTCCTCTTTTTGCTTGTCATTTTTTCAGCTTTTCAACAAAGCAATCCATAACCTAAAAATCTAGACTCTTAAGTTAGCAATCCATAATATAGTGATAAGCACTTATTAATTCAATTCTTACAGGTGACTGTAACATTTTGTCTTTGAACAGTAGTGTTGATAGATCCTTTCCTATGCACCATGTATCTTCTCCAAATCTCCATTCTCTTCTAGACCTACATATTGTTTGTTTTTTCTAAAAGTTTTATTCTAAAGATGTGACATACAATTTATAAACTGAGAAACTATTTAATACAAGGAATGTATCTATTGTCTCTAACAAGTAGCTATTATAGTCGATGACTATGTTATTGGTACACATCTAAAAATAATTATAATGGCTATTTAGTAATACATTTTGTCTATGAGTAAAAAAAATTAACTCCTTACACTTCATCTATATATTGAATGAATTTTATTACATCCACTTTCTATCTTTTGTATTAAAATTCTCAAACCCTATAAATGTTGAACTTTTTTGCTATTTTTGAAGTGTAATGTATGTTAGTTATTTATCTAAAAGATATATAAAAGTTTAGATATTTTCTTCCATTGTTTGCCATCACATGTCCATGCCTTCTGAGTTTAATGTTTTCCTCTATGCTACCAATGTTCGTCTTCATATTCCTCTTCCTCTTTCATATCACTTTTGGTGTTTTCTTCTCAATTTCTTCTGAAGTTATTTAAGCTTCTTTTTCTTTTTCAGTTGTCTCTAATTCTTTTTGTTCAGCTTCAATTTCTACATTCATTGTTATCTTTTATATCTCATCATCCTCTTTCTCTGTTGGAATTTCTTATCTAGACTGAGCATCTTCGAACAAAGTACATGAATCTTCTTGCATTGTAAATGAATCTTGTTTATGTTGTTTATCGACCAATTTGCTCTTCAGATGTAGTTTGCTTGATCTTAGTTCTTCTTCCCTTTCTTCATTCTTTCTTGTGGATTTAGTCACTAATCCACCATTTTTTATCTACAACCTCATCAAAATGCATTCTCCTTGGTCTATATCCAGCAACTTCTTTCTTAGTTCTTGCGTCCTCTTTATAAGTTCATTTTCTATCGAATCTAACCTATCATTCCCAATGAATCTGGGAGGTGATGTTTCTGCAACTTTTATATATATGCCATTTTCATTCTAAATCTTCAATCTTCTATTTTCATCTTCTATTTCTAGTAGTCTTTTCCTCAATCTATCATTTTTTCTCTTAAAGAAGAAAAGGCTTCATTGGTTATTTAAGTGTAGATCTCCTTCTGCATTCTAAATTCATCATCAAGAACTTAGACTGTCTTCTCCAAGATATTTTTCACTTCCCTACTCATGTCAACTGATGTAACTACCCTAGTAGTCACTTGTTTACTCTTTGCACAATTTACTGCAAGGTAAAATGACAATTCTTTTACTCTCTTAGAAGCTTCCCAGTTATCCATGTTATCCTTCGTTAACTTTGTCAAAACATGTTCTCATTAAACATTAGTCACTAATATATCATGTGTATTATATATGTATTATATGAATTTAGATAGTGATTCTCTTCAATAACATTCAATCATACATTTTTAGCCTCTAATATGCTTAGATCCCTTATCTTCTTAACATGAACAACCCATTTTTTATCCTCAACTTTGCTTCATTCAATGTTGGCTTTGCTACTCTTATAATTTCATAAGCACAGACCTATGTGGATATGAAAAGTAAAATTTAAAATTTAGATCTTCATATAGATCATTTCAATGAAATAAAAAAGATTAAACAAGTTACTTACACACAGGCACATGACACATCCTATCGTGTACAATGTGTTTCTACTACTTTCCCCTCTTTTCCTCCTTTTTAGATTCTCACTTTATTACTTTATCCTCATAAAGATGTGACTAGGGACTAACTTAGTTCAATTCTGCCATGTTGTAGTTACATCATCCAAGTAGTGCAGAAGGAAAAGTGGGGCATAGTATCTTGTATCTGGTAATAGGAATGTTGCCAACAAGTACAACATCCATGATCTACACATGTTTTGGTAGTTTTCTTCTACATCATTCTTGGAAAATTCTTGCCACAACTTTCCTAAGTTGTCCTTATGTAATACATCCTTCTCCCTTCTTCTCTTAATTCCTTCACCACTTTCATCTTCTCCCTTTTTTTCCATAGTTAAATTCTCCCAAACATTCCCTACAATTTGTGATTCTTTTTCTTAGTACAATATCCATACCACTACTAGGTAAACCTAGTATCACTGTAACATCCTCTACTCTCATCCTAGCCTCAACCCCTGGTGCTATCATGAATCTTTCAATATATCTTTCAATTTGATCTTCTAAAAACCACATCTATAGTAGCATTAGGTATGGCTATCAAATTCATAAAAGCAGTTGACCTCATCATTTCCATTTGATGTTTGCCAAGGGACAAGCTATTTTGAATGTTGTTATAACTCTCAATGTAACATTTGTAGTAAATTTTTTGTGTACCAACAAAAATTTCAAATAGTTCTTGTTAATTTTCTTTCCTACTTACCATGTTACAGTGTTACATTTCAGTTCACAACATTATTTTCCATTTCAATTAGTTACTTTCCATATGTGAATAGTTACTTTTTGGTTTACAGATTTAGTATTTTTTTACACAGTTACTCTAATTAACAAAATTGCTTTTCTTTTTTCATTGTAGAGAAGGTGAGTGTGTAGCACATTAATGGTATTATGCTAACTTAAATATACACAAATTCAAATATTAGAGTAAAATATTTTATTATCATTCCATAATATTACTTTTCAGTTAACATAAATATGTTTCCTTTCATATTGTTACTTTTAGTTCACAAAGATACTTTTAGGTTAACATGTCTTACTTATGGATCCATACAGTTACTTTTTATCTCAGAATGTTACATTCTTGTTATCCAACATAGTTTCTAGTTGACGTAGTTACTTTTACATTCTCTGAGTTACCTTTTTTTAGCCTAGTTCCATTTTCATTAACACGAATACTTTTTTATTATCTAATTTACTATCCAGTTGATGTAGTTACTTTTATAGCCTATAACTTATCTTTTGCATAGCCTAGTTACATTTTCATTAACACTATTATGTTTTAGTTCACTGTGTTACATTTTCATAAACAAGTGTAACTTCCATTATCAGAATGATAGTTAGTAGTCTATACTACCTTCTACAATCTTTCCTTTACTTTTTAGTTTCATTTTCTACTGTAGAGTCTACCCCTACTTTGCTTTGTGATGTTTTTCTTCTTTTGATCTTGAAATAGATCCTTCTTTAGAAGCTTTTAGTTCTACACTCTGATGCATAGCAACTAGTTTTTCTTCAACATCTTCATGCACACTAACCATCTCTTCTTCAGAAGTTTTTTCTTCTGGTTCCTCGTTCCCACTTTCAACAACTAGTTCTTTTTCAGCAACTTCACGTACAACTGGTTCTGGTTCCTCGTTCTCACTCACATCAACAACCTCTTCTTCATAAGCTTCAGCTCCATCGTTCTCAATTGAATCATTCTCATCACCAGTAGCCTCATATCCATTAATAGTACTAGTCATCTTCCTGCTATGCCTCTTATTCTTAGTTTTCTTTGCATTTTTTGTCACACCTAGTACATTGTCCTCCTTAAGACCCTTTTCCATTACATCATCTCATTACACAATATCTGCAAATTTTTCTTGTATAATGTTGTCGAAACATCATAGTGTCCTATTGTCAAATCATCATATCCTCTCACCTTTCTGGTACCCTTACACGTTTCCTTCCTTAAAGGTGTTTTCCCTAATTTTGTTCTCCCCATTTGATCTCAATAACAAAAGCAAGGTACCTTTTCTTCCGCTTGTGTCTTTCTGGACAAACACAACAAGCAATCAAGACCAGCAGTGGCAACTCAAAAAGATGAAATCAAGATTGATATCAGTAGTAGAAGAAATGAAGAATGTGGGAAGTCAAGATTTGGGGATTTTTTGGGAGAAATCACTGCTCACCCCCATTTTACTTCAATACGCCATTTTTGGGATATTACATAGCTATCAACATCCGTTTTCACTATTTACTAAGTTTCCACCGCATCATTAGTGATGGATAGCATTACTACATTATCCCTGTGGGTATTAAAAACAATTCCGATATATATGTATATATATGTGTGTCTATATGTATATATATATATATATATATATATATATATATATATATATATATATATATATATATATATATATATATATATATATATATATATATATATATATGGGTATATCTTCGCTACCCGTGCGGGTAACTAAGATTCGCTACCCGTGCATCAGTTTTGTAATGGGAAGGTATACATTTGTAATGAGACAATCCAAATTTGTAATGAGACGACCGCAATTGTAATACAAAGACTCGTTTTGTATTACAGTGTTGTTATAGTAATAAATACATATTTATTACTATAACAGCGTTGTAATACAAAACGAGTTTTTGTATTCCAATTTTGGTCGTCTCATTACAAATTTGGTTGTCTCATTACATATTTCTGTCATCCCATTACAAAATTGATGCACAAGTAGCGAATCTTAGTTACCTACACAGGTAGCGAAGATATACCCTATATATATACACATATATATATGGTATATATTCACTACCCATGTGGGTAACTAAATTTAGTTACTCATGGATCTACTTTGTAATAGAAAGGTACCTATTTCTAATGAGATGACCAAATTTGTAATACAAACACTCATTTTGTATTACCCAGCTGATTACAGTAAAAATGATATTTATGACAATAGTTTACACTATAATACAAAGAGTATATCTATTACAAATTTGATCATCTCATTACAAATGTTGTCTATATCATTACAAATACATATCTTCCTATTACAAAATAGATGCACAGGTAACTAAGGTTAGTTACTCGTGCGGGTAACGAATGAATGGTCATATATATAAATATATATATATATACATGGGTGTTCATTCATTGCCCACGTGAGTAGCTACCCACACCAAATTAGGCTACTTTTTTTGGATTTTCTTACTTTAAATAGGTGCAAGGCTACTTTATCTTGCAAACTATTACTTTTCATGCATAAATAGTTACATTTCTAACAGACGTAACAAATATACGTTCACATTTTTATTCCAAAAAATTTACTGTGTATTCTGTCCGACATTACTTTTTAGCCAAATAGTTACTTTTTGGTCAACATAGTTACTTTTTTGTCCAACAAGTTACTTTTCTGACCAAGTAGTTACTTTTCCGGCAACAGAGGTAGAAAATTACATGTTTCCCACATGGGTATATATATACATATATATATATATATATATATATATATATATATATATATATATATCTTCTCCTTCCCCTGCCCTATTATTTCTTCTCAATATTGAGAAGAAATTGTGAATGACAGGGGAAGGAGGAGAGGGGGAAGGGAAATTGTGTCAAATTGTGAATTGTGATGAAATTGAACTAAATGGAGATTTCAATTTGTACTGAATTGTGAATAAACCGAGAAAAAATTGTATAAATTGTGTCAAAATTGTGACGAATTAATGGAGATTGTCATGAATTATTACATGCTCATTATTGTTTTTTGGCTTTTTTAGAATTATCACATAATCTTAATGAAACTATAACTTAGATAAGGAGAGAATAAAATCCTAGGGCTCATTAATGAATTATAATAACTACATTGTTTATTTGAAACTATGACCATAATTTTATATCTATGATAAGTGCATTGTTTAATGTTAGCAATTAAATTGTTAGTATGGATTAATGATCACACCTATTAATAAATACACTAAAATTGATATGAATTTCTCTAAATTAACTTGATTTACATTGAAATTGATATAAATTTACTTTATTAACCCTAAACCATAAACTTACAAAAAGTAAACTCTAATTTGTAAACCCTAACCTCTATACTCTGTTGGCCTAGAAATACATACAAGATTTACTCATTAGGAGTAAACCTTGGATAGTCCCCAATTTGGTACTATTCTTAAGCACTTCATCTCACATAGGATGTAAGTGTATAATGTATGTTTGATTTCAATAAATTTTTACAACTTTTCCCCTTTTGTTCTCTGGGTACATATGTAGGTGGGCATTTGCTCATCTACATTGGTGTACTTGGAGAACTATTGGGAAAGGTTGCCGAAATTTATTGAAATTCAACATGCATTATATGTAACGACCGACTCACAAAAACAAGATTAACTAAGCAGAAGCAAATCATTTGCAGTGGATTACTGAAAATCACTAAAAATTAAAACTTTTTACAAAGAGATCCAAACATAGGAAACTATTCCATTAAGGACTAAAGTATAATATTTACATCCTGATTCAAAAGTACATAACTTGTACCCTCTCTTCTCGAGGATTACAACATCAGCTGTCCTATTCAACATTATATACAAACAGCATAAAACCTCTAGGCACCAAGCCAAAATCTCAAGTCGATGATAAAAACACTATCTACTGACTCTGAGGACCTGAGAGTACAGAGATGACACATAGGACTACTAACTAAAACTTGACAGACAGTGTCTCCACCTGAGACATTACTATTGTCCCTGATGTTGTTGTTGATCTTTCTCTGTTATAGTGTTTCTGCTTCTTCGTCTACGTCCATCTAAAAACATTGGATCCTACGGGGGTGAGACAATTGTAAATTGCCCCAGCGGGAGATATAACTCTCCACCAAAACATTGTTATAACAGTTTATTATAATAAAACTGAGTAGGAGTTCTTATATATTAATAGCAATGTTAATCATTGAATGAACAGAGTAAAGTAATATCCTTTCTTAAGGAGATTACTGTATCTACTCATGGTAGATTCATATTTCATGCATCTGCTTGCAATGAATATAAAGAGATATGAATAACATTTATCAATTGAAAATGCATAAAAGAAATGTAGCATCAGCCAATGAATTTTCCGTATTCAATCCTTAAGCAAATATGCTATATGGCTGATTACATTTTACAATCACATTTATGCCCTGAGGAGATGAGGTATACCGCTCATGCTCCAACCGACCATTGCGAAGTCAAAATCGGTACCATACAAGGTCAATGGTAGAGCCGGCTACCAAGACCTCCCATATCTCGGTCAGTGCGAGATTACATACATGACATCTTGTGTCTCTGCTATATAGCTTTCTAGGGTATACTAGTAATTTCGCTATTAGAGTTACAGTGGCGTGTTGTACTCTCTTCGCGATCGTGAGATTTCATTTTTATCTCCATCGATCTGGCATTAACAATATTGGGAGATGTGTACTGCATCTATCCCAATCTTCGGGAGATTTGTGATACATCTATACCGGTGCAAGTAATGAAGGATTGAGAGGTTTGTTATTTACCTTTCCTCAATTCCCTCATTAGGACGTCAAGATATATTCGCCCATTACCCCCACATATTCAAAATATGCATTTCGGGTTTTGTCGTGGAGCACCCGTTTCACCATCACCTATTGCTGACGATGATGGATCTATGGCCAGGGCTCTACATGATATGATTTCACTTGATTAATTAAGTACATTATCATTTTCTTTTAGCATCAGTCAAGTTCTCAAACATAACTTATTCAGACAAATTCCATTAAGAAACAAGTACTATTTTCATCAATCTTGTCAGTCTTTATAAGACATTGGGATCTCAATCCCTCATTTCATTTCTTTTAAAGTTCACTTCCCTCAATAGCTTCATTATCATACTTATCAACTTTGGGTATTCATACCCTCAATTCATCACTATCATTGTTACCATTTATTAGGTAACTATTACCTCCGGGTCCTCAGACCAAGGTATGCATAATACTTGTTATACAAGTATCTCACATGGCTCTCAAAGCTTATTAAATGTTTTGCCACCTTTCACTAGGCAACAACTTACTCATGCAACTCATAAGTTTCATGCACATTTTGTTACTTTTACTAAGCAACAACAACATTAGGCACATAAGGCCATACAACATGTTAATTATATGAAAGTCATATCTCATATATGGCTATGTTCATCATCTCATGATGTCTACATGGTTATGATAACAGTCATGTAAGTCATTTGTCACATCATATGAAACATTAGTAACACCACCATCCTTTATCAGGATTAGGGTTATCTATCAAATAGGGCTTTTCATTCCCTTTACCCAAAATTAGGATTAGGGTTTCCCATCATGCTTTAATTAGGGTTTCATGCTCACATTATTAGTTCAACCCTAATGTATTACTCCACACCTCTAGGAGCATCCAATATATCATAAGTATTTTCTTATGATTATCATTCTTATCATATATCATTAATGATAATCAATTCAAAGCATGAGTTCATTTCTCATCCTTGTCGTGATATAATTACATTATACTCATTGATTAGCTTACCCCATTCTCAAGGTATATTGGTCAACATTTATCAAAGTATATTGAGTTCATCACATCTTTATTGTAACGATTGCATATCACACATTTCATGTGTTTCTTAACCAAGAGTATTGGATTAGAGGTTCATCAAGATAAGTCTACAATGAAATGCAGAATGGGATATCTATCATATCTAAATGTATCACTTTGTTTTCATTTCCATATTCTTAAGTTAATCAACTAACTTTGTATTAAGGTATTTCCCTCTTAATACTTTATCCACTAACTTGTTACTTTCATCATATGGTGCATGGGTCACACATTAGAAGTGTCCAATTGTCTTTAATGATATGGACTTATCCAACTGATAGACATTGTTGATATAAAATAAACCATTATCAACTATTTTAGGTATTTCAACTCTTAGGATGTAATCCACATCATTATTTAGTATAGCATACATCATTCCTAAATGTTTCATGTCCTCATCATTATAAGGTGTATAGGCTATTACTCATGTATAGAGATGGTTGTACAAGGATCTAGGCATCATCTTGTCTCTAAGATCCTTATTCATTAAAATCACCACCTTATCATTCACATAGTTCATCAACCCTATCCTTCATGTTTATAACATATTCATCTTATTTAATTATTTTAGCCACACCTCTCTTTGGTGTACTGGATATTAAACCATCTCTAGGGTTTCATATATCATCACATGACATCACCCTGAATTGAGTCTTACACCATATCATAATATCAAGGTTCCACATAACATCACTTAAAACTAGGGTTTCATATTCAATAAACCATAATTAAACTTATTGTTCATCCCAATTGGGGTTTCTCACGACATCACCCCCAATTAGGGTTTCACATGTCATCACCCTCCATTAGGGTTTCTTATTCCATAACCCACAATTAGGGTTTACTATTCACATCACATCACCCTAGATTAGGATTCACTATTCATATCACATCACCCTAAATTAGGGTTTACTATTCATATCACATCACCCTAAATTAGGGTTTACCATACCATCACTATGAATTAAGATCATACCATCATCATGTAGTAAGATGACTTCCATTAATATTCTCAGTTAAGGTTATGATTCAATAACCCTCATAATTAGGGTTTCATGATCTCACTATAAAGGATCATACCCTAATTAAACATTCATTCATATAGAAAGTCTATTACTTGATTATCAATCATGTAGGAAATCTTCTCTTTCATCTTCTACAAGATGATGTTTTCTTCAGCCTTTATTAAGCTAAGTCAACTCAATCTTGAAGAAGAATTGACATCATGGGTTATGTCATTATCACCATGATCATTAGGGCTTAGCTACTTGAAGGGTACTAATCACCCTATCTCATTAAAGGTACCATTATTATAAACACCATTGATTTACATCATGTAATTGACCACTTAAACCATTGACCTTTATTCACTTTAAGTGTTCATACAATTTGATTAATTACTTTCCAAATGATCTTAGTCACTTAGACCTCAAATGGTCTTGACCAATCATACCTCAAACGGTCTTGGTTGAATACTCAAAACTATTTAGTAAAGTAGGTGGTGAAGACCATTTGCCAAAGTTGACTTTTTGAAACTGCATGCACCTAAACGGTTTGGGATCGTTTGGTCCCAAACGGTCTTGAGACCGTTTGGTCCAAACCCCCTCAAAACTACAAGGACCAAAAAGTGTCTCAACCACTCCAATTAAATTAGGGTTTCCAATGTTGAATCCTTCAGCCATTGAATTCATGTAAGCAATCATCAATTGGACCTATCACCATACTTCAATTAAGTTAAATAGGTCAACCTTCAACTGATTTGACCCTCAATTGACCCTCAATTGATTATCAATTAGGGTTTGAATCAATTAGATTAGGGTTTGGAATCGTTGATCTTTCAACATTAATCAATGTGAGATTGGTTACTTTGAAACCATTGAGCCTTCATCCAAATTGGGCATGACCTGACCCCAAACGGTCTTGAGGTCATTTGGAAGACCTCCAAACGGTCTTGAGACCGTTTTCCCATGTCAACATCAAAATCCAAGTCAATCAATCAAAGTTCGGATCATTGGATTGATCACCAAATCAGCATTGGATTGCACTTCAACTTAGTACCTTTAGATCTTCAAACACCTAACCATAGTCAACCCTAGACCTCCAAACGGTCTTGGGTGACCCCCAAACGGTCTTGGGATCATTTGGATGACCTCCAAACGTTCTTGAGACCGTTTTCCCATCATATCATCATTAGCCATGTCATTCAATTAGAGTTTGGATCCTAGGATTGGTCACCAAATCAGCACTTAATTGTATTTCAATTTGGTATCTTTGGACCTTCAAACACTTGATCATACCTTACCCTAGACCTAAAAAAGGTCTTGGGTAACCCCTAAACAGTCTTGAGACCGTTTGGGTGATCCCCAAGTGGTTTTGAAATCGTTTGGGTCAATCAACCCAAAGCATCAACTCATTCAATTGTAAAATCAGCACTTAGCCGATTAGGGTTTATACCATATGTTTGAATCTTCAAATACCTAACCATACTCAACCCTAGACCTCCAAACGGTCTTGGTTGACCTCCAAACGGTCTTGACACCATTTGGGTGATTCCCAAACGGTTTTGAAACCGTTTGGGTCAATCAACCCAAGTTTCAAACTCAATCACTTATGAAATCAGCACTCAACCCGATTAGGGTTTAGGTGATTGATGGACCTTCAACTCATGAACCAATTGGAGTTAATCAATAATAATTTATGGGTCTTTAACCTAGCTCATTATGAACAAATCCTCAAATGGTCAACCCTGGTCAACATCACCAAACGCTCTTAAACCATTTGCTTCTATGCGGTTTAGTGAAACCGTTTCATTCCAAACGGTTTGTGAAACCGTTTGGACATTTGATTGAAACCATTTAGTCTAGATATTTGGGGATGTGTGTGCTTATGATGATGTCATCATCATCAAGCTCTAGACCCACGAAACCTACTGTGATTTCCATGGAGATTGCATCAATCAACCAAATCAATATTTGTAAATAGAGAAATGATCATTATTTGATGGGGAATTGAATGCAATAACAAAGTTAGGGTTTCAAGTTATAAAACCTACCTCCAATTGAGCTCAAAAGCTCCAAGATCACGCCAACAATGGTGGATGAAGCTTTTGCAACTCCCCTTAGGCTCGTCCTGAAGCTTTTGGTTGAAACATTTGGCTAGGGTTGAAGAGGAGATCGAATTAAGAAGAAATCCATAATTTATTTTTGATTTCCACCATGGAATCAAGGAGAATGAAGGTCAAGGACTTACCAATAGGTTGGGGGTCATTCTCTTCTTGCTCCCAAGCTCCAAAGGTAGTTTTCCAAACAAGGGGTGGAAGTAAATCCGAAATTCCCTTTCATTCTATAGATAAATGAGCTTATATGTGAATTTTATTTATAGACTGAAGCTGAATACTGACGTAGCGATGGGTCCTCACGGCATGATCGGGCTTGGAGGTGTGCTGCGCGATCACTCGGGGAGGTTGGTCGAATCCTTCAGGTCACGGCGGGAAGCAACTGTAGCGGTGGAGATGGGAGAGGCCCTAGCTCTCCTTTTCTGTTTGCGGCGAGCTGCGGAAAAGGGGTGCACGGACCTGATCTGTGAGATGGATTCTCAAGTCCTACACCTGGAACTCATTGGATTGATGCAACGTTTGGACCATCTGGGTATAATTTTAGATGATATATGTAACTTAGCTATGTCTTTTGTTTCTATTTCCTTTGTTTTTGCTCCTAGGAGATGTAATAAAGTTGCTCACGCCATGGCCAATTGGGCTCTGGTCGCTGGCAATGACTATGGACAGACTGGAGAAATGGTACCTCCTTCCATATCTCCGCTGGTTTTATATGACTCTGGTGATTAGTTGAATACAAGACCAGTCCTTAACCTCAAAAAAAATTTTAAATAATTCAATTAGGAGAGAGAAAGTAGGAATTATCCCCTCAATTCCCTTGCCACTTGACCCCTATCCTTCCTTATAGACGAGGATATCCTCTTCGCCTCTTATTCCCTTCAATTATCCACATTTTAAAGAAATGCAAAATAAGCACCTTAACCCTTTTTATATTAATATCCATGACTTAGTGGATATTTCTTTTCCTTATAATAAGGTGAGTGGAAATTCCACCTCCTTGAGATATTTCGTGGCTCTTGCAAAGCAAAAAGATGACCACACATATCTGAACTCAACCATTTTAATTTTGGTTGAAAGCCCTTAATTAATACATTCATTTTTGCCCTAAATTGAATTAGGGTTTCAATTAGGATTAAATCTTGATTATTTTAATATCAAGATTCTCTCTCCTCCAACTTAATTCAAATGAGGTGCCCCTATCATTTTATTTGCTCTTCATGATGCCAAGAAACATTAGGGACCTTATTGAAGTGGTAATTTTCATATTGAACTTTAGGTTTTCGGTAAATTGCACTTTACACCAAAACTAGGTTTTAATACACAAACATTATCCAACAAGCTTTATCTTGGTGTCCAAGCTTGTAGAAACCATACTACTACATCATATTCACTATTATGATGTCTCAACATCAGAGGAACATATTATTATGTAACATTTGCAAGTTGGCCCCTTAACTTGGGTAATTTGCACTTTAGTCCAAAATAAGCAAACATTGCTTCAACATTGTTCAAACAATACCAAAATTGAAACATAAGTTCCTCATGAGGCCTAATTACTTTTCACAAGATAAGATTAAAACTATAATCATCTTTCTTAATCAAAACACCTAGGGTTAAAGCATAACCCAGGTCAGGGATGTTACATTATACACTTACTAGTAAGATGAAGTGCCGAAGAATGGGTTAGGTTGTACACATATATGAATGTGAATGATATTAGATTATTAGGGCTCAAGTCAAACATATTATCTTTTTGAAATAAAATTAATAGCCAGAACCTAATGAGCTACTCGTCTCCCATCTGATCATAGAAATGGATCGATCATGGATGTCTAAACCAAATCACTACACTCTAGAGTTTATCATTGGCCTCGATGAGTTCGTAAGATTTGTAGAGGAACATAGAAAACAACCTAGAGATAGGTTCTATTGCCCAGTAGGAATTATAGTAACAACTTGAAAGTTGACACTATTGACATGAACAAATATTATGTCATGTGCAATGTGATTGTACAGGGCTATACATAATGGTACTGGCATGGATAGACTCCTAGTATGAGATCAACAAATGTTATTAGTGGTATTTGTGTTGAAGAAGAAAGGGCTGACAATGTTGATAAGAACAAACCAATTCCAACAGACATGGTTAATGTGATGCTAGATAGTTGTAGGATAAATATTACAAACCCACTTCCCTTATTTAGAAACATTGTGTATGATGTTGAGAAACCATTCAACTTAGGTTGTACTAAGTTTACCAAGTTGAGTGTTGTGTTGTGATTGTATACTCTAAAGGCTAATTAACAATAGATGGAGTGACAAAATATTCACTTCTCTATTATCTTTGTTGAAAGGAATTCTCCCACACTACTACAGAAATGGCTTATAACGTCACATTCACTGTCATCGGTTGTATACAAATAACTGACGCCTTAAACATACAACGTCGGTTGTTTCATAAAACTGACATCTATCTGTGAAGAGTGGAAAGACACGGGTATCACTTTTTCTTTAGCGTCGGTTCTATATAAACAATCGACGCCTAAGATCGACCACCAAAACCAAATTTTCCATGGGGAAAAATTTACCTCTAAACTTTAACATATGGCGTCAATTTTTAACTTAAAAACCGACAACTAAAGTATTTTTGTGAGACAGAAATTGGGCCCAATTTAAGTGTCAGTTTTGCATAAGTAACCGATGTGGATGAGTTTATGCGTGCTGTCCCCATGAAAATATCGACCACATGTAGTGTCGGTTTTTATAAGGTCACCGACGACTATTGTTAAGTTCGAGAATATTTTTTTATCGGCTAATGTTTATAGGCATTGGTTTATATTGTGGAAACTGATGACTATTATTGAACATAGTTGTCAGTTTTACATGAGAACCGACACGATTAGTAAATAGCGGCGGTTGTTTTGTATAACCGACACTGATTGATAACTTAACCCCTGCGAGCCTGACTATTCCCCTTTCTCTCTGTTTCATTCCCGATTTTTCATTCTTTTGCTCTGGCGATTCCGCTCCCCCGCTGTTGCTGCTCCACCGCTCCTCCGTCGTTGCTCTGCCGCTGCTGCTGCTCTGCCGTTGGTCTGCCGCTCCTCCGCCGCTACTACTGCTCCACCGCCGACTGCTGTTCTTTGCTCTACCGCCGCTGAACACCTAAATCAAGGTATACCCTTCATCCGCCTTTTCTCCTCCGCCACTGGCTTTCCTCCTCTACTGCCATTGACCTGGACCTCACCCAGGAGACGCCTAAGCAGCCCAGACGTTCACCTAGGGTCCCAAGCCCAGGTTCCTTGCCTAGTTAGGCTTCTGGGCGGATGCTTGGGCGGTGCCAGGGCACGCCTAGGCTGCTACTGGGGTTTGGATTCAAGAGATGATCATGAACCTTTTGATCCCTAGATTGAACCCTATATCAACCTATACAAAGGCTGCCCAAAACATGCACTATCATTTTCCCACATTAAGATTACAAGCACCATTCTTGTTCTTATCGCTATCAAATAACTACTCCCCTATCTTCTCTAAGGTTTGTCGACATCCTCCTCCATTTTGATTTCACCAAGTCACCCTAAAAGCCATTGAAAAATATTTTGATTGTGTTTATTTATGTACTGATTTCACCAAGCTAGTGGAATTTTTTTAAAGTTATTTACTGATTGTGTTTATTTATGTACTGATTTTTTTATGATTTATTCATCTACTTATTTGTATTTTTCATCTAATTATTTGTATTTTTTTGTCTACTATTTTTTATTTAGTTATCTACTCATCTGAATTTATTTGTGTACTGGTTTTGAAATTATATAATCATCTAGTGATGTAACTTTATCACAGGCTCATTATGAACCATTAGATCTAGATCTTAGGGTATCTATACCGTCCTAACTATGAAATTGGTAACTTGTTTCCTTTTTGAGTATATTGACAATGTTAATCACCTAAATTGAAGAACTAGGATATGAATGATGAAACTAGGATTGTAGGTAGAAGAATGATAGCACATGTATTTGTTGGCCTAAAGTTTTAACCATGCAAAAACTCTAATTTGTTAACCCTAGACCCTAATGAGTATATGTACTTAGAGAACAAACGGGGAAATGCTGCTGAAATTTTCTCGAAAACCCAAAACACATTATACACTTACTAGTGAGATTAGGTGTTCAAGAATGGGATAGGTGGTACACATTTATTATATATAAGAATGAGAACACATGTATTTGTTGGCCTAAAGTTTAAACCATGCAAAAACTCTAATTTGTTAACCCTAGACCCTAATCTTGTTGTAATATATACTTGTTTTCTCTTTGATCATAGAATGGATAGATCATGGATGTCCATTCGCAATTGCTGCACCCCAGAGTTTATTTCTGGTCTTGACCAGTTTATTAGATTTTCCGAGAAACATAGGAAACAACCTGGAGATAGGTTCTACTGTCCATGTAGGCATTGCAATCACCAGACTTTGTTTCTTTTTCAACAGTCTGTGCAGCAAAGTTATTGACCCTGATACTTGATAACCTCTCATTTTGTGACGTTATCTTATTAGTTATCTTTAGTTTTCCATACTCTTTCTTAGATAAACTAAATAGAATCATTAAACCTTCTTACTTTATTGCAGATACATCAATAAACCAACTTTTCCTCTTTTTCATTACAGAAAACACACAAAAAATTACAAAGACTCCTCATGGTCCCAAGACCGCGAGAAGCCTCACGGTCCCAAGACCGCGACAAGCCTCACGGTCCCAAGACCGTGAGAAGCCTCACGGTCCCAAGACCGCGAGAAGCCTCACGGTCCCAAGACCGCGAGAAGCCTCACGGTCCCAAGACCGCGACAAGCCTCACGGTCCCAAGACCGCGAGAAGCCTCACGGTCCCAAGACCGCGAGAGGCCTCACGATCCCAAGACCGCGAGAAGCCTCACGGTCCCAAGACCGCGACAAGCCTCACGGTCCCAAGACCGCGAGAAGCCTCACGGTCCCAAGACCGCGAGAAGCCTCACGGTCCCAAGACCGCGAGAAGCCTCACGGTCTCAAGACCGTTTGGGCTTAACTTGAGCCTATAAATAGGACCTCAAGGGCCACTTCAAAAGGATCGAATTCCAAGATGCCCAAAGGCTGCCTCTCCAGATCCAGAGCACTCTGGTCTTCCGTCCACTGCCCCAAGGCTGCCAGTTTGGAGATCCGTGCTCATCATCAAGCTTCCTTCTCTCTCTTCTTTCCATCTCTTCAACAAAGAAGGTGGGAAGAGAAAATCCTTCATCAAAGCAACCACGAAGTGCGAAGATCGTTGCTCTCTTCACCAAGGGTTCAACCTTCCCTCCTCCGTGGAGATGACGTTCTTTCTCTCTCTTCTCACCTCCTTCTTTGCCATGAGCGAGTAGTTTCATTCACTAGGGTGTGGGGAGTAGCCCCGCTACCCATGTTTTCATTTCATGCGATGTAATTCAATAACTTGTAATAAAGATACTCTTCTTTTCAGTTTGACTTCAATCGCTTAATGAATACTAGTTGCTTGATCATCAACTTGTGTTACATATTGTCTTTTGGTATGAATTGTCTATGTTTGTACCCTTAGATCTAAATATCGATTGAATGTTGGTTATGGATGTATGTAGTCACCATATGTCTGTTTCAGTGTCTAGAAGTGTTTTCAGGAGTGGAGTAAACTCACCCCCATCGTTGCACTTTCATACTATGAAATGGAATCAGTTGACGTATGGAAGTGCAACCTTGGTAAGGTCGAGGAACACATTTCATGAAGGAGTAATGCAAAGCATGTGACCATTCATTATGGAATGGCTGGCATTGCAATACTCCACACTTCTCGTAGCTAGTTATCCGAAAGGAAGCTAGGACTACAAGATACTAACTGATTTGACTCTTTTTGCAGGTCGTTTTATTATGTTGCATGACTTGATCCATGTGTAGTGGTGTGAAACCTGATAACATCCTAGTGGTTTTTATCAATTGTTTACAACCTTAATCTTTACTTTCTTGCTTTACTTTCCTCGTATTTAGCTTTAAAACCAACATCAAACTTTCGATCTAAATATCAACTGTTAAGTAGTTAAGGAGAACTAAAACGTGTTCCATCTTGACTTCGTCAAGACCGTTGTCCCGAGGATTCGACCCTTAACTATACTACGATAAGACTTCCGCGTGTCTTAGCACACGTGGGTGGAGTTCTTACCATAGCACTAGCAAGGCTAAACCTAAGGATTCATCACCTTAGGATTTTTAGTGGTGTTGCAAAACTCCATCAAAAATTGGCGCCGTTGTCGGGGACAACAGAACTTTTTAGTTTTTACTTAACAACTTCTTGGTTGATTAGGATTTTACACTTTTTCTTGATAACTACTCCAATACTTCTTGATTTTTTCATTTCCTTCCATTATCCTAACGTGTGATTTTCCTTCTACTCAGGTAGAAAACGTGTATGCAACCCCCGCATAGCATCGGATTCTCCCCTGAACCATAATACGATTCTGAGGTAGAAAGAAGTTTCCACCGAAGGAATAGACTTAACCGCCAAAGAGCCAGACAGATGGCCGAAGAGCAACGCCTTGTTGCAGAAAGAGTCAATGCCGTCATAGCAGCACAACGAGCACAACTTATTGCCGACACTCGTGCTCAGGTGCAAGCTGAGATCCGAGCTGAGGAACAAGCCCGCATCCAAGCAGAGCATGCTGCTGCTCAACTTGCGTTAAGAAACAAGCAACTTCGGGACTACGCAGTCCCGAAGAATTATGAAGACGATCATCCTGTCCGACCACCGATTATTAACATACCACACTTTGAAATTCGGACGCAATGGATCCAGATCATGCAAGGCATCTCTTTCTCCGGAGCACCCAGAGACGATTGCATGGATCACCTTAAGAGATTCAAGTCACTCTGCCGACTTGTACCCCAAGCAGGAATTGCAATGGAAGCAATCATGTTACACCTTTTCCACTTCACCTTATCTGGAAGAGCACTAAGCTGGTACAACGCTTTGGATAGACACCCCATCATCACTACTTGGACTCCCTTAGAAGAGAAGTTTCTTGAGAAATTCTTCCCACCTTCGCTAACCTATGAGATTAGGGGACAGATTAATCACTTTTCCCAACTACCTGGAGAAACACTTGCTGAAGCTTGGGAAAGATTCAAAGAACTCCTGAGAAAGTGTCCTCACCATGGCATATCTCAAAATCAACTGATAGAAACATTTTACAGAGGAGTAAGTGATGATATTAAGCAATTCCTAGATTCCTCATCTGGAGGAAACTTTATGAGAAAGAATTATGAAGATGCCTGGAATATAGTTACGCTGGGGGCCGAGAACCAATCCAATTGGGGAAGGTCATCTAACCAACCCAAAGGCGTTCTCAAGGTTTACAAAGCAGAAGAATCCATGGAACTCAAGGCCATTGCTGAGGCTTTGAAGACTATTGCTAGCAAGCAACAAGCCCTCGAAACTTCTTTCGGGGAATATGATAAGAAGAAAAACTCTCAGGTTCAACAAGTTAAGGCAGCTACTGGAACTTGTGAAGTCTGTCATGCATCCGATCATCCCACATTATCATGTGGCCTGTTATACAATGTCATGATGGATTTACAACCACCTATGCCGCAATATGAACCCATTATCGAGCATCCCGAGGACCAAATGCTAGATCAAGTCAACTCCATACATTCAATACCTGGCCAAGTGTATTACAACCCAGATAAACCAAGGAACCATCCTGGTTTTCAATACGGGAATCATGCAGGGACTGCCAACCCACAGCAGCAGGCACAAGGTGGATCTTTCAATAGACAACCACCAGGATTTCAGAATAACTTCAATCAAGGGAATTACAGACAATGTTTTCAAAGATCTAACTATCCCAGGAATCCTTCTTACCAATATGCCCATTCAGGACTGCACCCTCAGTTGCAACAACCCCAGTTGCAGCAGCCACAGCAACCCCAGTTGCAGCAGCCCCAGTAGCCACAGTTAACTGCACCTCTACAACAACCAGGATAGCAAGTCACTCAGTATCAACAAAGGGGTGCTCCTCCCCAATCATCTGATGAGATATCCTTGATTAGACAAATGCTTCAATCGCAACAAACCATGCTTGCAAACCAACAAGCTCAACAAAAGGCCGTAGAAGCCCAACTGGCACAGATTGCCGCTCAATTGAAACCTCAAGCCGGCACTTTTGCTGGGCAACCAGAGGCAAACCCCCGTCATAACCCAAACAGACCAGAACAACTTAATGCCGTCACCACACGGTCTGGTCGTGTCCTGCCTGATGTCACAAGAATCGACCATGATGATGATGACGTAGCCATTCTTTCCCCAACAGGGAATTCAAGCAGAGAAACAGAAAATTCTGCAGAGAAAGAAAAGGAAAAGGAACCAATCTCAGAAGTCCCACCAAGAATTCCTTACCCAGACAGACTAAAAGGAACCAAAATGGACACTAGGTTCCAAAAATTTAAAGAAGCTATGAAAAAGTTATACATTGATATTCCTTTTCTTGATGCCCTTTCCGAAGTGCCCGCTTGGGCAAAATACCTGAAAACCCTCTTGTCGATAAAGTATATGACAGAGGAGCATGAAACAGTGAAACTTGCTCAGACCACTTCAGATATTCTGCTTAATAAAATGCCAAAGAAAAAGAAGGACCCATGTTCCTTCGGCATTCAGTGTTCCATTGGAAATGGCTCCAGCAAGAAAGGATTGGCAGACCTAGGAGCAAGCATATCTATTATGCCCTATTCAATGTGTAAAAGATTAGGCTTCACTGATTTGTTACCTACGACAATGACAATTGAGTTAGCCGACTCTACCATAACTGCCCTTCTTGGCATTATCGAAGACATCCCTGTCAGAATAGGAACAAATTCTTATGTCCCGTGTGATTTTGTTATTATGGACATACAAGAAGACCTGAGATATGCGATAATCTTCGGAAGACCTTTCCTAGCTACCGCCCAAGCTCTCATTGATGTCGAAGCAGGAACTATTATTTTGAGACTTGGGAGGGAGGCTTTCCAGTTCAGAGTTCTAAACATCATGAAAGGTCCAAGCATTCAAGAGGAAGTCTTTCTCCTGGATGCTATATATCAAATGTCCCAGTTAGAAATGTCTGAACCATCCGACGAATTGGAAAATACTCTTACAAATCCGGATGTAGAATTCTCGGCCAGTGAACTAGTACAACAGTGCCTGCAATACTTAGAAAAAGCTGAAGAAGCTCCGACAGCCACGTTTGAAGAACTTAAAGCCATCACAATTATAGAAGCCACTGAGCCACCTAAGGCTCCAGAAATGAAAGCCTTACCCGAGGGGCTTAAACATGTTTTTCTTGATGATGAGAAGCTCTGTCCAGTAATCATCAGCTCCACTCTGGAGGATGATCAAGAAAACAGACTCCTCAATGAACTGAAGAAGCATAAGAAAGCCATTGGCTATAAAATGACTGATCTGACGGGCATAAACCCTGCTTTATGTATGCACAAACTGCCCATGGTTGAAGAGTTTAAACCATCGCAAGAACACCAGAGAAAGTTAAACCCCAACCTCAAAGAGGTGGTTCGCCTCGAGGTCCTCAAGCTTCTAAAGGCAGGCATTATCTACCCAATTTTTGATTCTCAGTGGGTAAGCCCAGTGCAGGTGGTCCCTAAAAAGGGGGGAACCACCGTTGTTCTTAATGACAAAAATGAACTGGTGCCCACTAGAACCGTTACAGGGTGGCGTATGTGCATTGATTATAGGAAACTTAATAAATCAACACGAAAAGATCACTACCCCCTGCCTTTCCTAGATGAGGTCCTCGAGCGCCTAGCTCATCAGAAGTTCTTTTGTTACCTCGATGGATATTCCGGCTTTTACCAAATCCCGATACATCCAGACGATCAAGAGAAAACTACTTTTACCTGTCCCTTTGGGACGTACGCTTTCAGAAGAATGCCATTCGGGCTCTGTAATGCACCAGCTACTTTCCAAAGATGCATGTATGCTATCTTTGCGGGATTGACAGAGTCTATAATGGAGGTATTCATGGATGATTTTTCAGTTTATGGAGACTCCTTCGACAACTGTCTGCTCAACCTGGTTCAAGTCCTACAAAGATGTGAGGAAACAAACCTCATTTTAAATTGGGAAAAATGCCATTTTATGGTAACAGAGGGTGTTGTTTTAGGACACAGAGTGAGCGACAGAGGGATCGAGGTGGATCAAGCAAAAATTGACATTATCTCAAAATTGATGCCACCAAAAGACGTAAAAGGAGTACGTGCCTTCTTAGGACATGCTGGGTTTTACAGAAGATTTATTAAAGATTTCTCCAAAATACAAAAACCCATGACACAACTGCTGACCAAGGACACAGAGTTCAACTTTAACCAAGAATGCTTGCAAAGTTTCACAACTCTGAAAGATGCCTTGATTTCTGCACCAATATTATGAGCTCCAGATTGGTCGTTACCTTTCGAAATCATGTGTGATGCGAGCGATTATGCCATAGGGGCCGTTTTAGGGCAAAGAATCGACAAGAAACCCCATGTTATATACTACGCATCTAAAACGCTGGATGAAGCACAAAAAAATTACACCACTACAGAAAAGGAATTTTTAGCTGTCATCTACGCGTTTGAAAAATTCCGCTCATACCTGATAGGAGCTAAAGTCATTGTCTACACTGACCACTCCGCTATACGATATCTGATTCAGAAGCAAGACGCAAAACCTAGACTTATCCGCTGGGTGCTAATGCTTCAAGAATTCGATTTGGAAATTAAAGACAAAAGCGGAGTGGAAAACGTCGTCGCAGATCATCTCAGCCGTATTAGAGTCGAGGATGAAGACAAAGTTCCTATCCAAGATTCCCTCCCGGACGACCACCTAATGAAAGTCTCCAATGGATTTCCCTGGTATGTCGACATTGTCAACTATTTGGCAACAGGAATCATTCACCCATCCGCATCCTATCACGACAAAAAGAAGTTCATTCACGACGCTAAGCAATATTTCTGGGACGAGCCCTATCTTTTTCGCTTATGCGTAGATGGACTCTTTCGTAGATGCATCCCAGAGACAGAAATCACTCCGGTCCTTGAGCACTGTCACTCAGGCCCCACTGGGGGGCACATGAGTTCTAAGAAGACAGCCCTCAAGGTCTTGCAATCTGGCTTTTATTGGCCCACCATCGCAAAAGACGCACATGAATACGTGCGATCATGCGACAAGTGCCAACTATCCGGAGGGATAACCAGAAGAAATGAAATGCCATTGAACATATGGCAAGAAATCGAACTTTTCGATGTATGGGGAATAGATTATATGGGCCCTTTCCCCTCGTCTTATGGATTCAAGTATATCTTGGTTGTTGTGGATTATGTTTCAAAATGGGTAGAAGCTCTACCAACCACCTCTTGCGATTCAAAACCGGTAATCAAGATGTTTAAAGAGATAATATTTCCCAGATTCGGCGTCCCAAGAACGATTATATCTGACGGCGGATCACATTTTTTGGAACAGAGCTTTGAAGCCTTATTAAGAAAATATGGAGTCAACCACAAAGTTTCTACACCATATCACCCACAGACATGTGGACAGGTTGAAGTCTCCAATAGGAAAATTAAAGCTATTCTGGAAAAAACTATCAATCGACACCGCACCGATTGGTCAACCAAACTATCTGACGCTCTATGGGCTTACAATACAGCTTTCAAAACACCCATCGGAACAACACCGTTTCGATTAGTGTATGGGAAGTCTTGCCATTTGCCAGTTGAATTAGAGCATAAGGCTTGGTGGGCCATTAAGCAACTAAATTTCGATCTCAAAGGTGCTGGTGAATTCCGACAACTTCAACTCCAAGAATTAGAAGAGCTACGAATGACAGCCTACCACAATGCCAGAATCTACAAAGAACAAACTAAGATGTGGCACGATGGCCACATCAAAAGAAAAGATATAATCGTCGGAGACAAAGTCCTCCTATTCAACTCCAGATTAAAAATGTTTCCTGGAAAACTGCGTACTAAATGGTCGGGTCCCTTTACAATCAAACATATATACCCGACAGGAGTTTTCATTATTATTGACGATAATGGAGGAGAGAGGACCATAAATGGCCACAGATTAAAAAAGTACCACACTCCGGCAGACAAGTTATCAAGACAAACCATCGAGATTCATGACCCTATAAAGTCAGCATAGCCGGAGCAAAAATCTTGTCGAGCCAGCGACGTTAAACCAAGGCGCTTCTTGGGAGGCAACCCAAGGCCTGAATATCACCTTCCCTTTTTTTTTATTCTAGCCTTTTCTTTTGTTTTTTCAAACACCCTTTTGTTTATCTTTGTTTCTCCTTTTTCTTTTGCTTTCTTTAAATCCAAAAATACATAAAAATCCACATGATCTTGAGGTCAAACGGTCTAGATACCGTGAGGCCCCTCGCGGTTTCCAGACCGCGAGACCCTTCACGGTCTCATGACCGTGAGGCCCCTCGCGGTCTCCAGACCGTGAGGCTCCTCGCGGTCTCACGACCGTGAGGCCCTTCGCGGTCTCACGACTGTGAGGCTCCTCGCGGTCTCACGACTGTGAGGCCCCTCGCGGTCTCAAGACCGTTTGAGCTCTCTCAGTCACCTGACCGAGAGGGCTCCTAAAAACCTATAAATATACCCCCCACCTACGCGCCTCTCTTCTTGATTCCCGAATTCTCGAACTCTCCTGTTTCATTCCACTCTGACCTTCGTCTCTACACTCCCGCGCGTCGCTGTTTCAACTGCTTCACCGACGACTCGGCTTCGTCGTCGTCGTTCCTAGCTCATCGTCACTCCCGGCTTGTCGTCAGCTCTGCAGCAGCTACCCCTTCGCCGACCCACCGACCGCAGCGACAGGTTGACGCATCACCGTTTAAAACTCGCGTTCGAGCTCCCTCCCGCCGTTGTCGCCATCATCGTTTCTGCAGCTCTTAGCCAACGAACGGCCGCGCGGTTCGTCTCCCGCGCGGTTCGTCTTCCTCGCGGTCTCAAGACCGTTTGGATCCTCGTGGTCTCAAGACCGTTTGGATCCTCGCGGTCTCAAGACCGTTTGGATCCTCGCGGTCTCAAGACCGTTTGGATCCTCGCGGTCTCAAGACCGTTTGGATCCTCGCGGTCTCAAGACCATTTGGATCCTCACGGTCTCCAGACCGTTTGAGACCAAACGGTCTCAGGACCATTTGGATCCTCGCGGTCTCCAGACCGTTTGAGACCAAACGGTCTCAGGACCGTTTGAACTAAATCAAACTAATAAAACTCAAATTCAAAATAATTTTACTTTGTTATAATTTCAAAATTTAAGATTTCTAACTTTTGTTTCTTATCAATTATTTCAGAATGACTTCACCTGCTAAGCAAGGACCAACAGACGCTCCCTTCTGGACAAAAGAGAAGCTCATTGCTGAACGAGCAAATCTGCAAAGCTTAGTTGACGACTTCAAAAGGACTGGAAAAGTCCCAGCAGAAGTAAACCTGACTGCTGTCATGAAGGACATCAAGCGAATCAACCGCTGCCTAGATGAAGAACCTTCTGACGAGGAGGTCGAAGAGACCTCATCCGACGAGGCCTCCGAATACCAGCCTTCCCCTGAGAAAGAATCACCCACTACAAAATCTAAGGGGAAGAGATTGGCTCAAGAACCAACAACTGAGCCCACATCTAAGAAGAGAGCCAGGAAGCAGGTCCACCCTTCTTGTGCAAGAGAACAAATCTTAGCAGGGTACATCCCACCATCCTCCACCACCGTCACCAACCCTGCCACAATAACTGTTCCTATTTTTCCTCCCATCACCACCACAGCACCACCACCCGAGAACCTTCACCTCCAAATCATTCCCCCCATCAGCCAACTCCTTAAACCAACCAAGTATGTCTGCCCCAGCATACTGATGAAGATGGGGATCTACCACAGAATCCTCACTCTTCTTGACAATTCTAACCTTTCCCAGCTCTGCTTTGTATCGGAAATTTCCTACTCTGAGCCAACTACTGAATTCTTCACCTACTTCAACAAAGAAGTGGTGGACATCTTGCATAAAGAAAGGGACGGTGGTGACCGTAGAATAACCTCCAGAATCTTCAACAATGAGGTGGTCATCACCGAAAATGTCCTGAACAAAATTTTCATCGACAATAAAGTCCAGCTGAAGAATGCCAAAGCTGCTGGCACAGACCACCCCAGTTTCAACAAGCATAACTTCTGGAAGTCATTAACAGGGTTACCAACCTTCGATGCAAGGACAAGCAAGGCCTCCAACGTTCATTCTGGCCTAGTGCGCACGTTACACAAAATTATCGTCGGCGCACTTTTCCCTAGATCCGAAGGAGGAAATATTCTCATATCCGACCTTTTTGTCCTCTGGTCAGTCCTCAACGGAATGCCTATCAACATTGGACGGCACATGCTGATCAAGCTATCAGCCTTCGCCCTCGGGAAAGAAATCTGCATGGGTGGTCATATCACATCTATCATCAAATATCTCAAGATGGATAGACTTCTACCCAAATACAGCCCAATAAAAGGCGACATTCTTACCAATGAACAGACACTAAAGAACTCTAACATCTTAAAGGATAAGGATGGAAGGCTGAACTACGTGTTCTGCCCCACAAAATCTTCACGAATCCTGCTACCACTTCCAGAGCTTGCTGACTATGATAAAGACAAGCTCCTGTTCACTGAAGACGAGATCGCCAAAATCATCACTTCAGTCAAAGCCAGAGAAAAGAAAGCAAAGGCAGGGCAGGCAGAGCTTAGTATAACTACCCCGACAGTTAAAACAGCAAAGCTCCTAGTCAAACGACCTTCCAGAAGGCTCGTCAAAGCTCATGAGCTGTCAGGGACACCCACATCGAAACCTAACCCTGAAACTGAACCCCCCCTCCCTGAAGAAAATATTACATCCTCATCACTAGACTCTTTTATAATGAGTCTAAATGCTGAGCTCAATACCACCTCTCCACCCTCCACCACCCCAATATCCACCACCCCACCACCATCAACCACCCTTCAATCTTCCTCCACTCCACCTTCCTCCACCACCCTTCCACCACCTCCACCCTTCTTTACTTCGGGCACCCCATTCTCCACCACAATGCCCGAATTCTCCTCCTTCACATCCACCGACTTTCCATCAACATTCCTGAATCCATTTCCATCTTCGGGAATGCCACCATTTTTTCCATCCTCCACCACCCCGACATCGCTAGTGACTCCATCTACAGTCACCACGCAATTTGCGGGTCCATCAACATTGTCTTTTCCGCATGACACTATCATTCCACCCCGACCCCAGCCACCTCACCCTTCAATCACTGGGGTCCCTTTTACTAACGTCGGTGAGGAATTCGGACGTCAATTTGACACCATCCGAAACCTCCTCACCGACCCATCTAACATTTTAAATTCTATTTTTTCATGCGTGCAGGGTCTAACTAAGCAGGTTGCCCAGATCGGCGAGAAGAACCGCGCCATGCTAGGCATCCTCCAAGGAATCCAACAACGTCATGCTTCAGTGGCCAAGCAAGTCGACCACATCGACGGCCACTGCAACAACTTGCCCAAGTTGATCCAGGGAGTACAACGCCAGCATGAAGTGATGGCAACGCAAGTCGATAGGATTTCCGCGCAGACTTTACCTCTGCGAGAGACCCTACGCGAGCTGCAACAACAACAACAAGCTTTCAGCACGCGCCTGGACGACATCACCACCACCCTCACGCAGCTACATAATCTCCAGGAGGAGTCATCAAATAATGAGCTCATTCAGCTAAGAGCTCAAGTAACAGATCTCACAGCAAGACTCCTCTCGGCCGAACAACGTTATTTAGATCTTAAAGAAACCCACGAAACACTGCTCGAAACACACGAGCACATGCAAGTGGCTTATGATGAACTCCAATCCATCCATCGTCTGTGCAAAAAGAAAGCACAAAAGAAGACAATTAACGACGATGAAGATGATGTTGATAATGATGTCGATTCTGATTCTTCAGCAGACTCCACCAACAGTACCTCCTCAGATGAAGACTCTGACAAACCAGATGATGCTGGGGAGGGTCCAAGCCAAGGAGCAGAACACAGACAACAAAAAGATCACCATGACGGTGATAAGGATCCCAACTCCCCACACCATGATAATGTTAATATATCATATGGGGATCAATTTCTTGACTACTCTGCTATGGGATCCATTGGGGAAGCTGCTAAAGAAGCAGCCTTCGCTGAGTTCCACCAATGCATAATCGGAACCGGTGCCACCCCTCCTACACCAGCTGTCTTACCCCTCTCAGCGCCCACCACGACAGCAACCTCACCCCTCGACGAGTACGAGTCAGAACAAGTGCAATTAGATACCGATGAAGAGCTCGATTCTGCCTCGGACTCAGACAATGACACTATTGGCTCTGAGGAAGCCCCAAAATTACATCCCTCCCCCCCTCTACAGGAGCTTCCCCCGCCACCACCCCTGCCGCACAAAATGCATGACCTTGATATGGCGGCCATTTCCACTTTAGATGCCCAGGATATCTTTATACTGAATACTATCGTGGACGATACAAAGGCAGGAGATGATATTATCTACCACAACACTAAAACAAAGCGCAAGCTGACACGTGAAGATTTTCGCAAAATCCTGCGACCTGGGTCGACGATGCCAATGTCTATCTTCCGTGTCCTCCTCGCCAACTGTATCGAAATTTACAGAAGCCACAAGAGGAAGCAGCCTGTCTTCAATGCCTCACCCGCCCTATCCTTGGGCCTCCTATACAAGGATATCCAAGAAAAATCCATCGAACGTCTGCGTATCGGGCTAGCACGACGAGCACGTTATCTTACTGTGTCATTCCAAATTTTAAACCATTGGCTAGCTATGATTGTCGATACAGAGGCTCGGGACGCCACGGTTTATAACTTCTGCAGCACCGAGCTACCCGCCGGCACGATAAACTTTATGGGTGAAGCAGCCGGCGAAGAAAGATGCATACCCTTTCGGCTGCTTAAGCTAATTTGGGCTGCACGCCCATCTCTCCGCCAAGACTGGAGCCAACCCTGGTTCAAAATTATAAACCCTCCAGTTCAAGCCGCAGAAGGATCCGGGGATTGCGCTTTCTGCACCATTCGTCACATCCAAGCGCTGAACCAAGAAATCCCTTTCTCTACCCTGGTCACTGAAGATTTTCATTCCTTGAGAGGACGTTATGCGATGGAGCTCATCTGCGACAGACGGTTCTTCAAGGACCAAACGATGGCACCAGATGATGTCCCTCGCTACCTCTTCTCTGCTATCCAGCGACCACAGCGGAGACCCTTCCGCCAAGCTCTAAAAGAGTCAGAGAAATCAAAAGGACCGGCCTCCTCTACCGAGCAAAGCAAAGATGCCAAAAACCCGTTGTCTGCCATCACACCATCTTTTCCAGACTTCGATCTCAGTGCTTGCAAAGTCCTATCCAGCTACGAACTACATCTCATTATGTCAAAGCTTTCCGCCGAGAATGATGAGCTCGTTTTCATGTCTGGTGACATTCTTATAATGGCAGACACTCTGCGAGAATCTTTACAAATTAAAGGATCCCTCTCTGTTGGCCTTATGTCCGCCTATCAGCTTCTACTCGGACAAGATCACCCCACAGCATACATGGCGTCTCCATATCTGAAGGATGATCTTTTAAAGCTAAAGAACTTTGGCGCAGCTGAAACACTAATCTCATATCTACAACACACAACGCCGAAGTTCATCATGCTACCCTTCCTCTACCATGAACACTGGCTACTTCTGGCAGCAAACCTACCGGATGGAACAATTACAATTTATAACAGTTCCGATAGCCAGTACAACCTACGACAGAAAGTTTATGTCGTAATGCCAAAAACACCCACAGAGGTAGTGGCAAAAGAATGTGCTGAAAGATTAATTGATCTCCTTAGTCAGCACACAAAAGCTTACGCCAAAGAACACTTTCACCTCCCTTCCTTCTGCCACAAGTGTCCCCAGCAAATTCGACAATCCAACGACTGCGTCTTCCATGTCCTCTATTGGATGTATACCATCTTAGTTCTTCAGAAACCAGTAGAGGATATGACTGACGTAGACTATCACGCCCTGCATGGACAGTTTGCAGCTAAGCTCCTCCAAGCACCAGGGGCAAGCTCAGGATTAACTGACGCCTAAATGCCCTTGTCCATGCACCTCTCAACCTATCCCTTTGACACTCTGTGGACAGAGTGCGTGATAAGTTAGGGGGGAGTGCACTGGACAAGGGCGAGGTATCATCCTTCTCCAACTCTTCTAACTCATTTTTTCCCGCACATCATTTTCAAACTTTCTATTCGTACTTAGACTTTTTCCAGTATTTTTTTTCAATAAAACAACTTCTAAGTATACCTTTCATCATGAAAAGTATCACCCTTACCTAAGTTAGAGATAAAGTAGTCCTCATATAAATAATAAGATTAGCTTACAGGCTTGAAATGGCGAATCCATAAAATTCATTCACTATTGGTTTCTATACTTTTGCTTCAATTCTATCTCAGACTCTTCACAGGTCAACTTCAGGGCCAAAGCGAACCGAAAACTCTCAAAGTCAAGAGGGAAATCAGGGAAATCCAAAATCAAGAAAATCTCGCGAGCGGACCACCAAGTGCATGTCAAGAACCCCAAGAACAGTTTTCTTCTTTCAATAAAAAGAGGCTTGGCCGCCCAATCAAAAACCCTAACAAAACCCACTTCCTAAGCCTGTGAGATTCGAATAAAAGCCAGAGTGCTGAATAAAAACATGAGAGTTGTGCCATGCATAAGGACCTATATGAAGAGCCAACAAAGATCTCACCCGGCCGGTACATAAAGCTGCCCTCATGAAGGCAGATGTGTCATGCCCGGTAATGAGATCCTAAGGTTTCCTAATATATGATAAGGCTGATAAAAGAGCTCACCCGGCCGGTACATTCAGCTGCCCTCATGAAGGCAGATGTGTCGTGCCCGGTAGTGAATCTCTAAAAAGCATAGACAAACCTTTCCCCACTTGAAGGGGGAGTTACACAATAAGCCTTTTAAGCCAGCCCTCATACCCACTCTAGCTACCAGTAGGTTTCTTCAAAGAAGTATAAAACTGATTAGAGTCGATGACATGCACACAATAAGAAAGGTGGTCCCAATGCGAGATTCACGATATAAAAGGAACCTGAGATCCATGCAACTTTTGATACTCGAAAGAGTTAGTGTAAGCAGAAGCCCTGATAAGACCTCGGTAGATCTCTGACCTAGAATTGAAGCAAGAGTATGGAAACCCTAACCAAATAAAATCGCCTCGCCATTACATGCCTTAGCTCTATCTAACTTGAGGACAAGCTAGACTCTAAGTTAGGGGGGGTGATAACCTCTCATTTTGTGACATTATCTTATTAGTTATCTTTAGTTTTCCATACTCTTTCTTAGATAAACTAAATAGAATCATTAAACCTTCTTACTTTATTGCAGATACATCAATAAACCAACTTTTCCTCTTTTTCATTACAGAAAACACAAAAAAAATTACAAAGACTCCTCATGGTCCCAAGACCGTGAGAAGCCTCACGGTCCCAAGACCGCGACAAGCCTCACGGTCCCAAGACCGCGAGAAGCCTCACGGTCCCAAGACCGCGACAAGCCTCACGGTCCCAAGACCGCGAGAAGCCTCACGGTCCCAAGACCGCGACAAGCCTCACGGTCCCAAGACCGCGAGAAGCCTCACGGTCCCAAGACCGCGAGAGGCCTCACGATCCCAAGACCGCGAGAAGCCTCACGGTCCCAAGACCGCGACAAGCCTCACGGTCCCAAGACCGCGAGAAGCCTCACGGTCCCAAGACCGCGAGAAGCCTCACGGTCCCAAGACCGCGAGAAGCCTCACGGTCCCAAGACCGCGAGAAGCCTCACGGTCTCAAGACCGTTTGAGACCAAACGGTCTGAAGACCGTTTGGGCTTAACTTGAGCCTATAAATAGGACCTCAACGGCCACTTCAAAAGGATCAAATTCCAAGACGCCCAAAGGCTGCCTCTCCAGATCCAGAGCACTCTGGTCTTCCGTCCACTGCCCCAAGGCTGCCAGTTTGGAGATCCGTGCTCATCATCAAGCTTCCTTCTCTCTCTTCTTTCCATCTCTTCAACAAAGAAGGTGGGAATAGAAAATCCTTCATCAAAGCAACCACGAAGTGCGAAGATCGTTGCTCTCTTCACCAAGGGTTCAACCTTCCCTCCTCCGTGGAGATGACATTCTTTCTCTCTCTTCTCACCTCCTTCTTTGCCATGAGCAAGTAGTTTCATTCACTAGGGTGCGGGGAGTAGCCCCGCTACCCATGTTTTCATTTCATGCGATGTAATTCAATAACTTGTAATAAAGATACTCTTCTTTTCAGTTTGACTTCAATCGCTTAATGAATACTAGTTGCTTGATCATCAACTTGTGTTACATATTGTCTTTTGGTATGAATTGTCTATGTTTGTACCCTTAGATCTAAATATCTATTGAATGTTGGTTATGGATGTATGTAGTCACCATATGTCTGTTTCGGTGTCTAGAAGTGTTTTCAGGGGTGGAGTAAACTCACCCCCATCGTTGCACTTTCATACTATGAAATGGAATCAGTTGACGTATGGAAGTGCAACCTTGGTAAGGTCGAGGAACACATTTCATGAAGGAGTAATGCAAAGCATGTGACCATTCATTATGGAATGACTGGCATTGCAATACTCCACACTTCTCGTAGCTAGTTATCCGAAAGGAAGCTAGGACTACAAGATACTAACTGATTTGACTCTTTTTGCAGGTCATTTTATTATGTTGCATGACTTGATCCATGTGTAGTGGTGTGAAACCCGATAACATCCTAGTGGTTTTTATAAATTGTTTACAACCTTAATCTTTACTTTCTTGCTTTACTTTCCTCGCATTTTGCTTTAAAACCAACATCAAACTTTCGATCTAAATATCAACTGTTAAGTAGTTAAGTAGAACTAAAATGTTTTCCATCTTGACTTCGTCAAGACCGTTGTCCCGAGGATTCGACCATTAACTATACTACGATAAGACTTCCGCGTGTCTTAGCACACGTGGGTGGAGTTCTTACCATAGTACTAGCAAGGCTAAACCTAAGGATTCATCACCTTAGGATTTTTAGTGGTGTTGCAAAACTCCATCAATACTCTCGATAAATTGCAAAGAGAAGTGGTTGTTACCATATGTCAGCTTGAGATGTATTTTCCTCCGTCGTTCTTTGATATCATGGTACATCTTGTTGTCCACTTGACTAGGAAAGTGAAAATGTTGGGACCAGTTTTCTTGCATTGGATGTATCCCTTTGAACGATACATGAGCGTTTTTAAAAGTGATGTTCAAAACCGTTATCGGCCTGAAGGGAGTATTATTGAGGGTTATGTGGCGAGAGAGGATATGGATTTTTGCAATGACTTTCTCAGTGGTAATGACACTCTTGATAATGACAAGAATATTGACGAGCAATTTGGCAAAGGAATTTTGGGATCACGTGTGAAAGTAATCCGCCGTGAGCAGTTGGAACAAGGTCACTTGTATATTTTACACAACATGGACAAAGTGAACGTTTATATTGAGAAACATACCAATTTCATCAAGAGACAATATCCTCGAGCCAATACAATGTGGCTTACAAGAGAGCATAACAAGACATTTATTAAGTGGTTTGAAGATAAAGTCTTACATCAACTATCTCAAACACCAGATGATATTACTGAAACTATCAAATGCCTCGCCTTTAAACCAAAATTGACTGTTATGTCTTATGAGGGGTATGACATTAATGGATTCACATATTACACAAAGCGCCAAGATGATAAGAGTGTCGTCCAAAATAGTGGGGTCACCCTTCAAGCATTGACTATGTTTTTTGCAAGTGCAAAGGATAAGAGTCCACGTGAAGCTAAAATGTCATATTATGGTGTCATTGAAGACATATGGGAGTTTGACTACATAGATTTCAGAATTCCGCTCTTCAAATGTAATTGGGTTGATAACACCAAAGGAGTTACAGTGGATGAATTGGGTTTCACTTTAGTTAACTTTGAAAAGATTGGCGAGAAGGGTGAACCATTCATATTGGCATCACAGGCGAAACAAGTATTTTATATCGATGATCCTGCAAATGATAAATGGTCGGTTGTTCTTCATGGTAAAAGACAGTTCATTGAAGATCCTATAGATGAAGAACAATACTATGATAAGTATGATGACTCCAGTCCATTCTCAGTTTTTGTAGCCAACACCAGCAAATATTGAAGCTAATGATGACTTGTATGTGCGCGGAGATCACAATGAAGGATTGTTAATTGATAAAAAATCGCAATATTAGAGGCATGTTTATATTTTTTTATATGTTTTTTTTTCTGAATGTGAACTTTACAATGTGAATTACTTTACAATGTGAATGTGAACTTTACAATGTGAATTACTTTACAATGTGAACTTTACAATGTGAATTACTTTACAATGTGAATGTGAACTTTACAATGTGAGCTTTACAATTTGAATTACTTTACAATGTGAACTTTACAATGTGAATGTTAATTTTCAGATGGCTGAGCATTCTCCTGATGACCGTGCTGATGATTACCGTGAGGGTGAGGACATCAATGCGCCGCCTCACAATGTAAGTTTTAAAAATATATCATGTATTTATATCTATATGTCCATTTATAGTTATATCTTGTAAATGTGTTTATTTTGTCAAATTTTAGGTTGATGATGCACATGTACCATCTGAAGCACTTGAGGCACTTGATCAGCAGCACCAAAAAGTTGACAAGAGAAGGGGCATCACTATGATGAAGAAGTTAATAGCGCAAAAGGGCAATGGACCCAAACTTGTTGTGGATTTTGATAATGCAGGAAATGCATCTCGTGTGAATCGCAATTTGTTTGTTTCATATCTTGGGTATGTTACTCGTAGCCATTGCGGTTGTAAGATAGATTCATGGCATAAAGTTCCTAAGGTGAAGAAAAATGTAATATGGAAGGATTTATGCGTGAGTTATTATTAATTTGCAATTCTATTTTGTAGATTACTAATTTTTTGGATACTAGTTAATAGAAATTCTATTTTGCAGAGTATATTTGAATTGGATGAAAAGTTGCATCGTAAATGCATGATGCAACGTTGTGGGAGAGTCCTAAGGAACTATAGGACAAATATCACCCGAGAATACATAAAAGAAGGTGACAAGAGGAAGAAGACAACTACTGAACAGTGGAACTTCCTAGACCAAGAAGAATGGGACGCGTTTGTTGCTTCAAGACAAACTGATGAATTCAAGGTATTAGGCATCAGTCCCAATCTCATTAATATATGTTGTATTCACCTATTAAAGATTAACATTTAGTGTTACTAACCAAATCATTAATGTGCATACTAACTAGGCCCTCAGTGAGGCACAAAAATCAAGGCGTGCACTGAATGTGCATGACCACACAATGGGTCCAAAAAGGTATGCAGGCATTCGCCAAAGACTACAGTCTGAGGATACTGCTCAGTCTGCTGCTACTCAGGAGTCCTCTACTATAGGTAGCACACCTCTGCCTTGCCATGATGACTGGATAGGTGGGAGGCAAAATAAGAAGGGAGAAATAAGGAAGCCCGCAACTGCTGAGGTGGCTGCAAAAATGGTAAAATACAACTCTTACAACAATCATTCGAATATTGATTATTTGTGGTGTTTACTTAATTACAAATTTTTTTTGGCGATTAGCGGGAGCTGTACGAGCTGAGGAAACAAGGCAAGTTCATCCCTGAGGGCACAAGGGATGAATTGACAGTTGCTCTGGGTAACCCAGAGCATCCTGGACGTGTTAGGGATGCAGGCGTTGGTGTGGGCATCAAAGCTTTTTTTTGGCCATCCTAGCGCAAACATGTCCCAAAAGCAGGACTTTCATAAGAAGAGGTAACATATTATTTATTTATAATGTTACTGTGAAAGAGAATTCAATAATTAGAAGCTAACATTTCTTTTATCCATGTATAGGTAGATAAGCTAGTTGATAGGAAACTCGAAGAAGCACTAAAAAGTGGTAGGCATCTCAGACTGCCACTTACCAGATAGTACCTATGGCGTCTCGCTCTACTCCTACTGCAGAGGTTGGGAGTAATCATGTAGACCCACCACCTAGCACATCCGGTGTAAGTATTTTTATGACATAGTAACTAGTTTTTTAATTCAAGATGATATGTTTTCAAGATGATATGTATATATGAAATTGTAGTCGTTTCAAAAAAAGATGATATGTATATATGTATATAACATTCTCTACACAAACATTTGTAGGGGTTGAAGCCATGCCGTCTAAAAAGTAAGAATATGTCGTTGCAGAGGCGTCGGCTTACCCATCCCTACCAGGGAAAATGTTTCACGGGTCTCCATTACCATCTGGTTGGATTCGTGTGAGCCCGATACATATATTCTCCAAGTGGATGGATCTTCCATTACCATATGCCCACCCAGATTGTGAAACGCTTGGTGAGGCGGAAGGCGGAGTGATATTGTGGCTAAAAGCGGATGTCCTCTTTACTGAAATTGTATGGTAAATTTACATTATGTTAAATTGTTAGTGTGTGTATATGATGTCAGTTGATCTGAAATTATATATATATATACAGGTTAAAAAGAAGACACCCACAACATCTAGGCCTCCACTTCCACCTCCTACATTACCCAGTTGGGTTCCACAGGACCTACCTGTCCTGTTAGGTCCTAACTGTAGGGGTATGGAAATATGGTTAGGCGAACATGATATAAATTGCCCTATAACTGTTTCTATAGATTCAGATGATGTAGGTCAATCATACGAAAGCAACATATTTATACAAGATATTTTGGAATTTTTTCGATATGATTGGCTAAATACATCTATGATAGAGCTATGGATAAGGTGAGATCTTCTTTATACATCCATATACCTTGTGTAGGATCTGGTGATCTGGTTTCTTATTTATTAATGCATGCGTAAGTAATACATGTTTTGCAGCTACTTAGACAAGATATGTGCAGATTTTGCATTTGAACATGTAGGATTTTTTATTCCATCTTTGATTAGTCTAGTAGCTAAAGACCCTCCGTCAGTTCAACAATACTGCTATGAGGCTTTTACAAATTTTGCTCAAAATAAGAAGACGGTGATAATAGATCCATTCAATGTAGAGTAAGTTTACTTTGCTTATTATAATTTGGACTTAAGACATATACATTTTTATTGTGGATTTTGAGTTATTAATTTTTAACTTTTTTACCTCTAGTGGTATGCATTGGGAGTTACTAGTTATTGTCCCCGAGACGTTCACTGTCTATTATCTAGATCCTAAGTGGAGTAAATTTGAATTCAAAATATGGACACAAAATGAAAATGGCATTATTCCGATGAGAAATATTTCATTTTCACATCCGTTAACATATGTTATTACATTACTAAAAAGAACTTGCAAATAACTTGGAAGAACGTGGAAGTAAGTTCCCTACTGCAATGTATATATTATTTATGTGAACAGTGCTTAATTAGCTGTATTTTTTAATATTTTGTATGTTTCAATTTATAGTGTGATACACAAGACAACGGATGGGCATGTGCATACTATGTGATGCAATTTATGCACATGATTATCAAATATGCCACAGTGGACATCGATACTATTCCTGAGGTATTATATAGTCTCATTAGACAATATGAAATATATCAATCTTATTTATAGCTCATTAATTATATATATACATCATTCTCTTTGCAGGTGTTTAACACTGACCACACTACAGGAAAGGCCTTACTAGATGTACATGCTCCTTATACGAAGGGAGAATTAAATGAAGTAAGAGAAGAATGGGCAACAACCATACAAGTAGTGGGGGTTTTAACATATAATTGGGATGTTGATAGTGAATAATGACTAAAGAATGATATTTTGTAAATGAATTTATGAATTATAATATATGTGTGAATGTTTCTACATGTATGGATGTTTCTACATGTGTCTGAGTGAAAATGAATGAAACTGTTGGTTACTATATGAATGTTTCTACATGTGTGAATGTGAAAATGAATGGAACTACAGATTGCTAACTACATGAATGTTTCTAAATGTGTGAAAATCAAATGGAACTGCAGGTTGCTAAATGTGTGAATATTTTTGTTATTAATTTTGCAGGTTTGTGGCCTATTGTTGGCTGATATCAATGGATGTAGTAAAACCTGCAGTTGATAACTAAATTGCAGGTTTCTCATCCTGCGACCAGCCACAGCAGGTCTGCAGAATGTAGAAAAACAAAACAAACAATATGCGTTGGTTGTTTGTATAAAACCGACGCCACATAGTTACAGTGTCGGTTTCCCTACTCGTAACCGACGTCTATTTCCTTAACACGGCCATGGCAATGGTCTACAGCTAGAACGGCCGTGGAAATGGGCTAGACAACATGACTGTGCTGGCCAACATGGCCGTGTTGGCCAGCACGACTGTGGAAGTGGGTGAGATGGTGTCGGTTATCACTAATAAACCGACACTGATAGTGCCCCAGATGGCGCACTTTCTGTGGTGCGAAGGAATATGGCGTTGGTTTCTTATCTAATAACCGACGCTGATAGTGCCCCAGATGGCACCCTTTCTGTGGCACGAAGGTATATGGTGTCTGTTTCTTATCTAATAACCGATGCCTATAGTCCCCTGCTGGTGCGTTTTCGGTGGCGCGCGAAGGGTTTTGGCGTCGGTTTTTGAACAGACGTGTAACGGTTGGGATTTTAGCATCGCCCACATAGGTGTCACTTAGAAACTGACACTAAAGGCCTTAAATAACTGACACTAAAGGTCGGTTATGTACTAGTGCCATAAGGTAATGAGCTTTCAATATCAAATAGAAAACAAAAAATATGGTGTGCCCAATGAGAATGGAGGCTAACAAGATACATGCATGCCATAATGAATGTGTGTTGTTTCAAAAGGACTATATCAATCTGAAAGAATGTCAAAAATGTGGGGTGTCTAGGTATAAAAGGACGAAATTGAGTAAGACAAAAATTGAGTCTTCTTTCAAGGTAATGTGGTATCTGCCTATAATGCCACAGTTTCAATACTTTTTTGCTAATATTCTAGATGCACGAAACATTTATTGGCATGCATAGGTAAAGAAAATCAATGATGGTGTGCTATGACATGTGTCTGATTCCCCACAATAGGAGAAGATTTATTTAATGTATCCTGAATTCAGTGAAGAAGCTAGAAATCTAAGACTTGGACTTTGTACTGATAAATATCAGTCATGAGAAGTGGTAATAAGCACATTTATATGTTTTGCACAACATGATGATGTGGATATTTATATCACCGAACACACCAATGAGCTCAAGACAAGTTATCCCTGAGCCAGTTCAATGTGGCTTTCTAGACAACACAATCGGACATTTATTAGGTGGTTTTATAAGAAAGTATTCAATCAACTATCTCCAACACCAAATAATATTATAGAAACTATCAAATGTCTCATGTATGAACAAAAGACCCACATTACATTTTATAAAGGGTTTGACATAAATGAATTTTCATACTACACAAAACGTCAAGATGATAAGAGTGTCGTCCAAAATAGTGGGGTCACCCTTCATATGTCTTCATTGTATTTTTCTAGTGCCAAGGATAAGAGTCCATGTGACGGAAAGATGTCTTATTACAATGTCATTGAAGACATATAGGAAATTGACTACTCAGAGTTTAGAGTTTCATTATTTAGATGTAAATGGGTTGATAATAAGAAAGGAGTTGCAATTGACGAACTCAGTTTCATCATAGTGAATTTTGAGTGGACATGAAAGAAGGATGAACCCTTCATCATGGAATCATAGGAAAAATAGTTATTCTATATCGACAATCCTACAAAACAAAATGGGTCTATGATTCTTAATGGGAGAAGATAGTTCATATCATATCTTATTAATGAAGAAGAATATTATGACAAGTATGCTGACTCTAGTACATTCTCTATTGGCTTACCATGGGTAATTGTTGAATCTAACACTGATGACTACACACATGAAGATCCCATAGAAGGGATATTAGTTTAAGGTATACAACATGTAATCTTTCATATGTTATTTGCATTATATAACATGTTTATTTGTTCATAAGTGATCTAACTTTTTAATATGTGATTTGACTTTTTATATGTGATATAACTGTTTAATATGTGATTTAAATTTTTATAAGTGATCTGACTTTTTTCATATGTTTACTTTTGATTTTACAGATGGCATTTGACCAGGAGCATAGTGATCCCAAATATTAGGCTCCTGTGCGTGACGATCATGATCATCCTAACTAGGGTGCTGATGGTGCTGATAAATCAAAATGTATGAGAGGAATAATTATGATGAAAATTGTCACAAATAGGGAAGGGAGTAAGGACATCATTTAATTTAGTGAAGTAGGCACATCGATTACTAAAGAGTTTTTTAGCTACTGTGGGGTCCTTGCTCGAAGCAAAGTGCATCTCCAAGTTCAAGATTGAAGACAAGTGAGTACGGACAATAAAGACCTCATCTGTAGGTAGTTAGATGTAAGATAAATGTATTTATGTTTTTATAGTCTTTTCTAATTCTTTCTTCTAACATTTCTAAATAGTAGTGAATGGTGAACCTTTTTAGGGTCAATATGAGCTTGATGAAATGCTGCATTGAAAGTATGTTATGTAACTCATTGGGAGAAGACATAGAGATTGGCAGACAATCCTTACAAGAATCTACATCTTTGGAGATAAGAAGGAGCAGGACCTCACTCTAAAATGGAAGGAGTTTGTTGAGAAGAGAAAAATAGTTGCATTCAAGGTATTGAATTTAGTACATTTTTATGATTTCTTATGGTTACTTAACAATATTTCTTATTGAATTAGTAACATTTTTATGATTTTTTTTGTGATTAATTAACAATATTTCTTATCGAATTAATCAGGACTTCATGATGCTCAAAAAGATAGGTGTGACGAGAATGTGCACAACCACCGGTTGGGTTCAGATGTTTATATTAAATGCCACCAGGTGAGATAGAAAGATCAAGGGCCTTCTACTTCTACTCTTTCCACTATTGACTCTTCTAGTACTTCTAGATGGTTGTCTCTCTATATTGAGTGGGTATATGCAAGGAAAGACAAAGTCAGAGAAGTTTCAATCCAAGCAACCCAGGAGGTGGCTTCAAAAATGGTTAATTTCTAGGTCTCACAATATTTCCATGTTCTTTTTTAACTAGATTGTTAAGTTTTACTGATTAGCTTATTTTGATGATGAATAGTTGGAATTGTGTGAACAAACGAAGGAGGGAAAGTTCACCCCTCAGGACACACATGATGAATTGATGGTCGCTCTAGGGATAGAAGAGCATCTTGGACATGTTACATCCGCTGGAGCTGGGTATGGGATAAAATATTTTTTTTGGGCGCATTCCAGCAAAAGCACAAATCTTATAATAAAGGGGAAATTGACACGGAGGAGGTGCAAAGATTGATAGATGCAACCTTGGATGAGTTTAAGGCTTCTCAGGTGATGTAAACTCCTTCTATAGTCATCAAACATGTACATCATCACATGCCGACAGAGTGTATTGGGAGTAGTCCTTTGAAACCGCATGGCATGGCCAGGGTAAGATTCAACTTAAGTCGATTTATATATAAATTGTGATAAAATAATCCCTCAAGTCAATGTTTATGTGTGTTAATTTAAATTTTGTCTTTCATAAAAGTGTAGGTTCTAGAAAGTGTCATCTTGCCATCGATGTTCCATAATACAACTAATGGGGGTCTGAATGTCACACCAATTAAAACCCTAAGGGAATAACCCTTAGTTTTATCCGAAATTCATGCACTAATTCCCTACTACACATGAATGTTCTTATTGCAGTATATTGAAGGATCAAATCTAAAGGACAACCTTTTCAAGCAGTTATATATACACAGAAGTATTAAGGATAATATTTATCACCAAGAAAATTGATTAATTGATTAAAATAAATTGACTCCATTAGCAACGAGGATTAGAAAAGTAAATAAATGATAATAAAAAGGACTAGGGCATGGGGTTTTTCTTGCCAAAGCCTGTTAATGGTGTTACACATTGGTTAATTACAATTTAAATAGATGCAACTCCGTGAGAAAACAACACACAGGTGGATTAACTTTCAAAATTTATAAGGACACACATACACACCAACCTTTACTATAACACTACACCTACAAGCGGACAGGGTCGTTTTGTAGTATTGTAGGGTGGAAAGTATAGTGTCGATCCACAACGAGAAAGGGGGAATTACATCTAGATTAGTTTTTGGGCTAGGTTCCTACTATTGAGTCTAGGGTTGAAGGGATTGAATTTTATTTGATTATTAAACTAAGGTTGAGAGAAAGAAATCAAAGGAAAGGAAACAAGATCAAAACCTAAGTTAACCCTAGATAGTTAACTCTATTGAGAAAGAAAAGAAAAGGAAAGTAGGAAAGGCAAGAAAAGATCAATCTACACTAAGGCAAGCAAGAAAAGTTTTGCACTACACTAAGTTAGCATATAGGGGAAAAGAGCAATTAAAGACCTAAACTAGCAAGAGTAAAGCAAGAACAAGGTAAGAAGCTAACTAATCAAGTAAATATCTAACTAATCTAACCCTAGCTCAGTAAGAATCCAATTAAAGTTTTAAAGCAACAAAGGGGTGTGTGTGATGTTTGTGGGATGCACTTATCAATTAGGTTAGGGGTGAAATGTGGACATTATTATTTCATTTAGATTACCAAGCCAAACAACAAGATAGAGTCTAATGGATTGCCCTAGACTACAAACTGGCCATGGATAGGATAGGTTGTGTATAGGGGAACAAGTCCCTAACACCTCCTACCACCCTTACGCGGCTCGATTGGGTTAGGGTCTAGGTGCAATTCAATTAGAGTCCAAACAAGCCTAGGTTTTTAGGTTAGATGGTCTTAGTGTGATTAGGGGTTGAGGGTAGTAAAGGGAGTGGAAGTGAGGTAGAAATTGATTAGCATGTATGAGGATGGGTAGCTAGCTAGCGATCCATGAATTGGACCTAGGAGCAAATTCTAAAATTCACACATATAAGCAATTTCCCTAAATTCCAAGGTGATTTCAAGCACAAACCAACAAGCAATTCATAAAGAGTGAGATAGAAATAGAACATAATCATTAGAAAACGAAATTGCAATGTTTACATATTATTGTCCCCCAACATGGTATCAAATTAACATTTTTAGTCCCAAACAGCCCACCCAAGGGGCCTAGCTACTCATGGAAATGGAAAATATAAAACGAAAGGAGAAAGATGTAGAAGAATCCAATGGAGCTCAGTGTAGGTGGAGTATTTCAAGGTGAAATAGCATGGAATGATGGCGTAATAGGGTCAAAACACTAGGAAACTAGGATTTTGGTGGTGGAAATAGTGAAATGGAGTGGAATGGAGGTGGAAATGGAGTAGAATGGGTGGAATGAGAAAATGGAGTGGTAGAATGTAGTTGGTAGTGGCCAAGTGTCAACAACCTTGAGCTCCAGCTACCCCGAAGGTTTATATAGGGTCTAGGGTTAAGTGGGGACAATATGGTTAAAGCAGTGCAAAAATACGCTAGGCTTGTGAGTAGCACGACCGTGGTGGGTACCATGACCATGGTAGAGTGGGAAATAATGGTCATGCTGCAGTGGAACGACCCTGTTGAGAAATGGGGAAGAATCACAATAACTTGGTCAATTTTGTACACAAAGTAGCACGATCGTGGTGGTCACCACGGCCATAGCGGGGAAAGGGTAGCACGATCGTGGTGGCTTGGAATGCTCTATCCGTTCTTAGCTCCACAGCCATTCTGCATCAGCTGCCACATTACCATACAAGGTGGAATGACCATTCTGGGTCCATCTACCATGACCATTAGTGGTGATTCTTGCATTGCTTGAAGTTGACTCTATTGATTCTGGATGAACCAACACAACCGTTCTGATGTACCACAGTCGTCATGGTCTCTGTTACAACACTTTGACTTGATTCCTTGGATTTTATTGGACATCTTTGATTCAATGGAAATTTATCTACTAGGGGTAGGCTGAGGGAGCCTCATACTTCACTTTAGGCCTCTCCAAAGGTATAGAAACTCTAGGATACTCCTTCTCTCTCTCTTCCATCCAAGCATGATCCAAATTCCTGAAAAACATGCAAATAATGTCCATAAGTGCATTTTACACAAATATGCATATTTAGGGAAATAACATGTAATCAAACATGTATAGATGTGATTGAAATGCTATATAACACAACATGAAGCTCTAAAATAGGGTTGCATCAGTAGTTACATTGATGACATGTTTTCTTTGGGCTCATTGGCATCTTTTGTTTATGTCATGTCTATAGAGGAAAAATGAAGATGAATGTTTTTTTTTAGGAGATTCACCCCGAACATAGAGTTTGGCATATAATGGATATTTTTTTCAGATCGTGAGGAGACAGGAAATGTTGGAAGAAAGGTGGAAATAAAAGTCTGACCCAGTGCTTTTTTGTTTTATTTCTACATTGGAATCAGATCATCATACTATATCATTTAACTCGGTTAATGCAAGGTAGAGAATCATTTACAAATTATGTTGCAACTCATATCAGGGGCACACGTTGCTTGACCTTTCTGACTCTTTTTTCTTATCATCATTTCCTAGGGGAAAGGATGCTCAATTGTTGTCCTTGGGGCTCAGAACCCCTCAAGACATGTTTGTTCCTTCAAAATTTTCTTTTTCAATGGGTTAGCTCAAGAAAAAGGGAGTATTTTTACTTATGCATTTCAAATTTTCATACATGTAAGTGGTCGGATAGGTAAAGTTCATAACTCACACAAAATAGAACAATTTTAAAAATAGAAAATAAGAAAGATGAAAATAAAAGATAGTTTGAGTATGAGAAAGGAAAAGGTTAGAGTTGAAGTGGTGGAGACATACCACCAACCCTCAACCCCCAACATAAAAATTATGTCTGTCCCCAAATAGAAAGAAGTCAGAGATGGAGAGGATTTTTCATGAAGGGTGGTGGGGATGGAGGAAATGGAGGGTGCTCTTTGTCCAAGAGCCTATGATAGAAACCCTAAGAATGGTTCCCTCTCATGTTGGTGAGGTTCTCCTCTGATCGTCGTCGTCACCACCAGTTGCCATGTTCCTCATTTGATGGTGGTGATGGTGCTTGCTGTCGTACACCCCATTCTCCGCAGCCTGTGTCCAGTCAACGCCTTATATCTAGGGTGATAGCCCACTCGTCAAACAACTAGTGATGAATTGATCTAGGTTAGGTGGAGGTAGGCTAGGCTGGTATTTTGGGTGAGTGAAGAAGGATTCACAGGGGACATATGTGTCCTGGGAGTAGTATAGTTGTAGTTTCCAGTAGGATGTTCCCAGTCGTTGAATTCGTCAGTATTTTCACAATGGAGTGGACATGAATTCTCGGCATTAGGATCATTGTGGGGAAGATGATTGTTCTTTCTAGTCCTCGTGCATCATTTCTTTTATAGCTGCAAAATAGAGGCTTTGGGGCTATCCAAATAGTTGGCAGTTATGATCCATGTAGGTGTTAGATATGCTACCTAATGCATAAAGATCGCACGTCACATCCTAGAAAGTCTCAATCACATCAAGAAATTGTGGAACCAAATATTAATGATAAGATTTGGGAAAGAAATTTTTCTATTCCTGAGTAACAATTCTTCTCATGAAAGATAAATATGGATATATTAGAAAGCAATTGTTATAAAAAATAAAAAGGAACTCATTCGGTTAGGATAACATATCTTAATTGGCCCACATATCCCACTCCTTGTATGCTTATCAATCCTCAAGATTGTGAGATCCTTACACCATAAATCATGAACTTGTTGCACCGCACCAGGTATCAATCAATTGAATTGTGATGTCAAGAACATTGTGTTTATCTAAAATATTTTTATGAAAAGAAAAGTAATAAAGATTAAATGAAAATTGTAGAAGTTAAAAGAAAAGAAATTAAAGAGTTGGGTTACCTCCCAACAAGCATCTCGATTTAACCTTGTGGACCCGACTGATGATTTTGCAGTACTCACATAGAGTACGCGAGAAGAGTTTCCAAACCCTTGACTTTTGGATAGGGGTGTAAATGGTACAGGTACAGTGCGGGTCTGGTCAAACCCATACACATACCCATCTAATTTAGTGGGTCCGGTTCTGGTTCTAGACCCGCATAATACAAAACCCAGATCTGCACCATACCCGTACCCGCAATAATAGTGGGTATGCAGGTAAACGATACTATAAAACATCATATTGTTTATGTAAGAGAAATGACTATGTTATGTACATTTAACACAACAAAATATTGTTATCATATAGTATATTAACATGTAATAGTTATACTAGACAATGCTATATTCTATTCAATAAAATTAATTGAGTAATTGTTTACATATTTGTAGTCATGATCATAGCATTTAATTTATGTAGAAAGTAATGTAAATCAGTAGACATTTTGATTTTAAGTTTACATATGATGTTCATTATTGTAACTAGAATAGTTAATTCTCAATTATATGACTAGTCTCAACCTTACTGTGGTTAGAGTAGGATATAATCTCAATAATTATATTAGTTAGACCAGTAAAATATGATATATATATAACGTATTATTTTAGTTAGTTACTTATGTATAGAGGGTACACAGGTCTGGGTCCAAGCATACCCATTATTGGACCCTCCTATATGTGGGTACAAGGGTATATTGTTCCAAGAGTATACATGTATAAAACATTAGACCCGTGATGGGTTTTTTAAGGGTCTGGATTTGCAGGTCCGCGGGTCTACCTGTACTCATTTACAGCCCTACTTTTGGATCCATAGGAACTAGATCGTGATCAGATGATGTACATACCTTGCTCAAGGGCTGGTCCTTATTACCTTTGGGAGAGTTTAAGAGATCTGATTGTTTTGATTTAAACTTACCTTCTGCTTTGAAGACTTCCATTACGCTATGCAACTTCATTAAATCTTCTAGAACCTGATACTTGATAGTCTTCCTTCATGGTCAATGGACGAATTTTCTGACTTCAACATCTACTAAAGCCCTCGCGGTAGCTAAGAGTAGTCTCCCTAAAATTAGCAGAACCAGTTATCCTCTTTGATCTGAATTACCACAAAATCACATGAAACATAGGTGTCATGTCTGAGCTTAACTGTGACATCTTTAATGATTACTTGGGGCTTCATTATAGATGCATTGGCAAATTGAATGGTCATAGTTGAGGGTAGGATATCGGAAAAACCAAGAGGCTGGCATAGAGTGTATGGCATAATTAATGTACTTCTGCCAAGGTCATCAAGTCCTTTTTGGCATGTGTCATCTCCTTAGAAAAAATCTATCCCAAATGAGTCGGGATCTTTTTGCTTTTGATTCATCTGGTTCTAAACTATATCGGAGGACATTTGTGCTAACTTCATAGTTTTGCACTCCTTAGTCAAATAATTTCTAGATAGAAGGTTCTGGAGATATTTACACCAGGTTGACATTTTAGCTAGTGCATCGAGGAATGGGATATCGACATGGATTTTCTCCATGATACAACAGTTCAGTTCTAATGCATGTTTACTACACATAATTAAAACAACTACACGTAATGAAGTAATATAGGCCAAAATAGTCCCGACTATAAAACATGAGAAAACATGAATCCATAGACTACTACTAACTATGACTTGATCATCTAGACCTAATGAAAAGGTGATTAATGGATTAACTGACTAACTGCAAGAATTAAAAGTAAGTTACTGAGGTTGTTATCACAATTGAAATAGGTTGCTTAGGAATACAGTTTCACCATAGTTTATACTGTAATTAATGTTATTTACCAATATTCAGTTCTCCTAACCCTGGACCAAGGGACATGTAGCAAGGATTATATGCTCTCACAGCGTAATTCACTACTCAATCTAATACAAATCCCACTCTTGTAGAGATTTATTATTAGTTAGGTTCTCTAACGATACCTTTGGGATATACCCTTCACAACTATAAGCCTTCTCTAGGAGCATTATCTAGGCTATGTAACTCTACAACCAGTCCAACCCTTAATCCCTCTCTCAAAGAAATTAACAGTCTAAGAAATCAACTATAGTGATCAAGCTTAGCTAATTCAAGAATTAATTGTAGAATTATATCCAAAAACTAGGGAAACATAAATACTAACTAAAAATTGTCAATTAAAGTATATAACTGGGATACTCCCAGTTCCTAAGAAATTAGAGGATAAACCTCGCATGATTTTAGTTGCCATATAATAGACAAAGAAGGGAAAGATGAGTAAAACATTAAAGAATCAATGAAAACCCCTAGAGAAGACGATCTGGTTGACTCCTTCTCACGAACTGGGTGATTTACTGTCTTTTGGCTACAAATCTATCCATGGAGGTGCTTGGATCATCTGAAATGTAGCTTTCTCCTCTCCTTTTTCTTCTCATGGCTTTCCTTTATTGTGATATGAACAACAATGTGATTCTTAGGTCTGGTCCTAACCTTCCCTTGTCATAAGATTGACTTGGGGCATCACTAAGTCATGGCTATTAGATTAATCGACATCTTTAATCTCGTCTGATCGTGACAAGTTGATACCACCGACAAGATGTCAGTGGCACTGAGACCTTTTCTGGACTGTGAATCTATGTGAAGTGTTAGTACTACCCACTGAAGCATCGATAGTACTAAGTTTCTCTCTGACATCTTCTAACAATTTTCCAGGTACAAGTAGTACCACTGATAGGAGGTCGATGGCACTGAGCCACTTCGGATGAGTTATTGTTGACTCCATCAGTGGAACCAATTTTTCTATCAGTACCATTGAGTTTCACAACTCATCTCTATTCATTCCTTCAATTGTTGGTACCACTGACAAAGCTATCAGTAGCACTGATCTAATCCAGGACCTGTGAAGTTGCTTGAAATTTAACAAAGAAGAACATAAGTCCCTTAAATAATGATAAATCAAGAATATGAATTCGTAAAACAAAGAAATACTTGATGCAAATGTATGTCCATAGGATCTTATTGATAAACCATGCACAAATAATATGAAAATGAACAAATGTGAACAAAATAAATGATAAAATAGCATGTAAAAAGTGAATAATATTCAGTGTATTAGATCCTCGTTGGTCCCTGGCTGAGTTGAGGTAGCTGGAGGGTTTGGTGTTTGGACTTCTAATGAACTGACTATTGGCTGCTCATTCAAGTGACTTGGGATCCCGGCAGGGATGCCTTCATCTCCACTAGGAGGAATTGATGCATGAGTAGGGGTAGGGGATGTGGAGTACATATTCCCTGACCTTGTCATCATGGTGTTTAACTACTCTGGATGCTTGGGGTTGTTTTATGGTTGACTTGCGACCATTCCTACTAGGGACTACGGACTAGATGATAGGTGAGTGATTTTTTATTTGAATGACTTTTGATTGGTCGTGGCATTGGACAATTGAGTTTGGTATGTCACCATCATTTGTTGGAGTGTCTTTACGAGATCTTGTGTCGGTGCTGGCTCTATCTACAATGGTAGGTCTTGGTTCCAATTCTAATACTTTTGTCATTGTTGGTAATTCCTTCTTGGAAAATTAAATATGTAGTTTCCCTGATTGTGCCAGGACAGTGTAGTTTGATGGTGCTCTTATATGAGTAGCCTACAACGGGGTCTGTTGAGTGGGGCTCTCGACTCCATCTGGGTTCCTGTATTGGAAACATGGGTGGTTGTGGGCTTGATTCGGGTTATAGTATTACTGTCATGTGATACTGTGAATCAAATTCACATCTTTAGTTTGGGTGACTATATACTATTGCTCAACTTCATGCTCATGGAATGCAACATACAATTGTTGCCAATGAGTCATGTTGTGATCTATTGCATGGAGGAACTCATAGGAAGGTGCAACAATTTTCATTTGGGGCATCTGGTTGTTCCTCTCATATGTGTTGAAAGATTTTTAAAGAATATCCTACTCGAGAGAGAGAGAGACTTTAGTGATTCGGATATGGAATTCAATTCTAAATAAAATTCCACCATAGATACTTTTATAATGCCTTTTCCCGAGGGTCTGGCCTATTGAGTTTGATTCTCGGTAGCAAGGTTGATGATTTTTAATATGATGTCAAAATCTACCGCATAAAGTTTCCATTAGAGTAGGAGTCAAGGAACTTCTTAGTCCCGTCATCGACACCCTAATAGAAAGATTTGATCATTTGGTTTTCAGAATTCCATGATGTGGGCACTTGCCCAGGAGTCCATTGAATCGTTTCAATGCTTCATATAGAGATTCTCCTGCCACTTAGTTGAATCTCATTATTTGTCCTCTAATCGAGTACGTCATTGAGGGAGGGTAGAATTTCTATAGGAACATATTTTCTAGATATTCCCATGTTGTGATTGGGTCCCCTCAAAGGGCATTGTACCACACTATGGCTTTATTGGTCAAAGAGTATTTGAAGAGTTGCAATTACATGGCATCAGCAGTGGCGCCTGACGGATTCATCATCGAGAAACAATCGATGAATTTAAGGAGATGTTCCCTACAATCTTCTCCAATCCTTCATGTGAAGGTGGACTTCTGCAAAAGACTGGCCCATCAAGCCCTAATTTTGACTGGATAGCGTAGAGGTTGGACTGGATGAATCAAGTCAATGCTTTTGGGGATAGAAAAATCCCTTAATTCTTTGGCACATTCGGTGGCTTCTAGGCATGTATTTAGTTAAGATTCTTCATCTGTCCTTGTTTCTATGGTGAGTAATTTTCATTGGGATGCATAGCCACTTCAATTTTCTCTTGAATAGCTGCTTCCACAACTGTTGCATCTATCATGGTTTTCTCCTTGCAAAGTCATTTGAGAGTTCTATGAATTTTAGGATCGAATAACAATCCAGATTCAAGACTTTTAGATCTTTGATGTGCTAAGATTACATGAAAAGAGAAGAATGATCGTAAGTAGACGAGTACAATTCTAGAGGATTTTTAATAATATTAAGCATAAAAAGAAAAACACTAATTACACTTATATTTCTAATAATATATAACAACCATTATCCCCGACAATGGTGCCAATTTTTAATGGGGCTTCAAGTTTCGCACCAATAAAAACCCTAAGGGAATAACCCTTAGGTTTAATCAAAAATTGTCCACTAATTCCCCACTCCACACGAATGAAGGCCTTATTGTAGTATACTTAAGGATCGAACACAAAGGACAAACTTTCTAAGCTGTTATATTACTCAAAAGTGTTAAGGGTGATATTTATCACTGAGAGAGTTGATTGATTGATTAAACTAAATTGTTTCTAGTTAAAACAAGGATTAAATAAGTAAACAAATGATAATAAAAGGAATAGGGAATGAATTTTCACTAGCCAATGCTTGTGTAATTATTCAAGCAAGATTTCCACTCCTGAGTAATAGTTTACTAGATAGAAATTTAGCTACTGGACCCTCACGGGAACACATCATTGCATGGATTAAGCTCCCTTGGAACTAACCTGTATCGGTACCAAGTTCCTAGCTCATCTGACTGGACTCCCTAACTATGAACGAACATTCTTGGCATGTTCGCCTATTGTAACCCAATCACCTCATTATCCCTTGCTGACACTTCAAGGGGATAACAAGATCATTCAAAAGTTCTAATCATGATTACAACATCTAACACATCCACGATTATAACATATATGTGAATCAAAATGTTAATTTGCAAGGCAAGGAAATAAGTAGAATGATACTTTATTAAGCAACAGTATTATTGAGTTTAGATACAAGATAGAATAAAAAATGAGTTGTTGGGGATATTACCCAAGCCCCAACACAAACATCTACTTGATCATGGAAAAATACAACAAAAGAAAGATAGGTAGAATAATGGAAGGGGCCACGCACCCGGTGTAGGAAGAAGAGGCTCACCACTGCTCCTTTTTCCTACTTGCTCCTCGCTAGGGTTTGCGTTGCACAGATGTGGCTTCTAAAAATGATTATATACCCTTAAAATAGATGATAAGGGTTCCCTTCTATATATGCATTCCTCGTTGCCGAAACCCTAATGTTGAATACTTAGGGTCGAAGGAAACTAATTGCATGGCCCGTACAAGGTGCACCAGGAGACTCGTATGGGTTACTCAATCTAGACCTCGTATTTGGTTCTCTAGCGAACCAACTTGGGTTGAACCGGGGTAGGCTATATGTGGAAAGTGAGCATCAAAAGTGCAGAATCTTGGAGACTCCAAGTAGAGAGTGGCTTGAATTGGGCAACTGGCTAAGCCAATAGCTTCACTGGGTGATTGGAAGGTGGACACTAGATAAATTTTGGGGCCTTCCTTCCCTTAAGATATGGCATCGTGAGGGTTTGTGTAAGGAGTGGGATCCTAGAGGGGATCCACGAGCTACTAGAAATAAAAAGGAAATATCCCAAACCGAATACCAACATAATTGTTTTGCAAAAGTTAAGATAACCAATTCATTGTACATGTAAGTATCACAACACCAAAAGTAGAAATGGAATTTAAAGATGTATCTAACCATTACAAACTTGTTACTATCACTATCCTTCACCACATAGGGTGAGATAAAAGGAAAAAACTACTAAACATAGGGCTAGATGAGGATCACCTAATAACTTCAATAAAGTATCCTACAAAGATCCAATTAAACTTGTTGAGGTCCTGGTCCAACCTAGTTTTCTCCTCCTTGACCTATATCTGGGGTCGGAAGCGTACCCCACAAAAGGAAAAGAGAAGATGACATCAGCAAAAGCTGGTATATGCATGCTAAAATATGAACTTGAGCAATATATGGAATAAAGGATGTCAAAATAAAAGGCTTCCCATAGAAAAGTAAAGGAATATCCAATTAGGCATAAAAGCAATGAATCACAATAAAAGAGATAAATAAGAGCAAAGTATAAGAACAAGGCATCCATGTGTTTCACATGTGACAATACTAGACAATATAAACATGTAGGTAGGAAATAACACAACTACCAAAAATGTGGGGTGAGTAGGGTCTTGTATACATCTTCTCTAAAATATGCAGTGGCAGGGTCTGTCAACATCTGTCTGGGTAGGTAAACACATCTGCCCTAAATATTTTCATATGTAGGAATTTTCACATCTACATTCTTATGTGGGGTTTTTCACATCCACATAAAAAGAACATGTACATTATATTAGTAGTAACCAGATGATGCATATTAAAAGAATAATCAATAATGAAACAAATAAGATAGATGAGAAAATCCAAAACATACATAAAGTGGAATCACATGATCCTGGTCAACATTCACCTTAAATGTGGAAAAAAGAGAATAAATCACCAAAGAATGTTCCACCATGATCAATGTATAAGGAAGAGTCCAAAACAATGTCCAAAGTATATGATCAAAATATCAATAACAAATAAAGTAGTTCACATGAACCATTATTTTTTAAAAAAAAGAGATGATGTGTAGGCTAGTGTCCATAGGACTAAGAAAAAGAAGAAAATAGGTAATTTCTCAATGTAGAAGAATAGGAGATGCAAACATACCTTAAACCTGAGTCCTAGAAACATGCTTCACTAATCTAGTAGTTTCTAAGATCAACTTTACCTAATTACAAATTATTCACATGTATTAGGGTTTGAGATTCATATAAATGTAATGAAATCCTAATTCTAGACATTTTTTTAGCAAAGCTCAAATTTTGGGCTAAAAACTTAGACCAAGTAATTAATTATGTTTTTCAAATTAAGAAAACATATTTATTTGTTATATTTGGAGTTAAGATGAATTAGTTACCACTTTCAGGTCTTTTTATACTAATTGATTAGATCCTCAAAAACCAATTATTGAAAACATGGAAATCAGGCTTTGAAACTATTTTTATTAGAAATAAAACATTTTTCCAATTCCAAAGCATATTTTAGTTTTATTTTTGGATAAGCGAATTAAAAGATACAATTTATAGAAAATCAACCAATCAAAAATCACCAAATATCCACATCAGTGTATAATTTGCGACAGAGGAAAAGAGAGAGGGAGAGAGTGCATGTCCAGGTGACTTGGCCCATTAGGATGCAACCAAGTCACCCGGTCAAGGGTCCACTTGACCTCGCCCAAAGCAAAGAATAGAAGGCACGAAATGACTCAAATACCCTTACCCGTGAAAATAAGAAAAGAAGAAGGAAAGAGGGGTAAAACTGAGAAATCCCAGGGGATCATCCCCTTCCCAAACACCCATGCCATGTATAGAACTAGCAAGCTACTTATTCAAGGTGGGATTTGGGTGAATCCACTTTCGCTGATGCTTTGAAAAACTAGAAATGTACAAAGGAGGAAGGTGCTTTCTCAAACTCACCTCCCTGGTCAATTTGGCTCTAGGCACCGCCGAGATCTCCTGTGACCTACCACGAGAGAGGAGAGGAGAAGGCTTATGTGGTAGTGCAAAATGCTATGAACTGAGAACTTGACTTGGGGGATCGGTTGCTTGTGGTGAGGCGAAACCATAGATGGGTATTTATATTGGTGGGGATGGGTGTATGTCAATAGGGTGATAGGAGCTTTGAGAACCATGGCGGCCAGATTGGAAAAATCCCATATACACCATGAGAGACCATAAGTAATGGATCAAGTTGTGTGGAATCAAACTTAGAAACTAAAGGCGAAAGAATCTCACAAAATGATGAAGTGTGGAGAGAGATATCCATGAATTACCAATTACCAAAACAAATGGCATGTTTCCTTTTCTAGCGTGAGGTAGAAGACGACTGTGGGTTGTTCTATCACAGATCTAATGGTTCAGGATCATGCATGCTAGCTGACTAAAGGAAATGATGTGCATGACACATTTAAATCAAATCCAAATATGATTTCAACCAAAGTGACATAAATTATCATTTAACTTTTCTCTCTCCTCAATTGAGGGTGCAAACGAATCCCAAAATTTATGAAATTTTGGACCAGGCCTATTTTGTACTTGAGAAATCTGAATGTAGCATTAGTTTTCACTTTTGAAGACTTTAGGTATTTCATTGAATTCTTTTAAAGTAATCCTTATTTTTTCTTTCTTAATGCATTCGAGACTTCTAGAATTTCCAATTTTTGTGAAACTTCAGCCACAAGAAAACAAAAACTTAAGGAACACGAATTGATATTAATTTTATCCTTTGAAGTTATTTTTTACATAATTTAATATTATGGACGTTCTCTCTCCTAATCATATTAGATCATTAAAGATTATCCAAATTAGTTGAAAATTCAAACCTAAGATTATTTTAACATGTACATTTCGAATCTAAAGTTATTTTCCTCTTTTGGAGTCATTTATTTTTTTATTTGATACTTTGGGGAAAAATATCTTCTTTTCCAAATTGAATTAAATTTATTATTATTATTATGTAAATAGTGTGAAACTTGACTCCCAAGGCAATTAGGACCCAAGGAATCCAAATCTCACATTAGATTTCATTTTTTGATATCTCTTTCTATATTTTAACATATTTGGCTTGACATCATTGTGTTTATTTCATCATCCTTATGACTTATTTAATTTTGTCACCTTAGCTTCACTCTTATTACCAAAAAAGTTGTATTTCAATATTGTGAATGAGACTTTATATCTTTTATCTCATTAGGTTATGAATCCCATATTTATTTGAACATTGTAACATTATTCTCTATTATGGACATTTTAGTTCTTATATGTGTATTATTTTTAACATCATATTTGATCAACATTATCACACGTGACACATTTTATTGGTCAAAAGATCAATTATGAGAGCATTAGGTCATATTTTTTATATGTCTACATGTTAAGGTTTCAATCAAACTACTATTGTGTATATCTTTATCCTTGTTAACCTCTCATACTTGGAATACAATTAGGTTCTAGGATTTTGTATGTTACAACATACCACCCCTTAAACGGATGTCCTCAAAATCTAAACATAAACTATTTACCACCCCTTAAAAGGATTCATCTTATTGAGTCAAACTACTTCTTAGATATAAAGGGTTCCACTATACTTCCTTACATCCTATACATAAGCATCATGAAAATAGAAAACATAACTTGTAAAGCCTAACAATAGAACTATGGATCACCTTGTTCATGTTCCTCCTCATGAACTTCTTCACCATCTAAAGCATAACTCTTAGAACTCTTATTTCCATAGGTATTCTACCATTATCATTGCCATTTTTGATGAGGTGCTTGTTGTTGAGTTGGTGCTTGTCCATTATAAAGCTTGGGGAAGTTGGTTTTGACGTGTCCAGGTTCTTTGTCGTATTGACATATCGGTAGTCTATCCTTTCCTCGAGCAACAGGGTCCTCTGATCGACAATCACATTCAAGGTGCTTCCTTTTATGATTTTTCTCCTTGTGTGACTAGAAATTACATATGATTCCATAGCTAAGGACTTACCCACCATCTGTTGAAAGGCCAGAGGAAGTTGTGGAATAAGAGCATGACCTACATTGTAGTTGAGTCCTTGTAGAAATAGGTCAGCTCTACATTCCTCACATAGTCCTTCAGCATATCCTTCAAGCAATAGGAATTTTTGCCCAAAAGTAGAATCGGTCATGGAACCTTCCTTAAAACTATAGAACTCAGCTTTCTTCTTCTTTACATCAGCAATGCATATGTACTTTCCACAAAAAATCACCAAAAACAACTCCCACATCATGGTAGATACATTAGAGTCCTTTCTATCCCATTCCACCAAACTCGAGCTGGTCCATCCAGAACATATGAAGAAAACCTAACCTTTTGGTGGGGAGGAGATGACATACCATCAAAAGTCCGCTCTATGGCTAGCACACAATCATCAGATTTATTAACCATCTCTATTTCATCTTCACCCTTGAAGGAGGGTGCTTGCATCTTCATGAATTCATGATTGAGTACTCCTTTGGTTTGTCGAGCACAAGTGGGTTGTTTAGCTTCCTTGTCATGGCTGTGGAGAGACGTTGTCTTAGTATGGTAAACTCTTGTTCAAGAGTGATGACTATACCCACATTAGTAGTAGATGAGGATAGGATTTCCTAGCCTAGTGATGGTCCACTTTCGGTTGGAGGAGTACCTTGAGTCTGGGGTGTCTTGTAACCAAATTGGTAGTCAACAAACAAGTTATCTCCTACCATGAATGTTTTTCCTGCATAAGGCAAGGGTACTACATATAAGCATCCTATGAACAAGATAAACATCCTAAAAGAGACAAGATTGAAATATTTAGATAACTTACAACCACTAACTCTGATACCATGTTGTAAGGAGTGGGACCCTAGAGGGGATCCATTCCCTACAAGAAATATAAAGTTAACATCCCAAACCAAATACCAACATAAAGTTTTCAAAAAAAGGGATGATAACCAATTAATTCAACATGTAAGTATCATAACACCAAAAGTAGCAGTAGAATTTAAAGATGTATCTAACCATTACAAACTTGTTATCATCACTAGCCTTCACCATGTAGGGTGAGATAAAAGGAAAAACTAACTAAACATAGGGCTAGCTGAGGATAACCTAACAACTTCAATAAAGTCTCCCACAAAGATCCAATTAAACTTGTTGAGGTCCTGGTCCAACCTGGTAGTCTCCTCCTTGACATATATCTAGGATTGGAAGCGTACCCCACAAAAGGAAAAGAGAAGATGACATCAGCAAAAAGCTCATATATGCATGCTAAAATAGTAGCTTGAGAAATATATGGAATAAAGTACATCAAAATAAAAGTCCTCCCATATAAAAGTAAAGGACTACCCAATCAGGCATAAAAGAAATGAATCATAATAAAAGAGATAAATAAGAGCAAAGTATAAGAACAAGGCATCCATGTGTTTTATCTGTGATAATACTAGACAATATAAACATGTTGATAGAAAATAATACATCTACCAAAAATGTGGTGTGAGCAGGGTTTTGTGTACATCTGCACTAAAACATGGAGTGGCAAGGTTTGTCAACATCTGCCTGGGCAGGAAAACACATCTGCCCTAAATATTTTCATATGTAAGAATTTTCTCATCTACATTCATATGTGGGAATTTTCACATCCACATAAAAAGCACATGTACATCATACTAGTAGTCACCACATGATGCATATCAAAATAATGATAAAGTATAAATCAAATAAGAGAGATGAGAACATCCAACAAATACATAAAATGGGATCACATGATCCTAGTCAACATCCACCTTAAAAGTGGGAAAAAAAGAATATATCACCAAAGAATGTTCCACCATGAACAATGTATAAGGAAGAGTCTAAAAGAATGTTCAAATGGGAAAATATGATCACAAGATCAATAACAAAGAAAGTAGTTCACATGAACCATAATTTTCAAAGCAAAAGAGATAATTTGTAAGATAATTTGTAGGCGGTGTCCATAGGACTAAGAGAAAGAAGAAAATAGGTTATCAGTCAATGTAGAAGAATTGGATACGCAAACATACCTTAAACCAGAGTCCTAGAAACACTCTTCACCAATATAGTTATTTTCAAGATCAATTTTTCCTAATTAGAAACTATTCACATGTATTAGGGTTTGAGATTCATATACATGTAGTGAAACCCTAGACAACTATTCACATGTATTAGGGTTTGAGATCCATATACATGTAGTGAAACCCTAATTCTAGACCTTTTTTAAAAAAACTCAGATTATGGACTCAAAACCTTAACCAAGCAATCATATATGTCTTTCTGATCAAGAAACATATTTATTTGTTATATTTGGTGTTAAGATTAATTAGTTACCAGTTTTAGGGCTTTTATATTAATTAATTATATCCTCAAAAACCCATCATTGAAAACTCAAAAATCATGATTTGAAATTATTTTTATTAGAAATAACATGTTTTTCTAATCCTAAAACATATTTTACTTTCATTTTTTGATAAGCGAAATAAAACATACGATTTTTAGAAAATCAGCCAATCAGAAATTACCAAATATCCACATCAACATATAATTTGCAAGAAGGCTTTGGTGGTAGTGCAAAATGATATGAACTGAGAAATTAACTTGGGGAATCAGGCTCTTGTTGTGAGGTGAAACCATAGATGGGTATTCATATAGGTGGGGATGGGTGTATGTTCATAGGGTGACAGGAGCTTCGAGAACCATGGTGACCAGATTGGGAAAATCTCATATACACCATGAGAGACCATATGTAATGGCTCTGGTTGTGGTTAATTCAATTTAGAAACTATAGGTGAAAGAATCTCGCAAAATGATTAGTTGTGGAGAGAGATATCCACAAATTACCAACTACCGAAACAAATGACGTGTTTCCTTTTCTTGTGTGAGGTAGAAAATGACTGTGGGTCATCCAATCACGATTCTAATGGTCCAAGATCGCATGTGTTGGCTGACTAAAGGAAATGATGTGCATGACACATTCAAATCAAATCCGACTACGATTTCAACCAAGGTGACATATATTATCATTTAACTTTTCTCTCTCCTCAATTGAGGGTGCAAACAAATCCCAAAATTTATGAAATTTGTCACGTAGCCTATTTTGGACATGAGAAATATGAATATGCATTAGTTTTTTATTTTAAAAGATTTATATGTTTTATTTAATTCTTTTAAAGTAAACCTTATTTTGTCTGTCTTAATGCATCAGAGACTTCTAGAATTTTCCAATTTTTGTGAAACTTCACCCACAAGCAAACTAAAACTTATGGAATGGAGAAGAATGTGGGAACGGAGGGGAATAAATCAAGTAATTTTCAACCACTTCATTTTCATTTTTCCCATAGAATCGGAGTGGAGACAAGAGAAAGAAAAAAGATTTGACGAAAAACATAATCGAACGTACAAAGAAAAATATTATATGTAAGGAAGAATATATAATAATATGATAGGAACAATTAATATAGCCCAAAAATAATGTCAACAGAAAAATAGTATGTCATATATGTGTTACGTTACTTGGAGGAATATATAAAATATATGAAAGTATTTGATAAATTTTGGAAGAACTTTTTTTTAAATAAATAAAAGTAAAGTATAAGAATACTAAAATTAATTATTATAAGAAATTTAAAAATTTATCTTTTTGTTAAGAAAGTTAAATTTTTGAAATTGTTATACAATTGTAAAAATAAAAAAGACAGATAATTAGAAAAAATGTGATGGACGAAACGGAAAGTAATTAAATACAAAGAAAAAATACAAAAATATGAAGGAACTACTTCTATAATCACAATGAATATAAAAACTTATAAAACTATTTTTATAAAAAAAATCTATTACGTGACACTTCCAACAAATAGCAAATAAGAAATGTGTGTTCTCTTCATCTAAACCTTATGATTTTGTTATTATATCTATAGGATTAGGCATCCATAAAATGTTCACAATCTTATATAGTCTGTGTGGCTATGAATGTATTTTTGTAAAATAATATATGTGAATAAATATCTAAATATATGTATTATGTATAAAAATATAATAATATGATCAACATTCTATGTCACTATAAAATTTTTATATTTACATTATATTCTCATATTTTTCTTTCTTTTCCCTCTCCATGCCAACCAAATACACTAGTATAAGTATCCTCTCTCTCCCTTCTCTTCCCTTCCCCTCCCCTTCCTTTCATTTCTTTTTCCTTCTATCACCGCGTACCAAACATAGCGTTAGTCATCTTCTACGAGGTTCTCGTCATTTTTTCTTTATGATAGCCTGGGTCCTGGACGGATGATTTTGTATATGTTTCGATGATCTTTTCAAAATTCTGGTTATTAGCCACTAGTGCACCGAGTCTTTGAACGCAGGCCTGGTAGAGTCCATCAAACATACGGCCCTCAGAACTGCGTCGGAGTGGCTTCAATTGGGCCTTGACGATACCAATCACTGCACCTAAGCCCATTGCGCATGAAACTGTGAATCTCTGATAGTAGCGTCCGTACTAATCTAACACTATCACCCACTGTAGTCCTAGCTAAGATGCAAAATTATTGCAGCTTCTGACTTGTGACTTTGTACTTCGTCATGACAAGCTGCGTACAAGGGGCTCTAGTGCCACGCTGCTTTAGCATATTTGCGTTCAAATAGCGTTTCAGGCTTTCAGCCAACTCTTCGTTGCAAGTGTTTTGGTATGGCGCCCATGTGCCAAATAGTCTTCCAGACGGATAACGATCTTCACCTTCATTGGTACTTTGATGCCACAGCTTGCCTGACCAATAGGCATTTTTTGTTGAGAAACATCTATAATTTCTTCCGGGCATATAACTTCTGACATATATATATATATATATATATATATATATAGAGAGAGAGAGAGAGAGAGAGAGAGTCAGGCTAGAATACACTCGAGTGTACGGATCGCACGAATACACTCAAGTGTGTTTGCATATCAAGACTATTTTTTTCAAAATATAAACCGTTGATCTTCACTGTTATATTATAACTAGGCTACATACAAATTTTGAGCCCATTTGGATGAGTGTAAGTCACTCATCCAAGGGCAACAAAATCGACGCGTGAAACTAATTTGAAATGCATAATTTTTGCGGTCTTCATAACATGAGCTATACATATCCAAATGTGCTCAAATTTTGTGTATGAGTTGTTCACGAGATGTTTAAGAAGATCAACGGATTAAATTTTCAAAAAAAATATTGCATCATGAAAAACTACTTGAGTGTATTCCGCTCCGGATACACTCGAGTGTATTCTAGCCTGACTCTCTCTCTCTCTCTCTCTCTCTCTCTATATATATATATATATATATATATATATATATATATATATATATATATATGGGCGTTCATTCAATGCTCGCGTGGGTAATAAAGATAAGCCACACACACACACACACACACACACACACATATATATATATATATATATATATATATATATATATATATACCAGTGAGAAACATCTTATGGTGAGAACATGAGAAGCATTTGGTTAACTATAAATTGGGAGCAGTTTTTAAAAATCCAACCATATAGATAGAAAAAGCATCATTTCATTTACCTTCTCACAAACAATCATTATAATCATACATTATTTACATGGCCATATATACTATATACACTTTTTACATCCAATGGTTAGCCTGAAATTCAATATAGAGCGTCGAAAAGTATTTTGTTGTTGTGAATGATCTACAAATTGGATGGTGATTAAATTTTGTAGGAAGGTAAATATTAATATATACTTGTAATCTATACGGTTGGATTATGAAAAATTGATTTATGTGGAGAGTTATTAAAATGCCTCTCAAGCTCTCACAAGATATGTTTCTCACTATATCGTTGTCATATATATATATATATATATCTGTGTGTGTGTGTGTGTGTGTGTGTGTGTGTGTGTGTGTGTATAACTACTGCAAGATGCTCCATTTTTCCATAAAAATGTGTTTGCTCAATCAAATTTCTATAGGATGTTGATAGTAAATAAGAGGAATGTTTACGAAGAAAACAAAATACATATTCATATTCAGATACATAAGAATTATATAAGAACCAAAATAATCTTAGATTCTCCTTTGCAAAAATAGAAAGAGATTTCTTTAGAGTAATGAAACTATTCCAATTATGGTATTCATATAGAAAAAATCGCATAACTATACTATATTGATAGTATGGAATCCCATAATAAGATAGGATCTTGTACTTTTCTTCATTTTTTTAATTTAATTAGGTTTTACTATTTTTTAACCATTAGCTTTTACTACTATTCATGATATCGGTATAACTTGTATGGGTATGAGTTAATCAGCAAAACAAGGTAAGCTATCAATTGAAAAATTAGTATATATATGTGTATATATATGTATAAGAGTGTGTGTGTGTGTGTCTATATATATATATATATATATATATATATATATATATATATATATATATATATATATATATATATGCTCATCTTTAATACCCACGCGGGTAGCTACCCACGCACACTTCCTGATATATTTTTTAATTTTTTTTTTCACAATTGTAGAGGAGCATTTTATCTAGCTCCCCAAAAATATTGATTCAAAAATAATATCATTTGCCCCCCCCAAAATCAAAAAACCCATCCATATATTTACTGACTGTATATTTTCTGTGCAGTTACTCTTTTGCTCTCAAAGTTACTCTATATATCAACACAGTTACTCTTTTGATTCAGAAGAGTTACTCTAGTGTACCATATAGTTACTCTTTTAACCCTGAGTTACTCCAGCAGGTAGCGAAAATCTGGCTACCCACGCGGGTAACGAATGAACAGCCTATATATATATATATATATATATATATATATATATATATATATATATATATATATATATATATATATATATATATATATATATATATATATATATATATATATATATATATATATATATATATATATATATATATATATATATATATATATATGTGTGTGTGTGTGTGTGTGTGTGTGTGTGTGTGTGTAAATGTATATATATATATATATATATATGTGTGTGTATATATATGTATATATCTATATATATGTATATATATACATATATATGTACTAAATATTTATATGAGATTGGTGTTGTCAGAGTGTTGTGTAGTACTTTATGCAAATAAAATAGCCCAAGTTGATTCCCAATGGTTGCAAATACTTTTTTTTTCTTACTATAATGAACCCTCCATTTAATTCACCCTCCTTATTATGACTTTTTGGATCCACAATTGCAAGGCAAGTAGAGGGAAGGACAAGTAAAAGTACCAATGTAGGTGGTTTTTTCTTGTTACATACCACAACAAGTTAAAACAAAAGGAACAAACAATTAGCTACAAATAACACCCATCAACCTTCATTAGAAACACTAGAATCTAATCCTTCCCCTCTGTGGCCTCCAGAAGGGACCCAAAGGTCACTAGGCCTTTAGGTTTGTCATTGTCATATTGAAAATCGAATGAGTGGGAGCTTTGTAGCTTGTCACCGAATTGCAATCACCTAAATGAAGAGAACTGGAGAGAGTGGAGGGAAGTGATGGTGTTAACTAACAAATATAGTTATATAATTGGTTATCTTGTTCACTTCAATGCCAAAGCTCAAAGTAGAGATAGAACTATTAATATTAGAAATACAATCACAGATAAGAAAATTTTGCTTTCATTAAATGTTTAGGAGATTATGATTCCAGTGAGAAAGGGTGTAAGAAAAACCCCAAATATGTGCTTAATTCTTTCTTTTAACCTGATCTTGAATAGAAGAAAGTATGTCTAGTTCATTGGCATACCTACTGAATGAAAATGTTTGTGTGTTTGTCTATATGAGGAGCTAGAAATTTGGCTAATGTTCTAGCATTTTTTCTCCATGGATACTACTACAACACATGAGGGAGGCTCTTATCATTTAGAAGAAATACAATGTTGTTGAGTCACAAAGTGTTAAATTTAGGGGGTCAACACATCTGATGGGGTCACATGCAAGTTGTTCCCTTTCTGATGTCAAATGTAAGACAAAAGGATGTGATTTTGTTACATAAATGATGAAAAAGAGGGAAAGGGTGATCTCTTGTGAGACCAAAGAAGATACATTCGACCATGTTTTATAATTGATATAGGATGAGGGTTCTTTTGTATGGTTTATCTCGATGTAGAGAGAAATGTAGTATGTGTGTTGTATATTTTTCCATAACCTATTAGTGATGCATTATATGCATTAACTAGAAAATTAAAATGCATACATAGTTTGGCATAGCAAATAGGGGAACATGAGACATGAGGGTTACTAGGGGTGTCCCAATAACATAGTAGGGTGGTATAGCTATTTGTGGTAATAGAAAGTTTCAAGTAGGGTAGTTGGTAGTGCTAGGCACACTGGAAGTAACAAAAAATCCACATTTCTCAAGATAATATTTCATCAATAGTAATGTAGTGTGGAGGAGGGATCTAAGGCATATCTTATTGCAGAGTAGATTTAGGAACATTACTGATAGAGAATATGCAAAAAATATATAGATGTAGATCACATCCTCCCTACATAGTCATAAAAGCGTGCTTACATAAATATAGTCTACACAAATGATGGGAACTCAATGTAACATTGTAAGAGTCAGGGGTGAATGAGTTACATTTTTGTTGGCAACATGATAGTACATCGTCCCAAGATTTGAGTCCTCAGATAAAATGATCTTAAAAGGAATGATTGGACTGCCCATATCACCAAGGTGCACCTCCTTTTTAGGGACCCCATCACTAAAGAACTCCGTAGTTAAGCGTGCTCATCTTAGAGTAGTACTATGATGGGTGACTAGTCGAGAAGTTTACAAAGTGCATAGTTAAGGCTAGTGGTGGTCTCTGGGGCCAGTCATCATTCCTAAAATCCTACTAGAGCCTTGGGCAGTGGGCCAGGTGTTATAAATGGTATCAGAGCCATAACCCCTCCAGTAGGTGGGGCCCACATGGGCATGTGGCATTCCAGTCTTGAGTCATGCGATCCAGACAAGTTGGAAAGGGGTATCCATAGTGATGTAGCCACCCTTGCACTGGTATTCCATGATCAAGAGTTGGGTGTCCATGGGCCATTCTGGGTCTGCACTGAAATGGGGCAATATTATGAGGCCATATAGTTGATCCTTGACGAGGACATCAAGAGTCTAAATGGGGGAGATTGTAACATCCTAGGATTTGAGGCCTCAGATAAAATGATCTTAAAAGGAATGTCTGGGCTACCCATGTCACCAAGGTGCATTTCCTTTTCAGGGAGTACATCACTGAATAACTCCATAGTTAAGTGTGCTCAACTTGGAGTAGTACTAGGATGGTGACCAGTAGGGAAGTTTATCCTTACAACTAGCTTTACACTCTATCTCTTTCTCTCTCTCCCCCTTTTGTGTAATGACAGCTAGTGTTCATGTGTCAAAATGTGTAACCAAAACCAAGAAATTAATACCTTTAATCAGGAGAGGTAAGAAAGCAAAATTTTTAAAATCGCTGGGAAACAAAAATGTAGTGGTTGTGTTTTAAGTTGTTCGCTCATGGACAACTAGTCGTTCAGACTGGCCAATCGGCCAATTGGGGTGATCTTATCCAGTCGGTTGACTGGATTGGCCGGTTGATTTATTGGGTTGATCTCACCTCATTTGAGCATCTAGACTTTCCAATTGATCAATTAGTTTGTCGAGATGGTCTATTGGACTTTTCAATCGGCAAACATGTCTTTGAGTTAGTACATTAATGATCTAATTGACTAACTAAACCATTTAGTAACCAAATAAACAGCTGTCAATGATTGTATTCCTCTTCCATGTACTTCATATGTGTGTGATCCTATAGGTACATATTACATTGTGGTAATTTTTATAATCATATTATGAGTTCATAAACAATGATTGGTATCTAAAAAGACATCATTGTCACCTGAATAAATAGATAAGTTGGGGAGAAACTTAAACCAAGTGTTTTGACTAGTGTTACAATGATCTTATAATCCCTTTTTCTCCAATATCTAGATCAAATATGAGAACCTCTTAATCTTCAGTCTTTGTTCTTTAATCTAGAGTAGATTATTTGATATACATGTAGGCTCAATATCAAAATTTGATTCACATGAGCATGTCTATGCATTTCATAGTCTCACTCATCAAGTGGTTGGCATATCACTATAATAGGAGGGACAAACTCCATCTACATCACTCATAATAATACATGTGTATTACAGCTCACCCAATCACTACATGTATGGCAACCATAATTCAAGACCACATTGAGTAATGCCTAAATGCACTGAACAACATGTGATTATTGTAGCCACTTCAGGTCTAACAGAATCGGTCATATCGCCTCTTGGCCATTTGGTTGGTCCTCCTATCCAACAGATGTTTGGACTTCTTCCAAATGGTCAGTTGGGCCTTCTGAGAGCCCCACTCTTATGTTGATATATGATTTTGACTGTAATTTATAGCTTCAATGTATCACACTCAAGTTTAGTATGTTTGGTACACATGTTCTCGATAACTACCTTTGTGTTTGACTTGATATCGAGTAACATGTCTTATGAAATGTATTCATCCCTCAACAGTTATACTAGTCTTAATGCATTATAGTCATCTTAAATTCTATTATAATATCCCACTAGTGACCTAGAAAAGAAAAATACTCTTAGGATACACATGATCTCGTGTTCAGGTCCTCAACCCAAAATCACATATGATTGGATCATACATTCTTAAGACATATAATTATGTTTATTCATTATCTCATAGAAGAAAACCTGATAATTAGAATTGTTTTTATGAATTATCAAATCAATTACAAAGGATGCCATTATAATAATCATGTGACTGGCTCTCAATGCATACTTCCAATAGTCTCCATTGTTGTCCACTGTAGCTCTACCGCATTGCTAATAGATGGGACAACCCTGAGTTTCAAATGAACTTCTTGATCCAATTATAGCTTCCTTTGTTGTAAAAGAGGAAGCAATGTACTCGACATGTGTTGTTAAATCAGTCCACAACTCCATCATTGACCCAAAACTCAAAATTTGATTGGGATCAATGATTGTCCCTTCCTATTTGGAAGTTTTTGTTGATGAAATCCTTTATAACCAACTCTTCATCACGACTTCAATAATGAACCAATCCTTAGTTCTTCTCAAGTATTTAAGGATGTTCTTTATAGTAGTCCAGTGACCTTCACCAGGATCTGACATGTGCCTACTCCCCATGCTCAAAGAATAAGAGACGTTGGGACATGTTCATAACATTTCATACCTGAAAGATCCAATTGCATATGCATATGGAATCTTACTCATGTGTTACCTCTCTTTAGAAGAACTAGGACATGGAGATCAATAGAGACTTATTCCATAATACATGGGTAAATTCCGTCCACAAAATTCTTACACATTGAACCTTTTTAGGACTTTGTCAATGTATGTACTTTTACTTAGACCAAGAAGCCATCAACATCTATCTTGAAATATCTTTATTCCCAAAATAAAAAACTCTTCTCCTAAATATTTGTGGATCAGGTGTTTGAAAACCATGTTTTAACCAATTGTAGAGTAGGAATGGCATTCCTTTTCAATAGTATGTCATCTACCTACAACATGAGGGATACAATTATGCTCTCACTAACCTTCTTGTAAACACAAGGTTCATCTTCATCTTGGTTAAAGCCAAACTATTTAAATGTCTCAACCAATTGAAGAGTCTAGATCTAAGATGCTTGCTTCAATTTGTAGATTTACATCTATATCTTAGACACTTTATTGGCTTCATGTTGAGTCAAAAAACTTTCTATTAGTGTCATGACCACATCTCCAAAGAGATTACCACTAAGGAATGAAGTTTTAATGTCCACTTTTTACACATCATAGTCCTCATAATTTGCCATGACAAGCATTGTCTTGATGGATTTAGACATGGCAACATGTAATAAGGTTTCATCGTAGTCAACACCTTGAACGTGTTTGAAATCTTTTGCAACCAATCACCCTTCATAGATTTATACACTACCATCCATGTTGGTCTTATTCTTGAAGACTCATTTGCACTCTATGGATTGTACCCATTCATGTGGATCCACTAAGATCCATACGATGCTGATCTACATGGAGTACATTTTAGATCTCATACATTCAACTACAAGACATTTCTCATAATTTGGTCCCTCAATAACCAAATTGTAGGTTTTCGGTTCATCATCATCTATGACCAAGACATTGACTTGTTGAGCCATGAGAACCCAAAAATCTTTGGATCAAGACATTCCCTAGTAGACCTTTGAGATTCTTGTTCTCTAGGATAAATTTGAGATGCAACAATAATTTGTGATTCATCTTATTTCATATCAACCTCCACAAGTCAATGTTATCTTGTTGGTCTCAAACTTATTCAACTTGTATTTTCCTCCCACTAGATCCTCTAGAAATATATTCCTTTTTCAGGAATATAGTAGTTTTGGAAACAAATACTTTGTTTTTAAATGTAACTTAAGATATCTAATAAAATGACATTTTTTGAAGTTGGATTTAAATTATCAAAAATACTATTTCCTAACATAAGCTTCACATCCAGAAATCTTCATAAAAGACATATTAGGATGTTTCCAAGTCAATGTTTCATATAGTTTCTTTTGAACTAATTTATAATGTACATGGTTAAGTGGAAACATTATAATTTCTAAAGCATATTCCCAAAAGGAAGTCATAAGAGTAGTAAAACTAATCTTCGATTGTACCAAGTCCTACAAGGTGTGCTTCCTTCTTTTTGGTACACCATTATGTTTTGGTGTTCTAATGGAGTCCATTGTAATATGATACCACAATCACTTGGAAGGCCCTCAAACTTCTATCTTAAGTATTCATTACCTCACTCTGATCAATGTGCTTAATACTCTTGTCAAGTTGATTTTTTACTTGATTAATGAATTCTTGGAAATTTTCAATGGATTGTGTTTCGTTTGATACATATATCCATATATACCAACATCTTCAGTATCTGTGATGAATTATTTATTACCACCTTCACAATTTGTGCTATAAGGTCCACAACATTAGTATATATGTGATGAAGTATTGATACCCATCATTAGCATTTGTGCTAAAAGGTGCACATAAATCAGTATATATGAGTCCTAATTAGTCAATTTCCCTTTCACTATTACCAGTAAAGATGATTTTGTCATCTTACCTAATAAATATGATTCACATGTCTCAATTTATTAAGAATCAAATGAGTCTAGATATCTATAATTCTATAAATGCACTTCCCATTTATGTGTCCTGAATGACATGCCATAGATAAATTTTGTTTAAGTCATCGAGTTTACGCTTCTTCCTATTTATGTTATAGAGTCTCAAGGTCTAATACATAAAGACCATAAGACATAGGGGCACTGCCATAAACTATTCCATCTTTATAAATATAACATCAATTGTTATAGATATGAAATCAAAGAAAATCTTGTCCAAACATGAAATAGAAATGATGTTCATATTTATAGAAGGTACATAATTACATTTCCAAAATCTATTATAATCCCATTGAACATATATAAATAGTAAACTCTTACAACATTATTAGAAACTATTGCTTTTTTGTAATGTGTATATTCCACCTCCCCTTTCTTGAAGGACCTACTTCCTTTTAGATCATGTATATATGAACATATGTGAGATCCACGTATGGCATATAATACCCATGATAAAGAAATGGATAAGTTTATCTCTATAAAATATATACATTAAATGGAGATTTCAATCCACTACTTCTTGTTCTTTAGTTCCTCTAGGTAAAGAGGACAATTTCTTGTCCAATTTCCAACTGATGACAATGGTGACAATTACCTTCATTACCCACTCCTCCTTTTGCCTTAAGTGTATAAGATTTAAATTCTGGCCAGCCTTAGAACTTTTTTTAGCTTTTCCTTTGCCTATGGACTTTTCTTTTCCTTTGTTGACCTTCAATATGGATTTGGGATTGTCTTTGCACATTTTCCCCTCACATGTTCTCAACTTGCCAAGCAACACCAACAACAATTTTACAAAATCATTCATGTTGTAATTCATGAAAAACTATTTATATGAATATGAAAGTTTTTGCAGGATGAAATCCATGGGAAACTCTTATACTAAAGAAAATCCATATCTCTCTCGGATTTCCACATACCCAATTAAGTTGAGAAAAAGGGGCCCAACTCAATATCACCTTATGTCATATTGCACTTAAATAATGCCTTGGAGACATCAAACCTCTCTAGCCATGCTTGTTCTTGGTGCATGTTCTTGATATTTTTATCATCTCAACAACTCCCATGTCCTCATTGTAAGACCGCTGACCTAGGTTAGATCCTTAATTGTGTTTTCTTATCTTGATAGTCTTTCTATATGCTTGTTGATGTATGTGTAGAGTTATTTGTTAGTTTACACACCTTATTTTAGGGCCTATGTAAAAATTACCCATGATTGAGGGTCTCTTAGAAATTTGTACATAGCATGGTGTTTGTCTTCTCTCCTATCTATCTATTCTCTTGCCTGGACTTGGTAGATGAACTTAGGTGATATAATCAAGCCTTTTTCCCCTTTTATTGGTGAGGACTAATGGAAGTGCTTTGCTGATCCATTGATATAGAACCGTGGAGGTGTGCCATGTTTTTTGTTAGTTGAATATTGAAGAGGCTTTTCCCTTTTTCTATCAATTTATAGACATTTGGATTTTTCAATTCATGAATGATGGTGTTTATCCATTGTTGCATCAGTAGGGAACTTATGTAGTTTGTCGACCTTGTGATCATCTACCTTTCTATTAGATATATATTGATGAAATAGCTAGCTGGATGGCTGAGAGGTAGGATTTCATCAGATGAGTAGCGATGGAAAGCATGCATTATGTACTGATTATGACTCTGGTGAGTGTGTGTTTCTAATGGCTATCCTGAGAATGTGAACTGACAATACCGAGTGATGAGATTTCAACTTGTGCCTACCGATGGGGTTTCTAGATCTGTGTATTAATGGGGAATCAGGGGTCTACCTACCAATAAGATGATATATCAATGAAGGTACAAGTGCTATAACTAATGACAAGATAGTTTTACCTCCTTTTCTCTCTCCCTTGGGGTTATATATACCCCATGTAATTCCTTCTTGTCTCATTTGTGCAAGTTGGATCTCAGAGTGTTGTTGCATAGTAAGACACCATCATTTGATGACAAATGATGATCTTTCTACATTCATTAGTCTTTAACTTTGGCGTCATCAATGTTCTTTTCTTCTTGGTTGATGAATGACAAGCCATCTAGTGGCCTAATCTTAGAGATGAGTAAGTAGAGCCCCTAGCCTACAATTTCTTGATGATCTTTCATCTTCTTTCTTTTCTTGAATGCTATCTAGATGGTTTTCCTCTATGATATTGGTTTTTGAATCTTACACCATGTTATACCTTATTTGTCCTTGCTTAGTTGCTTCTAAGTCATGAATTGGCTGATATAAAACTGAATAAGGGTATGGATCTCATATCTTGGAGAGTTTGCCTTTAGCACCAGAGTTGGTCCTGAAGATTGGAACTTTACCATTGTTCTTTGTGAGCAGACTTGTTTCTACTCTTGCCAAGTGAGTTATACAACCTTTGATTGATTTTCTTCCTACTAGATGCTTGTATGACAAGATCTTCCTGCCATATTACTCAAAAATGCTAAAAGGTAACTTTATACACCGAGAACCTAACATGGTGAGTTTACATTCTGCATGTAGAGGTTATGCAACAGAAGAAGCTCTTTTACATTAAAAGGTTGTTGTTTAGTACTTCTTGGGGTAGTTTTAATTTCCCACTGTTGGAGAAGTTAAATGTCTTAACTTTGCGTGTATATTATGAACTACATTAAAGGTCTCTATTTTGAGTGTATAGTATGAATTACAAGCCTCTATGGTGTTGACCGTATGGTGAGTTTGTCTGATGCACATCCTAAGTACATGCTTTCAACCCATTTTTTTATTGTTATGATGCTGAAATACGTAAAATTAACTCCTTATGGAAAAAGGAAGTTTTTAAATATACATACTCCATCTGAGTGTGAGTACATGTTAGTGCGAAACTTGATGATTTTCATAGAGGATCTATAAACCTATTCACCTTGGAGGGTGAGTTATTTGGAAAGTCCCAATATGATAGAGAATATGTTCCTTACTTTGAGAATTAATATGTTGATGGTGAATAATTTATTATCTTATGAAAGTATTACTGCATGATTCCTTGCTTTCTAATGTTAGTTTGATTCATACCCATGTATTATATTATGTATTCATACATAAATAGGGATTTCACATACATAGCACATACCTCTTACTTAGAGTCCTATTAACCTCTTTTCTAAACCTTTAGTTGAAATCAGGGTCCACTGTCCTATTTCCAATTTCATATTCATGTATTAGAACAACATATACCTTTCAGAGTTAAAACCCAAACTTATGAATTTTTTACAAAAACCTTCGATTCAGACCTCAAAGAGCCCTGGGTCTATAGATCTGTTCCAACAGGTTCTTAGGAGAGTATTGAAATGAGTAAATCTTATATCATCCTAAAATTGTGAATATGCTCAGAACCATATACTAGTGGACATATGGGGATGCCTGGGGTCATTATACATTATCGTCTTCAAATGATGTTTGTACTCATCAAAGATTGATGGTCCATTGGAAACATATGAGAAATGAGATGTAATGTTGGATTATAGTAAGATGGGTTATTACCTTGTCATTGAACTATGACTTGTGTACCCAAGGCAGGCTTGATATTGGTGGATCTATTCTTAAGCACATATTAATGCTTAGACTAGCTATTGGGCTCCCTGCCTTTTGGTTACCTTGCTTCGACCTGAGGTTGAGGTTGTGTGGATAGGTCTAAGCAATCAGGACAACCTTAGATCTTGTATAGATTTATAGGATGTCTTAATAACATATGGAGAGTAGATTGAGTGGTACGCCTTAATCAGTCAAGGGCATATAGAATACACCTCATTCATTTAGTAAATCTATCTAGTTTTAATTGGCACTAAACATGGATATGATCTTAAAATGACATATATATATAGGATTGAAATGTACATATTTTCCATCCTTGTAGGATGTCATGATGCCTAAATAATTGGATAAGTGTGTACCTTCAACTGCACTAATAGATTTATATTCATGAATGTTTATTGTTCTCCTTTTATTATTAATTTATCAGGTAACTAATAAATGTTTTAGACATTATTTTATGTCATTAGGACTTGAAATCTCGTCATGTTGTTTTCCACACCCTTTAGGTGAGCGGCCTAACTATCCTGGTAGTGATGAAGAAGACCAACAAGGAAGAAGATGACCTTGGACTCTGGGGTAGTGATGTTTGTGTGATGGTATCTCATAGGTAGGTGACATTTGTAGGACCTCCTCCAGAGATAAAGCATATAGGGGTACAATAGTAGCTTTGTCCATGTATAGTCAAGTCTTGGCAAAAATGTTTTGAGGTATTTATTTCTTGGCTTGAGGTTTTGACATGTGTGCACAGCCTCTTGAGTGGTAGTTATACAAGTGTATGCATGTTATATAGTATCACCACTTATGTAATGCTTAAACTTCTTACATTTTGTTGAGATATTGTGAGTGTAGTGTATGGACATTTTATATGCTAAAGGCATGTAGTTGTGATAAATTGTAATATTACCTGATAAACTCTTGTATGGACCATGTGATTAAGTTAATATTACATGTGATGTTAGGCTAAAAATTGCATTTAAATCTCAACGTTGCTTATGTGATTAAAGATGGTTGTAGTTTTAATTCAGGTTTTCTTTGGTAATCTTTTTCTTATGGCATTGGGTCATCACACGTTCTTGGTATCAGTGTCTATGTTCTTTGAATCTACATGGACATAGGATTAGGTTATCATGTCTATGCTTACAAGAAAATTGTATCTAACCATTGTTTATGCTCATGCATATATGGTTGGAGACTCATGAAAAAATGCTGGGAGTAGCTATGTTCTACCATGTGGTGTTGGGAGGTAGCATGCCCACCAGGAGAGGGAGCTTGAATAGCCTGAGCAGTCCAAGCAGCCTAAGGTGATGCCGCTTGACCTGGAAATGCATGTCCATCTGGCATTCCAGTCCATGTTTGGAGTTATGATGTTCATGTTCACTTAGTTTGCAAGTGTGATTCCAATTTTGTTAGGAAATGCTAATACGTTAAATGTCAAGCCAATGAGTTCTAGCAATATGTTTGGATGATTGACATAGGTAGGAGTTGTGGAGCAATACGGAACATCAGACCCAACTAATGTGGATCTCTAGCTCAGGGATCTTGAAAAGGCCTTTTGACTGCTGAACATACCGCATGAGGATAAGGTGAAGCATGTCATTATCTATTGAAGGGGAACTATGGTCATAGGTGGTCCATAAAGGAAGAAAAGAGGTAGGGGAAGTCATCTCTTGACTGGAGTTTAGGAGAGAGTTTGTGAACATGTACTTCTCACCCTCCTTTCAGTACAAAAAGATGATGTAGTTTGAGTAGATCATGCACAGAATGATGACAGTGCATGAGTACAAAGCTCGTTTTGTGAAGTTGTTAGTTTTTTGTCCGCACATGGCACTGACTGAAGTAGGTAAGATCATATAGTTTGAGATGGGGTTTAATGGTGAGTTTGCAAGGTTGGGATTGACTTTGGAGTCACATGAGAACTTTTTTCACCTTTGTGAAGTTGGTAAGGAGGACTAAGAGGACATCAATTGGCATCCATGACAAGAATGCCAACAGGAAGTCAGCATAATATTCAAGTCAAATCTCAAGAGGATCCAAGAAGCAAATGTTGTAAGAGACATCAAGGTTGTAGTTTTGGCATTCTCAGTAGAGTACAACTATGTCAGAGTTGAGGATGCATAATGTTGATATTATTGCACCAGAAAATTCACTAGGGGTGAAATCCCTAGAGTTTACCCAAACAAGTAAAATAATCACCACCCACAAGAGGACAAGTCTTATTTTGGTATAGTTCAAGATAAAATTCAAAGCACATATTTTTAAGAACTATACTAATCAAGGTAACTAGACAATAACTAATATATACTACAAGAATTGGATTTGGTTGATAAACTAAGGTTGCAACTAGTAAAGGTTGAATTAGGGATGATAAATCAATGGAGGGGAACACTATGGTGGAATGGGCTTCACCATCTCTACCTATCATTTACTCTCTCATTGCATCATATTAATCATGAACATGTATATGTTAAGGCTGGGAAAATACCATGTTAGGCATTAGGATTAAAATATTGGATAGATATCACTCTAATCTTGTTGTTGCGTTACCTAGAGGTCATACATCTATCACCTCAGAAAACACCTATCCAAAATTCACATCAAGGATTTAACTAGAATCAAATTGATATTCTAGATCTTGAGTTTGAGAAAATCAATGGATTTGGAACAAGTCAAGAAATACATAGATCAAAAAGAAATGGAGGGGAAGAAAAGGAGCCGAAGTGAATTCTGTTTTATATAAAATCATTGCTCATGGCAAATCTCTACAACCCAAATCATGGCAAACATGTAAACCCGTTGATCGGACAAGCATACAAGCATAAAGTAATTGATCCTAAACTTGCAAAGGATCATACAAAAGTAGATGCAAATATAAGAGCAAAATTTGGTAGCAGGGTCAATCCCTACACCCTAGCAAGAGGACTACTCACTCATGGTAGTAGTAGCATAAACAACAATGGAAGAGAAGAAGAATGTTATGATCATAGAAGGAGTCGTAGTTGTGGTGTGCAAAAGTAGCTATTAAAGCTCTTAAATGATGGTATTGATGGGCTAGAAAGAACACCCATGGGCATTAGTTAGGGATGGTTAAGAGTCATTGATCTTCCTCACTTGTGTACTAAATCTACTGCCATGTGGAGAAGGAAGCAGGTTGACAATGGCGGAGGTCATCAATTGATGGGAGTAGGTGCAGTGGAATATCCCTCTATCAAGGTTTTTACCTTAGAGCTTGGGCAAAGGTGAAGGTGGAATCCCCTTAGTTGGCATTCACAAACTGATGGAAGAAGGTTGTAGAGGTCGAAGGTGTAGTGTAACATCCCTGACCTGGGTTAAGGCCTAACCCTAGAATATTTTCTTAAGTAAGTCATTTAGATTCTTATATTTATCTTTTGAAAAGTAATTAAGACTAAAGAAGAGCTTATGTTTCAATTTTTGTCCTATTTGAATAATGTTGAAACGATATTTTACCTATTTTGGACTAAAGTGAAATTTACCCAATTTAAGGGGGTTACCATGAAAATGTTACATGATAAATGTTCTTTAAATGTTATAGCATCATAAGAATGAGAATGATGCTGAGGTATGACTTCCACAAGCCTAAGTTCCAAAACGAGCTTGTTTGAGTAATGCTTGTGTATTGAATGTTAGTTTTGGTGTGATTTGCAAATTACCCAAAAACTAGGGTTGGATATGTAAAATACCACCTCTATTATGTCCTTACTATATCTTGGTATCATTTATACAAACGAAAAAGAAAGGGACGTCTTGTTTGAACTACTTTTGAGGAGAGATAATCTTGATAATAAAAAAATCAAGAAATAAGCATAAATGAAACCCTAATTTATTTTGTAGAAAAAATAAATATATTAATTGAAGTGCCCATCAACTAAAAAGGCTGTAGTTGAAATCCTATTGTGCAAGGATGTCCAAATTCCTTGAGTCGCACTGAAATATCCCAAGTAGATGAAGAAACCCACTCACATTTGTTAATTAAAAAGTAATGTCCACTAAAAATAGATAATAGTATTATATTAATTAAGGTGCTTAAGTGATTGCTTTTAGTTCAAGGATAAATGAGAGGGAATTGAGGGAAAAGGAAGAAGGCTTCGAAGGCAAGGAAGGGAGGGGGCATGTGGCAAGAAAGTGGATGGATTTTCTACTACTTTCTCTCTCCTAGAAAATCAATCACATATATTCAATTTTCTCCTTACTTGAAAGGCCATTTTGCAAAACACTTTCTTTCTTTGCTTTGGTCGATGACTAAGGAGCTTAGGAGCAGGAGGATAACGTCCCCAAAGCTGAAGGTAAGCTCCATGATCATCTTCAACCTTGAATTGATGGTTGAAATCGGATTTCAACATTGATTTTCTTCTTTTCTTCATCCAATGCTCAACCTCGGCTATTCTTTTGCATCCAAAAGTTGGAAATGAGCCTTCGCTAGTTGAAGGAGCTTCATTCACTATTAGATACGTGAAGCTTGAATATTTGAAGCTACTTTGAAGGTGGGTTATATAACTTGAACCCATCAACGTTATTATTAATTTCAATTTCTCATCATATGTTGATTCTTTATTTCTTCTTGAATAATTGCTAAATTTATCATATATATGGCAATAGAAATCAGAGGTCTTAAGCTTGATGATGATGACATCATATTAGGACACACCTTAAGAAAATATCATGAGAAAACGGTTTTAATTTGTGTTGGTCAAACGGTTTCAAACCGTTTTAGACCAAACGGTTTCAAACCGATTGGTGACCAAACAGTTTCAAAACCGATTGGAGGGCAAACAGTTTCAAACTATTAAAGACTAAATGGTTTCAATAGGTTTAAGAATTGATTGGTCTCATGACCTAATAACTCCAAACAAATAAAATTTAAATGATTTCAAAATCCCTAGCTCAATTGGGTTCAAAGCCCTAAATCGATTGAGATCATAACCCTAATTTAGGGTTAAACAGTTTCAAGCTGAAATGACCAAATGGTCTCAGACCATTTGAGGACTAAACGGTCTCAAACCGTTTGGTGTTAAATAATATTCAAACCAAATGGTCTCAAACCGTTTAGGGTTAATCAATATTCAAATCAATTAAAGATCAAACGGTCTCAAACCGTTTAGGGTTGATCAATCTTCAAGACCATTTGATGAGGAAGTGATCAAGACTGTTTGGAGGTCAAGCACCTCAAGACCATTTGGAGGTCAAGCACATCAAGACCATTTGGAGGTCAAGCACCTCAAGACCGTTTAGAGGTACAAAAATTTCAAGATCGTTTGGAGATTCAATTGAACCAAGACCGTTTAAGGTCTAACGGTCTTTAAGACCATTTGAAGGTCAAGTGACCTCAAGACCGTTTGAAGGTCAAGTGACCTCAAAACTGTTTGAAGGTCAAGTGACCTCAAGACCGTTTGAAGGGTTAATTGGTCCAAGACCATTTGAAGGTCTATTTGGTTCAAACCATGTAATTACTATTAATCCCATAAGTGGTTGAAGAGTATCTCAAGGTTTCTTTCCATGGAAGTACCTCTAAATTACTTAAGTGATTAATATATTAGAGTGATTATCACTTGATACCTATGAAAGTAATAAATGCAATACACTATGATAAGCATAGGTGCATGTACTCAAGTGAAAGGTTAAGTCAACTGAATAAGGCATGATGGTGATGTGTGTTCCTATTACATGGAACAATGATAAGTATGATTTAATACTTAAATAATGCTCTGTGCTCTAAGATATGTGGAAGCACTGATTTAGGGTTTGTATTAATGAGGTAATCATAAAACCCTAATAATTGGAGAATGTGAAACCCTAATATAGGGTGATGTAATATGAAATCTTAATTAATAAGGATGAGAAACCTTAACTCTAATTGTGAGTAATGGATTGAGAAACCCTAATGTAGGGTGAGGGCATGTGAAACCTTAATTGATAATAATGTGAAACCCTAATCCAGGGTGATGTTATGTGAAACCCTAATATAGGGTGATGTTATTTGAAACCCTAATATAGGGTGATGTTATGTGAAACTCTAATAAAGGGTGATGTAATGAGAAATCCTAAATGATAAAGATGAGAAACTCTAACCCTAATGAGGGAATAGTGATGTTATCCTTTTATTTCATGATATTCATGTGTAATTGATATGGCTATTAACAAGTATACTAACCATGCAGGTATCATGATATGATGAGCATAACCAGGTATAAGTTATGATGTTAATGGGCCTTGTGAGCCATTATTTTAATTGTTGCTTAGTGAAAGGTGACAAGAAGCTGAATATGCCCGGTAAGTTATGTGAGATGCTTGTGTAACAAGTATCAGGAATACCTTGGTCAGATGACCTGAAGGTAAATAGTTACCTGATAGTGGTAACCATATTCAGTGATGAACTAAGGATTTGAATACCCAGATCCAATGTATATGATGATGGTATTGTTGAGGGATGTGAATTCCCAATAATAAGATGAGGGATTGAGATCCCAATGTTTTATAAAGTTTTGAAAAAGTACTTAAGTATTATATGTTTCTTTGAAGTATTTGTCATAATGATTCTTGTTTGAAAACTTGATTGATGTTAAAAGAATATGGTAATGTACTTAAAAATTCAAGTGGAATATTATCATATAGAGCCATGGCCATAGATCCATCATTGTCAGTAGCTGGTGATGGTGAAACGGGTTTTCCTGCTGGTTAATCCAGAGCGTATATTGTTGAATTTGTGGGGTTATTACTAATCGAAAATAGGGGGATTAGAGTGCAACTTCGGTTGTAGACTCAAGATGTGTATAAGAGCATGGTGAATAGGCCCATGGCTTAGTGTGATTGAGCATGAATGTGTTCATGGCTTAGAGAGCACAGTGAACTGGCACGTGGCTCATATTTACTAGCGCTAGGACCTGTACCAAGGTGGGCTAGAGGATAGGTAGCCTATGAGAGCTAACCCTGTGACAGACGTCACTTAAGCAAGAGACTGCGGTCCTACTTGTGATCTCGCACTGACCGAGTCGGATGAGATTGAGGTGTCCGGCTCTTCCTTTGATCTTGTATGGCACCGACTTTGGGTTTCACAACCGAAGGTTGGATTTGAGCGGTACAGCTCACTTCCTCAGGGCATAAGAATGATTGTAAAATGTAATCATTCGTGTAGCATATTCATTTAAGGATGAATTACAAAAATAATCGGTTGATACTACATTGCTTATTGTATCTTAAATGGATAGATATTATAATGTTCTTCATATTCCTTATTAAAATGGATAGATGATTTATTGCTTTATCATTTATTGTTGTAATGATTTAAAAGATGATATAGCTTTATTCTGCTTAATAATGATTTAATCTTGTTGATTCAATAATTCAATAAGAGATTACTCTGCTCAGTTTATTATTGTTTACCTACAATAATAATGTTTTTGGTGGAGAGTTATATCTCTCGTTGGGACAATTTTCAATTGTCTCACCCCCGTGGGATCCAACCTTTTTAGGTGGATGAGGAGGTAGAAGCCATACAACAAGGGAAGGACAGTAGCATTAGGGACAACAATAATATCTCAGGTGGAGATACTGACTGTCGTGTCTTGTAGATATGAGTCCTATGTGTCGTCTCTATACTCTCAGGTCCTTGGAGTCAGTAGTTAGTGCTTTTATGATCGATCTGAGATTTTGGCATTGAATGCCTCGAGGTTTTTTTTGTTGCTTATGTGTAGATCTAACAGAGCAACTATTGTATGTAATCCTTGAGAAGAGAAGATACATGGTATGTACTTGAAGGACCAGAATGTATATATAATGTTTGGTTCTTGTTATAAGAGTTTCCTGAAAATGGATCTCTTGCAAATGGTTTTAACTTTTTGTGATTTTTAGTAATCCGCTGCTAATGTTTGATTCCACATTAATCATCACTTGTGTCATCACAATTTAGTGGTATTAGAGCTTAAGGTTCGCTGAGTCTACAGAGACATAGGATTAAGGTTCTTGAGTCTGTTCTAGTGTCTTCTAGTTTATCTGATAGTGACTTCTACTCTCAGGAGAAGAAGTAAAGCTTGAAGATGGCTGGATCACACGAAGAACATGTTGTTGAAAGCAGTGTTGCTGCACTAGGAGGAGGTGCAAGGGATCAAGATAGGGAAGAACCAGTACCTGAACATCCCCAGCTTGACCAAGCTACACTAGAAAACCCAATTTTCCATTCTCTGTTTGGGCAGTTCATGGTGACTATGACACATATGGCGGATAGGATGCCACCACCTGCACCTAGGGCACCAGCTCACAATGAGGGACATGGAGCTGGCAAGACTTTTGAACAGCTTCGTCGGGTAGGAGCCATTGAATATGCTGGTACAGCTAACCCAACAAATGCAGACTTGTGGCTGACTGAGCTAGAAAAGTCCTTCAGAATTCTTAATATCCTAGAAGTTGAGAAGGTTAGACATGCGGTGTACCTATTGAAGGGGAGTGCTGGTCATTGGTGGGCCATAGAAGAAGGCAAAAGGCCAGGTGTTGAAGTCAGATGGGAAGAATTCCGATGTGAATACATTAGTAGATATTTTCCTAAGACTTACCTGGATGAGAAGATTTCCCAGTTTGAGTGGATAAGGTAAGGACCAATGAATATTAGTGAGTATGAAGCTAAATTCATGGAGCTTCTACAGTTCTGTCTGCACATTGCTGCTATAGATGAAGAGAGGATTCGGAGTTTTGAGAAAGGTTTGAACGCTGATTTAACAACACCAGTATCTACTCTAGAGAATAGAGAAAGGTTTTCCACCTTTGTAGAGTCAGTTAGGCAGATAGAAAGGTCTGTGACTGAGAAGCGTCAGGCCAATAGTAAGAAAGCATATACCCAGTTCTAAGGATAGAGGTCTGAGAGTTTCAAGATAACAAGGTTTTCTACACCAACAACACCACCAACGTTCAACACCCAGACACAGTGGACATCCAGCAAGGGTAGAGGTCATAGTTTTGTTGGGTTTTAGGGGAGACAGAGAAGGCAGCGGAAACAAAAAAATTTCTCCCCAACCCATACCGAGGAAACGTGTCAACGTCTATATAATAGGAAAGGATGGTTTTTGGAATCATACCTTGTCCCGAGGCTTGCTCGGCGACAATACCTCGCGCAATGCGCGGTCTTCAACTCCAGTCTTGGATGGTGTCTGTGCAGCTCCTGGTCCCACCGGGACTGACGACTCCTCCTCCTACCGGACTGTCAGATGACAGTTGTCCTCCTGAGCGGCAGTGTCCTCCCGCCTCTGTAGTAGTCCACACGGACCACCTGGAACTCCACTCTCCTTGTCCCACAAGTAAGTGGAAGGAGTCGCACCCTCATGTTGACGTACTAGTCGCCAACACACTCTCCTGCTACCAGTTGCAACTGCAGTTGTCCTTCCCTTGCTGCACCTCCCTTTTGCGGGAAGCACTTGCTCGAGATCTCTCACGGTTACCAAAACCAGAGAGAACGACAACTTCGCAAAGCAACCGGCTTGCATTGAGTTGTAGTTTGAGAAGCCCCCAATACCCCTGTATATATAGGCGGGTCATGGGATAGGGTTCTCTGTGCCCGGCAATACGGGACTAAAAGCAGGAGTAGAAGGGTTAGAGAATTTTCCACAAAAAGCAACCGGTTCGCAACTTGAAATGATCGGTTCACAACTGAACCGATCGGTTCGGCCATTGAGCCGATCGGTTGGACCTGAGCCGATCGTTTGGGGCACTCCAACCGATCGGTTGGTGCCCTGAACCGATCGGTTCATAGTCCTAATCCGGCTCAAAAAGACTTTCCTTGTTTCATTTCCAATTGGTATCTAATACCAATGTTATTCCCAATCGAATTGGGCAATTTGAAACCAAAGGAAAATTCTTGCCGACATGACTTTTCCCAACTGGTCGGTTGCACCAGTTGAGCCGATCGGTTCAACCCTTGAACCGATCGTTTCAACCTGGGCATGAGCCGATCGTCCTGGACACTCCAGCCGACCGGTTCAGCAACCTCAGCCGACTAGTTCATCACATGAATCGATCGGTTGGGAGCACAGGTTGGGCAAAATCAGTCAATTGCAATTTCAATCAATCTGATACTCCAATCAATGCGTCCAACACCTTGAACCATACGATATTGAGCCATCGACTGATTGAGTATTTAATTGAACTACTAAACTCCTTTAGTAATCAATCTAAACATTGCTTTGTGGACAAAACTCCTCTTCCAGGTTAAATCCTATGTGTGTGACCATGCAGGTCCATTTCACGTTGGCAGTGAAAGTCCATAACACTTATGACTTCACAAGCAAAGAGCGGTGCCTAGTCACACATCAGTGCTACCCAAGTGAAAGTAGAAAGTTGGAGACAACTTTCATCCTACAATCCGTGAATGGTGTTACAGTGAATGTATAATTCCTTTGTCACTGATATCCCGAATGAACTCAAGGCATGGAACAGTCATCCTGTCAACGTTCATTCACTTTTCTTGATCTCAGAGCAGATTGAACGAGATATGTATGACATCAATATCACATACTGATTCACACATGCGTGCGCACGCCTATCTCAATCCTACTCATCAAGTGGCCTTGGATATCAAACTCCCTCAGGAGGGACAAATCCCATATCTGTCACTCACCCCTCAAAAGCCCCATGTGTCAAAGCCACCCAATCATCACCTTTATAACAACCCATGTTTCAGGACTGCGTTTGATGATGTCAAAGTGTGCCCAACGACATGTGTTGAGTGTAGTGATTTCAGGTCTAAGAATCACACTCACCACCATCACTGTGAGTACTGACTGTGACTACCATATCATGGTTCCATGTGTCAAACTCACGGTGGGTCTGTCCGGTACCTTGTTCTCTAACAAGTACCTATGTGTTTGGTTTGATATCTCTATATCATGACTAATGAGATTCTATCATCAACCAACACCACAATCTAGTCTTGTGTGTCATTGCTGTCTATCTACCTTCCACAATGACATCCGACTAGGGACATAACAAGAATGTACAAACTCTTAGCATCTGTATGATCTCATTGTTCAGGTCCTTAACCTGAAAGCATACGTCATTGAGTACTGTCATTCTCTAGACATTCAATCTGTTCTATCACTATCTCATATGACTGAACCAGAAAGAATTGGAAGCTTGCCTTTGATGTTTATCAAATCAATCTTAATGTATCCCACCAATCATCCCATGATTGGCTCTCAGGGCATACATACCAACAGACTCCCACTTGCACTGCGAGCCAATCACTCTTGAATCATATTCATAGTGATATTCAAACATGTCCCACATGTTACTGTTCTCTAGTGCCAACATAGTGAGTAATGGCAACACCTTGCCAAAGTCAGTATAAATTGCATATCTCTCATCTATTCGATGTACGTCACACGTATGAGATGGAGTTGCCGTAATATGCGATCTAGTATTCCTTTGCTAACATTTAGCCACATTGCATGATCTAGGATTCCAGACTTGTCATCAATGAGTGGAATATAAGTTCATCTCATGAACTATCAGATCCATATAGTATCCACTGTTGTTCTCTAACACACGGATACTCGACATTTCCCTTTTAAATGGTTTTATTGGAACACTTCCAATTATCAACAAACTTTCACTTTTATACATCTTATGTATATCTTGCGATTAATTCTCTGTCTTTTCGGAAGTTCGCATCAATGTAACTCTTTACATCGAACTCTTCCTTATCTCCATAGAACTAGTACTTCCCAAGTACTTATCAACTTCTTATGGTATTCCAGTAACCCTTACTGGAATCAGACAGACATCCACTCCTCATGTCCCACATACGAGTTATCTTGATGAGCACATCATATTGTCATGTCCTACATACAACATGATGAATGCATTTTGTTCTTTCCATGTCGATACATGCAAGATAATGGGATGATTACATACATGATAGATCCACATCTATTCTTAGTGTTCCCATTCTTCATAAGAATTGAACACTTGGCCTTGGGATACTAACTCCATGTAACATGGACAAGTTTTCTCCTACTGAATCTGTGTATACTGAACCCTTCAGTACAGATTGCCAATGTATGCTTTCTCTTTTCAAGTCAAAAGGTTTTCGAGAACTATCTCTATAGATCTCTATTCCTATCACATAGGAAACATCTCTATCTTCCTTAAAGATAATTTCCACCTTTGGATTTTCATTCAAGAACATTTCCATTTCACATCAACATGTGGAATGTGAACACGCTCCCACTAAATCACAGATCCCTTCTTTATCTTTGACATGTCAGTCCAACCCTTTGACTATATCATCAAAGTAAAGATCCAATTCTGAGTTGCTTGTACTCAATCAATCACATTGATTAGTCCATTGTAACTTATAGACTTCATTTGCATTAGTGGATTCATAAACCTTATAGGTTGTGTCACGTACACATCCTTGTTTTATTCCTCATAGGAATGCGGTTTTAGTATCCATATGCCAAATGTCTTAGTCATTAAGTTGCAATCAACAAGCATCATCCTTCTCAAAATGTTATCCATGTGTCTTAACACTTAAGACTCATTTGCACTTATGGATTTCATCCAATGAGTGCTACCATCAAGGTCATACCTTATGGTTCACATGGAAATCATTTAGGATGTAATGATCATAAATCATAACTCAAAATTCGGTTCCTCATATTCATCTAGATAGTTGACTCATCACATGAACAACTCATCACATAGATAATTGAGGTGTATCTGTTAAGGATATGAGAACTCACAACCCTTGTGATTCTTAATTTCCTTTATTAGTGTGGGGTATTCTTTTATTAAGAAGAATTCAGTTATTTGATAATCATTCTCTAACTCCTTAGAGTATGATTCCTTCTTGATTTAGACATCACCATGCCTTAATCATGAGTTCACTATGATACACTATCATAATCACTCATAAGGATCTCAAACATTTGGTCCAAGTATTTCATTCTTTGATCTCATCAAGAATTAATACTTTACCAAATTTGTACTTCATCTATGATAATCTTGAACACTTCAAGATATTCATATTGGTATTTCTCTAAACACCATTTGAAGTATTAACATTTGTCCCAATAGGTATGTAAATACATCACATGTATTATACCTAATAGGATAATCATTCTCCCACTACCATTAGTGAAGATTGATTAATCATGTCCAAGATATTCATGTCTCTTACTGGTTCTCTAACCAAAAGAGTCTAGATTTATCCATCATATGGAAACTAGAAATGAATTTCTTATGATATATGCTAATTTAATTGTTTGAGTTATCAATAACTTTAGGTATCATTTTATCTTATACATACCATGTATTACAAGATAAACAAGGCATTGCCACAAAGATCATATCTTTAAGATTGAAACATCAACTTTATTAATTTCCATCATTGTCATACAATATGCAAAAATAAAGTGTTTCTATCTATTGGCAATATATGAAATAGCAGTTCTCAACTCTATTTCGTGCCCTTTAGGCTGAAATAAATTGAAAGATACTCCTATCTATGGCAGCAACACTTGCTCCAATGATGGGTATTTCTTTCTTGGTCCTTTCACAAAGGCCATCACTTCTTTGTGGATATTGCATATCATATATGACATATCCATATCTCGGTATCATATACCTCAGATAAAGAAGCGGTTCATTTCATGATACCTTAGGTGGAGATCTCCATCCCCTCCTTCATCTTCTTTTGTTCTTCCATATATAGAGGGCAATCCCTCATACACCCTTTCCCCATGTGCCTTGAGGCTGAAGACGGCTTGGATTTCTGGCTAGCATCAGAACACTTCTTAGCTTTGCCTTTGTCCTTGCCCTTAAGATTACCTTTTCTTTGATCATATCAAAGACTGTGGTTTGTCTTTCTTCATCTTTGCCTCTACTATCCTCAACATGTCCAACAACTCTGTCAACGCTTGTCAAAGTTGTTCATGTTGTAGCTTATCATGAATTGTATGACTCTCACAACATTTGCAGTATCATACCAATAGCCAACTCTTGGCTCCAAGGGAATCCTTCTTAATCAGGTTTTCCACATACCCAATCACATTGAGTGTGTGAATACCTTACTGGATCTCCTTCTGTCATGACATACTAGGACAGTATCTTGGAGACATCATATGTCTCATGTTTTCTCTGCAACTCACAGTTCAGAGAACACAACATCAAGCACTCCTCATCAATGTCATCCTTGGTATGCTTCCATAAGCATACTTTCAGCCATTGATGTGGTGGGATCGAGTTCATCTGGTATAACTAGGACTTAGAGCTTTCACTCTTTGATTGAGAACACTTCTCATCGTCCTAACCAATCGTGGAATTATTCCCATTTAATTTGTTGGTCTCAAAGACCCATCGCAAATAAAGTGATTTGTTGATTAACCATTTATTTTAACAAAAGGAAATATATGCAATTTTAGTCCAAAAACTCATTTTTGACTTGTTTGATTGATTTGAAAAGTTGACGATAAAATTAGGCCTTTAATTAATTATCGCTCCCACTATTTTACTTCAAATTGATAGCCCTCACCATCAATTTGGAAGATTGCAGCGTACAACCTTCTAGTGGGCAAGATCCTGAAATCCTCTAAGTCATGGACCAGCTAGGGCTGTCACCCACAACATAGATCTCTCAGGTAGGCAACTTTTGCCAATTGCATCATATGCAACTCTTGATAAGATGTCATATACAACTCCTTGCAATGATCATCTCCATGCCTCAAGGCGCTAGATCCTATCTAGGTCATCTTGTTAAGTCTGACCCAAAGCAAACACGATGAATATGCACCCTGCTTGGGCAGACCCACACATTCATCCTTCACGCTTCCACGAGGTAGACGGTGCACCACGCTAGGGCGTGCCCACACTTGGTCGAACAAGCTTTTCACGTGTGTCACATTTGGAAGGCATCTAAAACTTAATATTTTAATGAAGGATTTGGTTTTATATACATATACATATCCAATCACCACAATACATAGTACGTATCATATACATGCTATATCCCACAGAAAACATGCACAAACGATAAAAAGCGATGATTATGGCCATCCTAATGTGATTCCTCGAGCCAAGAGGAATCACGGTCATCTAGGTCTACATCACATGCAACCTGTACAAGATGAACTATGTGCCTTGCCATCTGAGTGGATCAATTCATCACATGAATGATCTGTACTCTCCAGCCGGTCGTCTGGGTGCCACCAGCCGATCGGTAGGCTCCTCTAACTGATCGGTTCGCCTGGTCGTCATGCATCTCGTCATGTCCGCCACCCGCTCGTCTCGCTCCTCGAACCGGTCATCAACCGATCGGTTCACTCCTTGAACCGACCGTCTGGAACATCAACCGATCGGTTCACGCCTTGAACCGATCGTCTGAGCAGTCGTCTTGATGTCTGCCGGTCTTCGACATAACAGGAAATAAAAATCTATCCTTTTTATTACATTGATTTAAAAAGGAAACCCCGAGTTACATTCGGGGGGAGCAAAGGTAGGAAAGAATCTCGAATTATTTCGAGTTACATCAGGAATAGGAGAAAGGGAAGATCGGTGCGCAGACCGAGATGCAAGCAACCACACACAACCAATCACAGATAGGGGTTTATAGGCCATAATCATGCAACACACATCCACCACAAAACTCATTTAAGGGCGACGCGTATCGAGTGCATTAATAATACATATCATATATGTAATTAGGGATTTGTGGATTTAGGATTGGACATGCATAAAGCCGATATTATTTGCATCGTATGCAATCAATAAAGGCGACAAACCAAAATCGATCATATCGATATTCCTAAAATATAGAGCAGTTGACGTGGCTCTGATACCACTGTTGGGTTTTAGGGGAGACAGAGAAGGCAGCGGAAACAAAAAAATTTTCTCCCCAACCCATATCGAGGAAACGCGTCAACGTCTATATAATAGGAAAGGATGGTTTGTGGAATCATACCTTGTCCCGAGGCTTGCTCGGCGACAATACCTCGCGCAATGTGCGGTCTTCAACTCTGGTCTTGGACGGTGTCTGTGCAGCTCCTGGTCGCACCGGGACTGACGACTCCTCCTCCTACCGGACTGTCGGATGACAGTTGTCCTCCTGAGCAGCAGTGTCCTCCCGCCTCTGTAGTAGTCCACACGGACCACCTGGAACTCCACTCTCCTTGTCCCACAAGGAAGTGGAAGGAGTCGCACCCTCCTGTTGACGTACTAGTCGCCAACACACTCTCCTGCTACCAGTTGCAACTGCAGTTGTCCTTCCCTTGCTGCACCTCCATTTTGCGGGAAGCACTTGCTCGGTATCTCTCACGGTTACCAAAACCAGAGAGAACGACAACTTCGCAAAGCAACCGGCTTGCATTGAGTTGTACTTTCAGAAGCCCCCAATACCCCTATATATATAGGCGGGTCATGGGACAGGGTTCTCTGTGCCCGGCAATACGGGACTAAAAGCAGGAGTAGAAGGGTTCGAGAATTTTCCACAAAAAGCAATCGGTTCGCAACTTGAAATGATTGGTTCACAACTGAATCGATCGGTTCGGCCATTGAGCCGATCAGTTGGACCTGAGTCGATCGTTTGGGGCACTCCAACCGATCGGTTGGTGCCCTGAACCGATCGGTTCATAGTCCTAATCCGGCTCAAAAAGACTTTCCTTGTTTCGTTTCCAATTGGTATCGAATACCAATGTTATTCCCAATCGAATTGGGCAATTTGAAACCAAAGGAAAATTCTTGCCGACATGACTTTTCCCAACTGGTCGGTTGCACCAGTTGAGCCGATCGGTTCAACCCTTGAACCAGTCGTTTCAACCTGGGCATGAGCCGATCGGCCTGGACACTCCAGCCGACCGGTTCAGCAACCTCAGCCGACCGGTTCATCACATGAACCGAACGGTTGGGAGCACATGTTGGGCAAAATCAGTCAATTGCGATTTCAATCAATCCGATACTCCAATCAATGCGTCCAACACCTTGAACCATACAATATTGAGCCATCAACTGATTGAGTGTTTAATTGAACTACAAACTCCTTTAGTAATCAATCTAAACATTGCTTTGTGGACAAAACTCCTCTTCCAGGTTAAATCCTATGTGTGTGACCCTGCAGGTCCATTTCACGTTGGCAGTGAAAGTCCATAACACTTATGACTTCACAAGCAAAGAGCAGTGCCAAACTCACGGTGGGTCTGTCCGGTACCTTGTTCTCTAACAAGTACCTATGTGTTTGGTTTGATATCTCTATATCATGACTAATGAGATTTTGTCATCAACCAACACCACAATCTAGTCTTGTGTGTCATTGATGTCTATCTACCTTCCACAATGACATCCGACTAGGGACATAACAAGAATGTACAAACTCTTAGCATCTGTATGATCTCATTGTTCAGGTCCTTAACCTAAAAGCATACGTCATTGAGTACTGTCATTCTCTAGAAATTCAATCTGTTCTATCACTATCTCATATGACTGAACCAGAAAGAATTGGAAGCTTGCCTTTTATGTTTATCAAATCAATCTTAATATATCCCACCAATCATCCCATGATTGGCTCTCAGGGCATACATACCAACAAGTTTACCATCGGAGGGATACCACAACTCAGCATCAATGTCAGTAACAGGACCATCTAGGCCATAACGGGAAAACTGAATTTGTTATGAATGTGGGAAGATGGTACATGTGAGGAAAGATTGTCTAGTTAGAGATCTGAGTGTAACCCAACCACCGAGGCATAGTGAACAAGGCTCTCAGAGGCGAAAGTTTAGAAGTGGTACTCGAGGATGTGGACAAGCATCCCAAGTTGGTTCATCTACATCCAATAACAGAGCACAAAGTCAACATCAGGAAACGACAAGATTCTATGCAATGAATCAGCCCGAGGCAGTGGTTAACCCACGAGTCGTGATAGGTCAGATGGAATTATTTCATTTTGATATGTCTTCATCCTGCTTTGTATCTGTTTTGATTGATCCAGATGTTACACATTCCTTTATCACTCGATAAGTGATTCATGACTGTAATATGACTGTCAGTCATAGAGCAGATAGCTTGTTATCAGAAACTCCATTAGTTGGATCTGCAGTATTGCGGGATGTATGTTCTCCCTATGTTCTTTCGTTTTCAGAACATAGCATTTAGGTGGATCTTATACCACTTGAGATGCATGGATTCGACATAATCCTTGGGATGGACACCCTAGAAAATTATAAGGTTGTCTTGGATTGTGGTTCCAAGCAGGCTATGTTCACAGACAATGGTGTTACATGGATCTTTCAGGGTGACAGAAAGATTCTTCCAACCTGTCTAGTGTCGGCTATGGTAGCTGAGAAGTTGATGAGACAAGGATGCTCCGCATTCTTGGCACATGTGGTAGATACCAGAATAGAGAGTCCTAATCTTTCTGAAGTTCTGGTTGTTAGAGAGTTTAAGGATGTGTTTCCTGAGGAACTTCTAGGTGTTCCTCCACCCCGAGAGATTGATTTTGAGATTAATCTAATCCCGGATATGCAACTAATAGCACAAACACCTTATAAAATGGCACCTGTTGATATGGTAGAACTCAAGAAACAGTTACAGGAGTTGCTTGAAAAGGGTTTTATTCGACCGAGTACTTCACCATGGGGTGCTCCGGTTCTTTTCATTAAAAATAAAGACGGGTCTATGCGGTTATGCATCGACTATAGATAGATAAACAAAGTAACCATAAAGAACAAATATCCTCTGCCAAGGATAGATGACCTATTTGACTAGTTGCGTGGTGCAACTATCTTCTCTAAAATAGATCTGAGGTCAAGATACCATCAGTTACGCATCAAGGAGAGTGACATACCTAAATCAGCCTTCAACATAAGGTATGGTCACTATGAGTTCATAGTTATGTTGTTTGGACTAACTAATGCATCAGCTGCATTCATGGAACTCATGAACAGAATCTTTCGGCCATTCCTTGATCAATTCATAGTAGTCTTTATAGATGACATCCTGATTTATAGTAGAGATGCTCGACAGCATGAGCAACACCTCCATCAAGCCCTGACTTTACTGAGAGAGCACAAGCTATATGCCAAATTCAGTAAGTGTGAGTTCTAGTTTTCAGAAGTGTCTTTTCTTGGACATGTAATATCTACCTCAGGTATCTGTGTTGATCCTAAAAAGGTAGAATCTATCTTGGAGTGGGAACAAACAAAAACACCAACAGAGATACACAGTTTTCTAGGACTGGTAGGCTACTATAGGAGGTTCATTAAGAACTTCAGTTCTATAGCATTACCCCTAACCAAGTTGACCAGGAAGGAGGTTCCTTTTCTATGGAATGACAAGTGTCAACATTCTTTCCAGTTGTTGAAAGAACGGTTAACAAATGGACCTGTGTTAGTGTTACCTGAGCAAGGGAAGGGGTATATTGTTTTTTGTGATGCTTCTAAGAACGGTCTAGGATGTGTGTTGATGCAGGATAAATAAGTGATTTCTCTTGCTTCTTGGTAGCTTAAGAAACATGAGGAAAATTATCTGACACATGGTCTAGAATTAGCTATTGTGGTTCATGCATTGAAGATCTGGAGACATTATCTCTATGGAGAAACATTCTAGATTTTCACAGACCATAAGAATCTAAAATACATCTTTTCACAACATGAGTTGAACATGAGACAACACCGCTGGATGGAGTTAATCAAGGACTATGATTGTACAATTGATTATCATCCAGGAAAGACTAATGTAGTGGTTGATGCACTAAGTAGAAAATCATCATTGCCAACCATGGACAAAACACAGTTGAACTCTTTAGTGTTCTTTAAATGAGACATGTTTGTCTCTTTGAGGAAAGACAATGTACAGCTTAAAGTATCCTTGATAGCAGGACTGTTAGCTGAGATGCACATAAAACCTACTCTGAAACAACAAATCAAAGAGGCACAACAAGTTGATACTGTGATTCAGCAGATTAGATCAGAGTATGGTAGTGAGAAATGGGATGGGTGTCATGATTCGGATGATGAGGTAGTCTGTTACCATGGTAGGATGGTAGTACCTGATGCCAATGACTTGAGGAAGTTAGTCATGGAGGAAGATCATTCTTCGATGTATGCAATGCATCCAGGGAGCACCAAAATGTATCATAACTTGAAAGATATGTATTGGTGGCTTGGTTTGAAGAAAGATGTAGCTGAGTTTGTTATGCGGTGTGCAGTATGTCAGTAGGTTAAAGTTGAACATCAAAAGCCCGCAAGAACAATGCAACCTTTACCTATACCACAGTGGAAATGGGATCACGTAACCATGGACTTTGTGGTTGGTTTACTCAGAACAGCCAAAAGTCATGATTCCATTTGGGTAATAGTTGATAGGTTGACTAAGTCAGCACATTTTCTTCCTGTCAAAACAACCTATACTGCTGAAAAAATCACACAAATCTATATAGATGAGATAGTGTGTTTACACGGGGTTCCAACTACAATTGTTTCTGATAGAGGTCCCCAGTTCATGAGTCATTTTTGGGAACGACTACATAAATATTTGGGTACACAGTTAAGATTTAGTATCTCCTTTCACCCACAGATAGATGGACAATCTAAGAGGACTGTACAAACTTTGGAGGATTTGCTTAGGGTTTGTGTCCTTCAGTTTGTAGGAAGTTGGGATATACACTTGAGCTTAATAGAATTCGCTTACAACAATAATTATCATCACAGTATTCATGTGGCACCATATGAAGCATTATATGGTAGACGTTATAGATCTCCTTTATGCTGGTATGAAATAGGCGAATACCAACTTTTGGGTCCCGAGTTAGTGCAACAGACAACTAAAAAGATTAAAGTAATACAACAACAGTTAAAGGCTACACAAGATAGACAAAAGCCATACGCTGATAAACGACAGAGACCTTTAGAATTCCAAGTTGGAGACAGAGTATATCTCAAAGTCTCACCTTGGAAAGGTGTACTTAGATTTGGGAAGAAGGGTAAGTTAGCTCCTAGATTTATGGGGCCTTATCCAATCACTGAACGATTAGGAAAGGTAGCCTATAAGCTGGAGTTTCCACCTGAACAACACAAACTGCATCCAGTATTCCATATATCCATGCTGAGAAAGTGTCATCCTGACACGGAGTTAGTTTTACAACCTGTGGAGGTAGAGTTAAATGAAGATATATCCTATGTAGAGGGACCAATGTTGATTCTTGACAGGAGAATCAAAAAGTTGAAAAAGAAAGACATAATTCTTGTGAAAGTTCTCTGGCATCATCATGGTGTTGAAGAAGCTATGTGGGAGCTAGAGGAAGAGATGAAGAGTAAGTACCCTTCTCTTTTCTCTTGATGATTTTGGGGATGAAATCCCTATTAGGGGTGGATAATTGTAACATCCCTAACCTGGGTTAAGGCCTAACCCTAGAAGTTTTTCTTAAGTAAGTCATTTAGATTCTTGTCTTTATCTTTTGAAAAGTAATTAAGACTAAAGAAGATCTTATGTTTCAATTTTGGTCCTATTTGAATAATGTTGAAATGATATTTTACCTGTTTTGGACTAAAGTGCAATTTACCCAATTTAAGGGGGTTACCATGCAAATGTTACATGAAAAAATGTTCTTCAAGTGTTATAGCATCATAAGAATGAGAATGATGCTGAGGTATGACTTCCACAAGCCTAAGTTCCAAAATGAGCTTGTTTGAGTAATGCTTGTGTATTGAATGTTAGTTTTGGTGTGATTTGCAAATTACCGAAAGCCTAGGGTTGGATATGTAAAATACCACCTCTATTATGTCCCTACTGTTTCTTGATATCATTTAGAGAGAAAAAAGGGGCATCTTGTTTGAACGACTTTTGAGGAGAGATAATCTTGGTAATAAAATAATCAAGAAATAAGCATAAATGAAACCCTAATTTATTTTGAAGCAAAAATAAATATATTAATTGAAGTGCCCATCAACTAAAAAGGTTGTAGTTGAAATACTATTGTGCAAGGACGTCCAAATGCCTTGATTTGCACCGAAATATCCCAAGTAGGTGAAGAAACCCACTCACATTTGTTAATTAAAAAATAATGTCCATTAAAAATAGATAATAGTAATATATTAATTCTATTATCTATAATATTATTATCTATTAATTAATTGATTTGTACTCATTAAAAACCCATCCCCCCGTCTCTTGTCACTCTGGCGATTAGGGCACGAGGAAGTGGATGACTCTCCACCCTTACCTAGGGATATCTCTCTTGCAGGTTCAAGTGTGCGGTCGTGCTTGGGGTTCTGGTCTCAAGATGGCAGCGGATCTAGTGGAAAGATATACAGGGCTCAAACTATCTAAAGAAGAAGAAGAACCCATCGACGTTCAACCGGTAGGAAGCGGTGACAAAATAGACGATCATACAGAACTCGCGCTAGTCAGATGACTACTCACAGATCGGACCTATAATTTCAAAGTGTTGAAGAGAACGTTGTCCCAAGCTTGGAGTCTGAAGGAGAAGGTTGATTTCAAGCAACTCGAGGGTGAAGTTTTCATCATCCAATTCGCCCACTGGAGGGATAAGCAGAGAGTAATTGACGGAGCTCCATGGAACTTTGATGGAAGGCTACTGCTTTTTAAGGAGGTATGTAAAGAGGAGCAACCGGGAAACATTGTCATCAACAAATGTCCTTTCTGGGTTCGCCTCTACGGCGTTCCTCTGGGGTACAGAACGGAAGCAACTATCCACCAGATTGCGGGTAGGATTGGGGAGGTGGTCAGAACAGACACCGACGAACTTGGATGGGACTCGTCCATCCGAGTCTGAGTTATTCTGGATGTCTCCAAACCCTTAAAACGCATTCAGAAAATCCGAGTGAAGGGGGGCGCTACCGTGGACGTAGAAGTGAAGTATGAAAGACTTGCAAGTTTCTGCTTCTCTTGCGGCCGGCTAGGTCATGTTGACCATGACTGTGTGAACATAGACGACCGGGGGGGATCACCAGCAGAGATGGGGGAATTGGATGTGGGCGTCTCCATGGAAGCAGCGACGGGCAGCGGATAAGAAGGAAGGAGGGTTAGGGGCAGAGAGGAGGAAACTAATCTATCAACATCAAGATGGAGGGGGAGCGTCGCAAAAGAAGGGAGGTGAGGAAGACAGTGGCAGCACGGCGGGAAGCAGATCATTTGTGGCGGGGGAAAGAGCTGGGAAGGGGAACGGGGGTCAGGGAAATAGTGTGGATGAATCTATAGAGGAGGCGTGAGAGGGCCTCGACAGCATGGGGGAGAGGGGCCGCAGGGACACAGCTGAATGGGGTGTTGAAGGGGACGGAGGAATGGGAGGGGTAAAGGAGGGGAAGGGGTTGGGGAAGGTGGTACAATGGGTGCAAGATACCCAGGGCAAGAAGGCACCGAGGGTGAGGAGGACCATGAAGTATTCAATAGTAGAGTTGTAGACGATCTGAGGGCACCATCGTGTAGACGAGCAAGCACCAGAAGCGGTTGTCGAGGAGGGATCAGAAGACTGTCACCAATGGCTGGCGAGCAAGTCATGGACAAAGGTATACAAAATACAGCAGGAGACCCAACGTCGAGGACATGCCGGAAATGGGGTACAGGAAAAGCACAGTGAAAAAAACAATAGCAAGAAGAAAGGAATCCCAAAAGAGGGCCATATCGCCTGCGTCATGGAAGAACAGGGAAGTAGCCACTAGCAAATAGAGGTAAACATGGAAAAAAATTGTGAGAGGAGAGCTATTACCCGGGCACAGCGGAAAAAGGAAACAGGGCCAAAGCTAAATCAAGGGCACAAACAAAGCCGAGGGAAGAAGAAACATCATCCATGGGTCTATAAGATGAGAAGGGGGCACACCTAGGCATCCCTGAGGATGAAGTTGTGTGGGACCAAACAACTGGCAAAAGAAATAGAGGTGTGGACTTCTGCGACATGGATGTTGATGAACAGCTTGTACAAGAACCATGGGAAAAAGGTCCAAAAGAGATGGTGCGAACACAATAGGAAGAGATGGGGTCGTCATGACTCAAGTAGCGGTGATTGGCGGTGACCAATCCCATGAAGGAAAATGAAAATCTTTAGCTAGAACTGTCAGGGGATGGGCGACCCTGACACGTGTAAAGCTCTCCAACCATGGGTTTGGAGAGAGCGCCCAAACATAGTTTTCGTGGCGGAAACTATGATTGCTGAAACAAAGTTGGAGTAGGTCAAAAGAAGTTGTGGCTTTACTGACAGGATGTGTATCTCAAGTAGGGAGAGGTCTGGCGGCATTAGTTTTTGGTGGAAAGAGAGTAATGTGGAAATACTCAATTACTCTAAAAGACATGTGGCAGGTTTGATAAAAGAAGACAACGGAAAGAAATGGAGAGCGATTGGGGTTTACGGATGGGCGGACCAGACAAGCAAAGTGAAGACTTGGGAGTTGATGAGGAAACTGAAGGATGAGGCAGAGGAACCTGTTATTTTCTTTGGAGACTTCAATGAGATCGTGTCTAACACTGAAAAGCAAGGGGGACCACCAAAGGATGAAAAATTCATGCAGAATTTCCGGGATGTCATAGATGATTGTGGGCTGATTGATGTGGGTTTTGAAGGAAATATTTTCACCTGGAAAAGGGGTGTTACCGAAAGAACGCTGGTTATGGAGAGACTCGATAGATTCCTACCTGAACTTGAATGGAGAAATCTTTTCAAAAATTGCAAGGTGTTCCATCTTTCTATCTATGAGTTAGATCACGCACCCATCATGCTAAAGGCAGATAATAGGACCAACGGAAAGAAGAAGAGAAGGAGCTATTTTGCTTTTGAACCAATGTGGGCAGGCGAGGAGGAATGTGGAAAAATTATTAAAGAGGCATGGGAAAGTGAAGAAGGGGGTGTTCTTAGCAATAAACTTATGAGATGTAAAAATATGTTGAGAGAGTGGGCGACGGAAAAATTTGGCGATAGGAGTAGAAAGGTTAAAGAGCTTGAACATGAGCTGAAAAGGCTTCAGGGTCTCCCCCCAGATCATGCTAATCTTAATAGGGCGGAAGAAACATCCAAAGAGCTACAATATTGGCTGCAAAAGAATGAGGAATATTGGGCTGCCTGGGCACGGGTGAAAGAGTTAAGAGAGGGAGACCGTAACACGGCATATTTCCACCAAAAGGCTTCCAATAGAAGATGAAAAAACTAGATTGATGGTATAGAAGATGATAACGGCATCCTAAGAATGCAGGAGAACGAGATCATGCAAATCTTTTTGAGTCACTTCTCAAACCTTTTCCAATCTAGCAACACATCGAGTTTTGAGCAGGCAACAAAAGGCATTAGGGAGGTGGTGACAGGGGAACAAAGGAGGAATTTGGACAGTGATATTACAGACGAGGAAATCCAGGAAGCTATAAAATATATGCACCCAAACAAAGCACCTGGGCCAGATGTGATGAAGGTGTTGTTCTACCAAAAATATTGGGACACTGTCGGACAGGATGTGGCAAATTATATCAAAGGCTGGTGGAAAGGAGAGCATAGCATAAGAGTTATAAATGATACTTTAGTGGTACTCATACCAAAAGTAGAGAAGCCAAAGACGGTTGGGGATTTTTGACCTATCATCCTGTGCAATGTGATTTATAAGATTGCCTCCAAAGTGATGACTAACAGGTTGAAGCCACTCATGAATAGTGTGATATCAGAAAACCAAAGTGCCTTTGTCCCAGGACGGTTGATTACGGATAATGCGCTGATTCCTTATGAGATTTTTCATGCTATGAAGAGGGATAAAGGAAGGAAGAAGGGCAGCCTTGCAGTGAAACTAGATATGTCAAAGGCTTATGACAGAGTGGAGTGGGAGTTTCTGATCTTTGTGATGGAAATGATGGGTTTTGGCGCGAAGTGGATAAACACAATTAGAGACTGCATTACTACTGTCCAACACGCTTTCACCATCAATGGAGGCCGAACCCAGAGCACAGCCCCAGCACGAGGACTTCGCCAGGGAGACCCTCTTTCCCCTTATCTTTTTCTCTTACGCGCGGAAGCTTTTTCTACTTCGCTTATTTCTGTTGCACAAGACAATCTCTTGCACAGAATTCAACCATGTACGGGAGCACCCCGCAGCTCACATCTTTTTTTCACAGATGACAATATTCTTTTTGCTAGAGCTACCACTGCAGAGTGCCTGAAGTTAGCTGAAATAATCAGCCAATATGAACAGGCATCCGGACAAAAGATCAATTTCTCAAAGATAGAGGTGGTTTTCAGCAAGGGAGTATAGAGAGGAAAGCGGTGGTGTTTGAAGAACACGTTGGGAGTAAGGGAGGTGGATCGTCATGCCAAATATCTTGGTTTATCGACAGCCATAGGGAGATCTAAAAAGCATGTGTTCAAGTTCATAAAAGATAGGATATGGAGGAAATTTCAAGGGTGGTCGGAAAAACTACTATCTAAACCAGGGAGGGAGGTGCTTATTAAAGCAGTGGCACAGGCTATTCCAACATATATAATGAGCATTTTCCAGTTACCAGCGGGTACCATTGATGAGATCCAAACAATCATAGCTAGATTCTGGTGGGGTGCAAAGGATAAGGAGAGGAAACTGTCGTGGGTGAGTTGGAATAATTTGTGCAGGCCAAAATGACAAGGAGGGATGGGATTTAGAGATTTCCACGTGTTCAATCAAGCCCTCTTAGAACGAAAATTATGGCAGATAGCAAACCACCTGGAGGCGTTGGTGACTAAAGTTCTCAAAGCCAGATACTTCCCCAGGACATCAATATGGGAGGCAAGATAGGGACATGATCCAAGCTACACGTGGAGGAGCCTGTGGGGGGGGGCAAAGCACTACTGACAGAAGGAACACAGTGGAGAGTGGGGAATGGGGCTGACATTAATATTTGGGAGGATTACTGGCTACCCGAGGAGGAGGATAAACTCACACGTCTCAAAAATGAAAGGAACGCTGAATACAGCCAAGTCAGAGACCTCATGACAGATGATGGCACCGGATGGGAGATGACAAGAGTGAGAGATTGCTTCCCAGAGAACTATGCTAGGAAGATTTGTGCTATCCAGCTTAGCACCCGAAGACCCACTGATTCGTTGATGTGGTAACCCTCAAACAATGGGGAATTCACAGTCCATTCAGCTTATTGGTTGGGTTTGATGGGGAAAGCGGAAGCCAGATGGTATAAAGCGACACAAGGTGATGACTTGTGGAAAAAGATTTGGCATGCCAGATGGAGCCCAAAGACAGCCCACTTCCTATGGAGGATATGTACGGGAGGTTTGGCCACCAGGGGAAGGCTTTTTGATAGACACTGCATACCGGATGATATATGCATGTTGTATATGACGAAAAAGGAGACAATATCTCACATGCTTTTTCGATGTCCAAATGCCACAGAGGTGTGGGAACTCCTACTTATAGAGTTACAGAACTGGGTCAAAGAAGTCAAAGATGGGGAGGTGGTTGCAACCATGAAGGAAGCGCTGGTGAGGCCGACGAGGTGTGAAGCTACGTCGATCGTGGCCACCATGTGGGCGGTGTGGAGAGGGAGATGCAACCGTGTATTTAATAATGGAGACGGAAACAACAACTTCCTCTACCGCTATGCGTTGTCGACGGTAAGGGAAGTTGATGATCAATCAAGCCAGCCCATGCATGGGGCACGAGACAGACACAGCAAGGAGAAAACGGGGTGGTGTGCGACTGCTGCAGGCCACATGAAGTTAAATGTGGATGGGTCATGCGGTGAAGATGGAGTCTCGAGCATAGGCGTAGTGATGAGAGACACAGTGGGGAAACTTGTGGGGATGGCAGGGGAGAAGGTTACTATGGGAAAGGAGGTAGCCATGACCGAGGCTTTGGCTGTGCGGGCGGCGCTGATATGGGCGAATAAAGAAGGTGTTACACATGTGGAAGTGGAATCTAACTCCATGATGATTGTCCAAGCATGCAATACCACCGTGTCGCAGAGGGACTATCTTGGCACTATCGTGGAAGACATTCTCTCATTGAAACGTTTGTTTTCTTATTGTAGTTTTAGCTACATTAATCATATAGATAATAGGGCAGCACATATAGTTGCCAACAATGTCCGTCGAGGACAAGTAGATAGGTTTCTTTTATTGCAACCTTTTCCTTCATGTAGTTCGAACCTTGTAAACCTTGTTTTAGCAAATTAATAGTATTCGGGGAACCCCCATCATAGGGTTTCCCGTCCTTTATCAAAAAAAAAATAGTATTATATTAATTAAAGTGCTTAAGTGATTGATTTTAGTTCAAGGATAAATGAGAGGGAATTGAGGGAAAAGGAAGAAGGCTTCTAAGGCAAGGAAGGGAGGGGGCATGTGGCAAGAAAGTGGATGGATTTTCTACTACTTTCTCTCTCCTAGAAAATCAATCACATATATTTAATTTTCTCCTTACTTGAAAGGCCATTTTGCAAACCACTTTCTTTATTTGCTTTAGCCGACGAACAAGGAGCTTAGGAGCAGGAGGAGAACATCCCCCAAGCTGAAGGTAAGCTCCATGGTCATCTTCAACCTTGAAATGATGGTTGAAATCGGATTTCAACATTGATTTTCTTCTTTTCTCCATCCAATGCTCAACCTCAGCTATTCTTTTGCATCCAAAAGTTGGAAACGAGCCTTGGCTAGTTGAAGGAGATTCATTCACCATTAGATATGTGAAGCTTTAAGCTTTGAAGCTACTTTGAAGGCAGGTTATATAACTTGAACCCATCAACGTTATTATTGATTTCAATTTCTCATCATATGTTGATTCTTTATTTCTTCTTGAATAATTGCTAAATTTATCATATATATGGCAATAGAAATTGGAGGTCTAAAGCTTGGTGATGTTGACATCATCTTAGCACACACCTTAAGAAAATATCATGAGCAAAAGGTTTTACTTTGTGTTGGTCAAACGGTTTCAAACCGTTTTAGACCAAACGGTTTTAAACTGATTGGTGACCAAACAGTTTTAAAACCGATTGGAGGGCAAACAGTTTCAAACCGTTAGAGACTAAATGGTTTCAATAGGTCAAGAATTGATTGGTCTCATGACCTAATAACTCCAAACAAATCAAATTCAATTGATTTCAGAATCCCTAGCTCAATTGGGTTCAAAGACCTAAATCGATTGAGATCATAACCCTAATTTAGGGTTAAACGGTTTCAAGTTGAAATGACCAAATGGTCTCAAACCATTTGAGGACTAAATGGTCTCAAACCGTTTGGGGTTAATTAATATTCAAATCAAACGGTCTCAAACCGTTTAGGGTTAATCAATATTCAAATCAATTAAAGATCAAATGGTCTCAAACCGTTTAGGGTTGATCAATCTTCAAGACCGTTTGATGAACAAATGATCAAGACCGTTTGGAGGTCAAGCACCTCAAGACCGTTTGGAGTTCAAGCACCTCAAGACCGTTTGGAGGTACAAAAATTTCAAGACCGTTTGGAGATTCAATTGAACCAAGACCGTTTAAGGTCTAACGGTCTTCAAGACCGTTTGAAGGTCAAGTGACCTCAAAACCGTTTGAAGGTCAAGTGACCTCAAGACCGTTTGAAGGGTCAATTGGTCCAAGACCTTTTGAATGTCTATTTGGTTCAAACCATGTAATTACTATTAATCCCATAAGTGGTTGAAGAGTAACTCAAGGTTGCTTTCCATGGAAGTACCTCTAAATTACTTAAGTGATTAATATATTAGAGTGATTATCACTTGATACCTATGAAAGTAATAAATGCAATTCACTATGATAAGCATAGGTGCATGTACTCAAGTGAAAGGTTAGGTCAACTGAATAAGGCATGATGGTGATGTGCGTTCCTAGTACATGGAACAATGATAATCATGATTTAATACTTAAATAATGCTATGTGCTCCAAGATATGTGGAAGCACTGATTTAGGGTTTGGATTAATGAGGTAATCATAAAACCCTAATCATTAGAGAATGTGAAACCCTAATATAGGGTGATGTTATATGAAATCCTAATTAATAAGGATGAGAAACCTTAACTCTAATTTTGAGTAATGGATTGAGAAACCCTAATGTAGGGTGAGGTCATGTGAAACCTTAATTGATAATAATGTAAAACCCCTAATTCAGGGTGATGTTATGTGAAACCCTAATATAGGGTGATGTTATGTGAAACCCTAATATAGGGTGATGTTATGTGAAACTCTAATAAAGGGTGATATAATGAGAAATACTAAATGATAAAGATGAGAAACTCTAACCCTAATGAGGGAATAGTGATGTTATCCTTTTATTTCATTATATTCATGTGTAATTGATATGGTTGTTAACAAGTATACTAACCATGCATGTATCATGATACGATGAGCATAAATAGGTATAAGTTATGATGTTAATGGGCCTTGTGAGCCATTATTTTAATTGTTGCTTAGTGAAAGGTGACAAGAAGCTAAATATGCCTGGTAAGTTATGTGAGATGCTTGTGTAACAAGTATCAGGAATACCTTGGTCAGGTGACTTGGAGGTAAATAGTTACCTGATAGTGGTAACCATATTCAGTGATGAACTAAGGGTTTGAATTCCCTGATCCAATGTATATGATGATGGTATTATTGAGGGATGTGAATTCCCAGTAATAAGATGAGGGATTGAGATCCCAATGTTTTATAAAGTTTTGAAAAGTACTTGATAGAAGTATATTATATGTTTCTGTGAAGTATTTGTCCTAATCATTCTTGTTTGAAAACTTGATTGATGCTAAAAGAATATGGTAATGTACTTAAATAATCAAGTGGAATATTATCATGTAGAGCCCTGGCCATAGATCCATCATTGTCAGTAGCTAGTGATGGTGAAATGGCTTTTCCTGCTGGTTAATCCGAAGTGTATATTGTTGAATATGTGGGGTTACTCCTAACTGAAAATAGGAGGATTAGAGTGCAACTTCAGTTTTAGACTCAAGATGTGTATAAGAGCATGGTGAACAGGCCCACTGCTTAGTGTGATTGAGCATGAATGCGTTCATGGCTCAGAGAGCACGGTGAACTAGCCCGTGGCTCAGATTTACTACTGCCAGGACCTGTACCAAGGCGGGCTAGAGGATGGGTAGCCTATGAGAGCTAACCCTATGACAGACATCACTTAAGCAAGAGACTGCGGTCCTGCTTGTGATCTCGCACTGACCGAGACTGATGAGATCGAGGAGTCTGGCTCTTCCTTTGATCTTATATGGCACCGTCTTTAGGTTTCGCAACCGAAGGTTGGATTTGAGTGGTACGGCGCACTTCCTCAGGGCATAAGAATGATTGTAAAATGTAATCATCCATGTAGCATATTTGTTTAAGGACAAATTACGGAAATAATCAGTTGATACTACATTGCTTATTGTATCTTAAATGGATAGATATTATACATGTTCTTCATATTCCTTATTAAAATGGATAGATGATTTACTGCTTTATCATTTATAGCTGTAATGCTTTAAAAGATGATATAGCTTTATTCTGCATAATAATGATTTAATCATGTTGATTCAATAAGAGATTACTCTGCTCAGTTTATTATTGTTTACCTACAATAATAATGTTTTTGGTGGAGAGTTATATCTCTCACAGGGACAATTTTCAATTGTCTCACCCCCGTGGGATCCAACCTTTTTAGGTGGACGAGGATGAGGAGGTAGAAGCCATACAATAGGGGAAGGACAGCAACATCAGGGAAAATAGTAATATCTCAGGTGGAGATACTGACTGTCGTGTTTTGTAGATATGAGTCCTATGTGTTGGCTCTGTACTCTCATGTCCTTGGAGTCAGTAGTTAGTGCTTTTATGATCGATCTGAGATTTTGGCATGGAATGCCTCAAGGTTTTTTTGTTGCTTATGTGTAGATCTAACAGAGAAATTGTTGTATGTAATCCTCAAGAAGAGAAGATACATGGTATGTACTTGAAGGACCAGAATGTATATATAATGTTTGGTTCTTGTTATAAGAGTTTCCTAAAAATGGATCTCTTGCAAATGGTTTTAATTTTTAGTGATTTTCATTAATCCGCTGCTAATGTTTGATTCCGCATTAATCATCACTTGTGTTGTCACATGTAGAGTGGATGCGGAAGCCTTGTGGTGCCAATGGTAGATCCTCTTTTATGTAGGTCTTGGGCTTTGATTTATATGCTCAGGGTAGGGTTTGGAGAACTCCCAACCGCCATGGAGTGAAGTATTGGCCACCATGGAGCTGAAATGTCAGCGGCGACATGAGGAAAATGAAGATTCATTGGTTTTCACTTGCTTCATTGATAGATGAAGTGTTTTGTGGTTTTTGATAAAGCCACCGGTACGTGAATGGTCATAGAATGACCATCAGAAGGAGATGCAGATCTGTCTCTAGAAGGCATGGTATAACATCCATCAGTTATTGAGAACAAAGATGACATCGACAGACAGATGTAGTGTGGTCATCAAAAGGATCCAAGGGTTTCCTTCAGGAGGTGAGGTAGGCACATCATCAATTGTTGTGTACAGAATTACCTCCAGAAGGCAATGCAGATCATCCATAGGAAGGCAAGGCTTGAGTTCCCTTTGGTTTTTAGCCATAGACCTACAATCAGAAGGTGTGTGCAGGTCAGCCATTGGTATATGAAGTTGGGTTGACAACCAAAGGAATGGTAGAGTGGCACAAACCGGTGGCTAGGTAGAAGTAAACGCACCCAGGGGGCTATTGGCATGAGGTCAAAGGTCTGCGTCGATGGAGGATCAACCGAAGGATCTATCAATCGATGGATTGGAAGATTTATGAAATCTGATGGTTTGCACTACAAACTGATGGAACTTCATCAACTGATGGAGGATCAAATCATTGAAAATATTGTCCATTTTATCAAATGAATTTGGGCATGTTATTCAGTTAGTGGTACCACCATCTCCTACACTCTACTCATGTAATGAAGTTCAAACCAGCCATGAAAACCAAGAATTTGATTCAAAATCTTATAAATTAACATAAAATAGATAAAACCTAAATGCAAGCTAGTTCTGATCTAAAATGATGGAAATGAATGCAAAAGTAGGCTGAAAATGTGACGAAAACTAGAATGATATGCTTTCATCAAAATACCTTGGTCTTAAACATTACTCATCCTTAAGTAACACAAAATCGAAAATAGTCACCAAATGAATACTTTCAACCTGTGTGATTTCCTCATCTTCACATCATGCTCATTTCTCTACCGCCTGATATGGCCAAGTAGATCAAATTCTTGAGACCACGTAACACATATATCCATGTCTTCTTTTCTAATATTTCTTCCCAAATACGCTTCCTCACCACTATTCCCAATATCATGCACATCTAATAGTTTTCATGAGCATTCATAGAATCCTATGGAAATAATCTAGCATTGGGGTGTGAGAAAAGAATATCAAAATGAGATATTCATTGTGTCTCTGGTAGAAAATGTAGCGAAGGGGGTTTTGGATGGAAGATGCACATCTCTCCTCTATTCGACTTGAGATTGCTTTTATTTGTGCAAATAAATATATGGCACCACATTTTTTGGGCACAATGGAAATTTTTCTTATTGGTGGTATGACTTTATTATATAGAGAGGGGTATGGAAGAAGGAAATAGAGTAGGAAGGGGTTGTACCACCCTGAAGTTGGAGTTTGACACTTTTTATGGCTTTTTATTTTCTTTTTGATGGATGGAAGGTAAGATGGAAGAATAAGTGTAGAAAAGGGGTTAGATCAGTATGCAACTTGATTTGTAATTCAATGCACCAGGTTGTTCTCCTAGTCCCACTATGCTCAAATAATAACATAAGGGAAACTTTTTTATTCCATGAGTTTGTTTCACTAGTGAGTTAGAAGAATGATGTGTTTGATCCATTTTTAGTTCCTTCAAAATTTCCATCTTTTCTAGATAAATATGATGTTCGGGCTCCCAAGCCACAGAGGATGATTTCTAGCCATTGGTTGTTTCAATAATAGGTCATTGTGAGTTTATGATTTGAGTAAGGGGAGTTAAATAATAATGATATTCATGGATACAAATAGAAAAATATGAATCCAAGTCGGCTAGGTAATGGATTTATTTGCTCTAGAAGGAAAATTTTGAAAATTATGAAAAATTGAGCTAAATGTGATGCATGATGAATGTGAAGTTACAAGTAGATATTTGTGGGTAGAGAGAAGAATATGTACCACCCACCCTCCACCCTTCATTATATTTTCTTGTTCCTGAGAAAACACTCAATTCAAGATGGAGGGGAAGAAGTTTATTGATTGGTCCACAACTGTGGTTGGTCTTCCTTTGGCAAGAGTCATCACCTACATGTTAGAACTAATGATCTTGTCATGAGGTGCACTAACTATTTGCAATATGAATTTAAATGTAAAAGCAAATAGAAATGGAAGTAACACTCAGGTTTCCTACCAAAGTGCCTTTGTTCAATGTTGATGGCTCACCGCCTGAAAATTAGTCATCATATGTTGGTGGTAGAACTGTGAGTCGTTGGTTAGATATCATATTTATTAAAATAAAATTTTATCTATTAGACACTGACTGTGAATTCTCCAGTCTTCTCACTCTAAATTATAACAGCTCAATGAGGGAAGCTATGCTTGATAATGAATGGACCCGACCATCAGGACTTAAGCTTTTTTATAGAGAGATGGATATGAGAGATGTGATGTAATACTTGATCTATGACTTGTAGATTTATCCTCTTTAGGTGGCCATCATACCACATCTTCGTATGCTTTTTATAGATGTGTGCATTTTCATACGCAGTTAGTTGTAACTCTTTGAGCTCTTATAATTGAAGTAGTCAGTTTTCCTTTATTGCATGGAGGTCGAAGTTGGGTTTTTGATGACCTATTGAGCTTTTTGTTCAAGATCCACTGGTAAATGACAAAACTTATTGTAGATGAAAAAACTTCTTATATGTGGTTCGATAGGCCTAGAGACATGATTCAGCTTGTTATCCCAATCTTACCTTGTCATGATGACGGTCTTCTCTAGAATAGCCTTGCTCTTATGATTTGAAACCTTCACTTGGCCACTTGTTTGAGGGTGGTATGAAGTATCTACCCATCAGGAGACATCATACCTATCCATGAGACCTTCAAAGATGTACTCAAGGAAATGTAAGTCCCTATGAAAAATAATAGTGTGGGTAGGGTTGTACATATGTCGGTCCAAACCACGGTGGACTAGACCAGACTCGTTACTTGATCTAGTCTGGTCTTGGACCGATTTGACTTTCAGTCTACTATATTTCCTAATTTGGTGCTCGGTCTCGTCCGATCCGGTCCAAAATCGATAGAAACTGGTCTAAACTGATTTGACCAGACATTATATGAAAAACTTCTTATACATATTTAATAAATATAATATTTATGAAGGATTGTGAGGATATATACATTATTAATGACTCTAGAATTACCAATAGGTCAATTACTATTGTAGTCTACACATTGACATTATTGTATCAAAAAATCTCAATAGCATTAGCCATTGCACTTATACAAGCACCGAGAAGTGACAAATTTAAATATTGCATTACATTGTGGCAATGAAAAATTAAAAGGATGTTGCACGTTGAATTGAGTTATTAATAAATTAGTTTGTTATGTATTAACTATCATATAATTCAATTTTATAATAATAGTAAGTGTGTTTTTTGTGTCCTACAAAGTTATGATAGTTATTCTTGAATGTGTTATTATATGTAAGTATCATATTGTAATGTTTCCAATAATCTCATAACAATTTAGTTCTCAAGTTGTAAGAATTTAATTGTGTAATTTGGTTTTTGTTGCCAAATTGAAATGAGTTATCACCTCTTTTTTGTATTTTTTATAGCATATTTTTTAATATTATAGTCAAAAGTGTATGAATATAGGTTATACGCTATGGTCCTTGATTTTTTCGGTCTGGTTCAGGACCGGACTGGTTCTTATCAGTATGGTCCTCAGTCCATGAATTTTATGTAATCACATCTCAGTTCGTTCCAATCCAATATGGTCCGGTCTGGGTTTGGACCGATGTACAACCCTAATTGTGGGGCCCTCCAAAGTGTGGGAAGATAATATCTTTAGATAATTTGATAATTGGCTTCGAGTAACTAGACTTTGTGGGGATGGATTCAACTGATTTAGATACATAATCTACATCAACGAGGATGTAGAAGAATCCACAAGAGGAGAGGAACATACCCATTTAGTTCTCACCCAAAATATAAAAAATCTCAAATTCTTGCCAAAAAATGAGGGAAATCTCACCCCTCTTAAAAATATTACCAAATCAATGGCATTGATCACATGACTTGACATATCTATGAACATCCTTACAGATAGTATGACAAAAGAAGCCACACTAGAGGATTTTAAATGCAGTCTTTTTGGAGCTCGTGTGGCCCCCAGTTGGGCTAGAGTGACATTTCTCAAGAATAAGAGGCACTTCCTCTTAAAATAGGTATAGACGGTAAAGGCCATCTAAGCATAATCAGAAAGATAAGGCTCATCCCAATATTTGTGGCAAATGTCAGAAATGAATGTCTTGTTCTCATTTGATGTGCACTCTGAATGAAGGACTCCAGTAGTTAAGTAATACACAAAGTCAATGTACTACAGAGTGAAGGTAGATCCTTTCAGCAAGTGGTCATCAGGTATGACGTCATTGATGGGAATTGTGTCAGAATCGTGGATATGTAGTCGGCTAAGATGATAAGCAACGACATTTTCATTCCCCTTCTTGTCCTTGAATTCCATATCAAGTTCTTGCAGCAGTAAGATCCATCTTATCAGTCTTGATTTTGCATCCTTGTTTAACATTAGATATTTGATAGCAAAGTGATCAATGTAGATAATGACTTGTGAGTCAAGTAGGTAACTGAAAAATTTATCAAAAGCATATATAATATCGAGGATATCATTCTCAGTGGTTTCATAGTTTTTATATGTGTCATCAACTATTTTTCTTGCACAGTAAATGATGTGATGTTTCTTGTCGACGTGCTACTGCAGAACTGCCCCTACGACATAGTTACTGGCATCACACATGATCTTTTAAGGAAGAGACTAGTGTGGGGCTTGAAGGATAGGATTAGATATGAAATTTTCCTTAGAATGTTGAAGCTCTCCATACATTCAAAATCAAAAATAAATTCCACATCCTTTTGTATAAGATTGTTAGAGGCTTGGTAATCTTACTAAATTCGTGAATAAACCTCCTATAGAATTTGAAATGTCCTAGGAATGCCTAAATTTCTTTGATTGTAGTTAGAGGAGACATCTTAGCAATCACTTCTATCTTTGATTTGTCGACCTCAATTCCTATGGATCTATCATGATGTCTTAGAACAACACCCTCCTTATCATGAAGTGGCATTTTTCACAGCTATGAACCATATGTGCTTCTTCTCAATGTTCTAGGACCATGGAGAGATTGTGTAGGCAAGATTTAAAAGAATCTCTATAAACTAAGAGGTCGTTCATGAATATTTCAATTATGGTTTTAGTGAGGTTGGAGAAGATAGCAAACATGCAACACAAGAAAATGATAGGCTCATTACATAGTCTGAAAGGCATCCGAAGGAAAGCATATGTGCTAAAGGAACACGTGAATGTAGTCTTCTCTTGATCACTAGGTGGATGGGTATTTGGTAGAAGCTACAATATCCATCCAAGTAGCAAAAGAACTACTATTCTGTAAGCCTCTCCTAGAGTTGATCAAGAAAAGGAAGGGGAAAGTGGTCCTTCTGAGTTGAATTATTGAGTGTGTAATATTCTATGTGCATACTCCACTCAGTAACAATGCGGGTGGGAATAAGCTCATTTTTTTCATTTAGAACAATTGTAGTGCCACACTTCTTTGGCACTACCTGCACACGACTCACCCATGGTGAATTAGAGATAGGACAAATGATCCCAGAAGTTAATAGATTGATCCCTTCCTTTTCCACAACCTCCTTTAGAATCAAATTCAGCTTGTATTGAGGCTTGATGGAGGGCTTGTATTCTTGATCTTGTTAATTTTGTGCATAGAGTGGGTTGTCTCACTACATTTAGATCACTCTAGCCTAGTGCCTTCTACCTCTTACTCAGTTTTGTCAACAAGTTGTTCTCTTATTCATTCGTGTGATCTAAATTGACAATGGGTGGGCAGATTTTCTTCTCATCTAAGAAGACATATTTGAGCCCGTTAGGTAGAGGCTTCATCTCTGGTGTGGTTGCCTCTTTGTCTTCTTCTTCAATTATGGAGGCACATTTGAGCTCTTCGAACATGGCCTCGAGGTTTTTCTCAACAAAGTTTAAGAGGAGGAGAAATTTCTCCACATGTTCACCACTCAGTCAATGAGCATTGGCTTTGATGAGAAAAGTCTCTAGAGGGTCTTCAGAAGTAGGATCATTCTGCCACAATTGTGCCATTTTTTCGACACAATCAACCAAATAGAATTTCTCCTAAAAGGAGGGACCTTGTCACTCACAAAGACCTTGAAGTCAATAGTGTTTGTTCCTAGTCTTAGTGTTAGGATCTCGATTTTGACATCAGTGAGTGCAGAAGAAGTTACAAGGAAGGGTCACCCAAAGATAATAGGATATCAAAGATCCTCTTTGATGTCAATGATTACAAATTTGTAGGGGCAATAAGACTTGGGGCCCACCCATAGGGGTGGTCATAGAGGAGTCAGCAAGTTGAATCATGATATCGGTAGGAAGAATGTCAGCAGTAAAGCCTAGACTTTTGCAAAACTATAGGGCTTGATTAAAATACTTTCCCCAGAATCATCTAGGCCTTTTCGGCATGTGGTGTCCCCAACAAAGTAGGAAATGCCAAAAGATCTCAGATTTTTTTAGTTTTTTAGGAAGCTTGCTTTAGGCAATATTTGATGTTTTCCATGCTAGTTTCACCATCTCAACCTCCTCTGTTAGGTATTTGCAAGTGAGAATAATCTTGAAGAACTTAGTTCATGAAGGTATATCTATAAGATCATCAAAGAAGGGAATATCATCTTGTAACTTCTTCATCACTTCCTTGAACTTCAAAAATCTTGAGTCTAGTTGTGTTTGGGATAGATGGATCTAGTATGGAACACACGGCAAGTAGATTGGCACCATGGGAATGGAGGAGAGGTGGTGTAACTTCTGGGCCTTCTCAAGATTGGACATGTTTTTTGCCAATGGAGATTCAACCATTGGTTCTACTGGTATGGCTATTGGAATAGCCATTAGAGTGACTCCTTTCTTGGTCCTCTTCAAGAATAAACCTATTGTTTTTTATGACTGGGACTAGAGGTTCTTGTAGTACACATCCGATACATGTGGTCACAGCCTTCATCTACTCCTCCTAATGCTTGGTATTACTTTTAGGCTAACCTACAAATGAGCCTACTGGGGGACAAATGGCAACAACAATTGTGCAAGTTTAGCCTTTATATATTTGTTGTATTCCTGTTGGATCACCAATATCTTCTCAATGGTATCCAGATGGCTCTGGTCATTTGAAGTAGGTACACTCAGCTAGCTTCCTTGGCCTATAAGAATTCAGCCTTGATGATTGTGGGACTGCTCTCCTGGACTGTAATTATTGCCTTGGTTGAAATTGTTGAGGTACTAACCAAGGTTATAATTATTTTGTTGATATTTTTTGTTTTCCTAGAAACCAGTAGGACCCCAAACTTGTTTTTGTTTGTTCCTTGTTGGAGTTGATGTGCATTCCCTGCTCCATCTAGGTTTCCATATCGGAAGACTAGATTATTTCTCGATTTATTAGGGTTGTAGTACCCCTTCCCTGGAATGGAATTGATAGTGTTAACCTCTTCAATGAGGGTTGTTGTTGTTAAACTATAGTCGGTGCATGTTTAATGTATCTTGATAGAGGTGGTTTCACTCTAGACTTGTATGCCCCTCTACATGATAGACTTGGCATACCTCCTAGTCTTCCTTAAAAGGGTTGAGTCAAGGTTGTCTTGTTTAAGAGCAATCATATTTAAGGATTCAGTGATCGCCTTCATCTTAGATTTATCTTCTGGCATTGCCATCATAAGAATGCCCCCTTTTGCGGGATGAGCCCCAATTGGATTGGTTCTCAACTCTCATGCTTATGGATTTCTATGCATTGTCAAAGCTTTACCATATTAAGTCTCTACTAGAATTAGCATCAAGGAACTGTTTGATGTCATCATCAACTCCTCTACAAAATTGCTCCATAAGTTATGACAGGGGAATGCAATGATGAGGTAATTTATGTAGGAACTCTCTAAATTGTTCCCATGCTTGAAAGAGAGTTTCAGATGGATCCTTCTTGAATGGAATTATTTCCCCTCTTAGTTGGTAAGTGGGTGAGGGTGGAAAGAACTTATCAAGGAACTGGTTGTGAAGTTCCTCCCAAGTTCTGATGATTCAACCTTCTAGGGAGTTGTACCGCACCCTAGCTTTGTCGGTAATTGATTAATAAAATAATATCAGCTATGTGGCTTCCTCTGACATGCCAACTTGCTTCATTAGTCCACAGAGGTCTATGAATTTTTACAACTGGTCATGTGCATTCTCACTGACTCGTCCTGCAAAACTATTGTTTTGTATCATCTTCACCCATTGTGTATTTATTTCAAAGTTTGAGCCTTGATGACTTGATGGACAATGGGGTTGTGTATATCTACAGATTTGGGAATGGAGAACTCTCATAGTTCTCTTTGTCATGCAACTTCGTCTACTACTTGTATCTCTTCTTGAATTGCTGCTCTAGCTTCAGCCAAGAGCCTATCTCCTTATGTTGCAAGCATTTCTTCAACCCTATGTTTGATCTCCTCTTTGGCCATCTTAGTTTGGTGTGTGGGAAGGATCCTGTGGTAGGTTCTTTTGATCTCAGGAATGAAATCTAGTCTTGGACCGATGCTACAAGAGTGTTGCATGCACTAGAACTAGTTCCTAAGGAAGAAGGACTGCCATGAGTAATATGGTTGATGTAGAGTTGATTCAAGAGGATATGCAATGGTATCAATTGAATCCTAACTAAGGTTGCAAGTAGTAAAGGCAAAATTAAAGGGATGATAAATCAATGGATGGAATACTAGCATGGAACGGGTTCCACCTCCATTACCTATCAGTCACTCTGTTACAACATCAAATTACACATGAACATATATATGTTGAGGCTAAGAAAATCCCCCTTTTGGTGTTAAGATTAAAACCAGAGAAATATCACGCTAAGATCATTGTCACTTTACCCAGAGGTCACACATATATCACTTCAAAAAACATTTATCTAAAATTCTAATTAAGCGTCTAACTAGAATCAAATTGATATCTTAGATTTTGTGTTCAAAGTTCTCTACATCCAAAATCATGAAAAACATGTAAAAATGTTGGTTAGACAAGCAAATAAGCATAAAATGATTGATTCTAAACATGCAAAGGTTTTTGCAAAAGTAGATGCAAATACAAGAGCAAAATTAGGTAGCTGAGCTACTCCCCACACCCTAGTGAGAGGATTAATCACTAATGGTAGTAGTAGTAGACGCAAAAAGGGAAGAGAAGAAAAATGCCATGATCACAAAAAATGAAGGAATCGCATATGTGGTGTGCATAAGTAGCTTCAAACTATAAAATAATGGTGCCAATGGGCAAGAGAGAACACCCCTGGACATTCGTTGGGGATGGACGAAGGTCATCAATCGTCCTCACCTATGTACTATATCTACTCATGCATGGAGAAGGCAACAAGTTGGCAATGGAAGAGGTCATCAACCAATGGGAATAGGTGTAGAAGAATAGGCCGCTATTGAGGTTTCTACCTTGAAACTTAGGCGACAATGAAGGTGGAAACCATTTGATTGGCATTCAAAAACTAATGGATGAAGGTCGAAGGCTATGGAGGTCAAAGGTCTGGAGTGGTTGTGGAAGCCTTACATCCTCAATGGTGGATCACCTTTTTCATAGGTCTAGGTCTTCTATTTATAGGCTTAGGGTAGGGTTTGGAACCCTCCAAGTTGCCATGAGTTAAAGTATTGCCCTCCGTAGATGTACAAAGTCAGTGGCGGCACAAGGAAGGTGATGGATCGTCAGATTGCATCTGCTTCATTGATAGATGAAGCATTTTGCAACATTCAGTAAAGCATCAGTAGGAGAATGGTCTTAGAACAACCATCAGAAGGTGATGCATATTTTCTTTCAAACGACATGTTAGAACAAACCAATGGTTGTCGGGAGTAGGGATGCCATTGGAAGGAAGATGTAGTGCGGCCATTACAAGGCATACATGGTTTCCTTTGGGAAGTGATATTGGCACACCATAAATTGTCATGTATAGATATACCATTAAAAGGAAACGTAGATCATCCATTGGAAAGCAAGGCACGAGTTCCCTTTGTTCTTTAGTCAGAGACCAACCATCAGAAGGCATGTGTAGGTCAGTCATTGATAGGCGAAGCTAGGCTGACAACCGAAGGAATGGCAGAGTGGTGCAAATTGATGGCTAGGCAGAAGTAAGACCACCCCTGAGGAGGGGCTATTTGTGTGAGGATGAAGTCCTGCGTCAATGGAGCATTAACTGAAGGTTATATCAACTGATGGCATCATAGATCTATGAAATCTGATGGTTTGACAGATGACAAATCTATGAAACTCCATCAACTGATGGAGGTTTGTATCATCAAAAATATGGTCCATTTTATCAAAAATTTCTAGTCCCGCTATTCAGTTAGAGAGATCACTATCTCCTACACTCCACTCATGTAATGAAGTTCAAATCTTCCATGAAAACTAGTAATTTGATTCAAAATATTACAAATTAACATAAAATAAAGAAAACCTAAATGTAATCTAGTTCTAAGCTATAATGATGGAAATGAATGAAAAAGTAGGCTAAAAATGCGACTAAAACTAGGATATATATACATTCATCAATGCAACAATAACAATTGTAGTTGTTACCTAGTCAAAGCCAAATGAGAGGATTATCGCTTTTGGGGTGTATAGTTCTGGTTTTGTCTCAATGACAAATTTCTATTTGTATTTTAGTTCCAACTAATATCACTCAATTTTAGTTTTGACAATTTCATTAATAATCTGCTAGTGAGTCAAAATCCATTTTTCATGGAGTCATGAGTGTGATGTAGTTGATCACTCACAAGTTCATTGTCTACATAAGCAATGTTTGACAATATCATCATCTAATACAACTTTTGATAGATGGATAGATAACCCTTTTTCATAACCATATATATACCTTTAGGTTCTTGATCCTATTAAGAGCTCTTTATTAAATCTAACTCAAAGTCCGACATGATATGATATGCACCCTTATTTGGTAGACCTTCATATATATTCTCACACTACTCCAAGATAGATAATGCACCATGCCTTGTCGCTCTGACACATAGTCGATCAAGGCTTCCATGTGTGTTTCACACTGGAAAGAATCTATGATTGAGTATTTTATTTGGGGGATTTTATTTACATACATATATATACAAATACCAAATACTTATGATATGTATCATATATGCATTAACTCCACAATTCACTTTATGATCTACAAACATAAAACATCTTTCATGGCCACACAAATATAAACCTTTGTAGCCACAAAGGATTATTTTCCACTTAAGGTCATTTGCATATTATGCGTCATCACCCTGTGAAATCCCATGTGAACATCCATTTGTCAGCATCAAGATCAATGGCTCCATGGATGCTCCTTGGATCTTCATGGGTTCCTCTTCACACCAAGTCCTTAAAAACTAACTTTATTTGTAACTACTATTACAAGACATGTAGAAACCTAGATTTACATTTAGGTATTAAGAGGGAATATAAATCATTACACACTACAAAAAAAGATGATTTAGCTACAATTATTCTAACTATATATAATTTAAATATAGATAAAACCTCTTCCGGCTATAGAATAAAATAATGTAAACAAATATATGTAGTTAATTCAACTAGTTGTGCGTTGCTACACTTATCTCTCTTTGTGTGCCAAGTGTAGCAAGCAAAATGTAGTTGACTATCAGTATTTTTGCATCATTATATCTTATCTAAACAAATTTACAAGAATTTCTCCCGCGTGCATTCTCCTCCTGACGCAACACAATCAAATCCTTCATGTTCTCCCTTCATGTCCCGATCTCTCCGTCTACCACAAACAACCATGCGGTTACAACTTCCTCCTCTCACCCTATTTCGATCGAGAAAAGCCCGTATTTTCCACACGCACAGTTTGCCTCTCTCCATAGGATGTGATCTGCTTCCACTCCTCCTGTCAACTATCGTCAAACCCCCTCGAGGCCACCGCCGGACCCCCTTCAGGCCATCATCGGATCCCCTTCAGTCTTCCTCCATACCTTCTCCAGGCCACGTCGCCACTTGACCGCCCCAGGCCCACCTCTCCCCCTCCGGCAGGTTGCCCTTGCTGATCGTCCTTCAAGCCCCCTCTGTCGCTTCTCCATCAGGATGTCGTGGTATTTACCCCTCATCATTTGGGCTTTTTACCGAGCAAGTAACCTGCTTATATTTCTTATTAGATAGTTGTGTTTCTTTAAGGCTCTACATAGACCTCTCTTCTTCGATCCCTTGCTTTTAATGTACAATTTTTTTCATTTGTTCTATCTGATCTCTCAACTGTCAGAATCTAGCACATCTTTACACCTGCGGCACCATCAATGCCCCTATCTACTTCTTTGAAGGCACCATCATCACCTTCATGTTCCCCTTCTTCTTTTGTTTCTCCACTACCCTTCTCGTTGGAATGTGAATCCAGCTAGTTGTTGTTGGTCTCAATACACCAGATGTCATCCTTCTTCCCCTTTAATTTGGTTTCGTGCCTCCCTCCTCTCTTGGTCTATTACAAAAAATAAGCTTTCAAAGTTGTAGTCCTCCACTCGTTCATTCTCCACTCATAGCTTCCTTACGTTTTCAAAGTGAAGCTTTTAACCATACTGCCCCTTGCGGTCCTCTCCCTCATTGGTATTGCAGAAACTATAATCGTGTTACAATGTCAGGTCCTTCCACAAAGACGTTGACATTGAGGCCACTGATATGTTCAATAAGCCCACTCATACCAGAATTCTTGGTTCCTCCACACAGAATGATGCCTCTGTTTCATAGCATTATATTGCATCTAGATGGGAGATATCATACTAGTCAAACATGGATGAAACCTTGAACTAAAATAAGTTTTTGAAAAAATAATATACATTTCAGGGATGCTAGGAGCATGGACAGTTTATATATATAGCATACGAAGTTCAATAGACAAGCACACTAGTATTTCTACTACGAATCATGATATGCATTTGAATTTTTATTTTAAGAATCATTTTTTTGTTGCTATATTAGTTAATTCATTTTATCCCTATGTATAGTTTCAAAGGTGCATGTATATTGTTAATCTTATACCAATATGCTCGAACTTGGATGTTGTTGACGTATACTCGTCTGTTGTTGTTTGTATTACTCTATTTTTCTAGTCATACATAGTTTTGGATTTTACAAACCCAATTATCTTTAGTACATATAATTTCTCTGTTAATGCAACAATGCTATTTACTTATTTAGGTGAAATTTCTCTCCCATCATATTTTCCATTCCCCTATTAATGAGAACAATGCTATTTACTTTCAGTACATATGATTTCTATACTAATGCAAACATTGATATTTACTTTGCTAGGTGAAAGTACTCTCACATCGTAAGTACTTTGCTAGGAAAATCTACTTCTGTCATCAAAGAAATTGTAATGGATACTTCTAAATGCAAGGCCAATTTGATACTTTCAACTTCTTGAAAGGCCAATTTGATACTTTCAACTCCTCTTCGTAAGTGACAACATTAAGCTTGTTGTGATTTTGTGGCTAGTAAGTAGTACTTAGATGCTAAACCTGAAACTTTATATAATATTCTTGTGTGTATTTGGTGTTCAAGAGAGTATAACTCCTCTAGATGAAAGATGTGCATGACAAATACCTACTTTATCTTGTTTATTTATTTTGGCAAAATACCTTTTTCACATATTAGAGAATGAGATTCTGATAATTTATCTACATCTAATCTCACTTTATCATATACATCTAATCTCACTTTGTCATATGGATTCTTGCCTTGTGTGTCGGGCTTGATTTGGTTGGTGCCACTGAATCTCAATTTTGTTGTAACATAAGGTGGGTGAAAAGGTTGAGACTCTAGACTTATGGTGCATCTAGCATCCCATTCCTACCTAGAGGATTTCATCCTTATCTGGAGGCCATTTCCCGTAGTTATTCTATTTCTTCTTTTTAGTTCTTCATGGAACATTAATTATGTAGGAAATGATATTCATATCTTCAAGTTTGATAGCTACAATAACAAGAAACTATATGACTGGTAGATATTAGCAATATATGTAGCTTCTAACTTGTGGTAGTTTGCTGACTCTTGTCATCCTAATGACTAGAAACAGTAAAAACTATTATTTTAAAACACTGGTAGCACCAAACATCAGATCCAACTTTCCAAATCATGTGTCATAGCATTATTCAAGTGAGCATTCTACATGTGTGATGGGGACTTATTTTCGGTATTCTAGTTAACTTTCTTTTTTTGTGTATGTATCATGATCATCATGATGCAACCTATTTTGTTATATATCTCATCTTACATTAGATGATTAGAAACAGAGTTCGGTCGTCATTTTGATAGAAATGTTTTGTATAATGATCTCCATGTCACAATTATGCTTTTAAAATCATAAGCTTGAGAAATTCTAGCACTTACATCATAACCTCGACATGCATGGCCTCATTCCTTGTCCATGGAAAAAGAGCATGTACTAAGAAAAAGATTCTTGTCTGACAAGATGGGCATGCATGACATAATCTTCTGCTTGACAAAATGTAGAGACTTTTATTAGTCTCTTACATACTTTTCTCTTGTATTTCTTTTCCCATGGCATTTCTTTGAATTAGTTTTGATACAATTCCCCATATCATGTAAATAACATATAATATCTTGTATTTGAATCAAATAGTTCATGTACACATATGCCAATATTCATGGACATACTTGTCTTAGTTTATTTATACTTGCTTATTACATTTCACACTTTACTACTTAACCTTGAAGAATATTTTACTACTTTCACTACAAAAATTTCTTAAAAACATTTTGGGTGCCTCATGTTAGAGATTTGGAAGACTATGTTGAGATCCAGAGATAAATATCCCTATTATCTGAATTGTGGCTTCTATGAGTGTGATATGGTATCTTATGTATTCGGTTCAAGTGATTGGTTTATCAGATAAGATGTATTTAGTTCAATTAATAAAGTTGATTACTCATATGATCATTTTGGAATGTATAGTCCCAACTTGAGAATGTCTTTTTCTCCCATCGATCATTTATTAATGAAAACCCACCCAAATTTTGAACCTTCAGTGTGAATTAGAAATCAATGTGAAGTTGTTGTATGTTTCAACCTTTTATAATATCAAACGCCCTTCAACATGTTCACACATGTGCCACCTCATTTATCATATCAGGCGCCCTTCACGTCTCACACTTCCTCTTTTTCTTACACTCTTCATGCTTCACTCATACCAGTTGTAACTACTGTTTGTTGGGATGGCCTGGATCATAAATTATACCTTTTTTTATTACACTCTTCATGCTTCACTCATACCAATGTAACTATTATATGAAAATATGTTTATAGGGGGAGCATCTTAATCTAGTATGATCATTCTGGTATAGTGTAAAGGAGTTTAGGAACAGTGACCATTCTGGTATATTAATCTATATGAAATAATTACAGTTATTGTCTGGTCACCCTGTTATAGCTTTAGTTGATTTGTTATTATGTTGCATTATGCATCATGGGCTTGTATGAGCAACTGGTTATAGCCAATTAGTCATATGATCCATTCAGGTCATGCACTTTGCCATCTACCTATCTAGTAGTATGATCTATTTTTTAGTTCAATCCATATTAGTCATTTGAGAAGCAAACATTTGCAGAGTTTCTAGCATGTTTCTCATAAAATTTTAGTGTTCACACGTTTTAATTACTGATGTGACCTTTTCTTTCATGGGGATGTTCTTTCCTGGTGCTATTATTCTGTTTTGGCTGCTCCCCTTTTGTGATGGTTCTTTATGGTTCTTCTTAGAGGATGCAATTTCCAAGTTGATAGCCATGGTATCTGTTCGATGTTTATGGCTAGTTGATAAATTGTTGCCTCTATGCTGCTCCTACTGCTCCCCTCTCACTCTTGGAGTGATGGTCGAGCTTCTGTGATGGTTGTAGTCTGTCCTGTGCTATGATGCTCGGCTGTTGGCCTGGTCTTCTAGTTTATGTCTTCTTCTCACTAGTGATGATTCTTTGGTTGAGTGGATGGACTCTCCCTATTCTATATCTTTATGGGTTGGCTTTGTTCTTCTGTTTCTTTTGTTGTGTTCCTTCTCATTCTTGGGGAAGCTCCTTCTTGCTTCTTTTATTTCTGTCTGAGTACTCCCTTTTTGTGTTGGTTGTTAGTGGTTTGTTTGGACCTGGAGGATGTAGTTGTTACCTTGATAGTTATGGTCTCTATTCAATGCTCATGGATGGGTGCTGAGTTGTTGGCTCTATGTTGCTTTGGTGTTCCCCTCTCACTCTTGGAGTGATGGTCGAGTTGGGTCTTGAAGGCTGGGTTTCGGGTCATCAGTGCTCTGTTCTATTGAGGTAGCATTTTGTTGCTTCTCCCCTCTCACTCTTGGAGTGATGGTCGAGCTTCTGTGATGGATGTAGGTTGTCTTGGGCTATGATGTTTCGTTTGTTGGCCTAGTCTTCTGGTTTATGTCTTCTTCTCTCTGGTGATGATTCGTTGGTTGAGTGGATGAACTCTTCCTATGATATATGTTTGTGGGTTGGTTTTGTTCTTCTGTTCTGCTGTTGTGATCCTTTTCCTTCTAGGGGATATTCCTTCTTGCTGCTGGCTGTTAGTGGTTTGTTTGGACCTGGAGGATGTAGCTGTGATAGTTATGGTCTATTTTTGATGCTTATGGCTGGTTGTTGAGTTGTTTGGCTCTATGCTGCTTATGTTGCTCCCCTCTCACTCTTGGAGTGATGGTCGAGAATGGGTTTTGATGTATGGGTGTTGGGTCTTGGGTCTTCAGTGTTCTGTTGAGTTAGCTTTTTGTCCCTTTCTCTTAAGAGCCTAATGATAGTGTTTCTCTTATTCTTGCTCCCCTCTCACCTATGGTGATGGTTGAGTTAGCTTCCTTTCTTTATGGGTTTTCTCAAGACTGAGCTCATAGATACTATACTCTGATGTAAAGATAGTTTTATTTTTCTAGTTGGTTCTCCGTCTGAGAACCAACAAGCATTGTATACTCTTACAAAAAAATGAAAAAAAAGAAACAGGAGTTTTGACCGACCAAAAAAAAGATTTCCGTTAATTTGGTTAAGTCTTTCTTTTCTAAGATTAGCTTTAAACAATTAGATGTGTAGTTAGGTTGTGTCTAGCCTTCTATCATGTAAACAAAGTAAGTAACATTGAGGTATATTACATATACATATAGGTGATGATAGTATAACAACAAAGCAAATTATTGGTAAGTAGAGGTAGAAACTTGCTCCAATAATGAATTCTTGCTACTGAATGTATATAATAGATAGGATAACAGCCTAATTTTGAGATGAATACATAGGAACTTACTTTTGACATGACCTGTAGTCTTGAAAAGCACTACACTAGTGTAGTAGAAAAGGGTTTGTGACGTGTAAAGTTTCCGTAATCAAAGTCGTTGAAGTTAGATTGTAGTAACTCCATAGTCTTTTTCCTATTGATTCATTCTTGTTTATAGTGGTTCTTTCATATTTTTCTGAAGTTTTTTTTCTACAAGCTTTTAATTTTTTGATAGAAAAAGAAGAGGCATTCTGCCGATTTCATAGAAGAAGCTCAAAAAGATATAAATGCAAGCATGCATGCTATTCTAGTGGATTGGCTGGTTGAGGTGAATTACTTAACGTGATGGGTTTTGCATAAATTAGATTGTTTTTTATTTTCGTCTAACCTATATCCTCTTTCTATTGGAAGGTTTCTGAAGAATATAGGTTGGTTCCGGACACCTTATACTTGACAGTTAATTACATTGATCGCTATCTTTCTAGCAATGAAGTGAATCAGCAGTGTTTGCAATTGCTCGGACTAGCTTGTATGCTAATCGCTTCGTAAGGTTGACCTTTGTCTATAATATTTCTTGTTGCCCACCATTTCTTCCATATGCTTAAAGAGATGAATTATTCTTTTGATGCAGAAAATATGAAGAAATATGTGCTCCTCAGGTGGAAGAATTCTGCTATATAACTGATAACACTTACGTTAAGGAGGAGGTGAGAATTGATGTCCTTTATTGTGCCCGTCTTCACACTTCTATGTGTACCTAACAATGCCATATACAGGTTCTACAAATGGAAGCTGTTGTACTTAGACACCTCAAGTTTGAGATGACTGCTCCAACAGTGAAATGCTTTTTGAGGTATTCCACATTGCATTGATGTATATAACCTGTGAACACTTCTTTAAAATTTTCTTAACTTGACCTTGACAAACCTTTTCTTCTTCTTCTATAATTATAGGAGATTCTTCCGTGTAGCTCAATAGTCAGAAGGGGTAAGCGTCTAGTTCTCACTGTTGTCACCTTTTAAATATAGTTTAGGTTTTTAAGTATTTATCCATTTTTTTGTTACAGGTTCCTTCTCTGCAACTTGAATTCTTAGCTAGTTATATAGCAGAGTTGACACTCTTGGAGTATGGTTTTCTTTCTTATGCTCCATCATTAATAGCTGCCTCAACGGTCTTCCTTACAAAATTTATACTACAGTCAATGAGGAAACCTTGGGTAAACATTGAAAATAGGTCCAGCTGTCATCTTGGTAGCATTCTACAGATCAATGAGAATGACAAAATGTAATATAGAGGTCATCATGTATAGGTAGGAGCTTATTCTTAAATGCAATGGGAGAAGAAAGCTTATGAAATAGGTAAGTTATGAGTAGGAGAAACTATGTTTTCTTGTTTCTTTCGGGAGCTATATCTCAAAACTTGTATGTTTCTTTGTAGGTATCCATGGAGGTTCGCATAAAGTGGATGCTACCATCAACTTGATGGAACTTGATCCACAAATAAAAAAGTACAGAACGTATAGATTATGAGAAGAAATGCCAATATGTTCTGATCCATGGGATTCGCCAACCGAAACTAACCATACATGAACCTCTACATGAGTTGCCAATAGGAAAGGCTGCAACTTGAGCTCTGGGAGTTGATGAGGACATGGCACATACCCCTATCATGTTTGGGATTGGAAGATTCACCACTAAAGCTGAGATTCATAGGGTTGTTAAACTCACTGTGAATTAGGTGGAGGAACTAAGGGAGATGAGCCCTCTTTATATTGTGCTTTGTAGTCTACAGTGGATAGATGTAGTTAGAAGAAGATATTGTATACATGTGTCTTTTTTCCATGCATATTGTAAAACAGGGGCCAGGTTAATGTCCTCCCCATGTGTACTCATTGTTCAAATATAAATAAAAGTATCATTGGTGACATTGTAAGCACAACTCGATCTTGAATAACATTCATCTGTTTTCTTATTGAAAACCACTCTATATTGGCAAGCGACTGACTGGATACATAATGTCTCTCACTACATATGTATGTATAGTACATGGTGTCTTTCACTACACACTAGATATAATTACATGTGTAGAAAGTGTTAATTTTTTCTATACATGAACTAGAAATACAAATTGTAACCAATGCCATCTCTCCCTACATATCATAGGTACAAATTGAATTGTAGTCATACATTTGGCTACAATTGAAACTACATGTTTATGTGTAAGGACATTTTTACCTACAATTGGGTTACATATGAATTTGTAGTGAGAGGAATAACTAACTACAACTTTAAAAAATGTAGCCTAAACAATTAGCTACACGGGTATTAGCTATATATTATAAATGTAAGGATAAATGTAGCCAAAGCTTTTAGCTACAAATTTTGGGGTTTTCGCTACAATTGTTTTTGTAATTAAAGACCATATTTTTCATAGTGACATAAGGAATAAAAGATATGAGGCTTAGCATGTAATACAAATGCTTTATAACCAAAATCCAAGCACCATGCATCCACAACCATAAGCATAGAAAAAAGGAGTCTTCGATCAAACCATGAAATTATCCACTAAACAAAACATATTTTAGAAGGAAACATGCATAATTTATAGATATATTATAACTCATACATTTATTTATTAAATATTGCATATTTTCATATGGGGCGGTCCCTATGAAATTTTTTTGACATCCACACAAACTAGGTGGCATGTGCAGGGACAACACCCCTACACGGGTATCCTGTTAGCGAGTTAATGGGAAAGGGTCGAGAGGAAGCCACCCTTCATAGGCTCACAGCGCAAAGTTTCCTAAAAAGATATAAATGGATTTCTACTTTTATGCACTAGTAAAAATCATCTCTTTATAGTTGACCCCATCCTACATATCAAAAAATCCATATTGTCACACATGTGAGATTAATCGGATATGCATATTGACAATTTTTTCGTTATCATGATCTATAACTGCACAAGTGGAATAGAACTAAGTTCAATCAGACTTCAAAACCATTAATGAAGAATTAGGTAGAAATAAGAACAACATAATCTACAAAAATAAAATTTTCTGATGACAAGATCTCATCAAAAAATATGTATTGAGAAGGAGGGATGTGGGGTATACCTTGTCATGGAGTAGATCTGACAATTTTTCTCACATGGAATATGTGTGCATAGAAAGATGTTGCTGACAGCTTCCATGGGAAACATGCCAACATTGCACTTTATCTCCTTTACTCTCTCCCCCTTATAGTTAATGATGACTAGGGTTTGTGTGTCAAAAGGTTTAACCATAAGCGTGGATATCATACCCCTCTAAAGAAGAGATGCCATAGGTTTTTGAAAACCTGTGAAAACAAAATGGGAGTAGTTGTATTTTAAGCAGTCTTCTCATGTACATGTAGTCATCCAATTGGCTAGTCCATTGAGGCAACTAGAATTTCTTATATAAGTCATTCCACTCATTGATCTTGTCCAATTGAATGATTCAATTATCTAGTTGACATATTTGGATAATTTATCCAATCAACTTATAATTTGGTAGTCGATCGATTGGCCTCATCTTAGGCCAGCCAACCAATTGGACTTTCCAATTGATAACCTAGTTTATCCAATTGGTCAATTGAACTTTACAATCAGCCGCCAGGGCTTCCAATTAGTCTATAAATGATCTAAATGATTACCTAAATATTTTAGAACCCAATTAATCATTTGTCCATGATTATACTCCTCTTCCATGTGCATCCTATGTGTTTGACCATAGATGCTCACTATTATGTTGGTTGTGATCTCTATAATCATATATCATCTCTCTGATAATGATTAGTCTCCAGCAAGACATCATTTCCATACAAGTAACTGGATGAGTTGGAGAACCTAGTGATATGACCAATGGTACACCAATCATATAATTTGTATGTCTATATTTTCTAGATTGAATTTGAGGTGCAAAAATGTTATCATCTTAACATTCAATCTTTGTTCCTTGATCTAGAGTAGACTTAATATATATCATATATTGACTCACATTAGCATGGCCATGCACTCCATTGCCTTGATCATCAAGTAGTCATGATATCACTCTAATAGGAGGGACAAATTCCATCTACATCACTCACAATAATCCACATCTGTAACAGTGAACCCAAACACTACATGTATAACAACCCATGTTCAAGGTTAGTTGAGTAGTGTCAAACTACATAGGACAACATGTGGCCATTGTAGACTTCATGTCTAAGAATCATAATCACCATTGTCACATTTATAATTTTTACTATCACGTGTAGCTCCCATGTATCATACTAAAGGTCTTTATGTCCAATAAACTTGTTCATAACAAGTACCTATGTGTTTCACTTGATATCCAATATCATGCATTATGAGATGTAGTCATCGGTCAACACACATACTAGTCACAATGTATTGTTGTTGTGCTATTTTACACAATAATATCTGACTAAGGACTTAGATAATAATATATACTCTTAATTTACACATGATCTTATGTTAAGGTTCTCAACAAAAATCACATATCATTGAGTCATACAATCTTTGGAAAATACTATATTTGTTCATTATCTCATATTAAAGCAAGATTAATAATTAAAATTTCCTTTTTTTAATAATCAAATCATTACTAAATGTGCCTTACAATCATCATATGACTGCCTCTCAGGGCATACTTCCAATAGGGACATCCTCTAATAATTCTAAACATATCATGTGTTGTCAACAACTAAACTACACATGTGCTTTGACAAACCTCATAATTAAAAAATTGTGGCAAGGGAATTAATATCATGTTATTAAATGATGATATCAACTATATTAAAGGAGGGAGGTTAGTAGCCCAGTGGTGTGGCTCGACAATCCCTAATGAGGGGACTCGGGTTTGCCTCTAGGCGTTGGCCGTGGTGCAACAGAGGATGAAATTTGACTGGGCACGCCATGGTGTCCCCCCCCCCCAATGACACGGCTGGTCCCGTGGTTTACCTTTGGTTGGGTGGGGCCCAATAGTGGCCAATCCCGGGAGGGGTTCCTAGTTATCAATAAAATATATCATCAATATTAAAATTACCACTATTAAATGAGTCCAAATAGTTCTTGAAAATGGTAGTGGGAGGAAGTGTGATCCACATTGTTTATATGGTTTCTATAGAGAAGATAGAGAAATGGTCTTCATCATCCGCATATGGGCTACTTTGTGAACGTGTGATATTTGTAAATGCATGTGATCTATAGGAGAATGTTAAGTTTTAGAGAACACTTGATTTTTCAAAAATAATAATTGAAGTGTCTTCTGAGGGATGGATCACTAAAAAGGAAATAAGATCTAGAGACACTGGATTTCACACCTAAATTTTGGTGATCTTATTTTTATTATATGATTTGGTGGTCAATTGTTGAAGGATATCACTACTGAGTCAAATCATGGAAATATGTTTAAAAAGATTGATAGTTTTGTTTGTTGTGAGTAGTTTCAATGACTAATTGAGGTCAATGTATTTTTAAAATGTGTGGAATATGTATGTTAAGTTTATTCATCCATAAGAATGCCATGGGTTAGTCTAAAATTGTATAGATAGATGAAAACTATGAGGGATAAGGACATATATATTAATAGAATAGCTAAGTTTTAGAAGGTAGTGGTAGAAATATGAGTTGTTATTTTGTTGATTTTTGTCCAAGGTGGTTTAACAAAAAAATATACCAAGTACTATTTTCTAAGAAACAAGGGACAAACCTTATTGAACATAAAGACATAGGCATAATTGATAATTCATCAATCACCAAGTCTCTTAGACCTACATTAGGTATTCCAACTAACAAGGTGAAACTTAGGGTGTTTGTTGGTGTGTCCTTAATGAAATTCAAGGTGGAGTCTATCAGGTTCTAATTATATTGGGGAGGGAACCGGAATGTGGTTGATAAAGCAAGTGGTTGAAATGGTAAGAGATGCATTGACAAGAACAAGATAAACCACATTGTTAAGATAATTATATTTTCAACCATCTCATTCTTTGTGTTTTGTCAATGATGGATTGCCAAAATATGGATTTAGAACTTACATGAAGAGAGTGGAAGAATCATGTATGTGAAGGGGAATTTCTTTATTTGATGTTGATCCTTGATAAGAAATGGATGAGATCCTCATAGGTATATGTAACCATCAACATGGGTTTGAAAAAAATTATTTTGATCTTCAAGAGATGTTGGAAGATATCTAAAATTCACATTATGTCAATGATGTTATGATCACTATGTTTAGTGAAGAGAATAGCATAAGTTGTAAATTGCTTGATTCTTAGAGTTTTGTTGCACAATATCACTATTTCCTCCAAAATATTATATAAGTTTAATGAGTTTCAACATGGAAGATGTTAAACCATAGAACATATATGCACATAGTGGAAGCAACTCTGATCTATCCATAATTGGTGAACTTTGGGGGATTTACAAGCACATGGAGTGTAATAAAATAATAAGTAATTAAAAAAATTTAGGTGTGATTCATTCTCAAAGTATCTCTTATCAAAGTAACGTAAGAGTATAAAAGATGTCATGAAAGCAAATATAAATCTTGTATTTGATTCTCAAAGTAGTTCTTAAAAAAGGAACACAAAAGTCTAAAACATGGAATAAAATAAAATTTAAGTCTAATATCTTAATATATAGTCTCTTATTATGGAATTGTAGACATAATAAAATATGAATTTATAGTACTTGGGACATTCAATTGGTTGGAACCCTCCTCAACTGAACCTTTTAGGCCCTTGTATTGAAGTTTTTTACTCCATGTTCTCTCTCGCCCCTCATCTGCAGACATCTCATCCCCATTTGTGTATTGGAAAAACAAACATTATCAAGTGGAATGAGCATTCTTAGACATCTATATTATTAGAATCATAGAAGACCGCATATTATTATTTAACATCATACAAGTAGAATTAACATATAAGTGGAGAAAACTTTAGATCACCAATCATTATTATCTTTAAGAATTTAATTTTCTTTTAACTTATTTTGTATCTTTTTGCATATCTATTACTCAAGACATGTACTTTGGTACTGGGCCACATGACCTACACTCTAGTGTCTGGTTCATATATCTTGAGTAGACTTGTACTCTGGTGTTTGGGTTTAACTCCAAGAAGAACTGTTACAACCCCAACTTTTGAGTTCATTTGGTGAGAAATGTAATTTCTCATATTAAATATATTGGAACAAATAATGACATAATTTGTTTTAAATAAATGAGTTTCGTTTACAATAGCCTTGTTGGTTGTTTTATGGGCTATATTGGCTATTGGGCCCAATAATGAGGAAAAGACAAAAGGAATTCCATTATTAATAAGAAATGGAGAAAAGAAAAATTTAAGAAACCTCTAGAAGGCAAAGAAATGTTATATAAAGTTGGATTTCGTGCCTCTTGGGTTCCAAGGAGTCCAAAGTTGCAAAGAGAATGAAATAAGAAAAGAAAAGATCAATTAAATATTTCTTTATTAAATAAGAAATTGAAAACAGTGATAAAATGTGGGAAATAAGTAAAAAGAGGTATAATTGAGTTACCCTTGGTGGATTTTCGTATCTAAAGGATTCCTAATGTTAAATGGAATGCCAAGGAGGAAAATAAGAAGAAAGATAAAGAGAAATCCTCAAAAAGAGATATTGTAATAAAGAAATAAACAAGATAATGAGAAATAATGAATATAGATGCATCTAGAAGGATAATAAGTATCCTTAAAAAGGAATTTCGAAATATTAGAGTTTCTTGGGGTCCAAGGAGCCCCAATGGAGAAAAATAAAGAGAAATGGAAAATAAAACAAAATAAGAGAATAATGTGATACATCATTAATGACTTTTTGATAATATCAAAAAGAGATGTTATTTGCTTTAAGAAAACATGATTTCGTGCCAATGGATTCAAGGGCAAGTATTAAGTGAATAAAAGAAGTGGTTTTCGAAATTCTAATATATAAGGAATAAAGATTATCTAAGAAGATAAGGAAGAGAGAGAAGATTTCTTCATGATGAAGGAATATTGTTCCTTTTTAGAATTGGACTTGTGTGCTTCGTGGGAAAGCATATTGGGGCATGGATACCCCCCCCATATAAGGGGTAGAGTCTCTAGTTCGAGATCAAGATGGAATCCCATGCAACTCTCTCCTTTCTCATTCTTCTTTGCACGCAAACCCTAACCAAGAAGCATAAGGCTTTCTCGGGGGCAACTAGCGGTTGTAGCAGGATCTCTGGGGAGGCACGAAGTTATCACAAGGATCTAGGGTGGTTGGCCACCTTTTCCTGCCAACCACTGTCGTGCAACACCTGCAACACGGCTGCCAGGCCAGCCATGGGTTGCAGGCTCGGCCAACATGGGACAGCCACCCTAGCTGTGAGCAGAGGGCACCACTAGTTGTGTGGAGGATCCACGGAGGGAGGAGAACCTTCCTTGGTGACTGACGGGGTCGGGGAAGGGGTGGAGATGTCGCGCCAAGCGCGACCAGAGCAGCAGCGCTAGGGTAGCGCGAGGAAGAAGAAGCGCAGGTGCCTTTGGACGGCAATGCCCCTCCGCGGGCTGAAACACCAATCAACTTATCGAGGGTAAAAGAGTCAATCAACTTTGTTTCCAAACCAGCGAGCGTGTTGCATGGGAACGAGGCGACGTGGCAGCTTTCGATTGGCCCAAGTAAGATTTTATTACAAAATTCATAACTAAATAATGGTTGCTCATATTGGTACATATAATATATGTATTTTTCTCAGAAAAATGAGAGGAATTAATTAAAAATGGTTTTAGAGTCTAATTCCTCTTGCAATTCGAAAAATAATGGAAGTTATCAACTTTAATGAATTAAATATTAAGAAACCCTATTTTGAGATGATTAATGTAATTAGTAGAGTTTAATGGATGATTAAAGTTGATATTGACATGTTAGTTGTAAAAAGGTATATTGAGAACAAAAAGGGTGAACTTTGCATGTAATTGGTTTAATTTAGAGTTTTATATGTAGAAATATGCTTTAATGGGCCTTGAAACCCTAATATTAGTAAATAAGACTCTTAATGGCTTAAACTGATCAATTTCATGATTAAAGTTGAGATAAGATGATTCTAAGCTATTTTGAGTATAAAGGTCCCTAATTGTGGATAAATACCCTTAATGTAGTAATTAGGGTTTTCTAATTGGTAAAGGTAGAATTAATGACAAATGGAGTTCATAGGTGAATTGGACCACAATAAACTATGAATTGATGATAAATGAGCATAATGATCTTGTCATTGATTAAAAGGATAACAATGGTAGCTTTGATGTAAAAGAGGCTTAATGGACTTAATTGATGGCTAATTGTGCCTTTAATCCGAAAATAAGGTTATATGTTGTTAAAGGATAACCTTAATATCTTTTGTGAAGAATAGATGAGATAATTAGGGTTTGTGAGTAATTGTATAAAATTAGGGTTTGAAATAAGAGATTAAGGGAAACCCTAATTGCAATGGAAACCCTAAAAGTGGATTAGAAACCCTAGGAAGCGAGCTAAGTTTAATAGATCTTGATGGTATGATTAATAATAGGAAATTGTATGCATATTTCAGGATCTCATAACGTGCTTGCTTGCCTATTTGGATTTCTTGATTGGATTATTCTATCTCAAATCAGCCTGACAGGTATGTGGTTATGCTTATGTATAATCGCTTTAGTTTCACGGCGATTCTCAGTTGTTTTATCAGTTTCCTGAAAATAACAGCTTTGATGACTTTTATTTCATGCAACTATAAAGTGACTATGACTATCACCATAAGTATGCATACATGACTGGATTAGATCCTGGTCCTCCTCTATGGCTTTGCAAATGCTAAAAAGGGTAACCTAGAGCAAGGTTTAGGCTATCAAGAGTTAGGGATTGGGCTACCTACGTGTAGTTCCATGCAACTCTTTAGCACACCATGAGTTAAGGAGTGGGCTACCTATGGGTAGTTCCATGTGACTCAACCCTAAAAACTGATTCACCTATTAGGTAGGATCATGAGGGGTTAAATGGGGATCTACCATAAGGAAGGTAGCATCCAGGTCCACGGCAGGGACAACGCAGAGATTAGGGTATGTAAGGATTGAGTAGTTATGTTGAAAATGTAAAGTTGTTTGTTAAATCATATTTGACTGCAATATGTTGTTATAGTTAATTGCACGATTATTGTTTCCCCCACATACCAGCATAATTCATTTATGCTGGCCAACGTTTTGTTTGTCAGAATTTTAGGTACAAGTGAAAAGAACAAACAGTAAAGTGGCATATGTGGAATTAAATGAGAATTAAAGTGTAAAGGAGGATTAGTTAGAATAGACTTTGTATGTGGATAGAAGTAGATGTCCAAGTTTTCAAAAAAGGTATGCGAAGTTAAAAAAAAATTATTACAGCCTTTCAGTTTAGTTTAGTAGAATTTGATAATTATTATAGATTATTTGTCGAACCTTTGATCCAAAAATTGGGATAACGTCTCTGACCTCTTGGTCTCCCTTAATTGGGGGTTACTGGGAGGCGGGGTCATTACAATAACATAACAAATCTAATTCATCATTAAAATTTTATTTTATAATGTTAACATAAATCACATTCATGAATATTTAATACTTAAATCATAAAGGAATTTCTTCACCTAAAATATTAAAGCACTTGTAAACAGGAAATCATGTATTTGTTTAAATGTTGAACAATCATACTTGCTATATATGGTACATGAAATCCTACCCAAAATATTTAACTTCAAAATACTTAATCCATGTCCCACTTACCTAAAATGATATGGGATACTGCTACCACAAATTGAATGAATCTTAGTGTAACACTCAAGCCCATTGAACCATATTTTAATGCTCAAGCCCTATTCCCAAGGCTCAAGTTGAGTTCTAGGAATGACAAATGGCCCCATAGACCACCACTGGCCTCGACTTTGCACTCTATCCTAACTCATGCATAGATCAGAATCAACTTTTAAACACATCACCCATCCTACTACTACTCTAGGTCAAGCATGCTTAACCATAGAGTTCTTAGAGATGAGCTCCCTAAAAAGGAGGTGCATCTTGGTGATCTAGGTAGTCCACTCATTCTTTCTAAGATCATTTTATCTTACACCTCAAATCCAAGGATGTTACACTTAGTCCCTTAATCAAAATAAAAAATTCAAGTTACCCTAACTATGATTCAAAACCCTAAATCACCATAAGTTTACAACTTTGTGAAAACAATACCTAATTCATTATGAGACTTAGACAAATAAATATATCTTAAAAAAATTATCACAATTTATATAGATTTCATCACCATTAGAATCCTAGAATATTTTCTATTAGTTTTTAAAGGAAAACTCATATTGAACAACCAAAAATGAGAAACAAATAAAACTATTTACTTGGGAAATCCAAAAATCAAGGGAAATTGGGTTAAAATACTACAATGTCATGGCATGATTAGTTGAAGATTTATCAAGGGAAAAGAAAGGAAGTTAAATGAATCTCTAACAAGCATTGAGTGTATAAAATAAAAGATTAAAATTTACCAATCTGCCCTTAGTAATGTGACAATAAAATGCAAGAGACGAGCATGATGAATAAAAGTATCGTCTGACTTCTCCAAAAAAAATGCACAAGGGTAATTGTATCCATTTTCTCCCTGAATACTCAAAATCCATTCTCAGTTGGGGAGTGAAAACTCACAAAATGACCAGTCACAGATGATGCTTTAGAGTCTTATGTCTAGAATGATCCCACTTGAGACCATGTGGTGGTCGGGCGAGTAAGAATTGTCTTCCACCATGGTTGGGGGAAGCAGTTGAAGATCCAAGGCCAAACACCATGTGGTAGCAAAAACCTAGACATACACTAAGTCCTAGAGAGTAAATTCAAAGGTCAAAAAGAAAATAATTTGTGTGTGCTGACCAACAAAACCAAACATTCATGATGATGTAAAGAAAGTAGGTTTGTAAGCCTTGAACTAGGATTTAAGATTTTAGCATTGGGAAAATTTATATTGTGTGAAGTTCACATAATAATATGAAAATATATTAAGGTGTTGTAGAAGAGAGGCATCACTAGAGTAGTTAGACAAGCACAACCTTGTCTAGCCAATTAGGCTGGGTGTGGGGTCCAACTAGGCTAATATGCATTGCTCTTAGTTTGTGGAGAAGAGAAGTAAAATTTTTGGGGAAGCTTACCCCAAAGTTTATGGAGCAAGTTTGAAAGTTGTGTTGGAGTGAAGTCTTGATCTTTTCCAGAGAAGATGAAGCCCATGAGAATATCTGGGAAAGATTAAACAACAATTGGTGGTGTAGGAAATTTTTGGGATTTCTAAATTATCTTCTTGGGTCAAATGGTGTTGGTGAGATTTGATGTAGCTGATTGGAGGTGGCTTGAAAGTGTCATGCATAGTACTATCCACATTAGGTTTATCCAAATTCATTGGATTAAAAATTATATCACCCTACATTTGTCATAAAATTCAATAGTTTTTCACTAATATAGATAGGATGTGAATATATTAGATATGTAAATTTAAAAAGGTCGTATGAAAACATTCAATAAACTGATCGTTACCTTGGAGATATCCCTCTTCTACATTCATAGAAAAGATCCTTTCTTTCTTATTAGAAGCATGATTCTGGTTCACATTATTTCTTTATTGAGTAAGAGCTTGAACGGTTTGGGTTGATGTGCATGTAACAACTTGGTCTTTTCTCTTTCCTCACATATGTTCCAAGCACTTCATGTTTGCACTTATTTCCCACTTTATACCTCAATTTTATGATTTGATATGTGTTGATGCTTTTTGGGCTTGTCTTGAGTTCGCATATCAAGTAATGACCGTCAATTTGATGTGAAACTAAGTTTGTGCCTATGTTAACACTTCATCATATCTTTTTCTATTTTGACCTCATTTATGTATCTCACTATAGCATGAGCTTGTCTTCATTATTTAGAGGGCTTTAGCAAGATTCTAATGCACTAAATTTCACTCAATTTGGAGCTTGGATGAGGAAGATATGCTTAATTAATTGGTTATACCCTTAAACACTAATTTCTAACATTTTATTCCTTTAATTTGTATTTTGGCCGACATTGTTAAGCCAAATGTGGGCCCCTATGGACGCAGGCTCAAATAGCTCCCCCTTTTTACACAACAATCTGCACCCCCCTTTCTGGACCAATCACTGGCCTCCATCTGGTAGACTATGTGTTTTGGTCCTTGGATCTTTAGGCCTCAGATCCGACTTTGATTCGACGGCTGACGACCATCTTCTAACCCCTTTCGGGCACTCACATGCTTTACCAGCTCTATGACCATCCTTGTCAGGACCACAATGTGCCCATTTAGCCTACCTCGCCCCCAATTGATCATTTCTCCTACTCCCTTCATTAGTCTCCTTCTTCCCTCTCTTTCTCCACCGTCCGGTTCCCCTTTTACTCCCCTTCATCTTCATCTCTTCTATAGGAAACCCTAGCATTGCCACTAGTCTCCCTCTTGGATCAATGTGATCCACACTTGTTAGTAACAGTTGAAGTCTCCCATGAGTCTGCAATGGAGCGGCAGATGTGTACGGTGATCTGGTGAGTCCCTAGGTGATGCCTAGCATGACCTTACAACACCTCTGGTGACCTCGCACCACCACGGTCGGCCAGCCACGTGAGTGTGGGCATGCTGACAGACCGGGCGGGCCGAGGCATCTCTGGATGGACCAGCCATGGAAACCATCTAGCCCAGGGTTAGACCCAAGCCAACTAACCCTTACACGATGCACCTCCTAGGACCTTCGGATTGAGGATACCATGTTTGTACTCCATCCAACAACCCATCTTTTTCTAAATAAAATGGTAATTTTTTCTCGCTCACACACGAATATTTAGAAAAATGAAAAGGTCTTGCATAAATCCTTATAAATCAACCCTTTGTCCAAAATTAGGCATATTATAGACCATTTTGACCACGAAAATGAGACCTCTTCATTAAAAATGGTTTCACAATCAAAATCCACACATGATTTTACTGATATCACTAAAAGTGTTTCGTCTATCCTTACTTAATGAATCTTATTCTCTATTAGGTGGCCCTTGTGCCTATAATGAGCCCATGTTGCCTTGAACCAATAAATCTGTAACTATGATTGTTCTTTTTTCCCCTTTCTAATTTAGATCTTATACTAAATGCCATGTTCACATTACTAAATCTCAAGTACCCATCCTTTAGTCATAAATTAGTGCCTCTTACCATTACTTGCCTTGATGTAATGTAGCAACGTGTCCATTCTGTGTTTACATGGACCTTTAGCTTGATATAAGTAAGCTTGGTGGTGTTTGGTGCCTCCTTTGAACCAAGATCTTACACCATGTGCTAATGGCCTCTTAATGTCTCAAGTACCTATTATGTGCACTAAATGACTTAGTTTATCTAGTTGTTTCCATATAATGAAATATGACTTTTTATGCTAAAATCATGCTTGATCTTGTTCAAATCAGTAAACTTATCATAGTTGCAGTATTAAATACTAACTTGATCTACTTAAAGCTTCTATGACTTGGGAATATGAGCATATTGCATGGTATTGGTCTAGTATGACTAGTCATGATCTTATATGATTAAACCTTGGTGGAAATCTAAATATCATGTTTCCCTAACTCCAAATCAGGATCGATCTCGGGTTTATAACTTATCTAATGTGGATGGTTCACTTAGATCTAGGACTTAATGGTGATTCTTGGACTATGATGAATAATGCATGTATGTTGAAATATTTGAAAACTATATTTGAACAAAGTGAAACCTAGATCTAGGGGAACATCCACATGGCACATATGATGTTTATCTTATAAATACCCCACTGATCCAAGACCCCCATGTTATTTCTTTTTACATCTTAGGTCCATGTTGGCTTGGACCTTCTCTAGAATCTACCCATGGATCATAAGTTACCCATTACTCATGAGGTATGCTTTCTTTCAACCCTAATATGATATTGGCTTGATTGTATGTATGCTCGTATGAATGCTTGACTAGATAATTAATTGGTTCAACTACTATACTTATGAATACTACGTTTATGTTTGGTATAATGTGTTGACAAAACTTGAACATAATATAGAGAAGTCCATTATGCAGCCTAATGTTGATATATTGGAGAAAGAAACCTAAAACATACTTGGTATAAATGAATGTCGTTAAGTGTTTCATGCCTTTTTCTACTTCTTGCTTATTATGATGTTTCTAGCCAATCAACTTTTATACTACTTTTAAGATGTGGTTGTATGTTTTTCATAGCGTGCATAATACTTTAGCATTAAAATGTTTTTTTTATCGAATTTGTAGTTCCCAAATGAAGATCCGCTGCACTCAAGACTCTAAACTCTAAAATGATATACAAATGGGTATACTTGAATCTAGAAATGGGTACATATATCTATCTTAATGTTTAATATCTTGTCATCTCTTTAGTTTGTTATTGCCTTTTCATATATATTGCTTGTGTGAAACTATGTGTCATTCTATGGATGGGCACCCAACCCCTAGTGCAACCGACTCTATAGTCAGTGGGGATAGGAGGAGGGTAACAAACGGTTCTGTGACGTTGCCCCTCTTCATTGCAATACTATCATGTAGTACTATCAAACTTGCAGATGCCAGTGTGGTTCTTGTTCCCTTGAGGCGCCTGGTGGCACATTCAAGAACATTTTCCCGTTGAGCCTTCCTTTCTTATTATTATTACCTGAATGTAGGCTTTTGTTGCTACCTCCTTCTTTCTTGTTCATCCAAGGTGGTTATCTACTTCTACAACAACATGTATTATAGCATACATCGTAGTTAAAACTACAGAAAAATATGTCAGTCTAGGGAGCACTAATGAACTTCTTTGCTTGTCTTAGTTTGATGTATCCAAGGTTGTACTTCTGCAACACCTTCAACCTCATTTCATGATGAGTGACAATAGTGCCACTAGACTACCTCAGGTTCTAAAACTCTACCTCCTTATTTTCTATCATCACTTTTGGCACATAATGCTTTGAAGTGCCAAAAAAAATCCTCATGCTTGAGTGGAAGAGCATTAACCTTTGAGAATTCAAGAATCTCTCAAATCATAATTGGGTCATCACATAGGTTTTGAGACAATATTAGAGTTCTCTAGACATGCTAGATCACCAAAACAAAACTCTATGTTCCATAACCATCCTTTAGTCTTCTTCACTATAGGTAATTCCTCTTTTCTAGAATAGGACTCATGAATTATCTTCAGAAGCCCACTACGGATAGGTTATTATTGACCATAGGACATGGATTTCCCATTGTTGTGGAAAAATCATTCATAAGGACATCAAAGGGAAAATGTACCATTACATTAGAGTTCAAGTGGGCATATGAGTAAACAGAGACTTTGTCCTCAAATTTCATAGGGTCCTTCATATATCACACCTTGTCTCAGGTTTCTCTAGAAAAGAAAATGGAACTAAGTACAAACTCTAGAATAGTGATTGTTTGGTGGCCGACTATAATGTCTCCCTGATTTTGTATTGTAACACCCAATTAACACACATATGCATGCAGTAGAAGAAAGTATGAGCAATCCAAATTATTCACCTAAGGCACTATAAGAGAAGGCACACTTTAAATAATAATAACTAATCCACACAACCTTAACTATGATCAATTCCCAAAGTATCTCTTATATAAGAAACACAAAGGTCTAAAAATGGCATGAAAGAATATCTAACTTAATATACTGAGACCAAATCCCCTCTTCAGTAACTAGAGACATAAAAAAGCATCTATAATGGGGATATTAATAAAATTAGTGAAAAAAAACAAATCAACCCTTCTAGGTCCTCACCAATAATTCTTCACAATTGTTGGGCACAAAAACATACCAAACATTAGAAACTAACCAAAACGACTATTTTGGTTTGATTTTAAAAGGGTGAATGGTTTTTTTAGTTCCATTTTTTTGCAAACCATTAAAAATGGTTTAGTTTGGTTTGAGGGTGAACTTTAACCAACCCAAACAAATACATATGTCTACATATTGATAACGTATATAATTAAATTATGTAAAAGTATGTGTTTGAAATTAGTTACATAATACAAAAATTATATGTTAAGATGTAGAAGTAATACTAGTTAAATAGGATTTAATAAAACAAATTCAACTATGTTCATGGATACCTATTTGAAGTTAGTTGGCTATGTCAATAAAGAGTTTATATATATGTTCTTATATAAACCCTCTAGAAAATATGTATTTGGAAGTTCATTTATCATGTTAGTTGGTTTAGTAGATATTATGAAACATATTGAATTATCATCAAAATCTAAAAAAATTTGTAGTTTCATAGACTGCAGTTTGGAACCAAACTAAAACAAATCAAAGTACATATTAATATTTCATTTCACTTACTTTCAAATCAATTTATAATTTGGTTTGGTTTAAAAATATAAGAAATCAATGTGTATGGTTTGATTTATGGTCATATTGGTAAACCAAATCAAACTCAACTATAACAATCCCTAGTATCCTAATTCATCTCCACTGTTAGTTTTGAATTAGATGTTTTAATGGTAATCTTCCTCGCCACTTGTAATTTCTTCCCCTAATCCTAAGAGTAGTGCATATTAGCCTATATGCCCCCCCCAAATCCTGTTTATGAAGGTGGACATGGTTCTTCTCTTTGGGGTATTGTGATGATTCCATGTTTAATAGAAAACCTTGCTTACCATTCATTATGGTTTAAATGAACTTCCCATTATATTAGTTTCCCAAATGCCCCATTAGAATCATATACCTGAGTTTGAGTCTTACAACTCTATTTCTTGTGCATCATAATGACATTTAAGGTTTTGTTTGTTGTTAAAATTGATGTATTATTCTCATTGACTGTGGTTTTCTCTAGCAGACAGTGAATGTCATGGTTTGTGCTACCATGTTGTTTTTGGATTCGTGGTTCTCCACATGATTCCACATCCATGGTTGAAAACATGTCTCTTGTCATGATCACCACAAGATCCTCATTAGGTATAAATCTGACTAGACAACTCGAAACAATCATCTATGATCAGTTGTTTTATGTGTTTCTACTCCATTATTGAGATCTTCTCAGTTTCATTTGGAATACATCATTTGTATTTGCCCAACAAGATGAACTCGTGACAAGGTCTATGCAAGCATCAACAATAATTTCCACCATAAGTGATTTGTTATGGGTATGAGTAATGTTCTCAGGTCAAATTATGTGGTGGAATTTGGTATATCTAACTAAAGTTGGTTCCATCTATAATAATGTAGGAGGAAATAATATGATAAAGGGGTATTTCTTCTATAGTGGAGATAGAGGTCAAGCAAGGGGTTCATGTACTTGAAGAAACCTCTATAAACTAGTGGTGATGATAACTTTGGAAATCATGAAAGAGATAGGTACATAGGGGTTGGAAAATTTGTGTGGTGTATATTTCCCAATAGTGGGCTCTTTACCAAAGGAAGGAGACTATGTCACTAACATATAATCATGATCCAATGATCCCTCAAGACAACCAACTGTATCATCTAGTGTCTAAGGTGCATAGCTTAGATGGGTTGCTGACATTTAGGTATATTTCGACAAACCTTCTATATTGATTAGGTAACTAGGTTATACATGTAATGCTTTATCTTTATTCCCAATACTGTATGACATAGATAGGGTTATCCATTAATGATTACCAACAAAAAAGTTATCTAGTAATAGTGATACTAGGAGGGTTGACTAGTTTGATTAATAGAAAATCAAGTATCCACTTAATTCTTACATATGATTTTTGTAATTATTTTCTTTTAATAATTAGTTTCAAGTTGATTAAATTAGGGTTTCACATAATTAGGATCACTAGGATTTGTCGATTATAGTTTATAATTATATTTATTCCTAATGTAAATTCCTAGGGTTTTCACAAAACTCAGAATAGAAGTGACAACGATAAAGTGGCAAGGGGAGAAAGGGTTTCCTTGTGTGTGACCATATGTTCTTCTAAAGTAACAGAAATATGATCCAATTATACAAATGGATAAATGGCAAGAACTTATTCAACTAAGAATCCGATCTATACATTATTGTGGGAAATTATTACCCTTCATACCCATGAGATGACATCTCCAATTGATGTTAGAAAGGATTTTTCAAAGTCAACTTTAAGGGTAGGGAGTGGAATTTTTTTACTGTGGCAAGTGTGTATGAATTCATTAAACATAATATAAGAAATCTCAAAATGCCCACCCTTCAAGATATTTTTATGTAATAGGACCAAGAAATTATCTGTGTGGGTTTTCATGTGGGAGTTGAATGTTTTAGCATTGACTCTGTGTGTACTGATGATAAGATTGCTAGGTCTAAAATAGTTATGTTAGTGGGATCCTCAATCTTTAAAGTAAGAGTGATATGTTTTTGGTTTTGTATAGAGATAGACTCATAGATGTTGTATCACTGAGTAAGTCATCAAAAATGTTGAGGTAAGAATATTATACTAGATCCCTACAAAATTGGAAGAAATATTAATCAAAACCATCAGGCCCTATTGTATCTTTTTAATCCCAAATTCAAGGGATTTCTTTTGATTTTGGAAAACAATAAAGGAGTAGTAACATGTTGAGGGTCAGTATTTATTATTTTACAAATAATTTCCCAGTTGTGTTTAAAGAGATTTCAAAAAGTGTGTTTATGGTTTGAAATGGTTTTGTAATGATCAATCACATCTTTATTAATGAAAATATGTTGTCATTTTTATGAGAATCAATGAAGAGAGAGTTTATAGTGTTATGAGAATGTATGTCCAATGAAAATCCTATGGAATCATTTTGTATTAAGTTCCACTTCCATAATCTAATAACTTTTATATCTTTGTTTCCAATGTCTCTTGGTCAATAAGTAATTGGTGTATATTGTTCTTTGTGCTTTAATCAACCAAGTAATTTGGGGGGTTTCTTGAGTCTCTAAATTGATTATTGTATCATTGAGATGTATTGATCCATGGTATAAGGTATTTCCTTATAGTATTTACGTTTTTGTGCAAATTCCTCATCGAGTTAGTGTTTCAATTTGGCATAAAAATGCTTGTAATAATATATAAAAATTATGATTATTACACCAAGAATATTTGAAGTGGAAGGGTTGCCTAAAGGTGTGTATCTAGTGTTAATCATATTGGTACATGGTATGGGATAATATGGGGCCACTCAAGTGCAAAAGATAGAGGATATATGTCATACCAAGAGTTTGAACAAAGGAAATAGTCATTGATGGCCCTAGAAATGATTCTAAATAATGTGATGGGTTTGATTATAATATTTGTAACAATCACCATAGAAATGTGATAAAACTTCTTAAATTTGTGTATGACATCAATTATGGGTTTTCTTCACTAAATTTTGTGATCTCTCATAATAGTACCTAATCTGATTCAAATCTTTAGTTATAAGCTATGGAAGATGTTTGTATTTTTGTGTAAGGGAAAATAGTTCACCAAAGTGACTATTTTTGCTGTTACTGGAGTTTTTATGTGTACTTGGGAAGAACCAGTGTAAATATTGTGATGAGGAGTTAAGGTGGGAAATAGTGGAGTACATGGTGACCTAGGTATAACTACGAGTAATATGTCTATTGTTCCACTGATACAGAGTTCACCACTTATCCCTATAGATGGTGTTTGCATCCATTATGTGATGTTATTTTCCCTCGTATTTGTGAGTTGTAAATATGTTTAGTTGACTTTGGTTTCTTGTATATTGATAAGTTCAAAACATTTTTCTAATCAGATATCATATAGCTTGACATTGACAAGTAGAGGCAACACCATAGACATCCTAGCAGCTATTTGGTCATTAGACATAAATTTTATTCGGTATAGAGTGGTGTTTGAATTTTATGTTAAACTATCAATAGATACAATTTTAAGACGAACTACTCTAGATTTATCATCTTTATAAGGGTGATCATTATACGTTATAATAGTTACTTGTCCTATCAGGGTAGTATTGTCTTCGTTGTTAGTAATACACTTATCCTATCTAATATTAGAAAGGATATTCCTATCTAATGTTAGCAAGGATACTTGTTTTTTCTTCTAAAGACACCCTAATTTCTAAAGTAGTCTTCTCTATAAAATGATCAACAGCATACCATTTGCATCATCGTGTGTACTCACAGGGTTCTCTTGGTTATTGTGGATCATATTTCTACAAGAGTCTTGAGTTGTGAAGTGATTAATTATTGAACTAACTCCAAGTGTCATGACATGTTTATTTGTGGTCTAGATTCTTTTTTTAGTAGAACACATGTTGTTTCCATTGTTTCTTTTGGGTGTCTCTATGCGGTGGCTTTGTTGGGTTCTATGTTTTGTTGATTTTGTGTGAGACAACCGGGTCAGTGGGTGTTATGACAACCTCACAAAAGGTGTGCTTGGATTGTGGGATTCCCCAATTGTGATCTTATAAATGTGTTTTCGCTTCATAATTTTGATCTTATTTGGTATCTTAGAGTAATGTCTAATTAAGAATCAACATAAGGCTTTAATATAGTTTCTCAGATGAAGAGTGTTAGGGTACATGTAGGGAAGATGATCACCAAGGGTGGAGTTTATAAGTTTGAAGACCTATATATCCCAAAGGTGATTAGGGAGTCCCATAATGGTCATTCAACCTACGCCTGATTCATGTACTATAAGGCCAATTCTATGATGACTACAATATGTTATTTGTACTTTGCTGAACCCATACTAGTTTGAACAATGATGTTGAGACTAAGGAGGTGACATTATCTATAAAGCTAGATATTGTGAATAATTTTGCAAGAGAATCCAAGTGGTTTTTTATAGAAAGAGATAGGGAGAAATTACATGAGTCTCAGAGAGATTTTGAGTAACTTCTTAGATGGAGAGAGTGTTACTATAAAGAAAGATTTAAAATTTAGTGGAATAAGGAAGGGATAAAAACACAAAATAATTTCACAATCATATTAAACCTAGTGAATGAAAGGAAAGATAGACAATATTGAAAAACACTATGGTTCATAAGGGATAGGAGAGGATGAGGTGATACATGAGGTTATTGAATATTATTCCAAGATATTACAAGTGAACAACATTGGAAAAGTGGAAGATTAAATTAGAATCTTGGATAGGGTGGTGGATAAAGAGGAAAATAAAAACAATCTGAAGGACATCAGTGAAGAGGAGGTTAAATCATTTCTAATGGACATGGATATAGATAGATCACCAAGAATAAATTGGTTTTCTACAATTTTCAATCAATTTACATGGACTTTGTTAAGGGATGACTTGACTAGTTTGATCTGGCATTATTGTATGGATGGAAAAACTAAATATTTATTCTTGAAATGTGTTAGACTTGTCCTTATTATGATAAAAAGCGGAACATGGTGAAAAAATTTAGGTAAATTAACATAGGTAATGTGGCTCTTAGGATCACTTATATGGTCATGTTGTTAAAGTTTTCTAAGATAATATCATGTATAATTTCCTAGAGAAAGCAATGTTTGTAAATAGAGTGTGTATCAAAGATGACATTAAATCATCCCAAGAAGTGAGGCACGATCTGAATTAGTGGGATATGGATAGAGGAAATGTGGTATATAAAGTGGACACTCATTGCCTTAGATCACACATCCAAAAAGGAAGGGATTTAGAATAATCAAAATTTATATTTATATCTCGATACTTAAGAGCCAGCAATAATAACAATAGGGTCATATGTAATAAATGGGATCGAGCATAGGGACAAGGGTGGCAGGTGTTGATAATTTTAAACCTTACCAGGTAGTTACATGTAACCAAAAGTAAGATAAATGTCCCTTATGGGATGACTATATCCAAACAACAATGTAATAAATAGAAAAAAGTAGAAATTATATAAATAAGAAAAATATGGAACAAAATAATTATTTGTGTTTTTAATATGTAAATTGGAAGTTTGATAGGGTATCACCATCTAACAACACTCAACAACATACAATCATCACGCCCATTTTATACATGTAGTATATTTTATAAGAAATTGTCACAAGTGTCTATTCCTCCTATCATGAGCTTAGGATAGTCTAGATCATAAGAATGTTTCTCTCTTGAGATGACAAACAAACATCTAAACATACAACCATATGATTGTTAGATTTAGCATTCCAACATTCTCATGCATTCATGCTACTCTAGAACTCTTAGATATATGATAATAATACTCTCTTGAGGAATTAGCAATAAAACAACACAATATGGTATCTAATCATGCAAGTAAAACAATAAATAACAAGAGTATGGAGATAAAAAATTCTACACATACATATTTAATGGATATAAGTATTTACATGTTGGGAGAACCTTAGTAGCTACTCCCAACCTGAGAAAATGAATTGGACACTCTTGGTAGTGAGATACATTGCATATTTACAAATGAATGAGGATATGGTACAGGGATGGAAGAAGAGAGATGGATGGATAAGGTAATAAAGATTAACATACAACAAACATGAACTGTTATGGAACTGTAACTCGGTGAAGACCAAATTCTTCATTGGATCTGATGCGGGTGTAGAGATGGAAAGGTCCAAAAGAACTCCCTCTCTCTAAGGTGATACTTATGAACTTGGGGAAGCAACAAGAGATTCAAAAAGACTTGACTCTCATACTCAACGCTGTCAGTCATTCGTTTTTTCTCATAATGGACAACGTTTTGTGGTGGAAGACAAAGTCCCCCTTATTGAGCCTTTGATCTTCTATTTATAGGTGTTTCCCTTATACTTGAGGCACTTGAGTGTAGGATATTTTCTTATGCCACTGAACTTAAATCAAATTCTTTAGGGCATGCATTTCAACCAATTGTTCATTGATGACTTCATTTTTTAGATATCTCGTCGATCAATGGACTTGTATCATTGTCAGTCAGTGGTATTGTCACTTGATGGCTGACTGCATAGACTCCCATTAGTTTATGACTTTCATGAAGGTAGGTTGTTGGGTTGTAGTATCATTGGTCGATGATCTTGATCAACCATTAGTGATCATGAGTCGACGGCCTATGGTATATTTAGACCATGGGGTTGTCAGGATGCAAATTTGTTAGGCAATAGGCCCAATGGTGAATGATTGATGCTTGTTCTGAATCTTGAGTGTAAGTCGCCTTTAGGATTGTGGGTTTCTCTATCAGGGATTGGGAACTTATGATTGAGATAAGCCCTAGTTTCATCAATGATGAGCCCTTGTGAAGTTCTCGATCGGTTGGAGACTGGCAGTTCTCCTACAAGGTTACATCAACATGCATGTTGTCATTCAAAGGTCCTCTAGGGTACAGCAGATGGTGATGTTGGGTTAGGTCTTTTCCTACAAAATACATGCATTGTTAGTAGAGAAATGTTTATTCAGGAAATTCTCAAACAAGGAAGATTTATAAAGATAAAGCCTAAATAAGTAAGTGAAATGAGAGTAAAATAGGCATGTAACATCCACAAAGTTAGATGTTATCACCCCCAAACATAGAGTCTAGCTTGTGCTCAATCTAATAATAGAATCAAAGCATCAAGTGGCATCATTGTGCTTTATTAGTTTTGTGTTTATGTGCATTGATCGTATCCTTGTGCCATCTCTAGGTTAAGATAATTGTCTGACTACTTGGAATTGCTTATGTATCCCCAATTTCATTCTTGTAGATAAAAATTTGCATTACATCCAATACTACCTTCTAGGAAAAAGGGTTTCTCCTTCATGATTCACTCAAATCCTTATTTCCTAGTCGTACCAGTGCAAGGTTCTTCCCAAAGTTACATTTCACACACAACTTTTATTTTTCTTGGGATGCCTAGCTAGATGTGTGGGGGTGGGTTAAGGGTGTAGTCAAGTCTGCCTTCCTTAGTGTCACCCAACAATGAGTACTATCATAGATACAATATTACTCAAGTGTTATTATTGGTGTAGTTTTTGGTGGTTTTTTGAGACTCCCTTGGATGTCAGGACGGGTAATTTTTTTGACCTCCATGTTATACTATTGGGCACGACATATCTACATTCTTGAGTGCACCAATACACCGACTGGGGAGGACCCTTTGCATATTTTGGGGAAAAATTGTCATGATTTTATTTAGGCTTGGCTTTTATTCTTTCATACAAGGATTTGGGTGATAGGATTTTATACATATGCGAAACGCCAAGCCTCTTTATAACCCTAGCGGGGAGAACTAGAAGGGGAAGTTGTTTCCTCTTAACAAATGTCTGCAATTTCCAACTTGTACTGTTGGGCTAGAGTGGTCGATGAAAATTCATACCAGATTAGGTCCTCCTTACTTCACATAATTCCTCAGGGATAGTAAGCCTTCTTTTGCACCTTATAGTGTCTTGAGATAGAAATGGCATAATGACACAATCACATGTAATTTTTCGATGAACTTATAGCCCAATTTTATCACTCTTGAAGTGACTACACTAAGAAAAAGGTTGAAGACAAGAAGGTCTAATATGGGAGATAATCCAGAAAGTTTGGATATAAGTTTTTTCTATATCAAAATTTTACCATTCATTTTAGCAAAAAAGTATTAATCATTGTTCAAAAATTTTAATCTTTAAAAACAAAATGTATATGTGCACTTGTGAAGTTATTTTGCATATGATAAGATAACAAAGTGGATAACATAACAACAAGACAAATATAGGAAAAGGGAAAAGTTAGTATTGTCCTCACCTGATTACACCCCCAACTTATCATGCACTCTATCCCAAAGTGTGAAACATTGAGGTTGAATGTAAAGTGGTGAGATTTACTTGTTTTTGTCAAGTCCTTGTAGCATAGAGCCCGTGAAGAGGATGGTATCTGTCATGTTATAGACTTTTAAATCTAACCCTCCTCATGGCTAGTACTTGCATCCAGCTTAGGCAGTGGAAGCCACAATTTGTGGACTGATGAAGTCCTAGAAGGCTTCTATGACATAACTTGGGCTTCTTGAAGTGTTTTCCTAGGACAAATTGATACTATTTTCCGTTCCACACAAGTCTTAGTTTCCTGCTCAGTGATACTCTATTGCTTCGTCATGCTTGTATATTTATTTGGTGCATAAGAAGTGTTGGAGTTAATATATAAAATTGTTGTCTTTGCCTTGATTTTTTTTTAGTAAAGCCGCTCTGCGTGAGTCTCTGCTCTGGTGATCGGGCGATCGAACTAGGGCTCGTCTTCTCCGCCTGGGGGGGAGGGCAGCGGCCGGCACGCCCAGCCCATCTCCACCCGGGTGATCTCCTCCCGCCTCCATCTCGGATCTATCTAGCCTCTGTGGTTTCCCGCGACCCTTCTGGATTGCCTCCTCTGGCACGGGCTTCAACCTCCGTAGGTTCTGGGCTGTCTCCTTCGGGTACAGGGAGCCTACGCGCTGGATCCTATCTGGGTGTGGACTTTTTGTGGCAGTGGGCGACTGAAGTGGCTTTGTTGTTCCTCTGTGAGTCCGGTACTCACCGGGAGCCCCATTGGGAAATGATCGGGATGGCTCGGGTTTTCTGTCCCCTCTCTTTTACTGTTTCTTAGGTTTTCCTTGTCTTTCTTTTTTGTTTTGCTTTACGGCAGGTTCTTCTGCCAGTTTCTCGCCGCTCGTTGGTGTTGTTGTCACTGCTTGTCGGCATTGTTACTCTCTCTGTGTGGGAGCTACGAGTCTTTGCTCTTGCTGGCCTTATTTTTGTTCTGTTCGAATTCACTACTGGGTCTATGGCTCTGCTTGTGGCAGAAAATACTGGTCTGCATATGTTTCATTTGCAGGTTTATCACCACCGATCTATGCTCAGGTTGAAGGAATCTCTTATGAAAAGCTGCTTAGGTTAGCCTTGTGGAAAAGAGATCAATGCAGAAGCGTTTTATTATCTTTCCAATATGAGTTTTGGTGATATGATAACCTTGTTCTTGGTGGTTGTATGTACTTCAAGTATCTCTTCTCCCATGTGTAGATGTCGTATGGCTTTTTAGTAATGAAGATGTTCAGAATGCTCAAAAAAAAAAACCACCATGAGTGTTCAATGATTGTCATGCAAGAGCAGAAGGAAGTTGAATTTTGGGAGAGACCTTTGTAGGTATTTTATTAGTTTTCCCTTCTCTCCCATGCTCTTGTTGTTAAGGATGTCCTCCTATAGCAAATAATATGCCATGTTTGCATTATGCACAACATCTCCCAGACACCGGTATGTAGCCATCTACCTTTACCGTGTAATGGATGTCATCTTTCAATATACAGATCCTTACTTTCAAAGTTAGCATCCCATAAACTATCATTATCCTTGATTTTATCCATGAGCATGTCCAAGTCTTCTTTAGATAAACTTTCACTTTCATACTTATCAAAATTTGATAAGGTATCTACAACAGTCCCAACATGGCCCTTATGCCTTGCTTCTTTAAAAGTATTATCTTTGGGTTATTTTAGAAGAACTTCACCCTCTATCTCCCCTCCTTCGGCTGGTCTTCTATAGTGGGTTGTATCACCTCTTTAGTTACTACCCTTGATATTTTGAAAGGAATTTTTGGAGGGGCTATTTTTGGTGTCTCTTTTGTTAGTTGATTTGTTGCTTGTTTCTCTGTTGTTGTGTTCTTAGGCTACAAATTATGCTATTTCTTTTAATCTATGACACCCTTGCCCTTATGCCATGCTAATGCCCTTTCCTTATCAGTAGATTCCATCCACAACTCTTTCCTAATCTCTCTCCAGGGTTGTTTTCCAAGGAGAGGCATGTCTGTGCATAGTTTGCAGAGCATCGCCACTAGAGGCGTCACTAGATCACTGATGAAACATCGATCGTAGATGACCTTGATCTCATATATGCCATGTAAACCATACAAATCTTCCACAAATTGATCTTTGAATAGAGTCTCTTAATTTATAGCCTCCATCAGCCTAAGCACAAAAAAGCACAATCACCAAAATCAGGTTGCTGTTTGGGGAATTTTGCGTTGATCAAATAAATCTTCCAATTGGTTTTATGCTTGAACCCTACCATCTGACCATAGAATTAGACTTCATCTCCTGATCACAACAATTGTATATAATCATGTGCCTCTTATATAGGTTTGATACTATTAGAGGCCAATGTTTCTCCATTCTATATGGAAACATGTCGAGCCATGCTTGATGTCTATATACTTCTTGTTTGAGCTCTTTAATCATTGGAGGCTCATATTTCTTTTCAATTAGGCACTTTGATAGGAGAGGGTGCCATTAAAAATTGGTTGGATCTTTTCTATGTGTAGAAATTCTTCAAGTGCAATTGCACGTGGCACTATGAATAGGTGTGTGTGTAATTTGTTCGTCTTCCTAGAGACCGCCCCCCTAAAATTCTCTCGCATTAGGATTCTCCTGTCATTTCTGTATAAGATGTTTTCTTGATGAAGAGTGTCATCTAGGATATCGGAAAGGACATGGACATGCTTGTAGGAAATCTTTGGCATGGTTGTCATCACCATTCCCACCATTTTACAAGGAGAGGTGGAGGCACGAGACCTAGTGGCTCGGTTTCCAAGTAAAGGGGTGAGGGTCTCTATTAGGTGTATTTTTATAGATAGAATTCAGCCCATCCTCATCTTCATTAGAGTTCTCTTCTTCTGAAACTAGTTTTGAGTTCGGTGTTGCTCAAATTGATGGTTCAGGTGTTGATGCATTGACTGTTAGTACCTCTATTGTTGTGGGTCGACTAATTGTGGCTCTTATTTTTGTGATTTTATTTTCTATTACCCAATCAATTTCTACATTCCCTATCAATGTGGCATCTTTATACTTTTTGAACTAAAAGAACATGTCAAATACTTCTACGTCCAAGCCCATTACCCTTACTACTTTTGTGAACTTTTGTTCTATAGTTAGAGTTTTGTCATCTTGTACCATATTGTAACACCCCTGACCTGGGTTTTGGGATAACCCTAGAAGTTTTTCCTAAGTACGCGGTTTAGAACCTGGTCTTAATCTTTTGAAAAGTAATTAGGACTTGAGGAGAGTTTATTTCTCAATTTTGAACTTATTTGCAAATTTTTTTTTCCTGATATGATAACTTTGGTAAAGATTGAAATTTACCCAAATGAGAGGTTTATGTGCAAATTATCACCTCTAGAGTGTTCGTTATCTCTCTTAGCATCATCTAAAGGAGAGAGAAAGAAGGGGTCATCTTGTTTGGTGAATGAATTAAGAAGTGTTGAGTGTTTTGAACCCTAGATGGGGTTATGTCGAGCTATGAAGTGTATATGGGAGTTCCTGTCGGCTTGGAAGACATAGAGGAGGTTCCATATCGGTTTAGTAACCTTTAAAAGTACTCATCTTGGGCTAAGCACCTCAAGTAGGTGAATCCTATCGGTTTACATGTTCCTTGCAAAAGTTGTATCGATTTGCATATAAAGTGTTATTGGATTGTAATATCTTATCAAGCACGATACTCAATGGCCTATATCTTATCTATGGATTATCCTCATGAGTTTTTCATTATGAGGTAATTATGGTTGCATGGAGTCACCATGCATGGACACGTGTCACCTAAGTGCACATGGTGATGACACCTTATACTCTCTTTCATGAGCCTCAACTATATATACCCCTCTTTTCACCTCCTAGTAAACCTTTTGACTCCTGAACCATATCTTGATCGGTGGATGACCCTAGGAGCTCAAGGAGAAAGGGGAAGATCGAGAAACTTGTCCAAGGTAAAGCTATTATCATCTTCAACCTTAGAAAGACTATGCTTCTCGGATCATGATTCTTTCCTTTCCTTCCTTCTTCACCAAGTTCCTTATTATGATATCTTCTTTCATATAGAAGTGTTGTGATCAAGTCTTGGATTTTTGATAAGTCATGTTCAACCTTGGGAATGTGGAGCTTTGGAGCTTGAAGCTCTTGTGTTGATCTTGAGGAGGGTTAAATAACTTGAACTCAACTTTATTATTATTCACCTTCTATCATGCAATACTTGGTGATTCCTTTTATACTTTGACTTTTCTTGTTTGAATGATGGTTTTATGAGTTCTAGTGGATATATGGGTCTATTGTCCATGAACTAGAGTAGTAATGGATGAAGGGTTTGAGCTTTAAGATGATGTAAAATGATATGTACAAATCAATATCGGTTTGGTGGAAACCCTAACCCGATACAAGGTTAAATGAATGAAAAACGATACATATGGATTCCCAACTCCCTATCAGTTTGTTACATATGTAGGACTTTCATCTTTATAGTTGTCTAACCTATCACCCAAGGCTAAAGTATAAGACATATCGATACCTTGAAAAATAGTTAAGTTAACATATACTTGCACTTTACATATGGAGGCCGACATGGCCAACATTAACCCTAATCTGATATACTCATAAGCTGATATCCCTCTAGCCCAACCCATGTGTGATGGACGACACACTTAGCTCAACACACCTTGTGAAAGTGTGGGAAACACATTCCTTGAGGTCTTGGCCAACACATCAAGAAGTGGTAAATTCAATAGGTGAAAGAAACTAAGGTGTTGAATAGGGTTCACCTGATACAATCCAAACCCTAGTGGTAGACACCCTAATAGATGGTATGGATGACACACTAGTTAATTGAGTGACCAATACACAATGTGATAATGTGGTCCACACACAAGAATACTCTATGGCCGATATACCTCAAACACCTTACAACTGGTACCACTTGATGTGCCTTGGCCAAGACAAGTAGATGTGTCTAGGCCGACTCAAGTAGATGTGTCTAGGCCGACACAAGTGAATGTGTCAAGGCCAACACAAGGATTAGAGTGAAGGCTGATACACCTTGATGAGTATAGACCGATACACTTTGGTGAGTGTAGGTTGATACATCTTGAATGTAATCAATGAATACATTATAAAGTAATGAGATGGATACACTTTAATAAGTATAGGTTGATGAACCCTTAAGAAGGTTAAATTAATTTAATAAGTATGTTGAAGTCAATATCCTAGTAAGGATGAGAGAGAAACTTGTACTACTCACATGAGAAAGGTAATACTTCATGTTGATAATCAGTTGATGATGTTTGATGAAGTATGCTCGAACACTTATGGCAATAATATAGCTCTTATGATGTGAATTAGGGTTTGATTGATAAATATGCACTTGAAAACCCTAAATTAGTTACAAGGGAAAACCCAAACCCTAATTATGAGAGGGTTGCAATTTGAATGATTCTATTTATGGCATGGTCATGATATTTACTTGATATTACATTTACTATGAAATCCTAACCATGCAAATATTGTGAAATGATGAGCATATCCAGGTATGAGCTATGATGCTTTAGCATGATACAGATTATATAAGGCCTTGTGAGCCATGTGATATACTTGTACACCAAGTATGATATATATGTGGGTCTAATGACCTAGAAATGATTATTGTCAAGAAAAAGGTGACATTGTTCAATAATGAACAGAGGGTTTGATACCAAAATATGTGATCATGATAATGATAATGTTGAAGGAATGAGACTCCCAGTAATATGTTTAAGGGATTGAGATCCCAGGATAAGGGTAACAAGATGTGTTCCAATTGATACAAGATTCCTTGAAAAACATATTGCACCTTTCTATGCAGCATTTATCTATACTTCCTTCTTGTAACTTGATTGATTCTAATATATGTAGTAATGCACTTAACTTATCAAGTGAACTAAAAATGTAGTTGCCCTATTCATAGATCCATTCAGTGTCAGGATTTGTTGAAAGGTGAAATGATTTTTACTCAGAGTTCATATTATTGAATATGCGGGGTGTGAGTTGATGTATCTCCTTATATCCTTAACTAAGAATGGCTATGCGCCATACCCTGAATATTAGGATTAACTTTGGGTCATACCCAAACAAGAGTGTGGTTGTACTGCGACTCAATAAACAATCATGATTGGTTACGAACCACACCCTAATATAATCAGGATTGATTACGGGTCATATCCTGATAAGAGAACATGCTACACGATGTATCTCTATAGCAAAGAGCCTATATACACCAGGCTAGCTATAATGCAGATTGACTCATATGTCTCTGCCAATAATCTCGTACTGACCGAGATAGGAGAGGTCGTCGATTCTGGCTTTTCCATAAGACCTTTATGGCACTGATGCTTACTTCACAGTGGTTAGTTGGAGCATGGAAGGTATATTCCCATCTCTTTAGGGAATCAGATTGATTGTTAAAAGATGTAATCAGTTGTGTAGAGGATTTGCTTAAGGATCAAATACGAAAACATTGAATGAGGCTGCAATCACTTTTATATGTCTTAGTTGATAAACACTATACATGTTCTTCATATTCCTTTTAAAAATGATTAGAAAATCTATTGCTCAGTCATAGTTATTGGAACTACTTAAATGACAAAGATTTCTCTACTCTGCATATAACAAGTTGTATATAACAAGTAGTTATACATGTCAATTCAATAAAGGTTTCTTCTACTCTCTTTCATAAAGATTTATTTGTGATAATAATATTGTTGGCGGAGAGTTATATCTCCTGCTAAGAAATGGATCTCACTTCGTGGGTTCCACAACTTTTTAGGTGGACGTGCACGAGGAGGTAGTGATCGTGTAGTAGAGAGCGGGCAGCAGTAGCAAGGACAACAATAACAGCTCAGGTTGAGTGTGTTGTTGTGACGTCCCCAATTTCTATATACTTTCCATAGTGACATTCACAGATATACGTGCACTCATATCTATAGATGTCAAAAGGGAAAATATAAGAGATTAAGGTAGTCAACTAAAATCAGAGATTGAGCCAAGATCAAAGTCTACATCATCTCATAAAGCCACACAAACATTCATTCATATGGATAAAATAAAGTCATTACATAAGGAGAGAAAATATTGTTCTAGAGGAAGATAACATTATTACATAGGATCTCAGTCATCCTCAACATCAACTAGGAAAAAAAACTAACATCTATCAAGAATTAGATAAGAGGAAAAGATCTATCTAATATATCCTGCATGCTTATTAATTTATGCCTTCAGGTACTTTGAGCATGCATTTCACTTTGTTTGTCAACTGTTCCTTGCACCTAAAAAATATGAGAAACAAAAACATCAACAAAGTTGGTACGTGGTAAAAATTACACTAATAAGGTTGCATAAAGGAAAATATTTGATAAAGAAGAAAAGAGAGATAAAACCATTTCTTAAGGAGAAAATCAAGTAAACATCCTTTTTATTACATTTATTTTGATGCGGTTATACTACACATATTTGCACTTGACTTACATCTAGTGTGGGCAATATAATATCATCATGCATCTAACATGGGCCCAAGAATCATACATCCATGTTAGGCAACATACATCCACACTAGGCTATGTGCACTAGTAGCTACAACCCATCATAATCATTTATGTAATATTAGATTTTGGCTAAGAATAACTCATACTAGTTCAACCAAGCAATCATATCCAAATGTGAGCATTCAAGATACTACATATCATAGGTTGCCAAGAAATCTAGTCTTATACTTATAAGACCACATACCTTCTTGTTTAGATCAGATATCCAAGAATTTAGAATCAACAAGAATTAAGTCACCCTACAAGGAAAGCAAGGGTACAACATTACTATTGGTCCATGTGACCAAGACTAAGATATGTTATTAGTTATGATTCTTTTCATGCTATCTTATTCGGATCATGGATTATCCATATTTTAATTGGGTTTTGAGATATTATCAATTATGATCCACAATAATATGGTTTGATTAGAAGAAGGTATTTAATTAATCAATTAGAAGATTCTCATAATCTAAGGTTTCTAGGATGGTCGGATAAAAGGAAAGCAACCCTTAGGATATTAAAGATTTCATAAAATTAGGGTTCGATTCAGAGTTCAAGACCATTCATGATCATTAATCATCATATAATAATATTAGATTTGATATAAAGATGTACATTTAATTACACGTAGAGAGGGAAGACTAGATTTAGGGTTTCTCATAATTATTTCATCATTTTTCTACTTAGAGTAGTGTTTCGAGTTAAGAGAGTTAGGGTCAGATTTAATAGTATAAGATCTTACAAAAGTACTGCCCTTTATTTCCACATTCATTTTTTTAACAAATTAGAGTTAAAAGGACATAAACAAAGGTCATAAAGAGGATGAATCGATCTATGGTTGGATTTAGGTATAGGTGATAACTTATATAGGTTCTTCTCATTTTTCTAAGAATGTGGGTATTTTGTGGGTATTTATTGGATGTCGAAGCTATTTATAAAGGGTTTTACAATACTGACCAATCAGGTAAATTCTAGGAGAATAAAAAAAAGGGGGGGAGTTGGCCTCGCAGATCAGAGGAGGGATCTAGCTCCACAGATCCTCTCCTTAACCCACGAGCCAGCCTCAGTCAACCGAGGTCAAGGCACGATGCGAAGGACGCAATTGCCCCTGAGGGTCACATGTGCTTCGTGACAGAGCATGGGTAGAAAGGCGAAATCACCCTTTTGATTGCTACTCGTGCCATGGCAGCGGAGCACGGTGACTGCAGGCAAGGATGGTGATGGGTCGAAGCAGCTAGGTGGGTTCTGAGTGTATGAGAAGGAGTGGTTTCAGTCTGTGGGGTCTCGCTGAGTTCAATGAGCCCATGAAGTTTTCCAGAGCTGGATCATAGCTCAAGTCTTGATCTACGGTGTACAGGAAAGGACAAAAGAGGTTTCTGGGTTTTACCTACCCTCGGGCTGGATTGAGGGGTTGATAAGCTCGATGTTGGTCCGTCGATGCGTTCATGATCTCCTGGAAGTCTGGAGAAGCTATGGATTACCCCGGTAACAAAGCTCTGAAGCTCGGTTGCAGGTGCTTGTCGATGGCGCCTTCTGGACCATCGCACCCCCACGTGAGAGTTGGGAGGTCTCGTCTTGGGTCCAAAGATGGTACAGATGAAGTCGATTGAAGGGAGGAGCCTTGAGGTATGAGCAGGCCACATTGGTTCAGGACGGTGGCATTGGAGTTGGGTGGAGAAGAAGAGGAGTGATGACATGCAATTGAGGGGTCTTCGTGACTAAAAGGTTGACTAAAAGGAATGTGGCAGAGCTACTGGGATCCTTAAATAGGTGTGGTGATGCCCGCGGTGAGAAACCCTATTCTACTCACTGCCGCCAGGGAGAGGCGCAAGGGCTCAGGAGGTTGTTCTCCCTGATACGGGGGAGATAGGTGACGTGGTGATAGTCGTTGAGTTTGGTTTGAGGAGAGGAGTTCGTCCTCCGAAAATCTCGCACAAGCGTTGTGGGAGTCGGGCACGCAAGGTCGCTGCTGGGTCGACGCTCTGTTGGGGTCGAGGCCGAGATAGGCGAGAGGTAGAAGATAGGGTCTATGTCGTTGGATCCTTAGTTGATCTGCGATCAAACTCATCCAACGACTGAAAAATGGGCCTGGTAATGGTTAGTTCACGTGACACATCGATGTCACAAATTTAGTCAAATAAAATCGGGACTTAGGTCCTTAGCTCAAGAAATCAAGACATATGCACATAAATCCCAAATGCCCATATCTCCTAATTGGTTAATCCATTTGCAATGAAATTTTAGGTGTAGCTTTATGATGTCACAATGAAGCTATGGTATAAAATTGAGATTGAAATTCTAAGGTTGGATACTTCAATAGACCATGTTCCATTTGTATTTAATTCACATGTATATGACACTGGAGAAGACATTGTATGGAATTGACAAGTCAATTTAATCAATTTAGCATAGTAGTAGGGGGTATTATTGGAATTAACAAAATTATAAGAGAGAGAAACAAAATGTGTAAAACTCACTCTGTCATAATTGTTATGTCTTGTAGACATAGAGTCCTATGCGTCTTCCATGTACTCTCAGGTCTTTGGGAGATAGTGCATAAACCATTTTATGACAATCTAAGATTTTAGCTAATACGTCTCGATGCATAATGTTGCTTTTATATGTGTTTAAGTTAAGCAATTGTTATCCCATATCCTTACAAGGTGATGGAAAAATGTATGTATGAAGTGAACCATGACGTATATATGGTTTGGTTCTTTCTGAAAAGAATTTCCTGGTAATGGATCTCTTAGAAAAAAGGTTATAATTTTTTAGTAATTTTTGGTTGATCCATTGTTACTAATTATATATGTGTAGTTTTGTGTGATAATGTTATCGGTGTGATAGTGGTCATCACAATTTATGGTATCAAATCCTTAGGTTTGCTAAGTCCAAATGGACATAGGAATAAGGTCATTGAGTCTATTCTAGTGTCCTCCAATTTATCTAATAGTGACTTATGCTTATATAAAAGAAGAAGTAAAGCATAAAGATGTCTGGAGAACACAAAGAACATGTTGCTGAGAGGAACATTGCTCCACCAGGAAGAGGTGCAAGGGAGCAGGTGAGAGAATAACAAGTGTCTAAGAATCCCCAATTGGATTAGACTATGTTGGAGAACCCTACTTTCCATGCTCTCTTTGGATAGTTCATGATGACAGTAACACATATGGCGGATAGGATACCAGTACTACCACCTAGGGCACCAGTCCCCAACGTAGAATCTTTGGGTTCTAGTAAGACTTTTAAATGTCTACGCCATGTGGGAGCTATAGAACATGCTAGAATAGCTGACCCAACATATTCAGATATGTGGCTCACTTATTCAGAAAAAGCTCTTAAGATTCTTAGCATCCCAGAAACTAAAAAAGATAGGCATGATGTGTACCTATTAAAAGGAAGTGCTAGCCATTGGTGGGCCATTGAAGAGGAGAAAAGGTCTGATGTTGAGATCGGATGGGAGGAATTCTGACTTGAGTTCACCAATAGGTACTTCCCTCATACGTACCTAGATGAGAAAATCTCACAGTTTGAACGAATTAGGCAAGGGCCTATGAAGATTAATGAGTATGAATCTAAGTTCATGGAGCATTTGCAATTTTGTCTACACATGGCTACTACAGACCAGGAGAGGATTCTGTGTGAAAAGGGTATGAACGTTGAGTTAACCACTTTTGCAAATACTCTGGAGAATAGGGAGAGATTTTCTATGTTTGTGGAATTGATTAGGAGGATAGAAAGGTCAGTAACTGAGAAATGTGAGGCCAGTTTTAGGAAAGGACATGCCCCGTTCCAAGGACAAATGTCAGGAAGCTACAAGAAACCAAGGTTCCTTGCACTGTCAGCACCACAAAGGTTCAGTGCTCAGACGTAGTGGATGACAAGTAAGGGTAGAGGCCATAAATTTCCACCAACTGGAGCCCATAGTGTGGCATCAATGTCAGTGATAAGGCCATCAAGGCCATCTAGGCCATAGTAAGAGACTAGAACCTGCCACAAGTGTTGACAGATAGGACATATGATGAGGGATTGTCCAGTAAGAGATACTGAGGTAACCCCACCACCAAGGCATAGTCAATAAGGCTCTCAGAGGCAATAGTTCAGTAGTGGTGTAGGAGGACGAGGACGTGGACATGCTTCTCAAGTAGGTTCATCTGCACAAGGTAACAGAGGATGTGGTTGGAAGCAGGCAACATCGAGATTCTATGCTATGAGTCAGTCGATAGAAGCAGTCAACCCACGAGTCATGACATGTCAGATGGAGTTATTTCATTCTGATATGTCTTCATCTTGCTTCATATCTATTTTGATTGACCCAGGCGCTACACACTCCTTTATCACTTTTGAAGTGATTCATAATTGTCTTTTTCTTGTTAGTTGTAGAAAGGATAACTTGTTGTTAGAAACTTCGTTAGTTGGTTCTGTAGTGTTACAAAAGGTAGGTTCCCCCTGTGTTCTTTCTTTCTCAAAGCATAGCATTTAAGTGGATCTTATACCACTTGAGATGAATGAGTTTGATGTAATCTTTGTCATGGACACCTTGGAAAAGTATAAGGTAGTCCTAGATTGTGGTTTCAAGCAAGCTATGTTCACATATGGTGGTGAGACATGGTTATTTTAGGGATACATGAAGATTCTTCCGACATGTTTAGTATCGACAATGATAGCTGAGAGACTGTTGCGACATGGGTGTGAGGTATTCTTAGCACACATGGTGGATACCAACATAGAAGGTCCTAGTATTCCAGAAGTGCCAGTTGTTAGGGAATTTAAGGATGTGTTTCCTGAGAAATTTTCTGATATTCCTCCACCTCAAGAGATTGATTTTGAGATCAATCTAGTTCCCGGTATACAACCAATAGCCCAAACACCTTATAGGATGGCACCAGTTGAAATGGCAGAATTAAAGAAACAATTACTAGAGTTACTTGACAAAGATTTTATCCAGCCAAATACATCATCGTGGGGTGTTCCAATACTTTTTGTAAAGAAAAAGTATGGATGTATGAGGTTATATATTGACTATAGACAGTTAAACAAGGTGACAATAAAGAACAAGTATCCTCTCCCAAGGATAAATGATTTGTTTGACTAGTTGTGTGGTGAAACAGTGTTCTCCAAGATAGATCTGAGGTTGGGATATCATCAATTACAAATTAAGGAGGATGACATACCCAAGTCAGCTTTTCAGACAAGGTATGGTCATTATGAGTTTATAGTTATGTCATTTGGACTAACTAATGCACCAACAACATTCATGGATTTGATGAATAGAGTGTTCTAGCCATTCCTTGATCAGATTATAGTGGTCTTTATAGATGTCATTCTAATATACAGTTGAGATAGCCAACAACATGAACAACATCTTCGTCAAGCATTGACTTTGTTAAGATAACACAAGTTGTATGCTTAGTTTAGTAAGTGTGAGTTTTGGTTGTCAGAAGTATCTTTTCTAGGGCATATCATATCTGCTAAAGGTATTTGTGTTGATCCTAAAAGGTGGAGTCTATTCTAGAATGGAAATAGCCTAAGACACCAATAGAGTTTCTTAGGTTTGGCAGGTTACCACAGGAGGTTAATCAAAGACTTCAATTATGTAGCATTACCCCTAACTAGGTTAACCAGGAAGGATGTTCCTTTTGTTTGGAATGACAAGTGTCAATGCTCTTCCCATTTGTTGGAGGAAAAGTTGACCAGTGCACTGGTGTTAGTGTTGTCCGAGCAAGGGAAAGGATACATTATCTTTTATGATGCCTCGAAGAATGGTTTAGGATGTGTGTTGATGCAAGATAAACCCATTTTTTCCTTTGCCTCTAGACAACTTAAGAAATACGAGGAGAATTATCCTACACACAATCTAGAGTTGGCTACAGTGATTCATGTCTTGAAAATCTGGAGACATTACCTATACGGGGAGAAACGTCAAATTTTCACAAACCATAAGAATCTGAAGTACATCTTTTCACAATAAGAATTAAACATGAGACAACATTGCTGGATGGAACTAATCAAAAACTATGATTGCATGATTAATTATCATCCAGGAAAGGCTAATGTGGTGACAAATGTGCTAAGTAGAAAGTCCTCATCTTCATTCACAGATAAAGCACAATTGAATTCTTTGGTGTGTTAGAAGAGGGACATGTTAGTTTCCTTACTAAAGATGAATGTACAGTTGGAAGTATCTTTGCTAGTTGTATTGTTGGCACAGATGCAAGTAAAACCTATGTTGAGACAACAGATTAAAGAAGTATAATAGGGTGATACTTTGATACATCATATTAGATCAGAATATCACAGTGAGAAGAGGGAAGGCTTCCATGAGTCAGAAGATGAGACAGTTTGTTACCATGGTAGATTCATGGTACCTGATGCTAATGACCTAAGAAGGATAGTTATGGAATAAGCTCACTCATCTATATATGCTATGCATCCAGGAAGTACCAAGATGTATCAAAATCTAAAAGATATGTACTGGTGGCCTAGTTTGAAGAAAGATGTAGCTGAGTTCGTTATGTGATGTCTAGTGTGTCAGCAAGTTAAGGCTGAGCACCAGAATCCTGCAGGAACATTACAACCATTACCTATACCACAATGGAAATGGGATCATGTGACAATGGATTTTGTAGTTGGTTTGCCTAGAACAGCCAAAGATCATTGTGACGTCCTTGGATTTTCTAAAACTTAATCTGATGTGTGACGTCCAAATTGAAACCCTCACCTCAACAAGAATCCAATTTAAACCCCACATACTAGGCTAAGAAGAAGAAAATCAGAAGAAGTCAGAAGGAAACACAGTAGCACATGCACATAAATAATTATAAAACCATACAACACGTGTTCACTATTCAACATATAATTACATATTGAATTGTTACAACATTTGATATTACACATTGAAAGGTAAGCTTATATATATACATGTACTACAACTAAACAACATGATCTTAAGACAACAAGTCCACATGTACATCAGCTCGTCACACAACTCACAACTATCTTGGTCTTCAAGATCTTACGTCCACAAACCTAAACAAAAGATTACATGTGGTACACATCAGCACAATATTCAAAAATATTGTACTGAGTATGCCTACATATTTTTTTATATACCTCTCATTACTAAGCTTGGCAATAAGATAAAACTAATATTTGGCAGTTATAAAGAAATATAAGAAAAAGCATATACTTGCACAAAGATGTTCATTAACAAAGAGAATACATATATTTTAAGCACGTTTCCATCATATATCTCGTACATCTACCTTTAAGGGCTTTGATATTTTTAGGCCTTATGATCTACCCCTGAGGAGTTTGTGATCATTATACATGTGATCTACCCCCAAGGATTTTGTGATCACTTCAATGCACTATACTACCAAAGAGTTTAGTGCTATCATATGATGGATCGGATATTTTATGTGTCATGTATTCATAGCCATAGATATGGAAAAAATCAAGCAACGTGTCATACAAGAACAGTCATTCATCCAATATCATATGCCAAGTATTTTACTACACATATAACACAAACATATTATATAATAAGCTAAGTAAGAGGTAATGGCGTACCTTGATCAAGAGACAAACCTAATCACCATATATCCAAGAGTCAACTACATACTTGGTCAACCCCGATTAAGATAATACCATGGCACCATTAGGTTCTCATCACCTTAACCCTAGTTATATCCATTTTAAGGTTTGACTTAGATCATTAGGACATTTCCATCATTACTTGTCTTATCTTCTCTTGGAGTTATCTTACTGATCTTATTTTCCAGTTACGTTACAGATTAAGGTTCATCATCTGAACATTAGATTCCATAGTATTTTGTGCACATATTAACCCTAGGTCACATTCATTAGTCGTATTAGCGTTACATAACATGTATTAAGGGTCATCTTCATATAACATGAATTCTATGCATCTAGATGATATCAAAGTTCCACATTTTTCTCCAGTTAATGATATTAGGGTGTTCTATAAAATTCCATCATTTATTGAGCATGTATATAATTATTGCATATTAATTAGGGTTATCAACCCTAATTAGCCATATGGAGCAAGTTCCATGATTTAATGCATAAACAACATAATCACTGTCATCATATGGATTCTAAACATGAATATGGATTTAATAACATTTTATCATAATTATAGGCCATTGTTTGATGTTTATTATACATCAAACAAGTATAATACATCTTGCATAATATTACTATGATTTAAGCATAAAAAGAGGTTTCATGTTATTATATGTATTTTTCTAAAAAAATTGGTATATTATTTGTATTATTCTGATAAGCGAGCTATTTACTATGAATTATCAAAGATTTAAACATCATCTGGGATTTTACCTTTTTCAGTCAATGGGGCTCTGCCACGTGTCCACTTCGCCTCTTCCCCCTTTCCTAGATCGCGAAGCCTCTGTTTCCTCTGTGAAACAGAGTCCGCCTCAAGCCACCGCCGTCAGTGAGGTTTCCATGGTGATCCGGCCTCGCGGAACAAGCAATCGCTCAGTCTGCATCACCTCTGTAGCACGGAAGGCATGCTCCTATTTCTTTCTTCGCTTTTCTTCACTTCTCGCCCTCGTAGCTTGGGCGGGGCTGGAACAGTTACCCTCAAGCCTGCCGGTGGCAAATCAGGAGGAGGGCTCCTCTTCCAAGGTCCGTCTCGACCAAGGGATCCTCTTGCTCATTTTCACGCCGGCCTGGAGCTTCACAGATGCAGCCTCGCCGCTTTTGATCTCTGTCCAGGCTGGCTTGCCGCCGTCAGCTGCTGCGCTCCAGTGAGCAGCCAACATAGACTAGGATCTCCCCGTCAGTTCCAAAGGCCACCAAAAGCTTTGGCGGCATCGACCAGACCTCCATCAGTGTCGTCGGCTTCTCGTTGCATCTGCCCTCTACCGCTGTTTCCCCCATCGTCCTTCTCCCTCCCTCTTCTTGCTGAGCACTGCCATGGAAAAAACGGGGAAGTGGAAGTCCCTTCTCCCTCGTTTCTTAACCACCAACTTCAAATGAAGGGTCAAGCTTCTCAACTGAGTGAGCCGAGACCAATTGCTGGGTCGGAAGTATCATCCACCCACGACTTCTCACTGTTCTCAGTAGCACGTTGTGGCGGAGTCAGTCACCCCGGTCAACAGTAACCGCAAGAGTTTGGTGCCTTAAACAGATCCAAGGGCTCTGAGAAACCCTGCACCGAGCCGATCTGTGGCATTGTGTCAGTAGTGCGAGACCACCAGCAAGGGAATTAAACAAAAGTCTAAGTTTGTAATAAAACCAAGGGCATTTAACATTGTTCTCAAGTACTTCAAAACAATCATCATTACGCCTATAACAAACTTAAGTATATTTCTCTTAGGAACCTCAAAACTTCTTTGAAAATATAACCATATGATCATCCTCATCATAACTACATTCCATTCAGTTTGAGTGTCAATATATCACTATTTGACCAATCTATCACTTGATCCAAAATGGCACATACTTAAGGGTATAATTATGATCCAATATAACATCAAGCGACTTTTACATTTGCCAAACTAGTTGGAGTACCTTCATATGATCAAAACCTACTTCAAAGTCTACCATTATGTCATTATAACATGTAAACCCAAGTAAGATATCAATATCACCACATATATACATGGAATCAATTTCTTTATTCCAATGTCCATCCCATGATTCAATTATTTGATTGCATACACAAGAACATAAAAAGTCCACTCTATCACAGTCACAATTCCATTTGGGTGATTGTTGATAGGTTGACAAAGTCAGCACATTTTCTTCCTGGTTAAGACAACATGCACTTCTGAGAAACTTGCACAAGTTTATGTAGATGAGATAGTGCAGTTGCACGGAGTCTCGGCAACAATTGTATCTGACAGAGGTCATCAGTTTACCAGTCACTTTTGGGAACGATTACACACAACTTTGGGTACGCAATTAAAGTTTAGTATTATTTTCCACCCACAGATAGATGGACAATCTGAAAGGACTATACAAACCTTGAAAGACTTGCTTACAACATGTGTTCTTCAATTTGTAGGTAGTTGGAATATACATTTGAGTTTGATAGAGTTTTCTTACAATAATAGTTATTAGAAAAGCATTTATATGACACCATATTAAGCATTGTATGGTAGATGTTGTAGATCTCTGTTATGTTGGTATGAAACAGGAGAATACCAACTTCTTGGTCCTGAACTGGTGCAACAGACAACAAAAAGTATTAAAGTGATACAAAGGCAACACATGACAGACAGAAGTCATATGTTGATAATCGTCATAGACCTTTAGAATTCCAAGTAGGAGATAGAGTGCATCTCAAGGTCTCTCCTTGGAAAGGTGTTCTCAGCTTTGGAAAGAAGGGTAAGTTGTCTCCTAGATTTATGGAACCCTATCTAGTGATAGCACATGTTAGAAAGGTAGCCTATAAGTTGGAACTACCACTTGAATTGCATAGACTACATCCAGTATTTCATGTATCTATGTTGAGAAAATGTCACCCTGATATCGAGCTTGTATTACAACATGTAGAGGTAGAATAAGATGAAGATATATCCTATGTGGAAGGTACAGTGTTCATTCTTGACAAAAGAATCAAGAAGTTGAAAAAGAAAGACATCGTGCTTGTGAAAGTTCTTTGGCATCATCGTGGCATTGAAGAAGCCACATGGGAGCTGGAGGAAGAGATGAGGAGGAAGTACCCTTCTCTTTTCTCTTGAGATTTTGGGGATGAAATCCTTATTAGGGGTTGATAACTTGTAACACCCCTGGCCTGGGTTTTAGGATAACCCTAGAAGCTTTGCCTAAGTAAGTTGTTTAGAACCTTGTATTAATGTTTTGAAAAGTAATTAATACTTTAGGAGAGTTTATTTTTCAATTTTGAACTCATTTGCAAATTTTTTGTGCCTTATATGATAACTTTGGTAAAGACTGCAATATACCAAAATGAGGGGTTTATGTGCAAATTATCACCTCTAGTGTGTTTCTTCTCTCTCTTATCATCATCTAGAGGAGAGAGAAAGAAGGGGGAATCTTGTTTGAGTCTTGGTTGAATGATAACACTCTTTGCAGTGAAAGAACTAAAGAAGTGTTGAGTGTTTTGAACCCTAGATGGGGTTGTGTCGAGCTATGAAGTGTATATGAGAGTGCCTATTAGCTTGGAAGCCATAGAGGAGGTTCCATATCAGTTTAGTAATCTTTGAAAGTACTCATCTCGAACTAAGCACCTCAAGTAGGTGAAGCCTATTGGTTTATATGTTCCTTGTAAAAGTTGTATCGGTTGGCATATAAAGTGATATTGGATTGTGATATCTTGTCAAGCAAGATACCCAATGACCGATATCTTATCTATGGATTATCCTCATGAGTTTTGCATGACGAGATCATTATTGTTGCATGGAGTCACCATGCATGGACACGTGTCACCTAAGTGAAAATGGTGATTACACCTTACACACTCTCTTTCATGAGCTTTAACTATATATACCCCTCTTTTCACCTCCTAGTAAACCTTTCGACTCCTTTACCATCTCTTTCTTGGTGGATGACCCTAGGAGCTGAAGGAGTAAGGGAAAGGTAGAGCAACTTGTCTAAGGTAAAGCTATGATCATCTCCAACCTTAGAAAGATTATGCTTCTCAGATCATGATTCTTTCCTTTCCTTCCTTCTTCACCAAGTTCCTTATTATGATATCTTCTTTCATATAGAAGTGTTCTGATCAAGTCTTGGAGTTTTGATAAGTCATCTTCAACCTTGGGAATGTGTATCTTTGGAGCTTGAAGCTCTTGTGTTGATCTTGAGGAGGATTATGTAACTTGAACTCAACTTTATTATTATTCACCTTCTATCATGCAATACTTGGTGATTCCTTTTCTACTTCGACTTTTCTTATTTGAATGATGGTTCTATGAGTTCTAATGGATATATGAGGCTATTGTCCATGAACTAGAGTAGTAATGGACAAAGGATTGGAGCTTGAATATGGTTGAAAATTATATGTACAAACTGATATCGGTTTGGTAGAAACCCTAACCCGATACAAGGATAAATGAATGAAAAAAGATACATATGGATTCCTAACTCCCAATCAGTTTATTACATATGTAAGACTACCGTCCTTATAGTTGTCTAACATGTCACCCAAGGATAAAGTATAATATAGACTGTTACCTTGAAAATAGTTAGGTTAACATATACTTGCACTCTAATATGGATGACGACATGGCCAACATTAACCCTAATCTGATATACTCATAAGCTGATATCCCTCTAGCTTGAACCGTGTGTGATGGGCAACACACTTACCCTAAAACACCTTGTGAAAGTGTGGGAAACACATCCCTTGAGGTCTTGGCTGACACACCAAGAAGTGCTAAAGTTAATAGGGGAAAGAAACTAAGGTGTTGAATAGGGTTCACCCGATACAATCCAAACCGTAGTGGTTGATACCCTAATTGATTATATGGCTGACACACTAGTTAATTGAGTGGCCAATACATAATGTGATAGTGTGGTCGACACAATAATACTCTATGGACGATATACCTCAAACACCTTACAACCGATACCACTTGATGTGCCTTGGCCGACACAAGTAGATGTGTAATGACCCTGACCTGGGTTATGAGGTAACCCTATTTGTTTTGGATAAGTAAGTTGCTTAGAACTTTAATATAATACTCTAAGGTGTTTTTGTTATCATGTGACACACTTATGTTCCAAGTTTGGTCTTGATTGAATGTTGTTTGAGCAATGTTCCTTTGTTTTGGACCAAAGTGCAATTTACCCAAGATGAGGAGCTATATTGCAAAATGTAACATGTTGAACATACCTTAAGTGTTTTAGAATCATAATAGAGAGAATGATGCTAATTTGTGGCTTGTGGAAATCCTAAATTCCAAGTTTGAACATGTTTGAATAATGTTAGTACCTTGTGCACCAATTTTGGTACAAATTGTAATTTACCCAAAATGTAGGGTTGATATGAAAACTACCACCTCTAGATTTTCCCTACTCCCTCCTAGTACCATATAGAGATAGATAAAGGAGGAGAAACCATGTTTGAACCAATTAAGAGTGATGGTACTCTTGGTAATGAAATGACCAAGAAAGGAGCTGAATATGAAACCTTAACTTGAGTTGTATCAAGTTGAAAAGCTTATATATGAGTGTCTATCGGCCAAGGAGCCATAGGAGGAGTCCCATATCATTTTGTGAACTCTTGGAAAATCCCATGGCGTGTAAAGAACCTCAAGGAGGTGAAGTGTATCGGTTTACAACTTCCTTAGAAAAGTTGTATCGGGTTGTGAATAAAGTGGTGATTTTGTTGATATATTTTATTCAAAGGGATAAGTAATGGACGAAAATTCATCCCTAGATTATCCTCAAGAGTTTTGCACATCAAGATAAATGTTAATGAATTCATTTACACATGTCAATCATGCATGGACATGTGTCACCTAGTAGCTCAAATTGATGACACCTCATTTATACACTTTTTCATGAACCTCAAGTATATATACCCTTCCTTTCACCCCTTAGTGAATTTTTTCGAATCATACCATCTCCTTGATCTTATATATCATGCATGGAGCCTTTGTGTCATGCATAGGTGATGTGGTATCGTGCATAGGCCTTGGGTATCGGTCATAGACAGTAATATCGACCATAGCATGTTGATATCGGCCATAGCAAGTCACTATCAGCCAAGTGGAGTGTTTTTTGCCACAAGTGAGGGGGATATCGGCCACAAGTGATGGAATATCGTGAAAGGGTAGTGAAGTATCGTGCAAGGTGCTAAGGAGAAAGAAGGATCTCAATACTTAACCCTAAGGTGAGGCCATGATCATCTTCAACCTTGGATTGAAGCATGATTTTAGGGTTATGATCTTCCTTTCTTTTCTTCTTCACCAATTGCTTATCCTTGGTGATTCCTTGTATATGAAGGAGTTTTGAATGAGCCTTGGACTTTTGATAAGTCATCTTCAACCTTAGGAACATGGAGCTTTGGAGCTTGGATCTTTGAAGTTGTTCTTGAGGCAAGTTATATAACTTGAACTCTACCATGTTATTATTCATCACCAAAATTGCTATGCTTAAATGAACTACTTTAAATTCCGAAATATTCTGAAATGGTTGATGAAATTATGAGTTATAGTAGTTTCTTAGACCTATTTCCATGAACTATAATAGTTAGAACAAAGGTCTAGAGCTTGAAGAAGATGATGTCACCTTATAAAGTGATATCGGGTTCAAGCACACAAGCAAGCACCTCTAACCCTATATGGTGATGCACCTACTTCACTAAAATGATATGGATATGATTTTATACTTTCTTGCACGATATGGTGGTGTAGTATACACCTCTTGCAAAATATGAGGTCAAGAAAACACCTCAAAAATGATATTGGGCAAGCACACACCTCTTTGCCCGATATGGTGTGAAGCACACACACACCTCTTTGTCCGATATGGTGTGAAGCACACATACACCTCTAAAGTGATATGGTGAGCAAGCACACACCTCTTTGCCCGATATGGTGTGAAGCACACACACACACCTCTTTTCCCGATATGGTGTGAAGTACACACACACCTCTTTGCCTGATATGGTGTGAAGCACACATACACCTCTAAAGTGATATGGAAGCAAGCATACACCTCATACCCGATATGGTAAGCACACATACACCTCAAGGGTGATATGGTAAGCACACATACACCTCATACCCGATATGGTAAGCACACATACACCTCTAAAGTGATGTGGGTAGCAAGCACACACCTCATACCCGATATGGTGGAAGCACCTCAAAACCCATATGAAGGAAAGCACCTTAGATGCAATGTACTTGATGGAGTAACTCATGAAGTGTCTTATATCAAGTCATACAATAAGAGGTATGAAGTTTAATGAATATTGATTAAGTAGGCTAATGAACCTTTAAGGAAAGGTTGAGCCAACTTAATAAAGTATGAAGTAATCAACATCCTAGTAAGGATGAGAGAGAAACTCATACTTCTGTGATAATCATGAAATGAGCATACATTGATACTCCTAATATGTGTGGAGACTGAATTAGGGTTTGATTCTTGATAAATGTACTTGAAAACCCTAGATGGTTTTATAAGAGAAACCTTAACCCTAATGAAGGGTAATGATTAGAGTTGAAATTATAATTGGTTAATAAAGGGGAAACCTTAACCATATTAAAACCATGTTCGTAGCATGAGATAATGAGCATAGCTAAGTATGAGCTATGATGTTACATGTAATACAATTTAATGGGCCTTGTGCGCCATGTGGTTAGTTGTTACCTAGTGAGAGGTAACAAGATATTTAATGGGCCTTGTAAGCCACGTGGTTAGTTGTTACCTAGTGAGAGGTAACAAGATGTTTAATGGGCCTTGTGAGCCATGTGATTAGTTGTTGCCTAGTGAGAGGTGACAAGATGTTTAATGGGCCTTGTGAGCCATGCGGTTAGTTATTTCCTAGTGAAAGGTAACAAGATGTTTAGTGGGTCTTGTGAGCCATGTGATTAGTTGTTTCCTAGTGAGAGGTGACAAGATGTTTAATGCGCCTTGTGAGCTATGTGGTTAGTTGTTGCCTAGTGAAAGGTAATAAGATGTTTAATGGGCCTTGTGAGCCATGAGAATAGCTGTTGCCTAGTGAGAGGTAACAAGATGTTTATAAAAGTCTCATGTAAGAAATGATAATGTTCAAAATAAACTAGGAAATGGAAACTTAGTAACATAATTATAATAATAAACGGATACAATAATAATAATGAAATCTTGATCATACATGCTTTATGCTTATAGACAAATCAGGGCTATAGTGTTTTGAATATGCTTAAATGAGATAAGAGGTATACTTGTATTATATAAAGGATGTAAATAAGTATAATGGCTTGGCCAAGGTATAATGCCTAGTAAAGGTGATTTGGTATTCAATGATGAAATGCACATGATTGGTAATAACCCAATGCCTGGAATAATGTCATAGGATTGGACATAACCCAATACCTGGAATAATTGCATAGGATTGGTCATAACCCAATTCCGAGAATAATGTTACAGGATTGGTCATAACCCAATACCTCGAATAATTGCATATGATTGGTCATAACTCAATACTTGAAATAATTGCACATGATTGGTCATAACCCAATGCCTGGAATAATGTCACAGGATTGGTCATAACCCAATACCTGGAATAATTACACAAGATTGATCATAACCCAATACCTGGAATAATTGCATAGGATTTGTAATTACCCATTACATGGACTAATTGCACAGGATTGGTCATAACCCAATACCTGGAATAATTGCACATGATTGTTCATAACCCAATACTTGAAATAATTGCACAGGATTGGTAATAACCCAATGCCTAGAATAATGTCATAGGATTGGTCATAACCCAATACCTAGAATAATTGCACAGGATTGGTCATAACCCAATGCCTGGAATAATGTCACATGATTGGTCATAACCCAATACCTGGAATAATTGCACATGATTGGTCATAACCCAATGTCTGGAATAATGTCACAGGATTGGTCATAACCCAATACCTGGAATAGTTGCATAAGATTAGCATAGTCCAATACCTGGAATAATGACACAGGATTGGCATAGTCCAATACATGGAATAGTTGCACATGATTGGCATAGTCCAATGCCTAGAATAACCTTACAGGATTGGAAAAGCCAATACCTGGACAAAATATGATGATGTATATTCACACGACTGGTATAATTCAATATCTGGATAGCAGATTGGCTGAGGCCAACAAATAGAAATGAGAATGATTCATGGATGTCATACCTTGATAATGAGTATCACATGATAAGTTTGAGATGTTGATACAGTATGATGGGTAAATGATATACATGTTATTCATATTCCTTATACAGTGAATAGATGATTTACTTCTCAATCATAGATAGCTAAAATGCTTTAAAAGATGAGAATGTTCTAAACTGCTTATCCTCTGCTAAGTTTAATACTATTTAACTGTGATAATAGCATTGTTGGCAGAGAGTTATATCTGTCGTTGGGACAATTGTCTCACCCCGTAGGATCCACATTTTTTTAGGTGGATGTGCACGGGGGGGGGGATTGAGACCGTACTGCAGAAGGAGAACAACAACAATATGGATAGCAGTGATAGCTCAGGTTGTGTGTATTGTCTATCATGTCTTGTAGATAGAAGTCCTATGTGTCGTCTCTATACTCTCAGGTCCTTGGATTTAGTACATGTTGGTTTTATGAACAATATGAGATTTTGGCTTGTATGCCTCGAGGTTTGATGTTGCTTTAAGTATATGTTTTGAGAAAGAAACTGTTATATGTTGTCCTCTAGAAGAAATGGTACAGTGTATGTACAATATATGATCAATGTGAATATCAGGTTTTGGTTCTTCCTTAAAGAGTTTTCCTAGAAATGGATCTCTTTGCAAAAAAAATGGTTTTAAATTTTAGTGATTTTTGTTAATCCGCTTATTATGTTTATTCCACTTAATTAGTAACAATTTGTTTGTTGGTTTGATGACGGTCATTTCAAGTTTGGTATCATAGCTTAAGGTTCACTGAGTCTACAGAGACATAGGACTAAGGTGTTGAGTCCGTTCTAGTGTCCTCCAGTATACCCTATAGTGACTTCTGTTTATGCAGAAGAAAGGGTGAAGTTTAAAAATGGCTGGAGAACACAAGGAACATGTTACTGAGAGCAATGTAGTTGCACCAAGAGAGGGTGCAAGGGATCAGGAAAGAGAAGAATGAGTGCCTGAGAATTCCCATCTTGACCTAATCAGGATAGAGAATCCTATTTTTTTTATTCTCTTGTTGGGCAGGTTAGGACAACAGTGATGCATATAGTAGACTGGATACTAGCATTACAACCTAGGTTACCAGCCCTCAATGCAGAAATTTTGGGTTTTGAAAGGGTTCCTGAATGACATAATCATGTTGGAATAGTGGAAATGTGGGAAGGATTAACATATGGCAAGAAAATAGACTCTGCCATAAGTTTAGACATATAGTATGTTTGTGATGGCAGTGCCCAAGAAGGGACAATAAGCTGAGAATTAAGGAAATGTCATTACAATTCTAGAGACATTTGCCTAGTTGTTCTAAAAAGCCAACGTTTTTTGTGCCACCAGTGCAATAAATGGCTAGTGCATAAGGGTAGTATCACTAAGTAAAGGAAAAAGTCCTAACTTTCCACCTATAAGAACCCATGGCTTAGTTTTTACATCGGTAATAAGACCGATAAGACCATGGTATGAGGGCAAGACATGTTATAGATATGGACATGTTGAGCATACTAAACTCTTTTCTTTAAAAAGAAGGGAAGAAATGACTCAACAACCGAGGCAGACTTGACAGGGCTTACGAAAGTTACAACCCAAAAGTGTAAAAAGGCAAAAGTAACAACATGAAATAGCTTGACTCTATGTTTGAGTCAACCTAAAGTGGTAGATGACTGCAAGGGGTGACAGTCAGATAGAGCTTTCTCATTCTAATATGTCTTCTCTAGATTTTATCTGATAATTACAAGAAGGTAGTTGTTGTTGAGCTTCCTTTAATTAGTCCTATGAGGACATAAGGAAGAGATAAGAAGGATGAAAACTTATATTCAGTCCAACATTCTCTTATATGTTTTGAAATTTCTCTCTTCATGAAGGAAGGGAAGAGATGTAAAAGAAAAACCCAGAGAAAATTTGGGATACTAAGTAGTAAAAATTTAAAGAGATGAAACATAAAATAAAACAAATGCATACTACCTAATTTCAGTTCTTGAATACCCTGGTCAGGTATTAATCTATTGAAGGCAAGGTAAGTATGATACTCTTAGATTTCTATCTTTCTGATTGCTCTAATAAAGTAGTCATTTTGAGATAATAAAAAGAGCATAATGAAGTAAAAGATGTGGCATGGATATTTCTACCACATCCTAATTGATATATGGAGAAATCTGAGTTAACCATAGATCAACTTATAAACAAAAGAAGATGTTTAGTATAATGTATACCTTGGTCTGAGGACCTAGAGGTAACAATTACCTGATCAGAGGTAACAACATTCAGTGATGAACTGAGGGTTTCAATACCCAGATCTAGTAATCATGATGATGATAATACTGAGAGGTGGTGACATGTAATCATCTCTATATATAATTCCTATGCTGAAGGAAAGGAACCTAAGAGGAAATAAGATTGAATGACACATGAATGATTGAGAGTTCACACAATACTCAAGAAAGATGAGAACTCATTTTCTTTAATAAACAAACCTGGATAATAATGGTGGGGTGATAAAAAGGACTATGATTCATTGTGCTCTTTCCCTTTCAAGACATGACAATCAAGTAAGTCTTATGACACTTGATGTGCATGGATTAGAAGAAATCTATAGATGGATACTTTGAAAAGTATCAACTTGTCCTGGATTTTAGTTTCAAGATAGAGTATATGTGTTACGTAATGTCCTGAGATGAAAGAAAGGTCCTATTATATGTTTGGTTACCTAGAAGGGCCAACTTTGAAATTAGTCTAGTTACATACTATAGTATGGATACCATATGTTAGGGGTTTATGCCCCGCATAAACTTGACATCAGCAAAGATGTATGAGTTGAAGGAACAATAGTAGAATTGTTTTGGGGAAAAGTTGACCAAGCTAAAGATAACTTCTTAGAATATCTCTATCTAGATTTGTTGAGGCAGCTTATACATAACATCGAGAGATACCTCTGAGATAGTTCTTCTTTAATAAGTAGCCTCTCCTTATGACAAGAAATTAAATAGCTAAAGAAATAATTGATACAAGTCATAAGAAAGTTTAGTGTTGTGTCAGTAGATTTGAGTGACACAACATATGCATGATAAGACTTGTAGTCCCCAAGTGGGTGACACACCAAACTTAACTCTGGTCTTTCCTTGAAAGAGAAATGACAAACTAAGTAAGGGGTATGGAAAACTCCCAAGATCAAGGATCTTATTACATAAAGATATAAGTTGAAAAGGTGATAAATCAGTGAGTTTTGACACCTGATTTAAATAAGGTATGTATAATGATTCTCTGACTAAGAAAAATGTTACCTGACACAGAGTTGACTCTACAGTCAATAATGAAAAAGACAGTGGAGTATGTCTCCTATATGATAGATTCTATGATAACCCTGTGTGAAAGGACTTTGTGTTGGTCAAAGTTCTATGGCATCTCCATGACATTAAGATTTTATGTGGAGACTTGATGATATGATGAATGAATAATATCTGTCTCCCTTTACCTGGGATTTCGGGGACGAAATCCTTGTTAGGGGTTTATAATTTGTAACGACCCTAACCTGGGTTATGAGGTAACCCTATTTGTTTTGGATAAGTAAGTTACTTATAACTTTAAAATAATCCTCTAAGGTGTTTTGTTATCATGTGACACACTTATGTTCCAACTTTGGTCCTGATTGAATGTTGTATGAGCAATGTTCCTTTGTTTTGGACCAAAGTACAATTTACCAAAAATGAGGGGCTATATTGCAAAATGTCACATGTTGAACATACCTTAAGTGTTTTAGCATCATAAGAGAGAGAATGATTCTAAGTGGTGTCTTGTGGAAAGCCTAAATTCCAAGTTTGAACATGTTTGAATAATGCTAGTACCTTGTGCACCAATTTTGGTACAAATTATATTTTACCCAAAATGTAGTGTTGATATGCAAATTACCACCTCTAGAGTGTCCCTACTCCCTCTTAGTATCATATAGAGGAGAGAGAAAGGAGGATACACCATGTTTGAACCAATTAAGAGTGATGGTACTCTTGGTAATGAAATGACCAAGAAAGGGGTTGAATATGAAACCTTAACTTGAGTTGTATCAAGTTGAAAAGCTTATATATGAGTGCCTATCGGCCAAGGAGCCATAGGAGGAGTCCCATATCGTTTTTTGGACTCTTGGAAAATCCCATGATGTGAAAATCACCTCAAGGAGTAGAATTGTATCGGTTTACAACTTCCTTAGAAAAGTTGTATCAGGTTGTGAATAAAGTGGTGATTTTGTTGATATATTTTATTCGAAGGGATAAGTAATGGACGAAAATTCATCCCTAGATTATCCTCAAAAGTTTTGCATGTGAAGATAAATGTTAATGCATACATGGACATGTTTCAACCATGCATGGACATGTGGCACCTAGTAGCTCAAATTGATGACACCTCATTTATACACTTTTTCATGAACCTCAAGTATATATACCCTTCCTTTCACCCCTTAGTGAACATTTTCGAATCCTACCATCTCCTTGCTCTTATATATCATTCATGGATCCTTTGTGTCGTGCATAGGTGATGTGGTATCATGCATAGGCCTTGGGTATCGGCCATAGCAAGTAATATCAGCCATAGCATGTTGATATTGGCCATAGCAAGTTGATATCGGCCAAGTGGAGTGTTTTTCGCCAAAAGTGAGGGGGATATCGGCCACAAGTGATGGTATATCATGCAAGGGTAGTGCGGTATCATGCACGGTGCTAAGGAGAAAGAAGGATCTCAATACTTAACCCTAAGGTGAGGCCATGATCATCTTCAACCTTAGATTGAAACATGATTTTAGGGTTATGATCTTCCTTTCTTTTCTTCTTCACTAATTGCTTGTCCTTGGTGATTCCTTGTATATGAAGGAGTTGTTAACGAGACTTGGACTTTTGATAAGTCATCTTCAACCTTAGGAATGTGGAGATTTGGATCTTGGAGCTTTGAAGTTGTTCTTGAGGTGGGTTATATAACTTGAACTCTACCATGTAATTATTCATCACCTAAATTGCGATGCTTAAATGAACTACTTTAAATTCCGAAATATTCTGAAATGGTTGATGAAATTATGAGCTCTAGTATTTTCTTATACCTGTTCAAATGAACTATAGCAGTTAGAACAAACATCTAGAGCTTGAAGAAGATGATGTCACCTTATAAAGTGATATCGGGTTCAAGCACACAAGCAAGCAACTCTAACCTGATATGGTGATGCACCTACTTCACTAAAATGATATGGATATGATTTTATACTTTCTTCATTGATATGGTGGTGTAGTATACACCTCTTGCACGATATGAGGTCAAGAAAACACCTCAATAATGATATTGGGCAAGCACACACCTCTTTGCCCAATATGGTGTGAAGCACACACACACCTCTTTGCCCGATATGGTGTCAAGCACACATACACCTCTAAAGTGATATGGTGAGAAAGCACACACCTCTTTACCTGATATGGTGTGAAGCACACACACACCTCTTTGCTCAATATGGTGTGAAGCACACAGACACCTCTTTGCCCGATATGGTGTGAAGCACACATACACCTCTAAAGTTATATGGAAGCAAGCATACACCTCATACCCGATATGGTAAGCACACATACACCTCAAGGATGATATGGTAAGCACACATACACCTCATACTCGAAATGGTAAACACACATACACCTCTAAAGTGATATGGGTAGCAAGCACACACCTCATACCCGATATGGTGGAAGCACCTCGAAACCCATATGAAGGAAAGCACCTTAAATGCAATGTACTTGATGGAGTTGTTGGGTTTTGCGGAGAAAACATGCACGGCGAAAGAAATAAAATCTACGCAAACCGAAACAGGATCTCGTCGACAACAACGTATTTGGAAGGAGTGTTTGCGGGATATACCTTACGGTGCAACACTGCTTGTCTACACGGACGGAACTTCTCTACCATTCGTCAAGTGCGTCGCAGGAAGATCTGACGGCGTTTCTTTGCGGCAGTGACGTACACTGCTCATAGCACATACAGGTGGTCGTTGACGTCCTCCGAATGCAGGCATCAAGGCGTCTGCGTCTCTACTTCATCCACGCAGATGGATAAAACTCCACGTCGTGCTTCCCAAGCCGGCGGGAAGGAGTATGTCTCTACAGCGACGTGCTAGCAGCGCGTTGCTCTCCTTTTTCTCCTAAGGACAGTGACGGGTAGGGTTTACGTGCGTGAGCGTAAACTGAAAAACCTCTATCTATCTTATATAGATATCGGCCGTCAATCCTCCTTTAAACAGGATACGAAGGGAAATAGGGTTTCCTAAACCCATCGGTAAACAGAAACGTTGTTTTAATTAAAATACTCGTGGATTAATTAGAATATTCCGAAATTCATTAATTAACCAAATAATCACATTAATTGATTAATTAATATCTGACTCCATGCAATCGCTTGGGATGGCTTTATGTGCATATACGCCAACAAACTCCCACTTGCACTTAGAGCCAGTCACTCCAATATTATTCTAATCGATTACATAAACATTTTAGTAATCAATGTGATTCGAAGAAATTCCAATCAAATCCACAATTATACTCCTATTCCAATACATCCTATGTGTGTGACCCGGTAGGCTCCAAATTACGTTGGCAGTGATATCCATAATCATATTATGATTTCACAAGCAATGATTGGTATCTAGCAAGACTTCATTGCCACCCAAGTAATTGGAGAAGTTGGAGAACAACTTAACCTATCGTTCATGACTGGTGTTACAATGATTGCATAGTCCTTTTGTCGCTGATATCCGAATTGAACTCGAGTCATGGAATTGTTATCCTTTTCAACGTTCAATCCATGTTCCTTGAACTAGAGCAGACTGTCTGAGATATATGTAAGCTCAATATCACATATTGACTCACATCAGCATGGCCATGCATTTCTCAGTCTCGCTTATCAAGTGGTCGGAATATCAAACTCCCGTAGGAAGGACAAATTCCATCTACATCACTCACAGTCATCCCCATGTGTCACAGTGCACCCAATCACCATCTTTATGGCAATCCTTATTCAGGACCACGGTGGATGATGTCAAAGTACACCGAACGATATGTGATAAGTGTAGTGACTTCAGGTCTAAGAACCACAATCACCACCATCATTATTAGATGTGACTCTAACTACCAATCATGGTATCCATGTGTCACTCTCAAGGTGGGTCTATCCGATACACTTTTCTCTAACAAGTATCTATGTATTTGGTTTGATGTCTCCATATCATGGATAATGAGATTCCTCCATCAACCAACATACATTCTAATCTTATGTGTTATTGATGTGTATGGATATTTCCACAATAACAACCGATTAGGGACAAAACAAGAATACATACTCTTAACATACATATGATCTCACTATTCAGGTCATCAACCCGAAGACATATGTCATTGAGTATATTATTCTATATACATCTATAAGTTTTTTGGTCATCTCACAATATAAAACACAAACATATAGATTGGAAACTTGCCTTTATTGATATGATCAATGTAGTATTACAAATCATTTACATAGTATCCCATTACAATCATCGAATGATAGTCTCTATGGGCATACATACCAACAGATTCCCACTTGCACTTATACCCAATCACTCATGAATCTCAATCCAAGTGATCGAACATGTCCGTCATGTTTCTACTGTGAAAGTGCTTTTATGAGCGGGTCAGCCACATTGCTTTCTGTAGGTACTCTACAAATCTTCACATCTCCTCATTGTACGATCTCTCGTATGAGATGGAACCGCCGTAGAATATGTTTGGAACGTTGGTGCGATCTTGGTTCTTTCGCATGTGCAATTGCTCCATTGTTGTCGCAAAACAACTCAATTGCATCACCAACGCTTGGAACCACTCCAAGTTCAGAAATGAACTTCTTGATCCACACAGCTTCCTTTGCAGCATTAGATGCGGCAATATATTCGGCCTCTGTTGTAGAATCCACAATCGTCTCTTGCTTGGAACTCTTCTAGCTCACAGCTCCGTTGTTCAGGCAAAACACAAATCCAGATTGTGATCTGTAGTCATCTTTGTCAGTTTGGAAGCTGGCATCGGTGTAACCCTTTACCACGAGCTCTTCCTCACCGCCATATACCAAGAATTGATCTTTAGTCCTTCTCAAGTACTTTAGGATGTTCTTTACGGTTGTCTAGTGACATTCACCTGGATCTGACTGATACCGACTCGTCATGATCAAAGCATACGACACATCAGGACGAGTACATAACATTGCGTACATGATAGATCCAATTGCTGATGCATATGGAATCTTACTCATGCGTGTCCGTTCATCACATGAACTAGGACACTGGGCTTTAGAGATTGTAACCCCATGGGACATGGGCAAGTTACCTCTCTTAGATCCCTCCATGCTAAACCTCTTTAGCACCTTGTCAATGTATGTGCTCTGGCTTAGGCCTAGAAGCCTTCTAGATCTATCTCTATAGATCTTGATCCCTAGTATATAGGATGCTTTGCCTAAATCCTTCATAGAGAAGGTCTTCCCTAGCCAACCTTTTATTGTCTGAAGAGTAGGGATGTCATTTCCCATCAATAGTATGTCATCCACATACATATGAGAAATACGACTGTGCTCCCACTAACCCTTTTGTAAACACATGGTTCATCTTCATTTTGACTAAAGCCAAACTTTTTGACTACTTCATCAAAATGTAGATTCCAGCTCCGAGATGCTTGCTTCAATCCATAGGTTGACCTTTGTAGCTTGCAGACTTTATTGGCTTCCTTTGGATCGATAAAACCCTCAGGTTGTGTCATGTACACATCCTCGAGTAAATTCCCATTAAGGAATACTGTTTTAACATCCATCTGCCAAATCCCATAGTCATGATAAGCTGCAATGGCAAGCATGATCCTGATGGATTTAACCATGGCAACTGGTGAGAAGGTCTCGTCATAATCAACACCTTGAATTTGACAGAATCCTTTCGCAACCAATCTACCTTTATAGGTTTAAACATTTCCATCCATGTCAGTCTTCTTCTTGAAGACCCACTTGCACCCTATGGGTCTTACCCCTTCGGGTGGATCCACCAAGGTCCATACCTTGTTGGTGTACATGGATTCCATCTCAGATCTCATGGCTTCGAGCCATTTCTCAGATTCTGGTCCCTTAGTAGCTTCTAGATAGGAAGTTGGCTCATCTGCTATGCCCAATTCGTCACTGTCTTGAGTCACAAGAAATCCAAATCTCTCAGGCTCAAGTCATGTCCTACTAGACCTACGAGGTTCATGTGTTACATTTGGAACTTGAAATTCCACAAAAACTTGTGAGTCTTCATGTTCCTTATGTACCTCCTCAGGTTCTATGCTTTCTTGTTGGTCTCGAACTTCTTCGAGCTCTACATTCCTCCCACTAATTCCTTTGGAAATAAATTCCTTTTCAAGAAATACAGCAGTCCTAGCAACAAACACTTTGTTGTAAGTTGGTGTGTAGAAGTAGTATCCCCGAGTTTCCTTGGGGTATCCAACAAAATAACATTTTTCTGATTTGGGTCCAAGCTTTTCAGGAAATTGTTTCCTAACATAAGCTTCACATCCCCAAATCTTTAACATAGACAAATTGGGACGATTCCCATTCCATATCTCATATGGTGTCTTTTGAACCGATTTGGAAGGTACACGGTTAAGTGTAAACGTTGCAGTTTCAAGAGCATATCCCCATAATGATATTGGAAGTTCGGCTGAACTCATCATTGATCGTACCATGTCTAATAATGTACGATTCCTTCTTTTTGACACACCATTATGTTGTGGTGTACCAGGTGGAGTCCATTGTGATATATTACCACAGTCTCTCAGAAGGTCCTCAAACTCTTGGCTTAAGTATTTGCCACCTCGATCTGAACGGAGTGCTTTAATACTCTTACCAAGTTGCTTCTCTACTTCATTCATGAAAGTCTTAAACATTTCAAGAGTTTCTGACTTGTGTTTCATAATATATACATAGCCATACCTACTGAGGTCATCAGTAAAGGTAATGAAGTATTGATAGCCTCCTCTAGCATTTGATCTAAAAGGTCCACATACATCAGTATGTATGAGCCCTAGCAGATCACTGGCTCTCTCACTTTGTCCAGTGAAAGGAGTTTTGGTCATCTTCCCTAATAAACATGCCTCACATGTCTCTAATGATTCAAAATCAAAAGAGTCTAGATAACCATCCTTATGGAGTCTAGATATGCGCTTATCGTTTATGTGCCTAAGACGACAATGCCATAAGAATGTTTTGTTTGAGTTGTCAAGTTTTAACCTTTTAGTATTTACGTTGTATATGCTAGTCTCAAGTTCTAACAAGTAGATACCATAAGACATAGGGGCATTTCCATAAAAGATCTCATCTTTAGATATAGAAATAATTCCATTCTTAATGTGAAATGCAAATACACTCTTGTCCATACAAGATATAGAAATAATATTTCTATTAATGGCATGTACATAATAGCAATTCTCTAATTCTATTACAAGGACCGTAGGAAAAGATAAACTAATAACTCCAACTGTGGTGGCAGCAACTCTTTCTCCATTAGTAACCCGCAGCTTGACTTGGCCCTTTCGTAAAGGCTTACTTCTTATCAGATCCTGCATATTAGAACATAAGTGAGATCCACATCCGGTATCCAGTACCCATGATGAAGAAGTATTTAAGTTTATCTCAATAACGTATATACCTGAAGTGGAGATCTCTATCCCCTGCTTCTTCTTCCTTAGTTCCTCCAGGTAGAGATGACAGTTTCTTTTCCAATGTCCAGGCTGGTGACAATGGTGACAACTGCCTTCTTTGGAGATCCCACCTTTAGCTTTAAGCGCGGATGACTTTGGCTTCTGCCCGGCTTTAGAACTTTTCTTAGCCTTGCCTTTGCCTTTTGACTTTCCCTTTGCCTTGCTGATCACCATCACAGACTTGGGCTTGTCTTTCTTCATCTGTGCTTCAGCTGTCCTAAACATGCCCAACAATTCTGACAACAACTTGTCAAAATTGTTCATGTTGTAGTTCATGACAAAATGATTATATGATTCAGGCAACGATTGTAGAATCACATCAGTGGCCAACTCTTGACCTAGGGGAAATCCCAGCTTGGATAGGCTTTCCACGTACCCAATCAAGGTGAGTATATGGGTGCCAACTGAGTCTCCCTCTTTCATCTTGCTTTTGAACAAAGCCTTTGAGACATCATATCTCTCCTATCTTGCTTGATGTTGATACATGTTCTTGAGATGTGTTACCATCTCCATGACATTCATGTTCTCATGCTGCTCTTGCAACTCATAGTTCATTGAGCACAACATCAGGCACTTGACATCCATGACATCATCAAGGTGCTTCTTATAAGTATCCTTTTCAGCCTTGGGTGCATTTACGGTGAGCTCCTCTGGCTCTAGTGTTTCAAGGACATAGAGCTTACGCTCATGTGTGAGAACAATTCTCAACGTCCTAAACCAGTTTTGAAAGTTGGTTCCGATAAGTTTGTCCTTCTCAAGGACCGATCGCAATGAGAACGTGTAGTGTTTTTTGCCATTTGATTGCTACAAAAGAAAAATTTGCATTTAGTCCAAAACATTTTGACTTATAAAGATTTGATAAACGAGATTAATTAGGCCTTTAATTAATTATGCTCCCACTATTTTATTCAAATTGATAGCCCTCACTATCAACTCAGAAGATTGCAACGCACAAACTTCTAGTGAGCTAAGACCCAAAATAATTGGATCAATGCCCAGCCAACGCCGGCGTCAAAGACCAAATACTAAGGTAGGCAACTTTTGCCAATTGCATCATATGCAACTCTTGGATAGATGATCATGAACAACTCCTTGCCATGATTCATCTGTGTGCCTCTAGGTACTTGATCTTATCAAGGTTCCCTAGTTAAGTCCAACCCATAAGCCAACACAATGAGTGTGCACCCTGCGGAGGCAGACCCACACACCCACCATCACACTTCCACGAGATAGACAGTGTACCACACGGAGGCGTGCCCACACATAGTCAATCAAGCTTTTCATGTGTGTTGCTTTATGGAAGGCAACTAAAACTTAATATTATTAATTGAGGTGTTTTATTAATACATATACATATCCAAACACCACATACTTATAGTATGTATCATATACTACTATATCCACAACCATAAACAATAGACATGCAATCACAAACACAAATACATCGGTTATGGCCATACTATAGTAATCCTTTGGAGCAACAAAGGATTATGATCCACCTATGGTCTTATGCATCTCATGCAACACCTGTGAATCAACATGTAAGCATGTAATGATCAACATTACAATGAACAACTTCATGGATGCTTCGTGAGGTTGGAACTTCAAGTTGCTTCTTGGAATTGGATCTTCTTGTTGCTTCTCCATGGATGCTCCTTGGAGTTGGATCTTTAGGTTGCTTCTTAGAATTGGATCTTCATTGTGCTTCTCCATGGACACTCCTTGGAGTTGGATCTTCAAGTGGCCTCCTTACATCAAGTTTACAAAAACTAAAACTAATCCTATCTCTATTACATCATGTGAGTACAAATATAAAAGCAAAAGAATTAATTACTTTTTGAAATAAGAGATGAGGCTCGGCATGCAAGCAGGATACTTTATACAAAGGATCCATATGTAACCATTATACATCCATAGAATTCACAAACAAACATATCCACAAGATTTACATCCACATTCATTCACAACATTCACAACATTCACAAAAGGGGATACTAGGCCATAACCGTGCATGCACTCACCACATAAAACAAATTTTAAAGGCAACATGTATGCTATCATAGGTATATCTACATATACGTATATACATATTAAAATTGCAGTACTTTTAATGCGGGACATTCTCCATTAAAAAAAAAATTTATCTCCCACGCAGACAATGCGGGGTACACAGGGGCAGCGCCCCGGTCAGCGGGCGGGGGTCGAGGGCAGGCCGCCCCTCGCGGGGTCTCAAGGGCAGAACCCCAGAAAGGTCTATGGAATTTTACTTCCGTGCACTTAGGAAAATCAATATTTTCCGTAGTCGACCCCATCCAAAACATCAAAAACAATAGCCTGCGGCGTATGTGGAATTAGGTTTAGATTTGCACATTTGCAGGTTTAATTCACATCGTATGCAACATAAAAACAATATATAACGATTTGATCATATCGAAACGAATCCAAATACACCTTAGATTGACGCTGCTCTGATACCACTGTTGGGTTTTGCAGAGAAAACATGCGCGGCGGAAGTAATAAAATCCACGATACCCGAAACAGGATATCGTCGACAACAACGTATTTGGAAGTAGTGTTTGCGGGATATACCTTATCGTGTAGCAAGTCTGGTGATGTCCCACTACACGACGGTGCAATGCTGCTTGTCTACACAGACGGAACTTCTCTCCCATTCGTCAAGTGCGTCGCAGGAAGATCTTGCGGCGGTGACGTACGCTGCTTGGATCGCGTACAGGTGGTCGTCGACGTCCTCCGAACACAGGCGTCAAGGCGTCTGCATCTCTACTTCATCCACGTGGATGGACGGAACTCCACGTCGCGCTTCCCAAGCCGGCGGGAAGGAGTATGTCTCTGCGGCGGCGTGCTAGTGGTGCGTTGCTCTCCTTTTTCTCCTAAGGAAGGTAACGGCTAGGGTTTACGTGCATGAGCGTAAACTGAAAAACTTCTATCTATCTTATGTAGATATTGGCCATCAATCCTCCTTTAAACATGATACGAAGGGAAATAGGGTTTCCTAAACCCATCGGTAAATAGAAATGTTGCGTTAATTAAAATGTTCGTGGATTAATTAGAATATTCTGGAATTCATTAATTAACCAAATAATCACATTAATTGATTAATTAATATCTGAATCCAAGCAATCGCTTGGGATGGCTTTATGTGCATATACGCCAACAGGAGTAACACATGAAGTGTCTTATATCAAGTCATACATTAAGAGGTATGAAGTTTAATGAATATTGATTAAGTTGGCTAATGAACCTTGAAGGAAAGGTTGATCCAACTTAATAAAGTATGAAGTAATCAACATCCTAGTAAGTATGAGAGAGAAACTCATACTTCTGTGATAATCATGAAATGAGCATACATTGATACTCCTAATATGTGTGGAGACCGAATTAGGGTTTGATTTTTGATAAATGTACTTGAAAACCCTAGATGGTTTTATAAGAGAAACCTTAACCCTAATGAAGGGTAATGATAAGAGTTGAAATTATAATTGGTTAATAAAGGGGAAACCTTAACCATATTAAAACCATGCTGGTAGAATGAGATAATGAGCATAGCTAAGTATGAGCTATGATGTTACATATAATATAATTTAATGGGCCTTGTGAGCCATGTGGTTAGTTGTTACCAAGTGAGAGGTATTAAGATGTTTAATGGGCATTGTGAGCCATGTGGTTAGTTGTTACCAAGTGAGATGTAACAAGATGTTTAATGGACCTTGTGAGCCATGTGATTATTTGTTGCCTAGTGAGAGATGACAAGATGTTTAATGGGCCTTGTGAGCCATGTGGTTAGTTGTTGCCTAGTGAAAGGTAACAAGATGTTTAATGGGCCTTGTGAGCCATGTGATTAGTTGTTGCCTAGTGAAAGGTGACAAGATGTTTAAGGGGCCTTGTGAGCCATGTGGTTAGTTGTTTCCTAGTGAAAGGTAACAAGATGTTTAATGGGCCTTGTGAGCCATGAGAATAGTTGTTGCCTAGTAAGAGGTAACAAGATGTTTATAAAAGTCTCATGTAAGAAATTATAATGTTCAAAATAAACTAGGAAATGGAAACTTAGTAACATAATAATAATAATAAATGGATACAATAATAATAATGAAATCTTGATCATACATGCTTTATGCTTATAGCCAAATAAGGGCTATAGTGTTTTGAATATGCTTAAATGAGATAAGAGGTATACTTGTATTATATAAAGGATGTGAATAAGTATAATGGCTTGGCCAAGGTATAATGCCTAGTAAAGGTGATGTGGTATTCAGTGATGATATGCACATGATTGGTTATAACCCAATTCCTAGAATAATGTCACATGATTGGTCATAACCCAATACCTAGAATAATTGCACAAGATTGGTCATAACCCAATGCCTGGAATAATATCACATGATTGGTCATAACACAATACCTGGAATAATTGCACAGGATTGGTCATAACCCTATACCTGGAATAATTGCACATGATTGGTCATAACCCAATGCCTGGAATAATGTCACAGGATTGGTCATAACCCAATACCTGGAATAATTGCACATGATTGGTCATAATCCAATACCTGGAATAATTGCACATGATTGGTAATAACCCAATACCTGTAATAATTCCACATGATTGGTCATAACCCAATACCTGGAATAATTGCACAAGATTGGTCATAACCCAATACCTGGAATAATTGCACATGATTGGTAATAACCCAATTCCTGGAATAATGTCACATGATTGGTCATAACCCAATACCTAGAATAGTTGCATAGGATTGGTCAAAGCCCAATGCCTGGAATAATGTCACAGGATTGGTCATAACCCAATACCTAGTGTGATGGAGTGGACTTTTGGAATCCTAAAAGGTCCAATGACTTAATTGAAAGTATAAGGTTGAGTTAGATTGAGGGTCCAAGATCTTGACAAAGTAGGTGTGTTGATGTGAGGTTGATATCATGATTAAGATCTCTCTTTTAATATCTTCTTGAGGAATTTAATTGAATGGTATATTAGTTGAGTTTTTACACCAAATTTGAGTAGAAGGTATCTCGAGAGGTAAGTAAGCTATGGTTAAAATTTGGTGGCATTTGGATGTTCCTAGAGGGAGTTATTAAGGTTTGAATTTTGTGAAATAATGCACATTTTGGTGTTTAATAGACCTAAGATTATGGTCTTAATTAGTGTCACGTGCCCCTTTGGTTAAGGGTGGTATGAGAGGATAGATCATGTCCGTTTGAAGCAAATCGAGTGGCTAGAACCTTTATTTTGAGTCAGCCACGGATCTTCCTTGATGGGCGTTGATGCTGACCCTTAGATGTGAGATCAAGGGTTTCTAGTTCATCCCTAACCTTACGGTCAAAGCATGGTGGGAGAACCGTTTCTCTTGTGACCTCCCCTCCCACTACTCTCTGAGATCGTGGGGAGAGAGGGAAGTTTGAGCAAGCAGTTGATCTCGGCTCATCCCAACTAGTACTCTGACCCCTCACATACTCTCTTTAACCAAGTGAGCACAGAGAATGAGCCCTCCCGTTCACTGTCTTCCCCATCGCAAATCACATGTGGCGGCCATAAGTAGGCGGTGGAGGTAGCAGACAGATAGAGGTAGATTTTGAGGAAGATGGAGAAGGCTAAATCAAGAACAAGTTAAGGAGAGTCCAACCCTGTGTTTTCCGTGGACTATCTCGGTGGCTATGGGAGTCGACCTTAGCTCAGTTGGTCGGAGAGGAGCTCAGGGCTAGGGGACAAGTGTAGACTGCTTCTCACCACGATCGTAGTCTGCGAGCGAGTTTGTGGAGGCCTAGGGAAGCTTTCTGGAGCTTCAGATCGATGCGAAGATGAGTAGAGGCAAGTCGCCTCTTCGTGCTCTTCCGCAGCTGATCCTGCACGACGGCGCCCTAGTGGAGAAGGAGCTCCACAGTCGACGACTCAGAGATGAGTAGCCGTGGAGGTGCGGAAGAGGCCGCCGGAGCTGTGGTGCTGTTTCCCACTTCTTGGGGAGGAAGAGATCGACACCGCTTGCTCGTCGGAGCCAAGCCGTGCGGCGGCGCCCACGCGTAGCAGAGAAGACAAAGCAGGCAGAGATGACAGACTCGCGAGTGTGAGAGAAGGAAAAGAAGGGCAGACTGGGTCCAACTGCCCAAACCTAGCCAGACTAGTGGAGAACCACCCGGTTTGCAACAGACTACCAGCAAAGGAGCCGCGCCCCTTAGTGCACACGTGGCAGTCCCACATTGGCCCAAAAAGGTAAAATGCTCATATTTTCAATAAATCACAGTAAATAGCATGTTCATCAGAAAAATACAAACTAGGTACCAAAATTCTCAAGAAAATTAGTAGAACATAGTAAAATAATAATATTAGGCTTTTGATGCAGTAATCTTAGTAATATCATGTAATATGTTTTATGCTTGAATCATGAGTAATAAATAGTAAATGATGACATAAAATTATGGAAAAATGTCAGTAAGACAATAACCATGTTTAGAATGCATATGATGTCAGATATGGTCATGTTGATGCACGAAAGTATATAATTTTATTAATATGTCTAATTAGGGCTAATAACACTAAAGATGATGCAATTAATACATGCATGCTCAATAAATAGTGAATTTTACAGAAAACCCTCATATTTGTAACTGGAAGATAATATATAAATCTGAGATCAGTTATATACATGAAATTCATGTTACATGAGGATGACCCTTAATACATATGATGTAACCCTAATATGGTTAATGAATGTGACATAATGTTAAATATGTCCACATAATAATGTGACACATGAGTATATCCAATTGATGAACTATAATCTGGAATACAACATTAGTAATGTCAATCCTAGATAACAAGAAGAGATAGATAAGAAATAATAATGAGAATATTCTAATGAGATAAGTAAACCCTAATATGAACACGATTAGGGTTAAGATGAGATGTAAGATGATGAGAATCTGATGATAGTATATGATCTTGTCTTAATCAGGGTTGACCAAGGATATAGATGACATGAGGAATATATGATGATTAGGATATGTCTTGATCAAGGTACGCCATTACCTCTTACTTGGCTTATTATACAATATGCTTGTGTTATATGTGTACTAGAATACTTGGCATATGATATTTGATGAGTGATTGTTTTTATATGATATCTTGCTTGATTTTTCATATTTATGGCTATGAACACACGAAACATAATATATCTGTTCCATTATATGAAAGCACTATATCTCTTTGGTAAGCATAGTTCTAGTGAGTGATCTATCTCTTTGGTAAGCAGATCACATATACAGTGATCTATCTCTTTGGTAAGAAGATCATGAGGCTTGGATGCATCTATCCCATTGGTAGGCAGATGCACATGCATATAATGGAAAATGAGCTTAAAATATGTGTTCTCTTTTGTTAATGAATATCTTTGTGCAAGTATACGCTTTTCTTATATTCTTCTATTACTACCAAGTATTAGTTTTATCTTATTGCCAAGATATGATGAGAGGTAAATAAAAGACACATAAGCATACTCAGTACAATATTCTTGAATATTGTGCTGACGTGTACCACATGTAATCTTTTGTTTAGGTTGTGGTTATGCTCTTGAAGATCCAAGATAGTTGAGAGTTGTATGGCAAGCTGATGTGCAGGTGGACCTGTTGTCTTAAGATCCTGTTGTTTAGATGTAGTACATGTATATGTTAAAGTTTGTTGTTCAATATGTAATACCAAATGTTGTAACAATTCATGTTGTAATTATATGTTGAATAGTGAATAAGTGTTGTATGATTTTATTATTGTTCATGTACATGTGCTACTGATTGTTTCCTTTTGACTTCCTATGATTTTCTTCTTCGTAGCCTGGTGTGGGGTGTTTCAAATTGGGATTCTTGCTAAAGTGAGGGTTTCAATTTGGACGTTGCACATTAGATTAAGTTTTAGAAAATCCAGGTACATCATAGGTGGTATCAGAGCATGAACAATAGCAAAGCCTGACATTTGCTCATTATGCAACTCAAAACTAAATAACCTTGAACTTAATAATCTTTTAGGGTTAGATTAGTTGTCTTTAGAGACTAGATCTGACCTAGCCTCTAGGTTATAGCACCTAGATGTCTGAGAACTAGGTCTAGAATGGTGCTTGTTGAGTAGGAAGTCCTTAGATGTCGTTCTTTCCTTATAGTGCAGCGGTATGAGACGTTGCACTATTTGGAAATGACGTACATCGAGGGAAGAGAAACTCTAGACATATTGTACACTTTGTCTAGAGTAGCTACACTTGTCTACCCCTTGTTCTCACCCTTTTCACTAGTTTTCATGAAACTGTACTCTCTACTATGTGTGGGAAACTCGTTTTCAGGATTTGGTTTTTGATTCCAAACGGATCGAACCTCGATAGTTTTCTCTGACGCTTGTTTTATCAGAGAAAAACTATATAATATTTTATTATGTATATGTATTACAAAAATGTGTCCCCACACAAGTACGAGTAGAAGGTGGTCATGTAACCTAAGTGAAAGTGAATGACATCAGTCTAGAAGAGAGTCTAGTTATAAATTAGATGTCTAGATCCTTGTTTGGAATATATGATAGATGGAATAGATGAAATAAGTTTTGGTGATACGATCTAAGTCTTATAGAGATGATATGAGATGGTTTATTAGGATATATGTTTGTCTTAGAGGACTTAAGTTTAGTTTTGAGGATGTAAGATAAGTTTTTATGATGCAAGTAACTAGGCTTTTATGTGATAAGATAAGTTAAGTTAAGACAAGTTGTTACCGAACAAAAAAAAGTTAAGACAAGTTGTGAGTCAGCATGGGCCTCAAACTCTTTTACAAAGGAGGACCTCTAGTGTTAGGACTAGTTTTGGGGTTAGATCAAGAGAGAGCGAGACCCACAGGGAGAAGGTTAGAGAACCTAAACTCCAAGATATGAGAATTTTGAGAAATATTTGTTATGATATGTCCTAAACTAGAATACTCCTAAGTGAATGAGTTGAGTTTCTTTATGCACGATTCCTACAGTTTCGTTGAACCCTAGATGTTCTTGGGAGGACCAAACCCTAGAGGTAAAGATAGGTTGGTTATATTTGCATTTGTGAATATGAATTTAAAAACCTACCATCTGGGTGAGGGAGAGAGTCCCAAGACCCTAGAGGACTCAATTGTGTTAGTTTCTGAGAAGGCTCGTGCTCGGGTTGATGGTTTCCCACATAGGAATTTAGTGGTGTGTATAAGAGAGTTTTGGGTAAGCATGTTTCATGGGTAGAGATCAATGAAGAGAATTTCATAAAATGTTTTGGTTTGTGCTATGTGGCTAGAGCCTGTAAAGCTATCGCTAGTGCCAATGAGGTAGACCTGGAAACCCTAAACCAAGGAGGGAAGATAAGATATATGCATATGAGATACTCATAGAGTTGAGTTAGCTCAGAGAGACCGAGCATGGCACTACCCTCATGATGTGGGTTAGGAGAACCTCAGTTGGACTTGATAAAGTTTTGATATATGTTTGACAAGCAACTTATATAAGTTTGTTTAGCACAACCATGATATTATATAGGTAAGGATGTGATCTAATCTTGAGACGTGATACATAAACATAATATGAAGAAAACCTAGAGATGGTTAATTGATATTGATGCATAAATGGTTAACCATGTACATGAATAATGATGATTAATGTGAAACTGTTGTTTAATTTGGTGATGAATTCACTAGTAAGTGATGCAATTTATTATGAGCAATGAAATAACATCATATGAATGAAACATGTTACATGAGGTGTTAATCTTAGCACATAACAAAGATAAAAATATTATTTGATAGTTAGCACAACATAACAAAATATAGTCATTATGATGCCTTCTTGTGATCTAGATGGGTAAATGATAGTTAACCTCCTCCTAAAAGGCATATGTTAATGTTTAACATGTTCGAACTATTAGCTCAATAAAATGTTGATGACACTTTGATGTATGAGTTAATCTTAGTTAACTCATTCAGAACATGGTAATATGATGTGGGAACCCTAATGTATGGGTTAAGATAAGGATGCAACCCTGATATATGAGATATTTCATGACATAACCTAAGTTTTTAAACCTTGAGTTTAACCTTGAATGGAGTGTTTTTGCACCAAGATGGTTGTAAAGCCCCCCCTAATAGTGCTTTGGATACATGGTTCTATGTAACCTTTGTGGATATGTTACACATAGAATTGTGCCTACAGGTGGATGAAGGCAAGATAAGGTTTTCCCTGGAAGTATGAGTATGGTTTACTTTCGAGGACGAAAGTTCTTTTAAGATGTATATGATGTGACAAAGTGGGTTTTCTGGCTTAATTTCGAGGACAAAATATCTTTTAAGGTGTGTAGGATGTGGAGTGGACTTTCGGAATCCTAAAAGGTCCAATGACTTAATTGAAAGTATAACTTTGAGTTAGATTGAGGGTCCAAGCTCTTGACAAAGTAGGTGTGTTGATGTGAGGTTGATATCGTGATTAAGATCTCTCTTTTAATGCCTTCTTGAGGAATTTAATTGAATGGTATAATAGTTGATTTTTTACACCAAAATTGAGTAGAAGGTATCTCGAGAGGTAAGGAAGCTATGGTTAACATTTGGTGGCATTTGGATGTTCCTAGAGGGAGTTATTAAGGTTTGAATTTTGTGAAATAATGCACATTTTGGTGTTTAATAGACATAAGATTATGGTCTTAATCAGTGTCACGCACCTCTTTGGTTAAGGGTGGTATGATAGGATAGATCATGGTCGTTTGAAGCGAATCGAGTGGCTGGAACCTTTATTTTGAGTTAGCCACGGATCTGGCTTGATGGGCGTTGATGATGACCCTTAGATGTGAGATCAAGGGTTTCTAGTTCATCCCTAACCTTGCGGTCAAAGCATGGTCAGAGAACCGTTTCTCTTGTGATCTCCCCTCCCACTACTCTCTAAGATCATGGGGAGAGAGGGAAGTTTGAGCGAGCAGTTGATCTCGGCTCATCCCAACTAGTACTCTGACCCCTCACATACTCTCTTTAACCAAGTGAGCACAGAGAATGAGCCCTCCCGTTCACTGTCTTCCCCACCGCAAATCACACGTGGCGTCTATAAGTAGGTAGTGGAGGTAGCAGATAGATAGAGGTAGATTTTGAGGAAGATGGAGAAGGTTAAATCAAGCACAAGTTCAGTAGAGTCCAACCCTGTGTTTTCCATGGACTATCTCGGTGGCTATGGGAGCCGACGTTAGCTCAGTTGGTCGGAGAGGAGCTCAGGGCTAGGGGACAAGTGTAGAGTGCTTCTCACCATGATCGTTGTCTGCGAGCGAGTTCGTGGAGGCCTTGGGAAGCTTTCTGGAGCTTCAGATCGATGTGAAGATGAGCATAGGCAAGTTGCCTCTTCGTGCTCTGCTGCGGCTGAACCTGCACGACGGCGCCCTAGTGGAGAAGGAGCTCCACAATCGATGACTCAGAGATGAGTAGTCGTGGAGGTGCGGAAGAGGCCGCCAGAGCTATGGTCCTATTTCCCACTTCTTGGGGAGGAAGAGATCGACGCCGCTTGCTCGCCGGAGCCAAGCCGTGCGGCGGCGCCCACGCGTAGCAGAGAAGACGGAGCAGGTAGAGATCGCAGACTCGCGAGTGTGAGAGAAGGAAAAGAAGGGCAAACCGGGTCCAACTGCCCAAACCTAGCCAGACTAGTGGAGAACCACCCGGTTTGCAATAGACCACCAGCAAAGGACCCGCGCCCCCTTAGTGGAAACGTGGCAGTCCCGCATTGGCCCAAAAAGGTAAAATGCTCATATATTCAATAAATCACAGTAAATAGCATGTTCATCAGAAAAATACAAACTAGGTACCAAAATTCTCAGAAAAATTAGTAGAACACAGTAAAATAATAATATTAGGCTTTTGATGCAGTAATATTAGAAATATCATGTAATATGTTTTATGCTTGAATCATGAGTAATAAATAGTAAATGATGACATAAAATTATGGAAAAATGTCAGTAAGTCCATAACCATGTTTAGAATGCATATGATGTCAGATATGGTCATGTTGATGCACGAAAGTATATAATTTGATTAATATGTCTAATTAGGGATAATAACACTAAAGATGATGCAATTAATACATGCATACCCAATAAATGATGAATTTTATAGAAAATCCTCATATATGTAACTAGAAGATAATATATAAATCTGAGATCTGTTATATACATGAAATTCATGTTACATGAGGATGACCCTTAATACATATGATGTAACCCTAATATGGTTAATGAATGTGACATAATGTTAAATATGTCCACATAATAATGTGACACATGAGTATATCCAGTTGATGAACTATAATCTGGAATACAACATTAGTAATGTCAATCCTAGATAACAAGAAGAGATAGATAAGAAATAATAATGAGAATATCCTAATGAGATAAGTAAACCCTAATATGAACACGATTAGGGTTAAGATGAGATGTAAGATGATGAGAATCTGATGATAGTATATGATCTTGTCTTAATCAGGGTTGACCAAGGATATAGATGACATGAGGAATATATGATGATTAGGATATGTCTTGATCAAGGTACACCATTACCTCTTACTTGGCTTATTATACAATATGCTTGTGTTATATGTGTACTAGAATACTTGGCATATGGTATTGGATGAGTGATTGTTTTTGTATGATATCTTGCTTGATTTTTCATATTTATGGCTATGAACACACGAAACATAATATAACTGTTCTGTTATATGAAAGCACTATATCTCTTTGGTAAGCATAGTGCTAGTGAGTGATCTATCTCTTTGGCAAGCAGATCACATGTACAATGATCTATCTCTTTGGTAAGCAGATCAGGAGGCCTGGATGCATCTATCCCATTGGTAGGCAGATGCACAAGCATATAATGGAAAATGAGCTTAAAATATGTGTTCTCTTTTGTTAATGAATATCTTTGTGCAAGTATACACTTTTCTTATATTCTTCTGTTACTACCAAGTATTAGTTTTATCTTATTGCCAAGATATGATGATAGGTAAATAAAAGACACGTAGGCGTACTCAGTACAATATTCTTGAATATTGTGCTGACGTGTACCACATGTAATCTTTTGTTTAGGTTGTGGTTATGCTCTTGAAGATCCAAGATAGTTGAGAGTTGTATGGCAACCTGATGTGCAGGTGGACCTGTTGTCTTAAGATCTTGTTGTTTAGATGTAGTACATGTATATGTTAAAGTTTGTTGTTCAATATGTAATACCAAATGTTGTAATAATTCATGTTGTAATTATATGTTGAGTAGTGAATAAGTGTTGTATGGTTTTATTATTGTTCATGTACATGTGCTACTGATTGTTTCCTTTTGACTTCCTATGATTTTCTTCTGCTTAGCTTGGTGTGGGGTGTTTCAAATTGGGATTCTCGCTGAGGTGAGGGTTTCAATTTGGACGTGGTACATTAGATGAAGCTTTAGAAAATCCAGGTACGTCACAGGTGGTATCAGAGCATGAACAATAGCAAAGCCTGACATTTGCTCATTATGCAACTCAAAACTAAAGAACCTTGAACTTAATAATCTTTTAGGGTTAGATTAGTTGTCTTTAGAGAGTAGATCTGACCTAGCCTCGAGGTTAGCACCTAGATGTCTGAGAACTAGGTCTAGACTGGTGCTTGTTGAGTAGCAAGTCCTTAGATGTCGTTCTTTCCTTATAGTGCAGTGGTATGGGACGTTGCACTATTTGGAAATGACGTACATCGAGGGAAGAGAAACCCTAGACATATTGTACACGTTGTCTAGAGTAGCGACACTAGTCTACCCCTTGTTCTCACCCTTTTCACTAGTTTTCATGACAATGTACTCTCTACTATGTGTGGGAAACTCATTTTCAGGATTTGGTTTTTGATTCCAAACGGATCGAACCTCGATAGTTTTCTCTGACGCTTGTTTTATCAGAGAAAAACTATATAATATTTTATTATGTATATGTATTACAAAAATGTGTCCCCATACAAGTACGAGTAGAAGGTGGTCATGTAACCTAAGTGAAAGTGAATGACATCAGTCTAGAAGAGAGTGTAGTTCTAGATTAGATGTCTAGAGCCTTGTTTGGAATATATGATAGATGGAATAGATGAAATAAGTTTTGGTGATATGATCTAAGTCTTATAGAGATGATATGAGATGGTTTATAAGGATATATGTTTTTCTTTGAGGACTTAAGTTCAGTTTTGAGGATGTAAGATAAGTTTTTATGATGCAAGTAACTAGGCTTTTATGAGATAAGATATGTTAAGTTAAGACAAGTTGTGAGTCAGCATGGGCCTCAAGCTCTTTTAAAAAGGAGGACCTCTAGTGTTAGGACCAGTTTTGGGGTTAGCTCAAGAGAGAGCGAGACCCACAGGGAGAAGGTTAGAGAACCTAAACTCCAAGATATGAGAATTTTGAGAAATATTTGTTATGATATGTCCTAAACTAGAATACTCCTAAGTGAATGAGTTGAGTTTCTTTATGCATGATTCCTATAGTCTTGTTGAACCCTAGATGTTCTTGGGAGGACCAAACCCTAGAGATAAAGACAGGTTGGTTATATTTGCATTTGTCAATATGAATTTAAAAACCTACCATCTGGGTGAGGGAGAGAGTCCCAAGACCCTGGAGGAGGCAATTGTGTTAGTTTCTGAGAAGGCTTGTGCTCGGCTTGATGGTTTCCCACATAGGAATCTAGTTTTGTGTATAAGAGAGTTTTGAGTAAGCATGTTTCATGGGTAGTGATCAATGAAGAGAATGTCATAAAATGTTTTGGTTTGTGCTATGTGGCTAGAGCTTGTAAAGATATCGCTAGTGCCAATGAGGTAGACCTGGAAACCCTAAACCAAGGAGGGAAGATAAGATATATGCATATGAGATACTCATAGAGTTGAGTTAGCTCAGAGAGACTGAGTATGGCACTACCCTCATGATGTGGGTTAGGAGAACCTCAGTTGGACTTGATAAAGTCTTGATATATGTTTGATAAGCCACTTATATAAGTTTGTTTAGCACAACCATGATATTATATAGGTAAGGATGTGATCTAATCTTGAGACGCGATACATAAACATAATATGAAGAAAACCTAGAGATGGTTAATTGATATTGATGCATCAATGGTTAACCATGTACATGAACAATGATGATTAATGTGAAACTGTTGTTTAATCTGGTGATGAATTCACTAGTAAGTGATGCAAATTATTATGAGCAATGAAATAACATCATATGAATGAAACATGTTACATGAGGTGTTAATCTTAGCGCATAACAAAGATAAAAATATTATCTGATAGTTAGCAAAACATAACAAAATATAGTCATTATGATGCCTTCTTGTAATCTAGATGGATAAAGTGAGTTAATGATAGTTAACCTCCTCCTAAAAGGCATATGTTAATGTTGAACATGTTCGAACTATTAGCTCAATAAAATGTTGATGACACTTTGATGTATGAGTTAATCTTAATTAACTCATTCAGAACATGGTAATATGATGCGGGAACCCTAATGTACGGGTTAAGATAAGGATGCAACCCTGATATATGAGATATGTCATCACATAACCTAAGTTTTTAAACCTTGAGTTTAACCTTGAATGGAGTGTTTTTGCACCAAGATGGTTGTAAAGCCCCCCCTAATAGTGCTTTGGATACATGGTTCTATGTAACCTTTGTGGATATGTTATACATAGAATTGTGCCTACAGGTGGATGAAGGCAAGCTAAGGTTTTCCCTGGAAGTATGAGTATGGTTTACTTTCGAGGACGAAAGTTCTTTTAAGATGTATATGATGTGACAAAGTGGGTTTTCTGGCTTAATTTTGAGGACGAAATATCTTTTAAGGTGTGTAGGATGTGGAGTGGACTTTTGGAATCCTAAAAGGTCCAATGAATTAATTGAAAGTATAACGTTGAGTTAGATTGAGGGTCCAAGCTCTTGACAAAGTAGGTGTGTTGATGTGAGGTTGATATCGTTATTAAGATATCTCTTTTAATGCCTTCTTGAGGAATTTAATTGAATGGTATAATAGTTGAGTTTTTACACCAGATTTTAGTATAAGGTATCTCGACAGGTAAGGAATCTATGGTTAAAATTTGGTGGCATTTGGATGTTCCTAGAGGGAGTTATTAAGGTTTGAATTTTGTGAAATAATGCACATTTTGGTGTTTAATAGACCTAAGATTATGATCTTAATCAGTGTCACGCGCCTCTTTGGTTAAGGGTGGTATGAGAGGATAGATCATGGCCGTTTGAAGCAAATTTAGTGGCTAGAACCTTTATTTTGAGTCAGCCACGGATCTGCCTTGATGGGCGTTGATGCTGACCGTTAGATGTGAGATCCAGGGTTTCTGGTTCATCCCTAACCTTGCGGTCAAAGCATGGTCAGAGAACCGTTTCTCTTGTGACCTCCCCTCCCACTACTCTCTGAGATCATGGGGAGAGAGGGAAGTTTGAGTGAGCAGTTGATCTCGGCTCATCCCAACTAGTACTCTGACCCCTCACATACTCTCTTTAACCAAGTGAGCACATAGAATGAGCCCTCCCATTCACTGTCTTCCTCACCACAAATCACAGGTGGCGTCCATAAGTAGGCAGTGGAGGTAGCAGACAGATAGAGGTAGATTTTGAGGAAGATAGAGAAGGCTAAATCAAGCACAAGTTCAGGAGAGTCCAACCCTGTGTTTTCCGTGGACTATCTCAGTGGCTATGGGAGCCGACCTTAGCTCAGTTGGCCGGAGAGGATCTCAGGGCTAGGGGACAAGTGTAGAGTGTTTCTCACCATGATCTTTGTCTGCGAGCGAGTTCGTGGAGGCCTAGGGAAGCTTTCTGGAGCTTCAGATCGATGTGAAGATGAGCAGAGGAAAGTCGCCTCTTCATGCTCTGCCGCGGCTGAACCTGCACGGCGGCGCCCTAGTGGAGAAGGAGCTCCAAAGTCGACGACTCAGAGACGAGTAGCCGTGGAGGTGCAGAAGAGGCCGCCGGAGCTGTGGTCCTATTTCCCACTTCTTGGGGAGGAGGAGATCGACGCCGCTTGCTCGCCGGAGCCAAGCCGTGCGGCGGCACCCACGCGTAGTAGAGAAGACGGAGCAGGCAGAGATCGCAGACTCACGAGTGTGAGAGAAGGAAAAGAAGGGCAGACCGGGTCCAACTGCCCAAACCTAGCCAGACTAGTGGAGAACCAACCAGTTTGCAACAGACCACCAGCAAAGGAGCCGCGCCCCCTTAGTGGACATGTGGCAGTCCCGCATTGGCCCAAAAAGGTAAAATGCTCATATTTTCAATAAATCACAGTAAATAGCCTGTTCATGAGAAAAATACAAACCAGGTACCAAAATTCTCAAAAAAATTAGTAGAACACAGTAAAATAATAATATTAGGCTTTTGATGCAGTAATCTTAGTAATATCATGTAATATGTTTTATGCTTGAATCATGAGTAATAAATAGTAAATGATGACATAAAATTATGGAAAAATGTCAGTAATTCCATAACCATGTTTAGAATGCATATGATGTCAGATATGGTCATGTTGATGCACGAAAGTATATAATTTGATTAATATATCTAATTAGGGATAATAACACTAAAGATGATGCAATTAATACATGCATGCTCAATAAATGGTGAATTGTACAGAAAACCCTCATATCTGTAACTGGAAGATAATATATAAATCTGAGATCATTTATATACATGAAACTAATGTTACATGAGGATGACCCTTAATACATATGATGTAACCCTAATATGGTTAATGAATGCGACATAATGTTAAATATGTCCACATAATAATGTGACACATGAGTATATCCAGTTGATGAACTATAATCTGGAATACAACATTAGTAATGTCAATCCTAGATAACAAGAAGAGATAGATAAGAAATAATAATGAGAATATCCTAATGAGATAAGTAAACCCTAATATGAACACGATTAGGGTTAAGATGAGATGTAAGATGATGAGAATCTGATGATAGTATATGATCTTGTCTTAATCAGGGTTGATCAAGGATATAGATGACATGAGGAATATATGATGATTAGGATATGTCTTGATCAAGGTACGCCATTACCTCTTACTTGGCTTATTATACAATATGCTTGTGTTATATGTGTACTAGAATACTTGGCATATGATATTTGATGAGTGATTGTTTTTGTATGATATCTTGCTTTATTTTTCATATTTATGGCTATGAACACACGAAACATAATATATCTGTTCCGTTATATGAAAGCACTATATCTCTTTGGTAAGCATAGTGCTAGTGAGTGATCTATCTCTTTGGTAAGCAGATCACATGTACAATGATCTATTTCTTTGGTAAGTAGATCATGAGGCCTGGATGCATCTATCCCATTGGTAGGCAGATGCACAAGCATATAATGGTAAATGAGCTTAAAATATGTGTTCTCTTTTATTAATGAATATCTTTGTGCAAGTATACGCTTTTATTATATTCTTCTGTTACTACCAAGTATTATTTTTATTTTATTGCCAAGATATGATGAGAGGTAAATAAAAGACACGTAGGCGTACTCCGTACAATATTCTTGACTATTGTGCTGATATGTACTGCATGTAATCTTTTGTTTAGGTTGTGGTTATGCTCTTGAAGATCCAAGATAGTTGAGAGTTGTATGGCAAGCTGATGTGCAGGTGGACCTGTTGTCTTAAGATCCTATTGTTTAGATGTAGTACATGTATATGTTAAAGTTTGTTGTTCAATATGTAATACCAAATGTTCTAACAATTCATGTTGTAATTATATGTTGAATAGTGAATAAGTGTTGTATGGTTTTATTATTGTTCATGTACATGTGCTACTGATTGTTTCCTTTTGACTTCCTATGATTTTCTTCTGCTTAGCCTGGTGTGGGGTGTTTCAAATTGGGATTCTCGCTGAGGTGAGGGTTTCAATTTGGACGTTGCACATTAGATTAAGTTTTAGAAAATCCAGGTACGTCACACCTAGAATAATTTCACATGATTGGTCATAAACCAATGCCTAGAATAATGTCACATCATTGATCATAACCCAATACCTGGAATAGTTGCACATGATTGGCATAGTCCAATATCTGGAATAATTACATAGGATTGGCATAGTCGAATACTTGGAATAGTTGGATAAGATTGGCATAGTACAATGCCTGTAATAATCTCACAGGATTGGCAAAGCCAATACCTGGACAGAATATGATGATGTATATTCACATGGCTGGTATAATTCAATATCTGGCTAACAGATTGGCTGAGGCCAACTAATAGAAATGAGAATGATTCAAGGATGTCATACCATGATAATGAGTATCACATGATAAGCTTGAGATGTTAATATAGTATGATGGGTAAATGATATACATGTTCTTCATATTCCTTATAAAGTGAATAGATGGTTTATTGCTCAATCATAGATAGATGCAATGCTTTAAAAGATGGGAATGTTCTAAACTGCTTATCCTCTTCTCAGTTTCATACTATTTAATTGTGATAATAACATTGTTGGCGGTGAGTTATATCTCTCACTGGGACAATTGTCTCACCATGTGGGATACACATTTTTTTAGGTGGACGTGCATGAGGGGGGTGGGGTTGAGACCGTACTGTAGAAGGAGAACAATAGCAGCAGGGACAACATTGACAACTCAGGTTGAGTGTACTATCTGTCGTGTCTTGTAGATATAACTCCTATGTCTCGTCTCTGTACTCTCAGGTCCTTGGATTGAGTACGTGTTGGTTTTCTGAACAATCTGAGATTTTGGCTTGCATGCCTCGAGGTTTGATGTTACTTTAAGTATATGTTTTGAGAAAGCAACTGTTATATGTTGTCCTCGAGAAGAAATGGTACAGTGTATGTACAATATATGATCAATGTGAATATCAAGTTTTGGTTCTCCCTTAAAGAGTTTTCCTAGAAATGGATCTCTTTGCAAAAAAATGGTTTTAAATTTTAGTGATTTTTGTTAATCCGCTTATTATGTTTATTCCGCTTAATTAGTAACGATTTGTTTGTCGGTTTGATGACAGTTGTTTCAAGATGTGTCTAGGCCGACACAAGTGAATGTGTCAAGGCCAACACAAGGATTAGAATGAAGGCTGATACACCTTGATGAGTATAGACCGATACAATTCGGTGAATTTAGGATGATACATCTTGAATGTAATCACTCAATACACTATAAAATGAGATGGATACACTTTAATAAGTGTAGGCTGATAAACCCTAAAGAAGGTTAAATCAATTTAATAAGTATGTTGAAGTCAATATCCTAGTAAGGATGAGAGAGAAACTTGTACTACTCACATGAGAAAGGTAATACTTCATGATGATAATCAATTGATGATATTTGATGAAGTATGCTGGAATACTTACGACAATAATATAGCTCTTATGATGTGAATTAGGATTTGATTTATAAATATGCACTTGAAAGCCCTAAATCAGTTACAAGGGAAAACCCTAACCCTAATTATGAGAGGGTTACAATTTGAATGATTCTCTATATGGCATGGTCTTGATATTTACTTGATATTGCATTTACTATGAAATCCTAACCATGCAGGTATTGTGAAATGATGAGCATAGCCAGGTATGAGCTATGATGCTTTAGCATAATACGTATTATATAAGGCATTGTGAGCCATGTGATATACTTGAACAACAAGTATGATATATAGGTGGGTATGATGACCTCGAAATAATTGTTGTCAGGAAAAAGGTGGCATTGTTAAACAATGAACTGAGGGTTTGATACCCAAAACATGTTCATGATTATGATAATGTTGAAGGGATGAGACTCCCAGTAATATGTTTAAGGGGTTGAGATCCCAGGATAAGGGTAACAAGATGTGTTCCAATTGATACATAATTCCTTAAAAAACATATTACACCTTTCTATGTAGCATTTATCTATACTTCTTCTTGTAACTTGATTGATTCTAAAAGATGTAGTAATGCACTTAACTTATCAAGTGAACTAAAAATGTAGTTGCCCTGGCCAGAGATCCATTCTGTGTTAGGATTTGTTGAATGGTGAAAAGAGTTTTACTCGGAGTGCATATTATTGAATATGTTGGGTGCGAGTTGAGGTATCTCCTTGTATCCTTAACTAATAGGATTGGCTACAGGCCATACCCTGAATATTAGGATTGACTTCGGGTCATCCCTAACAAGAGTATTGTTGTACCGTGAATCAATAAACAATCAGGATTGGTTATGAACCACACCCTGGTATAATCATGACTGATTACATGTCATACCCTAATAAGAAAACATGCTACACACTATATCTCTATAGCAAAGAGCCTCTATACATCAGGCTAGCTATAATGCAGATTGACTCATATGTCTCTACTAATAATCTCATACTGACCGAGATAGGAGATGTTGTGGATTTCGGCTCTTCCATAAAACCTTTATGGCACTGATGCTTACTTCGCAGTGGTTAGTTGGAGCATGGAAGGTATATTCCCATCTCTTCAGGGCATACGATTGATTGTTAAAAGATGCAATCAACCGTGTAGAGTATTTGCTTAAGGATCAACTATGGAAACATTGAATGAGGCTGCAATTACTTTTATATGTCTTAGTTGATAAACACTATACATGTTCTTCATATTGCTTTTAAAAATGATTAGATAATTAATTGCTCAGTCATAGTTATTGGAACTACTTAAATGACAAAGATTGCTCTACTTTACATATAACAAGTAGTTATACGTGTTAATTCAATAAAGATTTCTTCTGCTCTCTTTCATAAAGATTTATTTGTAATAATAAAATTGTTGGCAGAGAGTTATATCTCCCACTGAGATCGGGATCTCACCCTGTGGGTTCCACAACTTTTTTGGTGGACATGAACGAGGAGGTAGAGATCGTGCAATAGAGAGTGGGCAGCAGTAGCAAGGACATCAGTAACAGCTCAAGTTGAGTGTGTTGTTATGTGTCTTGTAGACATAGAGCCCTATGTGTCGTCTCTATACTCTCAGGTCTTTGATAAATAGTGCGTAAACAATTTTATGACGATATAAGATTTTGGCTAGTACGCCTCATGCATAATGTTTTTTTGTATATGTTTTGGTAAAGCAACTATTATCCCATGTCCTTACAAGGTGATGGAACAATGTATGTATAAAGTGAACCATGATGTGTATATGGTTTGGTTCATTCTGAAAAGAGTTTCTTGGTAATGGATCTCTTGGAAAAAAGGTTTAATTTTTTGTGATTTTTGGTAATCCGCTATTAATGATTATTTCTATATAGTTTTGTGCGATAATGATGTCGGTTTGATAGCGGTCGTCACACATATCTTTGATTTGGTAGGTGATATTTTGATAACTTAGAATTTTATCTCTCATCAAACATGTTCTATCTAATTTGTGTGCGCACTACTTCCTCACTCTATCCCTTAATTTCTTGATTGGAGTTGTTTTGGTGCATTTAGGAGTATATTCTATGTCCATTTGACAAGTAGAGACATCCAATTTGATGAAAAACCATGATTTCAGCCAAATTATACACCATCCTCTCTCATTCTCTTTTGATATCATATATGAGTCTTTTCTTGTCCTAAAAATATTTTAGATGTGTAGAAGAAACTTCCACATTTTAGACGCATTATATTTTTCTCAATGTTGAGCTAGAATTTGAGAGATATGTTGAATTGAATATCTTTTGGATTATACCTTCTTTTGGTTCTTTTAATCAAACTTAAACCTATTCATGTTGAAATTGTGGGTGCATGAACCATTTATCTCCACCCCCTTTCCTTGAAAATCTGCATGTTGGTTTGGAAACCAATCACAAGCCTTGTTTTGTTTACTTTATTTTTAACCCTTTAGACCCCTCATCCTTGGACTTAGACTCACATCCAACAGCCAGAATTGTATCTTCTTCCTTTGTACATCAGGTTTAGTGACCATGGAACCACGCCCCCACCTATCCTCATCACATACCTTCATTGTGCATAATTGATGCCTCCTTTTTCCTTATTTATTCACCTCCCTTTCGTCCCACTATTTTCTTGACTTCCCATGATCCCTTCTTATCTTCTTCCTCACTTGCGCCACTAGTCACAACCACCTTGGGGATTTCTTCCCTAGTTTTTGTCAGCCCCATCCTACTACTCCATCAACCTCGAGAGGCCTCGATGGAGGTGAACATCTGTTCAATGGGGGTGTGGGGAGACATGATCCACCCCGCCTCCACCACTCTGACAAGTGATTTCACAGATAGGGATTTATGGCAATGCATGTGGTGTAGAGGAAGGGATGTGGTTCCTAGTCAATTATCTTACCCCAAACTGTGGTAGGCCAAGATCCAAGGGCCCAACATGGCATACATCATGGCCAACCACAAGCGTCAAGGCACGGTCACAAACACAAGAGAGCATTTAGAGATCGTAGACCGTTGAACATGACCATGGCATTGAGTGGCATTTGGAGGCCACCAAGATCAAGATAGCACAACAAGACCACATAAGGAGAAGGCCCACTACCGGACAGCTGTGATAGACTAGGAAAGGTGGATTCTACTGTCAGTGATAATCCTCAGCCCTTGGATCTAAATTCAAGGGTCCATATCGCATAAAATAGTAAAACTTGTAAAAATTCTTTTAAATTTTTCCCTTGGGCTTATGGCATGTAATATATGATTTTTGATCTCTAAAATGTAATATAGCATGAGCTAATTCGACTGATAATGCATGACCCGGTTAGAGATATTGAAATCAATGAAGAATAGTATGATACTTAAATCAAGGTGGCACATCCAACCACCATAATAATGATAATGACACATAATCGTATTGATATAAATTCAACTACATTAATTTTTAATATCATGATCTCTATGATGACTCACTTGCCAAGATCTAGTCAAGCTTTCCATACATAGTTTTCTAAATCGAATGCTTAGTCATGTGCTCTAATCAAGGTATGCTTTATCCTCCTATTGGCTGGACTTGTGGTATCAACCTTTCTTGTATGTATGTATGCATCAACTACTTGGTTTTATATACTTGTTTGAGCTACTTGTTCCCTATGGTTAGTACATTCTTTTTCCTTGAAATACATTGAAAAAACCTTAAAAATAATTGAACTAGTCCATTATATATGTTATGACAACATTTGTGCTTAATTAGTGAACTAGGGTTTACCTGAATGATTACATGCTTATTTAGATTGAACATCATTTCAACATGATTAATTATAGTAGCTCAATTGTGATGTTTCAAACCTAAGAAGGAACTTTAATTATGATTTTAGTTTGAAGAATTAGGGTTTGAGAAATATAAACCCTAATTGGCAAAAAATAGGGTTTTGATAGTACATGAATATGGAATTTGATTAGGATAGAAGTGTGGTAAATGATTTTTCGTATTTTTAAGTATCTTGTATTTAATTGAATTTTGGATATGATGTGGATAACTCAATTTAGAATATTTGGATGTTCTTTGAATGTGTTTCTCAGTCGAAATATACTTCAACTGACCATTCTGACAGAGTGCTTTTCAACATGGTAGTATCTGTTTAATATTTATTTATTGGTAGCTCCAAATGATCTGAAATTTATGCTAGAGCTCTGAAATTACATTTCAGACCATGCTAAATTTTCATAATTTTTGGAGTGTGTTTGACCTCTGCAATAAATGAATTACAACAACTTTTTTATAACAAAAACATTTGTTGAAATAAGAAAAAGTATAGTGAGGGGTCAATGTGTAAATTACCCAAGCACGTGAATTGCTCTATATGAGCAAGCTATCACCCAAGGAGCTATCATATTTAATGATCCATTCTAGAGAAATGAAATTCTAGAGAGAGAGGAGAGCTAGAGTTTTGAGAGGAGAAAGTGGTGGAGAAGATGACCTAGGATTTCTCCATCCAAGATATAATGAAATCAATTAAGTTTAGCTTCTTTGCATAGCCGTTCATAGTGAATCTTATCTCACATGTCAAGATTCAGTCCCTCATATGATTTGATTCAAAATAGTATCAAATCTTCCCCTTTTCTCACTCTTTCTTCATAATCCCTCATTTCTAGGGTTTTCGGGTTGAAAGGAGGAAGAAATCGGTGATTTGCTCGAGTTTTGATATGGATTTGAGATTTTCATATATGGGCTGCATTTTTAAGGTGTTTTCAGACCTTAGGGTGAGTGGGTAATTCCTTTGAACAGTAGATTGCATGAAAATGAGTTAAATCATCATTAATCTTCAATTGCTTAGTGTGCAAGTACAAACCCTAAATTGTCTTTTGATCAAGTTTTTACAAAATGATATGAAATGGATTCTTCCTCTATTTTGATGAATTTCAGATGATAAAAGTATATTAGAAATGGATACAATCCATCTTAATGAGAATTATCTAAGTATTTGTAGAGGTTATAAGAATAAGCTGAAAGTTATGGCTTTTAGAGATGACTGAAATTGCTATATGATTAAATAGAAAAATGTGTCTATCTATATTTCATTGATTATGGATGATTGTTTATCTAAATACGTAGTACATATATGTCAGATACTATCTTGGATTTCATGTGATGTGCATAGTGTTTTCTTGATATCTCAGTAAAGAGGGTGAAACCCTAGATGTGGAAAGTTGAAAAATTGCGAATATATATTATGAAATCCATTTGAAGTGCTTTTCTTGACATCATATACTTTATTTATTCAATGTTATTCTTGATTCATGATATCTCAATGAATGAAATGGAAACCCAAACTCAGCTCAATTCTAGGGTTTCATAATAAGTTGAATGCATATGAATTGTTGATAGAAATCTTTATTTAGTGAATGTTTATGATGTATTAAATCCTTATGTGAGTAATGTGAGAAGTGAATGAGGTAACTAAAGCCCTAAGGATAGGGTGTTCAGTGAATCAAGTATTGTGATATCAATGTTTCTCAGTATGAGATGTGGTGATGATTAACAGTTTGGTTTGTGGTAAATATTATCAGATGATCTATGAAATGAATGTTTTATAAAGCTAAACTAAGATATGACGATGTGATGATTGAATCGTGAAGTTAAATAGTGAATTACACATTTAGATGCCTTAAACACAATAGAATCCTCAAGGATGAGGCCTACACTGTGGGGAGGAAAAATTTTCTGACTGGAGGTAGTCCACATCGAGGTAAGCCAAAGCGTGCCAGTAGTGTGCAGGGGTCTTGACCAGTAGGGAAGACTCCTTATAGTTGTATGGTACCCAAGACCAACTGGGGATGCCTGTGGTACCTATGTTATATGTTGTAGTGATCAGTGGTCAGTAGGTCCACTGACACACAATTAACCTGAGGGCTTTGACTCACCGCCTGAGTACCCAGGTTGAGAGGTGGAGTCTAAGATATCCGGCCGCTCCCATTAGCCGCCGAGAGGCTGGCATGCTAAGGCCCACTATAGACGGGTTCTTACTTGAGAGATAGGATAAAGAACCTGAGCATGCTTCTAAGCCTTGTACATTGAGATCGTAGCTTGCTACAATTCTTTTACATGTTGTGGTACACCTCATGTGGGTTCAGGGCATAACAAGATGAATGAGAGGTTAACCATATATGTGCAGTTATGGAATTATCCTTTGTATGTTTCTGACTTATTAGTTCTCTTTGAGATTAATCAAGCATGTTCATATATTGATTCACTCTTGTAGGTATCTAGAGTATATTGACATATTTATGTTTGAAGATGATTAGTCTCTTTAAAGCTTACTGTTGTTATAATTAATATCAGTTGCTCAACAGTATATCTGTAATTATATCAGTTCTTTAGACTATTTTTTTGAAATACTCATTCACTGGGTGAGTAGGCTCACCCCTCTACTCATAATTGTTTAGGGATAACTCATGGACTGAAGATGTCATTACATCAATGTAGATCTGCCACATGACTTAAGTATGAGATTAGTCAAGTTCAGTCGGTCCCTATCACTCTAGGTCCTTGTATAGAGTTGAGAGAGAGTTCTAAATGATGATTTGTATCTTTGTTTCCTTAATAATAGAGTATATACTTGGTTATCATGTTGTATGTACATAGAAGTGCGAGGAATAGAATGAATGTATGGATGTGTATCATTAATGCTGAGATCATATTAGAGTAATCAAGGTTTAATTCCTTTGTAAAGCTTGTTCATGTGATTGAATGTGAGAAAACAAAGAGTTTGAAATAAAGGAAAAAAGTTGTGAGTGAACTTTGTATTAAGTGTTATCCTCAAACTTATTCCCTAATCTCATGATTAGTGGTAATTGTGGGATGTGGGTGTTACAGCTTGGTATCAGGGCTTAGGTTGAGTTGTCAGGGACCATTAGGATAGAAAGTCAGAGTTATTAGTATGGCAGTTAGGAGGAGATGTGTCTATAGCTCTGGGAGGTATGCGTATTTAGATACCCTAGCCCATTATCTAAATACTTAGGTTGACCAGTATCAAGATACTATGTCTATTATCCTTTGGATGCCCTGGCCAAGTATGCAGAGGAAGGATGAGCTAGAGAGAAACCCTAGAAATATTAGGGTTAGAAGATTGAAAAGTAATGAAGGAGTAAGAGCTTAAAGATAGAATGTGATACAACTCTTGCTTTATATTGCTTATTTGCTTGGAGATCAATAGAAAAGATCTTAAAATTTAAATTATCAGTTTGTAGAATATATATGGTTCTTTTATATTGTTGTGTATCATTAAGTTGATTCAGTTATTCTTTGTATCAAGTAGACCATAAGTTATGTTTAAATGAGTTTTCCCTAAGTGGATATTCTTTCCACATGTTTGAGATGAATAGGAGTTGGTTAATCATGAGTAGCTCTTGGCTTCAGGACTGTAGGTTTGGCCTGGTCTGGTTGGCAGGGTGCATTACTGGGATCTAACGACTCCTATTAACAATATAATAAGAGTAGACTCTGGAAAAATTAGACCCACATCATCGTGAGAATGTACATACACTAAGATGTTGAAATATAAGGGAAAGATTAGAATAGTTAAGAATCAATTGGAACTGATATCTGAGATCCAACTTTGGGGCCTCATGTAAGAAACCCTAAATTGGGAATGAAGGAAGAGGGATACAGATACAAGACATACATCAATACGTAACATACAAAATTAAGTAGATAGGATGGATAAAGATAACTAAACCATATAACTAATAGTGGTACTTTATCCAATCTAAAATCAAGGAAAGATAAGAGAAAACTAATGGAAAGCCAATATAGAAAGAATCAATTAGAATGAATGGATCATATAATAAAGTAAAAATGTACTTATGTACTCTAAAACAAAACGAAAATAGGAGAAAAGAGTCAAGTATGCAATAAGTACATAGATGTGAAGCTCAAAAGAATGAAAGTGAAGAGAACTAGATAAACATGTAAATTATAAGACTAGGATAAGAAACTAAGATGAAACAAAAAAGAAGTGATGGAAATGATGAGTTTGATTTAGAAAGAAGGGTTACATGACATAACGAGGAGCATGGAATGTGTACTTTTATCATAAAGTTTAATGTATTCATCCTAACTAGCTCTGATTCAAAGTCTCTATTTAGTAGCAACCTAGACGACATCAAGTGTGTTTAATAGGTTCCCAGTGATGAAATAGAACTAGTTGTTAAAAGAAGAACAAAAGTGTGGTTAAACAAATGAACCAACTCATATAAAGGTAAACTATATTCAGAATATAAAGGCTTTATTGAAAAGGAAACTATGGTTAACCCTTGCATGAGCCGTTTGATTCAAAATGAAGGACATGTAATGTATTATGCATAAGATGAATCGAGTAGGGAGGATATTGATTTAGAATTTCAACTACATAAAAGTAAAAGGAAGATAAGAAAATTTATATGGCATGGAATATGGAATCATACACAAGAGTGAGAAACATGATCATAAGAGGTAAGTAAAAGTAAATAATTGCATAGGGAAGATTAGAAAATAGGTTGCCGATGATAGAAAATAAAGAAGGGGCTGAAACATGAGGGATTTATATAGATGATAAAAGAGAGAGATTGTTAGATGTGAGGAAATGTTAAATAGTCTAGTCTCCTTGATGATGACTAATACAAGAATTGTGTTAAGTGAATACTTGAATATTATAATTCTATATCCCAAGATCAACTTCTCTTCTATATTTTCCTTAGTGAGTGTAACATGGGATGAAGTGATAAGGAAATAAATCATAAATGATACACTACTGTCATGAGAGACACATCTATTGAATATACTAATGACACATAATATGATGATGAAACCCTAGTAGGGTAGATCAAGAAAGTAATCTATCAAAATGGTCAAGTAAGATAAAGAAAACTCAAGTGGTAAAGACAAGGAAGACTTTAGTAAACCTCAAGAGAGCTATGATTTACATATCAAAATAAGGGAGTAAAATCATGTCACAATAACATCAGGTTATTGATAAGGATCAAACCCTAGACAGTTTAGAGTTGTAATAGTTAAAGGGATGTCAATAGTGACTTGACCTTGAGCATGAACATCTTTATAGAATTAAATCATGAGATCACCAATATGAGATGAAAATAGCAGTTATAGTATTCATGGGTTCAAAGGTTGCAAATGTGAAAGACAGATAAATAATATGGAAATAAGTCTGAACGAAGGATAAGAAATAGATTTGAAATATAAAAAGTGTGATTTGAACAAAATAAGTGTAACATGAGAAAAGTGTAATCTAAAATAAATTCTTACAGTGATAGAAAGAAGGATGAATAATCTATTCTTACCTTGAATGTTTCAATGTTAGGGATGTTTATTCTAGATGATGAAAATGAGAAGGATAAGTAAGAAGAAGTTGTAATGCATAAGAAGAGAAATTAGAGAAAAGAATCTACTTTCAGCAATATGTGAATTTGTTTTAAATAAATATAGTTTGTGGAAGGTATATCAAGGGATGGAAATTTATTTTACATATGTCTTCTATTGTACATGTGTGAGCAATATACTAAATTGGAATGAGTTTAATGGTTTCAATCATTCATATCAGTAGTCTGACTTAGTTTTATACAATTATTGTTACTTCTAATCTTAAATTGTATGAGTACTTTTCTATTAGAGTGGAAAAATAGTGAAATTTAAAATAGAAAGATGAACTATCTTTAATAACTTTGATGTGATGAAGAAAAATAAGTATAGATTGAAGTTTATGATTTAAGATAGTCAAATAAGATTACCAATATTGAGGTAACATCTCAAAAGGGTATGGCATGATTAAAAAATCAGTGTTTATCTATCTCTTTCCTATTAATGATTGTGACAAAAAAATTCTTCTTCTATCATTGAGAAGGCTTGCTTAAAATCTATTGTGATTAGAATAGAAACAAATGACCCTATGTTGAAATATAGCATTCTAATATGAAATTTAAGAGTACAGTGACACATTAGATTTCATAAGTTTAAAAGAAACAATGAATACACTTTGTTTGTGTATTTATGTTTCGAGGACAAAACTTTTTGAGGGGGGGAGAGAATTGTTATGACCACATTTGTGCTTAATTAGTAAACTAGGGTTTACATGAATGATTACATGCTTGATTAGATTGAACATCATTTAGATAAAATTAATGATAGTAACTCAACAGTGATTTTTGAAACCTAGGAAGGAACTCTAATTATGATTTTAGTTTGAAGAATTAGGGTTTGAGAAATATAAACCCTAATCGAAAAAAATTAGGGTTTTGATAGTACATGAATATGGAATTTGATTAGGATAGCAGTGTGTTAAATGATTTTTCATATTTTCTACGTAGTTTGTATTTAATTGAATTTTGGATATGATGTGGATAATTCAATCATGCATGATAGAGAAATTTTTTAGAATATCAGATGTTCTTTGAATGTGTTTCTCAGTCAAAATATACTTGGACCGACCATGCTGACAAAGTGTTGTTCAGTAGTGTAGTATTTGATTTTTAATTATTTATTGATAGCTTTGAATGATCTAAAATATATATTGGAGATCTGAAATTACATTTTAGACGATGCTAAATTTTCATAATTTTTGGAGTATGTTTGACCTCTGCAATAAATGAATTACAGTAACTTTTATATAACAAAAAAGCTACTGAAATAAGAAAAAATATAGTGAGGGGTCAATGTGTAAATTACCCAAGCACCTCAATTGCTCTATATGAGCAAGCTAGCACCCAAGGAGATCTCATATTTTGTGATCCATTCTAGAGAAATGAAATTCTATAGAGAGAGGAAAGCTAGGGTTTTGAGAGGAGAAAGTGGTGGAGATGCTGACCTAGGGTTACTCTGTCTCAGATATGATGAAATCAAGTAAGTTTAGCTTCTTTGCATAGCCTTTCATGGTGAATCTTTTCTCACATGTCAAGATTCCAACCTCATCTTATTTGATTCAAAATGGTATCAAATCTTCCCCTTTTCTCACTCTTTCTTCATAATCCCTCATTTTTAGGGTTTTCGGGTTGAAAGGAAGAAGAAATCAGAAATTTGCTAGGGTTTTGATATGGATTTGAGATTTTCAGAGATGGGTTGTGTTTTTAAGGTGTTTTCACACCTTAGGGTGAGTGGATACTTCCTTTAAATAGTAGATTGAATGGAAATGAGTTAAATCATCAATAATCTTTAATTCCTTAGTATGCGAGTACAAACCCTAAATTGTCTTTTGTTCAAGTTTTTGCAAAATGATATGAAATGGATTCTGCCTCTATTTTGATGAATTTCAGCTGATAAAATTATATTAGAAATGGATACAATCCATCGTAATGAGAACTACCTAAGTATTTCTAGAGGTTATAAGAGTAAACTGAAAGTTAGGGTTTTCGGCTATGACTGAAATTGATGTATAATTAAATAGAGAAATGTGTCTATCTGAATCTCATTGATTATGAATGATTGTTTATCTAAATGTGTAGTACATATATGTCAGATACTATCTTGGATTTCATGTGATGTGCATAGTGTTTGGTTGATATCTCAGTAAAGAGGGTGAAATCCTAGATAAGTGGAAAGTTGAAAATTTGTGAATAGATATTGTGAAATCCATTTGAAGTGGTTTTCTTGACATCATAGACTTTATTTATTCAATGTTATTCTTGATTCATGATATCTCAATGAATGGCATGGAAACCCAAACTCAGCTCAATTCTAGGGTTTCATACATAAGTTGATTGCATATGAATTGTTGATAACAATCTTTATTTAGTGAATGTTTATGACACATTAAATCCTTATGTGAGTAAGGTGAGAAGTGAATGAGGTAAATGAAGCCCTAAGGATAGGGTGTTCATTGAATCAAGTATTTTGATATCATTGTTTCTCATTGTGAGATGTGGCGATGATTAATAGTTTGGTTTGCGGTAAATATTATCAAACGATCTATGAAATGAAAGGTTTATAAAGCTAAACTAAGATATGACGATGTGATGATTGAATCGTGAACTTAAAGAGTGGATTAGACATTTTAATACCATGAACGTTATAGAATCCTTACAAGATGATACTACTTTGTGGGGAGTAAATAGTTTCCTGACTGGAGGAAGTCCAGATAACCAGTAGGCAAAACTCCTTACAGTTGTATGGTACCCAACACCAACCAGGGATGCCAGTGGTACCTATGTTACATGTTGTAGTGATCAGTGGTCAGTAGGTCCACTAATGCACAATATGCTTCAGGGCTTTGACTCACCACATGAGTACCCAGGTTGAGAGGTGGAGTCTGAGATATCCGACGACTCCCATTATCTGCCGAGAGGCAGACATGCCAAGGCCCACTGCATATGGGGCCTTACTCGACAGATAGTATTAGGAACCCAGTCATGCTTCTAATACTTGTATAGTGAGATCATATCTTTTGTGATTCTTTCATGTATTGTTGTACACCTCATGTGGGTTCAAAGCATAATAAGATTAATGAGAGGTTATTCATGTATGTGCAGTTATTGAATTATCCTTTGTATGTTTCTGAGTTATTAGTTCTCTTTGAGATTAATCAAGCATATTCATATATTGATTCACTCTTGTAGATATCTAGAGTATCTTGACATATTTATGTTTGCGAATGATTAGTATCTTTAAATCTTACAACTGTTATAATTGATATCAGTTTCTCAATAGTATATATGTAATTATATCAGTTCTTTGGACTATTTCTTTGAAATACTCATTCACTGAGTGAGTAGGCTCACCCCTCTACTCATAATTTTTTAGGGATAATTCATGGACTGAATATGTCATTGCATTAGCATAAATTTTCCACAGGAGTTAAGTATGAGATTAGTCAAGTTCAGTCGGTCCCTGTCACTCTAGGTCCTTGTATAGAGTTGAGAGAGAGTTCTAAATGATTATTTACGTCTTTATTTCCTTAATAATAGAGTATATATCTGGTTATCATGTTGTATGTACATGGAAGTGTGAGGAATAGAATGAATGTATGGATGTGTATCATTAATGTTTAGATCATATTAGAGTAATCAAGGTTTAATTCCTTTGTAAAGTTTGTTTATGTGATTGAATTTGAGAAACCAAAGAGTTTGAAATAAAGGAAAAAAGTTGTGAGTGAACTTTGTATTATGTATAATCCTCAAACTTATGCCCTAATATCATGATTAGTGGTAATTATGGGATGTGGGTGTAACAATACAATCCTTGTGCACCTTCCTCAATTCTCAAGGTAAGGTCAAAAACATGTTGACTTTGGTCTTGAGGTTCCACATGTTGAAATAGGGCGACATTTAGGTTTCGAGCCTAGTATCCCCCTCACTGGCCCTTTCCATGGAAATATGGTCAATGGCCATAAAATGTTGTTTAATATGATGGAATTTCATCTAAAACACACTTTATTATTAATAAGGAAGTCTTTAATATTGATTGTTTCTCTCTTAGTATTATATTAAGGTTTTTTGAGCTTATATGTTCTCTTAAACTTGTGAGTGTGTGTATTTTATAACGTACTCATCTCAATTGTGTTGATGTGTACCCTTCTTATGATTTTAGGTAATAGCTACGCATGAAACCATTACAATGATCATTGCTTATACTCTTATATGGTAATTTGTTGCTCTTGATCTGGTTATATCTAATTCCATGCAAATGAAACTTCCATATCATTTGATATCTAGAAGGGTTATAATCTAGACGTCAGGTACTAGTTGAGTTCTTTTGATATGCCATACTAAATTCTCTATATTGTTGATTGTAGTTTTATTCATGCATATGTTATGTGATCCATTTTAGGGATGAACGTCCAGGTCTACACACCATAGGTTATTTACCCATTAGGTGTGCAGACTTAGGGTAATAAATAGTTCTATGACAAAAAGTATATGAACAATCACATATCCTCTATGCATGTTTAATAACCTAATTTTACATATCCTAGAGTTTTCTAGCATCTCATCTCTCCTCTAAGGACTACCCTGAACCACCCATTATATGATGATTAGTTAGCTTCTCATCTCCTGATTTGATATCTTTGATGACAATCAATCATATGATCTCTTGATTATGAGTAACTTATGTATTGGGGAAACTAAAATTTGATTGCATTTGTAAAAGTTTGAGTAAAATGGTGATGATGCCATGATCTAACCATAATCTTGAAACTCCATTATGATTAATGACAAGTACTCATGAAGCTAAGAACTCTTGTATGACCCCTCAGATCATGTAAGAGATTTACCAAATCTAGACTATATGCTTCCTATGTTTGAGGTAAATGATTATAATGTTGATATGAGGAAATATGGAGGATTTATACCTTATATCTCATGTATGATGAGATTTATATTTGATTCAACCACGTTGGCCTATTTTTATTAAATATCCAACATAATTAATCATACTTTTCCCATATACCATGATCATGCCATGAACGACTATGCCTCTAGACTCTCAAAATCAAGATGAAAAACTTTGATTCAAGAGGCATCGTTCCTATTTATTTATATTCCTCTTGTTAATCCTGATTTTGAATAATATGAGGGATATGAATCTCCATAATTCCCTACTATACTCTAACTCTTGGAGTGCTCAATTTGACTTCTCGATTTCAAAAATATACCCTTACCTTGATCATGAAAGGAAGGGAACATGATTATGACTTGATACAATAAAATCTAAAAACATGGTTGCCCTATTTTGATATTGATCTCATGACCTTATGGAACACAATTTGATAAATGATACTCTCCTTATTGGGATATGCTTAATGGTTCATGACTAATGAGGTCTAATGTGCAATATTAAGGTCGTAGTTGACTCATGACTCCCCTAAACAAGGTCAAATCCGTAGTGTTATTACCTCTAAATTGTCATTTCATTGATTATTTAAAGTCTAGAAAGGTATCCCATTCCACATGATTTTGATTTCTTGACCAAAGTCTCTAATAGGTCAAATCAGAGATGATGTTGATAATCAATCTTTTATCTCAATTTAATGATGATATTTTTTTGATGAAGTCAGGAGGCAATCTTATTCATCCCGCCATCCTCATTTAATGATGATATTGATATATGATGATGTTGACTATATCATGTGGTTAAATTCCTAGGACTTAGGTATGGATCATTCATCAACCTTTAATACCATGATGATGAACTCGATATTGATGTCTCGATATGTAGCTTGAATACTTCTTGAAGGTTGCCTGATTGTTGCAAATGGATGAATGATCATACCTTTGGTCTAAGTAGGAACCTAAACCCTAGCTTCTAAATGTCTGGAACTATGACTTTCATGTCCAAACTTTGACTCTTTGTATTGATGTATGAAATAATGAATCATGATTATTTGCCTTGATATTTACTTGAATCCAATGATCACCTATTTGGTTGTTGAGGTCACCCTTCATATATATATATATATATATATATATATATATATATATATATATATATATATGTGTGTGTGTGTGTGTGTGTGTGTGTGTGTGCGTGTGTGTGTGTGTGTGTGTGTGTGTGTGTGATGACTTTCAAATTTCAAAATATTGAAAATTTTGAAACGATGATTATGTTATATCCCTCTATTTATGACTTAGGGGTGATCTCTCGTTTGGACTAAGGTGGGGCCTTACATTGATCCTGAGCATGAAATCACAATGTTGAAAATATGATGTTTGTCATGAATTGTATAATTATGAAATATCAATCATGTATATAGAACCACACCTAGTCCAATGCATAAGATAGAACCCTGAATGTAAGGAATGAAACACATGCTTTACTCTTGATTTAAAAAGATCTATTTCATTTAACCTAAAAAATGATCTCTCCAAATTTGTGATCTATAGGATAATCTCTCGAAATTTTTGACTCATGTAATGAGCTTCCCAATCTAATGATCTATGTAAATATGAGCAAGATATGATGCTCAGTTGCCCAATTTTGAAATAGTATTGATGTTTTAGAAGTTTAAAGATGATTACAATACAAGACATGAGTCCCACTCTTGATTGATCAACCAGTTTAATTTTGGGGACAAAATTTCTTTTAGGTGGGGAGGTTGTGATCCTAGACATTTATCTCTTGTGATACATGTTCTACTACTTTTTATGTGAACCAATTCCTTACTATATCGCTCAATTTCATGATTGGAGTTACTTCAATGCCTTTTGGAATTTACTCTATACTCACATGACAAGTAGTGACATCCAATTTGAAGAAAAACCAAGGTTTCACCCAAATTATACATCATCCTCTCTCATCCTCTTTTGATCTCATATATGAGTCTTTTATTGTCCTCAATATATTTTACATGTGTAGAGGACACTTCAACATTTCCAATGCAACAACATTTGCTCGATTCCAATCTAGTGTGTGAGACATATCCTCAATCGAATATCATGTGGATTAAACCTTGATATTGGCCCTTATAATCAAATTTACACTTATTTGAACCAAAATCATGGGTGTGTAGCCTATTTATTGCCACCCCCTTTCCTTAATAACCTGGATGAGCCCTTGGCAACCAATCACAAGCCTTCTTTTTGTATACTTTCTTTTTTAACCTTTGGATCCCTTAGCCTTTGATTCAAACTCCCATCCATCATCCAATATTGTATCTTCTTCCTCCATACATCAAAGTTGGCAACCATGGTTCTGAGCCCCGAACTAACCTTATCTCAACACCACATTGTGCAAATTTGACTCCACTTTTCATTTATGCATGCCCCTTTCTTTCCATGCTCCTAACCTTCTCTTTCCCCCTTCTTCTCTTCTTCCTCACATGCATCGACGGTCACAACCACCTTGGGGCTTTCTGCCATTGTTTTCATCAGCCCCATCCTACTACCCTATCAACATCAGGAGGCCTTCACAAAGGTGAACGTATGTTCAATGAGGCATAGGGAGCCTCAATTTCTCCCACCTCTACCACTCCAGAAAGTGAATTTGTGGATAATTTGTCGTGCCCGTGTAGGTGGCACAGTAGAAGGGATGAGGTCCCCAACCACTAATCTTAGCCCAGACCATAGTGAGCTCAGATCCAAGGGCTCTTAATGGCGTACACTATGGGCGACCAATGATGTCGAGACACAGTCACAAGCATGAGGAGGTGTTGGTTAGAAATCACAAACTATTGAGGAATGCCCATTGGTTTGAGTGGCATTTGGAGGCTGCCAACCCTAGCCAGTTCTAGTAGGACGCGTTAGGGGAAGGCCCACTACCGCTATCCATAGGAGCCTCAGAAGGGTGAATTGTATTTCCAATGACAATCCTCAGTCCTTGGATCTAAATCTAAGGATCCAGATCACAGAAAATTAGGTAAAACTCATAGAAATTCTATTTAGTCATTCCTTTGTCCAAGTTCAGTATGTAAATTATATGATTTTTGATCTAAAAATGTAATTTATCCAATGAGATTAGTTTCACAACCTAATCCTACTTGTATTTCCCATGATATGCTAAAGATGATATCTTTTGATCTTATTCTATATGATTTATGCCATTTAATTCCCAAGCTTTCTCCTCTACGTCCCAAATCTTGATGTTAGACCAATGTCAGTCACTTGAAGATCTTTATGCATAAAATTTGAAGTTTGTCTACTTGTGTGTTGTAAATGATGTAATCTTGCTTAAATGGATTGATATTTACATCTAGGTTAAAGATGATTACTTTGATGCTCAAACTTGATTCTTTGTATCCCAAACCTTTATATTGGATCAAAATCAATAAACTTTTAATCTTGTTGAACTAAGGTTCGAACTTGTGCATGCTAGTACCATATCTTGACTTAATGATGTGTTTTACACCATGAAACATGTTTAATGGGAATACCTTGATGTTGAACCCTCAACGTTGTTCAAATTTTGATCTTTTATGTCCAAACTAATTGTATAACCTAAAAATCAGTACTCTCACATGCCTTATAACCCTAAATGCCTTATGGAACTTTGTTGTGCACTTAAGTGACTAAGTAAATAATCTTGACTTGAGAGGTGATCTAGTATGCATGTTAGTAATTAAGCATCTAACCATATACAAATCTTGCACTAAGGATCATCCATGCTATATAATGATCTCAAATCATTAGCTTTGTTATGTTTATGATAGCTAATTCAAGTAGACCCCATTTGTACACTAGTGGTGACAATCTTGAATTATTTTGACTCAAAATGACTAGTTTGACTATGTTAATGCCTATGTTGCTTGAATCATATGAAAACTCCGTCTAAGATCATCAAAACCTAATTTTATGATACCTAATATTAGTTGTGATGTGTCACCCTATGTTTATATGAACCTAATAAGTATGATGTAACATGACAATGATAATGCATGACCAAGTTAGAGATATTAAAATCAATGATGAATGATATGATACCAAGGTGACACATCCAAAGGCCATGATAATAATAACATGACATCATCTTTCTTATTTTAATCCAATTACACTTTTTTGTAATGTTAGGATCTCTATGGTGACTCATTTGCCAAGATTTAGTCTAGCTTTCTATGTATGGTTTTCTAAATTGAATGCTTAATCTTATACTCTAATCAAGGTGCACTTTAACCTCTATCCAGACTAGTGGTATTTAACTTTCTTGTATGTTTGTATTCTTAAACTTCTTGGCTTTATATACTTTCTAGATGTACTTGTTCCCTATAGGTAGTATGTTTGTTTTGCTTCAAATACATTGAAAATACCTTTGAACATAAATGAAATTGTCCATTATACAAACTTTGTGCAATTGTCTAAATTCTTAGGGTAAGGGCACAATGAATGTTGCAACAGGGTTAGCTCATTGACTTTGGTCTTGAGGTGACTTTGATCTTGAGGTCCCTCACATAGAATCAGGGTGACATTTACGCTTTTAGCCTCATATGCCCTCAAGGACACTTCCTATGGGAAGCTAGTCAATGGCCATAAAATAATGTTTAATGTAATGGAAATGCATATAAAACACACTTTCTTATTAATAAGACAGTTTTTTATTTCTTTCTATTATATTAAGTTTTTTCAAGCATTTATGTTCTCTTAAACCTGAGAGTTTGTGTATTTTATAGTGTATTCAACACAATTTTGTTTATGTGTACCCTTTTTATGATTTTAGGTAATATGTACACATGACACCATTACAATTATAATTGCTTCTTCTCTTATATGATAATCTCCTATTCTATATGATAATCTACTAGTCTTACTATGGTGATATCTAATGACATGAAAATGAAACATCCACATGGTTTTATATCTAGAAGGGTTATGATCTTGATGTCAGGTACTAGTTTTGTTCTTTTAATATGCCATGTTAAGTTCTGCTATGTTGTTGATTGTGGTTTTATTCATGCAAATGTTATGTGATTAATTCTAGGAATGGACACCCTGGTCGTACCACTTGTATTTGGTTGTGTAGCCATTAGGAGTATGGACTTAGAGTGATAAACATTTCTATGACATATGTAGTCTTAGTTGTTGTTGCACCAGTTTTATGTGGGGCAGGCTCAGGTTCAGTCGGAGGTGATGTCTGGGCAACTTCTTCCAGATTGTTCATTGTTGGAATGGGATCCCCCTCATTTGGTGTGGCTCCTTTCTCAGGTATGTTGTCCTGGTCTTTATCAATACCAACCAATTGCACTTCCACTAATGGTAGTCTTGCACCACCCACCAGGGATTCTATGGCTTCCTCTTATTCTTGCACTCCATCTGTGGTTCCCACACTACTTGCATCAGAGTTTTCCTCAATCTCTTGAATCATGTTTTAGTGTGTGTCCCATCATTTGGTTGTTGCTCCTCTTCTACATCACCCCTTCTTTCTATTGGTCCGCCCTAGTGACCTTTACCCCCTTTGGGAAGGCCTTGTGTAGTCTGACCGTTAACTTCTTATTTGTTGTTGAGTCTATATCTATTTTTTCCTCAAGTTATTTCAGACCCTTTGAAGTTTTATTAGTCTCAGCTTGTTATGCATTGATGTTGGATATCATTTTCAAGATATCCCCTCAAGAGAGGGTGAGCTTATTAAAATCATAGTTGCTCATCACTTAGAGAGGAAGTAGATGATTCATCTTGGTGAATTTGTAGAAGTACTTCTCTTCCTTCATTATACTCATATTGGTGTTGAGAAGGTATTTTAAGTCAAAAAACTTGCTCCCCTTGCTCTCTGTGAAATTCTTCAATATATGGGGACGCTTGAAGTGGGATCCTATCACTGTTATTGGGCCTCCCATGTAGAATTCATGTGTATAGACTGGGGTATTAGTAGCAAATACTTTATCAAATAAAAATTGACCAATGTTTATAGGTATCTTTTCTCATATGCTCCAGATAATGTATAAATCTTCTTTGGTAATATTGCTTCTGTAAAATTTAAGGAAGATGGCATGAGAGACTATCTTCTAGATGACCCGCAAAATGTTAGAACGTATTAGAGAAGCTTTTGAAGATGCTATTTTATTCTTAAACTCACATATCAGCCTCACCCACATCTTGTTATTGTTGAATTATCACGCCTCCTTGTCACAATTTGCCTTATTAGAGGTGGTTGTTTGCTCATCTGTCTCACAAAAAATCGTGTTCAATATATGCTTGGTTAAGAAGACTTCTTTTCCATACATGCATACAGACAATTTCTGGGCTCCTCCACATATTCCTTCTCATCCTCCGATAGTGGAAGCGTCTTCAGTGATGACATAGATTTGATTGTAAGCTTTGTGTAGGATCGTTGGTGATATACAGAGGGGTGGAAAAGGTTACATATTTAAGCTTTCTACTAACCATGTCATATATCCCAAACTTCTTTAGGGTTTTTTCCGTAGAGATACTTGAACCGTTAGTAAGTTTTCCTCTTCATGAACAAATCATACTTTTCCTGGTGTTGTATGTCTCTAGGAAAAAATTTGTTTTTCAACTACCAGTTGGATGTTGTTGTAGAAGTTGCACGTCTAGAGGCCTGCTCGACAAGATAAGCAGATGTGATTGTGGTCGTAGTTATGGCTGATAATTCTTCAGCTTCTTTGGCCTTTGTCTTTGATTCAACTTTCTTCCTTGTCCTAGTTCTCTTCTTCTCTAGGATTTTAGAAGTTACTCATGTTACTTTCCTCTTCTTCTTCTTGCCCTCTTCCTCTAATGGCATACATTCATAGGATATATGGTTGATTCCATGTCTTATTCTCCTTTTAAACTTAGAAATTCAATTTGGTATTAGTAAACTACTAAAACTAATAATATCCTTGCTAATTGGAAAATCTAATTTCCTTAGTAGGGCCGATAGACTCACTTTATTATACACAACTATTATGACACCATGAACACTATCTCCTCCCTTCTATGGTGGATGAACAAATATGTCTTTAGAAGACAATTTTGTGGGGTGATACCACCGATACTATACATTGTCTTATCTTCAACTGGGAAAATATAAAAGTGGGACTCAAAATGGGATCCACTCCTCACTAAATTTGTGGAATGAACCCATCTATCGAAACACTCTAATAAGTATTCTAGAATAGGTGTGTATACTTTAGGTTCTCTCATTTCAACTTCATCTTTACATGATCAGTGGAGATCATCCCCTTATTTGTATCTAGGTACTTGTTAATTTTGAGCAGTCACTACACAATCGTTTCCTGTGTTGCCTCCTTCAATTCTCCTTATTTGGTCTTTCAGGAAGACGTCATGGGTACTAAGATTGAAAGGTAGAAAAATTAGTAGCAAAAGGTTGGTTGCACACAACTAATTTGTCCTTAGAAATAGGGTATGAATTAGTGTTCAGAGATTGGTGGTTGTCAAAAGTCTCGTCAATCAATGCAATGAGTTCTAATGAAGGGGTCGATGAGATTTCCATGGGTATGATGATATAAGGGTGTAAAGTCCTCAATACATCAACTGAGCGATGAGGATCAAAAGGAAATGTCGGTTTGTTGATGAATGCATATTCATCCCAATTTTTGTTGTATTTTCAGCATAGTTTTACATAGATTTCCTTCATTCCACTTATGAACAAAATTACATATATGTCTTCTTAATTATATGCTACTTTATAAGATTTTGTCCATTTTACCCGATTCCATGACATGGTTAAACCCCATGCACCAGCAATGGAGATGAAATGGTGGTCCAGAAATCTTTGACTAAATGGACCATGTTTTCGATGGTCTGATCATCCATCAGTTGATGAAGTTTGATTAGTTTACAACACATCTGTCAAACAATCAGTTTTCACTTTTCTATCCTTCCATCCGAAGATGTTGCATTAGCGCACCAACTTACGCTAGTAGCCACCCTAGGTGGGTATCATCTATTTGCATCACCTCTGCCCGACCATTAATTTTTATCATTTTGTATGGCCTTAGGTTGATGTCCAGCTCTCTCCTTTTGATGGTCCATCAATTGATGGTTATTCTACTTTGCCTTCTGATGGCATCTCATCGATGGAAATTTTGCACCATGCCTTCCTATGGCACTTCTTCATGTGCCTCACCTTGTTATAGTTCCCCTACACTCACCTTCCGATAGCCATCATGTGCACTTGCATCTCGATGGGTGACCCACACTAACTACTGAAGGAAGTACTGCACACGTCTATTGATGACCAACATTTGATGGAACTCTGGTACAAAAAAATGATGGTTCTCATGCACAATATTCAAAAGGGTCTCATCTTTACCTTCTGATGGTTTCCCTGACCCCTGACCTACCGATGCAGTTACTGAATGCCACCAACCCTTCATCTACATTCGTCATTTTCTCATCTCCTTCTTTGAGGATGAGGTCTTAATTCCATGGTAGTTGTGAGGGTTTCAAACCATAGCAAATACAATGGGACTGTCAAAGAAGAAATGATTATCCATTCCATCCCACCATGCTATTACACCATAGCTTCGACCTCCATATCCATCAACCTTCATCCATTGATTTGCAAATTCCAACGGAAGCTTCCTCTGCCTCCTCTAAGACTCCAAGGTCCTGACCTCAAAGGATGTCTATTATGTAGATTTTGTTCTCATCAGTTGATGATCACCACCTTCATTGGCCTGCTACTCCTTCATCATAGTGCCAAGATCTGAACTTGAAGAAGGAAGGGTGTTGCTCCAGTTCTATTTTATATGAATGTCTTGGGGTAGATCTGCTGATCCACTATCCACCATAAGTTTTTAGTACAAAGATAGTCTTTCGTACACCATAGATCTATTTTTATCTCCTTTTATGACCACAACTTTCTTTCTCCCTTATACTATTGTTTACTTGTTATTGATTCCATGAGTGAGTACTCCTCTTGTTAGGATGTAGGGAGTAGACCATCATATGCTTTGAATCAATCATTTATATGCTTATATTCTTGGTTGATATTCAAGTTTATATGTAAAATAGATCTTGTTGTAGAGAACTTTGAGCCCAAGATCTAGGATACTGATTGATTCATGTTAAACCCTTGATGAGAATTTTGGATAGGTGTTTTTTGGGGTGACAAATGTATGATGTCTAGGTAACGCAACAGAGAGCTTAGATTGATATCTATCTAGGTTAATCCTAACTCCAAAAGAAGGATTTTTCTAGCCTCAGCATATGTATTTCCATGCTTAATGATATGCAGTGGAAGATTGAATGATAGGTAACGGTTTAGAGGTGAGCATCGGTCCAGAACCAGACCGGATTGGACTAGACCAAGGACTGAATTTCAACAAATTTATGGACCGTAGAGTGGACCATTTTGAAGTTGGACCAGACCGGGACCAGATTGTTTCTATGTTGGATCAGACCGACACCGGACTATTTGGACTACAATCCGACTTTTTATGTATTTAACAACTTATTTAATAGTAAAAAACAGATAATATTAATTATTTATAATAATTATATAATATGAATATCAAATATTTACACTTATATTATTTATACATGTAATGTATTTGTGTAATGCCTGGGCCCACTACCCTAGGCTCTAGTAGAGTTTCAAGAATGAGGATTTTCCCCACAAACCACCACTAGCCTTAACAAGACGCTTTTTCCTCACTCACGTGCAATCCAGGATCAACTTCCTGACTGGTCATCCATCCTAGTACTACTCCAAGCTGAGTATGCTTAACTATGGAGTTCTTTAGTGATGGGCTTCCTGAAAAGGAGGTGTACCTTGGTAATATGGGTAGTCCAATCATTCCTTATAAGATCTTTTTTATCTGAGGCCTCAAATCTTAGGATGTTACAATTTGTACTTATGACATAATATATATATTCAAATATCAATGTATTTTACATATAAATCAGTCTACATTCTGGGCTGTGGTATGACTAGTTTTGGACAGGACCGAACCGCAGACCTAACTCTCAAAATTTCTAGACCGTGGACTGAATCGAACTCAATCCAGTCCAGTACCAGACTAAACCGAATTGAACAGTCCGGTCTAGTTTTGCGGTCTGGACCATCATTTTCTCACCCCTAGTAACAGTGGTGAAACCCATCCCACTCTAGTGGTTCCAGTCCATTGATTTATCAACCCTTTTAATCCAACCTTTACTATTTCAACCTTAGTTAAATCAACCAAAATCAAATCTTTTGTTAAATACTAGTTCACGTCTGGTTACTTTAATCAAAATAATTCTTAAATATTTTATCTTTCGTGTCTGATCTTGAATTATACTATAATAAGATTTGTCTGCCTATGGTTGGTGGTTGTTTTAGTTTGTTTAGAAATACTCTACGGGTTTCACCCCTAGTGAATTTTCTGGTATAGTAAAAGCCATCTCATCTATGGATCCACGAAAAGAGCACAAAAATTGGATAGCAAGCTTCATTGAACTAAACAGTGGGAATAAAGAAGGGTGAATGAAAGTACCAGTGGAGTAAGTTTGATAGAGGGTGTATAGTAGAAGGGAAACCTACCTAATAGCTTCAATGAAGGAAATGAGGGACCAACGAACAATTTCTTTGGTGGTTATCAAGGTCACCAACAAGGTGGTTGGAGGGTGGATCGAGGGTCAACATAGGGTTTGTCAATCAGTGATATGTAGACAAGTGAGATGTCATCATTGAGGAATTCACTAGGAGTAGAAATGTGAAAAAGTAGAGGGTCAAGAACGTACTCTTGTGACCTTAGACCGATGAGGGGGTATCTACCAGTCTCTCTGCTTCAGTTGGCGTTGGATCAATGACTTCTTTGATTTCAACCATGTGTCGCTCCTCATGTCACAGTTCTACTAATAGTTTTAGTGAGAAGCACATTGTTGCATGGTCTCCTTCTCCAATCGTGGTAGCTTGTGGTTAAGAATGACTTGGAACTGGAGATGTCAGGATCGAGCGAAGATGATAGCATTCATTTACGACGATGGTGGATAGAGTGATGGGTGGGTGTCAACAACGATTTGGTGAAGGTCTCTTGTACTCTAACACGGAGGGTAGTGGTTGCTCAAGCAGTGTAGTGACTACAGTTCAGTTTGTACACATGATCATTGGATATTAGGTCATAAGACTTCTTTGGTTCTACTGAAGTGGGTATATATACGCCTGACACTTCAATTGTCCTGAAATCTGACATTTTGTTGGTCAATGGTCAATAGAATTTGGATGCTCACCCCCACCCCACGTGTCTTCCAATGTATCATCAGGATGATGAGTGATTCGGCTAAGGGCTTGACAAAGTTGCTTTCTCTTGGGGGGTTGATGAATTTTAATTCTTCAATCTATTGCTCATTTAGTTGTCCCCCATGATTGGTCGAATGATAATCGACTGATGAGAGTCTTACTCTTTACACAAGTATCCCAATGAGTTTCCTACTAAGTCCCCTAACGATACTTCAGACTTGGAGACTGACAAGGTCTTTGTAGCATGCACAATGGGTCTTCTAGGTACCATCTTCCCTACAGGTTTGCTAAATAACTTTAAGTATGTTGGTGTATGTTAGGATCCCCTGACGACTTAAGCCTAATGACAATTCTAGGTTTTTCCTGTCGATGAAGATTGACTTGTAGATGATAGATGGATGTCATAGAGATTTCTAACTCATATTTAATTAGTTTCCCTGTCATTAAACAATACAAAATTAGCAATTACCTTTATTCTACATACACTTGAAATTACAAAAATCAAAATTGCTTCATTCAAACAAGAAAATGACAAAAAGTAAAAACAGACTACAATGCATAAGTAGATTAGAAATAAAGAAGAAATTCAAATAACTAAAATCTGAAATAGCAGCTAGAATTTAGAAATCATTGGGTTGACTCCCAAGAAGTGCTAGTTTATAATCTTTAGCTTGACTTTCTCTACAATCTTCTATAATCATGAACTGGAGGTGGTGAAGGTGGTTCTTCTAGCTAAATCTTAGTTCTCCTAATGAATGCTTCATATTAGTTGTACCTTTTCACTCTATGACCATTTCCAGGGAAAGTGCATGACTTATCATTGTACAACTTGGTCATGTTGGGTGGGTATATTTTGGTTACAATGAATGGACTAGACCACCTTGACCTTAGTTTTCTAGAGAACATCCATATAGTTGAATTGAACAAGAGAATCATGCCCCCCTCACATCTTTTCTATTCAAGTGGGCATCATGCCACACCTTAGTTCTTTGTTTATATATGTGGGTGTTCTCATAGGCTTGGAGTCTTAGTTCTTAAAGTTCAAATAATTGCAAGAATCTTTCCAAACTAGCTCGGGATCCATGTTGAGGAATTTAATTGCCCAAAAAGTCTTGTGCTCAAGCTCCAGTAGAAGATGGCATGTTTTTCCATATATTAGACTATAGGCAGTGATTCCTATAGGAGTCTTATAGGTGGTGTGGTATGCCCACATGGCATCATCCAGCTTCAAATCCCACTCTTTCACAGTCCTTCCCATAGTCTTTTCTATTTTCTTTATATTTATGTCAAATACTTTTACTTGACCAAATGGCTGGGGGTGACATGCTATAGTGATTTCGTGCTTCAGACCATATTTCTTTAGAAGGGCCTTGAACTGCCTTTATCCAAAATGGGATCCCTATCACTGATGATGATGTCTGGAACCTCCATATCTAGGAAAGATAATTTTCTCAAATAGCCTCAACATGACTTTTGAATCATATGTGGTGGTATCCACGACTTCTGTCCACTTGGAAATTTATTCAACTGTAACCAAAATATATTGATTGCTGCATGATGAGGGGAACGATCCCATATATTCTATCCCCTAAAGTTGAATATTTCAACATTGATCTAGTCAGAGAGATGCATTTCATTTCTTTCTAAAATATATCTCGTGTGTTGGCACTCATAACATGACAGCATATTTGTGAGCATCCTTGAACATGGTGGGCTAATAGAACCCATATTTCAAAATTATTTGTGGTAATTCTATCACCACCCAAACATCTTCCATATGGTGAGGAATGGCATTCATATAGGATCTTGGGTACTTCCTCTTCTGGGATACACCTCCTATATAGATTGTCACCATACTTCTTGAACAATAGAAGGTTCATCCCAATAATAGTTCTAAATTTTTGAAATAACTTCTTCTTCTCATTATATGTTATGTCAGGTGGTAGCTATTGGCAAGCCAAATAATTGCAGATATCAGTGTACCATGGAACGAATGGATCCACGACCTTGTCCATCATTAGATCTTTCTCAAGGTAATTATCATTAATAGGGAGGGAGTCATCCTCCCCCAAATTGAATCTAAACAATTGATTATCTATCACATTCTTCATGTTCTCTCTATCAATGATTTCATGATTCAAACTCCTACAAGAGGAGTACCCATCTCAGCAACCTTGGATTGGTATCCTTCTTTGTCATTAAGTATTTAGTTGTACCATGATTAGTGTACACTATGACCTTAGATCCATTCATATAAGACTTGAACTTGTCAAAAGCAAAAACAATTGCTATCATTTCATTCTCGGTGGTTGTGTAGTTGATCTAGGCTTCATTAAGAGTCATGCTTTCATAGTAGATAGCATGATGCTTTTTGTCCTTGTTTTTCCCGACAACTTCCCCAACAACATAGTTGCTTGAATCACACATAAGATTGAATAGGAGATCCCAATATGGAACATAGATAATGGGTGAGGTAGTGAGGGTACTTTTTAGAGTGTTCAAAGGTTTCAAGAAATTATCATTGAAGTCAAAGACATCAGTCTTTACCAAGAGGCTTGGTAGATAGAGACTTATAAATTTTAGAAAAATCTTTGATTTATCATCTATAATAACCATCATGCCCAAGGAAACTCTTGACCCATGTCATGAACTTTACAAGTGGAAATTTGGTTATGTCCTCAAACTTTCTCATATAGATTTACATACCTTTTTAGAAACCTTGTATCCTATGATAATCCCTTCATGCACCATAAAGTGACACTTCTCCCAATAGAGAACTAGGTGTCTTTCCTCACAATGTTTCAAGACCAAGCAAATATTCTTTAACAAGATGTCAAATGATGTGTTATAGACTAAAAAATTGTAATTGAAGACCTCCATAATGTCTTTGAAGAAACCAGAGAATATCAATATCATAAACCTTTGAAAAGTTGTTGGTGCTTTGCATAATCTGAATGGAATATGTCTGAAGGTGTAAGTATCATATGATCACATAAAGGTTGTCTTCTCCTACTCAGTAGTATGTATAGGGACTTGGTAAAATTCTGAGCAATCAAAGAGGTAACAAAAATATGACTGATGAGCCACACACTCAAGAACTTGGTCAATGAAGGGTAGGGGGAAGTGATCTTTCTTAGTCATGGTGTTGGACTTCTTATTGTCGATCCACAATCTCTATCCTATTACCATCTTGGTTGTAATTTAATCTCCATTACCACCCTTGATTGTTGTCATTCCCCCTTTCTTTGGTACTACATACATGGGACTCACCCACTTGCTATCAGTTATAGGGTATAATATGTCCATGTCTTAGAGTTTTAACACCTCTTTCTTCACCACTTCTCTTAAGTTTTGGTTAAATATCCTTTTCCCTTGAACTAAAGGTTTTGCATCTGATTCCAAATGAATCTTATACATACAGTTAGTAGGATTCAAACCTTAGATATCATCGACTGAAAAATGGATAATTTTTCTTCTTAGTTTGAGATCAGTCAAAAGTTTCTCTTGCTTCTCATTAGATAGATTCGAGTTTATAATCACCAAATTCCATTGTTGATAATCTAGGAACATGTCCTTTAAACCTTCAAGAAGTTGCTTCAATTAAGTCTTAGGCTTTGGTGCCTCTTTTTCATTAGGATTCCTATCAAGGATGCACATTTCATTATTTCTATCATAGAATCTTCTTCATCATTATTATTACTTTCTTCAGAGTCCTGGTAATCAATTAGTTCAACTACCTCAAGATCTTCTGCATTAGTACTAGGGTCTCTCAACATGGAGTCCACTGTACCATTATTCTCTTGTATATCTCAAAGAATTGATTATATCTATCCATGAAATAGACCTATTCAAAGAGACATGGTCCCCTCACTGATTCTTGGACCTTGAATTCAACGTGATCATTTCCAACCTCAATGGAGATAATTTCAGTTTCCAAATTTCCTAAGGCTCTTCCCATAAAAAGGAAAGGTCGTATAAAGATTAGAGGGTAAGTCAGATCTTCAATCATGTTAATGATGACTATATTGCAAGAAATTAAGAATCTTCCTACGCGGATGGGAACATCCTCTACAATTCCAACAGGCTTAGTGAAGGTGTGATCTTCTAGTTGTATATGCATCCTGATTTTCACCATGCTAGTCAGACCCAACCTCTAGGCTAGTATGAGCGACATTATGGTGATGCTTTCTCCAAGATATACATATCCCTTTTTTTCCTTATTATCTTCCATGTTGAATGGGACGGTGAAGGCTTAAGGTTCCTTCTATTTGGTTGGCATTTTTCCTACACAAAAGCACTAGAATTTTGGAGAGATTCACATTTTGAACCTCGTCCCCATGTATTCTCTTGGTAATAAGGTCTTTGAAGAACATTGAGAAATGGGATGCCAAGTTGCAACTTCTTCACGGATTCGACAAACTTCTCATATCTATTTTTATTACAAGCCTAGATTAGCTTATATGTGAAGGGTATCCTTGGTGCATAAGGATCCATGTTAGCTACTGCTTCTTCTGTAGAGTCAAGTTTATTGTCTTTCACTGGCTTCTTCCCTTAACTTTTTCTTTTAACTTAGTCTTCTTAGGAATTACTTCAACTTCAGGTTATTCTTCAACTACGATAGTCTTAGGTTGAGACTCGGGGATAGGAATACTTTCTTAATGACGCTTGGTTTCTGGTTTTCCCACAATTGTTCATGACCTATGAGTGGTCATTCTTGTAGTTGCATGGCCTCTAGGATTATGCTTAGTCATTGAGAAGATTCTTTGTTGAGGGTTCTTGATCAACTCAAAAAAATTTACTAGTTGTTGGTCAATTATTTTGTTGTGAACTTGTAGATCACCTATTTTCCCAGTTAGACCCCCATCTGAGATTGTGTCATATTCAATATTTTGTTGTTTTTGATGGTGCATTGGTTCATGTTGCCATTTATATCAGCCTACAACTTTATGAAGGCAACCATTTTTGTCATCAACTCATGTTGTGTGGGGATCTAATTCTAACTTTGACCTGGCCCTCGAGAGTTTTGATTCAAGTTCTGGCTCTGGTTCTGCCTTTTCAAATCAAATCTTTTTTGTGGATAGTTTGTATTATGGGTGAACCCATATGGTCCACCCTCCTCTACTAAACCCAAATGGTCTAGCAGGTGGATTGTTTGGAATATTCAACTAGTGGGAGACTTCAGCGACATTCTTATTCGTGCAAGAGAATCCAAGATGTTCTAGTATCTTAAAACTTAAGTAGGAGACTCTATCAGTAGTATCCTCTTAGTCATCCTCCTCTTTGTGAGTTTTTATGCAATGGTTGACACCATGCCCATCTTCTCCACAAGTTACACACTTCACTATAGTTTTAGCTTGGTTCTTCCCTTTATTCCTATAATCCTTCATTTGGAAAACACCTATGTCTATCTTCCATATCTTGGCCATGAGAGCTTCAAGATCCATGGAAACTACAATGGTCCCCACAATACAAAATGTATCAATTGTTCCTCTTTCATAAACAAGTCCAGATTGCACTACATCCATGTTTGCAATTATGATCTACAAATCTTTCAGATCTTTACTGAGAAAATCGTTGCTAGTAGTGGCTATCAAAAGAAATTTTATCAATTGATGTTGACCCATTATATACGGTATTTACTAGATATCCCTTATCAAAGTTGTGATGGGGACAATCCCTTTAGTACTCTTGGTGCCTTTCCCAAGCTTCATACAAGTCTGCTCCTGATTTATGGCTAAAATTAGTGACCTTCTATTTGTTTCATAAAGTTTTGTTGATCGGGTAGAACTTTATAACAAATACATCAGCTAGAGTTGGACATCCACGGATGCTCCTATACTTAAGATAAATATACCATGCCAGTGCTTTGCCTCTCAGAGAGAAGTTCAATCCCTTACAATAGATCACCTATGTGATGACCGTCTTGTGAAAACATGATTAACTAATGCGGAAGCATTCATCAAGCAGCGGATTAGCGAAAATCACTAAAAATTAAAACTTTTTGCAAAGAGATCCACACATAGGAAATCTTTTCCAACAAATTCCATTGTATATCATATACATTCTGTTTCAAACGTACATATCATGTACCATCTCTTTTCAGAGACTACATCATCAGCTGCCTTATAAACATATATGCAGGCAACATACAAATCTCAAGGCATCAAGCCAAAACCTCAGACTGATATATCAAAAACACTGACTAAAAACTTCGAGGACCTGAGAGTAGAGAGACGACACATAGGACTACTATCTATATGACTAGACAGACAATATCTCCACCTGAGATCTTATTGCTGTCCCTGCTGTTGCTGTTGCTGCTGCTCTTTCCCTGTTCTAGGGTTTCTGCTCTGTCTTTCATGCATACCTAAAAATGTTTCCCACGGGGATGAGACAATTGTAAATTGCCCCAGCGAGAGATATAACTCTCTGCTAGAAACATTGTTATAGAAGATTATGAAATTAAACTGAGCAGGGGTTACTTTTACATTAATAGGCAGAATTATTCTTCATAGAACAGAATACGAAAATCTCCATTTTCAATAAGAGCATTGCATCAACCCATGGTAAACTCATAGTTCATCCATCTACTAGTAATGAATACAACAGATATGAATAATCATCAAAGAACTATAGATATATAACAGAAATGTAACATCAGCCAAGTTCTCTAGCATAACTTATTAACACAAATGCTACAAAGAAACATGATACTTGTTACCCAAGCATCACACATGGCTCACAAGGCCATTCATATCTTGTCACCTCTCACTAGGCAACAACTTATTCACATGGCTCACAAGGCCATTCACATCTTGTCACCTCTCACTAGGCAACAACTTATTCACACGGCTCACAAGGCCATTCACACCTTGTCACCTCTCACTAGGCAACAACTTATTCACATGGCTCACAAGGCCATTCACAACTTGTCACCTCTCACTAGGCAACAACTTATAAAATTCGTACACATTGTTACTTTTATTAAGCAACAACAACATCAACGCACAAAAAGCCAATCAACATTTATTATATAAATGTCACAGCCCAAACCTGGCTATATTCATCATCTCATCATACCTGCATGGTTATTAGGCATGATAACAGTCATACAAGATATTCATCACATCATGTGATACAATAGTAACACCATCATTCCTTAACCAGGAATTAGGGTTCACTATCAAACAAGGCTTATCATTCCCTTTTCCCCAAATTAGGGTTAGGGTTCCCCATTTCTCATTAATTCAGACCCTCTTGAGTTAACCAACTTTGTCTTGTATTAAGGTATTTCCCCTCTTAATACATTCTATCACAAAATACTCACCCTTAGCATATAATGCATAGGCCACACATTAGAATTGTCCAGCTATCTCACATGATATGGACTTATCTTAGTTTAAGGCATGGCTTTATTATAAAGTTACCTATAAACAATCACAATGATACACCCTCAACTAGGGTTTCACAAGGATACACCCTCAACCAGGGTTCACAATGATACATCCTCCACTAGGGTTTCACAAGGATACACCCTCAACTAGGGTTTACAATGATACACCCTCAACTAGGGTTTCAATTCAATAACCCTGACGATTAGGGTTTATGTTCATGATTAGGGTTTCATGATCTCTCTACTTTAAGGATCATGCCCTTAATCACCACATGAATCATATTCATATATGAATTCATGCTATCATCATCTCAACTTGATTAGGTCATATCAACCCTTCAATCAAGTACATACAACTATGATTTACATAGTGTACCAAGTCATTGATCTTATCAGCAATTAGGGTTCATCCCTTAATTGACACTAATCACTTAGGTACTATTAGGGTTTCAACCTTTGTTCCTTCATTAGTTATCATTACTAACCATCATTGGATCAATGGATCATTCATTATCTTTATTCTCAAGAGATTCAATCACATTGAACCTCCATTACATAAGGTATCCAATTGAATTAGGGTTTTCAATGTTGATTCCTTCAATCATTGAATTCTTGGAACCAATCATCAATTGGACCTATACTCATACTTCAATTAAGTTTAATAGGTCAACCTTCAACTGATTTGACCCTCAATTGACCCTCGATTGGTCATCAATTAGAGTTTTATTCAATTGAATTTGGGTTTGGAATCGATGATTCAACAACACTAATCAATGTAAGATTAGTTACTTTGAAACCATTGAACCATCAGCCAAATTGGGTATGACCTGACCCCAAACGGTCTTGAGGTCGTTTGGATGACTTCCAAACGGTCTTGAGACCGTTTTCCCATCATATCACTCAAATCTAAGCAATCCAATTAGGGTTTGGTTCATTGGATTGATCACCAAATCAGCATTACATTGTTTAACAGCTTGGTACCTTTAGACCTTCAAACACCTAACCATACTCAACCCTAGACCTCCAAACGGTCTTGGGTGACCACCAAACGGTCTTGAGACCGTTTTCCCATCCAACCTTTGGACTCTAGTGAAAATTCATCATGGATTGGTCTATCGAGTTGATCAACAAATCAGCACTACATTGCAATATGATTAGTACCTTTGGACCTTCAATTGGTCAACTATACTTGACCCCAGACCTCCAAACGGTCTTGGGGTGATCCCCAAACGGTCTTGAGACCGTTTGGGTGATCCCCAAACGGTCTTGAAACCGTTTGGGCTAATCAACCCAAAATCTCTAATTAACTCATTGGAATTTCAGCACTGATTTCAATTAGGGTTTGCCCAATTGATTAGCCTTCAACTCATGACTCGTTTGGAATTAATCCATAAATTTTGGTGAGTCATTAACCAACATCATTAGGAACAGTAATCTCATACGGTCAACGCTTAGTCAACCATAGTATACGGTCTTGAGACCGTTTGCCCAAAGAGTTCAATTAAATCAGATTGAAAATCAGCACTTAATCCAATTAGGTTTCCCTAATTGATTAGGCTTCAACTCACGATTCCTTTGGAGTTAATCCCTCAAATTTGGAGGGTTATTAATAAACATAATTATGAACAGGAATCCCATACGGTCAACGCTTGGTCAACCATATCAAATGGTCTTGAAACCGTTTTCTCAACCAGGTCAAGTTAATCAGGTTGAAAATCAGCACATAATTCAATCTGATTGCCTAATTGATTGGCCTTCAACTCTCGATTCCTTTGGATTTAATCCCTCCAATTTATAGGGTTATCAGCCTATATAATTAGGAACAAAATTCCCAAACGGTCAACGCTTGGTCAACCATCTCAAATGGTCTTGAAACCGTTTTCTCCCAAACGGTTTCAAACCGTTTGCCCTTAAACGGTTTGCTGAAACCGCATAGCCAATCAAATTAAAACGATTTGGAGTAGCTATCAAAACGGTTTTTCTTGGTAATTTTCTTTGAATAAGCATCTAGGATGATGTCATCATCCCCTTCCTTCGAACAACCAATAACAGCAACCGTTCTTGATGGAAATTGCAGCAAAGAAACAAGAGTGTATCAAATTGAAGAAATCAATCAACAAAGCATAGAGAATTGATGCAATAGCAATGTTTAAGGGTTTGAGTTATAAAACCCGCCTCCAATTGAGCTCCAAAGCTCCAAGATCATGCCATTAATGGTGGATGAAGCTCTAGCAACTCCCCCTAGGCTCGTCCTCAAGCTTTTGATTGCAAAAGTTGGCTAGGGTTGAAGAGGAGGTCGAAATAAGAAGGAATCCATAATTTATTTTCGATTTCCTCCATGAAATCAAAGAGAACGAAGGTCAAGAGCTTACCAACAGGTAGGGAGTCGTCCTCCTGCTCCTCTCTATCTCCTTGGTCGGTTTTGCAAGCAAAGGAAAGAAGAAAATCCGAAATAGCCTTTCATTTGGCTTGAAAAAGGCACTTTTATAAGGAAATTGATGAGAGAGAAAATGCATTATTAAAATGCATTAAATTCCAAAAATATGGCCGCATCTTCCCCCTCAAATCCCTTAAGGACGAGGCACCTTCCTTTTCCTTTATTTCTCCTTCATTATCCTTAATTTAAAGAAAAGCAAATTAAGCACCTTAATGCTTATTATATTAATATCCATATGTGAGTGGGTTTTCTTTTTCTTATAATAAGGTGAGTGGAATTTCACCTACTTAGGATATTTTCATTCCTTATCTTGTCAAAGGAACTTACATCATTATTCAAAATCAACCCAAAACATTTTGGTTGAAATCCCTTCAATTATTTTTATTCATTTTTGCCCTAAATCAAATTAGGGTTTTCAATTAGGCATTAGTCTTGATTATTTTAATATCTAGATTCTCTCTCCTCCAACTTAATTCAAAAGAGGCACCCCTCTCACTTTCTTTGCTCTACATGATGCCAAGAAACATTAGGGACCTTATTGAAGTGGTAATTTGCATATTGAACCCTAGGTTTTGGGTAAATTGCACTTTTCACCAAAACTAGGTTTTAATGCACAACATTGCTTTACAAGCTTAATCTTGGTGCCCAAGCTTGTGGAAACCATAACACTACATCACATTCATTATTATGATGTCTTAACATCATAGGAACATCTTATCATGCAACATTTGCAAGTTAACCCCTCGACTTGGGTAATTTGCACTTTAGTCCAAAATAAGCAAACATTGCTTCAACATTGCTCAAACAGGACCAAAATTGAAACATAAGTTTCTTATGAGGCCTAATTACTTTTCCCAATATAAGATTAAGAATCTACTTAACCTTATTAGGCAAAACATCTAGGGTTAAATCATAACCCAGGTCAGGGATGTTACAAATTATAAACCCCTAACAAGGATTTCGTCCTCGAAATCCCAGGAAAAGGAGGAACAGATTGTTCATTAATCATGCCCTCAAGTCTCCACATATCATCTTAATATCCTGGAGATATTATGAACTCTGTGATTCCACACAAAGCTCCTTTCATTAATTCCTCCATATCACTGTTTATGTTTATGCAAAGCATAAACCCCTAACATATGATGTCCATGTCATTGAAAGGAAGAAGCATAAAAGAACATACTTCAATAATCACTCAAGAATACTTATCAAAAGGAAAAATATATATATCTAACATAGATAATTCACTTAGAAAAATCTATGTAATTGGGAATGTTCACATAGTTCTTCCTATTAGTTAGGAATGTCACAGAGCTTTTCCCTTTTTGTTTATGGTTGGAATTGCACAAAGCATCTTCCTTTATTGGAATTGCACAAAGCATCTTCCTTTATTGGAATTGCACAAAGCATCTTCCTTTATTGGAATTGCACAAAGCATCTTCCTTTATTGGAATTGCACAAAGCATCTTCCTTTATTGGAATTGCACAAAGCATCTTCCTTTATTGGAATTGCACACAGCATCTTCCTTTATTGGAATTGCACACAGCATCTTCCTTTATTGGAATTGCACAAAGCATCTTCCTTTATTGGAATTGCACAAAGCATCTTCCTTTATTGGAATTGCACAAAGCATCTTCCTTTATTGGAATTGCACAAAGCATCTTCCTTTATTGGAATTGCACAAAGCATCTTCCTTTATTGGAATTGCACAAAACATCTACCTTTATTGGAATTGCACAAAGCATCTTCCTTTATTGGAATTGCACAAAACATCTTCCTTTATTGGAATTGCACAAAGCATCTTCCTTTATTGGAATTGCACAAAGCATCTTCCTTTATTGGAATTGCACCGGAATTGCACAAAGCATCTTCCTTTATTGGAATTGCACAAAGCATCTTCCTTTATTGGAATTGCACAAAGCATCTTCCTTTATTGGAATTGCATAAAGCATCTTCCTTTATTGGAATTGCACAAAGCATCTTCCTTTATTGGAATTGCACAAAGCATCTTCCTTTATTGGAATTGCACAAAGCATCTTCCTTTATTGGAATTGCACAAAGCATCTTCCTTTATTGGAATTGCACAAAGCATCTTCCTTTATTGGAATTGCACACATCATCTTCCTTTATTGATTCCATATTTCTTATTTCATGATACTCATTAGATTGTCTCAGAATGACTACTTGATCAGAGCAATCAAAAAGACAACAATCTAAGAGTTTCCATACCCACTTTATCATCAATAGTTGTCTACCTGGCCAGGGTTTACAAATACTGAGATCAAGTAGTATGCACTTACATGCTATCATATTCCTTGATATTCATATCATTATACACACATGATTTTCCCTTGTTCCAACATGACTAAGTCATTTAGGAACTCTTTTAAAGCTCAAACTTTCTGTATTAAGGACTGATAACCTAGATTGTAAAGCTAGTATCCAGTCCCCTATATGCATTATTGTTGCCCTAATCTACCTAATAAGAGCATGATCATAGGATTCTCTATCCTGATCAGGTCTTAATGGGGATTCTCAGGCACTCATTCGATTCTTGCATGATCCTTGCACCACTTTTTGGTGCAACAACATTGCCCTAAGCAATGTGTTCCTTGTGCTCTCCAGTCATTTTAAAACTTTACCCTTTCTCTGCACAAGCATAAATCATTATAGGGTATACTGGAGGACACTAACACAGACTTGATACCTTAGTCCTATGTCTCTATAGACTCAGCGAACCTAGAGCTCTGATACCACTAAATTGTGACGACCGTCTTGCAAAAACATGATTAACTAATGCGGAAGCATTCATCAAGCAGCGGATTAGCGAAAATCACTAAAAATTAAAACTTTTTGCAAAGAGATCCACACATAGGAAATCTTTTCCAACAAATTCCATTGTATATCATATACATTCTATTTCAAACATACATATCCTATACCATCTCTTTTCAGAGACTACATCATCAGCTGCCTTATAAACATATATGCAGGCAGCATACAAATCTCAAGGCATCAAGCCAAAACCTCAGACTGATATATCAAAAACACTGACTAAAAACTCTGAGGACCTGAGAGTACAGAGACGACACATAGGACTACTATCTATATGACTAGACAGACAATATCTCCACCTGAGATCTTATTGTTGTCCCTGCTGTTGCTGTTGCTGCTGCTCTTTCCCTGTTCTAGGGTTTCTGTTCTGCCTTTCATGCATACCTAAAAATGTTTCCCAAGGGGGTGAGACAATTGTAAATTGACCCAGCGAGAGATATAACTCTCCGCCAGAAACATTGTTATAGCAGATTATGAAATTAAACTAAGCAGGGGTTACTTTTACATTAATAGGAAGAATTATTCTTCATAGAACAGAATAAGAAAATCTCCATTTTCAATAAGAGCATTGCATCTACCCATGGTAGACTCATAGTTCATCCATCTACTTGTAATGAATACAACAGATATGAATAATCATCAATGAACTATAGATATATAACAGAAATGTAACATCAGCCAAGTTCTCTAGCATAACTTATTAACACAAATGCTACAAAGAAACATGATACTTGTTACCCAAGCATCACACATGGCTCACAAGGCCATTCATATATTGTCACCTCTCACTAGGCAACAACTTATTCACATGGCTCACAAGGCCATTCACATCTTGTCACCTCTCACTAGGCAACAACTTATTCACACGGCTCACAAGGCCATTCACATCTTGTCACCTCTCACTAGGCAACAACTTATTCACATGGCTCACAAGGCCATTCACATCTTGTCACCTCTCACTACGCAACAACTTATAAAATGCGTACACATTGTTACTTTTATTAAGCAACAACAACATCAACGCACAAAAAGCCAATCAACATTTATTATATAAATGTCACAACCCAAACCTGGCTATATTCATCATCTCATCATACCTGCATGGTTATTAGGCATGATAACAGTCATACAAGATATTCATCACATCATGGGATACAATAGTAACACCATCATTCCTTAACCAGGAATTAGGGTTCACTATCAAATAGGGCTTATCATTCCCTTTTCCCCAAATTAGGGTTAGGATTCCCCATTTCTCATCAATTCAGACCCTCTTGAGTTAACCAACTTTGTCTTGTATTAAGGTATTTCCCCTCTTAATACATTCCATCACAAAATACTCACCCTTAGCATATAATGCATAGGCCAGACATTAGAATTGTCCAGCTATCTCACATGATATGGACTTATCTTAGTTTAAGGCATGGCTTTATTATAATGTTACCTATAAACAATCACAATGATACACCCTCAACTAGGGTTTCACAAGGATACACCCTCAACCAGGGTTCACAATGATACACCCTCCACTAGGGTTTCACAAGGATACACCCTCAACTAGGGTTTACAATGATACACCCTCAACTAGGGTTTCAACTCAATAACCCTGACGATTAGGGTTTGTGTTCATGATTAGGGTTTCATGATCTATCTACTTTAAGGATCATGCCCTTAATCACCACATGAATCATATTCATATATGAATTCATGCTATCATCATCTCAACTTGATTAGGTCATATCAACCCTTCAATCAAGTACATACAACTATGATTTACATAGTGTACCAAGTCATTGATCTTATCAGCAATTAGGGTTCATCCCTTAATTGACACTAATCACTTAGGTACTATTAGGGTTTCAACCTTTGTTCCTTCATTGGTTATCATTACTAACCATCATTGGATCAATGGATCATTCATTATCTTTATTCTCAAGAGATTCAATCACATTGAACCTCCATTACATAAGGTATCCAATTGAATTAGGGTTTTCAATGTTGATTCCTTCAATCATTGAATTCTTGGAACCAATCATCAATTGGACCTATACTCATACTTCAATTAAGTTTAATAGGTCAACCTTCAACTGATTTTACCCTCAATTGACCCTCAATTGGTCATCAATTAGAGTTTGATTCAATTGAATTTGGGTTTAGAATCGATGATTCAACAACACTAATCAATGTAAGATTAGTTACTTTGAAACCATTGAACCATCAGCCAAATTGGGTATGACCTGACCCCAAACAGTCTTGAGGTCGTTTGAATGACTTCCAAACGATCTTGAGACCGTTTGCCCATCATATCACTCAAATCTAAGCAATCCAATTAGGGTTTGGTTCATTGGATTGATCACCAAATCAGCATTACATTGTTTAACAGCTTGGTACCTTTAGACCTTCAAACACCTAACCATACTCAACCCTAGACCTCCAAACGGTCTTGGGTGACCACCAAACGGTCTTGAGACCGTTTGGATGAGCTCCAAACGGTCTTGAGACTGTTTGCCCATCCAACCTTTGGACTCTAGTGAAAATTCATCATGGATTGGTCTATCGAGTTGATCAACAAATCAGCACTACATTGCAATATGATTAGTACCTTTGGACCTTCAATTGGTCAACTATACTTGACCCCAGACCTCCAAACGGTCTTCGGGTGATCCCCAAACGGTCTTGAGACCGTTTGGGTGATCCCCAAACGGTCTTGAAACCGTTTGGGCTAATCAACCCAAAATCTCTAATTAACTCATTGGAATTTCAGCACTGATTTCAATTAGGGTTTGCCCAATTGATTAGCCTTCAACTCATGACTCGTTTGGAATGAATCCATAAAATTTGGTGAGTCATTAACCAACATCATTAGGAACAGTAATCGCATACGGTCAACTCTTAGTCAACCATATTATACGGTCTTGAGACCGTTTGCCCAAAAAGTTCAATTAAATCAGATTGAAAATTAGCACTTATTCCAATTAGGTTTCCCTAACTGATTAGGCTTCAACTCACGATTCCTTTGGAGTTAATCCCTCAAATTTGGAGGGTTATTAATAAACATAATTATAAACAGGAATCCCATACGGTCAACACTTGTTCAATCATCGCAAACGGTCTTGAAACCATTTTCTCAACCAGGTCAAGTTAATCAGGTTGAAAATCAGCACATAATTCAATCTGATTGCCTAATTGATTGGCCTTCAACTCTCGATTCCTTTGGATTTAATCCCTCAAATTTGGCGGGTTATCAGACTACATAATTAGGAACAAAATTCCCAAACGGTCAACGCTTGGTCAACCATCTCAAACGGTCTTGAAACCGTTTTCTCCCAAACGGTTTCAAACCGTTTGCCCTTAAACGGTTTGCTGAAACCGCATAGCCAATCAAATTAAAACGATTTGGAGTAGCTATAAAAACGGTTTTGCTTGGTAATTTTCTTTGGATAAGCATCTAGTATGATGTCATCATCCCCTTCCTTCGAACAACCAAGAACAGAAACCGTTCTTGATGGAAATTGCAGCAAAGAAACAAGAGTGTATCAAATTGAAGAAATCAATCAACAAAGCATAGAGAATTGATGCAATAGCAATGTTTAAGGGTTTGAGTTATAAAACCCGCCTCCAATTGAGCTCCAAAGCTCCAAGCTCACGCCATTAATGGTGTATGAAGCTCTAGCAACTCCCCCTAGGCTCATCCTCAAGCTTTTGATTGCAAAAGTTGGCTAGGGTTGAAGAGGAGGTCGAAATAAGAAGGAATCCATAATTTATTTTCGATTTCCTCCATGAAATCAAGGAGAACGAAGGTCAAGAGCTTACCAACAGGTAGGGAGTCGTCCTCCTGCTCCTCTCTAGCTCCTTGGTCGGTTTTGCAAGAAAAGGAAAGAAGAAAATCCGAAATAGCCTTTCATTTGGCTTGAAAAAGGCACTTTTATAAGGAAATTGATGAGAGAGAAAATGCATTATTAAAATGCATTAAATTCCAAAAATATGGCCGCCTCTTCCCCCTCAAATCCATTAAGGACGAGGCATCTTCCTTTGCCTTTAATTCTCCTTCATTATCCTTAATTTATAGAAAAGCAAATTAAGCACCTTAATGCTTATTATATTAATATCCATATGTGAGTGGGTTTTCTTTTTCTTATAATAAGGTGAGTGGAATTTCACCTACTTAGGATATTTTCATTCCTTATATTGTCAAAGGAACGTCCATCCTTATTCAAAATCAACCCAAAACATTTTTTTTGAAAGCCCTTCAATTATTTTTATTCATTTTTGCCCTAAATCAAATTAGGGTTTTCAATTAGGCATTAATCTTGATTATTTTAATATCAAGATTCTCTCTCCTCCAACTTGATTCAAAAGAGGCACCCCTCTCACTTTATTTGCTCTACATGATGCCAAGAAATATTAGGGACCTTATTGAAGTGTTAATTTGCATATTGAACGATAGGTTTTGGGTAAATTTGCACTTTTCACCAAAACTAGGTTTTAATGCACAACATTGCTTTACAAGCTTAATCTTGGTGCCCAAGCTTGTGGAAACCATACCACTACATCACATTCATTATTATGATGTCTTAACATCAGAGTAACATCTTATCATGCAACATTTGCAAGTTAACTCCTCGACTTGGGTAATTTGCACTTTAGTCCAAAATAAGCAAACATTGCTTCAACATTGCTCAAACAGGACCAAAATTGAAACTTAAGTTTCTTATGAGGCCTAATTACTTTTCCCAAGATAAGATTAAGAATCTACTTAACCTTATTAGGCAAAACATCTAGGGTTAAATCATAACCCAGGTCAGGGATGTTACAACCTACTTATAAACCTATTCATTCTAAGTGTATCACATATAATTTTGAAAGTAGTGAGGTGATTGCAAGGGTTCTCTTCCACTAAGCTATTGATAAAGGTTCTATGTTCTATCACTCAACTGAGGGTTTTCTTCACCTCAGAGTTGGAAACAATAAACTTTAGTAGAATAATGGGGTTCATGGATTCATTTGATTGTGTTGTAGCCAAAGATCTTAGAGAGGGGCCACCCTATTCATCACCATCACCTTCAAGTTGAGGGACATGATCATCCATCTAACAAAATGCTTCCTCCTCTTCTTCATGATGCTCCTCATCACAATGATCTTTAAGGTTCTCAACCACTCTTCTATGCGGAGGCATGATTTTTATTGTGAAAAAGGGAATGGTATATGTTTCACATTGACACTCCTAAAACAAATCGTGTGGCCAAGGTTAGAAACCTAACATGTAAAACGAGGTTTTCAAAACAAATAGGGATATCAGATATAAAAGTGTGCAAATAAGTCTATTTTTAACTTAAGGCACTGACGTATGATAAGTACACAGAGGGTTCTTAAGAGTGATGTTTTGCCTTGTCCCCAACAATGGTGCTAAAAGTTGATCACCTTAAATCATGTATCCAAAAAGGAATGGATCAAGAGTAACCATACATTATATTTATACCCAATAATTAGGCACCCACAACAATAACAATAGGGCCCTATGTAGTATATGGGGTCGAACTCAGGGACAAGGGTGGCAAGTGTTAAGAATCCTAATACTTAACTTAGTTATTCCTAATCAAAGCAAGATAAATGACCCTTATGGGATGATGGTATCCTGTGAACAATCTAATGAATATGAGAAAGTAAAAAGCATATGAATAAGACAAAGATGGAATAAAAAATTAGATGTGTTTTTAATATTTGGATAGGAATTCGTATAAGACTTCACCATCTAAGAAAACTCACCAGCATGGAATTATCATGCCCATTGTATACCCTCAACATAGTTTACAAGCAATCATCACAATGTCTACTCCCTTCTCTTTCAAGCTTAGGATTGATATAGATCATAACAATGTCTCTCTCTCAAGATGACAAACAAACAACCAAACATACAACCATATAATCTTTAGCTTTAGCATTCCAACACTATCATGCATTCATGATGCACCGCAACTCTTAGATATAGGTGAATATGTTGGTATGTATGCCATGAGAGACAATCATGGGATGATTGGTGGGATACATTAAGATTGATTTGATAAACATCAAAGGCAAGCTTCCAATTCTTTCTGGTTCAGTCATTTGAGACAGTGATAGAACATATTGAATGTCTAGAGAATGACAGTACTCAATGACATATGCTTTCAGGTTAAGGACCTGAACGATGAGATCATACGGATGCTAAGAGTTTGTACATTCTTGTTATGTCCCTAGTCGGATGTCATTGTGGAAGGTAGATAGACAACAATGACACACAAGACTAGATTGTGGTGTTGGTTGATGATAGAATCTCATTAGTCATGATATAGAGATATCAAACCAAACACATAGGTACTTGTTAGAGAATAAGTGTACCGGACAGACCCACTGTGAGTTTGACACATGGAACCATGACATGGTAGTCACAGTCAATACTCACAGTGATGGTGGTGAGTGTGATTCTTTGACCTGAAATCACTACACTCAACACATGTCGTTGGGCACACTTTGACATCATCAAACGTAGTCCTGAAATATGGGTTGTTATAAAGGTGATGATTGGGTGGCTTTGACACATGGAGCTTTTGAGGGGTGAGTGATAGATATGGGATTTGTCCCTCCTAAGGGAGTTTGATATCCATGGCCACTTGATAAGTAGGATTGAGAAAGGCATGCACGCATGTGTGAATCAGTATGTGATATTGATGTCATACATATCTCTTCCAATATACTCTGAGATCAAGAAAGTGAATGAATGTTGACAGGATGATTGTTCCATGCCTCGAGTTCATTCAGTATATCAGTGACAAAGGAATTATATATTCACTGTAACACCATTCACGGATTTTAGGATTGAAAGTTGTTCTCCAACTTTCTTTTTCACTTGGGTAGCACTGATGTGTGACTAGGCACTACTCTTTGCTTGTAAAGTCATAAGTGTTATGGACTTTCACTGCCAATGTGAAAAGGACCTACAGGGTCACACACATAGGATTTAACCTGGAAGAGGAGTTTTGTCCACAAACAATGTTTAGATTGATTACTAAAGGAGTTTAGTAGTTCAATTAAACACTCAATCAATTGATAGCTCAGTATCATAATGTTCAAGGTGTTGGACTGATTGATTAGAGTATCGAATTGATTGAAACTGCAATTGACTATGCACTCCCAACTGATCGGCTCATGTGATGAACCGATCGGCTCATGTGATGAACCGATCGGCTCATGTGATGAACCGATCGGCTCAGGTGGTGAGTCGATCAGCTCATGGACAGGGTGAAATGATCGGTTCAAGTGTTGAAATGATCGGTTCAACTAGTCCAACCGATCAAGTTGGGAAAGTAGGATTGGTAAGAAATTTCTTTTCGTTTCACTTGCCCAATTTGATTGGAATAAGGATTGGTATTAGGTACAAATTAGAAACAAAAGAGGAAAAGTCAATCGGGAACTGACCAGGACCACAAACCAATCGGTTCAGAAGTGAACCGATCGTTTCATGGGTCCCAACCGATCGGTTGAGGTGTCAACCGACCGGCTCAGGTCCCCAACTGACCATTTCAGAAATGAAACGGTCGGTTCAGGTTGCGTAGTTGGTTGTTTTTGTGGAAAATCTCGAACCCTTCTACTCCTTGTTTAGTCCCACATTGCCCAGGATAGAGAACCCTGTCCCATGACCCTCCTATATATAGGGGTATTGGGGGCTTCGCAAAGTACAGATCAGTGCAACCAGTTGCTCTGTAAAGTTGTCGTTCTCTCTGGTTTTGGTAACCGAGAGAGCCCGAGCAAGTGCTACCCGATAAGGGAGGCACAACAAGGGAAAGACAACTACAGAAAGCAATTGGTGGCAGGAGAGTGTGTCGGCGACTAGTACGCTGATAGGAGGGTGTGACTCCTTCCAATTCCTTGTGGGACAAGGAGATTGGAGTTCCAGGTGGTCTATGTGGACTACTTCAGAGGCGGGAGATTTCTGCCACTCGAAGGATAGCTGTCAATCCCGACAGTCCCGGTGAGACCAGGAGTTGTCAGTCCCAACGTGACCAGGAGCTGCACAGACACCGTCTAAGACCGGAGGAGTTGTCAGTCCCGGTGCGACCAAGAGTTGCATAGACACCATCCAAGACTGGAGGTGAAGACCGTGCAAGCCACGAGGTATTGTAGCTGAGCAAGCTTCGGGACAAGGTATGATTCCACAAACCATCATTTCCTATTGTATAGATGTTGACGTGTTTCCTTGTTCTAGGTTTGGGGAGGAGAAAATTTTTTGTTTCTACTACCTTCTCTGCCTCCCCTAAAACCCAACAGTGGTATCAGAGCCACGTCAACTGCTCTATGCTTTAGGATTATCGATATGATCGATTTTGGCTTGTCGGCTTTATTTATTGCATACGATGCGAATAAAATTGGCTTTATGCATGTCCAATCCTAAATCCGCAAATCCCAATATACATATAAGATATGTAATATGAATTCACTCGATACGCGTTGCCCTTAAACGAGTTTTGTGGTGGATGTATAGCGTGGTTATGGCCAATAAACCCTATCTGTGAATGGTTGTATGTGGTTGCTTGCATCTCGGTCTGCGCACCGATCTTCCTTCTCCTATTCCTGATGTAACTCGAAATAATTCGAGATTTCTTTCCTACCTTTGCTCCCCTCGAATGTAACTCGAGGTTTCTTTTTTTTTATAATGTAAAATAGGATAGAATTTTATTTCCTGTTATGTCAAAGAACAGAGGACATCTTGACGACAGCTGAGACGATCGGTTCAAGGCGTCAACCGATCGGTTGACGTTCGAGACGATCGGTTCAAGGAGTGAGCCAATCGGTTGATGACCGGTTCGAGGAGCGAGATGAGCAGGTGGCGGCGATGATGAGATGCACGACGACCAGGTGAACCGATCGGTTGGAGGAGCCAACCGATCAGCTAGTGGCACCCAGCCGACCAGTCTGATGGCGAGCCAATCATTCATGTGATGAGTTGATCAAACCCAGAAAGGCAAAGCACAAAGTTCATCTTGTAAAGGTTGCATGTGATGTAGACCTAGATGATTGTGATTCCTCTTGGCATGACGAATCACATTAGGATGGCCATAATCATCGCTTTTATCGTTTCGCATGTTTTCTGTGGGATATAGCATGTATATGATACATACTATATATTGTGGTGATTACATATGTATATGTATATAAAACCAAATCCCTCATTAAATATTAATGTTTTAGATGCCTTCCAAATGTGACACACATGAAAAGCTTGATTGACCAAGTGTGGGCACGCCCAAGCGTGGTGCACCATCTATCTCGTGGAAGCGTGAAGGATGGATATGTGGGTCTGCCCAAGCAGGGTGCATATTCATCGTGTTGGCTTTGGGTCAGACTTAACAAGGTGACCTAGATAGGATCTATCACCTTGCGGCATGGAGATGATCATGGCAAGGAGTTGCATATGACATATTATCAAGAGTTACATATGATGCATTTGGCAAGAGTTGCCTACCTGGAAGATCTAAGTTGTGGGTGACAACCCAAGCTGGTCCATGACTTAGAGGATTTCGGGATCTTGCCCACTAGAAGGTTGTACGCTGCAATCTTCCAAATTAATGGAGATGGCTATCAATTTTAAGTAAAATAGTGGGAGCGATAATTAATTAAAGGCCTAATTATAACGTCAACTTTTCAAATCAATCAAATAAGTCAAAAATGAGTTTTTGAAATAAAATTGCATATTTCCTTTTGTAGTACAAATGGCAACAAACAACAATCACTTTTCTTTGCGATCGGTCCTTGAAAAGGACAAGCTCAATGGGACAAACTTCCACGACTGGTATAGGACATTGAGAATTGTTCTCACTCAAGAGTGAAAGCTATATGTCCTAGATACTCCAATTCCAGAGGAACCTACTCCTAATGCACCAAAGGCAGAAAGGGATGCTTACAAGAAGCATTCTGATGATGCCATTGATGCAAAGTTCTTGATGTTGTGCTCTATGAACCATGAGTTGTAGAGACAACATGAGAACATGGGTGTCATTGAGATGATTCAGCATCTCAGGAACATGTATGAAGATCAAGCACGGCAAGAGAGATAAAATGTCTCAAGGGCACTGTTCAAGTGTGTCATGACAGAAGGAGATCCAGTTGGTCCTCACACACTCAAGATGAGTGGGTATGTGGAGAACCTGACAAGACTGGGATTTCCACTGAGCCAAGAGTTGGCTACTGCCGTGATACTGCAATCGTTGCCAGAATCCTACAGTCAGTTTGTGATGAACTACAACATGAACAACTTTGATAGGCCACTGTCAGAGTTGTTGGGTATGTTGAGGATAGTTGAGACACTGATGAAGAAGGACAAGCCTAAGTCTTTGATGGTGATCATGAGCAAGAAAGGCAAGTCCAAACGCAAGGGTAAGGGCAAAGCTAAGAAAGGTTCTGATGCTAGCCAGGAGCCCAAGTCGTCTTCAGCTCTCAAGGCCCAGGGAGGCATGACCAAGAAAGGCAATTGCCACCATTGTCAAAAGCCAGGACATTGGAAAAGGAATTGTCCTCTCTATCTGGAAGGACAAAAGAAGAAGGAGGCGACAGACGTCTCTACTTAAAGGTGTCATGAAAGTAAACTTGTAACACTTTTGAGGTATATGATACCAAGATGTAAAGTATAAAGCACTCAATAAATGGGGCAAGTGTTGCCTCCATAGATAGGAGTACTTTAGTTTATTTTCAGCCTAAAAGGCATGTAATACAGTTATGAACTGCTATTTCATATTTTCCAATAGATAGAAACACTTTATTTTTACATATTGTATGACAATGATGGCAATCAATAAAGAGATGTTTCAATTTCTAAAGATATGATCTTTGTGGCAATGCCTTGTTTATCTTGTGGTATTTGATATAAATAAGATAAAATGATACCTAAAAGTTATAGATAACTCAAACAATCAAATTAGCATCAATCATGAGAAATTCATTTCTAATTTCCATGTGATGGATAAATCTAGACTCTTTTGGTTAGAGAACCAGTAAGAGACATGAATATCTTGGACATGATTAATCAATCTTCACTAAAGGTAGTGGGAGAATGATTATCCTATTAGGTAAGATGCATGTGATGTATTTACATACCTATTGGAACAAATGCTAATACTTCAAATGGTGTTTAGAGAAATACCAATATGGATATCTTGAAGTGTTCAAGATTATCATAGATGAAGTGCAATTTGGTAAAGTGTTAATTCTTGATGAGATCAATGAATGAAATTCTTGGACCAAATGTTTGAGATCCTTATGAGCGATTATGATAGTGTATTATAGTTAACTCATGATTAAGGCATGGTGAGGTCTAAATCAAGAAGGAATCATACTCTAAGGAGTTAGAGAATGATTATCAAATAACTGAATTCTTCTTAATAAAGAATACACTTCGCTAATAAAGGACATTAAAGAATCACAAGGAGTTGTGAGTTCTTATATCCTTGACGGATAGACCTCGTTTATCCATGTGATGAGTTGTTCATGTGATGAGTCAACTATCTAGATGAATATGAGGAACCGAATTTTGAGTTATGGTTTATGACCATTACATCCTAAATGACATCCATGTGAACCATAAGGTATGACCTTGATGGTAGAACCCATTGGATGAAATCCATAAGTGCAAATGAGTCTTAAGTGTTAAGACACATGGATAACATTTTGAGAAGGATGATGCTTGTTGATTGCAACTTAATGACTAAGACATTTGGCATATGGATACTAAAACCACATTCCTATGAGGAATAAAACAAGGATGTGTACGTGACACAACCTATAAGGTTTATGAATTCACTAATGCAAATGAAGTCTATAAGTTACAATGGACTAATCAATGTAATTGATTGAGTACAAGCAACTCAGAATTGGATCCTTACTTTGATGATATAGTCAAAGGGTTTGAATGATATGCCAAAGATAAAGAAGGGATCTGTGATTTAGTGGGAGCGTGTTTACATTCCACATGTTGATGTGAAATGGAAATGTTCTAGAATGGAAATCCTAAAGTGGAAATTATCTTTAAGGAAGATAGAGATGTTTCCTATGTGATAGGAATAGAGATCTATAGAGATAAGTTCTTGAAAACTCTTGACCTAAAAGAGGAGAAAACATACATTGGAAATCTATACTAAAGGGTTCAGTATGCATAGATTCAGAGGGAGAAAACTTGTCCATGTTACATGGAGTTAGTATCCCAAGGCCAAGTGTCCAATTCTTATAAAGAATGGGAACACTAAGAATAGATATGGATCTATCATGTATGTAATCATTCCATTATCTTGCATGTATCGACATGGCAAGAACAAAATGCATTCATCATCTTGTATGTAGGACATGGCAATATGATGTGCTCATCTGGATAACTCGTATGTAAGACATGACGAGTGGATGTATGTCTACTTCCAGTAAGGGTTACTGGAATACCATGAGAACTTGATAAGTACTTAAGAAGTACTAGTTCTATGGAGATAAGGAAGATTTCAATGTAAAGAGTTACATTGATGCGAACTTCCGAAAGGACAGAAAATTAATCGCAAAATATATATAGGATATATAAAAGTGAAAGTTTGTTGATAATTGGAAGTGTTCCAATAAAACCATTTAAAAGGAAATGTCAAGTATCCGTGTGTTAAAGAAAAACAGTGGATATTGTATGGATCTGGAAGTTCATGAGATGAACTTATAGATATTCTGGTCATTGATGACAAGTATGGAATCCTTGATCATGCAATGTGGCTAAAGGTTAGCAAAGGAATATTGGATCACATATTATGGCAGCTCCATCTCATATGTGTGACGTACAGTGAAGAGATGTGAGATATGCAATTAATACCGACTTTGGCAAGGTGTTGCCATAACTCACTGCATTAGCACTAGAGCATAATAACATGTGGGACATGTTTGAAAATCACTATGAATATGATTCAAAGGTGATTGGCTCAGAGTGCAAGTGGGAGTCTGTTGGTATGTATGCCCTGAGAGCCAATCATGGGATGATTGGTGGGATACATTTTGATTGATTTGATAAACATCAAAGGCAAGCTTCCAATTCTTTCTGGTTCAGTCATTTGAGATAGTGATAGAACAGATTGAATGTCTAGAGAATGACAATACTCAATGACGTATGCTTTCAGGTTAAGGACCTGAATGATGAGATCATACATATGCTAAGAGTTTGTACATTCTTGTTATGTCCCTAGTCGGATGTCATTATGGAAGGTAGATAGACATCAATGACACACAAGACTAGATTGTGGTGTTGGTTGATGACAAAATCTCATTAGTCATGATATAGAGATATCAAACCAAACACATAGGTACTTGTTAGAGAACAAGTGCACCAGACAGACCCACTGTGAGTTTGACACATGGAACCATGACATGGTAGTCACAGTCAGTACTCACAGTGATGGTGGTGAGTGTGATTCTTTGACCTAAAATCTCTACACTCAACACATGTCATTGGGCACACTTTGACATCATCAAACGCAGTCCTGAAATATGGGTTGTTATAAAGGTGATGATTGGGTGGCTTTGACACATGGGGCTTTTGAGGGGTGAGTGATAGATATGGGATTTGTCCCTCCTAAGGGAGTTTGATATCCATGGCCACTTGATAAGTAGGATTGAGAAAGGCATGCACGCATGTGTGAATCAGTATGTGATATTGATGTCATACATATCTCTTCCAATCTACTCTGAGATCAAGAAAGTGAATGAATGTTGACAGGATGGCTGTTCCATGCCTCGAGTTCATTCAGGATATCATTGACAAAGGAACTATACATTCACTATAACACCATTCATGGATTGTAGGATTTAAAGTTGTTCTCCAACTTTCTATTTCACTTGGGTAGCACTGATGTGTGACTAGGCACCGCTCTTTGCTTGTGAAGTCATAAGTGTTATGGACTTTCACTGCCAACGTGAAAAGGACCTGTAGGGTCACACACATAGGATTTAACCTGGAACAGGAGTTTTGTCAACAAATAATGTTTAGATTGATTACTAAAGGAGTTTAGTAGTTCAATTAAAAACTCAATCAATTGATAGCTCAGTATCATAATGTTCAAGGTGTTGGACTGATTGATTAGAGTATCGAATTGATTAAAATTGCAATTGATTGTTTCTGCACAATCTGCACTCCCAACCGATCGGCTCATGTGATGAATCGATCGGCTGAGCTTGGTGAACCGATCGGCTCAGGTGGTGAGTGGATCGGCTCATGGACAGGGTGAAATGATCAGTTCAAGTGTTGAAATGATCGGTTCAACTGGTCCAACCGAGCAAGTTGGGAAAGTAGGATTGGTGAGAAATTTCTTTTTGTTTCACTTGCCCAATTTGATTGGAACAAGGATTTGTCTTAGGTACCAATTAGAAACAAAAGAGGAAAAGACAATTGGGAACTGACCAGGACCATGAACCGACCGGTTCAGAAGTGAATCGACCGTTTCATGGGTCCCAACCGATCGGTTGAGGTGTCAACCGACCGGCTCAGGTCCCTAACCGACCGTTTCAGAAATGAAACGATCAGTTCAGGTTGTGGAGTTGGTTGTTTTTGTGGAAAATCTCAAACCCTTCTACTCCTGCTTTAGTCCCACATTGCCCGGGATAGAGAACCCTATCCCATGACCCTCCTATATAGATAGGGGTATTGGGGGCTTCTCAAAGTACATCTCAATGCAACCAGTAGCTCTGTAAAGTTGTCGTTCTCTCTGGTTTTGGTAACCGAGAGAGCTCGAGCAAGTGCAACCCGATAAGGGAGGCACAGTAAGGGAAAGACAACTGCAGAAAGCGACTGGTGGCAGGAGAGTGTGTCGGCGACTAGTACACTGACAGGAGGGTGCGACTCCTTCCAATTCCTTGTGGGATAAGGAGATTGGAGTTCCAGGTGGTCCGTGTGGACTACTTTAGAGGCGGGAGATTTCTGCAGCTCGGAGGATAGTTGTCAATCCCAACAGTCCCGGTGAAACCAGGAGTTGTCAGTCCCGGTGCGACAAGGAGCTGCACAGACACCATCCAAGATCGGAGGTGAAGACCACACAAGATGTGAGGTATTGTCGCTGAGCAAGCCTCGGGACAAGGTATGATTCCACAAACCATCCTTTCCTATTGTATAGACATTGACATGTTTCCTTGTTCTGGGTTTGGGGAGGAGAATTTTTTTTGTTTTCGCTACCTTCTCTATCTCCCCTAAAACCCAATAGAATATTACTCTCTTGATGGATTAGAAATCATACAATAAAAGATGGTAGCTAATTGTGTAAATGAAGTAATAAAGAATAAGAGTTTGGAGATAAATATTGCAAAGAGTATTCAATGGATATAAGTATATACATGTTGGGAGAGCCTTAGTGGATACTCCCAACCCAAGAAAATGAATTATCCATTCATGGTAGTGAGTGACGTTACAAATTTACATCTAAATGAGGATATGGTACAGGGATGAACGAAGATAGATGATTGGATTAGGGAAGAAGGATAAAGATATAACAAACATGAACTATTATGGAACTGTAAGATAGTGAAGACCTCCTTCTTCCCTAGACCCGACAAGGGTGCAGAGAAAATGAGGTCCATAAGAGTTCTCTCTCTCTCAAAGGAGATACTTCTTGTTGGTATGTATGTCCTAAGAGCCAATCATGTAATGATGGTAGTGACATAACATGTAAATGATTTGATTAATTATAAAGGTAATCTTCCAATTTATTATATTATTTCAATTATGAGATAATGATGTAACATAATAAATGTTTAAAGGATGATAGTAATCATTTATGTATGTCCTAGGGTTGAGGACCTGAATAATGAGATCATACAGATGTTAAGAGTATACATTCTTGTTATATCCCTATTAAGTTATTATTGTGGAACGTTGATAGACAACCAATAACACATTAGACTAGAGTGTGTATTGGATGATGACAAAATCTCATAAGTCATGATATGTGATATCAAACCAAACACATAGGTACTTACTAGAGAATAGTGTACCAGACATACCCACCATAAGATTGATACATGGAAACCATAATTGGTACGCATAATCAACTCTTATAGTGTTTTTGGTTCTTAAACCTAAAGTCACTACACTCATCATATGTCGTTCAATGTACTTAGACATCATACAATGTGACCCTGAATAACAATTGCCATAAAGGTGATACTCATGTGCACTATGATACATGGGAATGATTGTGAGTGATGTAGATGGGATTCGTCCCTCCTATAGGAATATAATATCTTAGGCCACTTGACAAGTGAGATTCAAAAATGCATGGCCATGCATATCTGAGTCAATATGTGATATTAAGCTTACAATATCTCAAATAGTCTACTCTAGTTCATGGAACATAGATTGAATGTTGAATAGGATGAATATTCCATGCCTTGAGTTCAATCTGAATATCAACAATAAAGGAACTATACAAACATTGTAACACCACACACAGATTGTAGGTTAAATGTGTTCTCCAAATTTCCATTTGCTTGTATAGTAATGATGTATTGCTAGATATCTCTCTTTTCCTGTGATGTCATAAACTAGTTATGGACATTCACTGCCAACGTAATATGGGACCTATAGGGTCACACACATAAGATACACCTAGAAGAGGACTTAAATCATGAATGATAATTAAATTGATTACTAAAGTGTTTAGGTATTCGATTTAAGCAACAAATTGACTGACTAGACTCTGAACTGACCGATTCAAGTGTTGAACTGACTGGTTGGAGTGTCAGGTTGATTGGATATTATATTAGTTGAATTCTAAATGAATTAGGTTGCAAACTGATCGGGTCATATAGTGAAATGATTGTCTTAGGGTCACCATCTGATCGACTCATGAGATGAGATATCTATTTCATGGATCAATTGGAATGCATCAAGGATTAGTGCTCATATCATGTCGTCCATTCATTGGATATAATTTCCAGTACAGTTGTGATTGGAAAACATGACAAAATGACTAGTTCACTGGGTGAACCGATCGGCTTGAATGCCAACCTATCGGTTTGCTGGCGAACCAACCATTTTGCCTATCGTAGGTTGTGAAATTTTCTGACATTTCAGTCCCTTCCACTCCCACATGGACTGGGAACCCTAACCCTCCTATAAATAGAAGGGTATTGGATGCTTCTCAGACACATTAATTACCTCTTACAATTATTTGTCTTCTCTGGTTATGGTAACTGAGAGAACCCAAATAGGTCCTACCTGATAAAGGGAGGGATATCAAGGGAGAACAATTGTGGGAGAGCAAGTTGGTGACCAGTACACTAATGGGAGGGACAACTTCTTCTTGTTTGTTCTAGTAGAGCCACATGAGTTCTAGGTGGTCCATGTGGACTTCCATACAGGGATGGAGGCTATTTCTTGCCGCTAGGATAACAATGTCACCCTGTTGTCTATGGTGAAGACCATGAGTTGCTACAAACATTGTCTGAGTGCAACTAGAAGAAGGATGCACAACAACGATAAGGAAATTGTCACTGAACTTACTCCAGGACTAGATATATTCTCAAAACCATCGTTTCTATTATATAGTTGTTGATGTGATCCACGAGTTAATGGGGTATATTGCAGTACATTTCTCCTTTCCATTTCCTGTCTGATACCATATTTCCCTATACTGGTATCAGAGCCACATCAATTTACTATATTTCAAGATAAGATCAGATTTTTGGCATGTTTCATTCATTTATTACATACAATGTGAATATTAATGTGCAATCAAAATACCATGTATAATCCCATATTAATATATATATGATACATATATATATATGCAATTTACATGCTTTGTCCTAAAAGATGGTTTTCATGGTGGATGTGTAGCATGGTTATAGACAATAACCCTATTATATGTGCATGGTGGTTGTGTGTTTATTCATGTTACATCTCAGTTTGCATACTGAACCTCTACCTTATCTTCCAATTATAAAAGTATTATTCTCTCCTACCTTTACTCCCCTTGAATGTAACTCAATGTTTCTCTATAACCATGTAATATTAGGATAGTTTAATTTCTTGTTACAATGAAGAAGAGGAGTCAACCAACTGGAGGCCCATCAAGGACCGATCGACTGGAGGCCTGATAGATCTACTGAACGACCTAGAATATGGTAGACTGAAGACTAGATGACTGGGGAGATGACCAACCAACCAGACATGAGGTGAGCCGATCTGATCAAGGGTTGAACTGATCAACCTAGATTAGCAAGCATAGATCTTCACCAACAATAGGTTTCTACATGAGATGTAAATCCTAGGTTGTGGTAATTTCTTGTGGCTCCAAAGAATTACATTATAATGGCCATAACCTTCACTTTTGTTTTATTATATGTTTTTATCTGTGGGATATAGCATATATATGATATGTACTATATATATAAGTGGTGATTGGATATGTATATGTACTAATAAATACAAATCCCTCAATACAATATTAAGCCTAAGATTCTTTCCACAAGAAGCACACATGAAAAGCTTGATCGACCAAGCGTGGGCACGCCCTAGCGTGGTGTGATGCTTATCTTGTGGAAGTGTGATGGTAGATAGTGGGTCTTCCCTATAAGGGTGCATATTCTATCGTGTTGGCTTGTGGGTCACTCTTAACTAGGTGACCTTAATAGCATTAAGTGCCTAGAAGCATAGAGATGGATCACGACAAGGAGTTGTGCATATCATCTATCCAAGAATTGCAAGAGATGCAATTGGCAAGTGTTTCCTACTTTAATAATTGGTCATGAGTGCCAACATTGGTTGGGTATTGACGTAATTGATTTTAGGTTTTGTCTCACTAGAAGAATGTACATTGTAATCTTCCAAATTGGTAGTGAGGGCTATCAACTTGAATAAAATATTGGGAGTGATAATTAATTAAAGGCCTAATTAAATATCATCAAATATTGTTCAAATCAAATCAAATCAAATCAAATCAAAAGGTGTTTTGACATCTTGTAGAATCAAATGACAATCAAATCATAATTTTTATCAGTCCTTATGAAGGACAATATAAATGAGATGTATTTCCAGTTCAAGACTTTGAGAAGTGTTCTCTATGCTCTTGAAACACTAGTTCTAGTGGAATCTTCTCCATGTACTCCTAAGGCTGAAATGGATGCTTACTTGAAGCATGTCGGTGATTCTGTGGACATTAAAGACCTTATGTTGGGATATATGGACTATGAGTTGCATGAGTGGCATGAAAGGTATAATATCTCCAAGGTGTTGTTTGAGTGGAAACTGACAGAAGGAGACCCCGTAGAGTCCCATGTGCTCAATATTATTGGGCATGTGGAACATCTAGAAAGATTGGGATTTTCTTCAGGTCAAGAGTTGACCTTGGATATGATTTTGCAATCATTGCCTAAATCATATTGCCATTTTATCAAGTGTTACAACTTGAGTAACATGGTTAGACAGCTGTCTGATTTGCTTGACATGTTGGTATATGTGAAATTACAAATGAAGAAGGAAGAATCTGTGATTAAGATTAGTGGAATAGATTCCAAGGAAAAAGGCAAGGCCAAGAAGTGTTTTGAGGATAAGCTACAATCCAAGTCTTCTTCACTCAAAACAAGGAGAAGGATAAGGAAACTTAGGAAGATGAAGCAAGGGATAGAGATCTTTACTTCAAGTATATACTCAATTGAGATTCACTTCACAACTTATTCGTCTCGGGTACTAGATACCGAATGTGGATCACACATTTTCTCAAATGTGAAGGATCTGAAAAGAAGTAGACCTTTAGTGAAAGGTGAGGTTGAACTGCATGTTGCTAATGGAGCAAGAGTAGTTGCCAGCGTTGTTGAAATCTATGAGTTATCTCTACTCACTGGGATTATAATATAGTTGGAAAACTGCTATTTTGAACCTGCCATTAATAGGAACATCATATTTGTATCTAGTTTGGACAAGAACGGGTTCAAATTTCTTATAAAGAATGGTCAATGTTCTATTAGTAAAGATGAGATATTTTATGGCAGTGCCTTAATGTTTTATGGTCTATACCTGATAGATCTAAAGACAAATGTGTATAACATAAATACAAAAAGAAAAAAATCGATAACTCTAACAAAATATACCTTTGGCATTATCGTCTATGGCACACAAATGAGAAACACATATCTAGACTGCATAAGGATGGTTATCTAGACTCTTTTGATTTTAAATCAATGGAGACATTTGAGTCTTATTTGTTGTACAAGATGACAAAGACTCCCTTCACGGTCATAGGGATAGTTATCTATTAGGACTCATATAGATGTGTGTGGCCCTTTTAGAACAAATACTAGAGGTGGGTATCAGTACTTCATTACCTTTACTGATGATTTCAATAGGTATGGTTATGTTTACTTGATGAAACATAAGTCAGAGACCCTTGAAAAGTTCAATGATTTCATGAATGAAATACTAAACCAACTTGGTAAGAGTATTAAGGCACTTCATTCTGATCAAGGTGGAGAATACTTAAGCCAAGAGTTTGATGACCTTGTACAAGTTTGTGGTATCATATCACAATGGACTCCACCTGGAACACCACAACACAATGGTGTATTAGAAAGAAGGAATCACACATTGATAGATATGGTGAGATCAATGATGAGTTTTTCTGATCTTCCAACTTTCTTTTGGGGTTATTCTCTAGAAATTGAAGCGTTTACACTTAACCATGTACCATCTAAATTGGTTCAAAAGACACCATATGTGTTATAACCTCAATTTTTGCTTGTATTGATTGAAATGCAATTTTGTAAACAATAGGGGTTTGAATGGAAATTTGTATGCTTTGTTTTTCAAAGAGTGGATTCTTTTGCAAAATGTTCCCTTGGATGCATAATTTTGTGGTTTATAAATCCATAATGATAAAAAGGAAAAGAGATAAAAGAAATCTCAAGATAAGTAGAAGGAAAAGAAATAAAGGAAAATTGTGTGCATATGTGAGAATTGTGTAGAATTATCTAGAAAGTGGCATAATTGGCCACAATTGATTAATTTTTGTATACACATGTTTTCTAATAGAAAGAAGAGCCAAAATGAAGACAACAAAAAAGAAAGAAAGAGAAAAGAGTTAATTTTGATGCCTTGAATACATAAATTAGAAGGAGACTTGCATATGAACAAAAATCCCTTTTCTTTTTGGTTTTTGCTTCCAAACTTGGCAATCATATAGATTAATTCATTAACGACTTACCATTAAAATTTGGGATTAAAAGGATGTGTGGTTTGAGAGATATGAATTAATTTGATAAACATAAACTGAAAGGGTTTTCAAGAAATGTATTAAATGTCAAGTTTATTTTACTTTTGGAAACTAATACTTGGCCCTTTAGATGTCATGCTTAATCAGGACCATCAGATTGTGAATCCAATGGACAGGGACTCACCTTCTACCTCCATCTTAATTGGGAAGATGGAATAGTAAAGAAGAAAATTCATTTCACACTCTCTCACTCCCTAATCAACAAGGAGTCCTAAAAGATAACTCTTTGAATTTGGAAGAGGATTTCAACCATATCTATATTGGATTTTTCCCCCTTTGGGAAGGTATTAGGATTCTCCCCTATCGTGTGAAGAAGGCAAACCTATAGCCAGGTGGCCTTGCTAACCCACACCTATATAAGTCTAAAAGATTTCTCCATGGGATACAGGAATAGATAGCCCCGATTTCAAATGTTTGAAAGTCGACACCTTCCTTCTCTTACATCTCTATAGTCTGTGTGCAAAGTAGGATCATGACTGTCTGGCCCTTGATGCTGGAGTGTTGACTCTTCCTGGAGAGAGACCATCAGAATACCCGATCAAGGCAAAGAGAGTAGGCAGGATGATAGCTTCTTCTTCCACATCCTTGTGAGCTAACCAGAGCATAGGGGTGGCCGCCACCTAGAAGATGCCTAGGGCCCTATTTTCCTAAAGAAACATGAGAGCAGAATCCCTTTTCCATGCGGGTGATGCGCGAGGAAGGAGAGGACCGATCGGATCCGGGTTCCCCCCTCTTAACGGATTTACATCTCAGATCCGTGAGTTGGGAGAATAAAGGTAATAAGTTAAAAAAGTTTTAACCACTGACGTGGTGACTTTATAATGGCCAGAATTCATGAATTTTACTAAAATCGTAGAAAATCATAGGAAGATCCTATGAAAACATAAGATATGTGAAAATTGATCAGAAAAACTATAGAAATCTAAACAAATTGATTCCAGAGTATAAATATGCTTCAAGTTTGAAAAGTGTTTAAAGTTGGTATCTTTAGTGTGTTAAATGAACTAGAAGCCTATTTTCTAAAATTTAATGATCTTAGTATGTCCAATTGATGTTAATAATCAAAGATTGGTCTTTTATGGATAAACAACTTGAAAGTTATTTGAATTTAGCAACCCATGCATTGATAAACTATGGTTTCCTTGAAATAAATTGTAATAAATGGTGAATTAGGGGTTGTAAACCTAATCGGTATAAAAAGTGGTGATTAGGGTTTGGAGAGTTAAAACCCTAATGATGACATAGAAACCCTAACTTGAGGACCATGTCAGTCTTAAGGATGATTTGGATAAAATAATAATGCGTAGGTGTATTGCATTAACTTTTAGGGAAGACATTGCTTGGCTTGGTTGATTGGACTAGCTATATTACTTGGTTTTGAGACTACCAAATTAGGTAAGTGGTTATGCTTATGGCTAATCGCTCTAGTTTCATGACAATTTCTGAGGTTTTACCAGTTGCTTGAAATTAACTGCTTGGATAAATTTTAATTTTTTGCAACTATAAAGTGACTATGGTTATCACTATATATATGTGCATGACTAGCACAAATCCTAGTCCTCCTTTGTAGCTTTAAGTTATGTGAGAAATTAATGATCTAGCTATTGGTTTACCCTTGGGGTAGGATCATCAGGTTATTATGAGTCGATGTTTGGTCTACCTTTGGGTAAATTCATACGACTATACATCTCTATGTCTTAGTCTACCTTTAGGGTAGGATCAAAAGGGGCTATTTGGGATCTACCATATGAGAAAGGTAGTATCCATGTCCACTGTAGGGACAACACAAAGGCTTGGATATCTCAGGATTGAGTAGTTATGTTTAAGATGTAAAGTTTGATATGTTAAGAAATAACTTGGTTGCAATATGTTGTTACAAATAGATGCAAGCTTTTGGTTCCCCCACATACCAGTATAATTCATTATACTGACTCACATTTTGTTTTTTATAGTTTTAGGATTACATGCAATTATATGCTTCCCAGAAAGTGGATAATCATTTAAAGTTACATTGAAAGAATAAAGCAAAATAAAGATTGGAGGATTATAGATAGATAGATTCCTATCTTGGGTAAAGTTCCAAATTCCTAATTTTGAAAGGTATGTGAATAGAATTTTTTTTATCCCGCTTTAAACTTAGTTGTGGTAGACTTTATTAATTATTTTTTATTATTTGTATAACCATTTGATCCCATTGCGGGATAATGGTTCTAGCTTCTTAGCCTTCCTTAATTGGGGGTTTCTGAGGAGTGGGGTCATTAAATTTGGTATCAGAGCATGGTTTTCCATATAATCTCTAATAATTATTAAATTTTACAAATTCTTTTGAGTCCAAGGGAGTTATTAGAGAATTTTCCAAAGATGGAGGTGTCTATAAAATGATCATGATCTGTGGGTTGACAAGATTTTCCTCCACTCCGCTAGTTGGTTTACGAGGACTTTCAGAATCCATGTGACTGCCTGACCAAAACCTGAGGATTTGACTTGAAATAAGATACCTATAGGATTTCTTATGTACTTTCATACCTTCTTTACCCTCTTTCACTGGTCAAACTTTAAGTGCTTAAGGTTTTCTCTCTCTCCACTTCCTCCTGAGTCTTGGGGATAAGAGTGTTAAGGATTAAGGATCCTTCGCCAAATAATAAAAGTGGACATAATGATAAAGAGAAAACATTTGTTGGGTTTCTCCCTCTATAAAGATAAACCCTAGATGGAACTATGGTTGGTAAGGGAAAACAACCTCAGTGGGTCATGGCAATCGCCAAACCTAAGGCACAGGTAGTAAACCCTAACCTCAACCCAAAACCGTAAGCAGTGGATAGGAAAAGAGAGAACCCAATAAGTTGGATACCTTAGTTTGTCCATGCATGCAAATACGTAGGTTAGGCATGCATGATATACATGGAGGACTAGATTATGCATGTGAAACATAGACAATAAGTGGTTGCATGACCACTAGTGCAACTTTTGGTTTTGGTGACCCGACCTAGGGTGGGTCATCCCTAAAAAGGGGAAAAGATCTAAGAGAGAGATAACACCGTATATTGGAAGGTTAGTAGTGATCAAAAGGTTTAAAATCCTCCAGGTCACAACCCTAAAAAAGTGTTTTTCTTCTCAAATATGAGTAGGAGATAGGCATGCACCTACGTGGAAGAGAGTGATATCAATGCTGGCAATGGGATTAGTTCTAAGCCATAGGGGTAATGCATGTTGCATTGGTTTATGAGATAGGCATACTGGAGGAAATGAATGAGAAGCTTCGTGTTACATAATGAGAAAATATGGTTTATGAAGACCTTAGTTGGATTTGAGAATTTGACTATAGTTTTGAAGTTGGTCCTAAGATTTGATAATACACTTCATCATATCAGGTAAGCTAGGTGAGAATAAAATGTGAGTCTTAGGATCCTCAACCTCGTCTACAAGAAAGACCTCTAGTGCTAGGACTGGTTATGGGGTTAACTCAGGAGAGAGTGAGACCCAGAAGGAGAAGTGTAGGAACATAGACTCTAAGACATCATGAATCATAAGAAATATTTGTATGATGTGTCCTATATTAGACTACCCTAAGTAGATGAGTTGAGTTGCTTCATG